>CATNEN010000039.1:19695976-20984453 GCA_950097015.1 Macrostomum hystrix
GCCGTGTGTAATCCAGATGGGTACACAACATAGAAGCTCGTGAGTGCATGGAGACACGATTTGAAGATGCGCTTGAGAGCTAGCCGCCCATTTTATCCAGGGTGCAGCCTAAGGCCAATACTATATACGCTCGTAGGGTTGTAAAAACTGAAATTTGCTAAGTAGACTCTTACTAGAAATTGTAGCAAAACAGGCAAGACATAGAAGGTGGAGGTGGGTAGATCTGCTTTGTTGAAGTATTATTAAGTTCATTGTCTCTTAGTGAAAGAAATGCTTCACTCGGGGGAGCCGCAATGCCTGGGCAGCATTCTAGCAGTATCTCAGCAGCATTATCGCTTCTTAGAGATTCCTTTTAGTCTTGTATTTTATTGCAGGCCACCCCTGCAGCAGCCCATGCGTGGGAGTCTGCACACTGCAGATAGCTTTAGTTACTCGGCTTTTCTGGGATGGGTTGAAGGGCCGGATCATTGTGCCAGTGTACTGCATCGTGCGATTCCCGCAGAGCACTAAATGTCTCCAATGCAGACTACTATTTAACAGGCCGGAGCAGGCAGCACACCTACGGGGGAACGCAGAGAACTAGAACCGAGAGAAGAAACTGGGTCTGGCTTAGGAAGGTGACAGGCTCGATTTAAAATTGTGAGATGCTGTCGAACTCAAACTGGACAAGAAACAGCACTCATTCTCCTGAGCATTCATTGATCGCACTGGCGCCTAAGTCGGCGCTCACTGTTTTTCTGGCCCTCGTGCTGCTTTCGATTGGCTTCGGCATTTCTAAACTGATTAATCGCTGCTACAAACGGAGACACTTGAGAGACGATCGCAGCGATGTCAGCGAGCACACGCGCCACCTGCTGCGGTTGCAGAAGGCAACAAGGCGCGGCCTGCTGCAACGACGCAACCGCGACAAAGAAATTTCGGAGGAAGAGAGGCAGCAGTGGCAGATGACCGTGCTAAGCATGTGGCAGCGTCGGCCTGAAGAGGAGAACGAGGAGGACATGGATCCGCACACGGCCATGCTGAGCCGACTACGCAACGCCTGGCTGCTCAAGCACCATCGAGGTAGGCAGCATACGCCAGGAACGGAAAACGGCCGCAAGAAGCGCACAGAGGAGGAGCTACAAGCCGAGGTGAAGCGGGTGGCGCTCGCCTGGCTGGCTGCTAGTCGCGCGTCGGCCGCCGTAATGCGCCGAAATCAGCGACGCCGATTGGCCAGTCACTACGCCATGATGCGCAGGCTTAGTAGGGCCTGGCGCCAGCACTTGGGCGCAATCAGCGAGGCGACATCTGGCGACTCCGACAATGATAGCTACACGACGGTGACAGACGGACTGGCGAATGATTTCTCGGGCGACGCAGACTTGGAGGCTGCTTCGTCGCATCGGCCAGGAACTGATGGCTACTCGTGCCAGCTGCTGTGATTTTGTCAGCTGATTGCTTGCTTGCTATATTCTCGCATTTATCTGTTATAAATATACGAGTGTAAATGGTAAATCATTTTGCATTCGCTTTCGCAATCATGTACTAGGCTTTGCTTGCTTGGCCTGAGACTTTTTAAAACTCATTATTTAATTTTGGTGTTTTCAATGAATATTAATTGTGTCTTTATAAGCGATTGGTGGAGGAGCGTAGCAACACGAAACCAAAAGGCACCAAGTTTTCTTCCTTTAATTAAAAATGTGACGATCGATCAGATCATCGCGTAACAATACACAAGAAAACTGTACATGGAACTGATGTAATAAGATTGAAAAGCATTGAATTTCGAAAATCCATAAGTTAGAACTAAGTTCGATCACTGAGAAAAAATCACATGTACAGACACGTCGACGTCAGACACACAAACGCACAGACATTTTGATGTCAGACGCACAAACGCACAGACATTTTGATGTCAGACGCACAAACGCACAGACATTTTGATGTCGGACACACAAACGCACAGACATTTTGATGTCAGACACACAAACGCACATACATTTTGATGTCAGACACACAAACACACAGACATTTTGATGTCGGACACACAAACAACGCACAGACATTTTGACGTCGGACACACAAACGCACAGACATTTTGACGTCGGACACACAAACGCACAGAAATTTTGACGTCAGACACACAAACGCACAGACATTTTGATGTCAGACGCACAAACGCACAGACATTTTGATGTCAGACGCACAAACGCACAGACATTTTGATGTCGGACACACAAACGCACAGACATTTTGATGTCGGACACACAAACGCACAGACATTTTGATGTCAGACGCACAAACACACAGACATTTTGATGTCGGACACACAAACAACGCACAGACATTTTGACGTCGGACACACAAACGCACAGACATTTTGACGTCGGACACACAAACGCACAGAAATTTTGATGTCGGACACACAAACGCACAGACATTTCGTCGTCAGACACACAAACGCACAGACATTTTGATGTCGGACACACAAACGCACAGACATTTTGATGTCAGACACACAAACGCACAGACATTTTGACGTCAGACACACAAACGCACAGACATTTTGATGTCGGACACACAAACGCACAGAAATTTTGATGTAGGACACACAAACGCACAGAAATTTTGACGTCAGACACACAAACGCACAGACATTTTGATGTCAGACACACAAACGCACAGACATTTTGACGTCAGACACACAAACGCACAGACATTTTGACGTCGGACACACAAACGCACAGAAATTTTGATGTCGGACACACAAACAACGCACAGACATTTTGACGTCGGACACACAAACGCACAGACATTTTGACGTCGGACACACAAACGCACAGACATTTTGACGTCGGACACACAAACGCACAGACATTTTGATGTCAGACACACAAACACACAGACATTTTGATGTCGGACACACAAACAACGCACAGACATTTTGACGTCGGACACACAAACGCACAGACATTTTGACGTCGGACACACAAACGCACAGACATTTCGTCGTCAGACACACAAACGCACAGACATTTTGATGTCGGACACACAAACGCACAGAAATTTTGATGTAGGACACACAAACGCACAGAAATTTTGACGTCAGACACACAAACGCACAGACATTTTGATGTCAGACACACAAACGCACAGACATTTTGACGTCGGACACACAAACGCACAGACATTTTGACGTCGGACACACAAACGCACAGACATTTCGTCGTCAGACACACAAACGCACAGACATTTTGATGTCGGACACACAAACGCACAGAAATTTTGATGTAGGACACACAAACGCACAGAAATTTTGACGTCAGACACACAAACGCACAGACATTTTGATGTCAGACACACAAACGCACAGACATTTTGACGTCAGACACACAAACGCACAGACATTTTGATGTCGGACACACAAACGCACAGACATTTTGATGTCGGACACACAAACGCACAGACATTTTGATGTCAGACACACAAACACACAGACATTTTGATGTCGGACACACAAACAACGCACAGACATTTTGACGTCGGACACACAAACGCACAGACATTTTGACGTCGGACACACAAACGCACAGACATTTTGATGTCAGACACACAAACACACAGACATTTTGATGTCGGACACACAAACAACGCACAGACATTTTGACGTCGGACACACAAACGCACAGACATTTTGACGTCGGACACACAAACGCACAGAAATTTTGATGTCGGACACACAAACGCACAGACATTTCGTCGTCAGACACACAAACGCACAGACATTTTGATGTCGGACACACAAACGCACAGACATTTTGATGTCAGACACACAAACGCACAGACATTTTGACGTCAGACACACAAACGCACAGACATTTTGATGTCGGACACACAAACGCACAGACATTTTGATGTCGGACACACAAACGCACAGACATTTTGATGTCAGACACACAAACACACAGACATTTTGATGTCGGACACACAAACAACGCACAGACATTTTGACGTCGGACACACAAACGCAAAGCAACTTTCCATGGCAGAGACACAACTAGCGCGACGACACGATCGCTTAAAGCACTTGTGTATGAGTTCACGTGCATTTTTAGTAAGTTTATTTCTTTTAAGTTTTATAAAGTTTGCGTGTCTTGACTAAATCCATTGAAACTGTTCCTCTTGGTAAGACTCCATGCCGAATTTATGCCCTACATAGAAGCTAAAAATTTGTTACCACATGATTTTAAAGTTTTTTTACATTCTCAAAAGCAATTTGAGAGTAAGCTACATACAGCCAAGGAATATAGAAAAAATTAATAAGAACCTTCTAAAAACTAATCTAAATCGATTCAATCGAATACGGAATTCTCCCAGAAGCAGCTGGGTTTTATTAAAAGCATCTTTTGCTAAGCTCCTAGCAACAAAAAGTTTTTCTTGCAACAAAAACAAATTCAAAAACTTCCGTCAAAGCTTGAACTAAACTTTTAAAATGCTTAGTTGATGTTTTTCAAAAAGTTTGCAGCAGATGACACAAAATATGTAACTTGTTTTCAAATCAGGATGCAGTGTTAAAAACTAACGTGTGCCTGCATGGTTACATAAAAAACTGCCTTCTTAACCTCTTCTGAAAGCATATTAAACACCGAAAACAAGGTATCCCAGACCCGGTCTTTGGTTCCCGCTCAGTCGCTTAAGTGCGCTCAAACTAAACTCTTCAGCGGCGAATTTGTTAGCGATTCAGGCGCCGCTACACAATTCTCGGATACTTAAAAAATACAATGCAACTTCTACTGATTGTACTCGCATCTGTGTCTGTGGTATCAACGGATGCACAGGCTTCTGGAACTCGAGAATGGCTTCGCAGCAACGATAATCCGCTTCTCTATAGGCTAGTCCAGTCGCAGATGACGCAGACGCTGATTCAGTGCACAGCGGCCGCCAGCAGACTGGCTACAGCCCAGCTCGTGGTCTACAACTCCAGCTCTAAGAGCTGCTCAGCCTATTCGTGTCCGATGCCGTTGCCCGCTGACTGCAGGAAGTGCCGCAACATTAACTCGGCCAATCCGAAAGTTTGGGTAAGTTTCTGACGCTCTGATCGCTTCTTAGTCAAGATATTCTGGTCATTTGTCACTCGTCAAGCTCGCCTTGATTTCAGATCCTCAAACAGCTCGCAAACACCTGCTGGACCACGATCCAGCACCGAGTATCCAACACTGTGGACTTTGTTCGCACCTGGGCTGACTACAAGGCCGGATTCGGAGACGGACCCGATGTGAACTTCTGGATTGGTATGTGATTCTCACTCGGTACATGTTCTGTGAGTACAGTGCTCATAACTGCAGTGCACCTGCTTGACCACTCGCGCTGCAGGTCTGGACGCGATCCGGTATCTCACGTCGCCTAGCGGAGGTCGCAAGCTCAGGTTCGAAATGAAGCCGTGGAACGGCAGCGTGAGCTGGGCGCAGTACTCCAGCTTCTCCGTTGGACCCGAGACTGACGGCTACCGACTGAGCGTGTCCGGCTTCTCCAGCAGTCACTCCGCCATCGGCGACTCTTTCAGCGCGACTAACGGCTTCAAGTTTAGCACCAAGGATGTCGACAATGATGGATCGTCCGGCACCAACTGTGCTTTGTACTACAACGGCGCCTGGTGGTTCAACGCCTGCTCGCTGATGCACGCCAACGGGCTGTACCACACCCTGCCCACGGCGCTGAACACACCGGCCGGACAGGGCATTGTGTGGGTGAACGGCTTCGGCTTCACCTACTCGCTCAAGGAGATTGAGATGCTGGTGTACTGACGAATTTTTATCAACTAATAATTTAAGAAGTGATTGAAAACTATTGCTTTACTGATTTGCATCGCGTGATTGAAGACCAATGACTTTGACATCGTTTTAAAGAACAATGGTTACGTTCGGAAATATGACAGGAAATGATATATCATTTGACTTTGCCTCCAAAAACCTATCTTGGATTTTTAACGACGACCGATATACCCTCGCATAATTTAGATTTCTTGTATCTATCCAAAGCAACCATGAAAGCACAAGCGTGTCTATTTTATCGATTTTTCACAGCAAAGCCTTAAAACGTAGCCTTGGTAGTGGAAGGTGGGACACGGGTTTTTATTATTGATTGTTGCCAAAATTTTCCTTCACCTCCAAGGAGAGATGAGAATCATTTCTGCTTCGTTCTTAACCCACATTGATTCTTTTAATATTTGGCAATTTCCAGATTTTTTAATTTTCTTTTGTCTTTTGAAGTTCGTTTGATTGCATGGTGTTATAATAATAATAATAATAATAGTTACACTCCACGCCGACCACAGAAGTGGCCAAGAGGGGGGAGCGTCAAAACGCGCGTTTCAGTGCCAGGTCTCTGACGTGCTTCACGCCTGCCGCCTGGCTGGGTGCTCGGGCGTCTTCAAAAAGGCGGTCAATATAGCGGGCTGTACGTCCCTGGCCGCGCCTGCGCGGTCCCTGCGAGGTCCACAGCAGGACATCCTGCAGCGGCTCTGGGCAGTAGGCTTCGGCGCGGATGACATGCCCGGCCAGCCGCAGTCGCCGCTGACTCAGCAGGACAGAAGGCCGCGTTAGGCGCGCACGCTGGTACAGGGACTCGGTTGTCTCGCTGCCAGGGCCGCGGCGGGCGCCGAAAGCGGCGCGAACTAGGGCCGCATGCGCCGCGTCGAGCTGCGCCTCGAGCGCCCCGGTCATCGTCCATGGTGTTATGTTACTGTTATGTTATGTAGCTCGTATGTTGATGTTACTAACTGACTTGCAGTCTTGGTGTAAATGCCTTTTCAGATGAATTCTGTTTTAAAACGAAACGTATTCAGAAATATTGTTTTCTCAGATGCTTGCAAATATAGAAGCCTTAATCATCTAGGATATTTTTTCTCACGATTTTAAAGGCGTAACTTTGTTTATTTGAAAACATCGCTATTTCCTAGAAACACCTGCATCCTCTGGGATTATATTTGCTGCTTTGATGCCATGGTAACCTATCCACTCGATATTTTTCGTTTTCGCGGTAAAGTAAACTATTGATTAAACACTCTGCATATATTGTCCATCACACAAGCGTTGTCCATATATTTTGCCTTTCAGACATGGCGCAAATGAACTTAATCTAATTTTCAGACTCGTCATGCTTTTATCATTAGTCCCTTGACACAGATATTTATAAACTTGTCCTAAAAAATTCGCGAATTAGTAGACAAGCATCTCGATCTCCATCAGCGAGTAGCAGCAGCCGTAGCTGTCTAGCCAGATCAGGCCTTGTCCGTGGGCAGTATTCAGTGCCGTTGGTGGCACCTGGAATGGCCCATTCGGATGACACCTCGAGGCCGCATTAAACCACCAGGCGCCGTTATAGCTCAGCGCGACATTCACTGTCGAGACACCGTCGTTGTCCCTCTCATAGGTGCTGAACTTGCTGCCGGACATTGGGCCGAACGAGTCACCGATGAATGAGCCGCTGCTCGAGAATCCGGACACGCTGAGCTGGTACTGTGTAGCCTCGGACCCGACGGAGAAGCTTGAGTATTGCGCCCAGGTCTGGCTACCGTTCCAGTTCTTCATGAGAAACCTCAGCTTGCGACCGCCACTCACTGCGGTGTAGCTGTAGATTGCCTCCAGGCCTTGAAAGTGTGTTGAGAAACAATGGGAAATGCCAGTCTGTGTTTATTGGGATCAAGTGTGCTCAAGATCTCACCAATCCAGTAGTTGCCATCGGCTCCCTCTCCGAATGGCAGTTTGTACTCCGCCCAGGTGCGATAAAAGTTCACGCTGTTAGAAACTCTGTGCTGCAGAGTCTTCCAGCAGCCTTTGGCAGCAGCGCTCGGAATCTGAAAGAACAACATGTCCCACACATTGTAGAAACCCCTTCTAGCAAAAACGTTTCCCTGCTTCAACTGTATAGATTTTAGCGACACTTTAAGAGAAAATGGACTTAGCATGTTTTTTTTTCGGCGCGACTCACCCAGACTTGCTGCTTAGCGGAGTTCACATTGCGGCACTTCCTGCAGTCTGGCAGCAGGGACAGAGGGCACTTGTAGACTCGGCACTCGGCTGTGGAAGTGTTGAACAGCGCCAGCTGAGCTTCATTGCCCATCGAGCTGGCCACGGACAGGCACTGCACAGTTGAGTCTGCTGGTGCAACTGTGAGCAGCTCATATTCTAGCTGGTTGTCATAGCTGCGAGTCCACAAAGCCAGCAGAGTCTGCGCCGATGTTGGGTCATAGAGGCATGCGAAAGTAATCATCAATAGAAGATACAGGTGCCTCATTATCACTGTATTATCACAGTATAATTTTGGGAGATGACAAGAAAGAACGTCGATTCTAAGCTAATGGCTGTTGGTTTCATCCGCTTTTATGCTAAGTTTCATCCCACGAACAAGCCTGACGGAATCAATTGTTAATGTCGCGGGCGTCGGAAAACGAAAAAATTCTGAGCCTGCTATGACAGGAAGCTGTGAGGCTGTGTCAATATCCGTAGGTAACGTCGCCGCATAAATTTTAAATAAAAAAACACCTTCCAGGGTCCTAAGTTCCGTTTCTAAAAAGCAACTTTTTAGTTCGGCGTCGAAAGTTAGTTTTTTACCAGAGCTCGTAGGGGAAATCGATGCAGGAAAAACGCTATTCAAAAGGCAAAAGAATCAAAAAAGAATATTTGAAAAAAATCCTGAGAAATTGCACGTGCAGTTTTTGAAACCTGATTAAATCAATTTTTTGCCTTTCACCAAGGGCAGCAGAACTCTAAACCAATCCATTGTGATTGTTATTCAGAGCTGGAAGTGTTATTCCATGAATCTTGATAGAAAAACACTCTAAAAATACTTCTCTGTTCAATTCTCCATTGACTCCATTGATTATTTTTCAGAGAAACAAAATTTCATGAAATTATATAAAAATGTGTATAGATCTTTCGCGTTTAAAACAGTTTATACTTAAAAAATTAATAACAGTTTTTTAATATCAACTCAAATCTAATGTCTCAATATAATATTAGGGGCACAGCCGAGGAGTGCAATTTACGGCCTTGAGGGCACCAACCTCCAGGCACAGTGAGAGTGCACAGTGCCTGACGTCGAGATGTACACTCATCGACAGGGCAGGGCAGGGCAGACGCCTGTGTGAGCGTGTGCCTGCGTACAGTATTTGTGTGCGTGTGTGCACAAGAGTCAGCGAAATGGGCAGAATTGCCTCCTCGCTGGCTGCAGGTCCACTGTGAATAAATTATGTGCCATTGCCTAAAATTTCACTTCGAGGCAATGGCCTTGAGGCACTCGTCGGCCATTGCATAGAATTACGAGTAATTGCCCCGTGGCTATGGGGTTGTTGGAAATTTTAACCAATGATGCTTTTCGCCGCCGCTATCACTCTGTTGCGGCTACCGCCGCTCGTGACAAAGGCCATTGTCTTAAACTCTAACTTCCGATGAACTTAATTGCCTGCAGCCTTACTGTATTTTTTTTCTTATTTCAGTATTGCAATGGTGTGAGTACACCAGCATCTTAATTTTCAGAAGAGAGTAGGCGTTGCGGAAGATATTCACCCACGCAATTTCCCTGTCCGGCCTCGTGAATCCAGGGGTCTTGACTTACTTGACTTATCTGCAGGGCGGTCCGACGGACGCAGCGGGGAGGCGGGAGTCGCCCATTCCGCTAATCCCTGAAAGACCCGCAATCGGCCGATGGCGCGGGGCCAGTCAGGGAGGTCCGTGTTCGGTCCTTCCTGCAGCTTGTTCCTCGCTGGGGAAGAAAGAGGCTCGTCTGGTAGCCCTTAGGAACCGGACGAGCCGCGGGATGTTCTCGGATCTGCAAACATCGTCCATTGATGGGTTTGGTCCGAGGTGATTGAGCCTCTCTCTGGTGAAGAAAGGGCAGTGGCAGACGAAGTGCAGGGCATCCTCGTCCTCAAGGTTGCAGAAAGGGCACAGCTCACTCCGGAGGTCTCCACGGAGGAAACAGTGTCTGGCGTAGCAGCCATGGCCCGTGAGGGTCATGGTGAGGGCCCGGATGTCCTTCCGGGTCTGGTTCAGAAGGACCTTCCGGAGCCGAGCGGATGGCACTGGAACTGCCGCTTTGGATTGGCGGCAGTTAGTGGTGCTTCTCCACCGGGTAAGATGGAGGTTGGCGGTCCAATCATTAATCTGACGATAAATGACGGTGCTCGGAATCGGAGCCGGGGGGGAGGGGCCCGGCGCAGAGCTGGCTCCTCCCTGCTTGGCCAGGTGGTCAGCAAGCTCGTTACCAGGAAAACCGGCGTGCCCTGGTATCCACTGAAGTCTGACGGTATTCTTACCGGCCAGGTTATTGAGCTGCCGGACACAGTCGGAGACTGTCCGGGAGGTTGTGGTGGTGTGACAGAGGGCTTGCAGAGCAGCCTGACTGTCCGAGTGAAAGATGATAGTCCTGCCTGAGATGTTTTTCTCATTCAACTCCGCAGCGCAGGAGCTGATGGCCAGGACCTCGTTCTGGAAAACGCTCGAGGATTTTCCAGTGTGTTGGGCGTGTGTGGCGACAACACGTCCGTTGATAAGGATACAGACCCCGAAGCCAGCGGAGCCATCCTTCATGGATCCGTCCGTGTAGCAGTGGATCTCCTGGGTGTTCCAGTGGTCGCTAACTTGGTCCCTGGTGGGGATGAGAACCTTAAAGCGCTGAAGGAGGTTGAGCGAGCACGGTTCACCGTCCGTAAGGACATTGATTCCGTTGCTCGCACCCAAGTCTCTCAGGCAAAGGTCCGTGTGCGGCAGGAGCTTTCGCTTCGCTGCCGCTCGTTGGGGGACGAAGCGCACACCGGCATCAAGGAGACGCCGGGCGGTTTTTGCCGCCTCCCCGCGGATAAAGATATCGAGCGGGAGGATGTTCAAGAAGGCGTTGAGGCCATCGAAGGGGGCGGATGGCGGGGCGCTCATGATCGTCCGACATGCGTGACCTTGCACTCTCCGAAGAGTCTCATGGCAGGTCTTAAGCTGAAGGGCACTAGCCCAGATCAGTCCGGCGTACGAGACAGCCGGCCTGACCATAGCAGTGTAGATCCACCATAGGCGTTTGGGGGTGAGACCCCACGTGTTGCCCACCGCCCTGCGCAGCTGCGCCAGGATCGCAAAGGCCTTTTTGGCTTTGGCATGGACATGAGGAGTCCAGCTGAGCCTGTGATCGAGCGTTATGCCCAGGCATTTAGTTTGCTTCTGGAAGGTGATGTCCTTTCCATACAGCTGCAGGGGGCGAATATGCCATTTGTTTTTGCTGGTGAACATGATCGCCGCTGTCTTAGACTCGGAGAGCTTCAGACCGCAGCGAGTTGCCCATCTTTCGGCGTTGTTGATAAAGTTTTGCAGAAGGTCTCGGAGGGCCTCTGGTACCGGGCCAGATGCCACTGCCGTAACATCATCCGCATAGCCGACCTTTAGGATGGGGTCTGGCTGAGAGTCTCGTAAGAGCTCGTCGATAACCATGTTCCAGAGAACTGGTGAGAGGACGCCGCCTTGTGGGCAACCTTTGCAGACAGTGACCGTCCGCTGGTGTCCAAGAAGGTGTGCCGTAGCAGTGCGGTGGCGGACCATGTACATGATCCACCTCCTAAGATGCGAATGCGTGTGCCGCATACGTAGGGCCCTGTCAAACGCCTCGAAGAGAACGTTGTCGAAGGCCCCGTCAATATCCAGGAAGATGCTCAGGGCAAAGCCGTTCCCGAGGACGGCCTTTTCCAGAGCGTCCACCAGAGCGTGGAGAGCGCTTTCGGTGGAACGTCCCGACCGAAAGGCGTGTTGATTGCCGCTTAGTGGCATATTTTTCAGCTCCACGGAGAGGAGGCGCCAGAGCACCAATCTCTCCATCAGTTTGACCATGGTGGAGGTAAGGCTAATTGGCCGAAACGATTTAATGGAATGGTAGTCCGGGCGGCCTGGCTTGGGGATAAAAACCACCCTCGCCTCGGTCCATGCCTTCGGAACATACCCAAGCACAATGCAGGCCTTAAGGAGCTTGCAAAGATTAGTGAGGAAGCCATGGCATTTTACCGCCTCGCGGATGAAGGCTGGTATAATGCCGTCCGGCCCCGGGGATTTGAAGGGTTTGAAAGACTGGGCTGCCTTGGTAACCCGGTCTTCAGTAATGATGGACGTCGCAAGGATATGACCTCCCTCGGTGTGATCCGGGGGGTCTGTCCCTGCTGGCACGCTGGGGAAAAAGGCTGTGAGCATAGTGTCGAGCGTTTCCCCAGGGTTCTCGGTGGGTCGGCCATCGGCCTTCCTCACCGTCGAAAGCTTGGACATTTTGTCCAGCGTGAGGGCTTTGACAATTCTGGAGGTGGGGCGAGTGCCCTCAAGCTCCTCACAGTATTGCCGCCACTTGCTGTTTTTGGCGTTTCTGACTTCCTTCTTGAAGCTATGGATGGCTTCGAGATACGCAGCCTGATCAGCCGGGTTTTTTGTCTTCGTGGCCCTGCGGTGCAGCCGCTTCGCCGTTCGACGGAGCTCGCCGAGCTGCGGATTCCACCATGGGGCCGAAGTTTTGCCTCTGTAAGCTTTGAGGGGGCAGGAGGCCTCGAAGGCGGTGGTCAGCGAGTTGGTGAGAAACTCAGCTAGCTCATCCGCTTCATCGCAGGTGTTGGCGGGGGGGCTTAGGTTTCGTTGGGTTCCTTCGAGGTTATGCCTGAAGGCTTCCCAATCGGTATTCCTAGCGTTCCTTTTCCAAGTGATCTGGTTAGTGCAGCGTGCACCCGCCAGTTGGAAAGAGATGTATTTGTGATCGGAGAGGGAGGTCTCCGGCAGAACCTGCCACTCCCTAAGGCTCTGGTAAAGCCCAGGTGTGGCTAGAGTGGCGTCGATGACCTCAGACCACCGGCCATTGTCAAAGGTCGGGGTGCTCCCTGTGTTGCAGAACTCCAGGGACGTGGTTAAGATGTAGGCAAGGAGGTCCTCGCCTCTCGAGTTAATGTCAGAGCTCCCCCAGTGGGTGTGGTGGGCGTTAATATCGCCAGCCACTATGAGCTCATAGTTTTTGGCAGCGCAGGTTTCAGTCAGAGAGATCAGCTCCTCAGGGACTGCCGGCCTGTCGCCCGGTAAGTAAACCGAGGCGATTAAGACGGTTTTTCCTGGGAGGATGTTCTCCGTCTGGATGACACAGGTGTCCCGATCAGAAAGGTCGGGTCTGTGCCAGGCGTTGAGGGAGTTTCTCACGAGGATGCACGCCCTGGGAGTTTGGTTCTCCCAGTGACGGCTGTTGTAGAGGCAGTGATACCCATTGGGTACATTTTGAGGCTTACCTTTATGAGTCCACGGCTCCTGGACGAGGATGAGACCCGGCATGTTGAGCTCGACACAGCGCATCAGATTGACGGATGCAGCTATGCAGTGTTGCAGGTTAACCTGCAGGCAGGTGATCCCAGTGTGGCCGATCATGGTCCAGCGGGAGTCTCCTTGAGCAGCTCGTCCTCCTCAGACGGGGTCGGGCTGCAGACCTCCATGAGTAGCGGCGCGCCCGCAACCGCTGTGGAGGGAACGGCGGGAATTGCTGCGGAGAGCTGCTGCTCTGACCGCTGCGTGTCCCGGCCGCTCCACCCAACAACGGTGCAGTCGCTGCCGTCACTCGACGCCTCGCCCTCGGGGGTCGGGTCCGTGTGGATGGCAGCCTCCTTCCGGTGAGGGGGATCCTCAGACCAGTCGGTGGCCACCGCTCCGTGGGTCCCGGCACTTTGCGGCTGGCTGGGAGGAAGGGAGGTTTGCGCTTTTGTAGCGCGGGAGCGCTCCAGGTGCTCTCTGAGCGCTCGGGCTTCGCTGAGCGCCCGCAAGACCAGGCCCGATTTGCGGTTGTTGCGGGCTGGTCTACGATCTCGGGGGCCGGATTCGGCGATGCGGATATTTTTGCCCGGGCGGGGGTCCGCGGACGTTGCATGCCGACACCCCAAGCCAGCCGGGAGCAGCAAAAAGGCACCGTTAGCGGCTGGAATACTCCCCAACCAAAGCGCGGACTGAAGTCCGGCAAAGCCCAGCAGCACGGATGCACTGGGGACATTAGAGGGTACCAAAAGGCCGGTACCGAGGCCTGCGGACTGGCCGCATACCCTGTTAGGGTCAAAGGGTAGTACCATTTCCTCAGAGCCGTAGCCAGAGGTACCTGATCACGCACAGGTGCACGAAGCTGCGGACTGGCCGCATACCCTGTTAAGGTCAAAGGGTAACACCATTTCCTCAGAGCCGTAGCCAGAGGTACCTGATCACGCACAGGTGCACGAAGCTGCGGACTGGCCGCATACCCTGTTAAGGTCAAAGGGTGACACCTTTCCCTCAGAGCCGTAGCCAGAGGTACCTGATCACGCACAGGTGCACGAAGCTGCGGACTGGCCGCATACCCTGTTAAGGTCAAAGGGTGACACCTTTCCCTCAGAGCCGTAGCCAGAGGTACCTGATCACGCACAGGTGCACGAAAAACTGCGGACTGGCCGCATACCCTGTTAAGGTCAATGGGTGACACCTTTCCCTCAGAGCCGTAGCCAGAGGTACCTGATCACGCACAGGTGCACGAACGTTGCGGACTGGCCGCATACCCTGTTAAGGTCAAAGGGTGGCACCTTTCCCTCCAGCCGGGGCTAGAGGTACCCAGTTTGGCCAGAGGCCCTGGATCCAGCGCTGTTGCCCATTCTGTCCGGCTGCCCTAGGGGCAGCCTTGAACACTCGCGGGGCGTGTACCCATGGGTCAGCTGACGGGACAGCGTGGAGGGATTCCTGCACCCGAAGGCACAGGTCTCCTTCCTGCCAAGCCTGCTCAAAAAGCGACTGCAGGTGTGAGGCATCGCAGACCTTAGCCCGTGGGCCTGGTCTGACTCATACCTCACAGGCACTGTGTCCCGCCGGTGCGAGCGAATCCAGGGGTCGCTACTACTTTGTTAAAACTCTGACCGCGATGCAAAATATTGACCATGTCAGTTTTTTATCTTGAGGACCCAGCGACTAGGATCATAACAAATCGTTTTCCGCTTTGTTCGTTTGATTTCTCGGATTTTCACTCCATTATACAGATTCATTGTTTGCAACAGCAATGACGCGTGACTTGCAACTCATTGGTGAGAGGTCAAAGCGTTAGTAGTTTTTTTCACTCTCATTTTTGCTATAGCCTTCTGTGTTAAGAGACTGGCGTCATGTTTTCAACTTTGCTCTCACTTTTAGTCGGTGACGATGTTGCTGTCTATTTGCTACGTGCACAATTCGTTTAAAAGTTACACGAGTATAGAAGGTCAGCTATTCAATGCGTTTTTTCTCGCAATCTAGTTTCATCGACTGTCATACGGGCTTGAAATACTTTGAGTATAAACAGCCATTGTGACAAAATAATTCCCTTTTTCATGCTTGCTTTTGTTTACGTTTCGCTTGCTGCCTTTGTGAATTCGGACGAGTTTGTAACAAATGTTTCTTTCCTAGCCAACAATTATGCTCAGTCATGTTCTGTTGACCTCAGCGAGTTCTCACTTAATTAGCATTTCAATCTCCATCAACGAGTAATAGTAGCCGAACGGGTCTAGCCAAATCAGGCCTTGCCCAAACGAGGTGCTCAGAGCGTTTGGGTAGGCCACGTAGAGTCCGTTCGGGTGCGTGCGCGATTGCGTGCTGAACCACCACGCGCCATTGTAGGACGAAGCCGCATTTCCGCTCATGCCATCGTTGTCCCTGTCCTTGGTGGTGAATCCCATGCCGCTGGTGCTGGTGAAGGAGTCGCCAATGGAGGCCAGGCTGCTGGAGAAGCCGGACACACTCAGCTTGTACTGGCTGATTTCGGTGCCAACGGAGAAGCTTGAGTACTGCGCCCAGTTCTCGCTGTTGTTCCAGGACTTCATGATAAACCTGAGCTTTCGCCCTCCGCTGGCCGATGTGAGCACGTGAAGCGTTTCTAGTCCTGAGGAATCAAGTTTGGGATGAAAATTTGGTCAAACTGCAAATATGATTGAGTGAATTTGTCAGAAAGCCCCACCAATCCAGTAGTTGCCATCGGGTCCTTCACCGAATCCAGCCTTGTAGTCGGCCCAGTTCCGGTAGAAGTCAACCGAGCCAGAAACTCGATGTTGCACTGTGGCCCAGCAGTCCGTAGGGGCCTCGGAGCTGTTGTACTGTCAGGTATGGTGTTCAGAGTCATTGCAGCGAACAATCGCATTGATATTTCATCTTAGGAATAGCAACTGAACTTCGCTCACCCAAACTGGCGTTTTATCCGGACTGATTTCTCGACATCTGACAATGTCCAATCGTGGCTCCCGAAATTTGTAGCAGTTGCAGATGCGAGTTGTGGAATTGAAGGCAACTAGGTGTATCCCGGATGCACGGCCGGCCGCAGATAAGCACTGCATGTTGGATTCGACTCGGGCTGTCGAGACCAGAGCACAGTCCCGTAGGCTGTTGTGACCTTTAATCCACTTGCTATCGCGTAGCTTGGATGAATGCACAATGGCACAGTAGTTAGTTATCAGTGTTAAGCACAAAATAATAAATCGTTGATGAATTATTGATGACATTTTTAACAGCTTCATCTGCTGATTTTAGCTCTTAAAGATTTGCAATGCTTGGAAAGTTTCGTGGACGTTATTTATATTCCTAGCAAGCTTGTTTTCTCAAGTAATTTAAGGACGTAATTTCGTTTGAAAAGCTGATTTCAAAAATCATTTTTACGCTTCTACTATGTCAGTGTCAGATTGCGCGTCCGTGTCAGAACAATGGGTGACTACACAGGCCTCGCTGTTTAATTACTTTTTTTAATTATACTTTTTTAATCTAGACAACATATTCTGTGGGGAAAAGTTTACAAAAATCACGCTCAGTTGCTGATACTAATACTAACTCGTTGGATTGCTTCCTTTGTTAAATGCCTACCAGTTAGTCAGGAATTACAAAAAGCAAAAAGAATTACGTCAGCGAAAAGGCTTCATAAGCTACTAGCAGTAGATAAGGTGTTGTTCGCTTGTGTAGTCGCAAATTTATTAATTCAAACAAAATTTATGTGAATGCATGTGTACAGAAATATAAATTATTAGATTAAAAATTTTTCTTATTGGCCGTATGTATTAGTGGCGATGGCCTATTATGGTAGTGGCGCTTGCTTGATTGGTCGAGTTGTCCATGAAGGTTTGAACCATAGAAAAATTCAAATCGCGCTTGTGTATTTTTCCTTGAAAATCTGTCTTTAATAAACTTCCCGAGAAACGAAGTGTCTCGTCCTTCCTCTTCCAGTGGTCCTTGGTTCCGAGTTAAGTATAAGTTATCACCCACTTTTTTTATTTATTTTGGCCGGGAACGGCTGAGGACTCGTTTATTGGCCGAGGCGAAGCCGAGATAAGTCAAACAAGTGGGTGATAATGTATTTATTCCACAGTTGAAGCCAGATAATTGTCACCGGACCAGATAAATTTCAACGGCCAAATAAATAAATGTTATCCCCCTTTTGCCCCGGGCGAGTGTCTATGTGACGCATGTTTTCATTTATTTCCCTAGGTAAATAAATCATTTATTTCCCGCTGCCCCGCGGGCTGATAAATTCGAGACAACAACCATAGACTAACAAAAACTAGCAAAAAAGTGTAGCACACAAAAGCTACACACACCGAACGGGGGATACATATCATATTCCCCACTCATTTAGCCGTCTAGGGCCAAAAGCACTCGGTGTCTCGATCATTGACCTCGGCTTCGCCTCGGTCAATAAACGAGACACCTCTTGCTTTTGCCCGCTAGACAACAAAATATACCATTTATCTGGTCTATGGGCCAATCCAACTGGGGAATAAATTAATCGAACCAAACACGGATCACATGCAGTTAGTATACCAACTCAATAAAAGTACTTTACTCCGTTCCCATTTGATCTCTGAATGGTATCAGAAATCTCATCGTTGCTGTATAATAGTACATTTCGAACGCTATTCTAATTATACGCGAGTAAACTCTGAGTTTAGGAATCAATGTATATTCAATGTATATTCCAATATAAATTATCAATCCGAAGTCGGAAGGTTAAGCAGAGTTAGGCTGATTGATGTCTTCAATATTTTCTGTAAGTTAAAAATTGCTTGTGAAGAGATAGATCCGCGCTATTCAGAATATATGGAAGCTTGGAATAAGTCCGAGGATTTCAGAAAGTTATCAGATTAGCATCGAGAAATTTCTTTGCGAAACATTTCTCCGAATGCATGGGCTTAAAAAATATTTGCTAAGTCAAGTTTGGAGTATCAACATATAAATAAATTTTTACCAGCAATTTTCTGAGGTAACATTTTCCTACCGTTCCGTTCCGCAAAGTTTTTACAGAAATGATACTTTTTATTTATCCTCACACGAAAGGGTGACATTTAATAAAAATAAGTTTTCAAGGTGCAAAGCTGTCACCGAGCTCAGGTTACCAAGTCAAATACCTCCGTAGGTCAGTATTAGGTAAGACCTGTAGCCGCTTCTATTTCTTTGCGTTGTGCAATAAATGATTTAAGTTGCACAGTGATTTTGTATTGTTTAGCGCAGCAGCTGGCGGTGGGGTGACCTTTGTCCAAGTATTAATTGTTCAACACTGCTGTACCATATTGTTGGTGCGGAGACTTTTTGCAGTTTCAATGTTTGAAGCATAATTTCATGCGGTCGCGGCGGGTCGCCAGCAACGTAATGACTATTCTGGTCAAAGAAGTTACGATTCTCGTAATGACTAATGACTGTGTAGACGCTATCCTAAAAGAAAAGATTGTCTGTAATAATACTGTTTTTCGTGTCTTTTTTCTTCAGTTCCAGAAAGTGCAGCTAGTGACCGCGGCGTGTATCTGCTTCATTTACCGTGCGAAACCTAGCCTTGACTTGCCTTTGACTTTTTGTCTAAGATTTCATCCCTTCAAATCCCTTAGAATAACTTTTTTTAGCAATGGGCCTGAGGTGGGGAAAATCCTTCTTGGGAGGGGCTCCCATCAGTGCCTCAAACTGTCCGCGGTCACCGATGGATTAGCGGCAAGTCTTAGAGAAGCGCGAGTTGCCACGCAAAGTGAACCGGACAGATTAAAAGGCCCGTTTATATAGTGCCTTGCGCGTGGGCTTCTAAACCAGGCACACGACTATCGTTTAAAACACTCAGCATATTGGCCTGTCTCCCTGTCAGTTGGTCATGCCGCGTCTTGCCACTCAGCACCTCAAGTTCGCTTTTGTAGTTCATGCATTAGAGTGGGGTCATAGATTTCCAGCACTTCAACCTTTGCAGGGTCGGCTTACTTCCAGAAAATTCACCCGCTTGACTTCAGACACTTGTATATAGAAAGTATGCGGACTATTTAACAGAACACAGTCTGTCTGTACTGTGAAAAGACACGAAGCTTAAGTTATAAGCGACCCTTGGCACCTCGTTAATCATATAGAATGCAACTTAAGAAAGAAAGAATGTTTGAATAACATTCTTTTAATTTTGGTTCGTGAATTTAATTTATTAATCCTTTAAAATAGTTCGGAATTATTGTCATTTAATATATTGCATTTGTAATAGCTTTCTCGGAGCGTTAAATAACTGACAAAAGAATGAAGAGAGTGCATCTGATTCTGTGTGTACTTTTAGCTGAGGTTTGGAGTTAATAAAGCCCTCCAAGCACTGAACGTCTGTTAAGTATTGAATAGATGAGAAGAGCAACTGAAGCGTGATAGAGATGCATGCTTTCACCCTATGTTTTAAGCGGCAATTAATCATCGAGCAGAATATTTACGGTGCATTCTTCACTGTCAATGCAGTATGCCCCTGTGTGGTTGCCTATGTTTTGTAACATTGTCTCCACGAGTATGTGTCTCTAACTCCCGTTCACCCAACAGTCCTGGGATGTGTTAGCTGCATGGCCTGCCCATTGGGAAGGGGATAGAAAAAACGTAAAATATACGACCTCCAGTGGCCCTGGCTGACTGGATCTCACCAAACAGCGAGTTTGTCTACCGATGTTGAGGCATGAGGCAGATTTTCCAGTGACCATTGCAGAGCCATTCTTTGGCACCTACCCCAATTGAGCCAGATGTGCTGCCGACAGCACAGTCGCAGCTATTGCACGGCGCATCTGAAGGCTGCGTACAGCTGTTCAGTCCATGGACTGGGGGGACGCCACACCCACCCTCAATTACTCCAGCTAATGCTGGTACCCAATTTTACAGCTGGGTGAACTGAAGCAATGCAGAGTTAAGTGTCTTGCTAAAGACCAAAAATTGTTCCAGTTCAACCGGGAAACGAACCCCCGACCTTCAAGTCGTGAGACCGACACCCTAACCACAAAGCTATACAACCCCCATAAATCAAATATGATTTAAAAGACTAGACGCAGTGGGATTTGAAGATGGGGACCACAGAATAGCTAAAAAAGCAATCTGTTTACGACCCACATGCTCTATAAATATATAAATTCGTTTTTGTCTGACGTGCAGACATGTGCCGGGATTTACCAAATGTCGTTATTTAGAGCCAAGATACGCGCGTAAGCTTAGTGCCGGACACTGGTTTATGGGGGCCATTCCGAAAAGACCAGTTTGATGACATGAGGCCAAGGGCGGCATCAGCCGTCTTACTTTCACCACTTCAGACTTGGGATTGGCATCTCGGCTGAGCTAGACCAAACGGTCCGGGAATTTCAGAAAACCCAATTAGAACGAGTGCCTGACTGTACAAAAATCCTCCCATTATCAGAGGCTTAACTGCGGCAGTATAGTTCCTGCAATCTAGTTGATCTCTTCATTTATCGTCTATCAGGCGGCTTTGAAAAAGGGAGGGTACCAGATAGTGCCAATGGTGCCTCACAATGATCTAATTGATGAAAAAAAACTCATTAAGCTTTTTCATCAGCTGCAGAAATGCCCACTAAATTACATCAATCAAGCGCTTAACACGATAAAGTACGATGGCGAAACACGACTAGCAAACCCTGAATTACTTTCATCAGCTTATTCAACTAGCGAAACTTGTATTTTTTCGACTATCATTGCTCTGGGATAAATCTGAGTGACTAAATTAGTAATTGCTGCATTTTTTACGGGCAGTGCATATACTAACAGTTAGTCTGCAGACAAGAAATTATCATGGAATAATGACTGTATTATAGAATATCCATTTAATTATCAGTCAAGCTAGGCAATGTAGGTAAGGGTAAAATAAGATAAAACTGACAGTACTAGAAGTGAAAGAACTATGACAGGTAGTCTAAAAGTAACTAAAAGGTTTTAACTTTCAAAAATTATTTGTAATTGATATGAAATTCGCAAAAATGCAGAAGATTGATGTTGCATTGTGAAAATATAAAAGTACGAGTATTACATGTACTTAGATTAGCAAACGGAAGGATCGTGGTGAGATTGATTAAGGGACTAATAAATACTTTGGTATTATTTGCAAAGTACTTATATTATCGTATTACACCCCAGTTAGTATTTATTAGTCCCTGGACTCCACAGGTAAGCTCAATAGATTACTAGTTCTCTTAATCAGTTATCGTACAGTTTCGCCGGGAAAATTGTCATAAAATGACGGCAGTGGTCGCGAAAGAACTAGCAGAGGAAGCTGAACTTCAGACTCTTCATCATCATCTGCGGCAGCAGCGCCGAGCAAATCACCGTTAAGTAAAATTTGCGCATTGGCCTCTCTATTTTCGGCTTCATCAGCAGTGTCGGCATCAGGTTTTACATCTGCGGTGTGCTGCTGCGAACATGTAGCAGCTGTGGCCGGTTTAGGAACAGCACACTTAAACAGGCGTCGACTTGACAGGTATAACAACTCCAGAATCTCAAAGGCTGTAGTGACCGTCACGCCGAGAGTGAGCCCTCCCAGACCGCCAATACGACTCATGAGAGCGCTCAGGCTGATCTGCAAAGTTTCCCGGTTGACTTGGGTGTTGTAACCTTGGCGACTAATCGTAACAAGAGCCATTTTGTTTGATAGACGCTTCTCCAGACTGCGAAGTTTTATCACCTGAGGCGCGGTGGCAATCAGCTCCAGGTCGCTGTACGACAGGAGCTGTTCCAGTTTTTCTAAAGTCTTCTTGTCACTGCGGCCCTCTTTAATCTGATTGAAGGCGCCAGAGATGTGGCTCATCCAGTGAATCTGCCAAAGCTGGGGCGACCAGTTGGCAGCCGACAATTGGCTCTCGTAATGAAAGAAGCTGCAACGCTTCGGACAAGCAGTCTGGCTGATACTGCTGGTCAGCTCGCTCAGATTGAGGTTCCTTACGCAATCTAGCCGTCTGATAAAGTCCATGGGCTCGTCGGCATTGTAGAAGCCGCAGAATTGTGATTTAGCATGGCCTTCCTCGGCCACAGGTCGGACATGGTAGGTGGAGGTGCAGTTGCACCGCTGCTGGATCAGCTGACCGACATGGCTGCTCAGGCAGGCATCAAAGGTGTAGCCATATGAGCTGTCATCGTCGTGAATATTCGACAAGCGGGATGCTTCGGCGCATTCACCGTCGGGATAGTTTTGCTTCTCCACCTTGACAGCTTTGTATTTGATTAGAGTGGAGGTTCGCATTTGAACGCTGAAGCTCTCGGTGTCAATCAGTGGATAAGTTCCCGGTTCGTGCAGGGCAATGCGGAACCCTGTTGCCTCGTTGAAAACGTTAAACCCATAGTCCTGACTGGCCCAGCCCTCCGACTCGGACTCCGAAAGATTAAAATTGTGCATGATCGTATCGTTCAGATGGGCATTTGAAAGAACAATTGAAATGCTGCTAACATAGCTTGATTCGGGTTGAACGAGCTCGAGATCGTGACAGAAGAAGAACTCTGGGTGATGGATGCTGCTGCTCTCTTGAAAATCGCAGTCTTCCTCGTGAGCCACCGACGGATTCCCGTTGGCGCTGTGACGCATTACGCAGAACGGCACCAGATCTTTGAACCGGTGTGCCAGCTGCCTCGCAGCCGACTCGTTGATGAACTGAAAGTACGTGGATACCTTGTCGCTGTGGAATAGATTCGCCGCTTCCCGATATCGACCCTGCCGCACAAAGTCGCCCATGCCGCGACGCAGAAGACGAGAAAAATCCACCGGACTTGGAATGCGACCGTCGCGCCAGAGCTTCGCAGCCTTCGAGGAAAATGGACTCAAGGAGCAGATGGTCAGGCTCGGAAACGGTGTGGGATCATTCAGCCGCTCCTCAATCTGGTAGCTCTTGTGGTACTCGAAGAACTCCTTGAAAAGGTCGCACGTTCCATAGCCAAGAAGGATGGCCATGCTCACCAAATAGCTGAGCCACAGCAGGCGCAGCACTCGGTACTTTGTGGTGTAGCACTTTCGGATGCCCCTCACAGTTGTGTTGTCGATTAGGGTAGTTATTAGGAAGTTTGGAAAGCTTTGGCCTTTGTTCATTGTTATGAAATGCGACTGGCCCTAGAAGAATTTATGGGATGTGTGGTATTTTTTTTGTCACTACCCGGAAAGTGACCTTACATAATAGGAAATTATTCAATGGTGCCACGAGTATTTATACATTCCATTCTATTCTGTACGAATGTAACTTAATATGAATGTGACAGACTCCTTTGGTTGGCTCTTAGAATCAAGCCTTCCTATTGGACATTCTGGCCGGCTAGCAATCACTATATTAACTTTATTTTGCATCTTTTTCGAACTATGGAAGGCGTCGGCAGTATCGAAAGAGATTTACAGCACCGCGGTATATCCCGTGAATAAATTACATTGTGAGCTGTTTAAGTTGTTTAGAATGCAATAAAAATGCACTTGACATCGCTAAAAATTATTGGAAAGTTTTTCAGGTGTCTACCTGATATGCGTATGCGCATATTAATTAATAATTAATTAATTACTTTTTACTTAATTAATAAATAATTCATTATTGATGGAAGTGCCATGAAGTAGGGTCGCTCTTGCTAGTACGCCGGCAGCTGTACCAAGCAAATTTTCACTTATCCGGATTTTGTAGTACCAGTGTCGAATAACGCTGCAGTATGGCTGCACGTTCTGTGGCAGATTATAAAAAGCAGCTCTAGCGTCGTCGTAAAACTGATCTGCATGCAGCTCCTGCTGTGTGAGTCTTACAATTCAAGCAGCGATAATTTGTCTGGCCAGGTGCAACACGTGTAACACTCTGCACCGAACTGGTCTCGTATGTTTTGCATACAATCATCAATACACCATCCCAAGCATCCCATCAGTAAGTGGTACGGACGCTTCTATAGATTGACGCGACGCGAGCCTTCAAATATAATATTTTTTCTTTCTGGCGGCATAATTAGTTTACATGCTGTCATTAAGATGGCCTGATTCCAATAATATAGATAAAAACTTCAGAGCACAGTTAAAATATTTTTGTATCTCAATACTTTATGGAAACGAAATGGGTGAAAACTCAGGAATGAATACGAATCATTATTCACAACAACAATTGAAATATTTTGCTGGGATGTTTGAAGTAAACATATATTAACAGAAATTTTGTGACGGGAATAAAACGTTCCTTATTTTTTAAGTTTTTATATTTGTACGTCTCAGTACAGGACAGACGGTACTCATGAGTTTTGACAACTACACGGTGGCACGCGCCATCTGTTTAAAAAGCAGCAAGAAAAAATTGAGGACTTAAAATATGTTTTATAAACTGCATACTTTAATTTAAAAATATTAAGTCAATTTTTAGTTCATATTCTGGACGAATAAAATAAAAACTTACCCTTCTTCTATCGAATCAGACGCAGTTTTGTTTATTTTCGCTTAATTATAGGTTCTTGTAAATTTTCGTTTTCGCGTTTGAATGATTCTGCTTTGCTACGCACTAGAAGACAAGCAAATGTGAAACCTATCCTGAAGTTGTAATAACGTGCTTTAACATAAAACTAAAGCATATGTATTTTTCTACAAAAAATAAAACTTTTCCGTCCTTTTTACGCGGAGCATAAATATTTTAAGTATACTTAAGTCGATGATTGGCTAATTATTTGTTTTAAAAAATCGCTATTGGATTCATTCATGGATTGGGAATTATAGCTATTGAAAGTCTAGTCCTAGATAGTTAAATTTAAATTAAAATTAAGTTAAAGAAACCTGTTTTAACTGCATATGTTGTATATAAGAAATGTTTTTTACATATTTAAATATACTTTCTCACAATTTTACTTAAATGAGGTGTGAATATATTTTCTGTAGGTTGCAATAAGCAATTAATACTATTTATGTTTTTTATTAAAAAGGAGACATTTTTTGCCTTAGGTACATACAATCTATAATTAGAAAATAATATATAGTCACAGCCATAGGCATAGCTATGATATCCTAATTAATTTTATTTAATTAACTAGTTGTCACCCATACTCAGGGAGGTGTCTATATGTGGGAACTACCCATGCATTGCATGCATACATTTTGCTCTTGAAATATGTGGAGCTAACTGTAGCTAAATATATCACTTAAGCAAGGAAAATGTTGGGAAAAATACTTCTGCATACAGCCTAACATTCAAAATTGGGCTATTGAAATTGGTGTACATTGGTGTGTAGGTTTGATTTGACCTAGAATTAGTTCTTGTGTAAACTAGATACTTCCCTGACTATGACTTGTGTGGGACTGCAGGTAATTGGGGAACTTCGTTAACTGACTAAGTGTATATACCTTTGTCAGTTAACTTAAAAAGGTCATTGTCAATAAGGTGACCTTTTTGCACAGAAAATTGTAGTATAAAGAGACCTAAATTACTGCTACATGTTTGTAGATAACAGGGAGGTACAGTTTAGTGTAGAAAACCCTTTTTCATACTTTGTTGCAAACCCATACATGCGCAACACCCGGCCGACCTGGCCAGGTGAAATGAGGGCCAAGCAATGTAAGTTGCAAAAACCAATTGACCAAGTGCAAAAAAATCAAAGGGGGGACCAAGGGACAAAAAAGGAAGGCGTGAAGAAAAGGAAAAAGGGAGAGAAAAGAGAGCAAAAGAGAGCAAACTAAGTCATAAATAGAGCAAAAACTAAGTCACACGGCTGGCTTTGGGAGGTTGCGCATGTATGTGCAAACCAATACACATTGGAGCACATAGCAGTGCAGCCTTCAGCTAAGAGAAGCTATGATTCCCAAAGTCCCAGTTGAGTGCTGCCTTTGCTGTCTTGCCTGCAATGCCTGGCCATAAGTGTTTTTTTCAAGCAACATTTAAGTAAGCAAGGCAAGCGGGTGCAGTAAAATCCAAAAAGTCCACCAGATGCTATGCACAGATTGTCAACTATTTCCCATTGGGGCACACTTTAATGCTAGGTCACATCTGTTGTTACTGCAGCAGATAAAATATGACTTTGCTTATATTTCCAAATTCTAATTTCACATAAAATGTATATAAAAATTATAGATCACAGGGCAGAAATGTGCAGTATTTTTTTTAAAAGTTTTTGAAAGTTATCTTGATGTCTAGATATATGTAAGCCTACAATGGACTACAACAATTACAACAGCCTACAACATGGACTAAATTGCAGTCTCCTGCACCTCTAGGCTCAGGCAGCCGGGGCGGATCAGCTGTTGAGGCAATCTGGCAGAAGCAGAAGAGTCTGCATCTGCTGCACTCCAACCGCCGCTTGTTGCTTAAGCCAGCTCTGTTGCTGGGGCGAGTAAATCGCGGATTTCAACGCGGCCGTCAACTGGGCTTTCCCACTGCAAATTTAGCTTGCAATGCTCTATTAGATGTCAACAGTCTGCCAGACTATGGTGTCTACTGCGGTCGGGCAATGGTACTGGATGAAGTGGGAGGTATTCCACTGCTTAGCCGTTCTCATCCCGCTGTTCTCAGCTGGGGATTTAATCCCCAATTTGGTCTCGAACAGCCTTTATTCGAAGTGCATCTCATCGACTGGCCTGTAGATGGTCAACCAGCCGAGTTCTATGGCCGAAACCTGGCCTGCCTAGTGACGCACTATCTACGCGAGGAGTTCAAGTTTTCTGGCGGCCTCGATCAGCTAGCCGAAGCTATTAGTCTGGATAAGTCGGTTGCTATGGCGTTGCTAGGACCCGTGGCCGACAAAGACGATCGCGAATTGACTGAGCGGCTGCTGACTCGGGGGGGAAAGGTGATAGACAGCAAGCTGTGAAGATTTTTGTGCGTTTGACCTAAAAATTGGCGCTCGAGAACTTTTTATTTTAGTTGTCTGGCATTGGTTTTAACTTTTACATTAACTCGATAAAATTTGTGTAGCCTGGTGAAAGCTACACTGCGGCAAGTGGCATTTTAGAGTCGTTTCAGACGCTTCTCTCACGTTTCAAAAACTTTTCAGACGTCTCAAATGCTTCTCTTCTAATCACTCAAACGCTTCTCTAATGACTCAAATGCTTCTCTAATGACTCAAACGCTTCTCTAATGACTCAAATGCTTCTCTAATGACTCAAACGCTTCTCTAATGACTCAAATGCTTCTCTAATGACTCAAACGCTTCTCTAATGACTCAAACGCTTCTCTAATGACTCAAACGCTTCTCTAATGACTCAAATGCTTCTCTAATGACTCAAACGCTTCTCTAATGACTCAAACGCTTCTCTAATGACTCAAATGCTTCTCTAATGACTCACACGCTTCTCTAATGACTCAAACGCTTCTCTAATGACTCAAACGCTTCTCTAATGACTCAAACGCTTCTCTAATGACTCAAATGCTTCTCTAATGACTCAAACGCTTCTCTAATGACTCACACGCTTCTCTAATGACTCAAACGCTTCTCTAATGACTCAAATGCTTCTCTAATGACTCAAACGCTTCTCTAATGACTCAAATGCTTCTCTAATGACTCACACGCTTCTCTAATGACTCAAACGCTTCTCTAATGACTCAAACGCTTCTCTAATGACTCAAACGCTTCTCTAATGACTCAAACGCTTCTCTAATGACTCAAACGCTTCTCTAATGACTCAAACGCTTCTCTAATGACTCAAACGCTTCTCTAATGACTCAAATGCTTCTCTAATGACTCACACGCTTCTCTAATGACTCAAACGCTTCTCTAATGACTCAAACGCTTCTCTAATGACTCAAACGCTTCTCTAATGACTCAAATGCTTCTCTAATGACTCAAACGCTTCTCTAATGACTCACACGCTTCTCTAATGACTCAAACGCTTCTCTAATGACTCAAATGCTTCTCTAATGACTCAAACGCTTCTCTAATGACTCAAATGCTTCTCTAATGACTCACACGCTTCTCTAATGACTCAAACGCTTCTCTAATGACTCAAACGCTTCTCTAATGACTCAAACGCTTCTCTAATGACTCAAACGCTTCTCTAATGACTCAAACGCTTCTCTAATGACTCAAACGCTTCTCTAATGACTCAAACGCTTCTCTAATGACTCAAATGCTTCTCTAATGACTCAAACGCTTCTCTAATGACTCAAATGCTTCTCTAATGACTCAAACGCTTCTCTAATGACTCAAACGCTTCTCTAATGACTCAAATGCTTCTCTAATGACTCACACGCTTCTCTAATGACTCAAACGCTTCTCTAATGACTCAAACGCTTCTCTAATGACTCAAACGCTTCTCTAATGACTCAAATGCTTCTCTAATGACTCAAACGCTTCTCTAATGACTCACACGCTTCTCTAATGACTCAAACGCTTCTCTAATGACTCAAATGCTTCTCTAATGACTCAAACGCTTCTCTAATGACTCAAATGCTTCTCTAATGACTCACACGCTTCTCTAATGACTCAAACGCTTCTCTAATGACTCAAACGCTTCTCTAATGACTCAAACGCTTCTCTAATGACTCAAACGCTTCTCTAATGACTCAAACGCTTCTCTAATGACTCAAACGCTTCTCTAATGACTCACACGCTTCTCTTATGACTCACACGCTTCTCTAATGACTCAAACGCTTCTCTAATGACTCAAACGCTTCTCTAATGACTCAAACGCTTATCTAATGACTCAAACGCTTCTCTAATGACTCAAATGCTTCTCTAATGACTCACACGCTTCTCTAATGACTCAAACGCTTCTCTAATGACTCAAACGCTTCTCTAATGACTCAAACGCTTCTCTAATGACTCAAACGCTTCTCTAATGACTCAAACGCTTCTCTAATGACTCAAACGCTTCTCTAATGACTCACACGCTTCTCTTATGACTCACACGCTTCTCTAATGACTCAAACGCTTCTCTAATGACTCAAACGCTTCTCTAATGACTCAAACGCTTATCTAATGACTCAAACGCTTCTCTAATGACTCAAACGCTTCTCTAATGACTCAAACGCTTCTCTAATGACTCAAACGCTTCTCTAATGACTCAAACGCTTCTCTGACTACTCAAACTTCACAAACAATGCTTCTCAAACAATTGAAAAACTCCTTTATGACTCTAAGCGCTTTGTACCATGACACCTAGGCAATTTGATTTTGTCTTCCGTCGTTGTTTTGTAGTTAACTCACGTTTTTGACGGGTATTGGCGACTAAGTGTCGATGTTTTCTTTTGTTTTGTTTTGTAGATTCATAAGTTTTTTTACAACACATTTTTTCACTATAGCATTTTACCCACTAGTAACTGATCCTTTGATTATTTTTGTTAATTGATTTTGGGCAAGTCATTACATTGCGTGATAATAAAGGCAGCCACGATTTAGCTTATTTTATTTGCTAACATTAGGGAATTTAAAATTTGTTTCTTGTTATACTTTACTTTCAGAGTAGCGAGTTGATAGCAACAAGAACTACTAGAAGAAGAAGGACGGGACACTTCGTTTCTTAGAAAATTCATAAATGGCTGATTTCCACGGAAAATGCACAAGCGAGTTATGAGCTTTTCACGTTTTTTTCACATAAAATTTGTGATAACTTTTTATTGGAAGCAAATCAAATGCTGTTCTTTAACTATGAACTTGCAAAACATTTTGCTTCTACGAATTCTTGAAAGCTTTAGTTATGAAGTCAACGAAAATAAAATGAACATCAATTATTCATAAATGAAGCTCTTTAAAATTAGTTTAAGCAGCATGTTTTGCAGTTGTTGATCGGCAGTTGTTGATCGGCAGTTGTTGACTGGTAGTTGTCGGTTGGCTAATGTCGATTTGGCTGTTGCGGTTGGCAGTTCAGTTGTCGGATAAAAGTTTTCTGTTGGCAGCTGTCGGTTGGAATCTGTTTATTATGCTCGTTATAGCATACTAGTCGTACTGTACGTCCGCATGGTCAATTTTGCATAGCTCCCATGCAATCTTACGATTTCAGGCACATTTTAATGGACAAAAGTCGATGCGAAATCAGCCAGGCTGAGCCGGATGCTAATACTTATGAGCCAATAGACCTGTCAATTACTGTCAGCAATCAGCAGCAGCAGCAACAACAACAGGAGCAGCAGCAGCAGCAGCAAGGTGTAGAGCTAGATCTGTACAAGCAGCAAGCAAGTGAAGAAAATCCAGAGCAGAATAATGCTGGTGCCAGTCAGGAGAACAAAGAGCTGCAAGAAGTAGAAAAAACTCCGGAACATGAAATGCCGCAGCAGAATAAAAACTTAGCCTCTGCAGAGACAGCGGCTGGCGCTGCCGCTACTGCAAGTAGTCACAGCTCAGCTGACACTGACCATAAACTACTCTTAGCTTCAAGCATGGCTGAACAGAACTCAAGGCCGAAGGAAGCGCAAGAATCTACAGCCGCAGTTAGACCCTTCTGTCGCCTATGCTCAGTACAGTGCAGCTCTCTGCACAATTATATGGACCATCTGGCTGGTCAGAAGCACAAGAAGGCAGCTGAATTTGCCGGTGTTATTGAAGACGAAATTGCTAAGCCGGATTTTGTCCCAGTGGCCGCTTCCGGTTTGCAGCACGCCCTACAAAAAACTAAAGAGGTGAATGACGTTAAAATAAAGACTCTTTAGCCTGTCAGTTTACTATCAGTAGAATAATGCGCCCATTTGATATAAAATCGTTTACAGAAGCCTGCTACAGAGTCCGCTTCCTCGAAGTCGCTTCGCTGTGAAATTTGCGATATAGAAGTGACCGGAGCTCAAAACCTTAAAGCACACTATGTAGGTCAAAAGCATCGTAAAGCTTTGAGCAAGCAGCAGCAACAGCAGCAGCAATCAGAACAGCTGATAGACAAAACCAGCCTTCGTTGCGATATTTGTAATAAAGACTTTGCCAGCGCCCGCCCTTTAACCGATCACTTGGCAGGTAAGAAGCACGGTGCCAGACTGCGCGAATTAGATGCAATGCGATCGTTGCAGAACTCTGGTCATTTCGGCGACAAAAGGAAACGACCACAGGATGACAACGATGACGACGCTTCCGTTAGTAAATCCGTCAAACTGACTGATTAGTATCGTATTTTAACTAAATAAATAATTGAGACCGTGTCATCTGTTTAAACTATTTGAATAGCTTGCTTCCTGATTTGGTCAAACCAATGAATATACGAGCGTAAATTACTTGAAAGAAACATTCTTAACGTCCAGAGAGATAAAAATCTCTTTTATATCGCTCGTATGTTTTTCTGCACGTAAACATTTCTTTTACTTACAACTTTACTATCTTTTCTCTTTATTTCATTCAATATATTTATTAACTAATAATGTGTAATATTTACACTAGCAAATAAACCGAACTAATTATTTGTACATATCCATCTATAGACTCCTAGCACATCAATTAACCAGGTATCCTGTGTGTATATCCATCAATCATCCAGGTATCCAGGGCGTCAAAAAGACTCAGTGAGAGTGTAGTGAACACTGCCTGATGTGGAGAGTGTACACTCAGACTAAATTAAAGTAGTCCTTGCCCTTACTTGTCCCTACATGTAGAAAAGATGCAGGCTGTGTTCGTGAAAAAATAATCGGTGAAGACAGCACTAAAAAAGCCTAAAATGTAATCCGCACACCGGTTGCTACATATATGAAGCTTTACAAATTAATTACGTTTACACGCTACACAACTGTCCACATTGCAACATTGTTGAGTGACGGAGTTATAGTGCTTTTTGTGAAGAATGTTTAAACAACAAAAAATATTTTTTATCAGAGCAGTCCTTTAAAATTTAATACAGATTTGTCGCAGAATGCAGATTATAAAATGCCTGGAATCTATTTGTTTTTAAGTGTTTAGTTTTTTAGTAGCCTGAATTCGAATTATGTTTGTTCATAATCTTCAGATCTATGGGCCTAGTATATTCATAATATGTGCTAGTAATTGCGCTTATTTGCCCAGTATATCGTAATGCATTTTTTTGCAATATTGTGTCCGAAATGTAATAAATTTGAACTGCTGAAGCCTTTAAAACGATGTATATATATATGGCATTTTATAACATGACAACTCTAACACAATACAGAGATTATGATAGTGATACGTTTGATTATGCAAGCTAGAGATTATACAGAACGTTTTTTACTTCTCGGAAATCAAACGGAGTCTAAAGCTGTTTTATCGTGTTCGCTTCTAAAATAATTTCTATCGAATCGTTTTATACATGAACTGATTTAGATTAATTGCTTTGGTTTGAGCTGTGGGGTTATTTGTCAGAGTTGTGTTACACTTTTGCACTTGTACATTGTACCAAGGGCCATGTCAGAAAGTTTGGAAGTTAGATTTCTGACTCTGACTCAATTATCTCACTCAATTGTAATCATGCTCACAAGAAACCTATGGCTATGGGCATACATGCGCAAGACCCAGCCGACCTGGACAAAGCGGCCGGGTGAAACGAAGGCCAAGCAAGGTAAGTCGCAAAAACCAATCAACCAAGAGCAAAAAAATCAAAGGGGGGACCAAGGGACAAAAAAGGAAGGCGTGAAGAAAAGGAAAAAAGGGAGAGAAAAAGAGAGCAAAAGAGAGCAAAATAAGTCATAAATAGAGTAATGAAACAAACTAAGTCACAAATGAGAGCAAACTAAGTTGTAAATAGAGCAAAAACTAAGTTGCATGGTCGGCTAAGATTTGGGAGGTTGCGCATGTAGGCCTATGGCTATGGGCATAAACACAGGTTTTAGAATCAAGTGAAAGTCATTTACCCCAATTCAGGTTATTAGTTTTACATGTGAGAAAATTCTGGCAGATGCATACAATATTGTTGGACACTGTTTGTTGTTATTTTCTAGCCTTAACCTTGCTGTACATGTTCAACTTTGTTTTCTGCAGCAATAGATAAGAATGTATATATTAGAGTACATAACAAAATGTGTAAAATTGGTTTGGACTTTTGTATCTTTCTATACACTAGGCTACCATACTTAAAAATGTCCTAATGTGCACTTAATGCTGTCCATAAATTGTCAAATTCTCATTTGATGGCTTGATGGTGTTAGTACAAATAATAACTGATAAAGAGGGGCATTTAACTTGTTCATATGAATTAGGGCCTATATAGATGATTCTCTTCTCTCTTCAAGTGAGTAGACTTGCTAGTTGCATAGGCCTAGAGGCAACTTTTTTGTTCATATACATTAATGCCATCAAACATCAAATAGTTAGTAAACATTTATATTTTCTTACCAATACTGAAAATCCTTAAGCATTATAATATAAGCTATAGAATAATAAATAAAAAAATAAATGAATTATATTTCATTTTTTAATCTATATAATCAATTTATAACTTTTTTTTAAATTAGGCCCCCTAATGACATAGGCCTAGTGTTAGCTTTAAAATGATTCAATGTCAATGAGTATAAAAACATTTTTTTTTGATGCATTATCAGATAAAAATATAAATTAAATAATGGTTTAAATAATTGTTTTTATGGGTGCCTTTAAGTTTGCTACTTTGCTAGGTTATTTAGATTTGCATAGCAGTGATACAAAATTTGGCTATTTTTTTCTGTACTTGTCAATAGATAACTATATTGCAGTTAAATCTAACTAGCTAGCTAGTAGACTTATACTATATGTAAATCAGATTGTTAATTTTTTTAATTGTAGAAGCAGCTACATAGAATATATAAAATTGGAATAGAAAATGTCTATTACTTGTACTAGCTAAACCAATATCTTAAATAACAAGCAGTGTTATGTTTGTTATAACATTTTAGGCTGGAATAGTAGCTAAGCTAAATTGGGTTTTCTAATTATAGGAAATAAAAATGTTATTATCCTATACAGTGGCTACAGCCTTATATTATCTAGTTTGCCGTATATACTTGTATATATAAGTTCATAAGTAGCATGTATAAAGATTAAAATGAGCATTATCAAGTTAAAAAATCACTTTGTCTTGGCTTTGAATAGTTTAACAAGCCTTGTTTGAGGCTTAGTTGCTTGTTGGTAGAAAAAAGTATAAATTGAGTTATACATTATATAGGACTTTTAGCTAAGTTCATTGTTAAAAGTAATGGTTTGTTATTGTAGTATTTTCTATGCCAAAATAAATGGGTAATTATATTTATGGCATATTGTCACACTTATATTATATTATATTATTATTAATAAACACCCTTATTTTACTCATTTTATTCAGCTACTGTGGTCCATTGCCTGTCGACTGCTTAGGGTGCAGCAAAGTCTGCTCTACCTCCACTCTAGAGAACATTGTTCTCAGCTTACTGCTTGGAAAAGCTCTAAACTAGTTTATCAGTCAGTAATAAAAATGTCAACAAATTCAGCTGCTACTACTGTGCCTACTGGTACTCATTCAGTAGTATATGTGACAGTTCCAAATCAACAAGTTGGAGAAAAATTAGCCAAAGGTATAGTTACTGAGCGCCTTGCAGCCTGCGTTAATATCATCCCTGGTGTCACATCAGTTTACAGTTGGCAGGGCAAGGTTGAACAGGACAATGAGCTACTGTTGATAATAAAGACACGCACCAGTTTGTTGCCTAGCCTAACCGACTATGTCAAGGCTAATCACAGCTACGATGTGCCCGAAGTGATTGCCCTGCCAGTTCAAGCCGGCCTGCCAGCCTATCTGAACTGGATTAATAGCTCTACTAAAGAGCCGGATCTTTGAAATTTGTTTAAACTAGAACTAGCAATTCAAAACCGATTTGTACTTATAGTGAAAGTGCATGTTAGCAATTATCATTAATCATGTGTTCATTTTTTTCTTGCTGGAATACAAAAATAAAAGTACGAATATATTGTTTCTATATATTGTTTACTAACTGTTTTTTGTTTTCTTAACTATGTAGTATAATAATAGTAATTGCGAGCACACAAGCACACAGATACTGTACGCAGGCACACGCTCACACAGTAGTGTGCATCTGTGGGCCCCCAAACCTTCTCTCCGCGGCTGCGCCCCAAATAACTGTGGCCTCGCCGCGGAATCGAGCTCAGGGAACTTGGTACGAGAGGCAAACGCGTTGACCGCTCTGCCACCCACCCCCTTGATTGGCAGATTAGCAGATACCCAGATACTATTTATACTATGTAATACATTTTTGTCTGCAATTTTTACAGGCTTTTAATCGACTTAGCAAGTAGTTGCCATGTCCAAGGTGAAATACGCCTGCGATTTTGACAAATCTGTGCTAATTAACAATTTTGAAAATCGCGGCTGGCTCTGCGTGGCCCCGGAAGAGGACTGGAATTTCTATTGGGCCACTGTGCACAATGTACGGAATATATTCAGCGTTGAGAATGGTTACCGCCTTAGCGACGATCAGTGAGTCAAATATTGCTGAGTGTTGTTTATCTGTATTGTTACTAGGCTAGAAATAGAACCCTTCCTTCTTTAAATGCCTAGTTAATTTTGGATTATTTACTTTCTGCCAATTTACTTACTTATAAAGGCTTGTAGCCTAGAGTTAGAGCGTCGGACTAACGACTTGAAGGTCGGGGGTTCGAATTTTGACTCCACTAGAACTATTTGTGTTCTTTACCAATGCTCTATACATTGGTTCAATTCACCCATCTTGTTTGTCAGATATTATATTCAAACTAAATAGATTTTTTAGTCCAGAGTCAAAAGCTTCAGTCACTAGGATTTGATCTGATTTAGATTTTACATTGTTATTACCCATCCACCACTCTAGGGTGCTGAATCATTTTCCAAACCACTACGAGCTGACTCGCAAAGACCTGATGGTGAAAAATATTAAGCGTTACAGACGCGATTTGGAACGCGAAGGCAATCCTCTAGCTGAGAAGGATGACACTGGCCGCTACGTCCATCTGGACTTTATTCCAATCACATTCATGATGCCGCAGGATTATAATCTATTTGCCGAAGAATTTAAAAAGCACCCGACTAGCACCTGGATTATGAAACCGTGCGGCAAAGCTCGCGGCATTGGTATCTTTCTAATTAATAAACTGTCACAGTTGAAGAAATGGTCGCGCGACGGAAAGTCTGGCGGGTGAGACTATGCTCTTGTTTTCAAAAGCTCCTCATCTGTTACTTCTCCAAGTAGTCTGTATGGAGATTGTATGGAGCTTCTATGGAATTATCACTATTCAACCTTGGCAAGAGGGGGTGAGTAGCGGAGCGGTGAAAGCGGTTGCCTCTCACACCAAGCTCCCTGAGCTCGATTCCGCGGCGAGGCCACATTTATTTGGGGCGCAGCCGCGTAGAGGAAGGCTTGGGGACTTGTCGTGCAATTTACGCCCTTGAGGGCCAACCTCCGAGGCACAGTGAAGTGCGTACACTGCCTATTTTGTATTATTTTGTATTACCGCTCAGTAACAGCTTACCCCTTAACTCCACCCCACCCGTCCCCAGATTTCAAGCTGTATCCGCGAAAGACACCTACGTCATTTCCAAGTACATCGAGAATCCATTGCTTATTGGCGGCAAGAAGTTCGATTTGCGAATCTACGTATTAGTCACTTCGTTTAGACCATTGAAGGCCTACCTGTACCAGCTGGGTTTCTGCCGGTTCTGCACTGTAAAGTACACGCCTAGCTCCCAGGATTTAGACAACATGTTTGCCCACCTGACTAATGTGTCTATTCAAAAGCACGGCAATGAGTACAATGCTGTCCATGGCGGCAAATGGACTGTGCAAAATTTGAGAACATTCCTAGAGGGTACGCGCGGCAAAGCAGTGTCCGATCGACTTTTTGATGATATGCATTGGCTTATTGTTCACTCGCTTAAGGTGAGAATTTTGTTTTAGTTACATATGCTAAAATTTTTAACGTTTTAAAGGATGAGATTTTCCAAGAGTTTGTAGAAGATAATGTTTTCCAAGAACTTGTAAAATATACGATTTTCCAAGAACTTGTAAAATATAAGATTTCCCAAGAACTTGTAAAATATAAGATTTTCCAAGAACTTGTAAAATATAAGATTTTCCAAGAACTTGTAAAAGATAAGATTTTCCAAGATTTTGTAAAAGATAAGATTTTCCAAGAATTTGTAAAAGATAAGATTTTCCAAGAACTTGTAAAATATAAGATTTTCCTAGAATATTTATCTTAGAATCTGTAAAGAATGAAAGATGTTGATTTTGTAAATAATGAGGATTTCCTAGAGTTTGTAAAGGATTAAAGATAAGCTTTTTCTAGAATCTGTAAAAGACGAATTAAAACTTCGAATTAGTAAATGAATGAGATTTTCCTGAAATCTGTGAATCCCGAGGAATTTCTAGATTGTCTGATGGCTGAGGTTATCTCTATGTAAATATGGAATGTCATATAAGGTTATATGTTAATTCATTCTGCCGTGAAACATCACCCCGAAATTGTCCAATAACAACACAGGCCGTGTCCAGCGTGATGGCCAATGATAGGCACTGCTTTGAATGCTACGGTTATGACATCATCATTGATAACAACCTCAAGCCCTGGCTTATCGAAGTCAACGCTTCGCCGTCGCTGTCTTCAACAACGTCTCACGATCGAGTTATGAAGCACAAGCTGATCAATGACGTCATCAACATTGTCATACCGCCAGGCGAAGTGCCAGACGTTCGCTGGAGCAAGGTGCCGGCCAGAGAGAATCTCGGACATTTTGATTTGCTCTACGACGAAGAGCTGGCCCAGATGGACTTTCTAGCCTCGGAGCGGGGTAAAGCCGGCTTCCCTAGGTCGGTGGCAACCGCAATTGGCGTACGCGGCGGCGGCGGCGGCGGCGGCGCCAGTGGCTTCAGCGCGAGCAGCGGTGGCAGCGCTAGTGGCACTTGGAAATGAATGATTCTCCGAGGAGATAAAAATTGTCCGGGCTTTTTTCGTTAAGCATTTTTAACAGTAGGGGAATACCAAGGGGGATTTCTCCCCCGCTCCTGAAAATATTTTTTGGCAGCGCCTGAATGCTAAAAGCGTTGGGTGGTGACTGATTGGTTGACAGACTAGACGATGGTGTCCTGTTTTTAAGCTGCGCCCAGTATTTAGGCTCGCGTCAGGGTGTCCATAGTGGCCTAGTTCCACCTGTTGTAGCCCTTGAAGGTCCAGCAGTCCGTCTAGATAAAGGTAGGTGACCACCGAAGATGGAGATAAGGAAGGCACATTCGGGTGACATGCTGATCAATTTTGAAGGCCTGGCAAGGCCGCACTGAGGCGCAGTGCTAATTCCTGTATAGGGGTGTATGAAATACACTAGCTCTTATGGGAAAAATCAGACCTTCGGCCAGAACCATTGAATATCTCGACCGTCGGAAGAGCTGGCGACTTGATTATTGTTTCATAAGATGCGCAACAAAAAGTTGGCCCGTGTTCTTGAGTTTCGTGTGCTTTGTTCCGCCCTCAAATTTTTCTATTGATGAGCTGTCTTCTTTCAATCGCTGTGGAGCTTCGAAATTAAAGACTTAGAGGTCGGGAGTTCGATTTTCTGCTTGTTGTAGTTAGATATAGTAGATATTGAGATGGTTTTGAGTTCACAGTCCATGGACTGAACAGCTGTAAGCGGATTTGATAATCATCACGCTTTAGATGTACATATGGCCTTGCTGTTCTTAAGTAAAAGTTTTTATAAATCAAGGGCTGTGAAAGGAAACCTATTGTTTTTCTGTGATTCCTCAAGATTTCTTTACAAGCGTACACCTAATTAGTTTTTTTTACATTTGCTACAGATTTTGGCACAAAACTTTATTCCAAAACTTTTAAAGTAATTTCGAACTTCTAAATCCGTCCCTATAACTTGTTTGTAGTGCACTTTTGTTTTGTACGTAAGAAGTACTTGCTTTATTAAGAAATAAGGCATGTTAATTTAATCTGATTTACCGTTTTTTATTCATATTTCTTGTTTGTTTTATTCCTGTTCGTTTTTTTGCTATGATTAAATTGTAACTTTGAAGTTTCTGTACTGGGAGAATTCGGGTTTCAGACTGGGAGATTGATAGTTTCGGTGTTGGGAGAATTCGGGTTTCAGACTGGGAGATTGATAGTTTCGGTGTTGGGAGAAATCAGCTTTCAGACTGGGAGATAGACAGTTTCAGTGTTGGGAGAAATCAGCTTTCAGACTGGGAGATTGACAGTTTCAGTGTTGGGAGAATTCGGGTTTCAGACTGGGAGATTGACAGTTTCAGTGTTGGGAGAATTCGGGTTTCAGACTGGGAGATTGACAGTTTCAGTGTTAGGAGAATTCGGGTTTCAGACTGGGAGATTGACAGTTTCAGTGTTGGGAGAATTTGGGTTTCAGACTTGGAGATCGACAGTTTCAGTGTTGGGAGAATTTGGGTTTCAGACTTGGAGATTGACAGTTTCAGTGTTGGGGGAATTTGGGTTTCAGACTTGGAGATTGACAGTTTCAGTGTTGGGAGAATTCGGGTTTCAGACTGGGAGATTGACAGTTTCGGTGTTGGGAGAATTCGGGTTTCAGACTGGGAGATTGACAGTTTCAGTGTTGGGAGAATTCGGGTTTCAGACTGGGAGATATACAGTTTCAGTGTTGGGAGAATTCGGGTTTCAGACTGGGAGATTGACAGTTTCAGTGTTAGGAGAATTCAGGTTTCATAAAAGGCTAGTTTAGTTTCAATAATTTTTCATGCAAGTGTATAAATTTCCGTTTTTATATTTGACCCGCAGTTTAAATATAGTGCTACTCGTTTATTTCAGAACGGAACTATTTCAATAGTCAGTAATAAAACAAATAAACTCGGGTCTATTTAAGAAGCAAGAAAAATATAGTGGAACAATAGGATAAGAAATATTCAAAATGCCATCCTCAACAGAGAAAGTTCTCCGACAAGTGATCCATGTAAGTGGCTTGCCCTTTAATGTTGATAAATTGATCTATTACAGTTTTGACCGAGTTTTTCGTATGGCAATGTTCCAATAATTTTAATAGGAGGTCTATTCCGCGTGTAAGCAGCGAGAGCTGTCAAATACTTCTGGCGATAACACTGTTGCCAATGAGGAACAAGCGGTTGCTATGGACGCTGCCACTGTACAAGCTCGACTAGAATTTCTCGAATGCTATCTAAATAGCGACGTAAGTTTTTTTAAGTCTTTCCAAAATAGTAGTGCAAAGATTCGTCGGATTCGAACTCTCGACGTACATAAAAAGCTTTAACAAAATTGCAGACCAACAGCCTATCCAATCGTTGCAAAGCCGGATCCGCTTTCATCGCATTAAAGACAAATTTTCAAGCTTGCAGTCTATCCAAAGCGTTGGAATACTTTGCTAGTAAGTTTTATGTGAATATTAGGTATTTTTAAAGTATTGCTTCTTTGTGAAATATTTATATTGTCCTACCTATTACTCTACTAATAGCGGCAGTTAGGGAAAATATTTGTTAAATTAATATTTAATTTGTTTTGCTGATGCTGTCCTATATACGCTACTTAAAGTGACAGTATAAGAAGAAGAATAATAATAATTGCATAGGGGCCGCAGACAATGGCACATCATTTGGTAACACTAGACCCGCAGCCAGCGAGTAGGCAATTCTGCCCATTTCGCTGACTCCTGAGCACACTCGCACACAGATACTGTACGCAGGCATACGCTCACACAGGTTTGTACATCTGCCTGACTTTCTCATCGTCAGGCAGTGTACACTCTCACTGTGCCTTGGCGGTTGGCCCTCAAGGGCGTAAATTGCACGACAATCCCCCAAAGCATTCTCCCTGCGGCTGCGCCCCAAATAAATGTGGCCTCGCCGTGGAATCGAACTTAGGGACCGTGGTGCGGGAGGCAAACGCGTTAACCGCTCTGCCACCGACCCCCTGGCAGTATAAGTATTTTGCTATGGTGATTTGAATCGGCCAGACTAAAAGTGCAACGACACGCATGTACACTACTCATTCACCATAGGCTCGACACTGCCTGTTCAGATCTGTCTAATCCAAGGCCTTGTATTTGCGCACGAGTCTAGCCTAACGGAAGAGAGCGCCGATATCTTATTGGAGACATTGTACAGCGGTCTAAAACAACAGGATCTGGTGTTTCATTCTCTAACCTGCCTATTGAGTCTGCTTAGTCTTGGAGAAGCTAATAATCCATCATCTGCTTCACCAGATACCATTGCTAGTCAGCAGCAGAGAAACTTTTTCACCGTCCCGGCTGTACTGCAGTCGATTCTCCGTCGCCTACTTGGCTTCTGGGATTCGCCATTGTATTTTGTACCAAATCTGACTGTGAAAATCTTTCACTGCATTGTGACTAGCTGGTCAACAGATTCTGGTTCGCCAAATCCTGCTTTGGCAGCGTTCATTGATGAACTATGGAGTATGCCGATGCTGTGTCGCGGGGCGCTTCGCTTCTGGTCTGTGCTTGTGCCACTGTTGGACGAAATTCGCATCATAGGCCTGTGTAGTCGCCTAGTCGACGCCTTGGATGTCAATTACACAGCTAGCGCCGCTGCCAGCCTCTTCGGTGTCATCGCCGGTGCTTTGACACAGCGCGGCAAAACTGATTTATTGTCTCAGATATTTCCGGATATGTGTCACCGGATGAGGCACATGTCGCCATTGTCGCAGAGAAATTTCTGCTGCCTAATTTTGCCAGTCTATATTGCCGCTGATAGCAGCTTTAACTTTAGTGCCCGGGAACTGCCAGACGGTAATAATCCGCACGGGAATTTCTTTGACATCCAATGCTGGTGCAGCGTTGCCAAGCATTGCAAAATGCGCGGCCGACTGCCGAGAATGCGTCTGGCCGATCTGCGGATGGCTTTGATTCATTGTGACGAACCAACTAGAGCGGCTGCGCTGGAGGTTCTGTGCCTGTCTAACAAACCGGTTAGTCTGCTTTCATTCATAAGCTCATAGCAGAAGCTTGGTGACTGTTTTATTCCAGTAATTATTGCTTTTTAATCATTAGACAGTGATCTTAAATAGACATAAGGTCATTAGATTCTGGGGTCCTTAGATCTTGGGATCATGAGGTCATTAGGCCTGATTAGACATTAGTCATTAGACATCGGGGTAATGAGGTCCTGAGGTCTAAAGAACAATTAAATAATAAAGTCATACGATTATAAGGTGTTTAGATCATAAGGTTAATAGATCATTCGGTCATTAGATCATAAGGTCATTATATCATAAAGGTCATTAGATCATAAAATCATTAGGTCATTAGATCATAAGGTCAATAGATCATTAGGTCATTAGATCATAAGGTCATTATATCATAAAGGTCATTAGATCATAAGGTCATTAGATCATTCGGTCATTAGATCATAAGGTCATTATATCATAAAGGTCATCGGCTAAGGTCATTAGATCATTCGGTCATTAGATCATAAGGTCATTATATCATAAAGGTCAATAGATCATAAGGTCATTAGATCATTCGGTCATTAGATCATAAGATCATTCGGTCATTAGATTATAAGGTCAATAGATCATTAGGTCATTAGATCATAAGGTCATTATATCATAAAGGTCATTAGATCATAAGGTCATTAGATCATTCGGTCATTAGATCATTAGATCATAAGATCATTCGGTCATTAGATCATTAGATCATAAGATCATTCGGTCATTAGATCATTAGGTCAATAGATCATTCGGTCATTAGATCATTAGGTCAATAGATCATTCGGTCATTAGATCATTAGGTCATTAGATCATAAGGTCAATAGATCATTAGATCTAGGTCTTTAATCTAAGTTCATCTTCAGCCATTTCAGCCTGTTTATAAATCAATTCACCCTTTCAGACTGGACACATCACGCCGCAGTCGCTGCAGATGATCCTGGAATTCTTCTGCCTTAACATGAACTCCGATCAGCCGCCGTTTCGTCAGCGCCTACTGGCCTGCTTTCGCTCGGTTTGCCAGCAGGTCAAAGACGGCTGCATTCAGGCTCTACCAGAGCTGCGCGCTCGCCTAGCAACCGAGACGCTGGTTGTTGTGCCGGAAGACAAATACAACACCGAAGGTGACGAATCTGATGTTAGCCGACTAGTTGACTGCCTACTGCCCGACATCTCCGTGGCAACTAGAATTGCTCAATTCGATGCTGCGCCAACCGAAGAATTCTTAGTATTCGAAGACGACTCGGCTAAGAGTTCGCCGGATGCGTTGCTTAGCAACGTGAAGCTTCTGGCTCAGTTTGTTAGGCAGCTGTTGGATAGCAACGTTTGGTTTCCGGGTGCCTGCTATCAAAGGCAGCGAACCTGCGTTGAGTATTTGCAGATCGCATGTACTCACTATTTTGGCAGCTCGTCTGGTCTGAAAAAGCGCGGCTATCCTAGCGAAGTGTTGGATAAGGTGTGGACACTGGGATATCATATTTAATGCTGCGATATGGCTATAGTATAGATTATAGTAATTGCAGGAGGGCTGCGGGCAATGGCACATCATTTGGTAACACTAGACCCGCAGCCAGCGAGGAGGCCATTCTGCCCATTTCGCTGACTCCTGAGCACACACGCACACAGATACCGTACGCAGGCACACGCTCACACATGTGTACGTACATCCGCCCCGACTTTCTCATCGGCAGGCAGTGTACACTCTCACTGTGCCTTGGAGGTTGACCTTCAAGGGCGTAAATTGCAAGACCCTTTTCTCCGTGGCTGCACCCCAAATGAATGTGGCCTCACCGCGGAATCGAGCTCAGGGACCTTGGTGCGAGAAGCAAACGCGTTAACCGCTCTCCCACTCACTCGCTAGGACCAGGGGTTTATTGGAAGATCATGGGTTCATTGTGGGACCAGGGCCTTACTGAAAGATCAGGGACTTACTGAAGGATCAGGGACTCACTGAAGGATCAGGGACTCAACTGAAGGATCAGGGACTCACTGAGGGATCGGGGAATCAATGAAGGATCAGGGGTTCATTGTAGGATCAGGGACTCACTGAAGGATCAGGGACTCAACTGAAGGATCTGGGACTCAACTGAAGGATCAGAGACTCATTGAAGGATAAGGGACTCATTAAAAAACTCGCTTATTAATTTTGGGATATTGAAACCTTGGCAGGTTACCGAGTTCCTTCGACACGCCTTCCGGCACTTCGGCGCTCCAATGGATGGCGAGCCGGCCGCCGGTCGCCTTGTGGGCCGACTTCTCTGCTCCACTCTGCACTGCTCGCGAGACGTTCAGGACAGTATTCTCTCTCTTCTTGCCGAGTACTATCCCCTGGCTCGGCTGCCAACAGCTGGTCCGGCTAGTCTTGGCCGCCTCCTGCCGCTAGTGCTTCGCCGATGTCACTCTCCTGACGCTGAACAGTTTCACGGAGCTGGCCGAGTGTTGGCCTATTTGCTATCTAACTCGGCCATTGATTTATTCTCATCCGCCAGTGCTGCTGCTGCTGCTGCTGCTGCTGCTGTTCTGCCCGAGAGCGCCAGGCAGCCATTGCGTTTCTGCCTGAACGAAGTGGCAGCCGCTTTAGCCAAGGCTAAATCTGAACCCGCTAATGCCGCCTCCGAGTGCACCGGTCATGGTTACCTGCTGGCTGCCAGCCTGTACCTTGGTCGCTGCGGTCTCGGCAGCGGACTCAGCGAGTCTAATGTCACCGGCCGGGGTCCAGTTATTCAACGGGATCTGTTTCGCGAGGCTTGTAACCTGTGCTTCGATCTAATTGCTTCCCTAATGTCTGTGATGGGCTATCGATCCGGTGGCGATGCTTCTGGAGCCGACCCGACCGAAGCTGCCGCGCCGTCATTCGAGGAGCTCGGCCGGGCGATCGAGAAAGCTGCCGGGGTGAGTTTAGATACCTGAAGTTATTCACAGTACCTGAAGTCATTCACTGTACCTGAAGTCATTCACTGTACCTGAAGTCATTCACTGTACCTGAAGTCATTCACTGTACCTGAAGTCATTCACTGTACCTGAAGTCATTCACTGTACCTGAAGTCATTCACTGTACCTGAAGTCATTCACTGTGCCTGAAGTCATTCACTGTACCTGAAGTCATTCACTGTGCCTGAAGTCATTTACTGTACCTGAAGTCATTCACTGTACCTGAAGTCATTCACTGTACCTGAAGTCATTCACTGTACCTGAAGTCATTCACTGTACCTGAAGTCATTCACTGTACCTGAAATCATTCACAGATAAAATTTGTCAGCTAACATTCCACCATCGTCATCCAGGTCGATACCGATCTGGACGAAGACTTGCTGAGCGGTGCTCGCCTGTCGCCGCACTTTCAACGCATCCTTGCCTGGGCCTGGCGCAATCTGGCCCTAGCCGCCGACCTGCTTGTTCAACTGTGCGCCTCTCATTTGCGCCTCCAGCCGGCTACAACACCTGGCGAACCGGCCGACGGCGAAGGCGTCGTTGATTTCGACGGCCTTCGATTGGTTGGCGGCCGTCTGGCCGCGGTGGTCACCGGCAGCCGACACCGGGGCACCATCGAAGCTGTGGCCAACTCACTGCGCGAATTCTGCCAGCTAATTCGCTGGCAACCAGAGCTGGCCGATCTTCCAAGCGAACTGGTTAGCGCCCCGCTAGTTGCTATGGAAACGTCTAGTTATTCTGTTACTAGGCGGAGCGCCGGCCTGCCACTGCTGCTGACGTCCGTTCTATCGGCTGTGTGCGCCGGGCAATGGTCCGAGCCGCTGCTTGACCGAACTGTGGCGCGTCTGTTGCGCTGTGTTGAGTCTGCTGCTGCTGCTGCTTCTGCCGCCGCCGCCGCTACTACTCAGGCGCTGAAGACAGGCGACGATGCAAGTGCCGACTCAGGCAGCGACAAGGTTCGAAAATTTTTGCCTTTTATGAAACAATTATGCCCACCTCTAACGGGGCTAAGTGGCACAGTGGTCTAGACGCGTTTACCTCTCGCACCAAGGTCAATAAGCTCGATTCCGCGGCAAGGCCACATTGATTTAGGGCGCAGCCGAGGAGATAAAGCATTGTCGTGCAATTATTTACACTTTTAAGTGGCCAGAATGAGAGTCTACACTGCCTAAAGATGAGAAAGTCAAGTCAGATTTACACACCTGCGTGCGTGTGTGCTCAGGAGTCAGATAAATACGAGTAGACAAAATTAATTTCTCGCTGGCTGCGGGTCTAATGTCACCAAATAGTGTCCCAAAGTGCCAACGCAGCCCTCCTGAAATTTACATTGTAGGTGGACAGCCCAAAAGTGCACGCTTTGAATCTGCTGCGCGCTGTAGTTCGCGAAGCGGCCCTCTGCAACGCCACGACTAGGCATCACGAGGCCATCACCCGGGCGACGCTGGCGAACTTCTCTGATCGATCCTGGGCTGTGCGCAATGCCTGCGTGCAGTTGCTAGGCGCTTTGTCGCAGCGCATGCTGGGAGTTGGCCGGCCTCATATAACGCCTACTGAGTTTTTCTCCGCCTATCCGCGGCTTCAGCGCTGCTTCCTGGAGGTTCTAGTCCGCGGAGCCAATCCCAGCAACTTCATTGCCCACCAGGCCACCGTGCCGGTGCTGTCCTTCTTGTCGCAGCTGTCCCCGGATCCGCCCACCGCCCTGCTGGACAATGTTGAACCGTTTCGTCAGCCCGTGGTTGCTCTGCTGTCCAGCCCCGTGTACGCCATTCGGCATCTGGCTGCCAAGTCTCTGGTTTCCTTCGCTCCGCCACGGGTTCGGCTGGATCTGTTGAGTGCCCAGGTGAGCACTAACACCTGGGTTATGACATCCTTTTCCTCTAATAGCCCTAATTATTCTGACACTTCTATTTGATCATCTGACACTTCTATTTGATCATCTGACGCCCCTAATTATCTGACACCCTTCATCCTCTGACACCCTTCATCCTCTGACACCCCTAATTATCTGACGCCCCTAATTATCTGACACCCCTAATTATCTTACACCCCTAATTATCTGACACCCTTCATCCTCTGACACCCCTAATTATCTGACACCCCAAATTATCTGACACCCTTAATCCTCTAACACCTTGACTTGATCATCTGATACTGCTAATCATCTGACACCAATTATCATCTGATACTCATATTCATCTGACACCCTTTAATCATATTGTAAGACTTGCGTACTTGTACTTCGCCCCGCATTGCGTCAGCTTGCTCCAGCCAATCAATACCTCTTACGTCTTGTGCGCGCACTCAGCACTTTCAACTCTCACCTGTCGTACCCCCACCCCAATTATCGATCCATTAAATATATATTGTCGCCCGCGGGGCAGCGCTCAGTTGAGCATATTTTCGACCACAAATCATAGACTCTACACATATAAAACCCCCGATTAACTGACTGACATCTTTGACTTGCTTCTCTGACACTTCCAATCCTCTGAGACCCTTGACATAATCATCTGACAGCCATATATGATTATAATCATCTCACACCTTTAATCTTCTGATAACTTAAGACTATGACACCCATTGATATGATTCTCTGACACCCTAAAACTGTGACACCCAGAAACGCTGACACCCTTTTGACATTATCCTCTGACACATTTGACACGATCGTCTGATACCCAGGTCCTCTCATACCCTACTCATTCAGACTCTCTAGCCAATACACTGACATTCCGACTTACTTAATCCGCGGGCAGTAATACCGATGCTAATAGTTCAATAACCTACTCGCTAACTGCAGGTTCACAACCTGTCAAGTCTGCATCGAAGCGCCAATTCTCTGCACGGTCACATCCTTCTCTGTCAGCGCCTGGCTGTTGGCCTTTCCGGTCATCAGGATTTGTCAGTCATTCTATCCGTCATTGTAGACCTTCTGCTGGTTCTCATCACCTTCAAAAGCTGGTTCTTGGCGCGCGAATGTCTTCGACTGTTGCGCCTGCTGATGAAGCGTCACGATCCAGGCGTCAGTCTCAACCTGCCGAACAGTCTTGCCCCGGCTGCCAAGGTCGCACCGCCAGATATCTTCTTTGACATGTTCGACCAGGAGCTGACTGAACTGTCCATGGAGCATCCGAACATATTCGAGAATGTCCGCTGGGATCCCGGCTATCTGTTCCAGTCACTGGCGGCCAGCTCTGAGGAGACAACTCAGCATTTCCTTACCCAGCAGGACCAGCTGAAGGAGCAGAGAATGAAGCTGGCTCTGTCTGGACGACGCGGTGTCACCGAGGACCAGCCGAAGGCCATCTGCTCGCCGCAGGATCTCATCGACTACGCCATCGGGCAGCCGCCGGAGCGATGCCTCACTAGCCAACTGGCTATACGCGTACTGGCTTTGCTAGTCACCTATAATCAGGGGTTCTTTGCTAACGGTTATCTCAAGGTCAGTACCTGAATTTTGAGAATTCTAGTTTCAGGGAAGCTTTCAGGGAAGTTCAGGGAAGCTCTCAGTTTTAGAATCCTGAAGTTCAGGGAAAGGCTTCAGTTTTGGAATCCTGAAGTTCAGGGTAAGGCTTCGGTTTTAGAATCCTGTAGTTCAGGGAAGTTTTCAGTTTTAGGATCCTGAAGTTCAGGGAAGTTTTCAGTGTTAGAATCCTTAAGTTCTTCCTTCGGTTTGGAACCCTGAAGTTCAGGGAAGGTTTCAGTTTTGGAATCCTGAAGTTCAGGGAAGCTTTGAGTTTTGGAATCCTGAAGTTCAGTGAAGTTTTCAGTTTTGGAATCCTGAAGTTCAGGGAAAGTTTGAGTTTTGGAATCCTGAAGTTCAGGGAAGCTTTGAGTTTTGGAATCCTGAAGTTCAGGGAAGGTTTGAGTTTTGGAATCCTGAAGTTCAGGGAAGTTTTCAGTGTTAGAATCCTTAAGTTCTTCCTTCGGTTTGGAATCCTGAAGTTCAGGGAAGGTTTCAGTTTTGGAATCCTGAAGTTCAGGGAAGGTATCAGTTTTGGAATCCTGAAGTTCAGGGAAAGTTTGAGTTTTGGAATCCTGAAGTTCAGGGAAGCTTTGAGTTTTGGAATCCTGAAGTTCAGGGAAGGTTTGAGTTTTGGAATCCTGAAGTTCAGGGAAGTTTTCAGTGTTGGAATCCTTAAGTTCTTCCTTCGGTTTGGAATCCTGAAGTTCAGGGAAGGTTTCAGTTTTGGAATCCTGAAGTTCAGGGAAGGTTTCAGTTTTGGAATCCTGAAGTTCAGGGAAAGTTTGAGTTTTGGAATCCTGAAGTTCAGGGAAGCTTTGAGTTTTGGAATCCTGAAGTTCAGGGAAGTTTTCAGTGTTAGAATCCTTAAGTTCTTCCTTCGGTTTGGAATCCTGAAGTTCAGGGAAGGTTTCAGTTTTGGAATCCTGAAGTTCAGGGAAGGTATCAGTTTTGGAATCCTGAAGTTCAGGGAAGGTTTCAGTTTTGGAATCCTGAAGTTCAGGGAAGGTTTCAGTTTTGGAATCCTGAAGTTCAGGGAAGGTTTCAGTTTTGGAATCCTGAAGTTCAGGGAAGGTTTCAGTTTTGGAATCCTGAAGTTCAGGGAAGGTTTCAGTTTTGGAATCCTGAAGTTCAGGGAAGTTTTCAGTTTTTTAGGTCCTGAAGTTCCTGAAAAGTAAGATCATAAACAACAAGCAGCGTCGCATTCTGTATCTCCGCCTCAGTGTCGGTCTGTCAAACAGACCCGCTTTGTGACCTCTGGCGGTCGAACGAATGCTAGATCAACTTTTCTTATCTGCTTCTGATAGAAGGGCCAAGCACAAATCGTTGGTCAGTTGGTTTATCTTTATCTTAGAAATCAGTGCCAATAGACCTGGTGTTGCTTGGTGCAGTATGTTTCACATGTACTATTTTGAATATTTTTAAAATAGCGTAGCTTTTATTTTTAGAGATCCCAAAGTTCAGGAAAGATTCAGGTTTGTTGATCCCGTAGTTACTGAGGTTCAGTGAAAGATAAAGTCTAGGGATCCTAAAAGTTCAGTGAAATATAAAGCTTGGCGATCCTGAGGTTCAGGGGAGGATAAAGCTTGGCGATCCTGAGGTTCAGGGGAGGATAAAGCTTGGCGATCCTGAAGTTCAAGGGAAGATAAAGCTTGGCGATCCTGAAGTTCAGGGGAAGATAAAGCTTGGCGATCCTGAAGTTCAGGGGAAGATAAAGCTTGGCGATCCTGAAGTTCAGGGGAAGATAAAGCTTGGCGATCCTGAAAGTTCAGGGGAAGATAAAGCTTGGCGATCCTGAAGTTCAGGGGAAGATAAAGCTTGGTGAAAAATTTTTAATTCTGCAACTGATAGCCAATAAACCAATTTATTCTTGTCTTCAATTACCTAACAACGTAATATACCTGTCAATAACACCTGTCAGGAGTACCTCGCCTTCATCAGTGAGCAGCTGCGCGAACTGCCGTCCGACTGTCCCAGCGAGAGGTTCTCCTCTTTAATCCTGCTGCAGAGTCACCTAGTCAATACTCTATTCGACGAAGCCGCCTGTCAAGACCTGCTAGGCTATCTGGGACGATTCTCCGACTATGCCATCAGCGAAGACCTTCGCCTGTCGGCTGCCAACGCCTTGCTAATCCTAGTCAGCGGCCGGCTTTGGGCCCAGAGTCGCGCCCACAGCGAAGACGAACGAGTTCGCGAGATCCTATTCCGCATGCTATTCGACGAATCCACCTCGGTCCGTGTCCTGGCCTGCTCCATTGTGTACCGATGCGGCTGGCTCCCAGCTTTGTCGCATCATCGAATCTCCGGCCTGGCCCTGACCCATCCGATTGTTGCTAGGCCGGCTGGCACCGAGTTGTACTCTGGCACCGACTGCGATTGGCTAGTGCGCACCCTGGCCGGCCTTGTTAGCCAATTGTCTGCGGCCTGTCAGCTCAGACTGCGCGAGTGTCACCAGCAGACTATGTACCAGCGAGAGGAGGCGAATATCTTTGTTGAATGGCGCTACCTGATTGAATTGTGCTTCTATAAGTTGTATTTATCGGCCTCGGTAAGTCCAGCAGTTTTGTAAACATGCGAGTCAATTATTAGACAAACTTGAACCAACTAATTAACACGAAAACAAACTAACTTGATAACGGTGACTGCGTTTAACGCAAAAAACTGGCGATTAAATTAGCCTAATTATACTAAATTTGATGACTATTAAGCTAATTATTTTTTGTCAAGTTTACGGAATAAACAAGTGCTCAAGTCAACAAACTAAACTAGTTCTCATGTTAATAACTTAATAAAATAAACTAATTATGTTAATTTAGCGAAATAAACTAGTGCTTTTAAGTTAACGAAATATACTAAATGCTCATGTCAACGAAATAAACTAGTGCTCAAGTCATCGAAATAAACTAATACTCAAGTCAACGAAATAAACTAGTGCTTAAGTCAACGAAATAAACTAGTGCTCAAGTCATCGAAATAAACTAGTGCTCAAGTCATCGAAATAAACTAGTGCTCAAGTCAACGAAATAAACTAGAGCTCAAGTCATCGAAATAAACTAATACCGAAGTCAACGAAATAAACTAGAGCTCAAGTCATCGAAATAAACTAGTGCTTAAGTCATCGAAATAAACTAGTGCTCAAGTCATCGAAATAAACTGGAGCTCAAGTCAACGAAATAAACTAGAGCTCAAGTCATCGAAATAAACTAGTGCTCAAGTCATCGAAATAAACTAGTGCTCAAGTCATCGAAATAAACTAGTGCTCAAGTCAAAGAAATAAACTAGTGCTTTTAAGTTAACGAAATATACTAAATGCTCATGTCAACGAAATAAACTAGTGCTCAAGTCATCGAAATAAACTAATACTCAAGTCAACGAAATAAACTAGTGCTTAAGTCAACGAAATAAACTAGTGCTCAAGTCATCGAAATAAACTAGTGCTCAAGTCATCGAAATAAACTAGTGCTCAAGTCAACGAAATAAACTAGTGCTCAAGTCATCGAAATAAACTAGTGCTCAAGTCAACGAAATAAACGAGTGCTCAAGTCAACGAAATAAACTTGTGCTCAAGTCATCGAAATAAACTAGTGCTCAAGTCAACGAAATAAACGAGTGCTCAAGTCAACGAAATAAACTAGTGCTCAAGTCAACGAAATAAACGAGTGCTCAAGTCAACGAAATAAACGAGTGCTCAAGTCAACGAAATAAACTTGTGCTCAAGTCAACGAAATAAACTAGTGCTCAAGTCAACGAAAAGAATTAGTACTCAAGTCAACGAAATAAACGAGTGCTCAAGTCAACGAAATAAACTTGTGCTCAAGTCAACGAAATAAACTAGTGCTCAAGTCAACGAAAAGAATTAGTACTCAAGTCAACGAAATAAACGAATGCTCACGTTAACGAACTAAACTAGTGCTCATGTTAACAAAATAAACTAGTGCTCAAAGCAACAAAGGAGGTAGTTCTTCAGTTAGTTCAAGATAGACTTGTGCTTAACTAAACTTACAAACTAGTGCTTAATTTTAAGAGATAAACTAGCTTGTGTAGAATTTATATTACGAGTAAATCAACTAGTGCCTGATTAAAGGAAATATTTCGATGAACCGATTCTTTAACGAAATAAGCTTGTGCTCAAGCTTAAGGGAAATAGGTTTGCGATCAAAATGCATCAATAAATCAAGCCTGCATTCTGTATCTCTGCTTCTGTGCTTTAAGCCAATTTTGGCTTCAGTAGCCACTAGCGGTCGAAAGAATGCTAAATCAATTGATCCGATTGATCTATGCACAAATCGTTGGTTGTTAGGCTTGGCTTTTAAGTTTGTTAATCGCCTAATTGACCTGGAGTTGTATAGAACATTTCATAATTAATTGCTTACAAAAGCATTCTGTATCTCCGCCTCTGAGTTATGCAGGTAGTTACTTTGGGCGGTCGAAAGAATGCCAGATTATCGTAACTGGTGTACTTTTACGGTGCATCTTGACTAAACACAAATCGTTGGTCCGTTGGTCTAGCTAATATTGCCTTACTAATTGACCTGGAGCTGTTTAGCACATTATCCATAACTTTTTTGTTCATTCTAATCCCATTCTCACGAATCCCTTGTCTTCAATTCAAATTCCATTTTCTAAAATCCCCAGTTCCCCATCTAAATTCCAGACTCCTTAATCCCCTGATCCCACAATTCGCCCATCAAAATCCTATTTTCTAAAATCCCTATTTACCTCGCTTGATTTCTTACCCCTGTCCGATTAATCTTATTTGGTCGAATATATTCGATTAAAATTCCCATCCGCTTTTATCCCCCCTGCCAGAGTCTGGACGCTCAGGAACGAGCCCGCATTGGCGAATCCCTAGCCAGCATCCGGGTAGATCTGACCAACGCGTCCACCTCCGGAGACTCGCCCGACGCCGCCTGGCCATCCAGCCTCGTGGACTCGGCCGTGTTGGAACATTCGGCTCCGTTTCACGCCATGAAGTATGCTGGCCGAGTCTGCGACCTACTAATCAGTCAGCTGCGTCTGAATTGATTGTTAAAATAAACTGCGAACTCGACGCTGATTGGTTGAGATAACGCTATCCAATCATATTATGTTAGCCCACGGCTTTGCAATGCCAGCCAATCAGCGCGTTACTAATTTATTTTTTACTAAATTTCGTCGTGCTTTTTGTGTGATTTTTTCATTGCAAACGTAACTTCTAATCTGTTTGATTAAACGTATCTTACTCGTGCTTATTATTCTGTTGTCTTGTCTGTCAGCCTCATGAAGACTCACACATGCAATACCAATTACATATTATTATATAGTTTACTACTAAAGGTAGTAGTAGTAAACTGTCCTTACCACTAGTACGAGTAATTAACTTTCTTCATTTCCTGCTCTCATGCGCTTGTTTTGACCACTCATAATTAAAACATTTCGTAATAAGCCCGTAGTTACCTTTCACCAGAACTGCGTGTATAACTATGCCGGCATCTTTTCTCGCTTCTTAACAACTTTGCTTTCATCATTGTTTGCTTGCCTTGGTTTTCTGCTTCTTTTTGTTTATCACTTTCTTCTGCTTCTAATAAATTGCAACTCTTGGATCTATGCTTATGAAATTGCATACTAAATATGATAAACAGTTTATGAGTAGAATTATTACTTCAAGTATAATATATAAATTCTAATGGTTTTCATTGAAATTTACGACATGATTTCGCTTGTCGTTTTTGGTATTAGCGTTTAAGGTTTATCAAGAGTGGACAGATAAGTGTGGATAACACTAAATAAAATTCATTCCTATTGGTTTTCATGTCACTTAATTATCGGGCCTAAACCGAGCTCTATCAAATCGTGGATCCGATTGATAAATATCGCGCTTATATACATTTGCTTTTCTTATTTTCATTCGCAAAGGTAAATGCAAAAAATAATGTGTAAAACTCAAGTTTTTAATGACTACAGACAACTATATACAGAAAGCTAAATATACATACAGACAACTAAATAGTAGAAAACTAGCAGGCTTACTTCGATGTAACTGTGTATTAAAAAATAATCATAATTTGATAATAATTGATTACACCTGCCCCAATTGGGTCAGATATGAAGCTGACAGCACAGCCGCAGCTAATGCGCGGCGCATCTGAAGGCTGTGTTCAGTCCATGGACTGAGAGGACGCCACACCCACCTTCAATTATCCCAGCTGATGCTGGTACCCATTTAACAGCTGGGTGAACTGAAGCAATGCACAAATTGTTCCAGAGGAGTCGGAAATCGAACCCCCGACCTTCAAGTCGTCAAGGACTTGACTTGAGAAGTGGTCCTTGAGAAAAAAACTTGAGAAGAAAAAGGATGGGACACTTAGTTCCCATTGTACTTGTTTACCTGTTGTGGTTAGTGTGGTTACTTACGTGTTTCCGGATGCTTTTTTATTAAAACAAACTTCGATAAGCAGCTTATCGTTGATTTGATTTGATCAAAAATTGGCCTAATTTTTAAGTTATTTTAGACAGTCTATATCATTTGAATACCCCTGTGAAATAGCTTATGCCAAAAAACTTTACTCAACTTGATTTCTGCGTTCAGGAAGTTATTTTAAATATATGAGCATATAATGCATATCCAACTTGACAAATAAAATGTTACGTTGTTTATTTCCCTCCATTTGTCAGAATTTTCCCAAATCGCAAAAACTACACGTAAGGACGTTTATAGGAAAACTGTTGTCCTAGCATTAACAACCACGATCTAAACTGAAACCTATTATCTTCATTATATAATTTTATATTTCTACAAAAGAAGCTATTGAAGTAGAATTAGCTCACTTCAGATTATTTATATCTGTTCGAAATTTATTTATCAGAAAATGGCGGATAGGTCACGCTAAGTATGCAAGAACTATTATAATTTTATATTGTCCATTGGATATATGATGTGGCTCTAATAAATATATATATATAAGCTGCAATAAAATGTCATTTCTTTTTTGGCTTCTTTAGCTACTTAAAGGCTTGGCAATCTTGCAGTTTCACACGTTTAATTATTTTTTATTTTAAATCGTTTCAGATGGCAACATAATGAAACACAACATAACAAAATGCAACAGGAGACAACAAGAGACAGTCAGACACATGCTAGAAACCTCAGAGTCTGCACCAATTACACGGGGTAGTAGTGAGCCACCCAGAATAGAAGATTCCCAAAGATCTTCCACGGGAAGCACCGGCGCCATAGAAACTTTTCTAGGTGTGTCTCGAATAGCGCCTTTGATGTTCCATGCATAGACCACAGTCTGGCCTTGACATGGGCCCATGTGCCTTCAGTCCCAGGTCATTTCGGTGACATTCATTTTGGTGGCAGAATTGGTCAGTTCGGTGACAACTATTTTTGCACCTAAATATGCTGAGAAAACAGCCTTCCACGATCCAGCAGCTGCTTAAAGCCTGCACTCGCCTTGTCAATCCAAAACGTGAAAAATGATTATTATAGGCCTACACATTTAATTAGTGAACAAATAACTATTGAAACTATTGACTACTCATTTAATAATTTAACTCATTTAAAGTAAAACCCAGACTTAATTAGAGCGATGCAGCTTCTTATTAATACTTACAGTATTATTTAATTAATATTTTATAAGTGTGCATAGTTAAAATGGAAGGTAGTTTTTTAGCATATTTAGGTGCAAAAATTGTTGTCTCCAATCTGACTTATTGTGTCACTGAAATGACTTGAGTTGTCATTCCAATGGGATTGGGATTCGCCAATGCGGGCTCGTTCCTGAGCGTCCAGACTCTGGCAGGGGGGGGATAAAAGCGGATGGGAATTTTAATCGAATATATTCGGCCAAATAAGATTAATCGGACTGGGGTAAGAAATCAAGCGAGGTAAATGGGGATTTTAGAAAATAGGATTTTGATGGGCGAATTGTGGGATCAGGGGATTAAGGAGTCTGGAATTTAGATGGGGAACTGGGGATTTTAGAAAATGACTTGAGTTGAGTTGGGACCATGCCTTCAATGGTGTATACATATACAATAGACACTATCTGCCACGTCAAATGAAGTGTAACACATTCTGGCACCATTTCAAAAATAAAAATAATTAAACGTGCAAAACTGCAAGATTGCCATTTTAATCCTAGAATAGAGAATATCCTGCTTGCTGCAAAAAGTCAATTTTTAGCTAGCTGCAACATATTTTTGTCAACTTTTGTGTATACTGTTATTGTTTGTACAATACAAAATAGGCCTAGTACATACACAAGTCAACCAAAATAGCAAAAATGCAAAGCAAATTGCCAATGATTATAGTTTATACAATTGTTACAAATATTATTGAAGGCATTATATAACATAACTTTGCCAATAATGGTCTAATTAATAGTATTTTTTGTAAATATATAATACACAAAATTGTAATATTTGTATTTAGTTTTAGAACGACTAGATATTGCAATTTAAATTTGAAAATGTGTTGACCGAGACAAGCCAAGGCAAGATATTGCGAGGTGTCAAAATGCCCAGGAGAGAAACAGGCGGAAGCTATGCGATAGTCAATATATTGTAGCTCAATAACACACTGGAGTTGAGCAGCTCCAACCCCAAGACTAAAACCAGCCATACCAGCCTCGTACATGCACTATTAGATAAGCAATAAAACGACAGCACGCGCACAGCAGGACTGAGAGTGAAAACATGTACATAGCCAGCAAATAACAATGCAACGCACAGCGAGGCCCGCCAAGCCCAGAGCCACGCAGAGTGAACAGTCTAACACTGCTCCCCGCAAAAAAACCCATAGACATAAGAGCAAAACACAAATGCATCAAACATGAAAAGAGGAAATTAAAAGCAACTGAACAGTCCATTAAACAGTCCATAGTCACAAAAATCACGTCACTTGTAGCAGACTGGCTGCCGAGGACGAAGCCTGTACGGCTCCCGGATCTCCGGGCTCCGGTCCCGGTTGGCACCTATGGCTGGAGACTCCAGGTCTGGAGGCAGGTCGACCACATCAAGTTTCACCGGAGCAGCACCGGTTTCAGAAGCCTCTGGTGGCCTCGGAGTCTCTGGCCGGCCGCTCCATTGGTTCGCGTGCGCCAGCCACAAGCCACCGTCGGGCAGGTCAGCAGGAGCAACCAGCGCCGTGTTCAGGCCGTGCTGCACCACGAACTTGGCCGGAATCGGCGGGGTTCCGGGACGCATTCTCAGCCAGATCGAATCGCCCGCCTGCTCAGTCATCGTTAGTGGGTGGCGAAGCCGCCGGCCCCACATGAGGACATCCGGGGACGCGGTGCGATTCCCGCTCGGCCTGCTGGTCCTGATCGTCAACAGCAGCTTCTGCAGGAAGTGGTCAAACGGCACCACCTTCGTCCACGCCTTGAGCCCGTCCTTGAGGATCCTCACCAGCCTTTCTGCCTGACCGTTGGAGGCGGGGTGATACGGCGGAGTGTGCAGCTCCCGGCATCCGATGCTCTCCAGCCACCGAGAAACTTTCTCCGACTTGAACTCGGGTGCGTTGTCAGACACCAGAGTTCGGGGCACTCCGTTCCTGGCGAAGACCGCTCTCAGAACACGCAGAACGCTGTCAGCCGATCGGTCCGGCACCTGAATCGCCTCAGGCCAGCCTGAGTAGGAGTCAGACAGCAGCAGGAGCAATCCAACACCAGAAATGTCGCAATGGTCCATGTGGACTCGAGACCATGGCTCACTTTCAGCTGGCCAAACATCAATCTTCCTCGGCAGCACTGGTCGAGTTTCTGAGCACTGCTGGCACCGCTGCACAAAATCTCGGACATCTCGATCCAGGCCAGGCCACCAGAACTCCTTGGCAATGTGCGCCTTGGTGTTGTCCGCGCTCGGGTGCACTTCATCATGGGCAGCCTCTAGAATCCGCCTGCGGAGAATGGGTGGCGGCACAATTCTGGTTGCATGGATCACCAAACCGTCTTCCACTGACAATGCTTCCCGGCACGCCTTGTACGGCCTTTCAACCTGCGACACCTGGCCCCATCTGCCTGATCTGATTCTCTGCTGCAGCCGTCTCAGCAGCGAGCACATCTTGGTCCCTTCTCGTAGCTCCTGAAGAGTCACCAGCGTCCCTTCCGAGATGAACTCTGACTCAAGCTGATGGACCGACTCATTCAGCAGGTCTTTGTTGACAAAGCTCAGGCGAGACAAAGCATCAGCATCCACCATCAGCCTTCCAGGCACGTACTCCACCTCATAGTCAAAAGCCGATAGCCGCAGGGCCCAGCGCGTTAATCTTGCCGACACAGTTTTAGGCAGGTTTTTACTCGGATTGAAGATGTACTTCAGAGGCTCATGGTCCGTCTGAAGCGTGAACCTCTTGCCCAGCAGCATCTTCCGAGCTCTTTCCACCGCTCACACAATGGCCAGCGCCTCTCTCTCAATGTTCGAATAGTTCGCTTCAGCTTTTGTCAAGGCCCGAGACAGGTACATGACAGGATGGCCGGACTGAACTAAGACAGCTCCTAACGACTGCTCGCTAGCATCGACTCGCAGGCACACTGGGGCGTTGACGTCAAACGGTTTCACGCACGGATTCGAACTCAGGCACTCCTTCACTTGGGCGAAAGCTGCTTCGGCTGCCGGACTCCAGTCAAACACACGATCCAATTGGCGAAGTTCCTGCAGCGGCCGGCACTTCTCGGCAAAATTGGGGACCAGCCGACCATAAAACTGGGCCAGCCCCAGAAAGTGCTCCAGATCTTTCTTGTTCCTCGGAGCTTCAACTTGCTGAATTCTCAGAACCATTCCGGGATCTGGTTTAATTCCCTCGACATCAATGATATGGCCCAGGAACTTAAGACTGCTAGCCTCCATGATGCACTTAGCCTCATTGATTTTCACATTCGCTGCTCGCAGCTTGCCTAGCACCACTTCCCGGATGTTCTCCAGCTTTGCCTGGGACACCGCTCCCATGAGGACGTCATCCTGGTACACAATCACGCTCGGGTGCTCACCCAGCAGCTTCTCCATCTCACGCTGAAACACCGAAGGAGAGACCTTAATGCCGTACGGCAGGCGGTTGAATCGGTAGCAGCCGAACGGCGTGTTGATGGTGGTGATGTCCTTGGACTCGTCCTCCAGCGGAATCTGATAGTAGGCGTCAGACAGGTCCAGTCGGCAGAACAGCTTTTTGTTGGCCATCTTGGAGAATGCGGTCTCAATTGATGGGGTCAGGTACGTTTGATCCTGCACCCACTGATTGACCGCCGTGTAGTCTCCACAGATCCGCACCGACACCTTGTCCGACTTCACGGTCACCACTATCGGGCTGCCCCACTCAGACGACGCTACCTTCTTGACTATTCCCGCCTTCTCCATCAGGTCCAGCTCCTTCTTCACTAACGGCCGCAAAGCTAACGGCAGCTCGCGGGCTGGTTGAAAAATCGGCCGAGCTCCTGCCTTCAACCGAATCTCTCCTAAGGCTCCCTTGATGCCCAACAGACTCTCATGCCTGTTGTTGCTGGCTGGCCCCGCCTCGTTCGAATGGTGCGCTGGCAGCGAGCTCAACAGGTCCCTGCCGAGCAGTCCGAACTTCTGCTGGCAGTCAATGACAGGCAGCTCCGCCGCGGTGAAACAGCCGTCAGAGTCATCTGTCTCTAGAAGGCACTCCAGAATGCCGAGCTGCTTCATCACATGGCCGTCATAAGCCAGCATTCGTGATTTCACTGATTTTAGTGCCGGCCTTCCAAGATCCTCCCAGATCCTTTTCGAGATTAACGAGCACGAGGCGCCGCTGTCCTTCTCCATCTTCACCTGCTTGCTGTTGATTCGCACCATGCAGAAGGCGGCCGGGCTACCCTCGCCACAGTAGAACACCGGATCGTCGCGGGTCACTACTGAGACGGCACCCTTGGCTTCGGTCGGTGTGGCGAAGTGAGTCCTGGCGCTCCGACAAACCTTGGCGAAGTGGCCGTGTTTCCCGCACTGATTGCAGGTGGCCTTCAGAGCCCAGCAGTCAGTAGGCCGGCGATGTGACATTCGGCCGCAGCGCTGGCAGCTTTGAGCCTCATTCGGCTGCCTCTGCTTCCACTTCAGAACTGCATTCACGCTATCCACTTCTATCTCCTTTGCTGGCATCTCAGGTGTCATGCTATCCATCTGGTGCACCGTGGTGTCCAGCGCAGCTGAGGCCCCTGACGAGAAAGTTCTCACCATCTGAAGCTGCTAAACATAGTCGGTGATCTGGTCGACGGATAACGCCGCCGTGACCTCGCGCTCGAGAACCTTGCTCCTGACCTCCTAATTGTTGAGGCCGGCGATGAGTCGCATCTTGACCAGCTGCTCTGCTGGGTCAACGTCCTTGTCCTTCAGCTTTTCAAACTCGCACGCCACAGCCTGTTCTCGAAGACGGGCGGCAAATGGTCTCGCCCTAGCCCTGGCGCAGGGACATAAAGGCCGCTCTCTCTGCGATCAGCAGCCTCTTCTGCGGTTCCAGAAACTTTACTAGACTCGACTTGATGTCGTTCCATTTCATCTTTGAAAGCTGACTAGGTGCAACCAGCTGCTTCACCTTGATGAGCTGGGCTACTCCGAGGCAGCCCAGGAAAGCGTCAGTCAGTGCCAGGTTGCCATCGGTGTCCTGAATTCCTTTTGATCGCGCCTGTGCGTCAAAAACTTCAACCCATGCTCGCAGCTCATCTATGCTGCCGAAGGGCAATGGGTCCCGCAGCTTGATTGACATCCAACAATCCTGCGTGCGACACCAAAATGTTAACCGAGACAAGCCAAGGCGAGATATTGCGAGGTGTCGAAACGCCCACGAGAGAAACAGGCAAAAGCTATGCGATAGTCAATATATTGTAGCTCAATAACACACTGGAGTTGAGCAGCTCCAACCCCAGGACTAAAACCAGCCATGTACATGCACTATTAGATAAGCAATAAAACGACAGCACGCGCACAGCAGGACTGAGAGTGAAAACATGTACATAGCCAGCAAATAACAACGCAACGCACAGCGAGGCCCGCCAAGCCCAGAGCCACGCAGAGTGAACAGTCTAACAATGTTTTATGAACATTTTATGCTGATTTATTCAAGTGGTCAGTCTCAAATATTGAAAAGCAACTAAAAATGAATTAGTAAGTCATTAAAAATTATAACACTTCAAATTCCATTAGTTTGTTAATATCTTGCACCAAAAGTTCTTATAAATTAGTAATTAGTTTGGTTTCTCTTGTCAAATTTAATAATTGTAAGCATAGCTAGTTGTTTTACTTAATTAAGCATACCCTTCATTTTATGCTCTTCTCATTCTATTAAAAAGTGAGTAATTTCTAATAATTGAGTTAAAATGTGAAAATGTAAATCATATGAGACAAGTATGTAGCGTGGTAGCTAGCTACTGCGTGCGAAACGTATATTTGCGGAGAGCAAAGTGAAACGCGGAAAAGGGTAAACAGAAGGAGGCGCACGCAAACAGTCTTATACGGCCATCGCGTAAACAAGCGGTAAAAAAGTCAAGGTCACACCGCCCAAACACGCCACGCTGGGGAGGGGTGGCGCCCACCCCTAACCCCCGGGGTTGGCCGCGTGCAGACGTGGGGTGGTGTGAGAAATCGGCGGGCAGAACGGCTTGCAAGTGGCTGCCACCGAGTGCACTTGCTCTTGACCGCCACAGGGCTCCCCCCCAGCGGTGGCCTTCGGTACCCGCCGGCACCGGCGCTGCGGCTGGCGCCGACGCAGAGGAACCGGCGGAGGGGTGATCGGTGGAGTGGCGGCCGGCTCTGCTTTGGTGCCGGGAACGCTAGGCGGGCGTGTCGTTGGGTCCCGCGGCGGCCGGCCGCGCGGGCGAAGTTGCGGCGTCGGAGCCGGGCTGGTTGGGTCGAGCGTTGCCGGCTTGAGCCGGTCCACCGACACGTGGTCCTGCCGGGTGACGAGGTCGAGGAGGAACGCCTTGGCGCCGCGCTTCAGCACCTTGAAGGGGCCGAGGTAAGGCGGCTGCAGTGCCGGCCGGTGCCCGTCGCGGCGGACGAAAACGTGCGTGCAGGCGTCCAGGGCAGTCGGCCAGGCGGTGGCACGGCGACCGTGTTGGGAGGTCGGTGGCGGCCGGAAAGCCTGCACGGCCTGGCGCAGGTGGGTCAGAAAACCGTCGTGGCTCGCGGTGGGTGGGCCGGCCTGCAGGCACTCGCCCGGCACCGCCAGTGGGACGCCGTACACCATTTCGGCCGAAGAAACGCCGAAATCCTCCTTGGGCGCCGTGCGGATGCCCAGCAGCACCCAGGGCAACTCGGTAGTCCAGGACGGCCCTGTCAGCCGCGCCATCAAGGAGGCCTTGAGATGCCGATGAAAACGCTCGACCAGCCCGTTGGCCTGTGGATGAAAAGCCGTCGTCTGGTGCAGCTGCATGCCCAGCAGGCGGGAGACGTTCGCCCACAGCTCCGAGGTGAATTGCGGGCCGCGGTCGGAGGTGAGGTCGCCAGGCACGCCGAAACGGGCGACCCAGTGCGTGATGAAGGCGCCGGCGCAGGTGGCCGCGGAGGTGTCGGCCAGCGGGATTGCTTCCGGCCAGCGCGTGAAACGGTCGACCACGGTCAGCAGGTGCGTGAAACCTTGCGACGGCGGCAGCGGGCCGACCAGGTCGATGTGCACGTGTGCGAAACGATCGCGAGGCACCGGGATGCTGTCCGGCTCGCTGACCACGTGTCGCTGGACTTTAGCCGTCTGGCAGGCGACGCAGCTGCGAGCCCAAAGGCCGACGTCCCGGTTGAGGCCGGGCCAGACGAAACGGTCGGCGACGAGGCGGCGGGAGCTGCGGATGGAGGGGTGCGCGAGGCCGTGGATGGCGTCGAACACCGGCCGTCGGAAATCAGGCGGCACCAGCGGGCGGGGCCGACCGGTGGAGACGTCGCAGAGCAACTCCAGGCCTGCGCGGAGGCTCACTCGCTCCAACCGAAGCCCGGAGTGTGGCTCGGTGGGGGCCTGCTGGACCCGCGCCATGGCGGCATAGTCGACGCCAGGTAGCACACTGGCCACGGTGCAGCGGGACAGCGCGTCGGCCACCGGGTTGTCCTTGCCGGCGATGTGCTGGACGTCCGTGGTGAACTCGCTAACGTACGCCAGGTGGCGTTGCTGTCGGGCGGACCACGGGTCGGACAGCTTGGCCATGGCGGCGGCCAGCGGTTTGTGGTCCGTGTAGGCGGTGAATGGGCGCCTCTCCAGGAAGAAACGAAAGTGGCGGACCGCTAGGTACAGCGCCAGAAGCTCGCGGTCGAAAGCGCTGTACTTCTGCTCCGCTGGCCTCAGCTGGCGGCTGAAGAAGGCAAGTGGCTGCCAGGCGAGGCCGACGTGCTGTTCGAGGACGGCGCCGACGGCCGTGTCGGAAGCGTCGACTGTGAGGGCCATCGGCGCCTCGGGCCTGGGGTGCGCCAGCATGGCTGCGTTAGCGAGCGCTCGCTTGGTATTGTCGAAAGCCTCGGTCAGCTCTGGCGTCCACTGCACCAGCTTCCCCTTGCCGGACATGGCCTGGTAGATCGGGCGCAGCAGCTGGGCAGCGCGGGGCACAAAGCGGTGATAGAAGTTCACCATGCCGGCGAACTCCTGGAGGCCCTTCACCATCGTGGGCGGCGCGAATCGGGCGATGACGTCGACTTTGTCCGGCAGCGGCACGGCACCCGCGGCGCTGATCCTGTGGCCCAGGAAGTCGATCTGGCTGCGGCCGAACTGGCACTTGGCCGGGTTCAGCAACAGGCCGTTGTCAGCGAGGCGCTGGAACAGCTGCCGCAGGTGCTCCTCGTGCTGCTCAAGGCTGTTGCTGGCCACCAGGAAATCGTCGATGTAGGCGAAAACTGCTGGCAGGTCCTGGCAAATCGAGTCCACTAAGCGCTGGAAGGCCTGTGCCGCGTTTTTCAGGCCAAATGGCATGCGGAGGAACTCGAACAGCCCGAAGGGCGTTATTACGGCGGTCTTCGGGATGTCGGCCTCGGCGACTGGGATCTGGTGGTAGCCGCGCACCAGGTCAATCTTAGAGAACACGGTGCAGCCGGTCAGCCGCGCCGAAAAGTCTTGGATATGCGGCACAGGGTAGCGGTCTGGCACCGTGGCGTCGTTGAGACGCCTGAAATCGCCGCAGGGCCGGAAACCGCCGGAAGCCTTAGGCACCATGTGCAGCGGCGACGACCACGGGCTGCTGGACCGCCGCACGATTCCGAGCTGCTCCAGGTTGCGAAACTCCTCCTTGGCTGCAGCCAGCTTGTCGGGTGGCAGGCGGCGCGCCCTGGCATGTACCGGAGGGCCCGTCGTCGGGATGCAGTGTTCGACGCCGTGCCGCGGCGTGGCCCTGATGAAACTGGGCTCCGTGATGCTGGGGAACTCCGCCAGCAGTCGGCTGTACGGGTCCTTGGCCACGGCGGCGGCGAGCTGCGGTGCAGAACCGGAACCGGGCAGCAGGTGCACGCTGGCCAGGGAGCTGGCGTCCAGGAGACGGCGGTTCGGCAGGTCCACTAGCAGGCCGTGGTGGCGCAGGAAGTCGGCGCCGATCAGCGGCCTGGAGACCTCGGCCAGCACGAACGACCAAGTGCAGGTCTTCAGGCCGATGTCTAGGGTGAGGCTGCGACTGCCGAATGTGCGAATTCGGCTTCCGTTGGCGGCGAACAGGGGCGGGCCCGGCGAGCGGGCGCGGGCATCGTCCGCGGAGGCTGGGAAGATGCTGACCTCGGCGCCCGTGTCCACCAGGAAACGCCGGCCGGACTGGACGTCGGGGATGAGCAGCAGGTTGCCGGCCGCCGCGATGTTCACTGACGGCCGGCCAGCCCGTTTCCCGAGAAGCTGCAGGGCTGCTCGCATTGCCTGGCCTTCGCGCCGAACTTGCGGTGGAAATAGCACACCTCCGGAGTGCGGCTGCCGCGGTGTCCCGGCCGGGGCGACTTGGCGCGAGGCCGAGCAGCCTGTCGCGCGGCGCAAACCTCGGGCAGGTCCTCCAGGTGCGCAGAGGCGGCCATTGGTTGCGGTCGGCTGGCCCAGAGCTGGTCGGCGAGCTGCGCGACCGCCCGGGGATCCTCGAAATCTGCAGAAGCGAGCGCCATCCGGATGTCCGCGGGCAGCTGCTGGCGGAAAAGCTCTTCAAAGAGCAGGCAAGGCCGATGGTCGCCCAGCAGGGCCAGCATTTCGTCCATCAGCTCGGACGGACGGCGATCTCCGAGGCTGGACATGCTGAGCAGGCGGCTGGCTCGCTGCTGCCGGGTGAGGCTGAAAGAGCCGAGCAGGCGCTCCTTCAACCTGCCGTATTTGTTGGTGTCCGGAGGGCTCTCCAGGACATCCAGCAGGCGTTCAGCGGTCCGCTGGTCAAGCGAGGCGACCAAGTGGTGGTACTTGGTGTCGTCCTGGCTGATGCCCCGCAGCTGGAACTGGGCCTCCGCCTGAATAAACCACGCGCGTGGCTGTGCAGCCCAAAACGTGGGCAGCTTGAGTGCTACGGATGACTCAGTAGGAAGCGCCATTTAAAACGGAATGGCGGGTGTCGGGCTCACCAATGTAGCGTGGTAGCTAGCTACTGCGTGCGAAACGTATATTTGCGGAGAGCAAAGTGAAACGCGGAAAAGGGTAAACAGAAGGAGGCGCACGCAAACAGTCTTATACGGCCATCGCGTAAACAAGCGGTAAAAAAGTCAAGGTCACACCGCCCAAACACGCCACGCTGGGGAGGGGTGGCGCCCACCCCTAACCCCCGGGGTTGGCCGCGTGCAGACGTGGGGTGGTGTGAGAAATCGGCGGGCAGAACGGCTTGCAAGTGGCTGCCACCGAGTGCACTTGCTCTTGACCGCCACAAGTACTAATATATATGATAATATATAAGTTACAATTAGTATTAATTATTAATCACTTTTGATTTTCTACTTCAGCAATATTTGGTCTAACAAAATCCAATCATGCTTGTTGAATATGAGAACAGTGACTCTGAGTCAGAGGAAGATAATCCAGCCAAAGCAGCTGGTTCTGATGAAGCAAAGTCAGCTGAATACAAAGACACCACTGAAGCAGATTCTGTTGCCATTTCCGATGAGGAAGACGATGCCAATCGACAAGAAAATCCTGACAATGATGAAGATGACAAACATAATGAATTTAATAGTGGCTCCGGCTTGACTGCTCTCGCTGCGGCTGATGACACAGTCGAGGAGAGCCTGAGAAATCGGCTACCAGCGTCGGCGCCCAGACCGCCGTCTCCGCCCAAGTCAACAACATCGGCGGCATCTTCGGCTACCGCCGCGGCCAAACAGAATGACCTTAAACAGAAACAGCTGCTGTTGCAGCAGAAGCGTCGTCGGCTGCTAATGCTGGAGCCGAACAATGGCGCCGCCAAAGACATTAACGATGATGACGATGAAGATGACGAAGACGCTGCTAAGAGACGACGAATTGCTACGGCGGGTGCTATCGGGCCGATTCGCGGAGCCACGTCCTTGTTAGCCAGGCTGCCTAAGCCGAAAGCGCTAGCCGTGCGCGAAGGCGGTTCTCGGCTTTTCGTGCCGAAACAGCGTCAGGTTCAACAGCCCCTGCCTGATCCGATGCCGCCGCGCCAAACTGAAGACATGGTGGATGATCATCCGTCGGCTTCCACTTCGTCCTACCGGCCGGCATTTGTCGAATCCGATTTTAACATCCTGCCGCCTAGCGAATTGCACCGCTATCGTCAGGCCACTGGCGCCTCTCTAACCGCCGATATTGCCGAGGGCGGCGCCGGCGGCGGCATCATCGACATCCGGCAGGCCGACCAGATAGCCGGAGCTGATCTTGAGCTCACTAAGCAGTTGACTCGCAACGCTGGCGAAGATCTCAGACGCAAGCCGGATGGTCCGGAGCCGAGCTCGCTGGCTAAGCGCAAGCATCAGATTACCTACCTGGCCTATCAGGCTAAGGAAAGAGAATTGGAGCTCAAAAACTCCTGGTCTGATGCCAGATTTAGCCAGCGTAGCAGTCAGAGAAAGTACGGATTCTAATTTATTTTATTCTGGCCTCCGTGACACTGCAATGTGTATTAAATTTGATTCATAAGGCATGAGACATACTGCTAAAGTTAGTACGATCGCTAGTTGCGTTTTAGAGTAGCTCCAAGTGGCTTGTTAACTACTCAAACCGTTCTCTAACTACTCTAACCATTCTCTAACTACTCAAACCGTTCTCTAACTACTCTAACCATTCTCTAACTACTCAAACCATTCTCTAACTACTCTAACCATTCTCTAACGACTCAAACACTTCTCTAACAGCTCAAACCGTTCTCTAACTACTCAAACCGTTCTCAAACTACTCTAACCATTCTCTAACTACTCTAACCATTCTCTAACAGCTCAAACCGTTCTCTAACTACTCAAACCGTTCTCAAACTACTCTAACCATTCTCTAACTACTCTAACCATTCTCTAACAGCTCAAACCGTTCTCTAACGACTCAAACACTTCTCTAACAGCTCAAACCGTTCTCTAACTACTCAAACAATTTTCAAACTACTCTAACCATTCTCTAACTACTCAAACACTTCTCTAACAGCTCAAACCGTTCTCTAACTACTCTAACCATTCTCTAACTACTCAAACACTTCTCTAACAGCTCAAACCGTTCTCTAACTACTCAAACACTTCTCTAACAGCTCAAACCGTTCTCTAACGACTCAAACACTTCTCTAACAGCTCAAACCCTTCTCTAACTACTCAAACACTTCTCTAACAGCTCCAACCGTTCTCTAACGACTCTAATCCTTTTCTATCCTCTCAAACCCTTCTCTTACGATGCAAACCATTCTCTCTAACGACTAGCTAAATTAAATTAAAATGTAAACAAGCTAAATTATACTCGCAACTTGCTTAATATCGTTATTATATGTTTAAAGTTATGTAGTCATTGTACATACCATTTTTTACCTATTTCTGCTGTAAAAATGATTTACAGCAGAAAAAAATGTCGTTTCCCTGAACTTTCGCAGTTGTTGGTAAGAAAACAAAAAATATATAATAAAACAGTAATGTAAAAAATGTTTGCTTTCATTTCCGACAAATCTGCTCGTTGTTCGTATTTTAATACTACTTAGAGTTTTAGTTTACCAGATAAAAATGCAATTTGAAAGTGATATAGATTTTCAATATAGCATTGATATACATGCATACGTATGTTCCACATTTTGTCAGTCAAGGTCGAATTTGACCCTCATCTGTTAAATTAGGATGTTTATATGAACCCCACCTGTCAGATTAGGATGTTTATGACCTTTCCTTTGAGGCTGTGTTTGGCCCCAGCTATCATTTCGTGATGCTTGTAAGCTGACACCAGGTCATAAAACAATTGGCATTGCAGAGCTCAGCATGAAGGCGCCAAATTCAACGGACACTCAGCGGAACCTGATGTTCCACCTGGCCCTGCTGTTCTGCTGCATCTCCATGGTGACATACTTTCTGGCTTTTGTATCGCCGCATTGGTTAGAATCGCAGCCGGAATACCACAGCCCCTTCCTTCGTATCGGGCTGTGGGAGGTCTGCTTCGACGGTTATCTCAGTCCCAGAGACTACGTTTCTAAGGCCTACTTCGGCTGCTGGTACATCTACTTCCCGGAATTCGACGCTATCAAGAGCTGGCTAATACCGCCTTGGTATTACGCCGTACAGATGCTGGGCATTGTAGCCTTCGTATCCATCCTGTTGTCAACCATCGCCATGGGTTCGCAGTTTGTTCGCGTACTAAATCGCGACTCTATGCGTTGGCTGCGCGCGAACACACTATTTCACCTGTTGTCTAGCCTGTGCATCGCATTCCAACTGATTGTGATGGCTATTCAGAGCCGCGACCAGCGCTGGATGCCCAGGCCAGACCAAAACCGGCTCGGCTTTGCCTACGCCATGGCGCTCATCGCCTGCCTGTCCAGCTTCTTCACCTCCGGCTTCCTCGGCATGCTGTTTATCAAGCCCGAGGAGGAACAGCTGGTGTTCTCCGACTTTGTCGACGCGGCCGCTGCCGGCGGAGCCGCCAAATCTGACGTTTACGGTGGAGCCAGTGTGATGAGCGCGGGCGGTCAGCAGGACAAGTTTATGGAGGCGTCCGGCGGTGGCACTCGCTATTACGGCGGCGGTCAGGGTGACAGCGCCGTCTAAACTACTTAAAGTAGCTAAAAAGTTGGACATTGTTACTGGTTAAGGATGAGAGAACTAATCGACGCGACTGCTATCTATTACCATTCCGAATCAGTTTTAAGCTGGTTTTGTTTTTTTCCTTTGTTCGTTTTAACAATATGTGTGTACATATTAGCTTTTGTCTAGAAAGAAAACTGACCATTCTAATCTAAATTTATTCTGTTATCGTTGTTTTTTTCTCACATTTAACAATCTTGACACTGTTAAATCATTTAATTTACATCCATCAATGCGCTGTGCTGCCTAAGCATTCCAACAACTATCCAACAATGTTATGCCATTTTTATATTGAAGTTTTACCTGTGCATAAAAACTTATCAAAAGCTATCAATATAACATTTTTAAGGTATTAAAGCAAATTAGTTTTTATTTGTAACTATATTTAAAATTCTTTTTACCTGCATATTTAGTCTGTTAGGCTAACGTTTGTAGCTGATTGCTACATATAATAATAACTAATAAAAAAAGTTTTTCATTAGGCTTGATTGCCTTTGACTGGTAAAAATATTTCTCCCTTTTTATCGCGTTCTAATGTCATTTTTGAACAGATTATCTCTATGCTTTGCAACTTTTTTTATTACGTATTAAAGCCGGAAAGTTAACGTTACACCTGTTGGAAGACGTTGAAGCCTGAAAGTTAACGTAACAGGGGTAGAAATTCCTTGAAGCCGGAAAGTCATCGTGACACCATTAGGAAGATATTAAGCCGGAGTGTGTTGTAGCCACCAGGTCCTCGAACGGGGTCCACCAGGAGACAATAACGGGAGTCAGTCAAACAAGCCGAGCCAGGTGACTCTGGGTTTATCCAAGAGGTCGGTCGGCTGAAGATGAGTTGGGCAGCCTGGGCACGCGAAGAGATGCGGCACATCGTGCCCTACTCGATTGACAACCGTACAGACGTCCGCAGCTGCCTGGCGGATTCAGTGTTGAAAGTTCATCAGGAGCGGGCACCAGCCTGAACGCAGCTGGGCCAGGCGGCAGCGTGCCAGACAAGGTAGCAGCCTCTCCTCGGTGTTGACCGGCCGACGGGCACCGATCATCATGTTCGGCTCCAGGGCTGCCAACGCCGCGACGACGGCCGACGTGTGGTTGCTGGCACGAGCTCCGTTGTAGTCGACGTCGAGGATGAGGGGCGGCTCGCCGACGACGCCCCAGCGATCGTCCTGGTGTCGGTGCGTAAAGACCGTGAGCTTCATCGGCCGGCGGGGAGCAGTTTGACGAAGCATCTCGTGGCATGTGGTGATCAGGACGGCGGGTCGCCGTGGCGAACTGGGCCGAGTGATGTGGAGGCGGCAATGGTCATAAACGCGTAACAGTCTTGTTTCCGCGTGCAGGTCAGATTCCGAAGTGAGCCCGGTGCATCCGGTCACTGCCCGCAGCGCCTGACTTTGGGTCGTCTGCAATTTCTGCCAGCTTGAGTAAGAGATGATGGGGCCCCAGACGGAGCGACTGTGGTCATGCGGTATGTATCAAGGAGTCTCGGTGTCAGCTCCCCCGGACGTACCGGCGAGAGCTCTCAGAACCTTGTTACGGGCAATCGCTTTTTGTCCAAAATACGCTCCAACAAGAAGGTAAGTTTGGGGCCCAGGATCTTCGTGTTGGTGACGTTTGGTAGAGGCTGGCCACGGATAGGACGCTTCAAGCTGCCAATGGCTTTGGAGACCGCTTCCGTGACGAAAGCTAAGGGCGGTTCTTTGACTCTGCTAAGGTTTTTTACTCTCCGCCGGGTACGACGCATCCACTTTTCAGGGACGTGCGGGCGCGGTCGGAGGAATTGCCTGTTTAGGCACATGGCGGCCTCTTCGTCGTTTTTCGCTTCTTTGTTGCCGAATCTGAGGATGAGATTGGGCTGTTGCCGGGCCGTACCGTTCAGGCGCCTAACGGTGGACCAGAGCCGATTGACTGGCGCTCTGCTGTTCAGCTGGGAGGTAAAATTCGTGTAAACCCAGGTTGTCTTCGATGTCGCCAGCCCGAATAATAAGCTCGCGGATCAACCTAACCGACGAGGGTTGTCCGAAAAAAGGAGGATTGACGTTGCATTTGACATCGACGTTGACGTTCCCGTTGGTTGTCTTGGTGGGCCCTTGATTAGGGCCTTGTGGAGGCGTGCGTTCCATTGACAGAAACGTCAAGATTTCCAACCAATCAAGAACTGCTCAGTCGGGGCGGGGCGCATTGGTCGGAAAGTCATCGTGACACCCGTAGTCCAAAGACATAAATCCGGAAAATAATCGTGACACCCGTTGGTGTCTGTACTTGTATGATATTAAATGATCTTTACTTGTATATATACACCTGTACAAATGCGCTAATAAAGGGCCGGAAGGTTAACGCATTCATATTGCATGTAAATCGCGGAAAGTTGGAGTTAAATGTGCCCCATACTGACATCAAAAGCAAATTCGTGCACATTTTTTACGTGAGTTTTTGTTCAATCCTTTATTTTGAAAACTACGTATGATTGTAGTAAGTATAAATTATTTGAAGCCGTATTAGAAAACTATTTCAAGTGTTTCGTATGCAATTTTTATACGAATGCATGACATCACGTAATAAGTTTATGTCTATTGCACATTTAGCCGTTTCGGTGCATATATTTTATAGCTGTCGAAAATTTTTATAACAATTAAAAAGAAAAAAATTATTTTCAAAACATTTTAGCACACTCCAGATGATATTATGAGTTGCGAAAAGCACATTTTAGATATTTATTATAACTTGCCGAGAGTGCATATTTTATTCAAATAGTTTGCGTTTATAACGCAAGTGCAGGCAATTTTACGCACTGAAACATATTTACCAAGGAAGTGGAGCTTTGTTTTAAACAGTTCAAAATTATATGATTATAAGCAGTTTTCTTTATAGGTTAAAACGCATATTCATTTTTTCTAGCAAATCTTCTCGATCGAAGTTAAAAGTTTACCATTTTTTCTTTATTGAAATTTTATTTTTATCTCAAAAGTTCGAACTGATATTTATCGGTAACAAACTCGTTAAATTTAAGATTAAAATTAAAATTTAAAATTTACATTTAAAATTAAATTTAAAATTTAAGAATAATATTGGTGTTTGATCGAATAATTATAAAGTTATTGGTTAGTTTATATAGACGTTTTTACGAGTATGACGCCCAGACCCAAAGATGAATGCGAGCAAAATTGGACAGTATCAACGTTAATTAGCACACACGACTAGCACAATATATATGTGCATGTATCAATAGTAAGAAACAATTGAAAAAAATAAATTAGAATCAACAAATTTACAAATACTTTTAGATTCGAAAATGTGTGTGTGTGCTAGTGCACAAAGATGCAGGCGCGGGATAATAAATGTACTTTTATTATAGCACGGTACGGGCGAGTGAGAGTGTTGGTGCTCATTGAATGAATGACCGATCGTGAATCGTGGCTAAGTGTTCAAATAATCTACGCGCAAATGATGCACGTAGATAAAAACAAAATATAGCATAATAAGAAAATAGTATTATTAGAGGCTTATAGGAAAGAGTTGCATAAAAAAAAATATCTTCAGCCTTTGAAAGGAAATACAATATATGTCTCATTCTAGCTTTTAGTCTGTTCAGCCAGCCAAATTCACAGATGCACAACCTGAAATAAATAATACAAGTTGAAAAATAAGTAGATAAAACATATATTTAAATATTTATAAAGGGCGCATGCAATTAGAAGCAGACAAACGGATGAAAACACTTTTATGCGAGCAAGCAAGAAGATGGACAAAAACCTACGTAATTTTACATTTCCTACTAAGAGTAGGCAGTAGCGAGCACTTATCTGTTTAATGTTTATAAAGACACGGTTCTGGTCGATGACGATGGTCTAGATGCAGCAGGGGAACGTTCCAGCTAGTGTCAGGAGATTTGACAGCAAATACTGTGGATATTAATGGCTTGCCATTGCGGCACCAGAGCCCAGCGCATGCAGTGGTCAGGGTCTGAGAACTGATCCCAAATGAAACGGCAGTAAGCTAGCCCAACGACTTCATAATGCCGCATAATTTCGCACTAAAGTTTGTGCCCTCTAACTTAGGGCAATAAAATGAGAAACTAGTTGATGGCTAAGTGAAGTAGCTGGGCAAGCTGGACGTGCCACTAGCTGGGATAACAGTAAAACTAAGCGACCTTCTCGGGCCCTTCTCTAGCACCAGTACGCGCCTTCATCTTCCGGCGCTTCTACTGTTTGCGCCGACATCGTCATCACTGTTGGTCGGCCAGAGGCAACGTAGAATGGATATCGCTGCTGCTGCTGCTGCTGCTGCTGCCTCTGCTGCTGCTGAGGCGGAGGCATTTGATGACGTTGCATTCGCTGCTGAGGGTGCTGCGGCCGACGCGATGGCGGTTGCGGCGGCATCGGCAACGGAAAGTTGGCCGGATGCGGCTGTGGCGGCGGCAGAACCGAAGTTGTCGGCAGCGGGGGAGCCATCGGACCGACTTGACGACGGTTGCCTCGACTATTCGCTGAATAGAACGGCGCTGCATAGACTGGTTGTCGCTCGGACACTTGTTGATAGCCGTGCAATGATACGGGATGCCGATGGTACATCTCGGGTGGTTGTCGGACCCGTCGCGCTTTAGGCATCATGGGTGGTGACATGTCGTCATAGTCGCCAGCCTCGACCACTGCGGGGTCCAGCACTAAGTGGAGATCATTGTCCGATACTATCGAGTCGTCAACCATCATATCATCTTCCATCGGATCCTCCTCTCCTTCCATGATTTCCTCGTCGGCGAAAGACCCGGAGATTCCAACCATTTCGTCATCGTCCTCGATGGCAACATCAAATTCGTTGAGGTCATCCAGCAGCTGCTCTGGCGGCGGGCTGGGGACTCGATCCAGGCGACGGAGGCGGCGACGAAGGCGGCGCCGATCGTGCAGCTGGTCGAATTGCGACGTAGAAGACAGGGACGGAGTCGGCGAGTAGGGCAGAGACGGAGGCCTCGACGGGGAGGCGTTTAGCCTAGGAAAATTTATGCCCGGTGGGGAGCGCAGGCCGGGCCTGTTTGCTGCGAGAGTGACGCCGCTGCCAACCGTCGGCGATGGCAGAACGTGCGGCATTCGGTCATGGTCGTCTGGCAAGCGAAGATTCAGGCTGCTTGGCGGAGGCTGTTTTCTGGACGCTGTGAGTGCCAGCTGCTGCTGCAGATACTGCGAGTGCTGCAGTTGTTGCTGCTGCTGCTGCTGCTGCTGCTGCTGCTGATGCTGCTGATGAACATACATTGGTACTTGCGATGGCAGCTCTGGTGGAGAATTGGACGGCGACGGTGTCTTGGAGCGCGACTCGAGTGAAGTGGCTCGCATTGCCTGGGAAAGCTCAGGACGTGGTGCCGACAGCGACTGGGCTTTCAGCTGTTGATTCTGCTGCTGTTGCTGCTGCTGCTGCTGTTTTTGCTGCATTTGATACTGGTGTGGTTGCTGCAGCTGCTGCTGCTGCTGTTGCTGTTGCTGCTGTTGCTGCTTGTGCTTCATTTGATGCTGCTGCGGTGGAACTGGCTGCTGGCGCGCCGTGGAGCCACTCCGTGTTGTCATGTGCCGGTTCTGAGTGTGGTTCTGGTAGCTGCTGCACACTGAGTCATCCGACCTCTGACCGCGACCTGCACCAAATCGATTAATGAGTTACTGATGAGAAGTAGGTCTTGCGAGTGGAAATTGAAAGCACCATGGTGGTGGTCACAGAGCTAGAGTTAAATAACAGAGTGCGCACTCAAACTAATTGTGCGATGATAAAACTTTTGAATGAAGAAGTGCCTGTCACCAATGACTCTTTTGGTGTTATTTTCTAGACTAAATCATCAACTAAATTAACAAACTGTGCAGGAAAATAATACGAAAAAAACGAGTAAATTTTGAAATAAATTACCAACACCTGGTCAGATGCGAGTCTTGCACAGCGGATCGTACTATAAAGCTTTCGTAAAAAATAGTTTGATCTCCTACATCTCGGCAGTGTAAATTTCAGACCTCAAGTTTGAAAGGGGGTAATTAGTGGAAGAGCGGTCTAACATGTTTTCCTCTCGCACCAAGTTCCCTGAGCTTGCTCAATTCCGTGGCTGTAGCCTGTAGGCACAGTGAAAGTGTACACTGCCTGACGATGAGGGAGTCAGAACAGATGTACACATCGTGTGAGTTTGTGCCTGCAGTTGGTGTCTGAGTACGCGTGTGCTCAGGAGTCAGCGGAATGGGCAGAATTGCCTTCTCGCTGGCTGCGGGTCTAGTGTCGCCAAATGACTCACAGCCCTCCGACAATTATTTTAATTTTTTATACGCAAGCTTTACAGTACTGACCCTTAATTTTTTATTGGCATCTATGCACACTGATTGAGACAGATAATCAATGTCCATGGCGCTGGTGCATGCCTCTTTAAAAGATAAGCTATATAAAGGTACAAAATTGAAATGTGTTCGAGTAGAAGCGCTGTAAAACTACTTTTTCACTTAGCAATTTAGTTCGTCTTAGTTTTTAACGAAAAGAAACCCTTTGTACCAGTACAACAGACCGACCACCTTCACCTAATGACGGATTAGGGATTATATCAAGCAAAGCGAACCGTTTAAATTTTTGTTTATTTTTTCTTACGCGATTAAAACAAAAAGAGAACCGGGTGAAATAATGAACGGATGAAACGGACAAATGGCCGACATTGTGAAATGGTCCGAGCCCACACTGCTGTAGACATGGTTGCCTCTAGTCTGTAAGTCATTTAAAAGTTAAGTGAAGCCCTTTGAAATTTTTCAGCTTCATATCTACGCTTAAAAAACTGTTCGGTGGAACACTTGCGATCAGAGGGAAATACGATTTACAACATCTAGGATTAAATGCAAAGAATTAGAAAAAATATTGCGTGCATTTTAATACGTCTCAATAGTGATTATTCTCATTTTCGCTAGTCTAATTCTTTCGCTGTATGGTTGCGCCCAGTCGATAAATGTGGACTGTTAAATAACACGTACTGAAGGGAACATTTTAAAAGCGACATTGTGCGCGATGTACAGATGTAAATTAAAGCTAATAAAATATAGCTTCCGCTGTGCTTTAAAAACTAAAAATGAAAAAAAACAAACGGAGAGGTGTGGCTTTAGAAGATTGTTTGGAAAATCAAGAAAACTTTAAGGTCATGTCTATCTGGCGTGCTTAGCGATGACTACTTTTTAATTGATTATTAAAACAAATAAGTTTCTCGATTGGGATCTTTTTTTCTATCTAATTTAATCGCCAGAGACACTTCAGGGGACCCTGCAAGACAAGATTGAACGGAAATTTGATTGTCAGTAAATTTCAAAATAGCTATGTAGAGAGTAGTAAAATATTTCATTTGCTTAAACGCGCTACTTAAAGTAATATCACAAGGAAACCTTAGATAGAAAGTTTAATCAATTTTTAGGAATGAGTCATGCGCTATTTTTAGAAACAAAGTCATGTGACATGAAACCGGAGAACCGGTTCTCGTCAGCTGTATTTGCTTGAATTCCAAATATGGTAAAACTCACAATCATGACTCACTAAACAAATATGTGTGACCTAAGTAAACACCCGGTAGTAGAACCGGTTTTTCCCAAAAATTTTACTATAAATACAAGCGAAAATCCGAGCTGAAAATTAAGACTCGGAGCGGTCCACCGGACTTCAAAACAGCTTACAAAGAAGAGGACCCATCTCTGAGGGAAAGACAAGTGGTAAGCGCTTTACTAGGCAGAGTAATTTATTGCTAGCAATCGTTGTTGAATTGAACTAAGTTTACGAGAGCCACATATCGTCGATACATTTGAGAAAGGCCTCCTTGTTTCCTAGGATACATTCCTAGAGGATTATTGATTGATTTGATTTGAGTTATCCGTTATCTTTCGGAGGTAACGAAGAAGACGCCTTTCAGGAGGACCTATTAAAGAGACACAAAAGAGAATTCAATTGTTCACCAGGGCGCACGTTTCTATTGTGAATTCGGAGCTCGAGGAAACCGACAAGTAATCTGATTCGCTCTCGCCATTTATTGGCCAACAGACAAACTCAAGCAGCTGCCAGGAAGACAAAAGAAGACAAGACTACAAAGACTCAAGAAACACAGACTTAAAACCTCACGGTCGACCAGAACAAGGAGAAGGAGAACTACCGGACTACTTAAGGAATAAGAAGCAATTGCAGTAAGTGTCACGTGACTGTAATAAATTCCTAGGCAATTGTTCCCCATTTCTAGAAGTGGGAGTTTCGTGTGTCTGATCAACACCCAAAGCTCTTCAGCTAAAAGAATGACGGTTTCCGAGTTAGGTTTTCGTAGTGAAGTTTTTAATTAGCTCGTACTATCCTAAATAGCTTCGTCCAGAAGTATTCAAGTTTAAATCACTGCTCGCACATTTACAAGGGCGTCAGAGCATTAGCGATAGAAGAAAATAAATATTATATATTTACGTCAAGCAGAAATGATACGGCAAACACAATGGGACAAAATGCATCTATGACAAGCCGGTAAGCGGAAAGAATAAAGGTGATAATACGAGCGTAAATGAGAGACTAAGCTTGTACGATGACACATGATAAATTTCTGTTTACTCGCATAAACTTTGGTTAAGCTTGACAGCGAAGTTTCATGCAAGTAATATAGATAGATGAAGTGTGATCTCATAATTTGTTACTTTACATGAATGACAATATACTCGTAATAATAAATAATACGAGTACAAGATGCGAGATAGCAATTTGAAATTAGCGTCGGCCTGCATATTTCATAGTTTTTTGCGTTCTGTCCATAGTGATAGCCAATTGAACTCCACCTTCGGAGGACTTAAAAAATGTTTGCGGACAAGATTTGACCATCAGAAAGTGAGTTGGCAGATGTACACAAATTGTGTGAGTATGCCCAGTCAACTGTGAAACTCCTATCGCGATAAGAAGAAAGATTATCAGATATTTTCTAGTATTTCTAAGCAAAACGGCAACCACTTCAGGCGTTCATTTGGAAGACCACTTACCAAAATAGCGCTCCCGTCGCTCCCTATCTGCTATCTGGTGCGCTTGATCGATCATGCTAGACACGGCCTGCGCGAACCCACCTGCTGGCACTGCGGCAAACGGACTGGCGGCTGCGAATGTCGGCTGCTGATGCTGCCTGTACTGCTGCTGCTGCTGATAATGCGGCGAAGGCGACACTGTCCGCGAATTGGTCGGACTCGGGTCCATGTAGTTGTGAAGATTGCCGTGCTTGTACTGTATAGGATTTGGCATATTTGGCTGTAATGTCAGCAGTATAAAATCACATTCGATGCCTAAGCCTATGGTGTGGCCAGATGTAGCGAAACTGAAAGCAGAGTTCAGTCTGTGGACAGGTGGCAACACACTCGACCAGTCTAGCTTGAAGACACCTTTTTCTTAGAAACTGAGATTCGGGAAAAAAATCGCGAAAGAAAAAAATCAATTCTGCCTCTTCCCGTTGAAATTTGAAGTAAAATGATTCGCTCGGACGACCTAAATTAAATCCTGAATCCTAAATCCAATGAATAGAGGAATTCAGAGAGCGGGCAAAAATGTTTTGCTCCACCAAATTAAATCAGCTGTAACCATTGTGGGAGGGAGTAAAACAAACTATTTAAAACTGTCAGCCTACATTTGTGAGGAGTTCATGAAAGAAAATGGAGTTTGCAATGAGCTGGCCAGCTTTCTGACGAAGATATCTAGAGTCGTCGCGGCTCGTTCTCAGCCGCAGTGCCTGAGTTCGAATCCTGCTGCTGCTGCTGTTGCTGCTGACGCTGCCAGGGCAGCGAAATCTGCGCGAATGTCAAACAGCGTCCACATAGGCATTGATGACTATACAGTTCAATTCGTTTTGGCATGTGCCTTGCTTGGGTTTTGTTTTTTAAGTTATAAAATAAAATGCCATGCACCAACAGACACAGAAGGAGGTGGGGTCCGCTCTGACGATACACTAAAATCTAAAACGCGGACTGACGAAATGGTTATTCTTTTTTACAAGCACCAAAAAGAGACAATTGACATTAGTTATTCTTGAGAATAACCCGATTGTCTCAAAGTACAATAAATAGACAACCATTTCAAAGCTACGAGTACTTAAATTGTCTAGTAACCCGACACCGATTTGCCGAATGATAATTTGGATGCATTTTGTTCCGAATGAAAAAATTAGACAAGCTGTCAGCATACTTTGTCAATCCTTTGCCAGATTCTATCGTACAACTGAAATAAAAAATAATTTGAGAATACAGCAATTATTTTTACATCTATGAATCACGATTTCAAGTAAGAAATAAACGAAACATTGCATGTTGGCGCAGCAGGTGTTTCAAGCTACTCACTTAATTTAAAGAAATTATTGAATGTTTGAAAATTTAACGGAAGTCTTTTTAACTAACACAGACTACCGTAATGCAAGCTAATAAAAGTAGCGGAAGTTGCCGTAGCTGTAACGAGCGTTAATGTAAATAACGGAAGCTTGTTTAACTAAGGGTAAGCAACGAAGGACTGAAATGAACGAAAATTGCTGAAAGTATCGGAAATTACTGCAAGAAATGCTTAAGTTATCTAAACTAAGTGAACTTACTGGAAGTAACGAAAGCTACCTAAAGTAACGACAGTTTTCCAATGTCACTAATGAAACGCACCTGAGCAGACAGGTTCTCGCCGCGCTCTTTGCCGCGAACCTCTCCGACGCCGACCCCGCCGCCAGTGGTTCCGCCTCGACCCAAGAATGAGAAGGCCTTCTTTGCCGGCTCGTGACCCTGCTGCCGGTCGATGCTGCAATTTTATTGTGAATTACCGCATTGAGGGAAAGTGCTTTCAGGAGTTTCTTGCCTGTCGACACGAATAAAAAAATGCACAGTCTAAACAATCAATTACGATAAAAAATAATAGGACAACAATAAATTAATTAGCTAAATTAATTAAATTTAGTACTGTGCGGACCCCGATTTGGAAAGATTATTACAAGGATTACTAGTGTGCTTGAGTGCTGGGGACTCAGTGGAATGTGCAGAGCTGCATCAATAAACTATTATCAGGGACCTGTGGGCACTGGATCCATCGATTAGTGACGGTCGATCTGCAGTCAGCGAGGCTGAGTCTCACAAAAGTGCAGTGTACTCCTGCCCTGACTTTCTCATTGTCAGGCTGTGTACAATTAACCTTCACTGTGCCTTGGGGTTTGGCCCTCAAGGGCGTAGATTGCGCGACAAGCCCCTCAAACTAACGTGGCCTCGCTGCGGATTCGAGCTCACGTACATATCAGCTATTTACTAAGCTTATAAAGCAGTTTAACAATTAAGAAAATGCGATTAGCTAACGGAAATCAAAGGAAATTAACGTTTGGCAGGCAAAACTAGACAGTGAACACGAAGAACAAGCCGTCAACCGTCTGCCAGTCACCTTCGCTTCTCCTCATCTGAGGATTGGCGCGCGTTAAGGCTCTCGGTGGATCTATTAACGTTACTGCGCAGCATGTTGTCCATTAGCCTGGCCAGAGTTGATGCCTGCTTGGCCTAGATTAAATAGGAACAAACACACCAGTACTGACTGTAAGCTGGCTAAACAGAGCCAAAATCCAAGAGGTCAAGCAAAATAGTCTTCACCAAACACCCAAGCAGAATTTAATCAACGATTCCCAAAAATACGCTCGTACCAAGAACTAATACGAGTAACAAACTCTGTTAGCGAGTTTAAACAAATGGCAACAGTTCAATAGTGAAGATCGTACTTCAGTTCGCTTAGGCTCAGTTCGTCGAATGATTCCGATGAGCGAGCACTGCCTTTCCAGTTGAACTATAGACCAGTGAATCGATTTTAACAAAAATAATTTAATTGTGTGCGCGTGCTTGAGAAACCTCAAATGAATAATTTTGAAATGTTTCATATCAAATCTAAATCAAATTACGAAAACTTTGAATTAAACTGTAATCAACTTAAATTTAAAGCTAATTACCACGTTTCGGGAAATCTAAATTGCTAATTAATTCGTGCTGAACAAATTGTTATAATTGGTGAATTATTATATTATATTATAATTTGTTATAATTATATTCGATTGTTTCAGAAATGACAAGTCAGATTTTTGCGGTAAGTTTTTGTTTAACAAATAAATGAAATTTAGTGTGAGTAAAGAACGTAGAAGTTTTGATATTTTGTGAAACTTATTTAACTTTTATAGGAAACAAAGTAAACAATATAAAAGAGTAGTTTATTTATTCTATTACATATTACCTGGGATAAAAAGAATCCCCGGTTGCTATTTATATTTAATATCCTTCCTTTGCCAGTTAAATTTTGGGGGGACTCACAGTCTTCGAGCACAGACTATTAAATGACCTTGAAGTATACGTTCAAAAAGTTCTCTTAAATTTAATTAGGCTTAGGCTATGGTCAAGTGGATTGGGTTAGCTGGCTTATTTTTGGTAGAGTTCTATGAAATGTGACAGTTGCAATCTTAGTTTAAGTCCTTGAATAAGTTGTTTCGTTTTGTTAATTATTGAGTGCACTTGTCATATAACTTGTCATGCGCCGCGGTGTGGTTGAGTAGCTTCAAGTGATATTTGCTAGTCTTGTTAGTTTCTGCTTTAACTTAAGTTGTTTTTTGATGTTAGACTTATTAGTAGTGAGAAATCAATTATCTAGAAAATTTTAATTACCGAAAGCAATTGGTTAAAATAATGATTCACAGTTCGTTATTCGATCAATATTCCTTAATTTTGTGAATGAATGTGAGTAATCGGAAAAATACGAAATGAAACTGAAATTAATCGATAAGCTAAATCATAACAAACAATTCATCCGACAATATACGTGGTTCCTCTTTAGCCTTATGGTGAAAGAAAATATCAGTTGTTATAAACGAATAAGACACACTAAAGCAGGAAGAAACCTACCCCGCCGTCAAATTTTGATTGGTCGACGTGATTCACGCTGTTTCTATTTTTAGAAAACCGAACTACGTCACTGACAGCTCAGCCAATCAAAAGTTTCAGGGTGAGTGCCAACAAAATTCGAGTATAAGTCCGTCCCGATGAGCAGAGTTTATAGTTTTCCTAATATTTTTCCCTACGTAAAATATTCCCTAAGCAAATTCACACAAGAATCAAACAATTTTAACATAAATTTCACCTTAGAGTAAAGCGAAGGAATGATGATTTGCTTGGCTATTTTATTCTCAGCTTCAAGTGATCAAATATGAAATAAAATTAGAAAAACTCTTTGAAAAAAGTAACGAAACGAAGCGACCCGTGCTTAAAAAGCGTTAAATATAAGCGCAAAGATGGTCGGGGCTTTATACCTCGTCGGGACTAAGTCTTGAACCGATTGGTGATGGCAGAGCGACTTTAGTTGAATTTACCTGCAGTTACAACGACACAGATTAGGTAGTGACAAAGATCTATTCTGTTTCAATATTACCTTACAAACGATTCTAAAATCTAGCAGTTTCTTGAGTTCCATAATTGTGAGCTATCTAACAGTTTAAAAGCAATATTAAGAAAATTTAAGCATATTCAGGGTAGCAAATGCACTAGACTAAAATCGTCTAAAGGTAAAAAAGAAGCCATGAAAATGTTTTATTCAACAAGAGAAAATTAATCAAAGGTATTACACTCGAGGCTAAAATCTTCAAGCGGGTCAAAAGCAAGGTTAGCAATAGTGAATGGTACTCGTATGTACACACAACAGTGAACTACATTTCACTATTTTAGCCTAATCTTGTATCAATTATTTACACGTTGACTCGATAAAAAATTCTGCCCGCGCTTTTAATATTTCCCCGAATGATTTTTATTGGTACATGCAATCGAAATCAATATAAAACTTCCAATAACACTTGTTAAAAAAGATTTAGTCGCGCGAATTAAAAAACCATTCGACAGTCTTACCCCGTGACCGTGCTTATCCTTGCTGCTAGATTTGAAAGCGCGCCAATTTTCCACGATTAGAAGGCCGGCGTAGATTTTACCCACTGTCATCTGGAACTCCTTCAGTTCTGGAACAGTTTGATACAATTTGACATTAGTGGCTGCTAGCAAATGTCCACGTCCCGAAAAAGACTGAGGAAAAACATACAAAAACCGATGACCGTTGTATGAACATCTCTTTATCTTCGGAAAAAGTTGCTTCACTGGGAGGCAGTCTTCAACAGTAGAAAGATCACGCTATTTTTCCCCTGGGGAAGGACCACGGGGATATTTTAAATACCCATTGCCTACTTCACGATAGTTCGCAATCAGAAAGACTAACTTTGAAAGCAATCCGACGTCAGCATTGTTGAGATGTTTAGCGATTGGTGTCAAAGACGCTGGTGACAAGGACAAGTAAAACTCATAGTTAATCTTAGAGTATAGATTTACTCTGTAAATAAACTCAGTAAAACTTTGCTGTGTACAAACCTTCATGGCTAATTCATAATGGTTCAGTAATATGAGTCCATCTATCGGAGGGACCATTGTTCTCAGCATCTCAGTCACCAGAATCCCCTCCATTGCCGTCTGAAGCATCGTCGGCAACCGTCGGACCTTCATCAAAAGCAGTCGTCTTTGAGATGCTGATCGAGTGCTTTTCTTGAATGTCCCGACGGTGGCCGCGGATGCTCCAGACGGTGATGAAGGGGACCCTGGTGACTGGGATGCTGAGAACAAAGGTCCTTGTTACTGATTGATAAAGTTTAGGGGGCCGACGAAGTTCCATGGTGAAATTTTGTGAGCAGATAAACTATGCCTATTTTTTGGTTTTGCCACATGACACCCCTAAGAAATCGTTTAATATCTCGAAGATGCCGATGTTTTCGAGGAGCGATCATAAATTTCTTCAACCTAATCTTCAATTAAATGATCCTTACCATCATCTGGTGGTACGAGCTTGTTCAGGCACTTCTTCGCCCGCAGCGGCCACATCTTCTGGATGCTCTGACGCAGCTCTTCATCCTTTTTGTCCATCAATTCGGCTGCGTCAACTTTGATGCTTAGAGACTCGCGGATTAGCGCAAACAGGGTGGTGGTGAAGTGTACGGTGCCATTCTCGTCAACTGGCATGTTCATTCTGATGAGCTTCCGGTACGCCAGTCGGTACGGACACTTCTTGCCGAAGCCAACGGGCGGCTCCATGTTTCGCAGCATCTCGTACATGTCGGTGTAGCTAATTCGGCCCGTTGCACCGGGATCAAACTCGGCCCACACCCGGCTGTACTCGTCCAGGTGGTGCGGCCCCAGTATGGACGAGTCGCGAGTCAAATAATCGAAATTGTCCATGATGACGGCGACGAACAGGTTAAGCATCAGGAATGTGCAGAAGAAGATGAATGAAACAAAATAGATGTAGGAGATATTGTTGCCGCAGGTGTTTCCAGCGTCGTCTGATGCTGAAGGCGGATTGTCTGGTGTCGACGGTGGAGTTTGGCATGTCTTGCCGGCTGAGCAGGCCAGCATGATCGTCTGCCACGACTCTCCCGTAGCGCAACGGAATAATAAGACGAGACTTTTTAGAAATGTTTGAAAATTATTGTGCCGATTGATGTCAGTGTCATTGTCCAGGTTAATGTTGCCGAACACCTGCATGCCGATGATGGCATAGATAAAGAAGAGCATGATGATGAGCAAGCAGACGTAGGGCAGAGCTTTGATTGACTGGATGAAGGTCCAGAGCAGGATGCGAATCGTGTAGCCCTGGCGAAGTAGTTTGATCAGGCGAGCCGCACGGAACAAACGCAGGAAGCCGAGGTTCAGAAAGTTTTGTTGCTGCGTGAGAGGAATGGTTTAAAGTATAATAATAATAATTGCACAAAAACAATTTACTTTAAAAAAGTATCGCCTTAAAGCGATATTCCGATACCGATACTCTAAAAGTTATCGGCGATATTTGTTGGTCCGATACCAAAATTTGAGTATCGCCGATACTTATATCCGATACTTAGTCCGATACATCATTTTTTCTTGTTTTCTGCATCTGTGAAGCCAGCTTAAATAGAAGAAGTATCGCGCGATACCATGGTCCGATACTGAGAAAAAAAGTATCGAGGTCCGATGCTCCGATACTCAAATGGTACCGGCGATACTATCGGAGTATCGGAGTATCGGACCTGTGCCCAACACTGTCATTTGGTAACACTAGACCCTAAACCGGCGAGAAGGCAACTCCGCGGCCATTTCACTGACTCCTGAGCACACACGCACACATATACAGTAGGCAGACACACATTCACACAGGTGTGTACATCTGCCTGACTCATAACACAGCTATAGTGTTGAAAAATTGGTTCAAGTACCTGATTTAATTTGACTATTTTGTAAATTTCTCAGTTTCAACAAAAAATAGCGGCTATCCTTACCTGTAATCCAGACACCAGAACATCTGTGATGCTACCAATAACAGTGATGAAATCAAATATGTTCCATCTATCCCGGAAGTAGTTCTGGCAAGAGAATGAAATTTTTGTCGATCATGCTCTTTTTCAATGCTAATTACTCGTAGTTTAAATAGCCACGTGTTTATTGGTGTAAAAACTTAATACGTTCTATAATATTGTACATACTCACGTAAAAGATTTTTCCTGAAATGAAACCAGGGTTCCTTATTTGCGTCAATGTAATGGCAAACAGTCACATACTACTGAGGAATACACTCTCTCCACTCTAATGACGTAATAAGATGGATGTAAGTCTAGGTGGAAGCGAGTATTTTTTTAAATCCCACATCTGAATTATCGTTTTCTGAAATGTTATGCAAAAAATCACCAGAACATTAGATACAAATTATGAGACAATGTGACAATGATATAAGTAGTTTAGAGTGGGACTTTATTAAATTACATACACTGAAACTTGCATTTGGAACAGTTTTATTGTTTGAACAGTCAATTGACACAACAGTGGCAGAGGGCTTCACCTAAGCACTTAGTCTAAAAATTCTAACCACAATAACATAGCTTATGTTACAATAGCTTTGCTAGTATGTCATTGTATATGGCAGACAAGGTTACAGCTCATTCTATATCTTGGAAAGTGGTAATTTAAATTTAATCGAGTTAATTAATCTACGAGAAGTTAAGCGTGTCTACGAGTAAGAGCCATTTCTGAATATATTTACTTTAACGATTATAAATTAATTGATGTGTTAAAACAACAGTTAACTCATTGGAGTGGAGCTATAGGTGAGTGTAAGGTGAGAGTCGTACTCGTATAGCTAATATTGTTGATTTGAATTCATCACTTTGACCTTCCAGCTAATGACCTAAGCTGCTTTAACATCTCAGCTTAAATAGAGCATGCACCATAGCACAATGGATCAGTGCTTGGTTTTTTGTAAGGTAAAACTTGCACCGTTGGAGTCAGGACGTACAAATTGAGACAGTTGGGGGTGGTGGCCAATAAGTCAGGAACACCAAAACACTGAGCGAAAACTAAAAAAAACAAAAGTGCACCACCAAAAAAAAATTCGCAGCGACCAAAATGTCGCGCCCAGCAGTTGCACGGTCAAGAGCTTCACCTTTGGTCCGAAGGCCAATATCTTGAGAATGCATTCAACAGAGAACATGACGGTGAATGCGGAATTAAGGTACACCAGGGTACTACAATAGTGCTTGTAGGCCTGGTGTTCGGGATCTTCCAGACCGTCCAGTGTCTGGCTCTCGCGCCTGTAGTACTGCACAGGCGTTGGCAAGACAGGGAGAAAGGCAAAGATGAATATATAAACATATATAGGCTAGCTTGAAAGGGACATGCAAATTATTGAGTTTTACTGATTTCGTGCATCAGTTTGCAGTTAATGAAAATCTTAGGTGCACAAGATGGCAGCCAGGACTGCTATATAGATTCGCAAGAATGAATTTAGTTTAATAACAATTACTAAACTGCAAGGTTGTTTAAATGTTCATAGCGACGGCACTTAGTCAATTTACGCGAAAAAAATATGCATGACACAATTTGAGATATTTCATAACTAATTGGTTTTTCTTACGAATAAAATTACAGTTGATTGAAGTGCAAATCCCATGAGTCACAACTGATCCCCTACGATCAAACTAATTCTGTCAACATGGCAACAAAATAATTGATTTAGGAATTAAAAGAAACAAAATCTACTGAAATAATTCACGAGAAAACTTCATGAACAACTACTTGAGAAATAGTTAGGCTTGAACTGAACTCGTATTAAGCTGTCAAGCAGTCAAGCTAATATTCGTCAAATTAAATGATGCAACAATGAACTGCAGAGAGGAAATAATTACGAATTTTTGAGTAGATGATGATTTTACAAGCTGACTTTGAGGCATATTCTTTCTTTAATTGACGGCAGTAGTTAGCGGGGGCTTAACCCACTTCAGAAATTTTTGCTGCGCTTCTAGGCCCAGCTAAAAATCTGGTATCAGTTCAAAAACAATTTCGCTCGATTGAAATGAGACATTGTGCCAAGCAGATCAGTTTTGCTCTATGAGTTCTGCTGAGTCAGTCAAGTTATTCAAGAAGAATGTTAAAAAAGAGTAAAGAAACAAAGAAAAACAGAAATAGTCAGAGGAAGTTCTTTAAGTCTCGTAAATAGAAATTATAGCGATAAAATGTTCTTGAAAGGGACGCTATTCGTTGACATTTAACCTGATGAGGGCAAATCCTTACCCTAATGTCTAAACCAAGCATTTTCAGTAGGCACTCAATGCTAAACACCACTGTGAAGGCGATGTTAAGATTTCGCATAATATCGCTGTACGTTTGACTGGCACCGTGAAACTGAAATTGGTGATTGCGTCATCGAACAGGTGTGAGACCTGATTCATCATTTATTTATTTGGTTTGTTCCGTTCGCTAAAATCAATGCAATCAAAAGGCAAAAGTATATCTGATCTTGTCACTTATTAAAAGTATGGTAAATTAAAAAGCAATAATTGTTATAGCATAAATCTTATTGCACAATATATAATATTTTAATAGCATTTCTGTTGGACCTCCAAGGGCTACAACAGGTGGAACTAGGCCACTATGGACACCCTGACGCAAATTTCTCCAATTTCACTGATCACGCCTAAGTACTGGGCGTAGCTCAACCACAGGACACCTTCGCCTAGTCTGTCAACCAATCAGTCACCACCCAACGCTGTCAGCGTTCAGGCGATGCCAAAAAAGTCATTTTTTAGGGAAATCCCCCTTTGTATAAAAACGGGCGGCAAAATGGCTTGATGGTCCAACTGTTAAAGAAACAATAATTAAACAAAGCGCCTACCTTCATCATCAGGATCAAAGTGTTCAACGCAATCATCACCATGATGAAGTACTCGAACGGGGTGGACACAACCAGTCGCCAGATCCTGTACTTGATGGAGTTCTTGTTCTTGGGCATGTAGCGGCACAATGGTCGAGCGTTAATGGCAAAGTCGATACACTGGCGCTGTTAACGAGGTTTAGTTGATGAAGGCTTTATTTGGAAATGATCGAACTCGAACAACCGTGTAATCGGTTTCCAGTGAACTGTGTACTAACCTGGTTCTTGTCGATCTCTTGATCAACTAGCTCGTTCTCGCCTTGCTCTTGAAACGTAATAATGATCAACGCAACGAAGATGTTCACAAAGAAGAATGGAAACACGATGAAGAAGATTACGTAGAAGATGGCCATCTCTTTGCGGTAGTCTGGTACAGGCCCCGTGTCAACGTGAGTGGCTGCCATTGAATTCTTAAGCACTCTGAAATTTATTTTCAGGAAAAAACCACAGGTTCGGCTTGAGGTGCTTCAAATTAGAAGGCAAAAAGAGACTTAATTCTTCACGCATAGACAGTCTATTCTAAAAAGAAAAAAATGGTAGACAAAAACATACAACGGACGAAACTTCTTCACGATTTCAGAGGAAAAAAATTGTGTCCTTTAGCAAGACCTTTAGCATTAGGTCGAATATTTGGTTGGTTGAATATTTTCGGAGAGAGTGGGTGTGCCGTCCCCCCAGTCCATGGACTGATGGCGCCTCGCAATAGCTGCGGCTGCATATCAGACCCCATGGGGGCAGTTGTAATAAATTATTATTGCTAATATAATTATTCTCCTCATAAACGATGTTGGCATCGTAAACTAGAAAATTGGTGAATCAGGGGTTGAATAAGGTTGGTCGTATCCTAAACTGAATATTCTACTTCTAAAATAAATATAAATTATATAACAAATACTATGAATATATGTCACATATAATCTGAGTTCATCTCAGATTTGAGTACTGACAAAAATAGATAAAGAGTGCTTCGATTGACAACAAATCGTGCAGAACAACACAAATATCTAATAAATTATGATCAAATCAGGTGTTTACGCTGGCCAGCCTTCTCCAGTAGATACTGTGAACAGAGTCAGCATGGAGTTGTAGATGTTGTCATAGTGGAAGCTCTGATTCTTCCACTCTCGCTCCTTCATCTCCGGCTTTTCAGCGTCGCCGTCGTAGTGAAAATAATATCCCCTAGTGGGATAAAAGAGAAACGGCTAATTGCAGGAAAATGTACGTACAAAATGAGGTAAAATCCAACACCAACAGCTCTGCGGCACCCTTTGATGCAGGGGTCGGGAACGTTGAATACCTCACGGGAGATAAGAAAGGGGAGACAAGACAGGAAGAGATGAGACAGGGAAGAGATAAGACAGGGGAGAGATGAGACAGGGGAGAGATGAGACTGGGGAGAGATGAGACTGGGGAGAGATGAGACAGGGGAGAGATGAGACAGTGAAGAGATGAGACAGGGGAGAGATGAGACAGGGAAGAGATGAGACAGGGAAGAGATGAGACAGTGAAGAGATGAGACAGGGAAGAGATGAGACAGGGAAGAGATGAGACAGGGAAGAGATGAGACAGTGAAGAGATGAGACAGGGAAGAGATGAGACAGGGGAGAGATGAGACAGTGAAGAGATGAGACAGTGAAGACATGAGACAGGGAAGAGGTGAGACAGGGAAGAGATGAGACAGGGGAGAGATGAGACAGGGAAGAGATGAGACAGTGAAGAGATGAGACAGGGAAGAGATGAGACAGGGAAGAGATGAGACAGGGAAGAGATGAGACAGGGGAGAGATGAGACAGGGAAGAGATGAGACAGGGAAGAGATGAGACAGGGAAGAGATGAGACAGGGAAGAGATGAGACAGGAAAGAGATGAGACAGGGAAGAGGTATTATAAGGAGTCAGGAGCCTGATTTAGTATCATCGAGGACAGTATCTGCCCCACGGTCGAGAAGTTGCCGACCCCTGCAAATTATATCATCATGTAATTTGTTATCCGTCAACCGTTAGCGTTTAAGCAAAATGCCACCATTCCACACCAGAAGGAAAGGTCAGGGTCACAGGTCCGGCTCAACCTACAATGCCCAGCCCTCTCCGGAGGTGACAGTGAACAAAGTCATTAGCGATATAAAAACGTCGTCGTAGCGGAAGCACTGGGCGCGCCAGCTTCGGGCATCGACAGACAGGGAAGTTTCCCCCTTCGGCGAGGTTTGATAGTTGAAGAAGTAGCCTCTGCATGCGGTTTGTGTTCGGCAATTTTTTGTATAATATCGACAGAAAAGTTCTGCTCAGTGTTTAACAATAGTCTAACTTGCCTCTAACTAAGTCTCTATGCGAAAGTCCTCAATCATTTGTGTCATAACACAGAGAATGCTTGGGGGACTGTTGCGCAGTGAGAGCTTGTGTACACTGACCGACAATGAGAAAGGCAGGGCAGATGTACACACCCGATGGTCAGCGGAATGGGCAGAATGTCGCCAATGAATGCGTGCTGTGCCCGCAGCACCCCACAATGGCAAATTTTGCTACCATTTGTGAAGCTTAGAAATCTGGACCTTTAACAGTTACAAAGACCAAGCAATTTCCCCACCTGGAGAAAGACCACGGGGGGGTAATTAAATACCAAATGGCTACTTCACGATAGCTCCCAAACCTAATGACCGATTTTAGTGAAAGTCCACAATATGTATCGACGTTTTCCGCCCTTTACGAAGAACTACTTTTCAAAGCCGTCCGACGTCAACATCGTCGAGGTATTCAGCAATTCTTATCGAAGACCCGGATGACAAGGACAACTAACATTGCTTTGTATAAACCCCCTATCGCGAATCCATATTGGTTCAGCAATATTATTATCAGCAATATTGGCCAATATTGGTGGCTTTTGCCATCAGACACACCGAAGAGAATCGTTGAATATCTCGACGATGCCGATGCTTGGCGATTCCGAAAGTTGTTTCATCGGTTAGAGCGGAAAGTTGTAGCTCCTGTTCTGGATTTTCATGGCAATTGGTTGAATAGTTTGGGAGATACGGAAAAAATGTGGGTATTTAAAATAGCTCCCAATCGGCTTTCCACTTTTATGATAAATGTAGGTTGAGTTCTGTTTAAAATTTTCATATTTTACGAGTAATGGCAGCTGCTTCGCAAAAAAGCAATACGATAAAATTAAATCAGAATTAACATATTCTGCAAAGTATTGAACTCACTGGCACTCGCTTCTCGTCTTCTTAGACGCGTCTGTGCAGTAAAAGAACTTTCCTTGAAATAGCTGGACCGCAATGACCGCGAAGATAAATTGGAACAGGCAGTAGACAATGAGGATGTTGAATACGTTCTTCAGTGAGCTGACGACGCAGTTGAAGACGGCCTGTAGGTTTTTTGGTTGCGTGTTTTATTAGCTTCAAAAACGAACGTCTGTCTTAAACAACAGCTTTTTGTCCGATTAAAATGACAGTTGCATATATTCATAGCATTTCGTGACAGTAGACCCGCAGCCAGGCGATACCAACCATTTCGCAGACTCCTGAGCACTTTTGAGGGTGCACTGCCTTTGTGACTAGTGGGTTGGCCCACCGAGTCGTAAATTGAACGTCTTTGTGGCTGAGCCCAAATCAATGTAAGATTGCTCCGGAATCAAACTCAGGGACCTTGTCGCTAGGGGCAAACACGTTAACATTAAAAGTGGGTATTTAAAATGCCCAAATATTTCTTTTTAATGTATCTCCTAAAATATTCAACACATCGCCATGAAAATCTAGAAAACGGGCTAAAATTTTCCGCTCTATTCGATGAAACAACTTTCCGAATCGCCAAGCATCGGCATCGTCAAGATATTCAACGATTCTCGCTAGACTTCCTCTGGAGGCAAAAACTACCAATATGGACATAATTTTTCTGCTCACACAATTTCACCATGCAATAATTTCGGAAATCATTTTTTACTTTTTTAAAAGAATTTGGATTCGCTATATAAATAATTGTTATTCGTTATTGTCACCAGGGTCTTCGACAATAATTGCTGAATATCTCGAAGATGCTACCCTCGGACGGCTTTGAAAAGTAGTTCATCGTAAAGGGCGGAAAATTTCGATCCATATGGTGGACTTTCAGGGAAATCGGTCATTCGGTTTGGGAGCTATAGTGAAGTAGGCAGCGGGTATTTAAAATACTCCATGGTCATTCTCCTGAAGAAAAATGGCGTTGTCTTTCTACTGTTTACAAACAGTCTACAAGCCGCACCTTCAGCTTTGGCACTCGATTGATGGTCTTCAACGGCCGCAGAACGCGCAGAACACGGAGGCTTTTGATTGTGCTGAAGTTCTTGGCGTTGCCCTGAACCGGCGTTCGACTGTGGAGATTCGAGTTGGGTGGACGACAGTGCGGTGTGAGAAAAAGTTTTTGAATCTCGTGGCAAGAGTTACTCGTACGGATCATGGTAAAAGTGCATATTTTAGAGCTGTTCAATTTCATTCGCGAAATTGAGTGTGTTTCATGCAAAATGGATTTTAAAGTTTCTTTTACTGAATATCTGAATCGATAAATTATTTTTTTAAGAATCAGACGTGCGTTAAGACAGTTATATTTTACATTTCGGCCTTGACTAAAATTAAAATATTATATAGCATAAATAATATGGACATCCTAGCAGTGTGTGAGTTTATGATGCTTTAATCTGCGACTCCGCTATGTTGCTAGGTCTAGTCTACCGCTCATTTAATTCCAAATTTTCTAGGTGCTGACTATATGATAGGTAAATTTTCCATACAAAAGTTAAAGCAACTCATCAAGTTAAAAATGGAGGTGTGCAATTATTTATTTTGTTTAAATTCGTCTCTAACGCACTATAATATATGAAGCTAATGCAAAAACACTAGGCTATAAATTGAATCTAAGTTTACTCTTAGTCTTACTCTCCCGAATGCTGCACAATAACGGCTCTAGCAAAAAATGGAAGCAAAAAAACTGTCATCGGAAATGTTTGAGACCATGGATATGCACGGGCTGAAATTTTAATCCTGTCTCAATTTTGGGAGGTTTTGCCTGACAACACTACTGTCAGCGAACGGTTGCAGACATATTTTGATTCGTAATTAAACAGTCACTCCCATTTTCTAAAAAATCCTCGGTACTAAAATTCTTCATTGTTCAGTATGCACTTTAACTACATTGCATTGTAACTCAAGCCTGGTCCATAAAGTTATCGACGGGAACACAGAACCCCTGATAAAATAACGTCTGGACTTTCAGGACTCGACTAAAATTTAGGTAGTGAGGGCGAAAGAGAGAGGGACTATAGTGGGAATGGCGAAAATCAATCACCTGCGTCACAGTAGCGGCGAGGATCGGAGGAAGTAGAAAAAGAAATCGATAATCCACCCAGACCCCTATTCCCCACCGTTGTTGCTTATCTTGTTCACTGAAGCTAAGGTAAGCCGTCCAAGCTTGCTACCCCAAGTGTGTCCGTGCTAAACTGTGGCTACAGCTGCATTGCATTTTGAGCATAGCTGAGCCATTTGAGAACGGAGAGGGGGAATGCATAGGGAGCGTGGGGTGCTGTTCCACCCACCGATTTAGCGACCCCTCGCCCCGTTGCCAGCATTCCAGCAGCGACTCTCTGTGGGGGTTGACAAATATTTCATGCCAGCACTGTAAGTGTGTGTTCAGTTGCTATAAAGTAGTTTCAGCTACTGGTTTACGAGTCGGCGAGAATGCCTAATTTTAGCAACATAAGCTGGCTTGCTCGGAGAGCATAATAAAACTGGTGTGGCTTCCGGAACGAAGAAAATATATAGGAGATTTTGCACATTTTGTTAAAAATCATAAATGTCTAGGTTGTAATTTTTCTCGACTCAGCCACTTAAAATTATTTTAGTTTCAATATAAAAATCTACGAGCTACATAAATAACATCTTGTCGTCATGAAAATGTAGCTCGTAATGATGCATTCTTCGAAAATGCTAAACACAAAATTAAAAAAAAACATTTACAGAATTGCACCAAGCATACTGCTTTTTGTGCCTAGAAACAAAAAATTAACTCTGGGTTCTCAAGTATTGATTTGACAACTTATTGGGTATTTAATCATTTTTTATTGATTAATTAAAGTGTTCGGCTTTGGCTAAAATGTGCATTTGTGCATTTTCTGAACAAAAAACATCTACATGGCGATTATAGAGAAACTTACTATTTATTATTATGCAATGTACATTTCACTTGGCTTTTGCTAAGCAAGACGTTAACCATCTGATAGACAAGTACAGTGACGATACCCACGTGTTAAACAGGTACACTAATTATACCCAACCCACCTGCTCGACAACTACATTGACGATACACACCATTAGACAGGTACAGGATGATACCCATCTGTTTAAATAATTATTGTGACTCAACCAGCTGATTCGAAAAAAATGATTTTTGGCTCGCATTGGTTTTGTTCGAAATTTTTCAGAAACCTATTGGCCCAGGTTAACATGACTCAAAGTAATGCAAATTGTCAATGGTTTTTCCAAGCGAAGCAACAAATTAAATACGAATGGATTTAATAAAAACAATCAAAGCTTATGATTGCTGTAAAAATCTTTTTTTCGATGCAATCTGTGAAGCAACCACATCATTCTGTTGATAGAACAAAGTTCATTAACTTTTAATGAAAATGTTCTTTAAAAACGTGCCGCTAACTTAAACTGACTTGCACTTGGAAAACGTTTAATACTGAATAACAAATATCGGTGCAAACTGTTGTTTCGCGCTGCTATGAAATAAAAGTCGAAGGCTAGGATTCAGTGCTTTAAGAACTTGTTTTCTCGCATATACTAAATGCTGATTGCATCTCAATAATCAATAGTCAGGTATCGAGAACAACTCAGGAGGCAATGGATATATGATAATATGCATTGCAGGTAACACGGTTAAGATAATTTTATCTGCGTGTAAGCAAATAATATGAATATACGTTTGTTTATCTCATAGACTGGAATTAACAGGTGGACTGATTTCAGTCTCTAGATCATCTCATATTAAAAAAACAATGCCTTATGTCTGAGGCATCTAAAACTGACAGCTAGGACACACCGTGGTTTTACATACAAAAACAGTCAAGTGCAATTTACTTGAAGTAACTCAAATTACAACCTTCAGTTCGAGTGCAGGGTCTGTCACGCTTCTAACTTAATTTGATTCGTTTAAAATGGACACTAGCTTTTACAAGCCAGTCGAGCTGTTGAGAAAAAAATGCATGCGAAAATTTCTTCAGCTGTGTCATCCTAGCTTAGTTGTATTTAGTTCTCACATTGTGAGCTCGACTGGCTTGTGAAAGTTGCCATAATCAAGTCAGTGAATTGCATGCACTGTTCTGCAACGCTTCTGGATATTTTAATATATATATTGAGGATAAGTTGTGCAGATAGATGTCTGCGTTTCATGGCTGATTGCAGTCCGTTGAAAATACATAGTAAACATTTGAAATTTACTACGAGCGTATGTTGCAAATCGGGTTTATTACTTACGAGACTGTTGCCGCCTTTGGTGTGGATGAGCTGGGTGTGTGAGAATGAGAAACGAGACGAAAATAGGACATTCTTTTACTGGTTGTAGCACAATTTGCTTAAATAATTAGTGCTCCCAGAGTTGGTTGGTGTACTAAGGAAGATTCACAATGAATCAAAATATTTTAGTGACCGGCACAGCACATCCTTAGTGAAGTATTTTTTACTTTATGATTTAAGTTGAGAAAAGTTATTGGTTTGAAACAAAAGCAAAGAAAAAACACCACTATGGAGTTCAAGCACCATGAGTTGGGTAAGTGGATCTAATAATAAAGTTATATCTTTATATCCAAACCAGTTTGCTTCAACTTTGAAAGTCCTATGTAGTAGAAGCTGTGTAAGTATTATGGAAAATAACTCGCACGAGCTATCTAATGCCCGATTAACGGCAATAATCAGCCCTTAATAAAATAGCAAATAACTCAAGCTGCACACGTAAGCGTTAGTGGGCTACGAATGGCTATTGTTAATTACTGCATGATACGAGTATGACCTATTTAGAATCAGCTAGCGAAAGTTGAATTAATTGCAGATGCTTGCAAGTTGCACACATTAGATAATCAATTAGATTCTGCAGCGTTCGCTTTAACTACTGGCTTTTGCGCTTAAGACATTTGCCTTATTACGAGCCTTAACATTTGTTGCGATGAAAGGCTAATTAGCCGTATTAAGATTAAGCACAATGTTCTGCTAGCACAGCAACTGAGGCATCTGCGTTTGGGCGAATGCCTGCGCTAATTAGAATGACGAGGCATCTGTACTCTCTGACCTCGACTTAACCAACTCACTCACATGTCAGCTCCAATTTGGCCTGAAAGTCTGCAAGGATTGCATCGCCGAATCACCATATCAAATATTGTTTAGCCGACCTTGAAAACTAATTTAAAAAGCATCCGGCTTGGCTAAGTTTCCAAGATCAGTTTAGTTTCCAAAGTTAAAGGGTCCTATAATGTTACTATCTGTGAGTGCAGAAACTAACTTCTGGTCCTCTGTTATAATCTTAATCACTAACGATTTTTTAAACTCAGTCTTCATATTTAATAAGGCCCCCATCTTTTTCGCTGAAGTCTCATTTCACTGTGTTGGGCATCTGTATCAATTTTTCTGTTGGTTGTATCTTCAGAAACTTCTGAATATTAAGCTACAGTTGCATCTGAACTTTAAACATGCTTTCTAAAGTTTCAGCCTTTTGATTGTGAAATCTTGTGAAAAAAACGCAATTCTGGAAGAAATCCTACACCAGAAATTTCCCATTACCAGACGGTCGAATAATTACAAAACGTAGCCAAATCGCTTTCGATTGGTGGTTAGAAACCAAAGGACTATACAATGTAAATACGAATAAATTCTAGATAAAAAGAAGAAAGATTTTTTTCGTTAATTAATAGCACTGTACGCAAACTCACTTGATTATGAATGCGAAGAGAGCGCACAACACGACCGTGGCATCCAGGATGTTCCATAGATCACGACAGTAAGAACCCGGATGCAGAATGATGCCCAGATCGACAATCTGAATAATTTTATGATCAGTTATGGTAGCATAGGTGAATTACCTATATTATATGTAAAGAAATGACACTTTATCGCTCAGAAACACTTTATTAAATCTGCTTTAGTTAGAGTTTAAACTGAGAAATTAAAACTCTCCATGCTATTAATCACACCTTCAGCAGCATTTCCACGGTGAAGACCAGCGTGAAGGCGTAGTCAAAGTAGCCCAGGTAAATGTTCTTTAACGTCACATTCTTGGTGTCAACGGGGTCCTCTGCGGCTAATGCGATGCTGCTGGCACAGATTATGATCATGATGAATAGGTCGAAGTAACGCAGGTTGACAACGAAATGGCAGAACTTTCGAATTCTGGTTGAAAATGCGTTGTAGAATTTGGTGGTATATAGGGCTTTGTCAATTTTCAATCATAGTTATTAATAATAAATAATAATAATAATAATAATTGCAAGAGGGCTGCGAGCAGTGGCACAGCATTAAGTGACACTAGACCCACAGCCAGCGAGGAGGCAATTCTGCCCATTTCGCTGACTCCTGAGCTCACACACACACAGATACTGTACGCAGGCATACGCTCACACAGGTGTGTACATCTGCCCTGACTTTCTCATCGTCAGGCAGTGTACATTTCACTGTGCCTTGGAGGTTGGTCCTCAAGGGCTCCTCAAATTGCACGACAAGCCCTCAAGCCTTCTCTCCGCGGCTGCGCCCCAAATAAATGTGGCCTCGCCGTGGAATCGAACTTAGGGACCTTGGTGCGAGAGGCAAACGCGTTAACCGCTCTGCCACCGACCCCCTCTCAAATTATTATTAATAGGCACATATTAAATTGGACGTCATTTACTATTGTTTAAATCCGACTTTATTACGTACTATCTTGTCTAGCGATGAGTGAATGCGCTGGCATATTTGATTGTCTAAGGATAGATAAATAAAGAATTCGATAGTGCAAATTAGAAACCAGGATAGCGAGACTGCGGCTTGGCAATGCGCTTTCATGGCTGCGCGTCCTTCAGTCTATCGCTTCAATTATTCAGACCCGGATGGACCGACCCGCTGCCAGCCAAGCCTACAAAATCCCGCCGCTTCAACCATCTACAGCCCGAGACAGCGATTTAGTGTACAGGCGCTGTGAGCCTGTCTTGTGTGGCTCTACTGCCTCTCAACGCACACAATATGAGTCGAAAAACAGTGCCAAGGGACAAGACAGCGAGAGAAATTCTCTCCATCCCCTGTAGTCCCCAACCCAGTCACACAGTCTGAGACGAAACCGCCATATGTGGATGAAAAGTATAAGCTTTGAGCGCCTGGGTTAGACTTTTTCTTCAAAGCAATTCGCTCTCGCTTCTTTCGCCTGCTCATGCACAGACAGTTTTTATTATGCAGCTCTCTCTTTCTTTCTTTCCCTCCTAAAAATCAGAAAACATCTCAGTTTTACATAGGGCGCATGTGGAAGCGAGAAAATAAGAGAGGAAAATGCGCGCCGAAATGCGCTCAGCCGTCAGGAGACCATTGGGGCGAAGCTATTGAAAGATGAGGCCATGCAGACTGATTTCCTTTGAGTGACTGGTTTGTCGCCTCCTGACTGTCTCTGATGAGACAGAAAGATTTGGCTACAATTTATTTGGGCTGCTTTGATCTCTACTATTAAGCTGGCATCTTTCAAGAGCAATCTTTGTTAGAAAATACTAACGGAGGAAGATTCGCTATCTTCAAAAGATCAACAAGCAAACTTAGCTGGAGGGATATCCTTGAATATTCAACACCTAGGTTTACACATTGTCATTTGGACTAACGGGTTTGTTGGCCGCAGGAAGAACATTGAGCTGTAGGGCAGGATCGGTTTGCCAACGCCAATCAGCATGTCGCCAGTGTCCTCCGGATTCGACGGCGGTTGTACTGAAGTATCGGATTCTAGAGTGGGAGGGTCATGGGAGACGGTGGTTATCGGTATTTTAGTGTCTGGATGATGAGCAGTGATGTGTGAGCATTTGCTGCCGGACTCACTTTGGCTGACTATTCGAGAGCCGACTCCGTTCATCTTCTTGCCAGTAGTGTCAGTATCACCGGAATTGCTGCAAGATTTTGGCGGTCATATGGATGATGCAGAAATAGCAGATGGTTTTAACCTGAGTATCTGTAGTTATCAACCTGAGTGTCTGTATTTATCAACCTGAGTGTCTGTAGTTACCAACCTGACTGTCTGTAGTTACCAACCTGAGTGTCTGTAGTTACCAACCTGACTGTCTGTAGTTACCAACCTGAGTGTCTGTAGTTACCAACCTGAGTGTCTGTATTTACCAACCTGAGTGTCTGTAGTTACCAACCTGAGTGTCTGTAGTTATCAACCTGACTGTCTGTAGTTACCAACCTGAGTGTCTGTATTTACCAACCTGAGTGTCTGTATTTATCAACCTGAGTGTCTGTATTTATCAACCTGAGTGTCTGTATTTACCAACCTGAGTGTCTGTATTTACCAACCTGAGTGTCTGTATTTATCAACCTGACTGTCTGTAGTTACCAACCTGAGTGTCTGTATTTACCAACCTGAGTGTCTGTATTTATCAACCTGAGTGTCTGTATTTATCAACCTGAGTGTCTGTATTTACCAAGCTGAGTGTCTGTAGTTACCAACCTGAGTGTCTGTAGTTACCAACCTGAGTGTCTGTATTTACCAACCTGAGTGTCTGTATTTATCAACCTGAGTGTCTGTAGTTATCAACCTGACTGTCTGTAGTTACCAAGCTGAGTGTCTGTATTTACCAACCTGAGTGTCTGTATTTACCAACCTGAGTGTCTGTATTTATCAACCTGAGTGTCTGTAGTTATCAACCTGACTGTCTGTAGTTACCAAGCTGAGTGTCTGTATTTACCAACCTGAGTGTCTGTATTTACCAACCTGAGTGTCTGTAGTTATCAACCTGAGTGTCTGTATTTATCAACCTGAGTGTCTGTAGTTATCAACCTGAGTGTCTGTATTTATCAACCTGAGTGTCTGTAGTTACCAACCTGAGTATCTGTAGTTACCAACCTGAGTGTCTGTATTTATCAACCTGACTGTCTGTAGTTACCAACCTGAGTGTCTGTATTTACCAACCTGAGTGTCTGTATTTACCAACCTGAGTGTCTGTAGTTACCAACCTGAGTGTCTGTATTTACCAACCTGAGTGTCTGTATTTATCAACCTGAGTGTCTGTAGTTATCAACCTGACTGTCTGTAGTTACCAAGCTGAGTGTCTGTATTTACCAACCTGAGTGTCTGTATTTACCAACCTGAGTGTCTGTATTTATCAACCTGAGTGTCTGTAGTTATCAACCTGACTGTCTGTAGTTACCAAGCTGAGTGTCTGTATTTACCAACCTGAGTGTCTGTATTTACCAACCTGAGTGTCTGTAGTTATCAACCTGAGTGTCTGTATTTATCAACCTGAGTGTCTGTATTTACCAACCTGAGTGTCTGTAGTTATCAACCTGAGTGTCTGTATTTATCAACCTGAGTGTCTGTAGTTATCAACCTGAGTGTCTGTATTTATCAACCTGAGTGTCTGTAGTTACCAACCTGAGTATCTGTAGTTACCAACCTGAGTGTCTGTATTTATCAACCTGACTGTCTGTAGTTACCAACCTGAGTGTCTGTATTTACCAACCTGAGTGTCTGTATTTATCAACCTGAGTGTCTGTATTTACCAACCTGAGTGTCTGTATTTATCAACCTGAGTATCTGTAGTTATCAACCTGAGTGTCTGTATTTATCAACCTGAGTGTCTGTAGTTATCAACCTGACTGTCTGTAGTTACCAAGCTGAGTGTCTGTAGTTACCAACCTGAGTGTCTGTATTTATCAACCTGACTGTCTGTAGTTACCAACCTGAGTGTCTGTAGTTACCAACCTGAGTGTCTGTATTTACCAACCTGAGTGTCTGTAGTTACCAACCTGAGTGTCTGTATTTATCAACCTGACTGTCTGTAGTTACCAACCTGAGTGTCTGTATTTACCAACCTGAGTGTCTGTATTTATCAACCTGAGTGTCTGTATTTATCAACCTGAGTGTCTGTATTTACCAACCTGAGTGTCTGTATTTACCAACCTGAGTGTCTGTATTTATCAACCTGAGTGTCTGTAGTTACCAACCTGAGTGTCTGTATTTACCAACCTGAGTGTCTGTATTTATCAACCTGAGTGTCTGTATTTACCAACCTGAGTGTCTGTATTTATCAACCTGAGTGTCTGTATTTACCAACCTGAGTGTCTGTATTTATCAACCTGAGTATCTGTAGTTATCAACCTGAGTGTCTGTATTTATCAACCTGAGTGTCTGTATTTATCAACCTGAGTGTCTGTATTTATCAACCTGAGTGTCTGTATTTATCAACCTGAGTGTCTGTATTTACCAACCTGAGTATATGTATTTATCAAGCTGAGTGTCTTTATTTATCAAGCTGAGAATCTGTATTTATCAAGCTGAGTATCTACATTTATGAACCTGATTATACTCGTATGTCAATGTCAAACCGAGTACATGTCAAATTGAAATCCGTGGGAACCAAAAGTGTCTGATGCTATCAGCTACTCACTAGGCGAATTGGCCTCCAGTTTTAGTTTGGCCCGGTGACGGCGGCTCGACTTTCACCAGCGGTGGCAGGGCGCCTGGCAGCTGCACTGCGTCCATTTCCCGCATCATTTCTTCCTTTTTCTAAATTGATAGGCGAATTAGATCAAGTGGCTGTGAATCGGCTGTTTCATCATCGATCAATTGGAGCATGCAATCTTTATTTTATTAAAATGATTCCCATTGAACGTTGATGAATAATCATCTAGGCCAGGTAATTTGATATTTTGAACGATTTGCCCTGGAGCAATTGCAAAACAATAGCGACAGCTTTTCGAAATTGACCGCGCCCCAAATGCTGACTGCAACAGCAATGAATTTTCTATTTTCGTTCAAATTGCGTCATTTACTTTCTTTAGCCAAACGAGAGTAGAAAAAAACAGGAGGCGGAGGGCTTGACAAGTTGACTATTTACGTTGTGAAACATTTGTCTTGAGGAAAACTGTCGCACAGGGCACCCAACCCAAAGCAGCATTTTTTTTAGTATCACAACTCAGGGCAAAATAAAAATATCAATAGCTAAAGTTTTTTTCGGCTAAACGTTGGGTAAGGCGCAAGAGCAGTGAAATATCCAGCAAACGGGCAGAGCTGGTATTGATCTCTGCGTCTGAAACTTAGTCGAAAAGTTCCGCTCTACTTGTTTTCAGCACAGTTCACAATCAGTCTGTGAGTATTTTTTTAGCACTCAACATTTTTGCTGCAACAAAAACTGTGGCAGGCAAAACGCTGAAATAGGAAAAAACGGTTTCTCATTATAAGAGTAGTCTAGAAATTGAATTTAGGAACTCTGACGAAGAGGTCGGAAGTTCGTTCACAGCTCAATGAAGCAAAAGCAAATGTCCTTAAGCCAGAAACGTAGTTCCCTATAGTTTTTCCGTTTACCGAGCTACGCAATTGGTTCCAGCAGCCAAACTACAAAGGCCCTAGAGTCCCGATTCCCATCGTTAAGCGCTCACTCACCTCGTTCTCCTCCTTAGCCTTCTGCTCCTCCATCGCTGTCAGCTCCTGCGCATTCGCCAGATTGTCCACAGCAATGGCCAGGAAAACGTTGAGCAAAGTGTCTATAGTTGTGTTTTTGTCGCCATTGTCGTTTTTGGCGGTTTCGTTGGTTAAGGAAAATTTGGAATGAAAAATATACAACAGCGGAATCGTTTTTCAAGTTTTGAAATGGTGAAAAATAAAGCGATATACAAGCAATTAAAAATAAAAAGATAAGTGGCTTTCTTGTTTTTCATGGCATCGAAAATGAGCACTTTGAAGCAAGGCTTCAAGGACTCTATCTTCAGAATCAGATTAGACATCGAAAACTTAATTGTCAATGATTGTGCACGCTTATCCAGAGTAAGAATAATAACAGTTTAGATTGACAACAGCTGCTCAAGCAGGTATAGTTCATATAGAATGGCACACTGAGTGTTGCACTTACCTTGACTCGGAAAGATAATGAAGAAAAATAAATAGTGCAAACTAATAGTTCCAAGCAACTAAAACATTTCTATGCTAAGCGCAATGAATAAATAATAGAGATCAAGTGGTAAGAGGTGGTGGAGGGCATTCAATTAAGGATACAATTTCCAAAAAGCACTAGCAAGATAAAATAAACGGCGAATGCCATTCCCTTGCCAACGCCGCCCTGTGATCGAATCCCATAGTACATGACGAGATTCCAGTCTTCACCAGTCAGGATCTGTGCACAAATGAGTCATGGTTAGGAACGATAGATTCTGGGTTTATTGAACAAAACTTTTTTCGCTGGCTACAAGCACCCAAAAAAGAACTTTGACGCTTTAAAGTTCATTAGTCTGAGTCTACTAAATGTACAACTTTGCAAGATGTGTACACATCAATAAGCATTAGTAGCGATACGTAATTTACAATGTTTAGATATTTATTTGGGCTTGTGTTAACTTTACGTCTCAGATGTATAATACTTATTGCTTTAACCGCAATCAAAATGTTAATTCGTTATTTATAACTTTCGGTGTCTAGGTGTCTAGCTAGAAAACAAAGGTAGAACCACTCATGAAAAGTTTTATGGTAAACGTTTCCTCAACCGGGAAATAGTTCGCTTGAAAATAACTTTGCTGCATTTTGTTAGCACAGTTGCTGCCACCACCGATTTCGGGTCGTTATGACTAGACGAATAGAAACAATTTTCGCGACAATACGACATGTACTCTTATGGAAACCAATATTTTTATAACTCCATCCGTGTTGAAAATAAGCAAATACCGTAGTAAGTACATTAAAGAAAGGATACACTTTCCAAAGATCATCAATATAACAAAATAGGCGGCGGCCCACATGCCGTTACCACCGCCATCATCTCGCTGTGAGCGGATTCCAAAATACATCAATGCGTTCCAGTCTTCGCTGGTAAGAATCTGAGCGAGAATTTCGGATAGAAGCAAAAGCAGTGTACTTCACCTCTATATAAACTTTTAGGTCACTTGAATTTCTCAAATCGTGTGTATGGCAGCGCGTTCTTAAAATAGGCTAATTAAAAATATGACAAGTGACTTACCTGGAACACAGTCAAGAGGCCTTTGACAAATGTGTCGAAGTTCTGAGCGGGTCGTCCTTCTGGGAAATTAAATCTGCAAAGCGAGAAGCGTAAGCTAATGTCTTACATTTCTATTTATTAATTATATCAACTGTTACAAAAGACTGTCGTTTCGCAATATATTTCTGTGAACTATCATTGATCACATTGAACACTTACTCGCCGCCAAAAAGTTGCATGCCGAGTAGAGCAAAAATAAGTATGAACAGAAACAGCAGGAACAGCAGAGAAATGATGGAGCGCATAGAGCTGAGCAGGGAAATGACGAGGTTTCGCAGCGATGACCAGTATCTGAAATTTTAAAGTTGCTTTCTTGTCAAAATGTGCAAATCTAAGTTTTCTCAATGTGAACATATCAACACCTGATGCTGACAACATCCATATCTTTTTTCTTTTATAAAGTTGTTTGTACTCTCTTAAGCTCCTGCACTTGATCCCCTCTTTGATCCTGAGTACGTGAGCTAGCTTTCAGCTTTATTAGAATAAATGCTAATAAGGTCTAAAGCAGACGCAACAATATTTTGTACTTGTTCCCTGACGCAAAGATTACGTTACGATTTCTACTAAGCCCTACTAGGCGATTTGTATTTTGATTTTTCCGCAGAGTAGAATATGGGAAAACTTTTCACCGTCAACAACTAGCTACGGACAATCAGAGGCAGTTTGAGGTTAATAGCTTGTTTTGTCGAGTGCCGCGCATTTAAAATTAGGCCTCATTATACCTACAAGGACTTTCGTGCTCCATAATCACCTCGAAAATATGGCAGTGAACAAAAATAGGCGAATATTAGTCCATCTGAGGAGACCCGGATTCCATTGCTAACTGACCTAGTAACCTTGAAAGCTCGCAACAAGCGCAGGGCTCGCAGCGCGCTGACACCGAAGGAGGCGTCGGGTCTATAAAATTGCCACGCAATCTCTAGTGCGCTGGCAATTATCACCTGGTGGCAGCGGTGGGATTTCATGATATGTGTAGAAGGCAGAGTAGATGCTAGAAAACATGTTCTTAGTAATGGCTGCACATCAAGTCTTGATACACATTCTTTCGCTTCGTTTTACAAGCGTAACTAATGACTATACTATTTTCATGAATTTAGTTTCGAAAAATTTTATGGCACTTTTTTCTATCTAATAAATTTCAAATAAATACTTTAACTTGGCACAAACCTTGCACCCATCATGCTCCCGATCCAGTTTCAGTGTTTTAAACTTCCTCCGCATTGCTGGCTTCCTATTTCAGTTGGGAGGGAGTCATTTTTCTCTGGTCGAATTAACCGCCCCCTATCGGTTGCTTATCGCCGACAGCAACGCTTCCCTACGACACAAAATTGCTTACATCCTCTTGGTCGACAGTTGTGGGGTAATCTTATTAGAGGAAAAGTGTGTCCCACTTTGAGCCTCATGGGAAATCGACTAGATGCTCTACAGAAATGGGGAGAGGGGATATCTCAGTTTCATGTGTGCATTAATGCATGGACACACCATGCCTGTCTAGATAGTTGACAACTTTCGCACATAGGACGAGTATACACAGAAATTTTTGGCTTGCAGCTAGTCATTTTGTGAAAACACGGCTTTTTTAGAGACATTCTAGAACCGATAACTCGATCTAGTGCTGTCCGTTAGGAACCAATAGATGAAGCATTCCCCCCCCCAACAATATATAAAAGCAATCACGCGGTTAGGGAATAGAAAACAAACGCACCAACGAAATCCAAGAGTAAAAATTAAGAAACTGTTTTTGTTACGTGTATTAAGAAATCAGAGGAAGTTTCGTGCACTATGCATTTTTTATCTTGGGTGTTAATAAATGTGCTTTTAATGAAAGCTTTGTTAAGCCAGGCCGTCATAAGATCTAGTGGGTTTAGCACACAGGCTCATTTCCAGACTTATTAAGCGGTTGCGTTGGGGATGACATGGAGGTTGTCTAGACTTGGCAGTCTTAGCCAGGCTTGTAATACCTTGTGACCTTAAATATTCTCAATAGTCGGATACTTCTCAGGGCACTGAATCCGAAGGACTGGCCTCCGTGCATGTTTTGCCAGATAACCTCAAACAAGCTGGCAATAACAACCTGTTAAAATTATCAAGATAGCGTTTTGCACAAATGCCTGCCGAGAAACTCTTCTTAACAGTCTTGTCCGGTGAGGATTGAAAAGGCCCAACCAATGCCAAAACTTTAAACGTAAATCTGGTGTTCTGCAATTGGTTTACAATTTTTTCGACGGTAGTTTGTACCGGTCACAATGCAATCACAAGGACAATATCACAAGCTAATAACAAAGTACACTGATATTCACAATGATGCGCAGATAAAACAAACCGATAGGATTAATGACGAAAGACTAAACTAATAAGCGAAAATAATTTGATTAACTAGTTTCATACGGCATGCTGCTCGATCGAGCTTATGTTAGAGCGATAGTGAAATAGTCTCAGGAAGTAAACGCTCGTATACGCTCGTAAGTGTGAAATATCAAAATAAAATTGACACAAGTGTGAAGCCAATAAACGTTATTTGCAACACGAAAAAATTCTAGAGCTACGTACTTCAGCTCTTTCTAGATGGGGCGCGTGCAGGAAACTTAACTTGCGATTAAGTAATTGCGAAGGCGACAGAAAAGGTGACAGAATCAAACAAAACTAATTAAGGCCACAAACATCGACATGGATAGCTCATGAATTAGGAAGCAAAGCTCCACATGCTGTCGACCTTTGCTTTCAGACCACTTGCCTAGTTACTTTGAAAATTCGCAACAGTCTGAGCGCTCTCAAAACGCTCAGACCAAATGAAGTTAATGGGTGAAAGACGGTCCAGACTATCTCGAAGGTGCTGGCCAAAATTACCTGGAATGGTGTGCCCCAGATACGATGGCAAAGATTCAGGAACAAGCTCCGGACAAAAAATGACAAGTTTTATATAATCGAAGTCCTACACCAGTTAAAATACAAAATTCATTAACACTTCACGGTGCGGCATTTTTAGACTCATTTAGTGCTCAGAAATGCTCGATTGTGAGGACGTAGCGCAGCAGTTTCTTTAGTAAATATATAATGCAACACGCTTTCACTTACAGTACAGTCGAAGATGTTGAAGGACGACTTGAAGTATATCCGAATGCCTAGGCCGTACATTTTTATGCACATCTCGGACATGAAGAGACCCAGGAATACGAATTCGGCATAGTCTGAAAATAAATGAATAAATACTTTCTGGCTAATTACGGCTCGTACTTGGCAACAGTTAGTTGGGAGGCGCATCTGGATTTCGCTGGCTACTTAGCTCACACGCTCGCAGATACGGACACAGGGTGCTCACTCACTCGAAACTTAATTATTCACATTTGGCTGTAGTTGACATTTGGCAGTTGGCAGCTGGATTGCAGTATACTTTCATCAACTGATCCAGAACAGCCCACTGTCAACTGCCATCAACTGCAGGCCTTGCGTGAACTAGCCCTTATTTGCCCGCCCGCCCTTGACTTTCCGATCGTCACACAGTGTACACACTCACTCCGTTTTGGGTTCGGCCCTCATGGTCGCAAATTGCACGAATAGCACCAAGCCCCAACTAAATTTCGGTCGCACGCCGTTCCTGCTCAGCTTCACCTCTAATCCAGAAATAGTATGTTCTAAGCACTCATTTGGGCACTTTAACTTTGACCAGATTTATATAACTTGAAAGGAATTAGAGTTAAGCTTACACAGGAAAGAGCTGAGCCAGTCCGGCTGCCGGTAGTGCTCAACAGAGACGCAGAGGGTGTTCAGAAAAACCAGGATAATGACTACCCAATAGAAGGCCTGGCTTTTCACCATGCGCCGAATGGAATAACGGAAGCGCTTCTCGGTACGCCAGCACCAGGCGCAGCGCTTCGGTTGACGCTTCTTGCGACTGCTGCCGCCACTGGTTGGCTCGCCTAATGGTTCGATGGGTTACAATACTATAATAACAATCAGTGAACTCAAATGAGCAGTAATTTATTAGTGACTCCAAGAAAGATATAAAAATATTACCCTTGAGAACACTCAAGCATACAAGGTGCGAGCGTACGTACGCAAGCATCTCACCCTTTAGATGGAAAATTGATAGATTAGAAAGACAAAGCAGACAACGCTTTTCAAAAAGCGTTTCAAAAAGGAAGGAATATGGAGACGAACTTCCTAATTTATAAGCACCCGTTGAAGTCGCTTTCCATAATCGTCCATATTGGAAAACTTGGACGCTTGATTTCAGTCTTCTCGCTCTGAATAAAACTAACTCGAGTGATTCTGCAGGTAAACATGCGGTTCAGGTCCGCTATTTGCTTAGAAAATCGCGGGAAGTATCCTTATCGAGGGAGATATTGCCTTCCAGCAGATAAGAATTAAAAATCCTTAGAAATTCGTGCAACATTAGTGGGCAGGTATGAAACTCTACATTTATTCGATTCTTAAATATACTCTTACAGATTGTTCTCTCGGATGAAAATTGCAAGTTCGTCTATAACTGATTATTACAAACTAGTGATCATAGTGCCTTATGTGTTTGCAGATTAGTAGATTAACAGGTATTAATCATCTAAAGGATGATCCAGCCGAGACACTATACTCGAGAAAATAGCATATTATTGAAGCGGCTCAAACAGGCAACTCACGGATATCATAGAGGTAGTCCTCTCCGTCTTCGCCTTGAGCCTCTCGCAGATCGGACGACTTGCTTTTAGATTTGCCGCGTTTGAAACGCCTCGATGCCATGCGGCCGCGATCTTCAGGGTGAAGAGAAAAACTTGATCACGAATTCAAGGATCTGCTACTAGTGAACTTTCTACTCCGAGGACGTTAAAACAAACTTATAAGAAATCACTGTTGCGCCAAAACGTTGGATTCTATTCTCACCTTCCATTATTTTCATCTTGACATCATCCGGCGCGCTGTCCTCGTTGAGGGTGACCTCCTCGGCTTTGCAGATCCACTCCATATAGCCGTTGAGTTCGCGCTCAATCTGCTGCTGTCGGCGCAGTTTGAGAAATGCTCGCCGATTTTCAACTCGCTCTCGCTCCTTGGCGAACTCTCTGCAAATCAGAAAAATTAAGTTTGCAATTTCGCAGCAATTTCCAACTCCGGATATCTCGGCGAGGAGCGCGATGATGTATCAAATGGACTAAAACCACTGGACATAGGTATGTTATTCAGGTACGCAGGCATAATGTCGCTCTGTGTTATGTACATCTGCCCCGATTGTCTCATTGTCGGGCAGTCGGACACTTTTACCGCGTCCAGGAGGAGGTTGACCTTCAGTGCGCATATATATGGTCTAATAATGCGGTCTCGCACCGGATTCGAACTCAGGGACCATGATGCGAGAGTGAGACACTTATAGCCACTCCATGACTCAACCGTCCTTAACAGAAAATCAGACCTACTATTCCTGCCTAGTTCACAACGGCTCTATAAGGCATTCGATGATTCGAAATCCTTTAAGGTAGAGAATAGTTTGAGTACAACTGCGTCTCTTGGAACAGTAGCCTAGGCTGTAGCGCAGTCTGAGTGACTGTGAACATGACACTCATCCCCACACACCATAGATAGACATTATAAGCTGCGTTCGATACATCACAGGGCACGTGGAAGTGGGCCTAAGGGCAACAAGTATTTATTATTAATGAATACTCACGATGCTCAATCATAAAACCCTAATAACTTTCTTTCTGACGAAGCCATTTATTTAATATACTTAAAACTCTAGGGTCAAGATTTAAATAGAATCTGTTATGCTTTGGCGCACATCAGCTTACCCGCTGAGGACACCGAGAACTAGGTTGAGCATGAAGAAGGAGCCCAGGATTATCAGGATAATAAAGTACACCAAGTTGAAGTTCACCGATGACAAATAGACGTCGTCTGTCTGGAAGGATTTATTCGGTAAAAATCGGTAGTTTAAAACGATGGACTATGTTTGTTTGTTTTCGCTGTGCATATAAATGAAGCACTTATACTTGTTACTGGGAAGCATTTGACACTTACAGCGTACATGACGTCTGTCCAGCCCTCCATAGTGATGCACTGGAACACTGTCAGCATAGCGTACAGTATGTTGTCAAAGCTGGTGATGCCATAGTTGGGTCCCTCCCAGTAGGCTTTGCACTCGTAGCCCTCCGGGCACTGGATGCCCGTGGCCTGGCTGACGTTGCCGTTCATTTGAACGTCGCAGGGCACGAGATTTGGGAAGCCTGGTATGCTGTCTGGCAGTTCGTTGCTGCCTGCAGGTCAGGAGGCGGATGCGGATGCATAGATTCGGGCATGGAAATGCTTCACAGTTTTTAACCAGGGCTGCTGTGCGGACAGCAAGTTTACAAAATTCGCGTACCGGGTAACGGGTAATATTTTTTCAAGCGTTTCGGTAATTTGGGTATCGAGTTGCTAAAATCAGACCGAGTATTCACTTTTTACCATACATCATCATCCCAATGCCGACCCCTTTACAAATTGTTGCTTTTTCACATAACAAAAGACCAACATATTTTGCTAATTTTTGTGTCAATTTAAGTAAGCTTAACAGTTCAGAACTTTACACGTCAGTTTGTAACTTTGTGTGACACCACTCATCTCGGGCGATGAGTAGCAAAGCCTTTAACCAAGGTCCCTATAAGCTCGATTCCGCCGCGAGGCCACGTTAATTTGGGGCGCAGCCGCCGAGAGAAGGCTTGGTGGCTTGTCGTGCAATATACGCCCTTGAGGGCCAACCTCCAAGGCACAGTGAGAGTGTGTACACTGGCTGACGATAAGAAAGTCAGAGCAGATGTACACACCTGTGTGTGTGCCTGCGTACAGTATCTGTGTGCGTGTGTGCTCAGGAGTCAGCGAAATGGGCAGAATTGCCTCCTCGCTGGCTTTGGGTCCAGTGTCACCAAATTATGTGCAGCCTGCAGCCCTCCTGCAATTATTATTATTATTAGTACTTTTTTATCGATAATCTCTCTCTACTCTCCTCAACTTTACTTAACTCTACTCTACCCTTCTCTCCTCTCTTCACTTCTGCAGTTTCACTTTATGAGAAATCCATGCTGCTTCCCTATTTTTTCTATTTCCTTAAAAACAGTTCTATAAAATACAATGAAAATGCAATAATTTTATGACACAAATGACAAATCTCACTGGTTTTTGTTAACTACCCGGCTCATTATCCGGTGAAAACACAGCCCGGGTTTAAACTCATTCAATCGAGCTTACCATTTTTAAAGCAGGTTTTGTGAAAGATTCCGCTGAAAAACTCCAGGCCGATGATGGCAAATATGAGGATTGCGAATAGCACCAAGACAGCGATTTGGAGCAAGGGAGCCATTGCCCGGATGATCGACTTCAGCACCACCTGAAGGCCTGCAGTGAAAAGCAAGGTATGGGACATGCTGCTGGATGTTGGAGAATGCTGTTCATTAATTGAGTAACTGCAGACACCGCTTGTGCTAGTAACTTGGTTAACCTGAAGGCAATATATCTCAGGGATACAATAACTCGCTGATCTCTGAAAACCATAAAAAAACTTATTTGAGTGCAACTCTTCGACACATGCGAGCTTCCTAGATCTCTATCACATCTAAAGTCTAAAGCTCTTAGTAAAATATTGATAATAATAAAAGGTACAGATAACCCGATATTCTATGAAAAATAAGTCATGCACTAAAATTTCCATGCAACCTGTTAATAGACGAGTAATTTGTAACAAAAAATACAATCCGCACCATGCATAATGCAAAGCTTGAAATTAATTAATACTTGTACGAGATTTTAGCGAACTGTTTCTGTCAATCCATGCAACCCAAAAATTTCATGTCAGATTTCGTTTCCATAGTTCAGAGCAATTGTCGAGGGATTTCAAAACTAGCACAGATTTTATTTAGTAATTATTGATGAGCGAAGAAAACTGTCACTTATCAAAATGGATTTATCTCTAAAAATATTTTTTGGTTTCTGCTTCTGGAGTGAATGTTTCTGAATATTGAAATTAAAACCATGCGCCAGATACATTCTCTTCTAGAAAACCTATTGTTTAAGTAAAATAGACCAACCTATTGAATTAGAATATTGTGCATAGCGGAGTAAAGTTATTTATCAATGCTGACTTCACCTGTGCTGCTTTGTGCGGTGAGACCAAATTAAGGTCGTTTGTGAGGAATATAGGATGCAATGAATCACATTCAAGATGGAGTGGAATGAAACACATTCAAGATGGAGTGGAATGAATCACATTCAAGATGGAGTGGAATGAATCACAGTCAAGATGGAGTGGAATGAATCACATTCAAGATGGAGTGGAATGAATCACATTCAAGATGGAGTGGAATGAAACACATTCAAGATGGAGTGGAATGAATCACAGTCAAGATGGAGTGGAATGAATCACATTCAAGATGGAGTGGAATGAATCACAGTCAAGATGGAGTGGAATGAATCACATTCAAGATGGAGTGGAATGAATCACATTCAAGATGGAGTGGAATGAATCACATTCAAGATGGAGTGGAATGAATCACAGTCAAGATGGAGTGGAATGAATCACATTCAAGATGGAGTGGAATGAAACACATTCAAGATGGAGTGGAATGAATCACAGTCAAGATGGAGTGGAATGAATCACATTCAAGATGGAGTGGAATGAATCACAGTCAAGATGGAGTGGAATGAAACACATTCAAGATGGAGTGGAATGAATCACAGTCAAGATGGAGTGGAATGAAACACATTCAAGATGGAGTGGAATGAATCACATTCAAGATGGAGTGGAATGAAACACATTCAAGATGGAGTGGAATGAAACACATTCAAGATGGAGTGGAATGAAACACATTCAAGATGGAGTGGAATGAATCACAGTCAAGATGGAGTGGAATGAAACACATTCAAGATGGAGTGGAATGAATCACAGTCAAGATGGAGTGGAATGAAACACATTCAAGATGGAGTGGAATGAAACACATTCAAGATGGAGTGGAATGAATCACATTCAAGATGGAGTGGAATGAAACACATTCAAGATGGAGTGGAATGAATCACAGTCAAGATGGAGTGGAATGAATCACATTCAAGATGGAGTGGAATGAATCACAGTCAAGATGGAGTGGAATGAATCACATTCAAGATGGAGTGGAATGAATCACATTCAAGATGGAGTGGAATGAATCACAGTCAAGATGGAGTGGAATGAATCACAGTCAAGATGTTTAGGTTTCTAATCTTGAGTTGAGCTCAAGCTAGTCTAGTTGAGTCTAGCTGAGACGCGGTGTCAAAGTAAGTAAAGTCAGCAGCACTATGTTAAAAAACGGAAGTAGCACAATAAAAAGTAGTGATAAGCTCGTAAAAGAAAGAGAGCGATAGGAAAGCTGCGGCCAACGTTGTTTTGGGCCAAACCGTACTGGGTATGCCGGAGACCAGTTTCAGCGGTCTGAGCACGCGGACCGCTCTCAGTGTCCGCAAGTCAAAGTTGCTCTGATTTGACGCGAACAATGTGACAAACCTGAAAACGATGCGCCATGTTTTTAAATAAAGTATTAGACTTCATTTACCCATTACACATGCACTCTGTTGGTTGGACGGATAGGATAAAACGAAATCACGTTTAAAAAACAGACAGGCATTCAGGCATACTACAGTCTTCTAAAATAGCGTCCTAAACTTACAATAATGTCAAAATTGCATGTTGGCTTGTTTTACAAAAAACTGTTAAGCCATTAGCAGTATGGTGTAACAAGCGGTGAGTGCACTTTTCATATAAAATCGGTAACTGTACACAGCGGGTTAGGAAACTTTTGCTCGATTTTTACACAACAAAATGAACAATTAGGTTAAATATTGTGATCGTTTGAGTCAATTGAAACTCTACGCGGTTCCTTGACACTTCAAAACGTCCAATTATGTTTCAAACAGACAACTAATTATTATGACGAGGTAAAAACCATAACGAAAAAGAGCTACGCGTATAAGTCTGTGAGATTGCTACTTCTAGGCAAAGTACTAAAAACTAATTAAATTAATCTTGTTTGTTTTCTTTGCTGTTAAATTCAAACACGAACATAGGTCGACTAAGGGAACACGAGGATTAAATTGGTCGCTTGATTGCTGGGGAATAAAACGTAATCTTTGCTGACAATAGGTTCAGTTGCGGTACAGTTGCCACGCAGTGAATAAGGGAGGACTGAATACTTTCGGTGCAAGGTAATATAACTTTTTTTCATATTTTTATAACGGAATTTCCAGGGAAAAGAGGCAAACTGTGAATTATTTTTTTACAAAACTTTTGATTTTTTCTGAACTAATCCCCCCCGAGGTGGGTGTAGACAGGCCGAGACTGGCAACTTACTCTCGAAACCTGTGACTAGTTTGAGAGGCCTGAGTACTCTCAGCGCCCTCAGGGCCGGCTGGTCAAAGGTTGGCAGGATAAACGCTAAAAGTCTGAAAGCAAGCGGAGATTGTGAGGTCACTGCGAAAACAAAAATAAACGATTGCACCCACCACCGCTAATTAACTGAGGCGAAATTCCCCCAGTGCGAAAATTCTAAGGAAATCGTTTGTCGTAAAGTTCAAACAAGTAACAAGTAACTTTTTCGAGTCATTCGACAGATTTCTAATCGAGCGAATCATTCTACAGATTTCCAATCGATCGAGCGAAGACCTAGCGAATCATTCGACAGATTTCTAATCGAGCGAATCAGTCGACAGATTTCTAATCGAGCGAATCATTCTACAGATTTCTAATCGATCGAGTGAAGACCTAGCGAATCATTCGACAGATTTCTAATCGAGCGAATCATTCGACTAATTTCTAATCGAGCGAATCATTCTACAGATTTCTAATCGAGCGAATCATTCGACTAATTTCTAATCGAGCGAATCATTCTACAGATTTCTAATCGATCGAACGAAGACCGAGCGAGTCATTCTACAGATTTCTAATCGATCGAGCGAAGACCGAGCGAGTCATTCTACAGATTTCTAATCGATCGAGCGAAGACCGAGCGAGTCATTCTACAGATTTCTAATCGATCGAGCGAAGACCGAGCGAGTCATTCGACAGATTTCTAATCGATCGAGCGAACACCGAGCGAGTCATTCGACAGATTTCTAATCGATTGAGCGAGGATCGAGCGAGTCATTCGACGTATTTCTAACAAGGTGAGTTTTTTGACAGACTCTTGCTCTGCAAAGCGATTCGTTCGACAACTGTTCGCGTGATCGTGCAATTTCTCGGGAACTTCATAAAAAAATTTCCAAGTGCACAAAGTCAGCTTGCTATTTGAGATTATTTTGGTGTATGAACTCTACGACAAACTTGAAGCTACAAAGTAGCCACGCTGGTTGAGAAGCACGCAATGTTTCGCTATCTAAGAGCGTGTAGTTTATGATGACTTGGGTTTGTAGCTAAGGTTTGTGCGCGATGCCGCATGCACCAAAGATGAGGTAAAAATATGAAGTAAAATTATGTACGAGTAGTTCGTTGGCTGCTAAACTTGACTTGACGATTTTAATTTTGTGACGCATCCATCTACAAGCATAATTCTACGATAAGTTATAATAAAAGTACTCATAGTTATTCGAATGTCAAATAAAAGTCTAGCAGAATAATGTTTATTGGTAAATTTTCTCCATAAAAAAGAGTATTTCGGTTATTAATAAAACGGTGCCGTGCAATCTAATTTTTGTGATAAAAAGTGTCAATCTTTCTCCGATTTTTGAGATCTGGGAGGCGACTTGTTTTTTAATTACATTTTTTGAAATGATTTGAGACGTTTAATATACAATGCTCAATGTGGATATAAAAGGTAAGAACCATTTCCTGTAGTGTCAGGATATTTGTTCGAAAACTTTTTTCTGAAACTGAAACTTAGGTTAAAATGCTTGAAACATTAAACGTTTTTAAACTTTTTTCTAGCGGTGATGGCCTCATTATCTCGATATAATTAATCATTAAAAAACAGTCACACGGCTCACACTTTTCAATAGAAAGTTAGGATTTCTCAGACTTACCCAGTGACAACAACAACAAAGTCCATGATGTTCCAGATGTTGCGCAGGTAGGCGCCTTTGTGCATCACAAAGCCTAAGGCGACAATTTTCAGCAGGGCTTCAACGCAGAAGATGCCGAGGAAGTAGCGCTCTGTCATGTCCTGCAGATTGCGAGCACAGTAAAACATCACTTACAAGCGACCATTTAGGGCACTAAGTACATGGTTTTTCTGACTATCCTTCAACGAGACACTCAGGACATTAAGCTACTTTGAGCATCCTTCAACGAGACACTCAGGAAATTAAGCTACATTGAGCATCCTTCAACGAGACACTCAGGACATTAAGCTACATTGAGCATCCTTCAACGAGACACTCAGGACATTAAGCTACATTGAGCATCCTTCAACGAGACACTCAGGACATTAAGCTACATTGAGCATCCTTCAACGAGACACTCAGGACATTAAGCTACATTGAGCATCCTTCAACGAGACACTCAGGACATTAGCTACATTGAGCATCCTTCAACGAGACACTCAGGACATTAAGCTACATTGAGCATCCTTCAACGAGACACTCAGGACATTAAGCTACCTTGAGCATCCTTCAACGAGACACTCAGGACATTAAGCTACATTGAGCATCCTTCAACGAGACACTCAGGACATTAAGCTACATTGAGCATCCTTCAACGAGACACTCAGGACATTAAGCTATACATTGAGCATCCTTCAACGAGACACTCAGGACATTAAGCTACATTGAGCATCCTTCAACGAGACACTCAGGACATTAAGCTACATTGAGCATCCTTCAACGAGACACTCAGGACATTAAGCTACATTGAGCATCCTTCAACGAGACACTCAGGAAATTAAGCTACCTTGGTCATCCTTCAACGAGACACTCAGGACATTAAGCTACCTTGATCATCCTTCAACGAGACACTCAGGACATTAAGCTACCTTGATCATCCTTCAACGAGACACTCAGGACATTAAGCTACCTTGATCATCCTTCAACGAGACACTCAGGACATTAAGCTACATTGAGCATCCTTCAACGAGACACTCAGGACATTAAGCTACATTGAGCATCCTTCAATGAGACACTCAGGACATTAAGCTACATTGAGCATCCTTCAACGAGACACTCAGGACATTAAGCTACATTGAGCATCCTTCAACGAGACACTCAGGACATTAAGCTACCTTGATCATCCTTCAACGAGACACTCAGGACATTAAGCTACATTGGTCATCCTTCAACGAGACACTCAGGACATTAAGCTACCTTGGTCATCCTTCAACGAGACACTCAGGACATTAAGCTACCTTGATCATCCTTCAACGAGACACTCGGTAGATTAAGCTACATTGAGCATCCTTCAACGAGACACTCAGGACATTAAGCTACCTTGAGCATCCTTCAAAGAGATACTCGGTAGAAGCTAGGTTACTGACAATTCATCAGCGAGACACTAATTGTATTTAGCTACGCTAATGACCACCTTTCAAACAACAATTGGCTATAAAAAACAAAAAAACGAATTACGACTTTAAAGTGACGTCAAAGTCAGAACAGTCCACTTACCAGCTTGGTGGACAGAGGTGTTTTGTCGCCCCTGGGTAGGTGCTCTTCGGCACCGAGCACAACACAGTTGGCAATGATGGTGAGCAGCACCATGTACTCGAAGGGCGTACACAGAGAGATAAAGGCACAAATATGCCAGTTCTTGGTTAAGGAATAAACTGAGAGTTTGCTGACAGAAACACTACTGTTTTAAGACATATATTTGAATATATTTTTTTGTATAGCAAATACCCCTTTCTACATCTGTCTCATCTCCCATCTTCTTTTCCACACGCTGTCTTAGTCTTTTCAGTAAAAAATTTACTGGCAGCATTTTCCTAGAAACAAAACTACAAAAACTGAAATTTAAACTACAAATATTTATTTTCGATTAAAAGGATATCCCCACTCGATGATGATCTTGGCGTACTTCCTGATAATGTTCTCTTCAGAGAAGATGCACAGGGAGCGGGTCGGCGTGTTGCCAAGGCCGGGTAGGCCCATGTTCAGGGTCCGGCGTGCGATGTTGCGCAGTGAAGCATTCTTCGAGTCGCCGCTGCCACCGCCGCCCATGCCGCCGGCGCCTGCGCCGCCTCTGCCAGCACTGTCGTCCAGCGACTCTCCGCCGTCGACAGTCAGCGTGGCCATTCTGACAAGGTCGTTGCGACGCTGGTGCACTGTCATTGCTGGCTGGTGCGTGTTCTCTCTACTTTGGATTAGAATCTGGGCCAGAGACAAAATATACTAAACTCTAACTACGAAGCTGATTAGCGTTAATTTAGCTGCAACAATTGCTGCAGCTGCTGCTGCTTCTACCGCGGCGGCGGCTGCTGCTGCTGCTGCAGTTGCAGTTGCAGTTAGTGCTGCTGCTGCTGCTGCTGCTGCTGCTGCTGCTGCTGCTGCTGCTGCTTCTGTTTCTGGCGCTAACCGGTGGCATCCTCAAAAAAGCCCCTAGGCTTGAAGATGACGCCACGCGTGGCGCTTAGTATAGCATCCAGCAGGCCGATCTCGAATTAATTCAGCTGTGTCAATAGTCCGGCGATGATAGTATAGGACACAAATTTATTGTTCTACACAGAACAGATTCTAGATGTCTGGACCAGAGGTGAAGTTTTAATGAAGACAATTATGTCTGCGCTTGCGTGTCACCCGGCGGGTTCTATCTCTGGTCTCTGTGTCTCCTCGCCTCTTTCCTGCTCTGACTAGCAAAGTAGATCCGGCGCGTTTTTTGGGGGACAAACCGATATAAGGCGAGGAGGTGGCGAGGACGAGAGTTAGGGCAAAATTTGGGGAGGTTGGCGCTGAGGGGTACTGTTGCGGAGGACGAGAAAGAGGTGGCTGGGTGAGGGGAACTATAAGTCCGGTCCCACAACTGAAAGCTTGGCTGGTTGGCTGTAGTTGGTCCTCACTCACATTATCCCCTCTGCAGAACTCCCCTAAGTAGAAAAAAAATTAAAGGCGCAGAAAGCTTTGAGAGAGGAGGAGACAGAGAGACGGAGAGAGGGGAGAAGGTCCGGACCCCACCTCGTGTTGTTTCACCCAATGGTCTTTCGGTCGTCGACCCTTCTTTTCCAAACTATACATCCCCGGTATCGTCACTGCCCAGCCTACTGCGGGAATAAGAGCGATTGGAGGATGAGGTGGCTGTGGAGCTGCTAGAGAGAAATGCAATAGGCTAGATAGGCGCGGTACTCTTAAGGAATGCGAACGGAACACGCTCCCAATGAGACTAAGGGAAGTGAGCGCGTGGAGTGGGTGTGATGGCGGAGGTGGCTGTCGTTGGGGAGTGGGGCGGGATAGGAGGCAGCGGGGCTTAGGGTTAGTTTCTATGCGAAAAGTCCAGCCAGCCGACCCACCGGCTGCCTATAGCTCATAGCTTGGCTATCTGCACTGGAATGCCAGAGAAACAGAGAGAGAGTTTGTGTGTAAAAGAACTACACAGCTACAGTTCTTCTGTCTAAACTATTCTCGGATACAGTTCTAGGGGAGTCGTGTACAGCAGCAGCAGCCGGCAGGCAGGCAGTTGGTTTTTCAGGCCTGGTATTTAGTTTAGACAAAAACAAGTGCAAAGTCTGTTAAACTAATGGCTTTGGTCTGTTTGCTTGAGTCGCATTCCAAATTGCAGGCAAGAACTGCTTGATGATTAAATCGAGGTTGAAGAAGGGAGACAGAAAGAAGAAGAAGAAGTATTGGGATAAATAGGAGATGGCATAGGAAGGTGTTGACAATGAGCTAATGATGGGATTTTGGCATGCATGCGAAAGTGACAGTCATCTTGGCTAACGCAGGCAGTACAGGAAATGCAGGAAAGCTTGGTGTAACAAAATTGCACTGACGGGTGAAAGAGTTAAGATGTTGTAGAAGGGAGTTCCAGTGCTTAGGAAGTTAAGAGCCTCCTAAATTCACTGAGTTAGACAGGAAGAGATCGAGTAGGAATAGAAGACTAGAGGTGATAGACGGGGATAGGTCGAAGCAGTGAAACTAAGGACAGGGCGAGACACTCGGAGAGAGACAAGACAGGGAGATAGAGACAAGTGAGAGAGACAGGGGAGAGAGACAGGTGAGAGAGACAGGTGAGAGAGACAGGTGAGAGAGACAAGTGAGAGAGACAGGGGAGAGAGACAGGTGAGAGAGACAGGTGAGAGAGACAGGTGGGAGAGACAGGGGAGAGAGATAGGTGGAAAAGACAGGGGAGAGAGACAGGTGAGAGAGACAGGTGAGAGAGACAGGGGAGAGAGACAGGGGAGAGAGACATGGGAGAGAGACAGGTGAGAGAGACAGGTGAGAGAGACAGGGGAGAGAGACAGGGGAGAGAGACATGGGAGAGAGACAGGTGAGAGAGACAGGTGAGAGAGACAGGGGAGAGAGACAGGGGAGAGAGACAGGGGAGAGAGACAGGTGAGAGAGACAGGGGAGAGGGACAGGGGAGAGAGACAGGGGAGAGAGACATGGGAGAGAGACAGGGGAGAGAGACAGGTGAGAGAGACAGGGGAGAGAGACAGGTGAGAGAGACAGGGGAGAGGGACAGGGGAGAGAGACAGGGGAGAGAGACATGGGAGAGAGACAGGTGAGAGAGACAGGTGAGAGAGACAGGTGAGAGAGACAGGTGAGAGAGACAGGTGAGAGAGACAGGTGAGAGAGACAGGGGAGAGAGACAGGTGAGAGAGACAGGTGAGAGAGACAGGTGAGAGAGACAGGTGAGAGAGACAGGTGAGAGAGACAGGTGAGAGAGACAGGTGAGAGAGACAGGGGAGAGAGACAGGTGAGAGAGACAGGTGAGAGAGACAGGGGAGAGAGACAGGTGAGAGAGACAGGGGAGAGGGACGGGGGAGAGAGACGGGAGAGAAGACAGGGGAGAGAGACGGGAGAGAAGACAGGGAGGATGAGACAGTGAGTGAGGCAGGCACGGAGGCAGGTAGGGAGGCAGGGATGGAGAAGGAGAGAATGAGATGCAGGAGACTAGTTGGGAAGTGAACGGGAGGGTAAAGTGGAGTAGTGCGGAGTACGGGGTGTGTGAGAAAAGGAAAACGGTTGAAGAGACATAAATAGGCAACAAGTTCCAATGGCAAGGCTTGAATTTGGTTAAATTTTTCGCGCCTAGAACTTTTTCCCAGGTTTTAAATGTTTTTTTGGTAGTTCTTTACGTGGCCATGAAAACCCTTCTTCTATAGGAAGTGTTCTGTATGCTGTGCTCCTGCTTTAGTTGTTTAGTAATTAGACGAATGAGCAACCCCTCCTTCTCTCATCTCTCTACCCCTCTATACCACACTCTTCATTCTCTTTCCCTCTCTCGCCCCTCTCTCACACTCTACCTCTCTCCCTCTCTCTCCCCTCTCTCACACTCTACCTCTCTCCCTCTCTCGCCCCTCTCTCACACTCTACCTCTCTCCCCTCTCTCACACTCTACCTCTCTCCCTCTCTCGCCCCTCTCTCACACTCCACCTCTCTCCCTCTCTCACACTCTACCTCTCTCCCTCTCTCGCCCCTCTCTCACACTCTACCTCTCTCCCCTCTCTAACACTCTACCTCTCTCCCTCTCTCGCCCCTCTCTCACACTCTACCTCTCTCCCTCTCTCGCCCCTCTCTCACACTCTACCTCTCTCCCTCTCTCTCCCCTCTCTCACACTCTACCTCTCTCCCCTCTCTCACACTCTACCTCTCTCCCTCTCTCGCCCCTCTCTCACACTCTACCTCTCTCCCTCTCTCGCCCCTCTCTCACACTCTACCTCTCTCCCCTCTCTCACACTCTACCTCTCTCCCCTCTCTCACACTCTACCTCTCTCCCTCTCTCATTCACCCTCTCACACACTCTACCTGTCTCAACCTTGCCCTCGCCTCCTTCGACTCTCTCTCACCCTCCGTCATCAATTCCATTCGCAGATTTTTCAAAGCAACTTTTCATCCCTAAAATTCCCCTCCCCAAAAAAGCCCGGCCTATAGAGTGACACTATAACCCAATTATCTGAACAGATGTCTAGTCTAAACCTTCCGCATAGTATAGGCAGAAAGTTTAAGGCGTCACCGTATCTCTTGCGAACTGATGAGGACCAGCTATCCCAGATGTCCCAGACTCCAGCCCTCGTCGTTTGCACTCCAACTCCTCACTTTGGGATCTCATTCCTCGCAATTGCTCAGCCTCTAAACCTCCTATCCGCACGGACCAATCAGCGTTTGTCCAAACCATCTCGTCTCCACTCCTATCTCTCATTCCTCTCCAGCTTCTCCCTGTCTTCTCTACCCAAACTGCAGCTTCTCTCCACAACGTCCTTTTCCTCTTCTAGGAGATCGACTCTCGTATGACCGAGACACGCACACACACACACCAGCAGTCAGCGTATGCGGATATCGAGGGCCGAAAAATCTTCTTCTTTTCGGCTATTTCTCTCTCTCCTGCCCTGCCTCCTTCAATAGCCAAAACCCTATTCGCCGACAAACTGATGGAAATCTGTCTCAAGCAAGACTCTGAAGAGCAAAAGAAGGGATGGCAGAAGTCGCTTCTATAAAAAGTGCATTCGGTAGAGACTGCTCCGCGTCAAATTTTCGCCACTTTTCATTCATCACTTGGCTTTTGTCACCCCCCATCCAAATTCTCCCAAGAGCTGATATTTAAACAATTCAAGTTGTTTTCTTAGAAACCACTGCTTTATGGCAATTGTGAGGAGGTAATGATTTTCGAATCCAGCCCTGACCCCACCCTAGAACCGACAGGAAGTGGTTAGTAATTGTTTTTTTTCAAACGCATTTTCCGACGTCAAAATGTATTTTTCCGGCTATCACTTGTGACGGCCGGAAGTGAGAAAAACGTGCTTTTGAAATGTCAGACAATTTTTTCAACTGACCCCGCACCCCTCTGAATTCCATTCAGCTTACTGAAGGCTTATCGTTCGCCATAGAAGTTATCAACTTGTTTTGGCATAAGGACGATTTAACTCTGTGCTCACAAATCGTCATTGACGAGTTATGCGAGAGTTCGGAAGCACTTTTATGATGCTAAAAATTCTCACTGCTTTTCTAACTTTACTCATTTGAACACAAATATCTGCGTCACTACTGAGTACTCTACTTGTAGTAGGACGTGCAACATATAACTTTAACACTAATAATATCATTTTAACAAAGGGGGGTGAGTTGCACCAGGGTCCCTGAGCTCGATTCCGTGGCGAGGCCACATTTATTTGGGTCGCAGCCGCGGAGAGAAGGCTTGGGGGGCTTGTCGTGCAATTTACGCCCTTGAGTGCCAACCTCCAAGGCACAGTGAAAATGTACACTGCCTGACGATGAGAAAGTCAGGGCAGATGTACACACCAGTGTGAGCGTATGCGTGCGTACAGTATCTGTGTGCGAGTGTGCTCAGGAGTCAGCGAAATGGGCAGAATTGCCTCCTCGCTGGCTGCGGGTCTAGTGTCACCAAATGATGTGCCATTGGCTACAGCCCTCTTGCTGTTATTACTATAATTAATATCATATAAACAAAATCAATATAAATTCCAAATGAAATGCTCTTAATCATAGTAATGTTCAGGAGAACTATACAGACTTCAAAAAACTGATTTTTGCATACATGTTGGGTCCATATTTGGTTATATTTAATGCTGCAAAGTACGAGTAGGAAAAACCTTTTTTTCACTAAAGAAGCGATGGCACATCATTTTCGTGACACTAGACCCACAGCCAGCGAGGAGGCAATTCTGCCCATTTCGCTGACTCCTGAGCACAAACGCACACAGATACTGTACTCAGGCACACGCTCACACTGGTGTGTACATCTGCCCTGACTTTCTCATCGTCAGGCAGTGAATACTCTCATTGTGCCTTGGAGGTTGGCCCTCAAGGGCGTAAATTGTACGACAAGCCCCCAAGCCTTCTCTCCGCGGCTGCCGGCTGCGACCCAAATAAATGTGGCCTCGCCACGGAATCGAGCTCAGGGAACTTGGTGCGAATTTTAGAAGGTTCGAATGTTCGACAAGTATACTCAGCAACAGCTAAACCCCCCCCCCAACTCACGCTGTCACACGGCCCAAAAGTTTTGTATGCCATCGGTGACTCAGAAATGTGTGAAATGGCTGGCATCGCACTGAATGGCAAAACAGAGCTTGTCATTCTGGAGCAGAATGTAACTGGGCAGCCCTATGCAGAGCTGCTACAGCAGCAGTTTCTGCCATTTGCTACGACAACCTTTGGCGGCCCGCAGAACTGCATGCTTCAAGACGACAACGCTGCGCCACATCGAGCAGCACACGTGCAGCTGCTGAAGGAGCAGCTCGGCATTCGCACATTGAACTGGCCGTCAAAGTCTCCAGACATGAACCCCATCGAGCATGTCTGGGACTTTGTAAAGCGAAGAGTTCAGCAGGATGCCCCACAGAATGCTGAACAGTTGCGACTGGCGGTGCTGGATGCCTGGCAGCAGCTGCCCCAAGAGTTCATCAACCGGCTGGTGATCAGGATGCCACGACGAGTCACGGCACTTTTGCATGCTCGTGGTTCCTACACACGATGCTGAGACTAGAATTAAAGACATTGCTTAGACAGCGTGAGTTGGGGGGGTTTAGCTGTTGCTGAGTATTTTAAAGTCTGCTATCAGCCAGAATCTAAAGCGGATTTTAAACAATCATTCGACTGTGTAAGTAGTTTGCGTCGCTCAATTTTGCTAAACCGTTAGAAGTGCATATGCACTGAGAGGGGGTCACTCATTTCTCTGGCTGTCTGTTCTGACAGACGCACACAGAGATGAAGCTGGCAGCTCTCGGACTCATTAATCTGATGGTCTAGTGGATCTAGCGGTGAAGAAATTATTCATCTAGAAAGCTTCGAAGATTCTTATCGTCTCGGATAATTCAGTCTACGAATGAAGAACGAAGAATTAAAGAGTTCTTCATGTGGAAACCCGCCGCCTTTGGCGACCCATTCAGAAAATGAAATTGATACCGCCTCCTCCACCCAGAGGACTATTTGCGTCGGGCCTGTTTCATACAGCTCAAATCTGAAGTGAATGTGCCGTCTGGCATTGTTAGTCCGTCAAACAGAAAGATTGCCAGCTATTATATTATATTTCTATGCAGTTCAGGTTTAACCTCTACAAATGGATGACAGTTGTAACTAGTTAAATTGAACTTCTGATTTAAACTTGTGAATAGGGGGGGCGAGTGTCAGAGCGGTTAACGCTACAAGACAGGGGGAAATATTAGACAGGGGTGAGATAAGACAGGGAGAGGGATGAGACAGGGGAATAGATGTGACAGGGGAATAGATGAGACAGGGGTGAGATGAGACAGGGGTGAGATGAGACAGGGGTGAGATGAGTCAGGGGAATAGATGAGACAGGGGAATAGATGAGACAGGGGTGAGATGAGACAGGGGTGAGATGAGACAGGGTAGAGATGAGACAGGGGTGAGATGAGACAGGGGTGAGATGAGACAGGGGTGAGATGAGTCAGGGGAATAGATGAGACAGGGGAATAGATGAGACAGGGGTGAGATGAGACAGGGGTGAGATGAGACAGGGTAGAGATGAGACAGGGGAATAGATGAGACAGGGGTGAGATGAGACAGGGTAGAGATGAGACAGGGGTGAGATGAGACAGGGGTGAGATGAGACAGGGGTGAGATGAGTCAGGGGAATAGATGAGACAGGGTAGAGATGAGACAGGGGTGAGATGAGACAGGGGTGAGATGAGACAGGGGTGAGATGAGACAGGGGTGAGATGAGTCAGGGGAATAGATGAGACAGGGGACTAGATGAGACAGGGGTGAGATGAGACAGGGGTGAGATGAGACAGGGTAGAGATGAGACAGGGGAATAGATGAGACAGGGGTGAGATGAGACAGGGTAGAGATGAGAGATGTTAAATTTTCGCTATTTGCCGTTTTGCTTGATTGTTTGAGACCAGTGTTATTGATTCACTAAGATGTGCTACTAGACACAATGACACCCAGTGAAACTCACTCCGGGTAGGCTCGAACATTTTTTAGCTGCGTCTGCAGCAGCGCGCAGGTCCTGAGGTCGCTAGTGTTGACTGCTCGTCGGCGAAACACCTTCCTGCCTGCGAATCGGTCCTCAGCGCCACCATAGGCGCCGCCACCGCCGAATTCATTGGCAGCATAGCTTGACGCCGCAGCCACTGCCGAGGCACGCTGGAGGCCTCCCAGCATGGTGGCAACTCCGGTTGCGTCCGAGTGTCGCATCGTCATCGCTGCCCAGCCGTCGACCAACCGGTGGTCGCTGCCGCTGCCCCGGACTCTGACGCGTTCGCCGTTTTTGTATAAGTCGACGCTCCTAGCGGCGAGTTCGCTGAGACGCCCCGCTCAACTGGCGTCCTGGTCAGAACTGAGGCCAGGAGCCTGCAATGAGACATAAGATGTTGACCTGTTAGACACTGGAAATCAAGACCTGTTAGACACTGAAAATCATGACCTGTTAGACACTGGAAATGATGACCTGTTAGACACTGAAAATCATGACTTGTTAGACACTAGAAATCATGACCTGTTAGACACTAGAAATCATGACCTGTTAGACACTAGAAATGATGACCTGTTAGACACTGAAAATCATGACCTGTTAGACACTGGAAATCATGTCGACCTGTTAGACACTGGAAATCATGACCTGTTAGACAATGGAAATCATGACCTGTTAGACACTGGAAATCATGACCTGTTAGACACTGGAAATCATGTCGACCTGTTAGACACTGGAAATCATGACCTGTTAGACACTGGAAATCATGACCTGTTAGATACTGGAAATCATGACCTGTTAGACAATGGAAATCATGACCTATTAGACACTGAAAATCATGACCTGTTAGACACTGAAAGTCATGACCTTTTAGACACTAAAAATCATGACCTGTTAGACACTGAAAATCATGACCTGTTAGACACTAGAAATCATGACCTGTTAGACACTAGAAATGATGACCTGTTAGACACTGAAAATCATGACCTGTTAGACACTAGAAATGATGACCTGTTAGAAATTGGAAATCATGTCGACCTGTTAGACACTGGAAATCATGACCTGTTAGACACTGGAAATCATGTCGACCTGTTAGACACTGGAAATCATGACCTGTTAGACACTGAAAATCATGACCTGTTAGACACTGAAAATCATGACCTGTTAGACACTGAAAATCATGACCTGTTAGACACTAGAAATGATGACCTGTTAGACACTGAAAATCATGACCTGTTAGACACTGAAAATCATGACCTGTTAGACACTGAAAATCATGACCTGTTAGACACTGAAAATCATGACCTGTTAGACACGAAATGATGACCTGTTAGACACTGGAAATGATGACCTGTTAGACACTGAAAATCATGACCTGTTAGACACTGAAAATCATGACCTGTTAGACACTGAAAATCATGACCTGTTAGACACTGAAAGTCATGACCTGTTGGACACTGAAAATCATGACCTGTTAGACACTGAAAATCATGACCTGTTAGACACAGAAAATCATGACCTGTTAGACACTAGAAATGATGACCTGTTAGACACTGGAAATCATGACCTGTTAGACACTGAAAATCATGACCTGTTAGAAATTGGAAATCATGACCTGTTAGACAATGGAAATCATGACCTGTTAGACTCTGGAAATGATGACCTGTTAGACAATGGAAATCATGACCTGTTAGACACTGGAATTGATTTATTTCCCAAGCGATAGGAAAACCCGCAGATCAGATACATGATCAGATATTTTCCGCTGCGGTTCCGAGCTGACTGCAAGTAAGTCCGGGCCACAGGGTGTGAGACAAGGCAGAATGGAATATGAAATTTATGAATAGACATTTAGAGCAGGCAATCTTCTTACGCATTCATGCATGGTTCTAGATCATAGATAGCAGAATGCTGGAGTGAAGCAATTTAGAATTCAATGCAGTTGTTTTTTTACTGTACGTATATAGAATATTGGCAAGTGGTGCAACTAAAATTGTGACAACATCAGCTGCTCAGCTTGATAAAAATTGAGGAAGGAATTGGCGGGTGGAAGGGGGATAAGACTGAGTTGTGTGTAGTTATTCCCAAAACTCGCTTTCACGTAGACCTCGCGACGCGCGCAGGAAGCAGTACCTTCCACTCTCTCTCTCTTTCTCTCTTTCTTCAGTTGGCTCGGTAATTGCATTTTGGCACACGCAATCAAACTAAGGCAATGGCGCTGGACGTATTATAGGGATGGAGCGATGGGAGAAACGGAGAAAGTAAGATTGCGAGATTTAGTTGAGGCTTAGACAGCTAAAAGCTGTTTTTGGTCATTATTTTTTGGCGATATATATTAAAAAAACTGCAATACGTTTTTATTTTATAAATGAAACCTGGACAGCATCCAGTATGGACAACTTCTACATTTGGTTTCCCCTAGAGGACGCACAAGTGGACTGGCAAGTCTCTATTGGTTAAGAGGTTCAAAATATTATATTGATTTTACAAGTTGTGCACTTTCTACTGGAAACATTTTTTGTTGAAGTTGGAAATTTCCCTAGGAGAGCAATTTATCTGCTTTGATTTTTGGTAATACTGCCTGCCTCTTGAGATGCACCCGAATTCAAGTAGCTCTTAATATGAATACTGAACAAGAGAGCATTTCTATTCACAATATCGACCTACTTCAACGATTTAATAACTCGCCCGAAATGTGCATAGGTATTTTTAAAGCTTTTAATAAAGATTCTTTTCGAATGTACGTAGCTGCGGGTCATTCCATTCCTGCCCCACCGAGTGTAAATAGCTCCGAGACACCCAATTCCTCCGAGACACTCCAAGTGTACATATTATAGCTCCGAGACCCTCCTTTCCTGCCCCCCCAGAGTGTACATAGCTCCGAGACCCTCCTTTCCTGCCCCCCAGAGTGTACATAGCTCCGAGACCCTCCTTTCCTGCCCCTCAGAGTGTACATAGCTCCGAGACCCTCCTTTCCTGCCCCCCCAGAGTGTACATAGCTCCGAGACCCTCCTTTCCTGCCCCCCAGAGTGTACATAGCTCCGAGACCCTCCTTTCCTGCCCCCCAGAGTGTACATAGCTCCGGGACAATACATTCCTGCCCCCCAGAGAGTACATAGCTCCGAGACACTCCATTCCTGCCCCTCAGAGTGTACATAGCTCCGAGACACTCCATTCCTGCCCCCCAGAGTGTACATAGCTCCGGGACAATACATTCCTGCTCCCCAGAGTGTACATAGCTCCGGGACAATACATTCCTGCCCCCTGTGTGTACTTAACTCCAAGACACTCCTTCCTATCCCCCGAGTGTACACCGAAGCTCCGGAAACAGAAACTGTCGCATTATTTATAAAAAAGATATTCCGCAAGCGTATTTTTAAGTGATGCAAAGCAAACAAGTGAGTTGCTTTTATTGCTTCGCACAATGGCTTTGCTCACACAACAGAACTCCCTTGCTCTTGCTCATGGCTCTATCTCGACTCTCTCATCGACAACGTTTTTGTTAAACAAAAAAACTGCACCCCAAATCCTTCTCCCTGTGACTGCACGATCCGCTTAGATTTGGCATCGAGATGAGCTTACAAGGCCTCAGAAACCAATTCCTTCACCCCACCCCTAGGGAGCCCGGAGGCAGAGATTTTCCCAGCGGCCCGGCGTTCTCATTTGCCATTCTTAGAAATAGGCTTGTATAGAATGATAAATAGCAACAGAAATCATCGCTGTGTCTGAGTGTGAGCGCGTGCCCCAGTTGTAGGTAGAAATTCATAGATTACTAGGCAATTCATTTCTATTTGTCTAATATTACACGCTGGTCAGGCACAGCTTTCCGACGCACCAAATTGACATACCATCTCTCCAGCCCTCAGGCGCATTGATACAAACATATATATATGTCTAGGTGAATCAACTATTTGCTCACCTATCTGATACATCCCCTCTGGGCTACATGCGTGGGACAATTACGAGTACTCGCCTCGTCCTGTACCCATCATTGTCACACAGACGCGGCATCTCTGGGAGACTCTGATCGCCCTAGTCACCTTCATCCCTTATCCCGTTTCTCCTTCCTGCATGCCAAGAATAACCGTTTTATCCAGCTGCGCAGAACTGTCCCGGCCCTAGGCATTCAGGAGTCGGCCTTCTTAAATTTATTTTCCAAAGCTGACACCACGCCCTCACACGGCTTCAGTGCCTGGGTTGGGTATTAGTCAGGGCAATTAGATCCGCCTAATGATCTGCCGCATGCATATACTAGCTGCCTGTATATAATTGTCGAATTTGAATTATTCCTTTAGAATTTGATTACAGAACAGATTTTTGGCTGATTGATGAAAAATTCATCTTGGAAGCCGCCCTTAGGTTGTGATGTTAATTACTGGAAATTATTGACTAGAAATTTTTATCGGAATTAGAAAAAATGGTGGCATATTCAATCTGTGCTAAATTTGAAAAAAAATCTTGATTTTGAACCGGTAAAGTTATAATAGATATATCTCTTACCCACGTGTTCAATTCTCATCCTCGCCTTCCCACTCTCATCCTCGCCTTTAATTCTCATCCTCGCCTTCCCACTCTCATCCTCGCTTTTAAGTCTAATCCTCGCTTTCAATTCTTATCCTCGCTTTCAATTCTCATCCTCGCCTTCCCACTCTCATCCTCGCTTTTAAGTCTAATCCTCGCTTTCAATTCTTATCCTCGCTTTCAATTCTCATCCTCGCCTTCCCACTCTCATCCTCGCTTTTAAGTCTAATCCTCGCTTTCAATTCTTATCCTCGCTTTCAATTCTCATCCTCGCCTTCCCACTCTCATCCTCGCTTTTAAGTCTAATCCTCGCTTTCAATTCTTATCCTCGCTTTCAATTCTCATCCTCGCCTTCCCACTCTCATCCTCGCTTTTAATTCTAATTCTCGCCTTCAATTCTCATCCTCGCCTTTAATTCTCATCCTCGCCTTCCCACTCTCATCCTCGCCTTCCCACTCTCATCCTCGCCTTCCCACTCTCATCCTCGCCTTCCCACTCTCATCCTCGCTTTTAAGTCTAATCCTCGCCTTCAATTCTCATCCTCGCCTTTAATTCTCATCCTCGCCTTCAATTCTTATCTTCGCCTTCAATTCTCATCCTCGCCTTCCCACTCTCATCCTCGTCTTCAATTCTTATCCTCGCCTTCAATTCTCATCCTCGCCTTCCCACTCTCATCCTCGCCTTCAATTCTTATCCTCGCCTTCAATTCTCATCCTCGCCTTCCCACTCTCATCCTCGCCTTCAATTCTTATCCTCGCCTTCAATTCTCATCCTCGCCTTCCCACTCTCATCCTCGCCTTCAATTCTTATCCTCGCCTTCAATTCTTATCCTCGCACAAAAGCATTGCGACCAGCAAAGACACAAGCTCTCAAAGCCGATGCGATACACAATGGCCCTAATACAGTTAATCAGGTTCCTAATCAGACTTTAGGATACGCTCAACATGGACTACCATAGCCAATATTCTAGTAAGAAGTTTATTGGACACTATTCCCCCTACTGGCCGATATCTTTCTTGCCGTATCCTCCACTTCTAAGTTCCTGTTTGATCATGACTAATTGCAGACACACACACACTCTCTCTCTCTCTTTCTCGGTATTTTTGCTTCTAATGCAACGCCAGACCGGCTAATTTCATTTGCTGGCCTTGTGCCCAGGCCACTTTCCTCACACCCAACCAGCCCCCACAATGTTACTCTTTGTTATTGGCGAATGCGTCTAAATCTAGTTAGCTGGAGAATTACAAGCTCTCTCTCTGGCGGTTACTTTCACGCGACTGAAAGTCAAAGAGCAACAGATAAAATAGAATTTGCTGGCACGGAATTGTTGTCAGAATCAGATATTGCCGGGTTTACTGTCACACAGAAAGTAGACTGGGGGAGAGTAGACTGGGGGAGAGTAGACTGTGGGGAGAGTAGACTGCGGGAGAGTATACTGGAGGAGAATAGACTGGGGGAGAATAGACTCGGGGAGAGTAGACTGCGGGAGAATAGACTGGGGGAGAGTAGACTGCGGGAGAGTAGACTGTGGGGAGAGTAGACTGTGGGGAGAGTAGACTGTGGGGAGAGTAGACTGGGGGAGAGTAGACTGAGGGAGAGTAGACTGGGGGGAGTATAGACTGGGGGAGAGTAGAATGGGTGGAGAGTAGACTGTGGGGAGAGTAGACTGGGGGAGAGTAGACTGAGGGAGAGTAGACTGGGGGGAGTATAGACTGGGGGAGAGTAGACTGTGGGGAGAGTAGACTGTGGGGAGAGTAGACTGTGGGGAGAGTAGACTGTGGGGAGAGTAGACTGTGGGGAGAGTAGACTGTGGGGAGAGTAGACTGCGGGAGAGTAAACTGTGGGGAGAGTAGACTGTGGGGAGAGTAGACTGTGGGGAGAGTAGACTGCGGGAGAGTAGACTGTGGGGAGAGTAGACTGCGGGAGAGTAGACTGCGGGAGAGTAGACTGGGGGGAGAGTAGACTGTGGGGAGAGTAGACTGTGGGGAGAGTAGACTGGGGGAGAGTAGACTGTGGGGAGAGTAGACTGCGGGAGAGTAGACTGTGGGGAGAGTAGACTGCGGGAGAGTAGACTGTGGGAGAGAAGACTGTGGGGAGAGTAGACTGCGGGAGAGTAGACTGTGGGGAGAGTAGACTGGGGGGAAAGAAGAATGTTTTAGAATAAAATAGAATGTCAAAGAGAAAACTAGCACTTGTGACTGAAACTGGTTGGAGAGTAGACTGGGGGGAGAGTAGACTGGGGGGAAAGAAGAATGTTTTAGAATAAAATAGAATGTCAAAGAGAAAACTAGCACTTGTGACTGAAACTGGTTGGAGAAGATCAAACTAGCAGTGAGAGAGTAGAGGAGAGCTTAAGAGCTCTGCAGGGGGTAAGGAAGGGAAGAAAAGCAAAGAGAGAATAGGATAAGCGGAAATTAAATCTCTGCACCAGCTAGCCGCTTACGCTCAGTGTGGCAAGTACAAAAGCAGTCTTCAATCTGACTTCGAACTGGCCCTGTGTTTCCCGCCATGGCCTGGTATAGATGGGCTTCACAACAGACTTTGCTGGACTGTCTTCTTTTAGAAGCAAAGATAGAGAGAGGAGAAATAGACGGCAGGACTCACCTGACAGCAGTTCAAGTTGAGAGGCAGGGGGGGGGGGCAAAAGGGCTATGAATGGGATGCGAGATCTGCTACCACGCTACCCATCATCTAAATCCCATTATTTGCCTTGCAGCTACACAGCGGCTACGCAAATAATGTTAATAGTTCTTTTCAAGACTGCGATACCCCAGATGAAACTTAGCCCGACCCGTGCAACTTGGACTTTGATTATATAGATTTTTGTTCAGCGATTCTATACATTTCAAACATATTCTTGTTCTACTTCTCTCTATTTCTATATCTCCTCTCTCTCCTCTCTCTTCTCTCCACTATTTTATAATCTCTATTCTCGCTTCCATCTCCTCTCTCCTCCCTCTCCACTCTCCTCTCTCCTCTCTCCTTTCTCCTCTCTCCGCTCTCCTCTCTCCTCTCTCCTCTCTCCTCTTACCTCTCTCCTCTTACCTCTCTCCTCTCTCCTCTCTCCTCTGAGAAATCTATCTAAGAAATTTTTTTTGAGAAGCTTGCCTTGACAACTGAAAATAATTTTGGTCACCCAAAATTGTTCTAAAACATTGTTCAAATCAATAAATAAAAAACACGGATCCATAAAGCTAATTTTATGCCAGCACCATAAAGTCGGATTTACTTCACTAGATTTTGTTTCATCCGGTCAAAAAAAATTTACGAACTTCAAAGACAGCCCGACAATGCACCGGAATTAAAAACAGAATTGCGCAAAACTTTAAATTCAAAAGACTGGTCATGGCTGATCATTCTAATAAATATACGTCATTCGCCTTTCCACTCTCATCCTCGCCTTCTCACTCACATCCTCGCCTTTCCATTCTCATCCTCGCCTTCTCACTCTCATCCTCGCCTTTAATTCTTATCCTCGCCTTCGATTCTCATCGACGCTTTCGATTCTCATCCTCGCCTTCTCACTCTCATCCTCGTCTTTAATTCTTATCCTCGCCTTCGATTCTCATCGACGCTTTCGATTCTCATCCTCGCCTTCGATTCTTATCGATGCCTTCGATTCTCATCCTCGCCTTCGATTCTTATCCTCGACTTCGATTATAATCCTCGCCTTCGATTCTCATCGACGCCTTCGATTCTCATCGTCGCCTTCGTTTCTCATCCTCGACTTCGATTATAATCCTCGCCTTCGATTCTTATCCTCGACTTCGATTATAATCCTCGCCTTCGATTCTCATCGACGCCTTCTCCACTCTCATCCTCGCCTTCGATTCTCATCGTCGCCTTCGATTCTCATCCTCGCCTTCGATTCTCATCCTCGACTTCGATTATAATCCTCGCCTTCGATTCTTATCCTCGACTTCGATTATAATCCTCGCCTTCGATTCTCATCGACGCCTTCTCCACTCTCATCCTCGCCTTTGATTCTCATCGACGCCTTCGATTCTCATCCTCGCCTTCGATTCTTATCCTCGACTTCGATTATAATCCTCGCCTTCGATTCTCATCGACGCTTTCGATTCTCATCCTCGCCTTCGATTCTTATCGACGCCTTCGATTCTCATCCTCGCCTTCGATTCTTATCCTCGACTTCGATTAAAATCCTCGCCTTCGATTCTCATCGTCGCCTTCGATTCTCATCCTCGCCTTCGATTCTTATCGACGCCTTCGATTCTCATCCTCGCCTTCGATTCTTATCCTCGACTTCGATTATAATCCTCGCCTTCGTTTCTCATCCTCGACTTCGATTATAATCCTCGCCTTCGATTCTTATCCTCGACTTCGATTATAATCCTCGCCTTCGATTCTCATCGACGCCTTCTCCACTCTCATCCTCGCTTTCTCCACTCTCATTCTCGCCTTCAATTCTCAAATTTGCCTACAGTTACCATCCTTGAATTCCTGATCTCACCTGTGTATAGACGAGCTAGTACTGAAATTAACTTATATAGTTTTTTAATTTAATTAGCTTTCAGTAACACGATTAAACATAAATTGTCTCACATTTGTCGAACGCAGCGCTTTCTTAGAAATATAGGCAGTTAGCAGTTTTCAGATGGCAGCTACATGACAGCCAGTAGTTGGCCTCTTAAGAAGTAACAGAAATATAACCACGCTTTCTTGAAGCCCTTTTGAAATTCAACTGGGACACAAGAGAAATTCTGGGACCTAGTTTATCGATGCAATTTATTAGTTTTTGTTAGGTTTTAGACGCTAAATATTCGATGGGGATTTTTAGATTTTGCTCTACCGGAGGCCAGGCAAAAATATTTGAGTCTCTGTTTTAATGGCGACGACAGTAGCAGCAACGGTAAGCGACAGCTGCAGAAAAGGATTGTCAGTTTAGAGATGATTTCGCGTAATCCTCTCCTCGCTCAGTGCCAGTGAGGAGTTCTGATTGGCTGCTGAATTGCTGTCCAATTGTGTTCACTTTGGCTGCTACAGATGAAATACCTCCGGATGGATAGATGGATACTGCAGATTGATGATTGATGAATGGTAGATTGATTGATTGATAGATTGATAAATTGATTGCCAAATAGTTAGATCGATACTTTGGCGAATTGATAGATTGATAGACTGATGGATTGATATATTGTTGGATTGATAGACTAATAGATTTCTGGATTAATGGATTGATAGATTTATCGATTGAAAGGTAAGTGAATTGATGGATTGGTAGTTTGGTGATGCTTGAAAGGAAAATATTATTAAAAAATAATAATAATTGCAGGAAGGCTGCGGGCAATGGCACGTCGTTTAGTGACACTAGACCCGCAGCCAGCGAGGAGGCAATTCTGCCCATTTCGCTGACTCCTGAGCACACACGCAAACAGGCACACGCTCACACAGGTGTGTACATCTGTCCTGACTTTCGCATCGTCAGCCAGTGTACACTCTCACTGTGCCTTGGAGGTTGGCCCTCAAGGGCGTAAATTGCACGACAAGCCACCAAGCCTTCTCTCCGCGGCTGCGCCCCAAATAAATGTGGCCTCGCCGTGGAATCGAACTTAGGGACCTTGGTGCGAGAGGCAAACTCGTTAACCGCTCTGCCACTCACCCCCTTGCTTGAAAGGATTAGCTCGCAACATTTTAATATGTTTATGGATAATTATTAGAAAATACAAACCAATTGATGGATTGATAACAAAGTCTGTTGATTAATGAAAGAATATTAACGATATGTGGATTGAGGAACAAATAGGGGATTGGATTTATCGCATAAATTGACGGATGATAGACAGGTTTTTGGTGTACCTGTCAAAGCTGGGACAGCGTCTATGGCCGGAAGTCCAACTGACCGGAACCCCCCCAATAGGCCATAATTTTAGGCGCGCATTGTTATTGGGATTTCCTTTTAGTGCTAAGAAAACCTGTCAGTCTCGTACTGGCTTTTATTCCCCAGTCCCAAACATAGGCCTCAACCCAGGAGATGGCATGTCAGAAGACTGCAAGGACCTTCGTCCCAAGCAGCTGCTGCTGCATGGCACAATGCCTCGGCTAAATTCATGCGCACATTTACAATGGACCTCTCTTTCTTGATTTTTATTCCGGGCTTAAAAGAACTCTATGACTGACTTGAAACGTTTTCAAAAAGGTTTGGCTGGCTTAAAGTGTACTAAATATTGACTTAACTAAAAGGGTATTTATAGCTTGTGCTTGCGATATTTTTCATCAATATATTTCTGTCTGTTCTAGATGTCTGTCTGTCTGTTCTAGATGTCTGTCTGTCTGTTCTAGATGTCTGTCTTTCTGTTATAGATGCCTGTCTGTCTGTTCTAGATGTCTGTCTGTCTGTTCTAGATGTCTGCCTGTCTGTTATAGATGTCTGTCTTTCTGTTATAGATGCCTGTCTGTCTGTTATAGATGTCTGTCTGTCTGTTCTAGATGTCTGTCTGTTCTAGATGTCTGTCTGTCTGTTCTAGATGTCTGTCTGTCTGTTATAGATGTCTGTCTGTCTGTTCTAGATGTCTGTCTGTTCTAGATGTCTGTGTGTCTGTTATAGATGTCTGTCTGTCTGTTCTAGATGTCTGTCTGTTCTAGATGTCTGTCTGTCTGTTCTAGATATTTGTCTGTCTGTTCTAAATGTCTGACTGTCTGTTCTAAATGTCTGACTGTCTGTTCTAAATGTCTGACTGTCTGTTAATAATGTTTGTTCGTTTGAAAAACCGCAAGCTGTTTTAAAAAAATAGCTAAAACAGTGCAGTCTACAGTTGAAAAAAGCAGTGTCTCTAATCTCTAAACAGGATAACTTGCTACTGTACAGACCTATTAGAAGCAGCAGAACAAAAACCTATTCTGACAAAAAGTGACATACATTGCAGTATAGCGAATTCGAGTGCTTAGTTACTTTATGTCCCACTAAACTGCCTGTCTGTTGCTTTTTCAAGTTCAATCAACTTATCAAAGTGATACGAGTGATATCAAAGTGATATCAACGTAAAATCGGAAGCTTTTGAAGTCAGAAGTACTAGAAGTACTTCTACAGCTTTGTTTTGACTGACAGACTCATAGATTGATAGCAAATATTCACTAACTGTACTTTTTTATGATTAATTGCTGATATAAGTAAGTCGTGTCATCATGGTATATAATGACAACCAAGTTACAACTCTATAAGTTAAACAAATTGAACAGATTTTTACTTACCATTATATGCGAATTTAAACTTGAATAAAAAACGACACGAAAGTCAAGAACGAAATTTCTATAGTCAGACTGCCAGATTTGGGAGCACTTTTATTGTCGACTTTCTTGTCAATCCTAATCCAGGTTTTATAAATTAAGGTAGGCAGCGTTTTTGCAATTTGTTGTTGCACTATATGAGAAGTGTGTATAGTTGGGTCTGACAGTTTTTTATGACAGTTTTATATAATGACAATGTCTTCTTCTGTGGAATGAAAGTCTGCTTTGTCTATTGTCTTGTCTATTATAATGCTTAATCTCGCTCAGCCGAATCTACTTTGAAATCTCATTTTTAGGAACAGCAGTTGAGCATACACCGTGTGCACAGCTGGGAGCAGAAATTATTGAACATACTTCCGCTGTTGGTCTCAGTTTTCAATTCACAATGCACTGAAAAAACCTAACGGAACTGAAATGTGAAAAGTAACGAATTAAAGTAACGATGTTAAAAATTAACGGAACTTCGTTTAAGGAAAGTTGAAATATGCACAAAAAATTGAAACTGAAAATCAGTAACCACTTACCCTGCAGTTTTCGATAAACAAAATTTAGACTCAGTAGATAAAACAGAAATAATTGTTTTTCATTTACAATAACTTGCTGGAGGGCTGTTGGCATTTCATTTCGACCCGCAGCCAGCGAGGAGGCAATTCAACCAATTCCGCTGACTTCTGAGCACACGCTCACACAGGTGTGTACATCTGCCCTGACTTTCCCATCGTCAGGCAGTGTACACTCTCACGGTGCCTTGGAGGTTGGCCCTCAAGGGCGTAAATTGCACGACAAGCCCCCAAGCCTTCTCTCCGCGGCTGCGCCCTAAATAAAGAAATGTGGCCTCGCCGCGGAATCGACATCAGTGACATTGGCGCAAAAGAAATACAAATTTCTGTTTAATTGGATTTATGAAAACGGTGTGCCTGTCAATCTAAATAAAGGTTAAATAATTTTTTTTTCATTACCCTCCCGCTAACTCTCAATCTTATAGATAATAAAATTAGATAAAAAAGATTAAAGCCGCTTAACTTTTAAAACTTCTCCAACTGAAAAGTAGGATTAATAATTGGATTTCTATTCCAACTGCCCTCTAATCGTTGTTAAATTTCATTTGAAAGGTTAGGGGGTGAGATTTCGCGGAATAAATTGACTTCAAAATCACCGTCGCTTCATTTTAGCCTTTCATTATTAACTGCCAAAGCAGTTGTGTACTCGCTTTGATGAAGGCCCGTACGGCAGAATCTTCAGCCAAGCATAACGACTGTTATATAGGCTCAGTGGCAATATTAGCTAGAAGCAAATATTTAATAGTCTGGGTAGGTTAGGTTTCACGGGTGGTTGGTTCTGTATTAAGGGCGGCAATTTCTCATTTAATGTTTGTAGTCGTCCGGCAAACTATAAATTGAGTACCAAATTAAATTGGTGCAGCAGTGGTATTGTGAAATGATTATTAAGTTCGCTCTTAGCACTGGAAAATGCTAGAGTGCATGGTTCGTGAACTAATTGTCAATGTAATTGTTGGATACTAAAATCCAAATATTTTAATGCTGGAACTCTTAGAGGTATTGTTCGTTAAAATGTGTTTGTCATTTAATTAAACTTTGCCTAAAATTAATTCAGCTCAATCAAGAGTACTAGAAAGGACTAAGAATGGATTAAAATTGATTGCTTCGCTCTAATTAGCGGAAGGATTCATGCACTAACAAAAGATTGCCTGGTTTGGAACTTTCGGTACTTTCATGGGAACTGACGCTTCATGTACGGGAACTGACGCTTCATGTACGGGAACTGACGCTTCATGTACGGGAACTGACGCTTCATGTACGGGAACTGACGCTTCATGTACGGGAACTGACGCTTCATGTACGGGAACTGACGCTTCATGTACGGGAACTGACGCTTCATGTACGGGAACTGACGCTTCATGTACGGGAACTGACGCTTCATGTACGGGAACTGACGCTTCATGTACGGGAACTGACGCTTCATGTACGGGAACTGACGCTTCATGTACGGGAACTGACGCTTCATGTACGGGAACTGACGCTTCATGTACGGGAACTGACGCTTCATGTACGGGAACTGACGCTTCATGTACGGGAACTGACGCTTCATGTACGGGAACTGACGCTTCATGTACGGGAACTGACGCTTCATGTACGGGAACTGACGCTTCATGTATGGGAACTGACGCTTCATGTACGGGAACTGACGCTTCATGTACGGGAACTGACGCTTCATGTATGGGAACTGACGCTTCATGTACGGGAACTGACGCTTCATATACGGGAACTGACGCTTCATGTACGGGAACTGACGCTTCATGTACGGGAACTGACGCTTCATGTATGGGAACTGACGCTTCATGTACGGGAACTGACGCTTCATTTACGGGAACTGACGCTTCATGTACGGGAACTGACGCTTCATGTACGGGAACTGACGCTTCATCGATGGTAAATGATGCTTTATCTACGGGAATCGATGCTTCATCTACGAGAATCGATGCTTCATCTTTGGGAACTGCCACTTCGTCTGACGCTTTATCTATGAAATAAGCTAATAAACACAGGAACTCACACATCATCAATGGGAACTGAAGTCTATTGGGAACTTCCGCTTAGCCATTTAGGAGCTGTGATGCCTTATCTGTTGAAACTGACGCTCTGTGTTTAGGAACTGACGCTTTACAATGAGTACGGAAGAATCATCGAGGTTTATGCGTCAATTTTTACTTACTTGTATAACAGACGTATAACATTTGTATACTAGACAAATAATATAATGTTAATTCTATCTATCTTCGTAAATTGCCCGTAAATTTGCTAATTTCCGAGCTACACGCGGTTGGCGTTTTTTTTGTCGTATTCATACCTTTGATTTCGTTTCCACTCTTTCGAAAACATATACACACAGGCTGCTGTAAGCTGTCACGCAACTTAACAATCGCCTTCAGCCTTATAAATTGAAAAATTTTTATCACGCAACACCTTGTCGGCATGTCCCGCGAGACATCTGAACCCAGCTGCTATAGCTATAAGATAATGGTGATAGATTTGCAAGAATGGTCTTTGAAAGAAGCGTCATTGCCATCAGCAATGCATCAGTGAGTCAAAGACGCAGATTAATTGTCCAGCATAACAGATGAGATCACCGGAGCTAGCTAATTAGAAGAAGATAATAATAACTTAGTCACGCCTTTGACTAATCAACATTATAGAAAAGCGGTGAAAATCTGTTTCAAAAAGCTAAAAAGCAACTACATTTTTTACTAAATTTTACTAATATTTTACTAATAAAAGTTAAAAAAGGAATAAAATTTTTTCTGGAGTTGTTGTGCGACCAGCTTTTGGAGATGGTGGCCTTTACCTAGCCGATGTTTGTTAGCCGGAGCTTAAACTGACTAGCCGAAGTTTCCTTATCCCGGCAAACGCCGGTTAGACAAACGTCGGTTAGACAAACGTCGATTGGGCAAACGTCTGTTGGGCAAACGTCTGTTGGTTAAACGTCTGTTGGGCAAACGTCGGTTAGACAAACGTCGGTTAGACAAACCTCGGTTAGACAAACTTCGGTTAGACAAACGTCGGTTAGACAAACGTCGATTGGGCAAACGTCTGTTGGGCAAACGTCTGTTGGTTAAACGTCTGTTGGGCAAACGTCGGTTAGACAAACGTCGGTTAGACAAACCTCGGTTAGACAAACTTCGGTTAGACAACCTCGGTAAGACAAACGTCGGTTGGACAAACGTCGATTGGGCAAACGTCTGTTGGGCAAACGTCGGATAGACAAACCTCGGTTAGACAAACGTCGGATAGACAAACCTCGGTTAGACAAACGTCGGATAGACAAACATCGGTTAGACAAACGTCAGTTAGACAAACCTCGGTTAGACAAACGTCGATTGGGCAAATGTCTGTTGGGCAAACGTCCGTTATGCAAACGTCAATTAGACAAACGTCGGTTAGACAAACGTCGGTTAGACAAACATCGATTGGGCAAACGTCTGTTGGGCAAACGTCCGTTGGGCAAACGACAATCAGGCAAATGGTGGTTAGGGAACGTCGGTTAGGCCGACGTCGGTTAGGCAAACTAGCAAAACTAATGAACAATAATGAGCAGAGGCCGTTATTCTAATGCTTTTGTAGGAAAAAATAGTTATTATATTTTGACTAGATCTTTCCCATCTTGTGAGGAAATATTTTTGGTATCATGTGATATGATCGAGAACTAAGTAAAACATCACGCATGCTTGAAGCCCGTAAATTAAAAATGTAAATATTCTCGTGACCTTAATTCATGCGACAGTTTTGCTTCAATAATTATCCTAGCTGAAATTCTTGCTTTAAATTTGAGAATTCCAATTTAGCTTTTAGTGGATGAAAACGTGAACCGACAATTTAATCTATCACGACACGTGCGTGCAGTTTTCTTGCACCTATGCCCTTAAACTCATAAAGGTACTCATACGTATAACTAAGCATTTAAAAATTTGACCTTTGACAAAAATTTGAAAATTCGAAGATCATCAAAAATAATTAAAAACTTCTTAAAAGCAATTAATTCGTAATCAAGATTTTTAAAGTAAATTCTACATCGAATTTACCTTAGGACGTCGTGGCTTAAAAAGGACTGCATGCTATCGGGCACAATTTTTACAATATACTGAGAATTAAACTTTAGTATTAAAAGATTACTAAAGTAGTCTGTATTGTGCTTGATGTGGGTACTTCTGGAGTTTTTGTATTGGAATTGAATGCAGACGACGCACCACATTACATTGCAGTGTGAACGCTATATATACAAATTGAAGTTTAAACCGAGGCTTCGTATATGTACGTCGTTTTCAAGGAATCTTTGATTAAAAAACAGAAAAACGACACACATTCTTTAGTGCTAGCTAGCTGCACGCTGTATTTACTATATGTATAGCCGAACAATTCAAGTTCCCCAATAGTTACACAGTAGAAGAGTTTACGAGCGTGCTCATATATAAGGACGCATTACAAGATGTAGTGTAATACATCATGCGTTGCATATTCGTTGTGGATTGCAGTCAAATAAATGCTAACGCCGATGCGGCATTGAAGCATTGTGGGGCCCTATTTAATAGTGCAAACTTTAAGGGCACAGGCAGCGCGAGAGAACGAAGAACAAGAGTGTAAAAGACGTACTACGTTTCGTATGAATGGGCGTATCTGCTTTGGGGAACAGTAAAGGCTGAAGGACTACTAGCCATTTTGGTCCATAGACTGCAGACAAAAGCGAGACGCGTTTGAGAACCATATAAATATGTGTTAATCGTTGAAGGACCACTGTACCGATGATGTACATATAGCAGAACTACTTAATACCAGCGCGCGTGCAGTGGTCCTTATAAACTTCATTAGCTACATGAATAAGTACAAAAACAATATCACAGGTGTGTTAGGGATTCTTGAGAAGCTTTTATTGCCATCGAGGAGGCAATTTGCTGACCCAGCAGACACCGACTTTTATAGCCACTATTACATACTACTAGTTTCTTGTATCTATATATGCGCATAGCTTCAGCCAGAGCACATACACTCACTGTACACCGTGAGCGTTGGCCTCTATGTATGTAAACTCCATTTTGGCCTTTTTTATTGTGGTTACTAACAACAATACCAACTAGTTATTGCATTTGCGGCATCGTCGCGGATTTGTGTTTTAAGATCAACAGCTTTGTTATAGCTAGCGCTCCGTTTCTTGGAAGTGATTCAAGATTCTTGGTAATCTTCAATTCCAGACATGAAATCATACATGAAGGCTGAAATACGACATGCATGTCTAATTTATTTGTCTTGAAAGCCCTGTAAAGCTTTAAATGATGAAACGTTTTTTGGACGTGCTTTTAGAAGATAAACTACTATATTTATTGTATCGTACTCGTACAATGAGGTAAAGGGCTCTTCTTGAACTTTAATCCTTATTAAAAGTTCGAGTTTTAGTAGTTTCATAAAACTGTGCTCATATGCTAATGATTTTCAGAGGTGCTAGGTAAAAAATATAACATTTGTTCCATATACAACCAGTTTCTATGAAATTGACTTCCCTTTCACAGGATGACCACACTTTTTGGTGCAAGCCATATGTAATGTATAGGCCTAGCTATATTAATTGTCAATTATTAACTAATAATAATATTATGTAGTTAGTGAGTAGGCCTAACAATCTTCGTAACTTCTAAATATATATTTCTTATTGAACTGAAGTTTTATCAAGGAGTCACAAACTGAACATAATGTATTATTATTTAGGCCTAATTTAATTCGTAGCACTATTAATTGATTAAAAACAAAGAATAGAGCCTACACAATTTTTTTCTCTACTAAACACAATATTAATACGCCACATATACATTTGAACTGCTCTAGTGAAAAAGTCAGTGAATTGTTTGTTAGTAGGTGTATCTACAGGTAGGTGTATATTTTACTAAATATTTTGGTGCACACAGCAGATTTTTTAGCCCACATGGCAAAATTAGTGTATACAAAACCATTTAGCCACCTACATGGTATAATTTGGTGCATATGACACATCTCAAATTTCTGTGTTTAATTTTTAAGTTTAATTTTTTAAGATATTGAATATTTTATGAGAACCTTACAATTATCTACACATGTACCTTCAACAAAAAATACAATAAGATAACTAGGCCTACTGTCATTGCACAAAGATTCACATTTTCACATTTTGTAATAATGTGATTACATCTTACTATATCACTATATTGAAGTACACTTTTTTGACAAATAACAAACAATTTAACAAATTATAATGTTTCTTACATGTAATTTTTGCTGCACACATTCTCTTTAGCATCATTTTTGTATGGTGCATAGCAAAAAATCCAAAGAGTTTTGTTTTGTTTGCATATACTTCCTGACTATGATCAGCAAGCTATAAATTTTTCATTTCTGATTAATGCTTGGGTTTAGCCTCTGAATCAGATTGCTTCTCTGAGCATGAAACACAAAATAAAAAAGAAAGAAAAATTCAAAAAAGAATTAAAAAAAAAACAAAGTATTGGAAAGAATTAAGCAAAAATGTATTTTAACAGGTAGCTTATTATAACTATAAGAGTATATTTTTCGAAATTGAATTGACAAATAATTATTATTTATTGCTTTTAAATCAAATGGCTGTTATAGAATTGGGTCAAAACTAAAAGCACCAAACATTATTAAAAAAGAAACAAGTTAGTTGTGTTATCACACATTTATTTTGTAGGTTAAATAGGTTAAGTCAATTATCTTAACTTAACTTTATTATAACAATTTCAGCTAAAACTTATTTGATACTACAAAGTAAGCAGAATATTAGAAAAATTCAGTAAAATCTGCATTTGTGGCTCCCTAAGTCGTTAGGAAGGTGAATTTTTTTAAATATAGGATACTAAAGAAACAATAATTATGGCTGTGCCTACCTTTCCCTCGTTAGAGACATTGTCTTTAAAGAGGGCCAGGTTTGAGCGTAAACCACTAGGCCCTCCCGAGGTCTATCCGCAGATGCCCAATCAAGATGAGGACAAACTTGATCAGGTAAGTTAAAGTTTTTATTCAGTTGCTTTGCATCTTCCGATCTCCCTGTTTCTATTTCCTATCATTCTGATTCTCTCCCATCCTTCTGACTCTCCCTTTCCCATCCATCTGAATCTTCCTTTCCCATCCATCTGACTCTTCCTTTCCCACCCATCTGACTCTTCCTTTCCCATCCATCTGACTCTTCCTTTCCCACCCATCTGACACTTCCTTTCCCACCCATCTGACTCTTCCTTTCCCACCCATCTGACTCTTCCTTTCCCACCCATCTGACTCTTCCTTTCACACCCATCTGACTCTTCCTTTCCCACCCATCTGACTCTTCCTTTCCCATCCATCTGACTCTTCCTTTCCCATCCATCTGACTCTTCCTTTCCCACCCATCTGACTCTTCCTTTCCCACCCATCTGACTCTTCCTTTCCCATCCATCTGACGCCCCCTTTGCCATCCGTTAGTTTTAAACTTTCCCATTACTCTGTCTGCATTATATTTTTCGTAAGTGTATTCAAACCTGTGTCACGTATCACTTAAATTCTCCAGGTCAATGTTCGCGAAGGCTTTAAAGATATTCTTCAGAATCGTTTCAAAAGCACCAAACTAGAGGAGTATTCCTCGATAGCAAACGATTTCAAATTCTCTACCGACGAAGTGCTGAATGCGTTCAAGAAGATTGTCCTACGCAAAGTCGAGGCCAATATAATGCCTGACACTAGTAAGAAACGTGGAGCTATCAGCAAAGACATTTCACTGCCCATGGCTGGCCGGACTGCTAGCAAAGTTGAAGAATGGTTCAAAGATTTCAAATCTGGCGAACAGCTGACTAAATTGTCCGCTAAAGTGCCGCTATCTGTGAAGAAGGAGGACATACTCAAGGAGGTATTTAAGAATCGTCTGCCAGTGCATCGTGCCATCTGGTACCTGAAGGTTTGGTGGCAGTTTAGCAGCAGCTTATCCGAGTCGTCTAAAAAGAAAAAGCCATTTGACGCACCGGAAGTTCAGGTAGGTTGTTTAGTCGATACGGCGATATCAACCCAGACTTACTATTGTCCTAGTACTGACCCAGTATGACTCATAGATCTAACCTGACCTATTGCTGACCTATTACTGACCTAGTATGACCCATAGATCTAACCTGACGCATTTTTACCTCGTACGGACCCAGAATTACTCATTGTTGACCTACTACTGACCCACAATGACTCATAGATCTAACCTGACCCATGGCTGATCTATTGCTGACCTAGAATGACTTATAGATCTAACCTGACCCAATTTCGACCTAGCACTGTTCCACAATGACTGATAGATCTACCTGACCCATTTTTGACCTCTTACTGACCCAATATGACTCATTGTTGACCTAGTACTGACATAGAATGACTCATTGATTTACCTGACCTAATTTGGACCTATTACTGACCCTAGAATGACTCATATATCTACCTGACACATTCTTGACCTAGTTCTGACCCAGTATGACTCATAGATCTACCTCACACATTGTTGACCTAGTTCTGACCCAGTATGTCTCATAGATCTACCTGACACATGGTTGACCTAGTTCTGACCCAGCATGACTCCTAGATCTAACCTGACCCATTGCTGTTCTAGTAATGACCTAGAATGACTCATAGTTCTAACCTGACATATTGTTGACTTGGTACTCATCCATATGACTCAATATTTTGAACCACCGCTGACCACTGTTAACTAAGCGGGTCCACACAAAATATGAACCTCGCAGGTAAAAAACGACATCTGCACCCACCTGAAAGACACTTTTGAAGCCGCTGTCGACGGTGCAGACGAAGACGTTCAAGACGAATGGAACTACGTCTGGGACCTGCTAGTAGCCATGATAGATCAGAGCCTATTCGAACAGTTGGAAATCCTTCGCTGGGTCACGGAATTTGTTGAACGATGCCGCAAATCAGATCGTCAATTAGCTTTCCTATTGCCGCATCTATTAGCCGTTGTTCAATATTTCTCTGCATCAGAATTGGAAAGCAGAAGATTTCTAGTGGTCTGTTGCAATGTTGTACGCGATTTGGGCACCGTTATTGATCTACAATTCGCTCACAGAGCACAGTGCTCACAGCACTATCAGATTCTTCTATCGGTCACTAGCCTGATTGTAACAGCTGTTTTGCGCTGTCCCGAGAGTGCAATCTGGTCCGCCAGCGTCAGCTGCGACTCGCCACTGTACGGCTCGCCTCTAGACCGGCTGCCCTGCAATCTACTCGGCCTTCCAGTTCAACCGGAACTGTTAGATCAATTGCGTCAGCTAATGCTGGAGATTACTAATCGAAGCGCTGAGGCTGAGCAGCATTGGACTAGGCGGGTGGATACACCGACTAGTTTGAAACTCATTGAAGTGCTGGAACATCTGGATAAGCACGACTATATGTCTGAGGATAATAAAGTAAGAATTCCAAGAATAGGATACTTGATTTCAACTTGAATTGCGGAAGGAATCGTAGCTAAAATTCTAGAAGGAATCGTAGCTAGAATCATAGAAGGAATCGTAGCTATGATTGTAACCAGAATCGCAGCAGGAATCGTAGCTAGAATCATAGAAGGAATCGTAGCTAGAATTCCAGGAGGAATCGTAGCTAGAATCATAGAAGGAATCGTAGCTAGAATCATAGAAGGAATCGTAGCTATGTTTGTAACCAGAATCGCAGCAGGAATCGTAGCTAGAATCATAGAAGGAATCGTAGCTAGAATTCCAGGAGGAATCGTAGCTAGAATCATAGAAGGAATCGTAGCTAGAATCATAGAAGGAATCGTAGCTATGATTGTAACCAGAATCGCAGCAGGAATCGTAGCTAGAATCATAGAAGGAATCGTAGCTTGAATTCTAGAAGGAATCGTAGCTAGAATCATAGAAGGAATCGTAGCTATGATTGTAACCAGAATCGCAGCAGGAATCGTAGCTAGAATCATAGAAGGAATCGTAGCTAGAATTCTAGAAGAAATCGTAGCTATGATTGTAACCGGAATCGCAGCAGGAATCGTAGCTAGAATCATAGAAGGAATTGTAGCAATACTTGTAGGAGGAACTGTAGCTGAAATTCTGGCATGAATTGGATCTAGAATACAAGAGGGAATCGTAGCTAGAAAACCAACTGGAATCGTAGCTAGAAACCCAACTGGAATCGGAGCTAGAAACTTAACAGGAATCGGAGCTAGAAACCCAACTGGAATCGTAGCTAGATACCCAACTGGAATCGTAGCTAGAATTTAGGAATCGTAGCTAGAGTTTTAGGTATCGTAGCTAGAATTTTAGGAATTTTAGCAAGAATTTTAGCGGGAATCGCAGCTACAATCCGCCAAATCTAATCCCTATCTCAAACAGGAGGCAGTTCAGCAGGGTGAGGCGGAAATGCCACTACAGGACAAGGACATCATGCACAATCTGTTTACCAAGTGCTTCGATCGCGAGGATCCAGAAAGCGACCTCCGAGTGGCTTATTTCCTCTGCCAGTGGGCGGTTCATCCAAGTCGTGGCGGCTGTCATCGTCCAGTTGTAGCCGCCGTACTCATGGAGAAGCTTCGCCTATTGAATCGGGTCAGTCCAATCAGGCTGCACGATCAGCTGGTCAATTTCTTGAATAGTGACTCGGCGCCTAGGCAGGATCGCGACTCCGGCCCTGATTGTCAGGAATCGTTTCGCAATCTGGTGGCCCTATTCGGCGAACTGATCGATCGGGAGATCTTCGATCACGATAGTTACGCTAGGTGAGATTGACGGTGAATTGGAATCCCAATTGAGGAATGTTTGTTGCTAAATTAGGAGATATGGGTTTGTGAAATTATGGGTTCATTGGATTAGGGGATTTGGGTTATTTGGGTTGGGGGATTTAGGTTCATTGGATTAGGGGATTTGGGTTCATTGGATTAGGGATTTGGGTTTAGAGATCCTGATGAAACATGGGTTCATAAAATCGGGAGATTTTGGTTTATGGGATTAGTAAGTTTGCTTTACGTGGTTGCATCAGGAAAATTTAGTTTATTCGATTTTGAAATATGGGTTTATGGATTAGGAGATTAGGGTTTGTGGGATTAAGAGTTTTAGGCTTGGAGTTAAGCAGATTTTGGTTCGGGAAGTAGGAGATTTGAGTTTGTGGATTAGGATATTTGAGTTTGTGGATTAGGAGATTTGAGCTTGTGGATTGGGAGATTTGAGCTTGTGGATTGGGAGATTTGAGTTTGTGGATTAGGAGATTTGAGTTTGTGGATTATGAGATTTGAGTTTGTGGATTAGGAGATTTGAGTTTGTGGATTGGGAGATTTGAGTTTGTGGATTGGGAGATTTGAGTTTGTGGATTAGGAGATTTGAGTTTGTGGATTAGGAGATTTGAGTTTGTGGATTAGGAGATTTGAGTTTGTGGATTGGGAGATTTGAGTTTGTGGATTGGGAGATTTGAGTTTGTGGATTAGGAGATTTGAGTTTGTGGATTAGGAGATTTGAGTTTGTGGATTAGGAGATTTTTTATTTTGTATCGTGTGCGAAAATAACTAGCTAAATATCCTTGCATAAAATCCAGGTACCTAATAGCTCACGACATTCTGAGCTCAGAGACGGCGCCTCTAGTATTCTCCGACACTGAGTACAGCTTGCCTAACCTGACTAAGCAGTCCAAGCACATTCAATATCTGGCTCATTTCCCCCTACCAGCCGATGACACCTACGCACACGAGGCAAGCCAACGACTTCACATGCTCTATGGTGTTGGCAAAAGTGAAGAGGCTCTAAAACGATTTTTAAGGCGCCTAGTTCGCGAGGTTAGCCGACTATTCACTAAGAAGCACAACCTGGTCGATGCCAACACCGGCATGTACGTCAAGCAGCGTCGGGCTGGCAGCGTTGACGAGGACGCCGAGTTGAATGATATTCGCCGCCGTTTCTCTATGCTGACCTTCTGCGAGATGGAGCTGGTCACTGCCCAGGTAGTTTCTTTATTAGTTCCTGGGTTCTTTAGATTCTTCCCCTCTTCCCTGATCCTCAAGATTCTTCCCCTCTCGTCTGATCCTCAAGATTCTTCCCCTCTTACCTGATCCTCAAGATTCTTCCACTCTTCCCTGATCCTCAAGATTCTTCCACTCTTCCCTGATCCTCAAGATTCTTCCACTCTTCCCTGATCCTCAAGATTCTTCCCCTCTCGTCTGATCCTCAAGATTCTTCCCCTCTTCCCTGATCCTCAAGATTCTTCCACTCTTCCCTGATCCTCAAGATTCTTCCACTCTTCCCTGATCCTCAAGATTCTTCCACTCTTCCCTGATCCTCAAGATTCTTCCACTCTTCCCTGATCCTCAAGATTCTTCCCCTCTCGTCTGATCCTCAAGATTCTTCCCCTCTTTCCTGATCCTCAAGATTCTTCCCATCCTCTCTGATCGTCAAGATTTTCCTTTCCATGATTTCTTAACAACCTTGGGCCTATTCACATTTGCCCAATAAAAATTCGATTAAAAACCCAATAAAAATCCCAGGGCAAACGCTGTCTAATGGAGTCGTTGCGTCAATTCTACGAAGATCCCAATTGTAACATTCTGCCGTCGCCAACGCGCGTCCTATTCCTAATGAACCTCGTAGAATTGTCTGGCAATCTCACCGGACTTATCTACTTTCTAGTTGAGATTTCTAATGGTATTCTTCGGTGAGAAATGTTTCATTGTAATTAAAAGTATTTGATTTTGAATTGACGCCAAATTGATACTAATAATTATAACAAAACAAACAACAACAGGGTGGAGGGCAAGCCTAGTCCGGGCTCTGGCACAGCAGCGTCCGCCGTCTCGGCCGAAGAACAGCAGCGCAATAATTTCTTGCGAATGTGGAGCAATAAAGTAGTACTCAGAGTACTTGGTTACCTGCGGCAGTATCAGGCTATACTCATGACTATGCCGGCTGAGATGCGAGTACTATTCTCTAATCTTGTTCGCACCAATGTTAAAAAAGTTGGCAATCCAGAGCAGTGCTCGTGCGCCGATCGTTGCACTTTAGCCTACCTGTTCGATCTGTATTCGCAATCGATTTCGGTCAAGGCCGGCTATCACAATATCTTCTCTAGGGCTAGGCCGAAATTGAAGCAGGCAATCTATAAGAAGATTGAAGCATTCGAAATTCCGCTGGCAATGTTTCCGCCAACTCTGATGAATCTGACCCATCCCAGTGTTGAAGAACTGCTATTGAACGACGAAGAGGAGAGAAAGCGCGCCAATTTCATGGACGAAAGGAAGAGAGCAAATTTCTTCTCATACTTTCTCTACAATGTGCTCATGTGCGACACGGATGAGAAGGTTAGTATTTTTGATCGACTACTACTCGTAATACTAATTTCGAGACAGATTATTCCTTCTATATCGCTATAATGTATAAAAATTGTTATTTAAGACAGTCATCATCATGGTTACTTTTTGACTATTCATTTTGGTGACCTAAATTTATGACAATTTTCTCGACCGTCCTATCGATTAGAGTGACCATGGATAGTTTATGACCGTTTGCTATAGGATACCATTCTTATGACAGTCGATTAAAGTGACCATGGATGGTTTATGACCGTTTTCTCCAGAATCCTATCCTTATGACAGTCGATTAGAGTGACCATGGATGGTTTATGACCGTTTTCTCCAGAATCCTATCCTTATGACAGTCGATTAAAGTGACCATGGATGGTTTATGACCGTTTTCTCCAGAATCCTATCCTTATGACAGTCGATTAAAGTGACCATGGATGGTTTATGACCGTTTTCTCCAGAATCCTATCCTTATGACAGTCGATTAGAGTGACCATGGATGGTTTATGACCGTTTTCTCCAGAATCCTATCCTTATGACAGTCGATTAAAGTGACCATGGATGGTTTATGACCGTTTTCTCCAGAATCCTATCCTTATGACAGTCGATTAGAGTGACCATGGATGGTTTATGACCGTTTTCTCCAGAATCCTATCCTTATGACAGTCGATTAGAGTGACCATGGATGGTTTATGACCGTTTTCTCAAGGATCCTATCCTTATGACCGTCGGTTAGAGTGACCATGGATAGTTTATGACCGTTTCCTATAGGATCCTATCCTTATGACAGTCGATTAGAGTGACTATGGATGGTTTATGACCCTTTTCTCAAGGATCCTATCCTTATGACAGTCGATTAGAGTGACCATGGATCGTTTAAAACCGTTTTCTTGAGGATCCTATCCTTATGACAGTCGATTAGAGTGACTATGGATAGTTTATGATCGTTTCCTATAGGATCCTATCCTTTGGACAGTCGATTAGAGTGACCATGGATGGTTTATGACCGTTTCCTATAGGATCCTATCCTTTGGACAGTCGATTAGAGTGACCATGGATGGTTTATGACCGTTTCCTATAGGATCCTATCCTTTGGACAGACGATTAGAGTGACCATGGATGGTTTATGACCGTTTCCTATAGGATCCTATCCTTTGGACAGTCGATTAGAGTGACCATGGATGGTTTATGACCGTTTTCTATAGTATCCTGTCCTTATGACAGTCGATTAGAGTGACCAAGGATAGTTTATGACCGTTTCCTATAGGATCCTATCCTTTGGACAGTCGATTAGAGTGATCATGAATGATTTATGACCGTTTACTTGAAGAAATTACTAAATGAGCATTTTATTACTGTGACTTATCAGCTGTATTATTTTTATGTCTAAACTCTTATTTGACTTACACCAGGTGCTGAAGACTTGTATCGAAGCCTGCGAATGTACAACATTCTGCGCCCACCTGCCGCCTAGATGGCTATGGATTTTGCGAGCCCTGTTAAACTCGGCATCTGGCAATAAGGAGCTAGAACCTGTCCTGCCGCAGATGCTGTTCGATCTAGTCTGTAATTGTCCGAATCTGGCTGAGAAACTGTCCGTACTGTGCGGCCTGCTTTTGTCTAGAACGTGTTTCACAATTGCCGACTTCTTAACCAATGTTCTATTTCCTGTGGTTAGCGATTTCCTAAAGAATCCCAGCGCCGAACCGTCGGCAAGATTGGCCATTCACGTCTTCTACCTGATTGTGACACTGAAACTGCCGTTGAAATCTTTGACTGACAAGCTACTGCTTCGTGGCGCCGTTGTTGATAAGATATCTACTAATTCGTTAAATTTCTTCTTCAAGGTATGTTTACTGAAGTACCACCCGAATTTATAGCTCTAATTAGTCACATTTTCCTTATTTATTTCAGTCTCTAATTAGTCACATTCCCTTATTTATTTCAGTCTCTAATTAGTCACATTCCCTTATTTATTTAAGTCTCTAATTAGTCACAATAGCCTTATTTATTTAAGTCTCTAATTAGTCACCTTTCACTCACCCATTTCAGTCTCTAATTAGTCACCTTTCACTCACCTATTTCAGTCTCTAATTTGTCACCTTTCACTCATCTATTTCAGTCTCTAATTAGTCACCTTTTACTCACCCATTTCAGTCTCTAATTTGTCACAATTCCCTTATCTATTTCAGTCTATAATTAGTCATCTTACCCTTAACTATTTCAGTCTCTAATTAGTCACATTTTCCTTATCTATTTCAGTCTCTAATTAGACACCTTTCACTTACATATTTAAGTCTCTAATTAGTCACCTTTCACTCACCTATTTCAGTCTCTAATTAGTCACCTTCCTGTTATCTTTTTCAGTCTATAATTATAAACTTTTTTCCTTATCTATTTCAGTCTCAAATTTGTTACATTTCCCGTTTACCTATTTTAGTCCCTGATTAGTGACCTATCCCGTATCTATTTCAGTCTCTTACACTTTAATGACTAATCAAGTTAAAATTTCCCTTTAAACAGGTGCTGCTATTAATACCAGGCGAGTCATGGCTCGAATGTGTTCAACGCGAAGCAGCTCGCGAAACACCCGTCGATCTTCGCCAGTTGCGCTTCTCCGACTTTGCCGCCCGTGTCTACAAGGAGATCACCGATTCGGCCTGGATTAGGGAGAAATTTCTGCGTCAACCATTCACCGAGACCCTGCTGAGCAAGGAGGCCCTACTAGACTCGTTCATTAACGACGCCCACGCCAGGTTTATCTTGCACAGCATCGCTTATCGTTGCCCTACGCCGCAGTCAGCAGCCGATACTGCGGTCTCCTCGGCTTCCACCGCGTTCACCGATCTTTGGCGTCAGACGCAGAATTTCGGTCACCTATTTAAAGGCCTCTCATTGTGGCATTTAACATGGAGCCTGTTAGAGGTTGAGCTGAGCCTACTGCGTAGGCAGGACGATCTAGATTCTATCCAGCGTAGCTTCGCCAATTCTCTGTGCGAATTCTTTGCTAAACGTTCAGCGCCCGTGTTGAAATCTGACTCGACCGCCGCGTCTGGCTCCGGTCAGCAACAGCAGCAGCATCAGCAGCATCAGCAGATACCGCCGCCACCCGGCCTGCCACTAATTGAACCAGTTGAAACCGATTGGCTAGTTGGCTTACTAATTCGCAAGCTAAGCGCGCACAGTTTTGGCCCCAGTATTCGGGCTCAGATAGTTAAATCAGCTGGCAGTTTGTTAGACTGCGGCTCCAATCTAGGCAATGCCAAGGCGGATCAGGAGCGCGAGGATCTGCTTCGCCGCAGCTCTGTACTATTGGCTTATCCGCCGTTTCTCTGCTTACTACAGGAGGCCCTGTCTGAGGAGACCGTTAGGCAGGACATCCTGAGTCCTGGCGTACAGTCTAGCCTGTTTCAACAGGTCAATCGTTATATTGAGCACGCCGAGAAAGCATTGGATTCTGGTATTGAAGAGGATCTGCGAGTTCGCTGTCTGCTTGGACAGGTAAGGGAATTTTTTGAAGAATCGAAGCAAGAATCAAATATAGAATCGCTTTTAGAATCGTATGTAGAATCGAAGCAAGAATCGTATTTAAAATTGAAGCAGGAACCTGATGTTGAACCGAAGCAAGAATCTGATGTAGAATCGAAGAAAGAATCTGATGTAGAATCGAAGCGAGAATCGTATGTAGAATCGAAGCAAGAATCTGATTTAGAATCGAGGCGAGAATCGTATGTAGAATCGAAGCAAGAATCTGATTTAGAATCGAAGAAATTATCGTATGTAGAATCGAAGCAAGAATCTTATGTAGAATCGAAGCAATAATCTTATGTGGAATCGAAGCGAGAGTCGTATGTAGAATCGAAGCAAGAATATAATGTAGAATCGAAGCAAGAATATGATGTAGAATCGAAGCAAGAATATGATGTAGAATCGAAGCAAGAGCCGTATTTAGAATTGAAGCAAGATAATGTAGTATCAAAGTATGAATCAAATTAGAATCTGATGTAGAATTGTAAATCATTGGAATCGACGCAAGAATTGTAGGAATTGCTCGTTGAGCCAGTAAGAATAGACCAAGAAAAAAATATCCCATCCCGCAGGCCCTTCGTCTCCGCCTGTCTCTAGTCGGGTCCCTGTTTAGCGTCCTGCTTCAGAGCACGAGCTTGTGCGCCGAGTGGTCCATTCTGCTAGCCAAACTGATCATCCACTCGCTAGTGGACATTGGCAGTAGTCGGGAAGATTTTCACCGTGTCATCGACATGCTGGTGGCGCTGCTGCACGCTGTGGCCACCGGTCCGCCAGATTCTGAGCGTCAGCCAACTCAAGACGACGAGCGCAAGAATCAACAGGGAGTGGTTAAAAAACTGCGCAAAGAGCTCAAGGAAAGCGACCTGCTACCGGCGCCGCTCCGGCCTCTGTTTGTCACTCCCCGGCTGATCTTTGAAGTGCCGGTTTGCCGCTCTTGTGAGAATTCTCTACATTTTTATGCGACTAGATTTCTTAAAATAATGACTCATTCATATTATCATGACCCCATCGACATCTTATCATGACCCCATCGACATCTAATCATGACCCCATCGACATCTTATCATGACCCCATCGACATCTAATCATGACCCCTTGACTTACTTGACTTAGCTGCAGGGCGGTCCCATAGAGGGACACAGCGGGAAGACGATGCCGCCCATTCCGCTAGTCCCTGAACGACCGACGCACCGTCACGGACGAGGAGTTGGCGTCGCCCAGGGAGGTCCCTCCGAGTCGCTCTCCGCAGCCACGTCGCTCCCTGGAAGAGGGAGTTCAGCTCTGCGGGTGGCCCGAAGGTAGCGCATGAGCTGATTAAAGTTTTTGGGTTCACTTCCTGGATGGAAGTGTGTAGCCCGAGATAGGTAATTCTGTCCTGCATGAAGGCGGGGCAGATGCTGACAAAATGTTCAGCGGTTTCGTCACCTGAGTTGCAAAAACTTGCCCTGCAGGTATTGGTGCCTGGTGAAGCACCAATGCCCAGTCATGGTGGCCGCTTGGATGTCTTTGCGCGGGAGACGCAGAAGGAGGTTCCGGAGTTTGCGGGAGGGCTGCGGAATAGCCTCTCTAGATTGCCTGCAGTTGTTGCAGTTCGCCCAGAGCGAGTAGTGCTGTAGTTTCACCCACGCTTTGATGCGTGAGTTAATGACACAGTTTGAGACCGGAACCAGAGGTTCGGGTCCCCAGGAGGATCCAGCGGCGCCGGCTTTCGCTAGAACGTCAGCCAGCTCGTTGCCCTGAAATCCCTCGTGTCCGGGCACCCATTTGAGGGTGACCTTGTTGGTGGAGGCCAACATGTTGAGATGCTTGATACAGTCAAGGACTGCTGCCGAGCCAATGCAGCGACTGCGGATGGCATACAGTGCTGCCTGACTGTCAGAGTGGAAGATGATATCCTTACCTTTCACGCCAGTAGCGAGCAGCTTTTAGAGCAGGAGCTGATGGCAAGGATCTCATTCTGGAAGACACTGGAGTTGACGCCAGTGTATTGGGCGTGGGTTGCAACCAGCTGCCCATTGTGAAAGATGCAGACACCGAAACCGGTGTTCTTTGACTGTTTGGATCCATCTGTGTAGCAATGAAGTTCACCGCGATTCCAGCTGTCATTGATTTCGTCGCATCGATGACTACGTCGTAGCCTTGTCTCGCGTTCGGTCTCGAGGCGATGTTATCCGTGAGGTCATTATGGGCATCGCACTTGTTGAGGATTTTGAGGCAAAGATCGCTCTGAGGGATAATTTTCCTCTTAGCGAATGCTCTCATAAACTTGAACTTGACGCATCAAGTAGACGCCTTTGGCAGCTTCGCCTCTGGTAAAGATGTCCAGAGGCGGAAGATCCAAGAAGGCCGCCCTACCAGCAAAGGGTGTTGATCTGGTGGCGTTGCAGATCAGTCGACATGCCCTTCCCTGGACCGTGTTGAGCAGATCAGCATGACTCTTGACCTGGACCGTGTTGAGCAGATCAGCATGACTCTTGACCTGGGTAGCGCTGACCCAGATCAAGGAGGCGTAGGTGATGGCGGGTCTCACCACAGAGGTGTAGATCCACCAAAGACGTTTTGGGCACCAACCCGAGCAGGTTCCCAGGGCACGCCGGAGCTGCGCTAGGATCGCAGAAGCACGTTGTGCTTTAGCCTTCACGTGGAAAGACCAGTTGAGTCTGTGGTCGAGCATGACCCCAAGACACCTGGTCCTTTGAGCAAAGGTGATGTCCTTGCCATAGAGTTGCAGAGGCTTTATGTACCACCGGATCTTACTGGTGAACATAATGGCAACAGTTTTAGGCTCTAAAAGCCTTAAGCCGTTGTCCTCGGCCCAGGTCTCAGCTTTGCGGAGAAACGCTTCCATAAGATCCCTGAGATTGCTAGGCGACGGTTCCGCAACAATGGCAGTGACGTCGTCGGCATACCCGATTTTTTGTACGGGGTCAGGTCTTGAACTGCTCAGGAGAGAGTCGATGACCATGTTCCAGAGGGTGGGAGTAAGGACTCCCCCTTGGGGGCCGCCTTTACAAACCCTGGTAGTGGCAGTCTGCCCAAGCAGATGAGCAGTAACTGTTCGGTTCGAGATCATGTACATAATCCACCGAATAAGACACGCGTGAGCTTTACGATCCCGGAGGGTCTTCTCAAACGCCTGGAACAGGACATTGTCGAAGGCCCCCTCGATGTCGAGAAAAAGAGCAAGGGCATAGCCGTCACCCAGCGCAGCCTTCTCGATGATCTCCACGATCGCATGTAGGGCGCTCTCAGTCGACCTCCCAGTACGGAAGGCATGCTGATTGTCGCTGAGAGGTGTTGCAGTCAGCTCGCAGGATAGCAGCCGCCAGTGCACCAGCCTCTCCATCAGCTTGAGCAGGAAGGAAGCTAAGCTGATCGGCCTGAAGGCCTTAACGCTCTGGTAGTCTCCCTTCCCTGGCTTGGGTATGAAGACCACCCGAGCAATCATGACCCCAATCGACATCTTATCATGACTCAATCGGCGTATTTAATTATGACCCCATCGACACCTAAGTATGATCTATGACACAATCAAAATTTGCTCGTAACCAAGCCGAATTTAATCATGACGCACTGACCGACCCTCATGACCCACCGAAATTATTTATTGACCAGCCTCATTAATTAATGACCCAGTCCGATATCCAACAAAAATAATAATCGAATCAATTTTTCGTCTATTTTCGCAGCTCGTCGACCAGCCAGCTGCATTCTGTACAGTCGGGAGCACATGAGCCCACTAGAGCTCATCGAAGGCATTAAAACCTTCCAGCCGTTGTCCCTGTCCTGGTACACAGCTATGCGTTACGACCTGCCGCCTAGCCGGCACGAGCTTGCCCACCTGGTGGCGCCGCTAACTCGCACCGGCGCCGGCGCTGGGCCATTGCGCAACGATAACTATTACCTGTGCAGTCCCGAACTGCCGGAGGAGGATCTGGAACCGGACGAGCCGAAAAAGTTGAAGATGTCCAATGGTAAACCGGCTGCTCCTAGTCAGCCATTTAACCAGATGCAGCATCGGCATCAGCCAATGCAGGTCCAGCATCAGCACCAGCACCAGCACCAGCATCAGGGCCAGCTTCCTTATCAGATGATGACACCGCATCAACAGCAGCATCATCAGCATCTCCTTCAGCAGCAACAGCAGCAGCTGCAGCATCAGCACCATGGCCATATTCAGCATCAGCATCCGCATCAGGCGCAGCCACCGCCGCACTCTCATCATCAGCCTCCGCTGCCGCCGCAGCATCAGCACCTGCAGCATCAGCATCAGCACTCTCATCCGCACCAGCACCCGCATCAGCCTCCTCCTCCGCCGCCGCCTCCGCCGCCTCCGCCAACAACGGGTCGAAAGCAGACTGTGAAAAAGAAGGCTTCACTTCAGCAGATTCAACAGCAGCAACAGCAGCAGCAGCAGCAGCCGTCTTCTTCAGCAAGTTACGTCATGCCTCAACAACAGCCGCCTCCGCCGCCTCATGCACACGCTTATCTTCATCAGTCGCACGGCAGTGTACCCGCAGCTCCGGGTTACCCGCTGCAGCCTCCGCTGCCGCAGACTCCTGGTTCTTGGAGTAGCGCCACCGCCACAGTTGGTCCCGGCTTCAGTCATCCGCATCACATGCCGCAGCATCAAGCGGCTGGCTTCAGACCGCAGCAACCGGGTCTTGGCGTTGTTCCACAACAGACGCAGCAACAGCAGCAGCAGCAGCTAACTCGACCCCGCAGCGTAGGAATGACCGCAGGCGGTGCCAGCGGTGGCGTCGGTCCAGCGATGATGATGCCAGTTGGCCAGCAGCGAGTCCAGCCCGGACCAATGCCCAACGAAGCATTGCCGCGCTCAATGGTCAGCCGACAGCCGTCTCAGCAGCAGCAGCAGCAGCAGCAGCAGCCGATGCACCAGCAGGTTGGCGGTATTTACGCTTCCAGACCGTCGGCGGTTCCGATTCCTCAAGGAACTTCGGCCAACGCTATGCACCCTCAGCATCAACTCCAGCACCAGCTCCAGCATTCACATTCGCAGCAGCAGCAGCCTCCGCCTCCACCTGATTATTCGGTTTACAGCAGTCACCAACACCAGCAGCAGCAGCAGCAACAACAACAGCAGCAGCAGCAGCAGCATAATTCCTACATGTTTACTACTCATCATCAGGGGTACTACAATGCTCCGAGATAAACAGAGCCATATCAAAGTATTATAGCATTGCCAATGTCAGAATTTTAGTGATTCACGAATTGCTAAAATTTTATGTAAAAATTCAAATTTAGCCAAATGACAATAACGCGAGGTTCCTAAAAAATTAATCATAGATTATAAGAAAGCTCCACCCATCTAAAAATAGCTCCACGTTTCCAAAAAAAGCTCGTAAAATCTAAAAATAGCTTTTAGTTTCTAAAAATAGCTCTTTGTTTCTAAAAATAGCTTTTAGTTTCTAAAAATAGCTTTCAGTTTCTAAAAATAGCTTTTTGTTTTTAAAAGCTAAAGCTAAACAGACTAAAGCTACAAATAGCTTTTAGTTTCTAAAAATAGCTTTTCGTTTAAAAAAATAGCTTTTAGTTTCTAAAAATAGCTTATAGTTTCTAAAAGTAGCTCGTATAATCTAAAGATAGCACTGCGTCTTTTGAATATTTAAGAAATTCTATTTCTACTGTTTGCATATTTTACACAGATTTTTGCGCAAAAATTATCAAAAGCACCTACTTTTAGTACTTTTTTAAAGGCTATTTGTCTTGTGAACTAGGTACTCTTAGGCTTTCTGTTAATTTAGGCACATTTATCCTGTTTAATTTATAACCAGTTTGTAAGTCTACTTTTTTGTTAATATATTTCAGTTGTATGTCAGGTTAAATTTGTGACTCCAGCATGTATTTTTTGTCCCCTACTTACAGACCACGGGCGAGCCGTGTAGATTCGGAAGTTTAAAATCAACTTTGTTCTTGAATTTTAATACAAACTTGACGTTTCGTATAGTACTGTTAATTGTAGTTTTTTGTTTGTATCTGTCATTAATACTTTAAAATGCGCGATTTACGTAAATTAATTAAAACACTCTTTTAGTAGCTTAATAGCTTCATTATGATTGGCTCTAAAATTAGTGTCTTTTTAGCGTTTGTTAATTGAACAACACGAGAAAAGTTGCGTTAGGAAGGAACAAGTTGGGATGATTGCTGTAACGGGATGAGATTCTGCTGTTACATGTGGCTGTTTAGGCAGTGTTTTGATTTGGTTGTTAAATGTTTGGATTAGGCTGCTACAGGTTGGTATTTGGAAGTAAATATTTAGGATTAGGCTGTTACAGGTTTGGATTAGGCTGTTTGAGGTTGGGATTAGGATGTTTCAGGTTGGGATTAGGATGTTTCAGGTTGGGATTAGGATGTTTCAGGTTGGGATTAGGATGTTTCAGGTTGGGATTAGGCTGTTTCATGTTGGGATTAGGCTGCTAGAGGTTGGGATTAGGCTGTTTGAGGTTAGGATTAGGATGTTTCAGGTTGGGATTAGGCTGTTTGAGGTTAGGATTAGGATGTTTCAGGTTGGGATTAGGCTGTTTGAGGTTAGGATTAGGATGTTTCAGATTGGGATTAGGCTGTTTGAGGTTGGGATTAGGATGTTTCATGTTGGGATTAGGCTGTTTGAGGTTGGGATTAGGATGTTTCAGGTTGGGATTAGGATGTTTCAGGTTGGGATTAGGATGTTTCAGGTTGGTATTAGGATGTTTCATGTTGGGATTAGGCTGTTTGAGGTTGGGATTAGGCTGTTTGAGGTTGGGATTAGGCTGTTTGAGGTTGGGATTAGGATGTTTCATGTTGGGATTAGGCTGCTAGAGGTTGGGATTAGGCTGTTTGAGGTTAGGATTAGGATGTTTCAGGTTGGGCTTAGACTGTTACAGGTTAGGATTAGGATGTTTCAGGTTGGGATTAGGCTGTTTGAGGTTAGGATTAAGATGTTTCATGTTGGGATTAGGCTGTTTGAGGTTAGGATTAGGATGTTTCAGATTGGGATTAGGCTGTTTGAGGTTGGGATTAGGATGTTTCATGTTGGGATTAGGCTGTTTGAGGTTGGGATTAGGCTGTTTGAGGTTGGGATTAGGCTGTTTGAGGTTGGGATTAGGCTGTTTGAGGTTGGGATTAGGATGTTTCATGTTGGGATTAGGCTGCTAGAGGTTGGGATTAGGCTGTTTGAGGTTAGGATTAGGATGTTTCAGGTTGGGCTTAGACTGTTACAGGTTAGGATTGGGGATGTTACAGGTTGGTATTAGGATGTTACAAATTGGGATTGGGATGTCACAGGTTGGGGTTAGGATGCTACGGATTGAGATTAGGGTGCGCTACATGTTGGGATAACGCTTTTAAAGTTATGATTAGACTGTTACAGGTTAGGATTTCTATAAGAATAGGTAATTTAAATAAAACCACAAATCTTAATTTTATCCCTCATCTATTTAGCTCCCTCAGACACCAAATCCCAACCAGTCGAACTGACAATGTCTTCGGAGCTTCTGCCAGAGAATTTAGCCACTTATTACAAGCGTCTCTACCCCACCCACCTGATGGTGCAATGGCTGGCCTACCGGTCGCCATCCTACTTTGCTAATCGTGAATTCTCTATGACACTGCACGACGATATCTATTTGAGATTTCTCAGCTATAACGATGAGTCCGAATTTAGGGCGGCCTTGCTAGATAGGCGACCAGAGAAGATTGACATTGGAGCAGTGTACTCATGTAGGCCGCGCGATCGGGCCACAGTTAGCGGCGGCGGCTTCCAAGCACGCGAGAAGGAGCTAGTTATCGATATTGATCTTACTGATTACGACGGTGTGAGAGTCTGCTGCTCGGAGGCTAAAGTCTGCTCAAAATGCTGGCTGTTCATGCGCATTGCTGTGCAGGTGAGCTGCCACACTCTACTATATCATCTAATCTCATCGCATGCCATCCCATCTTCCCATCTAATCTCATCTCATACCATCCCATCTTCCCATCTATTCCATTTTCCCATCTAATCTCATCTCATACCATCTCATCGCATACCATCCCATCTTCCCATCTAATCTCATCTCAAACCATCCCATCTAATCTCATCTCAAACCATCCAGGCATCCCATCTAATATAATCTCAAACCATCCCATCTAATCTCATCTCCAACCATCCCATCTAATCTCATCTCCAACCATCCCATCTAATCTCATCTCCAACCATCCCATCTAATCTCATCTCCAACCATCCCATCTAATCTCATCTCCAACCATCCCATCTAATCTCAACTCAAACCATCCCATCTAATCTCATCTCCAACCATCCCATCTAATCTCAACTCAAACCATCCCATCTAATCTCATCTCAAACCACCCCAGCTAATCTTAAACCGTCCCATCTAATCTCATCTCATACCGTCCCATTCTATCCCATCCCACCCCATTCCTTATTATCTAATCTCAGCACAAGCCATCCCATCTAGTCTCAAAACATCCTTATCATATCTTACTCCTTCCGTTGTCATATTGTATTTTTGTGTCTCATTTTATCTCAACAATCTATCCAGTCCTATCTTATCTCTCAGTCTAATGAATATTTCTCTATCTAATATTATATTGCCTAGTGTATTTTCAGTTTTATTATCAAGCAACCACCTTCGCCTTCGTCGCCCACAGGTGCTAGATCGCGCTCTGCGCAAAGACTTTGGCTTTCGTCACCTACTTTGGGTGTACTCCGGCAGGCGAGGCATTCACTGCTGGGTCTGCGATCGTTCAGCCCGACAATTGTCTGCCAACGCTCGCAGCTCTGTTATAGAATATTTATCGTTGGTTCGTCGTCCTGGAGACAAGAATTCTCAGCAGCAGCAGCAGCAGCCAAAGTGTCACCCAAGCGTTACCGCAGCAGCCGACGCTATTCGTCGCCAATTCTCCGAATTAGTTCGTCAACAGAATCTATTCGGCACCGAGGAGCGCTGCCGCGGCCTCCTAGCTCAACTGCCCGACGATCTTAGGTGCGTAGCCGAATCGGCTGTGACAGCCTGGCTAGCCGATCCCGATTCCTATTCGTCGCTGAAGCGTTGGAAAACAATTAGCCAGTTTTTGATTAGCCGCGGTAGGCCGGATATTGAACAGCAGCTGCTAATTCACTACGCCTATCCAAGGCTTGACGTTGGTGTCAGTACAGGCCTAAATCACCTTCTGAAGGCGCCATTCTGCATTCATCCTAAAACTGGTCGAGTCTGCGTCCCATTTGATCCGGACATTGTTGACCAATTTGAGCCGGATTCGGTGCCAACACTGGCTAAACTGATGGATGAATTAGACAATGCCGCGTCTAGTAATACTGCCGTGGGCCAGCAGCAGCAGGCCAAGCCCCATCTAGTAGCTTATAAATCTACTAGTCTTCGTACTGCTGTTGAATTGTTCACCAAATTTGTTGATCACCTGCGAGCCGATGCTGCTCAGTTAGCCGAGGGCCCGGTGGCGGCTGGGTTGCCGCCTCTGCGAGACTCTAGCAATCACAATGCCGAGATTATGTGATTAGTCACTGTGCTACTGCTTTAGAACTCTTACTACACGTAAATTTTTACGTGATTTTTACACGTAAATTCCATACTATTATTCTAGGTGTAACTATGTATCATTGTGGGTTTCCCTGCTCCTAGTGTATACCTCTATCCATCTCTCCCCTCTCCTCTATCCATCTCTCCCCTCTCCTCTATCCATCTCTCCCCTCTCCTCTATCCATCTCTCCCCTCTCCTCTATCCATCTCTCCCCTCTCCTCTCTCTCTATCTCTCTCCTCTCCTCTATCCATCTCTCCCCTCTCCTCTATTCATCTCTCCCCTCTCCTCTGTCCATCTCTCTCTCCCTTTGTCTCCCTATCTCTCCCTTCATCTCCCGATCTCTCCCTTCGTCTTCCGATCTCTCCCTTCGTCTCCCGATCTGTCCCTTCATCTTTATAACTCTCTCTATATTGCACGAGTAAATTATATTCTTATGTAAAATTGCAGCATTTCTTTTAATTTCCTATTTATTTTCTTAGTATTTGTCACAGTCTGCATTTGAAAGTTTCGAGGGAAAAAATTGTGCTTTGAATTTAGAAGTCTAATTAAGTTAAAAGTCTTCGTAAATGTCAAATTTATTGCATTTGTCTCGCGTTTCAATTCTATTATCAAAATAGCATTCAATATTGGTGCTTTAATTTAATAAACGTTTCAAATAATGTTTAATTATTAATGAAAAAAAGTTAATGATTTATTTTTTATTTTTTTCACTTTTTTAGATTTCTTTTGTCTTTACTTTCTACTGTAAGTAATCGATCTCATTATATCAGTTCATAATTTAACTTTTTTCCAGCTATTTTAAAATGTCGCACGTATTCTCGCCCTATCGATCGGTTGGGGTTGTGTGCGACAGTGTCCCACCAATTGTCCGCTATCATCCAGTTCACAGAGAATTTTACGTGTCTACTGTGGCTGAAAGGCGCCTGCTAACTTATAAGGTATGAGTGACATGTGTCTACCTGTTATTTGAATATAATACCATTTATAAATTGTTATGCATGATTTCCTAAACATGTTACAGTTGACTATACAACTGTTAGACAGGTTTCCTAACATGTTACAGTTGGCTATCAAACTGTTAGACAGGTTTCCTAAACATGTTACAGTTGACTATACAACTGTTAGACAGGTTTCCTAACATGTTACAGTTGGCTATCAAACTGTTAGACAGGTTTCCTAACATGTTACAGTTGGCTATCAAACTGTTAGACAGGTTTCCTAACATGTTACAGTTGACTATACAACTGTTAGACAGGTTTCCTAACATGTTACAGTTGGCTATCAAACTGTTAGACAGGTTTCCTAACATGTTACAGTTGGCTATCAAACTGTTAGACAGGTTTCCTAACATGTTACAGTTGGCTATCAAACTGTTAGACAGGTTTCCTAACATGTTACAGTTGGCTATCAAACTGTTAGACAAGTTTCCTAACATGTTACAGTTGACTATACAACTGTTAGACAAGTTTCCTAACATGTTACAGTTGGCTATCAAACTGTTAGACAGGTTTCCTAACATGTTACAGTTGACTATCAAACTGTTAGACAGGTTTCCTAACATGTTACAGTTGGCTATCAAACTGTTAGACAGGTTTCCTAACATGTTACAGTTGGCTATCAAACTGTTAGACAGGTTTCCTAACATGTTACAGTTGGCTATCAAACTGTTAGACAGGTTTCCTAACATGTTACAGTTGGCTATCAAACTGTTAGACAAGTTTCCTAACATGTTACAGTTGACTATACAACTGTTAGACAAGTTTCCTAACATGTTACAGTTGGCTATCAAACTGTTAGACAGGTTTCCTAACATGTTACAGTTGACTATCAAACTGTTAGACAGGTTTCCTAACATGTTACAGTTGGCTATCAAACTGTTAGACAGGTTTCCTAACATGTTACAGTTGGCTATCAAACTGTTAGACAGGTTTCCTAACATGTTACAGTTGGCTATCAAACTGTTAGACAGGTTTCCTAACATGTTACAGTTGGCTATCAAACTGTTAGACAAGTTTCCTAACATGTTACAATTGGCTATCAAACTGTTAGACAAGTTTCCTAACATGTTACAGTTCACTATGCAACTGTTAGACAGGTTTCCTAACATGTTACAGTTGGCTATCAAACTGTTAGACAGGTTTCCTAACATGTTACAGTTGACTATCAAACTGTTAGACAGGTTTCCTAACATGTTACAGTTGGCTATCAAACTGTTAGACAGGTTTCCTAACATGTTACAGTTGGCTATCAAACTGTTAGACAAGTTTCCTAACATGTTACAGTTGGCTATCAAACTGTTAGACAGGTTTCCTAACATGTTACAGTTGGCTATCAAACTGTTAGACAGGTTTCCTAACATGTTACAGTTGGCTATCAAACTGTTAGACAGGTTTCCTAACATGTTACAGTTGACTATACAACTGTTAGACAGGTTTCCTAACATGTTACAGTTGACTATACAACTGTTAGACAGGTTTCCTAACATGTTACAGTTGACTATAAAACTGTTAGACAGTTTCCTAACATGTTACAGTTGACTATCAAACTGTTAGACAAGTTTCCTAAACATGTTACAATAGCCAACCATGTTTTAAATGCGTTTCCAGATAGTAACAATAGCAGGGGATTGTAGCGTAGTGATTAAAGCGTCGGACTCACTTCTTAAAGGTCGAGGGTTCGATTCCTGTTGCAGGTGTCAAACGCCGGCCTAAAAAGCGTCAGCGATCCGTTTCCCGAAGAGGTGACCTGCCTAACGCAGCACAAGGGTCACGTGATCGCGGGCGGCAGCCTAGGCGGCCTATTTGTAGTGCGAAATTCTCGAGAAATCGACAGCTATACCGGCGCTGAAGGAGGCGTCGGTTTGCGTTTCCTAGAATGCTTCGGTCATCTGCTAGTTGGCGTGACTGATAATAATTGCCTAGTCACTTGGACAATGCTGCCGGATATTGCTATTGGCCAGCAGATTAACGCCATCCAATTAGACTCGGCCTCTTATCCAATCTCTGCATTGTGTCATCCGTTTCTTTACACAAATAAAATTGTTCTGGGTTCCGCCGGCTCCGGGGCGCATCTTCAACTGTGGAATGTGGTCAAGGCGCGACTAGTGCACGCGTTTCAGGCCTTGGAATCCGGCGTCACTTGTCTAGTTCAGGCTCCTGCTGAGGATGTTCTAGCTGTCGGACTGGCTAGTGGCCTCGTTATGCTGCAGCATCTGCGACGGGATGTTACTCTGGCTAGATTGCGGCAAGACTTTGGCCCCGTTGTCGGTTTGACATTTCGCACGGACGGTCAGCCTATAATGCTTAGCGGCTCCAGACAGGTGCGTGACTCTTTGTTCCAGCTTTTACCTGTTCCACCAAGTCTAAACCCGATAGATGATACCTGTTCCACCAAGTCTAAACCCGATAAATGATACCTGTTCCACCAAGTCTAAACCTGATAAATGATACCTGTTCCACCAAGTCTAAACCTGATAAATGATACCTGTTCCACGAAGTCTAAACCTGATAAATGATACCTGTTCCACGAAGTCTAAACCTGATAAATGATACCTGTTCCACCAAGTCTAAACCCGATAGATGATACCTGTTCCACGAAGTCTAAACCCGATAGATGATACCTGTTCCACCAAGTCTAAACCCGATAAATGATACCTGTTCCACCAAGTCTAAACCTGATAAATGATACCTGTTCCACCAAGTCTAAACCTGATAAATGATACCTGTTCCACGAAGTCTAAACCTGATAAATGATACCTGTTCCACGAAGTCTAAACCTGATAAATGATACCTGTTCCACCAAGTCTAAACCCGATAGATGATACCTGTTCCACCAAGTCTAAACCCGATAAATGATACCTGTTCCACCAAGTCTAAACCTGATAAATGATACCTGTTCCACCAAGTCTAAACCTGATAAATGATACCTGTTCCACCAAGTCTAAACCTGATAAATGATACCTGTTCCACGAAGTCTAAACCTGATAAATGATACCTGTTCCACGAAGTCTAAACCTGATAAATGATACCTGTTTCACCAAGTCTAAACCTGATAAATGATACCTGTTCCACCAAGTCTAAACCTGATAAATGATACCTGTTTCACCAAGTCTAAACCTGATAAATGATACCTGTTCCACCAAGTCTAAAGCTGATAAATAATACCTGTTCCACGAAGCCTAAACCTGATAAATGATACCTGTTTCACCAAGTCTAAACCTGATATATGATACCTGTTCTGCCTAGGCTAAACCAGTTTTTATGATATATTCTTATCACAATTCAGGGCCAGATAACGGTGTGGCACTTGGAAGATCGCCGAGTTTGCGGCCTCCTCAACGAGGCTCATCCGTCGGCCGCGATCACCGGCCTGACCTGCCTGCATTCTCAGCCGCTCCTAGTTAGCGCCGGAGTTGACAATTGTCTGCGCATCTGGATCTTCGATCGGCCGGGCGACCATCTTCCCAGACTGTTGCATCAGCGCTCCGGGCATAGCAAACCTCCAACTGACGTGCACTTTTACGCCGGCTCCGGCGTAGGCGGCGTCTTCGGCGCCGACCTGCTGAGTGTCGGGCTCGACAGCGGTGTCAGATTGTTCAGCCTGGAATCGGAGAGTCTTAGCCGCTGCCTCGGCAAGGCTAAGCGCAGCGGAAAATCACTCGGTCAAATAATGCCGCCATTTAGCGCCATTTCCTGCGAACCTGCCAGGTTGGTGTGGGATTATCTTCCCGCCGATTTAGACGATTCCTAAATATTCGGACGATTCCTAACTCTTTAGACGATTCCTAACTCTTCAGACGATTCTAAAATATTCAGACGATTCCTAAATCTTCAGACTGTTCTTACATCTTCAAACGGTTCCTAAATCTTCGGACGATTCCTAAATCTTCGGACAATTCCTAACTCTTCCGACGATTCCTAACTCTTCGGACGATTCTAAAATATTCTGATGATTCTAAAATCTTCTGACGATTCCTAACTCCTTGGACGATTCCTAACTATTCAGACGATTCCTAAATCTTCAGACTATTCTTACATCTTCAAACGGTTCCTAAATCTTCGGACGATTCCTAAATCTTCGGACAATTCCTAACTCTTCCGACGATTCCTAACTCTTCGGACGATTCTAAAATATTCTGATGATTCTAAAATCTTCAGACGATTCCGAAATCTTCTGACGATTCCTAACTCCTTGGACGATTCCTAACTCTTTGGATGATTCCTTACTCTTTGGACGATTCCTTACTCTTTGGATCCTTACTATTTGGACCATTCCTTACTCTTCAGACGATTCCAAACTCTTTAGACGATTCTAAAATATTTAGACGATTCCTAAATCTTCAAACGGTTCCTAAATCTTCGGATGATTCCTAAATCTTCGGACGATTCCTAACTCTTCGCATGATTCAGAAATATTCTGATGATTCTAAAATATTCTGATGATTCTAAAATATTCTGATGATTCTAAAATATTCTGATGATTCTAAAATCTTCAGACGATTCCTAAATCTTCGGACGATTCCTAAATCTTCGGATGATTCCTAAACCTTCAAACGATTCCAAAGTCTTAAGACGATTCCTAACGTTTCAAGCGATAGCAATTTTTTAGAGTAAAAAAATCGAACAAACAATTCTAATTGTACGGACGATTCTAAAATCTTCCTTCCGACGGCTCCAAATTCTTTGGGACGATTCCAAAATCTTCCGATCGATTCTAAAATCTTCGGACGATTCCAAAACTCTCAGATGATTGTGACAATCGGACGATATCGATGTTCGCAAACGATTACTAGATTTTATATAATTCAGAAATTTAAACTGTTCTATAATCGGTATTTAATATACTATTCATTAAAACAAATCGATAATTGACAGACACGGCGACTGGTGCACAATGGTGGCCTGCCACTCCGGCAGCCGTCTGGCAACCACCTGGGATGTGCGCAAAGGTTGCCAGGGTCAGCTGCGACTCGAGCCGCGTCACATGACCGCCAACGAGGCCGTCTATAAGTCAGCCGTAGCGGCCAGTGTCGACATTAGCGGCTGCGGCAATTTTGTTCTGATTGGCTACAGCACCGGTCACGTGATTCGTTACAATGTCCAATCCGGACGCGAAGCTAAGCGACCGTACGAGCCGACACTGCCGGCTGCCGCTCTCTGTGTTCGCTGCGACGCCTACAATCGCATGGCCCTGGCTGTGGATGTCAACGGCTGCGTCAGCGTCTACGCATTCAAACGCGGTCATCGGCTAGCCATGTTGAACGCTTTCAATCATAATGGCGACAGTTCGGCTGCGTCCTGTGCCACAGCGGCCGAGCTGCACCGACCGTCCGGTTTGGTGGCCGTGGCCTCTTCAACAGCCGAGATAGTAATCTACCAGTTGTCGCCGTCGATGTCCAGCCCGACTCGAGCTCTGGCCTGCGCTCGCGGCCCTATTAGTAGACTCAAATTTAGTCCCGATGGCGCCTGGCTTCTAGTCGCCGTTGAAAGCTGCCTGTACACCTACTCGGTTCTGCTGGGCTGCCTTATTGACAAGCTTGACTGCGGCCAGCAGCCGATTGAATGCTTCGATATGTCTCCTACTGGCGACCTGCTGGTCACCGGGCACAAGGACCGGCTGGGCTTACAGGTGAGCTAGACTGCTTCTGTCTGTATATTATGGTCTTTGGTTTCTCTGCTGGATATGTGTACATGTCTGCTTGGCGATGCGTGTTCGTCCAATTAGTCTGTCCTAGGTGTGTCTGTCCTAGGTGTGTCTGTCATAGGTGTGTCTGTCCTAGGTGTGTCTGTCCTAGATGTGTCTGTCTGTCCTAGGTGTGTCTGTCCTAGGTGTCTGTCCTAGGTGTCTGTCCTAGCTGTGTCTGTCCTAATTGTGTCTGTCCTAATTGTGTCTGTCCTAATTGTGTCTGTCCTAATTGTGTCTGTCATAGGTGTGTCTGTCCTAGGTGTCTGTCCTAGGTGTGTCTGTCCTAGATGTGTCTGTCTGTCCTAGGTGTGTCTGTCTGTCCTAGGTGTGTCTGTCCTGTTAGTTTTGTTATATCTATCAAATTCAATGGCCATCCAATCTCACCTAACTCATCTCATCTAATACAATCTCATCTAACCAGGTTTGGGTTAACAGCACGCTATTTAAGCCGCTAATTGGCGGCCTCACAGCCGACTCTGCTGCTATTCTACCGTCAAGCTCTTCGTCTAACGACAATACCGACGGTCTAGTGACCCTGACCGGCCTACCGCCGGGTCGTTGGCAGTGCCTCTCCGACCTGGACGCCATACGGGCTCGAAATGCCATCAGCCAACCCCTGATACCCAAGGCTGCTCCGTTCTTTTTAACCGGCGGCTCCTCTGCAGCCACCGCCGCTGCCGACGAGCCCGAAGGCGCCGGCTCCAAGCGGGCTCCATTGTTGCTAACTTCGGAGTTCTCTCGTCGACTACTAATAGCGACGACTGCAGACTCCGACGACGATGATAAGGATGCCAAACTGATTGAGTGTGTAGCCTATTTGGAAGGCCTAAATCCTACGGCCATCGATTCGGAGATTCGCGACTTGTCCGACGACGCGTTCGGCGCCTTCCTGACGGCTTCAGTGGCCTGCTTGAAGCGCGGAGTGCACTTTGAAACTAGTCAGGTTAGCTGCAACCTGAGCTAGATTTTCTTTGAAATTGTGCCTTTGGAATCTTTCCAAGTACTTTAGAGTGGAATCTTCCCTAGTACTTTTAAGTGGAATTTTCCCTAGTGCTTTAGAGTGGAATCTTCCCTAGTGCTTTAGAGTGGAATCTTCCCTAGTACTTTTAAGTGGAATTTTCCCTAGTGCTTTAGAGTGGAATCTTCCCTAGTACTTTTAAGTGGAATTTTCCCTAGTGCTTTAGAGTGGAATCTTCCCAAGTACTTTAGAGTGGAATCTTCCCAAGTAATTTAGAGTGAAATCTTCCCTAGTACTCTAGGGAGGAATCTTCCCTAGTACTTTAGTGTGGAATCTTCCCAAGTACTTTAGTGTGGAATCTTCCCAAGTACTTTAGAGTGAAATCTTCCTAAAGTACTTTAGAGTGAAATCTTCCCTAGTACTCTAGGGAGGAATCTTCCCTAGTACTTTAGTGTGGAATCTTCCCAAGTACTTTAGTGTGGAATCTTCCCAAGTACTTTAGTGTGGAATCTTCCCAAGTACTTTAGAGTGGAATCTTACAAGATGTTGTCTTCAATTTCAGTCCTACCTTAACGTATTCCTCCGTCATCACGGCGTTGCTATGGCAACAGCCGCCTTAGACGAGTCTGAAGATTGCCGAACAGCGCTGGCTAATCTTCGACAAGTTCAGCGTCGAGTTTGGTCTCGAGTAGCGGACGCAATGCAGGAGACCGAGTGCCTGCTAGCCTACACGCGCGAGGGCCTGGTTGGCCACGCTATGTGACCCGCTGACCTGCCTTTGATGACTCATTTTGGCTTGATTTACGAGTACTGCTGGCTCTTCCACTTTTTTAATAATTATTTTTGCCGCTAGACGCATTGTAGATCCACACGGTTGACTCATTGTAGACCCACACGGTTGACTCATTGTTGATCCACACGGTTGACTCATTGTTGACCCACACGGTTGACTCATTGTAGACCCACAGTTGACTCATTGTTGATCCACACGGTTGACTCATTGTAGACCCACACGGTTGACTCATTGTTGATCCACACGGTTGACTCATTGTTGACCCACACGGTTGACTCATTGTAGACCCACAGTTGACTCATTGTTGATCCACACGGTTGACTCATTGTAGACCCACACGGTTGACTCATTGTAGACCCACACGGTTGACTCATTGTAGACCTACACGGTTGACTCATTGTTGACCCACACGGTTGACTCATTGTTGACCCACACGGTTGACTCATTGTTGATCCACACGGTTGACTCATTGTTGACCCACACGGTTGACTCATTGTTGATCCACACGGTTGACTCATTGTTGATCCACAGTTGACTCATTGTTGACCCACACGGTTGACTCATTGTTGATCCACACGGTTGACTCATTGTAGACCCACAGTTGACTCATTGTTGACCCACACGGTTGACTCATTGTAGACCCACAGTTGACTCACAGTACAAAAGTTTCCCTAGAACTATAGACCCAAATAGCTGTCTATGGTCCCAATTAGTTAATGTTATCCGCCAAATTTTCTACCGCAGACTTCGACAGACAAGCTAGAAATTGTCATCAGCAGGACTAATTAAATCACTTTTTACAGCATTGGCATTTCAACTCTTATTGAAGCTGTTTGGTAAATTTGTTGCTTTTCTTTTTAAACTTCTTCTCTGTACTCTATTAAACTATGAATGATTCGTTGAATTTGGACAGAAAAAATTATGGAGTTTGTCTTGCATCAGTTTCTTTTCTTTTGTTGTAGGTTGTAGCCTAGTAGTTAGGGCGTCGGACTCACGACTTGAAGGTCGGGGGTTCGATTCCCGACTCCACTGGAACAATTTGTGTCCTTTAGCAAGACACTTAACTCTGCATTGCTTCAGTTCACCCAGCTGTTAAATGGGTACCAGCATCAGCTGGGATAATTGAAGGTGGATGCGGCGTCCCCCCAGTCCATGGACTGAACAGCTGTACGCAGCCTTCAGATGCGCCGCGCATTAGCTGCGGCTGTACTGTCGGCTGGGTACCTAATGCTGGTACCCATTTAACAGCTGGGTGAACTGTGGCAACGCAGAGTTAAATGTATTTTGTTAAAGGACACTAATTTTCAGGAATCGAACCCCCGACCTTTCGGTCGTGAGTCCGACGCTTTAACCACAAAGCTACAATACTCAATCACAACGTCCCTATTAATAGAATCCTGTCTTTTTGGCAATATATTTTTAGATTATAAACTGTTTACTGCTCTACTGTAAGTAGACTAAACTGACCTGATTTTACTGCAATTTCAAATTGAATATTTCCTGTTAAACACCTCGCGACACGAGACCATTGAGTTAGACTTTCTGCTTATAAAGAGAAAACCTCGTAAAGCGATTCGAACTCTCGACCTCTCAGTTAGAATTTCGAAACTCTAAACACTTGGCTGCAACCTCCATTCATCGGGAATTAGTTTTTTTGTTTTTTTAATTTCCAAAGTGCATACTTTTCTACTGTAAGTAGACTGATCGGATATTTTTCGATTATTTTAATTTCAGTCTTCGCAACTAAGCACGTTTAGCAACTGAACTGTTCATTGAATCAGTTAACAGTTATAGGCGTCTAAGGTTGCCATGGGCAACGAGTCAAGCAGCGGCGGTTCGTCAGAGAAGCGACGAGAAGATCGTCATCTGTTTGCGTCGGCTTCCACCGCCGCCTACCCCGCCGGCTCGGCTGCCAAACTACCGGGCAATCACTACTCGGTCAATAGGCCCATTGGTAGCGATTCTAGTCCGCCGCAGTCCAATTTTAATCTCCGCTCCGTACAAGCTGGAGCGTCGGGCTCAATTGCCGCCGCCGCTTCGTCATCGACGTCATCGACAGTCGACGATGGCAAGCATCGAATTATTGTCGTCAATTCCGGTCCGCGCCAGGATGCCGCAGCCAGCGACGAATTGCGCGCCCTGGCCACCCTGCCAACTTTCATGCCGCTAATCAAATCTTCGGCATCGGCGACCAGTCATTCCGACGCCTCCTTGCCGCCGTCAGCCGAGCGGGTGGATCATCGCAGCCTGTTGCACTTCTGCGCTCGCTATCAGGAACATCTGAAACAATGCGCCGAGGCTGTGGCCTTCGATCAGAATTCGCTGTGCGGCAGGATCAAAGAGTTGGAATCTAGCTCCAAATCTATTCAGGATGGCCTACAGGAGAGGCACAAGAAATTTCAAAGACTAGCCGAACAGATTCACAAGGTTACTGAGCTTCGCAGCATGCTGGCTAGGATGAGAAGTCACGCCAGGTGGGTTTGATAACGATAATTGGCTTGTGTATTGGCATGAGTAGAAAGTTATATTTAGTTTATATAATCTTTTAAAACTGTGTAATCTAGAAAAGAACTAAATTGTAATTAATACTATAGTTCTGTATAGAAAAGTCAGTTGAATCAGGTAATTAGGGTGGTGTAATTTTGATTTTTAAATATTGTAATCAAGGTAATAGAATGATGTAATCGACATAATGGAATGATATAAACAAGGTAATGGAATTGAGTAATCTAGACAATCGATTAGTGAAATGAATACAATGGATTGGCGTAATGAAGACAAATGGTTGGTTTAATGAAGACAAATGGTTGGTGTAATGAAGACAAATGGTTGGTGTAATGAAGACAATGGACTGGTGTAATGAAGACAAATGGTTGGTTTAATGAAGACAATGGACTGGTGTAATAAAGACAAATGGTTGGTTTAATGAAGACAATGGACTGGTGTAATGAGGACAAATGGTTGGTTTAATGAAGACAATGGACTGGTGTAATGAAGACAATAGATTGGCGTAATGAAGACAAATGGTTGGTTTAATGAAGACAAATGGTTGGTTTAATGAAGACAATAGATTGGCGTAATGAAGACAAATGGTAGGTGTAATCAAAACAATGGAAGGGTTTAATCGCATTGTTAATCGCAAGATAATTCGCATTGTTCACCGCTCCAGGCATCTCGGAGCTCTAATGGAAGAGATCAACTCAGGCCTGCCGGACGACTGTCAGTTGGAGCCATTTTCTTGGCAATCAACTTTGCCCCAGCAACAGCAGCAGCAGCAGCAATCGTCTGACAGTGTCCCTACAGCTTCAGGACCTACTGTCTCCTTGCCAAATAGCGCCGGTTCTGTCAATGAATAATTACATGCAGTACCAGTGTTTTGTTACCGAACAAGTTAATCGAAGAAAAAAATGGTCATTCGGATAATAGAGTTTTTGTTGCATAATAAATTTGATCAGTGATAAATTGTCAATAATTTAAGGCTTAATAATCAACAGTATATTATTACTGTAAAAATCGTAGTAAATGTATTTATGCCAATAAAATAAATCAACAACTTTTCGTTGCTACTTTAGTAAGTAGTAAGTAGTATATGCAGTTTTTTACATTGTTCTTCACGACTATAAAATGAGTTTATTTATAGAACCAATCCATTTTTAATTACGTCTGTAGATTTTTTGTAAAATCACCTGCTGATTAATAAAACTGAGAATGGTAAATTATTTGCATATGCTTTGTATTATAATCGTTACACATAATTCATATTTAAATACATTCAATATAGACACGATTTTTACTGCGTGTTTTTTCAATTAAATAAGTATTTTGTTTTGGTAAAAATTTCTTTTTAAGTAAGTCAGGTCTATTAAAAGTAAGAAATTTCCAAACATATTTGCACCATTTGTGACGTTTCAAATCGTGACGAAAGTTTTTGTCCTTATGTGTAACAGTTTTTCGACACATATCGGATAGTTTGATTATAATATCTCTATGGAATTTTAACATTTGATGTGAGGCAAAATGTAAACAATTATTGTGCAATTTTTCACTACATATCGGCATTTTTTATAAATCTACAATTAATTGTAAATAAAGAGAAATTAAATGGATAAAAAGCAATTTTTGTTTACAGAAAAAGAATACTAACATATGAGGAGCTTGCAGCCCAACTGGTCAACCTTGTAGCTTCGGACTTCTGACTGAGAGGTCGAGAGTTCGAATCCCACCCCAGGAGCTGCACGTCCTTAAACATTTGTACACATGGGTAACATAAAGTTTTCGATGCATGTCGAATAGAAAATTATCATCTCGATATATTTGAAGCTGGAAAATCGTCTAAGGCAGTTAAATCTGTTTTCCTACAATTTGTTAATACATATCGGCAGATTTTTTAGGTATAGAAGTTAAGTAATAAGTTATTCTAATTTACCGGGACTAAAACAATATAAATAATTTCTTTCTTAAAGCCAGGCGCAAAACCGGTTTAAACTAGTCTCGGCATGCCGCTAAACGTCAACATTGGCGTCCTGGGTCATGTGGACAGCGGCAAGACTTCGCTGTCTAAAGCGCTGAGCACTCAGGCCAGCACGGCCAGCTTCGATAAGAATCCGCAGAGTCAGGAGCGCGGCATCACTCTCGATTTGGGCTTCTCCACATTCAGCGTAGCCTTCGTTGACAAAGCCGACGACGATAGCAGCGAGACCAAGTCCTGGCGCGAGTTGCCCATCGCCCTATCCGAGCGTTGGGGCGGAGCCACCGAGCTGCAGTTCACCCTAGTTGACTGTCCTGGTCACGCTTCGCTCATCAAAACTGTCATCGGCGGCGCACAGATCATCGACGCCGTTATGCTGGTCGTGGATGCTACCAAAGGTATTCAGACTCAAACGGCCGAGTGTCTGGTTCTGGCTGAGATCGTCTGCTCTAGTCTCGTTCTCGTCATTAACAAGGTTGGTCTAAAGTAGAACTCCTGTTCATTGAGCCTATGAACTTCTTGTTTGAGTTCTTCCAATCTGCTCCCCAATTCTCCCCATTCTGCTTCCCGATTCTCCCCAATTATTCTCCCCTATTTTCATTTTGTCTGCTCCCCAAATTCTCCCCATTCTGCTTCCCGATTCTCACGCATTTTGCTCCCCATATTTCCCCAACTCTCCCCAATTCTGCTCCCCTTAGTTACCCAATTCTCCCCCATTCTGCTCCCCATATTTCCCCAATTCTCCCAAATTATGCTCCCTATATTTCCCCAATTATGCTCCCCATATTTCCCCAATTCTCCCCCATTCTGCTCCCCATATTTCCCCAATTCTCCCCCATTCTGCTTCCTGATTTTCCACCATTCTGCTCCACAGTTTTCTCTCACTCTGCTCCTAAATTCTTCCCCGTTCTGCTCCCCGATTCTCCCCCTATTCGTCTTTACGATTCTCCCAAATTCCACCCCTAATTCTGCTCCCTAATGCTTCCTACTTGCAATTCAATTGATCGATATTTTTCCGCATCTCACTGTCCTTGGTCAGATCGACCTTCTGCCTGAAGCTGAGCGTGAGCGCTCTCTAGATCGACTCACTAAGCGCCTGCTCAAGACCCTAGCCGATTCTAGATTCGCCAACTGTCTAGTAGCCGCCGTAGCCGCCAGTCCCGCTTCAGCGGATGCCGCCGCCGACGCCCCATCAGCGTCTGCCCTCGGCCTAGCCAATCTAGTCCGGCTGCTGGTTGCCACGGCTCCCGTACCAAATCGATCTCCGGCCGGCCCGATGCTATTCGCTGTGGATCACTGCTTCGGCATACGCGGCCAGGGCACTGTGCTCACCGGCACCCTGCTGTCTGGCTGCCTGCGCGTCGGCGACACTGTCGAAGTGGCACACGAACAACGCAAAGTCAAGGGCATGCAGGTTGGTTAATTGAAACAGTAGAGAGACCACTGCCTTCTTCATGATAGCCCAAACCGAATGATACGATTTTCGTGAAATTCCTTCAAATGGATCGAAACTTTCCGCCCTTAACGACGAACCAACTTTCAAAGCCGTACGAGCATCGTCAAGATGTTCAGCGATTCTTGTCGAAGACCCTGGTGACAAGGACAGCTGACATTGCTCAGTATAATCCATATTGGTTAAAAAATTAATTAATTAACAATAATAGCCGACATGGTAAAAAATGAAATTTGGTGAGCAGAAAAAATATGCCAATATTGGTGGTTTTTGTCACCAGACACCGACAAAAATCGTTGAATATTTCGACGATGCCGATGCTGGTGGGTATATGAAGTACCCCCGTACTTCATTCTGTTCTTCTGTTAATAAACTTGCAAGATTACTTCGTGTTTAAATGTCTTCCTCTCTCTCTTCTACCAGGGATGTACTGTAAAACATATGATATTAGCTGGCCCAACATGATTCAGCTTGCAAAAGGTAAATTCAACAATAGCAAGAGTGGCTGGAGTCACTTAAGATAGAGCAGTTAGCTCAAATTCTTAGTTATTCAGTTATTCAACTTGAGAATATTCGAAAACTTGCTCACAGCAACCTGCGAGCTTGTCATCGCCAATTAGCATTCCTTCGCACGGCTTCCTTCTGCTTGCGCTTCTGAAGTTGCTCACGTTCCTTGTGTAGGTTTTCAATATCCTGCTCTGCGCGCTAAGCAGCAGTTGGTGTGCTGCCTCTTTCTCCTTTATCTTTACCTCAAGCTCCTTTCACCTTCTCAACCAGCTTCTCTTCGAGACTTGAGATCTGCTTGAACCGCTTAACGGTATGCACTTCTGCAAAAAAGAATGTCTTCAGCTCCCTTGCGCGCCTCTATTCCTCAGCGGCTACGCTAAGCCGCTTCTACGTTTGGCGTCGTCCCACGCGTCGCCGCAACAAAAAAACCGTCGTCGTTCGTCGACAGGGCAGTGCGAAGCACCCAATCGAGCACCAGAACGTACAGGAACGGCGTCAGCGTATCCCCTTAAAGCACCCGGGAGGATGTGTCAAAAGGATCCGTTAGAACGTCCGGTGTCATCACAGCAGCTTTTGTTTCGTGGTACAGCGACATTACGGTGGAAACCATTCCGCTGCTCTGCTACGTTGTAAGCGCGAAACACTTGTAGCGCGGCCCTCAACACTGAGTCGAAAGCCTTCCTGAAATCGATGAAGATCAGGATGAGGGTCAGCTGACGGATTCGCGCTTCCTCGATGATTCAGCGAAAAGCTAGGATCTGCACCACTGTGCCGCGATGGGACCGGAAACCGTTCTGCTCAGACCGTAGGTACGGATCCAGCACGGGCTGCAACCGCGTTAGCTGTATCTGGTTAAACAGCTTCGCTGCGCAGGAATGCAGGCAGATGCGTCGGTGCTCCTCCAGCCATGTGGTGCTCGGCTTCTTAGAAATGGCGACGATGTGCGCCATGCGCCACCGGACATCGTCTTTGATGACCGGTGCCACGCTAAAACTCTCTGTCTGCGTCTTCGGCGGCAGTCTCATGTTCTCGGGCAGCGGGGGTGGCGGCATTTTCACAGCGGCGGCGAATAACTCGGCAGCTTGTTGCGGCGCTCGTGCAGAGCGTCGCCAGTCGAATTCAGGTCAAGGCGCCGTTTTCGCCCGTCAGAGCGTTGATGGTGGACCAGGCCACTCGACCTTTAGCGTGAGGCCCGGCGGCAGATACGGCCTTAATAGTATCGCCTACGGCGGCTTGCTGCCGCTGCACATAAAAAGTTACCAGGAACTCCTCTGCCTCGCGTCTAGGGGCCTAACCCTGGCCAAGTAAGGCATAAGCTAGAAAACTTGCTTTAACTGGATTGGCTCTTAAGTTAGGATATGCCTTATATGTAAATCAATATATCTTTATTATATTTGCATAAAATGTAATCAGTCTACAATTTCGAATATGCTAAACTTTAATCACTACACAAGCAATAACAACTAGCTATTTAGTGTCTTAGTGCGGACTTGCGGTTAGCGGCGGCGTTTTTGTTTGCAAGACTGAATGAGCGAGTGTGATTTAAACTTCTGCAAAGGAACGGTGTTTGTCAATTACGAACTTAACGATTGCCGTTACCAGCCTATTTACGAAAAGCAAAGATAATCGGTAGCAACTAAAAAGATACTTTGGGATTGAGATATAGATCAAATTGGAAGCAATAAGAAGTCATTTTACTTCAAGAGAAAAACGAAACAAACCTACATTTTCTAAATTTGTAAGTAATGCAACGCTCTTAATGTTTAACCCCCACGTCACAACTATATATCCGAGACACGATTACAAGTAAACTGTCAAAAAGCCCACAATTGAATCCCAAAAATATCAAACTTGTAATATGAGTCTTTATTACCACATATGTTCGACTACAGCGTGCCGCTGTAAAAAATGCAAAACTTTAAACGTTACTTTTAAAGGACATGAAAATTTTTCTATTGCAACAAAAACTTGGACAAACTTCTAACGTGCAGTAATGCAACATTTAAAGTTATTCACTTTTGCTATAATTTTAATGCCCGTGAAAATTTTTGAGTTTAAAGTTTCCGGTAATTTTTTTGCAGGGAAATGCGTTAAGTGGTACAGTGGTACACTAGGGACAGTAGGCAAACGGAAATTTCGTTAAATGGAATGGTTACGGATACACAAATTGGACGTCCCCTGGCCTAGCGCCCCCTAGGCGGCCACCATTCGGGCCTGGCTGAAAATGTGGGTGAAATTCGTGATAAATTCGCTTAAAATCGACCCAAAACTTTCCCAAAGTTGACCCGACTTTCAACTGGCACAAAGACAGCAAATTTCGGTGAAAATCATACCAATATTGGTAAAAAATTGACCCGAACTTTAAAAACGCTGGAAATCGTATCGAAATCGTTCCAACGCGGGTCTAAAAACTTGAAAAATGTTGTACTTGGTTCCCACTGGAATATCACTACAGTAAAACCAGTCCAAATATAATCTTGCATTTCTCATTTATAAAAAATCGTACATTCCTACTCTTATTAATTGATATCTTAAAAAGAAAAAATTCTAACCCTGTCGCTCTCTACAAGTGGACTGAAAACATTGCTGGCAGATCTTTCGCCGGCCAGTCGACTATGCCCAACAGGGCGATCGTCTGGGCCTCTGCGTCACCCAGCTGGATCCGCGCCTCCTGGAGCGCGGCCTAGTCTACTCGCCCGGCTCCGTGCCGACAATTCACGCCCTAGTGCTGCCTGTGTCACCTGTGCGACACTTCAAACTGCCAATCAGATCCAAGGCTAAGCTGCATGTCAGCCTGGGACACGACACTGCCATGGCCAGCCTGCTGCTGTTCAGATCTCCGGAACCCGATCGGCCCCTAGCTGAGCAGTTCTGCGAATACGTTGAAGAGGCCAGCATGCGAGAGTGCCCGCCTGGCCTCCACGCTCTGTTAGAGTTTGAGAGGCCGATTCAGGTAACGACGCGCTATCTGTTTAGCATTAATAAATTGACCTACAACTTTGGATCCTTAATTATGACTTAACACTTTCAGTAACACCTTCATTTCCGATTAATGATCACACCTTATCAGCTAAACAAGTGTTTCTTCTTACTTTAGAGCTTACTATCACTTGGACATGCACCATATTTTCTTAATTAATTATCACACCTGATCGTTTAAACTACGCGTGTTGCTAATTATGGCGCCTTATCAGTTTGACTCGATATTTTCGTAACTAATTATCACACCTTATCAGCTTGGGCAATGCCTATTACACGTATTAATCGGGTATCACACCTAATTTCGTGTGTTTGTAATTAAAACGTCTAATCATTTTGAATTTTATTGGGCAATTTTTCCCATAATTTATTTAACCTTTCAACTTCGGCTTTTATGCCAGTTACCATTCCAAATCAGCCTTTTATTCCTAATTAGTAGTAACCCCAGGATCAAAGGTTTGAAAAGTTTTAGTACCACCAGTTTAAAACTCCTAAAGCGCCCCTACAATGACTTATCTCGTAGGCCCCTCCAAGCGCAATCGTGATCGTCTCCAAGCTTGACGTCGATATCAACCAGAATGTGTGCCGGATCGCCATGCACGGCCGTCCGCTTGAGGTCTTTCAGTCTGCCGACTACAAAACCACCCAGCTGCCCAGACTGCTCAAAGTCTACCGTCCGAAATGTCGGCGCGGTCGACTGGATCGAGTTAAAGATGCGTACACAGTCATCGTCACAGGCCTATTTCGAAAAGAGACAAATCTGGATGCTTTTATCGGATTGCAGGTGAGAAGTCTTTTAGATGCTTCCGATAAAGTTTCTAGGATGCGATTTTGAAGTTTCGGGGTCGAAGCTCCTAGATTCATGTGTGAGATTTCAAAGCTTCGAGTCAATATTCTAGGGGGAGGTTTCAAAGCTTCGAGTCAATATTCTAGGGGGAGATTTCAAAGCTTCGAGTCAATATTCTAGGGGGAGATTTCAAAGCTTCGAGTCAGTATTCTAGGGGGAGATTTCAAAGCTTCGAGTCAATATTCTAGGGGGAGATTTCAAAGCTTCGAGTCAATATTCTAGGGGGAGATTTCAAAGCTTCGAGTCAATATTCTAGGGGGAGATTTCTAAGCTTCGAGTCAATATTCTAGGGGGGAGATTTCTAAGCTTCGAGTCAATATTCTAGGGGGAGATTTCTAAGCTTCGAGTCAATATTCTAGGGGGAGATTTCAAAGCTTCGAGTCAATATTCTAGGCCCTAGGGGGAGAAAGAAGGAGCAACTTTCTCACTCTGTCTAATTACCCGCCACTAACGGCATGTGCAGGTGTCGCTATCCTCAGGCCAGCTGGGCCGCATTGAAGGCTCCTTCGGTCAGAGCGGCAAGTGCACGGTGCGCATGATGCAGCCGTTGCCGGACGAGTTCTGCCAACGCTACGGAGGCGGCAAGCGAAGTAAAGGCGCCGCCGGGCCAACGGAACCAGTTGAAATCACTCTGAACTTTAAGCGCCTATTGTTTGATCCGTTGAGAAAGATGACTCAAACTTGACAGACTTGACGGATTTAAACATTTGCAAAATATAATACTGTCAATCGCAGTTTAAGTAGTAAAATTGTCGGGCTGTCAATCTTCACAAATCCCTCAGGTTGAGCAGTCCATTCTCCGAAATCCTCATATTGAGCTGCCGTTTCTTCCCAATCCTCAGATTAAGCTGTCAATCATCCCAGATCCTCAGGTTAAGCAGTCAATTCTCCTAATCCTCAGGTTGAGCATCCGATTCTCCCCTATCCTCAGGTTGAGCAGCCGATTCTCCCCTATCCTCAGGTTGAGCAACCGATTCTCCCCTATCCTCAGCTTGAGCAGCCGATTCTCCCCTATCCTCAGGTTGAGCAGCCTATTCTCCCCTATCCTCAGGTTGAGCAGCCTATTCTCCCCTATCCTCAGGTTGAGCAGCCTATTCTCCCCTATCCTCAGCTTGAGCAGCCTATTCTCCCCTATCCTCAGCTTGAGCAGCCGATTCTCCCCTATCCTCAGCTTGAGCAGCCGATTCTCCCCTATCCTCAGCTTGAGCAGCCTATTCTCCCCTATCCTCAGCTTGAGCAGCCGATTCTCCCCTATCCTCAGCTTGAGCAGCCTATTCTCCCCTATCCTCAGCTTGAGCAGCCTATTCTCCCCTATCCTCAGCTTGAGCAGCCTATTCTCCCTATCCTCAGGTTGAGCAGCCGATTCTCCCCTATCCTCAGCTTGAGCAGCCGATTCTCCCCTATCCTCAGGTTGAGCAGCCGATTCTCCCCTATCCCCAGTTGTAGCTGACAATATCCCTAGATAATCATTATCAGAACTCAATCGTTCCTTTGTTTTCGTTTTGCGTTCTGAATTTGCGTTCGTTTTGCGCACTTTAAGGTAGCATTTCGATTGTCCTTCCTACTCACTAAGTAGTTAAGATAGCGCGTTTCTAAAATATTTTCATAATTATGCCCGATAACAAAATGTTTTTGCTTTCTGTCACAGTATGCACTCTTAATTTTAGTAAATAGAAAAATTTTTGAATGCTTAAACTAATTACCTTTACCGGTTATTTTACTGGAATAATATTCAAGTTACGCGCACTGAATAACTTTTTTCCCTTTTTAACAACTTTATAAGCCACTAACGAAACTATAAAGTTGATCGCTAGGATTATATAATGTGATTATATTGATCAAAATGCACAAAAAAGCCTTTACATTATATTTTTTAATCGCTGGTGTAGGCATGGAAACTCATGGAAACATAAGATTGGCTAGTCGGTTGACCAATAGAAACGAAGGATTAGCTAGGCGATATCTATTGGCTGGAAACAAAGGATAGGCTAGGCAATATCTATTGGCTGGAAACGAAGGATAGGCTAGGCAATATCTATTGGCTGGAAACGAAGGATAGGCTAGGCAATATCTATTGGCTGGAAACGAAGGATAAGCTAGGCGATATCTATTAGCTGACCAATGGAAACGAAGGATAAGCTAGGCGATATCTATTGGCTGGAAACGAAGGATAAGCTAGGCGATATCTATTAGCTGACCAATGGAAACGAAGGATAAGCTAGGCGATATCTATTAGCTGACCAATGGAAACGAAGGATAAGCTAGGCGATATCTATTGGCTGAAAACGAAGGATAGGCTAGGCGATATCTATTGGCTGAAAACGAAGGATAGGCTAGGCGATATCTATTAGCTGACCAATGGAAACGAAGGATAAGCTAGGCGATATCTATTAGCTGAACAATGGAAACGAAGGATATAAGCGAGGCAATTTCCATTTTCTGACCAATTGAAATGAAGGACAAGCTAGGCGATTTCTATTGGTCTATCGAAGCACACGAAGTATAAGCCAGCCAAATTCTTAAATTGCAGTCTACAGACGGCTTACTGGAGTACGAAAGCGCGCTGTTCCTGGATCTGTTCCACCAGGACGGCCTGGCAGTTCTCGGCGCGGGACTCTGTCCGCACCGTCTGGCTGCTCAGCTAATCCGGCTCTACTCTGACCCTGCTCACCTGGTCCTGGTTGTCAACGCCAGACCTGACGAGGCCGAATTCTACGCTGATTATATTCAGGGCGCCTGCGAAGCAGCCGGCCAGCCGCCGGTGTCGCCACCTCCTCGCGCGCTGACCTCGGAGCAGCCGCAGTCGGAGAGGCGTCGCCTATACAACGATGGCGGCGTGTTCTTCGCCTCGTCCGCTCAGATTCTTGTTGTAGACTTCCTGAGATCGATTGTGCCAGCCGAAGCTGTGACTGGGCTCATTGTGCTTCACGCTGACGAAGTGTTGGACCTCTGCCAGGTCGGCTATAGATCTCCTATGACCCAGCTAAAAATTCCCTATGACCTAGCTATAGATCCCCTATGACCCAGCTATAAATCCCCTTTGACCCAGCTATAAATCCCCTATGACCCAGCTATAAATCCCCTATGACCTAGCTATAGATCCCCAATGACCCAGCTATAGATCCCCTATCACCCAGCTATAAAACCCCCATGACCTAGCTATAGATCCCCAATGACCCAGCTATAGATCCCCTATGACCCAGCTATAGATCCCTATGACCTAGCTATAGATCCCCTATGACCCAGCTATAGATCCCCTATGACCCAGCTATAAATCCCCTATGACCCAGCTATAAATCCCCTATGACCCAGCTATAAATCCCTATGACCTAGCCATAGATCCCCAATGACCCAGCTATAGATCCCCTATCACCCAGCTAAGATCCCCTATGACCTAGCTTTAGATCCCCTATGACCCAGCTATAGATCCCCTATCACCCAGCTATAGATCCCCAATGACCCAGCTATAGATCCCCTATCACCCAGCTATAGATCCCCTATCACCCAGCTATAGATCCCCTATGACCTAGCTTTAGATCCCCTATGACCCATATGATTCTGATCCCTCACAAATCCAGGAGGCGTTCGTGCTTCGCCTGTACCGCGAGGCGAACCCCACTGGCTTCATCAAAGCCATCACGGACAGGGCGCAGGGGCTGACGCGCGGCGGCTTCGGCATCGAGCGAATTCTACGCACCCTGTTTGTGCCCGGCTTGTTCCTGCTGCCAAGATTTCACGAGAGCGTGGCTGCCTGTATGGACGCCTGCCCGCCTCAGGTGTGATCTAGGGATGGGGAAGAAAATATGGGATTTGGTGGGGGATATTGATTGGGATTGAGTGGGGAAAAGAGAAGATAGGATTAAGTGGGGAATAAAGAATTAGATTGGATCGAAAAAACAATATGAGGTTTGATAGGATGGATGAGGAATACTATATGAGATTGGTTGGGGAAGACAGGATGGGTTGGGATCGGAAAGTCAGGATGGGATGGGATCGGAAAGTCATGATGGGATGGGATCGGGAAGACAGGATGGAATGGGATCGGAAAGTCAGGATGGGATCTGGTAGACAGGATGGGATAGGATCGGAAAGTCAGGATGGCATGGGATCGGAAAGTCAGGATGGGATGGGATCGGAAAGTCAGGATGGGATGGGATCGGAAAGTCAGGATGGGATGGGATTGGCGAGACAAAATTGGATGGGATCGGAAAGTCAGGATGGGATGGAATTGGCGAGACAAAATGGAATGGGATCGGAAAGTCAGGATGGGATGGGATCGGAAAGTCAGGATGGCATGGGATCGGAAAGTCAGGATGGGATGGGATCGGAAAGTCAGGATGGGATGGGATCGGAAAGTCAGGATGGGATGGGATCGGAAAGTCATGATGGGATGGGATCGGGAAGACAGAATGGAATGGGATCGGAAAGTCAGGATGGGATCTGGTAGACAGGATGGGATAGGATCGGAAAGTCAGGATGGGATGGGATCGGAAAGTCAGGATGGGATGGGATTGGCGAGACAAAATTGGATGGGATCGGAAAGTCAGGATGGGATGGAATTGGCGAGACAAAATGGAATGGGATCGGAAAGTCAGGATGGGATGGGATCGGAAAGTCAGGATGGCATGGGATCGGAAAGTCAGGATGGGATGGGATCGGAAAGTCAGGATGGGATGGGATCGGAAAGTCAGGATGGGATGGGATCGGAAAGTCAGGATTGGATGGGATTGGCGAGACAAAATTGGATGGGATCGGAAAGTCAGGATGGGATGGAATTGGCGAGACAAAATGGAATGGGATCGGAAAGTCAGGATGGCATGGGATCGGCGAGACAGAATGGGATGGGATCGGAAAGACACAATGAAATGGGATCGGGTAGACAGGATGTGATTACCGTACTGTATGGGTATGAGAGGATAGGATAGAGAACAGAAAGGGTAATAGAAGGGGGAAGTAATATAACAAGTTTTTATCCCTACGCCCTCAAACTCAGGTAGAGGAGGTTCGCGTTCGTCTAACTGAACCGATGCTTCGCTGCCAGTCGGCCCTGGTGGACCTGCTGAAGGCCTGCATGCAGGAGCTGTCCCGTTCAGCGCCGGTTCTAGACGCCAACGAGCTGACGGTGGAGAACGCGCTGACTCGCGGCTTCGACCAGCTGCTTCGAGCCTACACTGACCCAGTCTGGCACCGGATGAGCTACCGCAGTCGGCAGCTGGTGGCCGACATCCGCACCCTGCGCCGCTTCCTGCTGGCTCTGACTCAGGTTGACTCAGGGATCTGACTCAGGTTGACTCCGGGATCTGACTCATTTTGCTTCAGGGATCTGACTCAGGTTGCTTCAGGGATCTGACTCAGGTTGATTCAGGGATCTGACTCATTTTGCTTCAGGGATCTGGCTCAAGTTGCTTCAGGGATCTGGCTCAAGTTGCTTCAGGGATCTGACTCAAGTTGCTTCAGGGATCTGACTCAAGTTGACTCAGGGATCTGACTCAGGTTAACTCAGGGATCTGACTCAGTTTGACTCAGGTTGACTCAGGGATCTGACTCAGGTTGCTTCAGGGATCTGACTCAGGTTAACTCAGGGATCTGACTCGGGTTGACTCCGGGATCTGACTCATTTGTTTCAGGGATCTGACTCATTTGTTTCAGGGATCTGTCTCAGGTTGACTCCGGGATCTGACTCGGGTTGCTTCAGGGCTCTGACTCATTTTGCTTCAGAGCTCTGACTCATTTTGCTTCAGGGATCTGACTCATTTGCTTCAGGGATCTGACTCATTTGCTTCAGGGATCTGACTCGGGTTAACTCAGGGCTCAGAGTGTCATGATTCTTTCATTTTGAAAAGCGTTCTCAATTGCATCGCAGGAGGACCCAGCCGCATTTCACCGTCGCGTCGCCTCGGTCATCAGCAGCGAGAAAGCATTCGGCGCCAACTCCGGCTGGCTTTTTCTGGCCGAAGCTGACCGACTCCTGTCAGCCAGCAAGGCCAGACTTGGCGGCTCAGCCACTGGTCCAGCTTCCGGATACGAGATTCCGCCTAAGTGGCTGTCCTGTCGAGCTATTCTGAAGGAAATTGAGCAGCAGCAAGATGAACTGCCTTCAAGGTGTGAGACTTGCTTTAAGGCACTGTTAGTTTGATTTCTTAGAGTTCTTTGAAGTTTATTTAGTCTATAGGATTGACCCCCTCTCTCTAGTGTTGACCCCCTCTCAGTGTTGGGTTGGCCCCCTCTCAGTGTAGGATTGACCCCCTCTCTCTAGGATTGACCCCCTCTCAGTGTAGGGTTGACCCCCTCTCAGTGTAGGGTTGACCCCCTCTCAGTGTAGGATTGACTCCCTCTCAGTGTAGGATTGACCCCCTCTCAGTGTAGGATTGACCCCCTCTCTCTAGGATTGACCCCCTCTCAGTGTAGGGTTGACCCCCTCTCAGTGTAGGATTGACCCCCTCTCTCTAGAATTGACCCCCCCTCTCTCTAGAATTGACCCCTGTCTCTCTAGAATTGACCCCGTCTTCTGTAAAATTGACCGCAACGCTGTTCGGTTGACTCCATCTAATTTATTTCCTAATCAATTTTCTTAGGAAAATTTATTTATTTATTATTGACTTGCAATTGTAGCGGCTCAAATTCTGAGCAGCCGAACAGGCGTCAGCTCCGCACTCTGGTCCTGGTTCACGACGCAGCCACTCAGCGTCAATTATTTGCCTACCTAACTGTAGGCGCCGAGGCAGCGTTTGCCGCCGACAAGCAAAACAATTCCGATAATTCCGATTCGGAATCTGATGTCGGCGTTAAAACTGCCGCCGCCAACAACAACAACAACAAAAAGAAGAAGATTGCAAACAGGCAACGGAAACAAAATAAAAAGCCGACCGCACTAACACTCACCCAGATGCTGCGACCGCAGCAGGCGGAAGACCCCAAAGCTGAAACCGACGATGACGCTGATGAAGCAATTGACGAATCTAAAATCGACGAAATTGATTTAAAAAGACGATTCCCAAGTATTCGCTTATTCGAAGTCAATAATAATACGAGCGATACTGTTTGTCGGCATGCAATATTTGCGATTAAAAACTATTTCGCTGGCGTCGGTCAAACCCGACGTCAGGCGTCGTCGATCGGACATCAGCAGGCTTTGCCGCAGCTGCTAGACTGTTGGCAGCCGCATTGTGTACTGCTGTACGATGCAGATTCGACCAGCGTACGCCAGCTGGAGGTGTACAGTCTATGTCGAAGGCGTGTTAATAATCAACAGCCGAGTCCGCTGCTCATCTATTTCTTTGTCTACGAGAGTAGCGTAGAGGAGCAGCGCTACCTGACCCAGCTGCGCAAGGAGAAAGACGCTTTCGAATTTCTTATACGCGAACGCAGCGTCGCCGTGGTTACCAGCGAACCGGTTGTCAAGGGCGATTTAGCGCCGGCTGAAGAGCTAGAACCTGACATTGGTGGCATTGGAACTGTACCTGCCAGCCAAACTGCCGAGCAGCATCAGGTGTGATTGGATGAAGACTGGGATAAAACTCAGGGAAGAATATGATAGAACTCAGTTGGATAGAATATGATAGAACTCAGTTGAATAGAGTAGGATAGAACTCAGTTGAATAGAGTAGGATAGAACTCAGTTGGATAGAATATGATAGAACTCAGTTGAATAGAGTAGGATAGAACTCAGTTGGATAGAATATGATAGAACTCAGTAGTATAGAACAGGATAGAACTCAGTAGGATAGAACAGGATAAAATGCGGTTTCAGTTCGGAATCATATCTCCATCGTTGTCATCATTGTCGATCTTCTCGCCCCGTCGCCGTTCAGGTGATCGTAGACGTTCGCGAGTTTCGCAGCGAGCTGCCATGCCTACTGCACAGGCGAGGCATCACCATCTTGCCTGTGACCATCGATATTGGCGACTACGTTCTCACTCCTGAGATCTGCGTTGAGCGAAAGTCTGTCAGCGATTTGATTGGCTCGTTAAACAGCGGACGGCTCTATAATCAGGTTAGGAAAATTTGATTCGTAACTGCTAATGATCCTATACCAACTACCATCTTTGATCATCAATATACCCCCCTATAGTCTATGATCCTTTTCATTCGTCTTTCGACACTTCACATGATCAATGACTCTATTTTATCATAATGACCCTCTTCTCTGATCAATGACCCTCTTCTACAATCAATGACCCTCTCTATGATCAATGACCCTCTTCTATGATCAATGACCCTCTTCTATGATCAATGACCCTCTTTTACAATCACTGACCCTTTTCTACAATCAATGATCCTCTTCTACAATCAATGACCCTCTTCTATGATCAATGACCCTCTTCTATGATCAATGACCCTCTTCTATGATCAATGACGCTCTCTATGATCAATAACCCTCTTCTACAATCAATGACCCTCTTCTATGATCAATGACCCTCTCTATGATCAATAACCCTCTTCTACAATCAATGACCCTCTTCTATGATCAATGACCCTCTCTATGATCAATGACCCTCTTCTATGATCAATGACCCCCTTCTATGATCAATGACCCTCTTCTATGATCGATGACCATCTTCCATCATAAATGCCTTTTTTCTGCAATTGATGAGCATCTTCCATGATGAATGACCCTCTTTCGTGACCAGTCAATGACCCTCATGATCAATGACCCGCTCTCGTCATCGCTGAAGTCATTCGTGGCTCTCGCACCCTGCTTGCCAGGTCGTGAACATGACCCAGCACTATCGCACGCCGGCACTTCTCATTGAATTCGACGCAGAGCGCAGCGGTTTCGCGCTCTTTCACGGCCGCGCCGCCATGAGCTCCGAGCTGAACTCGTCCGACGTGATTTCCCGCCTCAGCCTGCTGACTCTGCACTTTCCACAGCTGCGCATTCTGTGGAGCCCGGCGCCTCACGCAACCGCCGAACTGTTCCACGACCTCAAACGCGGCCGACCCCAGCCGCAGCTCCAACTGCTGCCGTCTGTCACCGCCGTCGTAGCTAACGACGCTGACACGGGCGTCGCTTTAGAAACATTCGACGAACAGACTTCGTTGTCGTCGTCGGCGACCTCGTCGGCCGCAATGCGCCATGTGGCTCGCTCGATGCTGCTGAGAATGCCTGGCGTCGGGCATCGCAATGTCCGCTCGCTTGTCAAGGCGGCCGGTGGCAGCTTCGCCGGACTCTGCCAACTCGGCGTTGGCGAACTGCGCGAAGCTCTCGGCCAACGCGAGGCCGCTGAACGGCTACACGAGTTTCTTCACACTGACGGGCGCCGGGTCCAGCAACAGCAGCAGCAGCAGCCTAGCAGGGTAGGCACCGCATCGCGCAGACCCAACATTCAACTGGCTACCAAACTGCCCACTGGATACAAGAAGAAGTGACGAAACAAATCTCTGACCCTGGTGCGTGAAGCAGCGCCACAAAATTCCCAATTTGCTGCTAATTAATTCACTGAAACTTATTGTTTTCAACGCAAATGTCTGCATTTTACTACTGAATATTTTGTAATTAGTAGTGTATCGTTTTTGTAATAATAGTTATGGATTATTGTAACAATAACTGTCGACTTTAAATTCTGACTTGTCTTAATAAAAGAAATTTTCAATTAGCTCGTTTATTTTTCATTCACGCTATGCTGAAAAAATGAAACACCGTTTTTTATCACGGTTCATTGTTGATATTTGGGTTTCAAGATCACACAAAACGGCAGTGAAGTCAGTGAGTTTAAAGTAGACTATTGGTCAGTGAGTGTACATAGACTATTGGTCAGTGAGTGTACATAGACTACTGGTCACTGAGTGTACATAGACTACTGGTCAGTGAGTGTACATAGACTATTGGTCACTGAGTGTACATAGACTATTGGTCAGTGAGTGTACATAGACTATTGGTCAGTGAGTGTACATAGACTACTGGTCACTGAGTGTACATAGACTATTGGTCAGTGAGTGTACATAGACTACTGGTCACTGAGTGTACATAGACTATTGGTCAGTGAGTGTACATAGACTATTGGTCACTGAGTGTACATAGACTATTGGTCAGTGAGTGTACATAGACTACTGGTCACTGAGTGTACATAGACTATTGGTCAGTGAGTGTACATAGACTATTGGTCACTGAGTGTACATAGACTATTGGTCAGTGAGTGTACATAGACTACTGGTCACTGAGTGTACATAGACTATTGGTCAGTGAGTGTACATAGACTATTGGTCAGTGAGTGTACATAGACTATTGGTCAGTGAGTGTACATAGACTACTGGTCACTGAGTGTACATAGACTATTGGTCAGTGAGTGTACATAGACTATTGGTCACTGAGTGTACATAGACTATTGGTCAGTGAGTGTACATAGACTACTGGTCACTGAGTGTACATAGACTACTGGTCACTGAGTGTACATAGACTTTATTGGTCACTGAGTGTACATAGACTATTGGTCAGTGAGTGTACATAGACTACTGGTCACTGAGTGTACATAGACTTTATTGGTCAGTGAGTGTACATAGACTATTGGTCGGAGTTTAACTCAACTGAGTATTCGCCGGTTAGCAACAAGTTCATTACTCTCCTATCCTCAGATTTAGACTGTTCAGTAAGTTGCAGATAATTTGGCTCTAGATCCAGACCAAATCTAGTCAAATCCTTGATATCTTTATCCAGTTTAGTCTCCATAGTTTTCAGATTGACTAGGCATGGTTCAGCAGTAATAGACTCCGATAGACTCTTTGAGCTGTTGTCCAACGATTTTTGCGGTACAGTTGCTTCTAGACCGTCGGGCGATGACTTTGACTGGTCTTTCGCTGAGGTCATGTTCCTCTGCCTTCTGATCAGATCTCGGTTTATGCGGGATAATTTCCTCAAACGGGACTTGAGTCTATGGCTACAGCAGTAATTTATAGGAGTAAATCGATTTTTTGAAAGGTGAATAAATACAAGCACTAATGAACTGCGTTGCTGGGTTGGACAGATTTGTAGTTAATTAAATCACTAGCCTAGTCACTTCCTGTCTGCATTGACTAGGGCTTGGTTGGTAAAAGGTTGGGGCATGTACTTTTAGATTGCCCATTGACTGACTGTAATTAGTATGCCCTTAAAATATGCAGAGCTATAGTAGCTATGAATACAACGATAGCCTGCCACGTTTCTTCAGGTTGCAGCCCCCATTCCACCGTCTCTTCAGGTTGCAGCCCCCATTCCACCGTCTCTTCAGTTTGCAACCCCCATTCCACCGTCTGTTCAGGTTGCAGCCCCCATTCCACCGTCTCTCCAGGTTGCAGCCCCCATTCCACCGTCTCTTCAGGTTGCAACCCCCATTCCACCGTCTCTTCAGGTTGCAGCCCCCATTCCACCGTCTCTTCAGGTTGCAACCTCCATTCCACCGTCTCTTCAGGTTGCAACCTCCATTCCTCCGTCTCTTCAGGTTGCAACCCCCATTCCACCGTCTCTTCAGGTTGCAACCCCCATTCCACCGTCTCTTCAGGTTGCAACCCCCATTCCACCGTCTCTTCAGGTTGCAACCTCCATTCCACCGTCTCTTCAGGTTGCAACCCCCATTCCACCGTCTCTTCAGGTTGCAGCCCCCATTCCACCGTCTCTTCAGGTTGCAGCCCCCATTCCACCGTCTCTTCAGGTTGCAACCCCCATTCCACCGTCTCTTCAGGTTGCAGCCCCCATTCCACCGTCTCTTCAGGTTGCAACCTCCATTCCACCGTCTCTTCAGGTTGCAACCTCCATTCCTCCGTCTCTTCAGGTTGCAACCCCCATTCCACCGTCTCTTCAGGTTGCAACCTCCATTCCACCGTCTCTTCAGGTTGCAACCCCCATTCCACCGTCTCTTCAGGTTGCAACCTCCATTCCACCGTCTCTTCAGGTTGCAACCTCCATTCCACCTTTTCTTCAGGTTGCAGCCCCCATTCCACCGTCTCTTCAGGTTGCAACCTCCATTCCACCGTCTCTTCAGGTTGCAACCTCCATTCCTCCGTCTCTTCAGGTTGCAACCTCCATTCCACCGTCTCTTCAGGTTGCAACCCCCATTCCACCGTCTCTTCAGGTTGCAACCCCCATTCCACCGTCTCTTCAGCTTGCAAACCCCATTCCACCGTCTCTTCAGGTTGCAACCCCCATTCCACCGTCTCTTCAGGTTGCAACCTCCATTCCACCGTCTCTTCAGGTTGCAACCTCCATTCCACCTTTTCTTCAGGTTGCAGCCCCCATTCCACCGTCTCTTCAGGTTGCAACCTCCATTCCACCGTCTCTTCAGGTTGCAACCTCCATTCCTCCGTCTCTTCAGGTTGCAACCTCCATTCCACCGTCTCTTCAGGTTGCAACCCCCATTCCACCGTCTCTTCAGGTTGCAACCTCCATTCCACCGTCTCTTCAGGTTGCAACCCCCATTCCACCGTCTCTTCAGCTTGCAACCCCCATTCCACCGTCTCTTCAGGTTGCAACCCCCATTCCACCGTCTCTTCAGGTTGCAACCTCCATTCCACCGTCTCTTCAGGTTGCAACCCCCATTCCACCGTCTCTTCAGCTTGCAAACCCCATTCCACCGTCTCTTCAGGTTGCAACCCCCATTCCACCGTCTCTTCAGGTTGCAACCTCCATTCCACCGTCTCTTCAGGTTGCAACCTCCATTCCACCGTCTCTTCAGGTTGCAACCCCCATTCCACCGTCTCTTCAGCTTGCAAACCCCATTCCACCGTCTCTTCAGGTTGCAACCCCCATTCCACCGTCTCTTCAGGTTGCAACCTCCATTCCACCGTCTCTTCAGGTTGCAACCTCCATTCCACCGTCTCTTCAGCTTGCAACCTCCATTGTCCGTTTCTTCAGGGTTTCTTCAGTCTGCTTTTCCCCATATTTTCATGTCGATTAAAGTGAGCAATATAATTTAGCTATTTACGATTTTAGAATTAAATAACCCTGTTTCTATCCCCGCTATTGTTTTAATTCACAGATCGCATCCCTAACTAGTTAGATATATTTCCCATATGCTCTGTTTTCGTCTGCTTTCAGTCCTCGGGGTAAATATTGAGTCTAAACAGCCTTTCAAAGCTAATTCCCAAAGTTTTCTAGATCAAATCATTAGCTTTAGCCATATAAGGCTGACTCATTTCCCAATGACAGCGCGTGTTTCAGTGGTGTCCCTGCATAGTGTATTGGATCGCAGAGGATATAGAAAATTCCAGAAGACTTAGCTGAGGGCTTGCTTACAACTGGTCTAGCCCACTGAGTCTAGTCATAAATAGCCCCGTTTTTTTAACTTAAGTCAGGTTTTAAGCTTCCAAAGCTTTAAGAAGTCAAGTTGCAGATAAGAACTGACCGCTGAGCATGCTGGTTCGCTCAGCAGCTTCCATCATCGCCAGAACTTTAAATAGGCGTCGCCAATTGTCCTCGTATCTGTTCAGCGGCAACAGCTCGCCTTGGAACCGACTGACCAGTCCGGAGGTTCCAATCGTCCCGTCTGCGGCGGCAGCTGCTCTAGCTGACAGTCCCGAAGATCCAGAACGCTTAGTTGGCACAGCCGGCCTTCGCAAATTTGTTGAGAACATCACCAAGAAGCCAAAGGAGGCCAGGCTATGGCTGAAGTACTTCAAGTATTTCTCGGCGAAGTCACCCGGCCGGGCGTTCGCTGTGATGCGCCTGGCGCCAGACGTCTTCAACGACACTCGCGAGCTTCGACGACTGGCCTGGTCCACGGCCTTCCTGTTTGAGCACGGCCTCGTGTCCGCGCTGATCTGTCGGATGGCCGGCGACGAGGACTGGCGCCGGGCTGAGCTGCTGAGCCAGCTGCTGTCCAGACACGGCGTACCGTCGCGCGTCCTGCTGATGAACGGTCTGGCAGATGCGGAGGACTCCGTCGGCTGCCTGTCGAAGCAACAGGGCGAGAATCTGCTGGCTTTGGCCCAGGTCTGCGTACCGATCGTCTGCTGTCCGGTGCTCGAGTCGACAGCCACCAACACCACGTCATGCTTCGCTGCAGATGCGGCCGATGGCAGATCTTCGGGTGCGGCTGACGCTGTCGACGCCTCTCTGATGCGTATCTGCCGCTCGCTGCGACCACTGAAAGTCATGCTGCTTAGCGGCCAAAGCGGACTGCCAGATCCGAGGGGCCGAATCATGAGCGACATTCATTTGCCAGGTGAGACTAGCAACTAGGCTTGGCTAGTTTACTAGTTACATGTCACTAGACCAACAATGACGGCACAAAACGTTCACAAAAACACCAATCACAACGTTAAAAATCTCCCAAAAGTAACTAAACTTAATGAAACGTCATAAACCTACCTTACAATCCTGCAACAACGTCACCAACATTCAACAACATCGCAAACCTACAAAAACTTCAAAAACCAACAACAACGTCGCAAACATACTACAACGTCAAAAACCTACAACAACGTCACAAACCTACAACAACGTCACAAACCTACAACAACGTCACAAACCTGCAACAACGTCGCAAACCTACAACAACGTCACAAACCTACAACAACGTCACAAGCCTACAACAACGTCGCAAACCTACAACAACGTCACAAACCTACAACAACGTCACAAACCTACAACAACGTCACAAACCTACAACAACGTCGCAAACCTACAACAACGTCACAAACCTACAACAACGTCACAAACCTACAACAACGTCACAAACCTACAACAACGTCACAAACCTACAACAACGTCACAAACCTACAACAACGTCACAAACCTGCAACAACGTCACAAGCCTACAACAACGTCACAAACCTACAACAACGTCACAAACCTACAACAACGTCACAAACCTACAACAACGTCGCAAACCTACAACAACGTCACAAACCTACAACAACGTCACAAACCTACAACAACGTCACAAACCTACAACAACGTCGCAAACCTACAACAACGTCGCAAACCTACAACAACGTCACAAACCTACAACAACGTCACAAACCTACAACAACGTCACAAACCCACGTCGTAAAACTTGCCACAACATCACAAAAATTTTACTAACAAATCACAAAAGCTACCAAATCGGTAAAAAGCATGTCAACTATAGCACACACTAATAAAACAAAAAAATGCGTAAACTTTACCAAATAAAAACTAAAAAAACTCTTCTTTTTCTGATTCCAGGTGATCTTGCGCCACTCGTAGGCAGCAGCAGTCATCTGAGCCACGAGCAGCGTCGACTCCTGCGTACCTCAGCGGGTTTATTAAACTGCTTATCAAGCGAAAGCCAGGTGATACTAACTAGCGCTGGCTGCGTTGTTCAAGAACTTTTCACCCATCACGGCTCGGGGACAATGGTCCGGTCTAGCGAACGCATCGTTCAACAATGCACCCTGAAGGGTGTCAATCGGGCGGCCCTGTCGGCCCTATTAAATCGCTCATTTGTTAAAACACTGCGCGAAGACTGGTACACCCGGGTCGAGGGTCTCGTTGAGTCTGTCTACGTTAGCGAGAACTACAGCGCCGCCGCAGTGATACTTCGCCTGCCCAGCATTCGAGTTCCGTACTTAGACAAGATTGCGGTAAGATCGCAAGACTGTTCAGTTCTTGAACAGGAATACATTTGTGTAACAGAAAATTACTCTAAAAGCTAGGCTATAATTCTTATTAGAATTTTGAAATAAAGTCTAATCGGAAGGATTTATATCTAAAAGGAAGGCTTCATATCTAACAGGACGGTTTCATATCTAACAGGACGGTTTCATATCTAACAGAAAGGCTTCATATCTAACCGGAAGGTTTCATATCTAACAGGAAGGCTTTATATCTAACAGGAAGGATTTATATCTAACAGGAAGGTTTCATATCTAACAGGAATGTTTCATATCTAACAGGAAGGTTTCATATCTAACAGGAAGGTTTCATATCTAACAGGAATGTTTCATATCTAACAGGAAAGTAAAATATCTAACGAGACTGCTCATATTTATCATATTTATTGCTCAAACAGGTCAGCGAAGCTGCTCAAGGCTCCGGCTTAGCTGTGATGCTGTGGAGTCGCATTGTGGAAGACTATCCCGCACTGTTCTGGCGCGCCAGATACACAAACAAGGCTGCATTGGCCTGGTACAGCAGCCTAGCCCAGGGTAGCTGGAAGGCCGAAGCTGATTGGACAATATTCTGGTATGGCCTAAGCAATAGCGGCCTACTTGGCGCCCTCATCGACTATGCGGCTAAGAAACCTGCCGATTTTATTGATCCTCACTGAAGGTCGACTTGCGGATTCCCACGATTCGCTTCCCACCGATTCAACGTGTTATTTTTCCTAAATGCGACTAATGTTTTGCTAATAATAACTTAATACATGTACATGGTGTCATACCTTTATTCTACGAATATATCCCAAAAATCGACATACAACATTGATCTGCAGATTTCAATATCTTACTTCAGTAATTCGTTCGATTTGAGATAAAACTCTTTAGTTTTTTTTTTATTTTAAAGGACAGTTTTGAACAGACTGTCCTTTTAAAAGGTGGAATGGCAATTTCGAGAGCTCGAAGGAGATATTCAGGAAGACATTGAGAGATTAATAGAGACTGTGAGAGATTAACAGAGACTGTGAGAGATTAACAGAGACTGTGAGAGATTAACAGAGACTGTGAGAGATTAATAGAGACTGTGAGAGATTAATAGAGACTGTGAGAGATTAATAGAGACTGTGAGAGATTAATAGAGACTGTGAGAGATTAATAGAGACTGTGAGAGATTAACAGAGACTGTGAAAGATTAACAGAGACTGTAAGAGATTAATAGAGACTGTGAGAGATTAATAGAGACTGTGAGTGATTAATAGAGAATGTGAGAGATTAACAGAGACTGTGAGAGATAATTAGAGACTGTGAGAGATTAATAGAGACTGTGAGAGATAATTAGAGACTGTGAGAGATTAATGGAGACTGTGAGAGATTAACAGAGACTGTGAGAGATTAACAGAGACTGTGAGAGATAATTAGAGACTGTGAGAGATAATTAGAGACTGTGAGAGATTAATGGAGACTGTGAGAGATTAATAGAGACTGTGAGAGATTAACAGAGACTGTGAGAGATTATTAGAGACTGTGAGAGATTAATAGAGACTGTGAGAGATTAATAGAGACTGTGAGAGATTAACAGAGACTGTGAGAGATTAATATAGACTGTGAGAGATTAATAGAGACTGTGAGAGATTAATAGAGACTGTGAGTGATTAATAGAGACTGTGAGAGATTAACAGAGACTGTGAGAGATTAATAGAGACTGTGAGAGATTAATATAGACTGTGAGAGATTAACAGAGACTGTGAGAGATTAATAGAGACTGTGAGTGATTAATAGAGACTGTGAGAGATTAACAGAGACTGTGAGAGATTAATAGAGACTGTGAGAGATTAATATAGACTGTGAGAGATTAACAGAGACTGTGAGAGATTAACAGAGACTGTGAGAGATTAATAGAGACTGTGAGAGATTAATGGAGACTGTGAGAGATTAATAGAGACTGTGAGAGATTAATAGAGACTGTGAGAGATTAATAGAGACTGTGAGAGATTAATAGAGACTGTGAGAGATTAATAGAGACTGTGAGAGATTAATGGAGACTGTGAGAGATTAATAGAGACTGTGAGAGATTAATAGAGACTGTGAGAGATTAATAGAGACTGTGAGAGATTAATAGAGACTGTGAGAGATTAATAGAGACTGTGAGTGATTAATAGAGAATGTGAGAGATTAACAGAGACTGTGAGAGATAATTAGAGACTGTGAGAGATTAATAGAGACTGTGAGAGATAATTAGAGACTGTGAGAGATTAATGGAGACTGTGAGAGATTAACAGAGACTGTGAGAGATTAACAGAGACTGTGAGAGATAATTAGAGACTGTGAGAGATAATTAGAGACTGTGAGAGATTAATGGAGACTGTGAGAGATTAATAGAGACTGTGAGAGATTAACAGAGACTGTGAGAGATTATTAGAGACTGTGAGAGATTAATAGAGACTGTGAGAGATTAATAGAGACTGTGAGAGATTAACAGAGACTGTGAGAGATTAATAGAGACTGTGAGAGATTAATAGAGACTGTGAGAGATTAATAGAGACTGAGAGATTAATACAGACTGTGAGAGATTAACAGAGACTGTGAGAGATTAACAGAGACTGTGAGAGATTAATAGAGACTGTGAGAGATTAATGGAGACTGTGAGAGATTAATAGAGACTGTGAGAGATTAATAGAGACTGTGAGAGATTAATAGAGACTGTGAGAGATTAATAGAGACTGTGAGAGATTAATAGAGACTGTGAGAGATTAATGGAGACTGTGAGAGATTAATAGAGACTGTGAGAGATTAATAGAGACTGTGAGAGATTAACAGAGACTTGAGAGATTAACAGAGACTGTGAGAGATTAATAGAGACTGTGAGAGATTAACAGAGACTGTGAGAGATTAATAGAGACTGTGAGAGATTAATAGAGACTGTGAGAGATTAATAGAGACTGTGAGAGATTAATAGAGACTGTGAGAGATTAACAGAGACTGTGAGAGATTAATAGAGACTGTGAGAGATTAATAGAGACTGTGAGAGATTAATAGAGACTGTGAGAGATTAACAGAGACTGTGAGAGATTAATAGAGACTGTGAGAGATTAATAGAGACTGTGAGAGATTAATAGAGACTGTGAGAGATTAATAGAGACTGTGAGAGATTAAGGAAGACTTTAAGGGATTAAGGGAGACTGGGTGATTAATGAATAGTATGAGATTAAGGAGTGCATGAGATATTGAAGGCGCTTTGGAAAAAGAGAAGAGAGAAAACAAGTTGAGTAGTCACAGTGAGTAGGTCTGTGAGCCTTGAGGCAGAGAACAAATAATGAACGAATGAGTAGCGATGGTCGACTGAAAGAATGTGAGAGTGGCAGTAAAGATTGCAAATGTAGTCAATTGCTCTCAGTTAAAGCAATTCATTTTCAAACTCTATTTACCATTGCTAAATAGGCGTGCGCACAACTGGCAGCTTGAAGGCAGAATATTTAACATACAGTCGCAATGCTAAATTGAAATATTTCTTCTTTCTTTAGAAATTTGCTTGCCCTGGTGTACAAACGAAGCAGAACAGTGCTCGGATAGCATAACCTACTCAATTCTGTGCGGAGTATAGAAGTGAAGCAAACTCCTATGTTAATTTATTTTGGCACATTTCACAGTGTCGTGCCATCGTGCCTACTTCCGATTCTAGTTTTGATTAATTTGATATTTTAGTGTTATTTGTCTTCTGCGCATGGCTTCCTATAATTTGAAGCAGACTTTCCCGCCGCCGCAGCCGGAAACGGTTGAAAATGCCGGAGGAGCTTCTTGGCCGAGATTTCAGCAGCTGAATCTTGGCTCGCCGCAACAAAGGCTTAATTATCCTCAAATTATCCTCGATGACAAAGACTCGCCTGTGACCGCCATGACCGAGGAGGAGGTGAGTATGGAAGGCTGACGGCGCTCTATTGGGGCGTTTCAATGAGAGGGAGAGTGGTAGATGGGTAGTAGTAGATAGAGAGTGGTAGATGGGTAGTAGTAGATAGAGAGTGGTAGATGGGTAGTAGTAGATAGAGAGTGGTAGATGAGTAGTAGTAGATAGAGAGTGGTAGATGGGTAGTAGTAGATAGAGAGTGGTAGATGGGTAGTAGTAGATAGAGAGTGGTAGATGGGTAGTAGTAGATAGAGAGTGGTAGATGAGTAGTAGTAGATAGAGAGTGGTAGATGGGTAGTAGTAGATAGAGAGTGGTAGATGAGTAGTAGTAGATAGAGAGTGGTAGATGGGTAGTAGTAGATAGAGAGTGGTAGATGGGTAGTAGTAGATAAAGAGTGGTAGATGGGTAGTAGTAGATAGAGAGTGGTAGATGGGTAGTAGTAGATAGAGAGTGGTAGATGGGTAGTAGTAGATAGAGAGTGGTAGATGGGTAGTAGTAGATAGAGAGTGGTAGATGGGTATTCGTAGATAGAGAGTGGTAGATGGGTAGTAGTAGATAGAGAGTGGTAGATGGGTAGTAGTAGATAGAGAGTGGTAGATGGGTATTCGTAGATAGAGAGTGGTAGATGGGTAGTAGTAGATAGAGAGTGGTAGATGGGTAGTAGTAGATAGAGAGTGGTAGATGGGTAGTAGTAGATAGAGAGTGGTAGATGGGTATTCGTAGATAGAGAGTGGTAGATGGGTAGTAGTAGATAGAGAGTGGTAGATGGGTATTAGTAGATAGAGAGTGGTAGATGGGTAGTAGTAGATAGAGAGTGGTAGATGGGTATTAGTAGATAGAGAGTGGTAGATGGGTAGTAGTAGATAGAGAGTGGTAGATGGGTATTAGTAGATAGAGAGTGGTAGATGGGTAGTAGTAGATAGAGAGTGGTAGATGGGTAGTAGTAGATAGAGAGTGGTAGATGGGTAGTAGTAGATAAAGAGTGGTAGATGGGTAGTAGTAGATAGAGAGTGGTAGATGGGTAGTAGTAGATAGAGAGTGGTAGATGGGTATTCGTAGATAGAGAGTGGTAGATGGGTAGTAGTAGATAGAGAGTGGTAGATGGGTAGTAGTAGATAGAGAGTGGTAGATGGGTAGTAGTAGATAGAGAGTGGTAGATGGGTATTCGTAGATAGAGAGTGGTAGATGGGTAGTAGTAGATAGAGAGTGGTAGATGGGTATTAGTAGATAGAGAGTGGTAGATGGGTAGTAGTAGATAGAGAGTGGTAGATGGGTATTAGTAGATAGAGAGTGGTAGATGGGTAGTAGTAGATAGAGAGTGGTAGATGGGTATTAGTAGATAGAGAGTGGTAGATGGGTAGTAGTAGATAGAGAGTGGTAGATGGGTAGTAGTAGATAGAGAGTGGTAGATGGGTAGTAGTAGATAAAGAGTGGTAGATGGGTAGTAGTAGATAGAGAGTGGTAGATGGGTAGTAGTAGATAGAGAGTGGTAGATGGGTATTCGTAGATAGAGAGTGGTAGATGGGTAGTAGTAGATAGAGAGTGGTAGATGGGTAGTAGTAGATAGAGAGTGGTAGATGGGTATTCGTAGATAGAGAGTGGTAGATGGGTAGTAGTAGATAGAGAGTGGTAGATGGGTATTAGTAGATAGAGAGTGGTAGATGGGTAGTAGTAGATAGAGAGTGGTAGATGGGTATTAGTAGATAGAGAGTGGTAGATGGGTAGTAGTAGATAGAGAGTGGTAGATGGGTATTAGTAGATAGAGAGTGGTAGATGGGTAGTAGTAGATTAAGAGTGGTAGATGGGTAGTAGTAGATAAATAGTGGTAGATGGGTAGTAGTAGATAAAGAGTGGTAGATGGGTAGTAGTAGATAAAGAGTGGTAGATGGGTATTAGTAGATAAATAGTGGTAGATGAGTATAGTAGTAGATAAAGAGTGGTAGATGAGTATAGTAGTAGATAAAGAGTGGTAGATGAGTATAGTAGTAGATTAAGAGTGGTAGATGAGTATAGTAGTAGATAAAGAGTGGTAGATGAGTAGTAGTAGATAAAGAGTGGTAGATGGGTAGTAGTAGATAGAGAGTGGTAGATGGGTAGTAGTAGATAGAGAGTGGTAGATGGGTATTCGTAGATAGAGAGTGGTAGATGGGTAGTAGTAGATAGAGAGTGGTAGATGGGTAGTAGTAGATAGAGAGTGGTAGATGGGTATTCGTAGATAGAGAGTGGTAGATGGGTAGTAGTAGATAGAGAGTGGTAGATGGGTATTAGTAGATAGAGAGTGGTAGATGGGTAGTAGTAGATAGAGAGTGGTAGATGGGTATTAGTAGATAGAGAGTGGTAGATGGGTAGTAGTAGATAGAGAGTGGTAGATGGGTATTAGTAGATAGAGAGTGGTAGATGGGTAGTAGTAGATTAAGAGTGGTAGATGGGTAGTAGTAGATAAATAGTGGTAGATGGGTAGTAGTAGATAAAGAGTGGTAGATGGGTAGTAGTAGATAAAGAGTGGTAGATGGGTATTAGTAGATAAATAGTGGTAGATGAGTATAGTAGTAGATAAAGAGTGGTAGATGAGTATAGTAGTAGATAAAGAGTGGTAGATGAGTATAGTAGTAGATAAAGAGTGGTAGATGGGTAGTAATAGATAAAGAGTGGTAGATGAGTATAGTAGTAGATAAAGAGTGGTAAATGAGTATAGTAGTAGATAAAGAGTGGTAGATGAGTATAGTAGTAGATAAAGAGTGGTAGATGTGATAGAGTGGTAGAGTGAGAGTGGTAGAGGTAGACTGGTGGAAGGATATTGGTTGAGTAGTATAAAATGTCAATCAAATATTATTCTCTGAGCTGCCAGTCATGCAACGGCTTTCCTCTCGATAGTAAAAACTATAACTACTCGTATTGATTTTAAAGTAACTATATGTAGCATTTGCAGACATTGAAACTATGCTCGTTACTTAACATAAACAGCGCTTGACATGCAAAAAAGGAGCTGTTAAAAAATTAAGTAATCGTTTATTCATTTGCTTAAAACGCCACCACAGCACGAAAAGTTGAGAAGGTCTCAGAACTCTGACAGTCGATCAGGCTATAAATTAGTCTATTGTTAGCGGTGCTGGCAAATAGTTAAGTTTGATATACTAGTATACGTAGATTGCTGAGACAAACGCTGGTATTATACTTGTACTATTAAAATCATTGTTACTTTGCTGGCTAGTGGAAATTTACTATTCTCACCACGTGGGTTTTTGGTTCATGTGTTTCAAATACGAGCGTATGATTTGCAATCAACACGGTGTCTGTTTTTTGTGGTCATAGAGTCTAGTTCCCTTCCGGTCATAGAGTCTAGTTCCCTTCCGGTCATAGAGTCTAGTTCCCTTCCGGTCATAGAGTCTAGTTCCCTTCAGGTCATAGAGTCTAGTTCCCTTCCGGTCATAGAGTCTAGTTCCCTTCAGGTCATAGAGTCTAGTTCCCTTCAGGTCATAAAGTCTAGTTCCCTTCAGGTCATAAAGTCTAGTTCCCTTCCGGTCATAGAGTCTAGTTCCCTTCCGGTCATAGAGTCTAGTTCCCTTCCGGTCATAAAGTCTAGTTCCCTTCCGGTCATAGAGTCTAGTTCCCTTCCGGTCATAGAGTCTAGTTCCCTTCCGGTCATAGAGTCTAGTTCCCTTCCGGTCATAAAGTCTAGTTCCCTTCCGGTCATAGAGTCTAGTTCCCTTCAGGTCATAGAGTCTAGTTCCCTTCCGGTCATAGAGTCTAGTTCCCTTCAGGTCATAGAGTCTAGTACCCTTCCGGTCATAGAGTCTAGTTCCCTTCCGGTCATAAAGTCTAGTTCCCTTCCGGTCATAGAGTCTAGTTCCCTTCCGGTCATAAAGTCTAGTTCCCTTCCGGTCATAGAGTCTAGTTCCCTTCCGGTCATAGAGTCTAGTTCCCTTCAGGTCATAGAGTCTAGTTCCCTTCCGGTCATAGAGTCTAGTTCCCTTCAGGTCATAGAGTCTAGTTCCCTTCCGGTCATAGAGTCTAGTTCCCTTCCGGTCATAGAGTCTAGTTCCCTTCCGGTCATAGAGTCTAGTTCCCTTCCGGTCATAGAGTCTAGTTCCCTTCAGGTCATAGAGTCTAGTTCCCTTCAGGTCATAAAGTCTAGTTCCCTTCAGGTCATAAAGTCTAGTTCCCTTCCGGTCATAGAGTCTAGTTCCCTTCCGGTCATAGAGTCTAGTTCCCTTCCGGTCATAGAGTCTAGTTCCCTTCCGGTCATAGAGTCTAGTTCCCTTCCGGTCATAGAGTCTAGTTCCCTTCCGGTCATAGAGTCTAGTTCCCTTCCGGTCATAGAGTCTAGTTCCCTTCCGGTCGTTTTATTTCAGCGGTCAGCCCTGCTCAGCGAAGCCTTTGTACAAGCCGGCTTCGTCGCCAGCAAGATCCGCACCCACTTTGTCTTCACCGAAGTCCTGGAGTCCATGTGGTCAAATTTCGGGTTCAATTTCACCGGAAACTTCACTGAAGGCTGGGGCTACAGTCTCTACGCTATGAATGGTCGTCCGGGGTTCGATTCGGCCATTAACTGTCGCTACATTTTTCCTGAATATTTGGTACATTTCGATGACTGCGCTTGCCTTAATCGGGGTCCACTGACCTGTCGTATTTCTGAACAAACTGGGGTCTTGCAGCTAAATAAAGGTAAGATAATTAATAATAGTGCTTCTGCAAACATTTTAACTGTGTGGTTAGATGCGGAGCCGCAGCAAGAGATGCAAAATCGCAGCAGGCATCCAGAATCGCAGCAAGAGATGCAGAATCATAGCAGGCATTCAGAATACTAGTAAGTAATTTGGAATCGAAGCAAGAGATGCAGAATCGCAGCAGGCAACCAGAATCGCAGCAAGAGATGCAGAATCGCAGCAAGAGATGCAGAATCGCAGCAAGAGATGCAGAATCGAAGCAAGAGATGCAGAATCGCAGCAGGCATCCAGAATTGCAGCAAGAGATGTAGAATCGCAGCAAGAGATGTAGAATCGCAACAAGAGAAGTAGAATCGCAGCAAGAGATGTAGAATCGCAGCAAGAAATGTAGAATCGCAGCAAGAGATGTGGAATCGAAGCAAGAGATGCAGAATCATAGCAGGCATTCAGAATAATAGTAAGTAATTGGGAATCGAAGCAAGAGATGCAGAATCGCAGCAAGAGATGCAGAATCGAAGCAAGAGATGCAGAATCGAAGCAAGAGATGCAGAATCGCAGCAAGAGATGCAGAATCGCAGCAAGAGATGCAGAATCGAAGCAAGAGATGCAGAATCGCAGCAAGAGATGCAGAATCGCAGCAAGAGATGCAGAATCGAAGCAAGAGATGCAGAATCGAAGCAAGAGATGCAGAATCGCAGCAAGAGATGCAGAATCGCAGCAAGAGATGCAGAATCGAAGCAAGAGATGCAGAATCGAAGCAAGAGATGCAGAATCGCAGCAAGAGATGCAGAATCGAAGCAAGAGATGCAGAATCGCAGCAAGAGATGCAGAATCGCAGCAAGAGATGCAGAATCGAAGCAAGAGATGCAGAATCGAAGCAAGAGATGCAGAATCGCAGCAAGAGATGCAGAATCGCAGCAAGAGATGCAGAATCGCAGCAAGAGATGCAGAATCGCAGCAAGAGATGCAGAATCGCAGCAAGAGATGCAGAATCGCAGCAAGAGATTCTAAAATTTTCATCCTATTTTTTTTAGATTCGATTCCAATCATCAAGCGCATGGGTCTAGCGGTCAGTATCGATGGCGAAGTTCTGGACGTCACCAGGTCGCACGAGGTTAAACATAAATGTAAGTTCATAGTTAAAAATTTCAAGCGATAAGAATAAAAATTGCAGGAGGGTTGGGTGACACTAGACCCGCAGCCAGCGAGGAGGCAATTCTGCCCATTTCGCTGACTCCTGAGCACACTCGCACTTAGATACTGTACGCTGGCATGCGCTCTCACAGTTGTGTACATCTGCCCTGACTTTCTCATCGTCAGGCACTGTGCACTTTCACTGTGCCTTGGAGGTTGGCCCTCGAGGGCGTAAATTGCACGAAAAGCCACCAAGCCTTCTCTCCGCGGCTGCGCTCCAAAAATATGTGGAATTGAACTCAGCGACATTTGTCCGAGCGAGAGGCAAACGCGTTAACCTCTCTGCTACCGACTTCCATAAATTTCAAAATCTTAACTAGTCAATTTGGTGCCCTAAAAAGGGCCGTTTTAGAGAACGGCCCAGCAATATTTGCCTCCACTTCGGGGTGCGCAGGAGATTTTTTGTAATTAATCCTTTATTCTTAGATTTTTTACATTTTTTTGCAGTCACAACTGTAATAGCAACATTGCTCTTACCAATGCAGTAGAAAAAAACTAATATATATATATATATATACCCTTCATTTAGATAATAACTCCCCAGAGTTTGCAAATTCCCCATACCTGGTAAGTTATCCATCGACAGTAAAAAAATCATTCTCATAAGTCTCCCAACTCCCAAAACTCTAAGGTCGATACGTTATCCCCATAAAGTTATCAAATTATCCCACCGAGCTGGTGAAATAAAAAAACATAGGTGAACTAAATTTTTCCTGCTTGTCACGCAGTGGCCCTATCGCGCAGCTCCGCCAACCCGGAGGTGCACTTCATCGAGCAGCTGGACTGTTGTCCGCATTTCTCCCGTCGGATCGCCCAGTCACTCCAGAGAATGCACGCCATACCGGCCGACTGGAAGCCGACCAGGGGCCAGGTCACGCTGCGGCCTCGGCTCTACACTGTCCAGCCGATGCCGAGCGCGACGCCGAGTCAACTGCCGACAGCCGACGTCGACTTTTCCGGTCTCGAGAGAGCGCTATTCGCTCGCCTTAGCGAATCCAACGGCCAGCTGTACATGCTGCTCAAATATGTACTGCTCAGGGCTCTGCCGCAGGCTCTGCCCGACGCCCTGAGACCATTCACCGAGGTGCACTGTCGCCAGCTGATGTGGAATCTGTTGAGCTCCAGTGTGACTCGCTCTCACAACGAGTCTCTGCTCGGACGCGCTAGACGCGCCCTCCAGCTCCTAGCCGAACTGCTAACTCGCCAGCAGAACAGCGGCCAGAAGCACCTGGCTATGAGAAACTTCTTCGATCAACGCTTGGGCGTGCCATTCGCCGAGGCGGCTATCGGGCAGGTGGATCGGGCTGTCCTGTGTCGAGTGCTGAACAATCCGACTCGTCTGCTGACCGACCAGGTTGACGCTTACATAACTCGGCTGCAGAGATTCGGCACAGGTGGCTATTTTGTTTTCCGGCCTCTTCTCATGACGTTGCCGGGCAGTAGCGCTCTCCTGGGTGTCCCCAATGCCAGAAACCTAGGCAGCATCGCCGAATATCCCACTGTTGGATTTCGTCTTTACCATGCGTTGGACATTCTCCTGGATGAGGGCCGACCTGGTAATGCAACGCTGACGGAGTTCATGGCTCTGGTAGACAGTCTAAGACGATGCGCCACCACGGCAGCCGCCTGCCTTCGCGCGCTGATGATGCTGAAACAGCAGCAGGGAGCCGGCATTGCCTATCAGGCTCTTATGGACGGCGGAGGCGGTCAAATCTCGGTGACTGACTGCTTCGAGGTGAGAAATTGATGATTGGCTCTTGTCTTTCATTTTTTGACTGGTCCGCAGTGTGTCTAAAAATAGAAATTTTTATGACTCATGCGTATTCCATCTTATATGACGTCATTATCATTTCTAAAGTCTTTTTGACACAATAACGAATAGACTAGTAAAATATCGGCACCCATACTTCACCGGCACGCAGACAACCAGCCTGACAGCCGGCATGGTTGAGAGCGCCCTGCTGAAAACCGACTGCGCCTGGCTTTACCGCTGCAAGCTCACGAAATACGAACAGGGGTCTCACGAGACCGAGTGCCACGGCCCGGCTGGCACCGCCTTTCTGTCGGCCTATCCGCAGATTCGCTGCCTGTTCTTTCCGTACCACCAGAAGCCGATCCTCCATAGCGAGCGGTGCTGCTTCGAGTACCGACTGCGTATCAACTTTGTAGCCCTGTGGCACTCGCTGCACAGCCAGCTGGACAAACAATGGGGCAGTCTAGTTGTGCCCGGCCTCGGCGCCTCTTCTGGCAGCGTCGGCGGGTTCGACTCGAACCACCAGCTGGCCACCAGGCTACTGTTGGACCAACCACAGTCTATCATTGATCCTCAAGAGGTCCTAGCTCAGGTTAGTTAGTAAATGAGGTCGATTGATTCATTCATTGATTGATTGATCGAATAGTGAAATTGATTCGCCCTCCCACCTTCCAAAGTTTGGCGGCCCTTAAAAAGGCATTTTTTACATTTTTTGTTTGCAAAGCACAACACACTTGTTAAGGCTTCTCTGTAAATGACTAAGCTATGTACAGAAGCTGAATGGGTTGTAGCCAACTGGTTACAGCATCGGACTCACGACTTGAAGGTCGGGGGTTCGATTCCCGACTCCACTGGAACAGTTTGTGTAATTTAGCAAGACAAACTCTGCATTGCTTAAGTTTGAAATTTTTCTAAAAATAGAAAATTACGTCACTACTTTGTTACGTCATTGTTAAATTGGAAGATTTAAACGATTACTATTTGGATGAAAACACCCGATGCCAGGTCCTAATCTGCACTAATTCGCCAAGTCGACAATTGTTGCTAAGCGCATTCAAATCACTGCTAGTCGGCGCCGCGCCGTTCTTGCGTGAGCGCGGCCGTGACGAATGGCGCTGGTTCAACCTGACCCGGCTGCACCTCATGGGCACCTGGCTGCTTGAGCTCAAGCCGCGAAACGGCTCCGCTTGGACTCGGGAACAGCGCGAGGACTGCTGCGAGCTTGTTGACTGGTGCAACCAGAATGAGGAGCATTTCCAATGCGCCGCCTCAGGCTGCGGAATCTCAGCCCTGCTGCACAGCGCCGGCCCTGCGGCCGAGCTCCAGGCTCGAGCTCTGCTGTGTTCCCTGCTGGAGACAGAGATGGAAAATGTGAGCACCGCTTGTGAGGGGGAAGAATGGGAGAATTCAGTGTCAGTTATCATGGGATGGAATGGGAGAATTCAGTGTCTGTTATCATGGGATGGAATGGGAGAATTCAGTGTCTGTTATCATGGGATGGAATGGGAGAATTCAGTGTCTGTTATCAGTGGATAGAATGGGAGAATTCAGTGTCTGTTATCATGGGATAGAATGGGAGAATTTAGTAGTCCTAACTGTCTCTCCACAGGCATTCCCAATGACGAAGGAATCAGGCTATGACCACGACCTACTAGTTGTTCAACTGTATGCCAAGTACGCATCGGATAAGAAGACTCGATTGCACTGCGAGAAGCAAGCGAAGTTGCTTGCTGCTCACTGACCTGTCAAAGCTTTACTTTTGAGCTAAAGTGCTCTACTAACTACTATCAATAGACTCGACCACTCATTTGATCAAGTTGAACTTGAAGATGTGACGAGTTACAAAAGCTAATTTTCTAATTGAAACTTTAACTAAAAAACATACAATCTTGAACTTGTTTATTGTCATTTTTAGCCCTAGAGATCACACTCTACCACTCTAGATCTCATCCTTCCCTCTAAATCTCATTCTACCCCTCTAGATCTTATTCTACCCCTCTAGATCTCATTCTACCCCTCCAGATCTCATTCTACCCCTCTAGATCTCATTCTACCCCTCCAGATCTTATTCTACCCCTCCAGATCTTATTCTACCCCTCCAGATCTCATTCTACCCCTCCAGATCTCATTCTACCCCTCTAGATCTCATTCTACTTCTCTAGTTCTCATTCTACCCCTTTAATTCTCATTCTACCCCTCCAGATCTCATTCTACCCTCTCTAGATCTCATCAACTTTATAGATTAAGTTTCAAGAGCTAAGCTTTTGACTTTGTTAAGACCTTAGTTTTTTCGGAAAATTTCACACTTATAAAATCGATATCAATAAACCTTTTTAGCCATGCTTTTACGCAGGTAATATCGAGCATTATACATTTAGTTAAGACGTCACTACTAATTTTTAACTAATCTAGTAGTATGGATTGCTATTACATTGTATTATTTAAACGTTCTATTATATTTATTTCGTTTAACCAACCAATAAATGTCAGCTGACTATTTTTGTGTCAGCTATGATAGCGTAGTATTTACAAAAAGTACGAAACCAACTTTCACTTTTAGTTTTCACATTTTTTGCTAACGCGCCCAACACTGCCAGAGAGTCTTAGAAGTCAGAACCTCTCAGAAAGACACAGGCTTTTCCCTGTCTTTAATGCACATTATATTCACAAAGTAGCGGGTGAGTGAGGTACCTCATGCTCCCAAGACGACTTGAGAGTTGAGTGGGGATTGAGCTGGTTAGGAGGGTGGGAGCATCACGACCTAGGAGCTATGCTCGTCAATTTGCGCGTCTATGCGGCAACAGGCTGCTGAAGTTCCCGCTGATTCCCAGCCACCTGGCTGGCCTTCTCAAAGACTTCTGGACGCTGGTGTAAGGACATCTGAACTTATGGAGTCATTTGAGCCAGTTGGCATTGCATGAATCCACAAAAAAGACCAGAATATTCACCTCTGGAATGGGAAAAGGAACAAAACAATTAAAATGACAAAAGCGGACAATGACGTTTGCTCAAAATCCGATTCAGCAACTCCCGTATCAGAATCTCAGGACTCGACTTTGTTGCATTCTGTATGTTACTTTTTGTGAAATTGACTTACTCTAACTTGGGCAGGCCGGTCTCGCGGACGAAATTGAAATTACTAATCAGGTACACACGAGCATCCCCCTCGAAATTGAAGTTACTTAGTTTGAAATAGAAGTTGAATACCAAATATTTAATAATTGTAACATTACTACTACACCTTTTCCCGTTCAATTTCAACAAATCTGCGCTGCAATTTAGACAACTTGACATTCATTTTCGACACTCTATTTTTATACCTTCAGTTGGACGTTCAAATTAGACAAAGCTGACTTCAATTTAAACAGCAGATATTCGATTTAGACAGTGGATATTCAATTTAAACACTTCCTCATTGAGAGCGATTTGTCTATGGTAAAATTCTAGTTCTGAGGCCAAGCACATATTCAATTTAGACACCCATCATTCAATTTAGACACGCTCAGCTTCAGACCCTTGCTTTCCTGTCGCCTCTGCTTCTGACTTTCGGAGAGAGAATTGGAGAGACTAATGTACATTCTGTAAGATACATGTACTCAGTTTATTGTCTATGGTAAGATTGAAAACCGAGATTGAGACTGTAAAGGAAACTGATTTCTGGCCTTGTGGCATTGAATTTAGCACAGATAAAACGGCGGTCGTTGAACAAGAGTGAAGGCTACTTCTGAGAATTGCTTCTTTCGTGAAGAATATCTGTCTACTAATCTAACGCACGAACATGGAGGAAGAGGTGAACGGACCGGAGTCAGAGTCGGAGTCGGAGTCAGAAGCGACCGGAAGCGACGTTGATGGCCGCGGCCCGTACGTGCGAATCACGAATCAGGATCGAGCGCGCCTGCTGGATGCTCATAACAACGGCGAGGACTTCCTGCATTTGGCGGCACTGATGAACACCAAAAGGACGACGGCATATACTCAATGCCACAAGGCCAGAAATCGTTTTTCTTTACAGTCTCAATCTCGGTTTTCAATCTTACCATAGACAATAAACTTAGCGCATGTACTTAGCGCAAAGCGCAGGTTAAATAAAAATGTGTTTTTGTACTTTATGCTGTGGCTCTAGCCTGTGACGAGTATATAGCCCACTCATTACTGACTGGCATTCATTCATAGCATAGCATAGTAAGTCGTACTATATTCATGGGACATCAAAAGACGGAAGTAAAAATTTCCTTACCATCAAGAGAGAAAGAGAGCATATCTCTCCCCCAAAAAGAAGGGATAAATAGACGCACAGCTCAATTCAAGTTAAAGTTTGAGCTGTGGACTAAACAAATCATTCACAGACCTGAGTCATGAACCGATCAATCTCAACTGAGTCTTTACCCACTGATTTGTCTAGCATTGATCAGTTATTTGATCGATTAATGCTGAAGCATCGCAATTATCGGTCTCAACTGCTTATGACTGTAACGCCGATAAGTGACTACCGAAGAGCCTGCACAGCCAGTAGCGATGAAAGAATAAAACTTGTTCGATTTCAAGAGTGAGTATACCAAATTTTCCGATTAATTTTTGGATCAAGGCACAGTGAGAGTGTACACTGCTTGACAACGAGAAAGTCAGGACAGATGTACACAGCGACTCATCTCAATATACTAAAATTCATGTGTTGTTTGTCTGTCATTTCGACATCTCCTCCTAGAATACTGGCGACTCAGCGTTGAAACTTATATGGGAAAATGGAAAATTTTCCGAAGTCGGCTATATAGCCTATTTTAATTCTGAAATTTCAAATTCTAAGATCCTAAAAATGCAAAATGGGAGCAAAATAATTTCGTGACCTTCTCTGGACACTTTTTTTTCTTCTGAGCTGAGAAAACTGGAGTTGGTAAAAGTGATTGCGCTATCATTTCGGCCTATCTGTTCATAGTATTTTCTCTCCAGTAGAGGGTTGGCAGTCGGTTTGAAAATGGGGCGGAGAGGTGGCCGTTCGCGCACTCAAACTGCCTCTGTGCATTGGCGGAGAGGTGGCCGTTCGCGCACTCAAACTGCCTCTGTACATTGGCGGAGAGGTGGCCGTTCGCACACTCAAACTGCCTCTGTGCATTGGCGGAGAGAGGGTGCCGCGAGTCATTTCTATTGAGGGGTCTATTGTTCAATATTGAAGTGCGTACAATGGGCTGAGGCAGATTTGGCTGGGTTAAAATTCAAATAATAAACTTGGCGGGCCTCTCAATGTAGGCGGAGAAGAATGTGGTTGCTAAACTGGCTGTTCTTTGCGCTAAAAAGCAGTGAAATTTCAGCTGAGAATTCTTCTTTTGCTTTCTAAGATTAGTGGATAAAATTTTGTACTGCTAGAAAGAACTGAGGCGATCAGAGATCAGGGGATGGGAGATGAGGCGATAGGAGATCAGGCGATGGGAGATCAGGCGATGGGAGATCAGGCGATGGGAGATCAGGCGATTGGAGATCAGGCAGCAGGAGATCTGGCGATGCGAGATGAGACGATGGGAGATCAGGCGATGGGAGATCAGGCGATTGGAGATCAGGCGATGGGAGATGAGACGATGGGAGATGAGGCGATGGGAGATCAGGCGATTGGAGATCAGGCGATGGGAGATGAAACGATGGGAGATGAGGCGATGGAAGATGGGAGATCAGGCGATGGGAGATCAGGCGATTGGAGATGAGACGGTGGGAGATCAGGCGATTGGAGATGAGACGGTGGGAGATCAGGCGATGGGAGATCAGGCGATTGGAGATGAGACGGTGGGAGATCAGGCGGGGGAGATCAGGCGATGGGAGATCAGGCGATTGGAGATGAGACGGTGGGAGATCAGGCGATGGGAGATCAGGCGATTGGAGATGAGACGGTGGGAGATCAGGCGGGGGGAGATCAGGCGATTGGAGATCAGGCGATGGGAGATGAGACGATGGGAGATGAGGCGATGGAAGATGGGAGATCAGGCGATGGGAGATCAGGCGATTGGAGATGAGACGGTGGGAGATCAGGCGGGGGGAGATCAGGCGATTGGAGATCAGGCGATGGGAGATGAGACGATGGGAGATGAGGCGATGGAAGATGGGAGATCAGGCGATGGGAGATCAGGCGATTGGAGATGAGACGGTGGGAGATCAGGCGGGGGGAGATCAGGCGATTGGAGATGAGACGGTGGGAGATCAGGCGATTGGAGATGAGACGGTGGGAGATCAGGCGATGGGAGATCAGGCGATTGGAGATGAGACGGTGGGAGATGAGACGATGGGAGATGAGGCGATGGAAGATGGGAGATCAGGCGATGGGAGATCAGGCGATTGGAGATGAGACGGTGGGAGATCAGGCGATTGGAGATCAGGCGATGGGAGATGAGACGATGGGAGATGAGGCGATGGAAGATGGGAGATCAGGCGATGGGAGATCAGGCGATTGGAGATGAGACGGTGGGAGATCAGGCGGGAGGAGATCACGCGATGGGAGATTAGGCGATAGGAGTTCGCTCCCGTCAACTTCCTCCGGAGGAAGAATTCAGCTCGTTCAATATAAAAACCAGCTCTTATGTACACCAGTGGTCGTAGATGAAGCTCTACCTTTCATTTTACAAAGCTGGCAAAAACGAGAGTCTACCACCTTAGTTCTATTATTTTCCAGTCGCACACAGAGTTAGAGAAGGTTTTAGGCCAATAATTTCGCCATTCTAAAGAGACAAAAAATAAAAACCACATTGAAGACCTTCTGTTGTGCATGGTGCAGGAGTATAGAGGCCATTAGACAATAGGCGTCCATCTTACTTAATTTTTCATCGCTCGCATTTGACTACAGTGTGCTGAGAGAGCGTCTTTGGCGCTCTCAAATGAAATGAGCATTCATCCACTGTGGTTTAGGCGAGGGTTGTGAAAAATGCTGCGTTTATACTCGTATATACTCAGACACTAACTAGCACAAACTGAGCCGGGTTTGTCGCTTAAGAGAGCGAGTCTAGGCTGCCACAGAAGCAATACAACAGGCACAGATCAGTGTCACTGTGAGCTGCAGTTATTTAGTCCCGCAGCAGAACAGCTGGCTCCCACTCGAGCTAATAACGGAAGCGCCGGCCCCAGTCAGCTGGCATCGCCGACTATTGCTGACAAAGGCGTCGGTCTAGACGTTAAAGTTGCACAGATGATGAAGGAGTTTGGCGACTCGGGGCCTGGTGAGTCCGAAGCTACTTTCCAAGTGTTTAACAGACACTTTTGGCTTAACATTCGTTGTTTAGTAGCGTATTTGGAGTTTGTGTGAAGTCACTGTTGGTTTAACATTCGTGCAGTCTAGTCGACATGGTTTTAGTTTTATGATGAAATTTTGCTAGAAGACAAATTTTGCCTATAATTGGTGATTTTTGCCACCAGGCACCCCGACGAGAATTTTTGAATAGCGACGTTTTGAGATTGCGGAAGTTGTTTCATCCGATACAATGGAAAATTTTAGAAGATACAGAAAAAATAAACAATGTGGGTATTTGAAATAAGACGACAGCTCTTTAGACCGTCGAGATATTCAATGTTTCTGGCGGAAAGTCTGATTTTTCCCATAAGCGCTAATGTATTTCATACACCCCTATACACAAATTAGCACTGCGCCTCAGTGCGGCCGTGCCAGGCCTTCAAACTTTATCAGCATGTCACCCGAATGTGCCTGCATCATCTCCGTCTTCGGTGGTCACCACCTTTATCTAGACGACTTTGCTGGACCTTTAAGGGCTACAGCAGGTGGAAAAAGGCCACTATGGACACCCTGACGCGAATTTCTCCAATTTCACTGATCAAGCCAAATTACTTAAGTACACTCGAAGTATTAGGCGCAGCTCAACCTCAGGACACCATCGTCTAGTCTGTCAACCAATCAGTCACCACTAAACGCTGTTGGCATTCAGGCGCTGCCAAAAAATCCCATCCCCTTAGTATAAAAACGGGCGGCAAAATGGCTTGGTAGTCCTACTGTATATACACTTGTTGGTTTAGTGACGGGGAGTCACAAGTGTACTCTAATTGCTTTATGTAGTTGGGAGGTGTTTATAAATGTGTCGATGCATCAACTAACCGACTCAGCAGGTCATACTGGACCAACTAAGCAGGCAGACAACGAGAGTGTTCGCACTGAGGACTTTGCCAACAAGTTCAGCCAGCTCATGCTGCCGCAAGCCTCAAAGGCAGGCAGCGTTAGCGCCAACCGACACCTGGTTGCCGGCTCGACCGGAGTCCTGGGTGACGCCGAGTCTGTACGCACTGAAGACTTTGCCAGGGAGTTTCGAAAGACGCTGGTGCCACCTGCTGACAGTAAGTGATGTGTTTTCTATGACAGTAACTAACTAACTCTATTACTTTATCCTTAAAAAACGAAAAATCTTCACATTATCATCATATCGAGATGTTCCTTATTAGTCACCGAGATGTTCCTCATCAGTCATCGAGATGTTCCTCATCAGTCATCGAGATATTCCTCATCAGTCATCGAGATGTTCCTCATCAGTCATCGAGATGTTCCTCATCAGTCATCGAGATGTTCCTTATTAGTCACCGAGATGTTCCTCATCAGTCATCGAGATGTTCCTCATCAGTCATCGAGATGTTTCTCATCAGTCATCGAGATGTTCCTCATCAGTCATCGAGATGTTTCTCATCAGTCATCGAGATGTTCCTCATCAGTCATCGAGATGTTCCTCATCAGTCATCGAGATGTTCCTCATCAGTCATCGAAACGTTTGGCCCTTGCCTAGTTACAAAAGTACATGTTACAGTCGCATTGATAGACATTTTGTTTCTTCTGACAACGAATGGCAGTATAGTCTTGCCTAAGTAAATTTTCCATCACCTACGTGCCAAAGCTGCAGCTACAACCATTGCGGCAAAAATTCTTGCCGCATATCGTGACATTGTCGATGAGTCTACATCGCAGACAACAGGATGGTCTGTTTCGGCACCCCTTCGCTACCTGCGAAGTCGATCTCGCAGTGCCTCGCCGTGTCGCCGAAAAGTGTTCCTGCCTAATGGTCGACTTGCGCAAAGTTTTGGTAGCAAAACCATTCAATTAATGGTCGCCGTTCAAAAACGACCTGTTTACAACATTTAATTACAATATTTACGAATAGCAGAAACGATATCTACACACATATATATATATAGCACTAATCATTGTAACCCAATTTGTAAAATTATTTATCGCTGCTTTTCCGTGGCTAGGGGTAACTTCTAACCCAGTTATTCGATGCCAAATGGATCTACGAGTAGAACCGCTAGAACTTAAATAAATTATTTTAATTGAATAATCGAATTACGTAACTATAATAAAAACGCTTCGGCTTACAATTTGTACCAAACATGGCAATGAAATGAAATTTAATTTGTCAGCCAGCGCAAGGGGGACAACTCGATATGAGATGTCATTTTTCTTCCCAATTTATAATGATTGTCATCCGAATCCCATTCGTCCACTTTTTTATAGGCAGCGTTGTCAGTTTTAGAGGCCAGCCAACTTCACCCTACTACGGTAAGCAGCAGCAGCAGCAGCAGCTTCAACTTGGCTCTCTGAATGCTTCCTACCGACCGTTGGCGCCTTATCGGATGCCCGACGCCGAGTCCGTCTCCCTGACGGCTGACACCGAGCACCGTTTGCTGCCAAAGTTTCACCGGCTGCCCGTCGTGGCTTTCGACGATTCCTACATTAACGAAACTGCCGGACTGGGCGGCGCCGGCGGCAGCCAAGCTGGCTCGTCCATAAGAGCTCAGGTTTTGCGTGAGCGAATCGGCAGCCTGCTGCATGTGCCGCCCAGTAAGTGACCTCCCTCTCTTTTTGACCTTTGGAGTTTGCTCGTAAAATAGTCGAATCTTTCTTTTTTATTATCTATCCCTAGTCTCATCTCTTCCCTGCCCTCTCCCATGTTTCATCTATTCCGTGTCTCATCTCTCCCGTGTCTCATCTCTCCCGTGTTTCATCTATTCCGTGTCTCATCTCTCCCGTGTCTCATCTCTTCCCTGCCTCATCTCTCCCGTGTTTCATCTATTCCGTGTCTCATCTCTCCCGTGTCTCATCTCTTCCCTGCCTCATTTCTCCCGTGTTTCATCTATTCCGTGTCTCATCTCTCCCCTGTCTCATCTCTCCCCTGTCTCATCTCTCCCCTGTCTCATCTCTCCCCTGTCTCATCTCTCCCCTGTCTCATCTCTCCCCTGTCTCATCTCTCCCATATTTCATCTCTCCCCTGTTTCGTCTCTCCCGTGACTCGTCTCTCCCGTGACTCATCTCTCCAGTGCCTCATCTCTCCCCTGTCTCACTTCACCCGTGTAATAGCTCTTTCAGAGATATGTCCCACATTTTACTATCCATACTACTCGCGCTTGTCGCTTCATAAGTAATATAAATGCGCGTTTAAAAAGTAGAATAGTTTCTTGCTAAATGGCAAGAAACAATTCAATGATTATAATTAAGTGAGCAAAAATTAAAAATAAAAATAATCCAGTCTTGTTGTGAAAATAGGCACAGATTTCTTATATACTAAATATAAGCAAAGAGACAATAGACACCTTAGCTAGGCGCTACTCATGTGTGTATGTACTCAAACAAATAGTCGAGGCAGAGACAGTCGGGGTCTTAAAGCAACTCTGCTTCTGCTGTGAAGTTCTAAATGGATTGCAATGCATTTATCTTTCATTCTTTAGATATTCGACGTAACTCCTAGTTAGAGCTTTCGGCGTAGAGCATAACGCCTTCGATCTGTCTTTTACTGCGTTTGACAACTGGTGATGAAGGGTTAGAGAGAAAATGCAAAACTGGAAATAGAGAGGGCGAAAGAGACCAAGGCGCGCTTCTTAAGAATTTCCTTTGCTCTTTTGGCTTACTTAAATAAACCGCAGCAAAAGCTAGAAGATGTTACAGCCGAGCATTCATTTAATCTCGACTTTTTTCTTCTTTTCTCGTTGCCTTAGGCGGTGTGAATCTGGACGCTGCTGACCGACGACTTCAGGATCTGCTGCAGTCGCGGCAGCAGCAGAGAGGTGAGACAGGGTGTAGTCTACTGTTAGACAGGGTGTAGTCAGGGTATAGTCTACTGTTAGACAGGGTATAGTATATACTGTAAGACAGAGTGTAGTCTACTGTTAGACAGGGTGTAGTCAACTGTTAGACAGGGTGTAGTCAACTGTTAGACAGGGTGTAGTCTATACTGTTAGACAGGGTGTAGTCTACTGTTAGACAGGGTGTAGTTTACTGTTAGACAGGGTGTACACCCTGTTAGACAGGGTGTAGTCTACTGTTAGACAGGGTGTAGTCTACTGTTAGACAGAGTGTAGTCTACTGTTAGACAGGGTGTAGTATATACTGTAGGACAGAGTGTAGTATATACTGTAAGACAGAGTGTAGTCTACTGTTAGACAGGGTGTAGTCTATACTGTTAGACAGAGTGTAGTCTACTGTTAGACAGGGTGTAGTCTACTGTTAGACAGGGTGTAGTATATACTGTAGGACAGAGTGTAGTATATACTGTAAGACAGAGTGTAGTCTACTGTTAGACAGGGTGTAGTCTATACTGTTAGACAGAGTGTAGTCTACTGTTAGACAGGGTGTAGTCTGTTAGACAGGGTGTAGTCTACTGTTAGACAGGGTGTAGTCTACTGTTAGACAGGGTGTAGTCTACTGTTAGACAGAGTGTAGTCTACTGTTAGACAGGGTGTAGTCTACTGTTAGACAGGGTGTAGTCTACTGTTAGACAGGGTGTAGTCTACTGTTAGACAGAGTGTAGTCTACTGTTAGACAGGGTGTAGTCTACTGTTAGACAGGTTATAGTCTACTGTTAGACAGGGTGTAGTCTACTGTTAGACCGGCTAATTAAAGTCACAACCATGGCACGGTTAGGCGGGTCGAGGACGACCTCGCCGCCGCGCGTGTCCTCCCTGATGACCAGCCGGCAGTTGTCGCCGACGCGTCGCGGCGTCGCCGGTAGCCGTGGAGGCAGAATTTCGCCGATCCGGGAGTCGCAGGCCAGAAGGTGAGCAAGATTTGGCTTGAAATCAGGTAGTTTAATTAGGAAATTAATTATCAAGAGATTTTTGTGAACGATTCAGTCTGCCAGGCGACGAACCCGATGACGAGATCCTCCTCGCGGACGACGAGTTTGCCAACGAGGTTCATTATCAGTCGCGCCTGATCCAACGCGAGCTGGAACAGGAGAGACGCCGTCGGGCCGCTGCCACGGGCAGCCGGGAGCGCGACAGCTCGGGATCGCCAACTCGGGCGCAGAGGGTGAGGGGTGGGGCGGGTGGATGGGGGCAGAGGGGTTAGACTTTGCGGAGTGGGGTAAATGGTTAGACCAGGGACTTCTATATATAGCAATCTATATATTGCTATATATAGAAGTCCCTGGTTAGACGCAGCAGAAGTAAAGGAGTGGGGTGGATGGGGCAGACGGTTAGAACTTGAGGAGTGGGGTGGTTGGCTGCACAGGATAGACGTCGAGTAGTGGGGTGGTCGCGCGGAGGGTTAGACTTTAAGGTGTGAGGTGGGTGGGTTGAACCCTTAGACATCAAGGAGTGGTGTGTGCGGGCGGAGGGTTTAGACTTTGAGGAGTGGAGTGAACGTGTTGACGGGTTAGACGTTGAGAAGTGGGGTATATGGGTAGAAGAAATAGGATTTCGAGTTTGAGGAATAAAGGTGATAAAAAATGTTTTAAAAATTTTTAATATAAACTTTAATGCTATACGCAGGAGTCCCTGGACAGGAAGGTGCTTGAGCTGGACGAGTTGAACCAACAAGTTCGCAAAACTCTTCAAGAAAAAGAGGTAAGAATCTCAGGCATTAAAAATAATCTACAATAGACTCCGGATTTTTATAATGCATTGCCGGTCCGTTTGTAGAAAATCGTCGGCGAGCTGCACTTCGTCCAGGACTGCCTCCGCAGGCACCAGGCCGAGGTTCGCCTATCCGAGAAGCTCTGCCGCGACAACAAGTCCCGGGCTGAGGACACCAAGACTGAACTGCTGCTGGCCCAGATGAAGCGCGACAGCACGGCGAAGGAGCTTGAGCAGCTCAGCGAAGACCTCAACCAGAAGAGGGACCAGCTACGCCGCATCGAGGAGAACTGCCGCGCTCGAGCCAAGGAGCTTCAGGACTTCGAGAGCATCGGCGTGGCCAAGGAGGAGATCGAGAACATCCTGGCCGAGAGGGACGAGCTTTACCAGCTGGTCAGGCAGAACGAGGACGCGGAGTTTCAGCGATACGAGCTGGAGAAGAAGCTGACACAGACCAGGGAGGAGATGCAGGCCCAGGCCTGTATGGCCCAGCAGAAAGTCATCGCGCTCGAGGAGGTGAAACATTGAAATTGTTCTTCGATTTGCATGGAGGCTGTGGGCACTGACCTATTAATTAATCAATTGACAGTCGACTAGCAGCGATTGTCATTCTGCCCATTCCTCTGGACCCCTGAGACAACAAGTGGATACGTACACGAGCACACACTCACGCAGGTGTGTACATCTGCCCCGACTTTTTATCGTCTGGCAGTGTACACTCTCAGGGCAGCTTCCGGGGTTGGCCCTAAAGAGAGTAAATTAAAGATGTGACAGACTTTTGTGTAAGGAATTAGCCGATCAGGAACTTCACCCCGCGTCTAGAAACGGGCCATATCGAGCCACACTGCCAACGTCTTAACTTTCCAGGAGCTTGAAGCCTCTCTAACAAAGATTGCCGAGACAAGTGAAGAGCGCAACGCGTTGAAATTGCGCCTCGGCGATCTGGAGGACAAGCTGCGCCTACTTGGCGCCAACTTTGACGAGCTCACGGATGCCAACAGGCAGCTGGCCAGAGCCAAGGAGGTGGCCGAACGGGTCAGGATTAAATTGTGCTACAGTTAAATTTTTTATAAACGAAATATTTTTTGTTTACTACTATAAGTAGCAATAATAAAACTTTATCGCGATTAGGAACGCGTGGAGGAGGTGGAACGGTTGAAGATGCGCATGCAGGGAGATTTGTCGCACATTCAGCGTCGCACAGAGGAGGAGGAGGCGACCTATAAGCGGCAGATTCAGCAGCTGAAGGACAATCTTGACAATGCGCAGCGGGAGCTCGATCAGCGCGAGGAGGCCAACTGCGACTTCCGGTAAGTTGCCGGATTAAGTACTCGTACTGAGAGCCGTCCTTCAAAGTCAAGTCTCTGAGCAAATTTAAATAGGTTTCGATTTGCCTTTGAATTCACATATGCAGCGAACAGCTGATGCGCCTCGAGAACCAGCTGGCCCTGGAGACGGAGACGAAAAACCACCTGGCTCAGGAGGCCGAGCGCCAGCTAGATCGTGCTTCAGCCGAAGCCGACCGTCGAGTAGACGTCGCCCGAGAGGAAGCCCTTCGGGACGCAGAAGATAGTCTAGAACGCGAGCGGGCCTCCTGGCAGGCCACCTCAGCCAAGGAGCTTCGAGAATGCCAGGAGCGCCTTCAGCGCACTATTGGGCATTTGGAGAGCGAGCTGCGCTGTCGTGACGAGGAGCTGAAGGTGGCGCTGGATTTGGCCAAGTAAGTAACACCAACCTCGCCCTTCTGACACCTCACTCCTCTGACACCCATCTCACTCCTCTGACACCCACCTCACTTCTATGACACCCACCTCACTCCTATGACACCCATCTCACTACTCTAACACCCATCTCACTACTCTAACACCCACCTCACACCTCTAGCACCCACCTCACTCCTCTAACAACCACCTCACTCCGCTTCATAACCAAGCTCTCTCATATCATAAATTAGTTTTATAATTTTTCTGCAACTTTTATTCGCGCAGATCAAAGGACGCCGCCCTGAAGACGGCCGAAGAAGAGCACCGGACTGAGCTGCGCGAGCAGATCCGGGTGGCAGTGCGCGCCGAGAAGGAGAAATGGGACCGTGAGGGCGCCGAGCGTTGGCAGCGTGAGCTTTCAGCCGTGCGCAACGAAGCCAGCCGCACTATTGAGAGTTTGCAGAGTGACAACAAAAAGAGGGCCGATGTTATGAAAGGTTAGCTTAGAAAAAATACATAGTGACTAAATAATTAAAAAAACCACCTTAGTCCTCTAAAATTCACCTCACTCCAAACACACAATTCACTCCACACAAACACGCCTCTCTCCAAACACACCCACCTCGCTCCAAACGCAACCACCTCACTCCAAACCCACCCACCTTGGTCCGAACGCACCCACTTCACGCCAAACGCTCACGCATCACAGCAAACGCAACCACCTCACTCCAAACACACCCATTTCGCTTCGAACGCACCCGCCTCACTCGAAACCCACCCACCTCACTCCAAACTCACCCACCTCACTCCAAACCCATCCACCTCACTCCAAACACACCAATCTCGCTTCGATCGCACCCACCTCACTCCAAACGCCCCTGCCTCACTCCAAATCCACCCACCTCACTCCAAACCCACCCACCTCACTCCAAACCCACCCAACTCGCTCCGAAGGCACCCATGGGTGCCACTTCCCATGGAAGGCACTTCCCAAACGCTCCAGCCTCACTCCAGACGCACACACTTCACTTCTGCAACACAGAACTCGAAGAAGAGCTCCATAAGCTGGCCGCAGAGCTGGAACGCGAACGTGAGAAAAGTCGCTCAGCTCAACGCGATCGCGTGACGGCCATCAACCGATTGAAGGAGGTGGCCAAGGAGGAGGCTGCCAAAGAGGTGCGCGCCGTGCGCGAACAGGTCGAAGCTGCGGCAGCCAGCGAGATCGAGCAGGCTCAGGAGCGGCTGCGCTACGCCGAGGAGACTCTGGCAGCTCTGCGCGCGGAGTTCGAGGAGACGGTGAAACGCGAGACGGATATCACTGCCACGCTGGATAGAACTGAGCGGGCCATTGTCAACCAGGCCAATGCTGAGTGCCTGCGTATTGCTGAAGTACTGGGTGTCACTCCACGCCGTGTGAGCCCACCTGCTGGTCTGCAATTGGCTGGCGACCTGAGCCATCGCAGTCTCAGCTCGCCCGGCCATCCAATCACGGCTGCCCTGGCCAATTTGGAGGCCTGCGGCGAGGAGCTGTTGACTTATTGCGCTGAGCTGCGCGACGAGGTGAGAAATGATCACAATTATTTCAGCATCCTCTTCTTATGGCAATCCTCTGATTCTTTAGGTATGGTTCTCTAGATAACAGCTGATTCTAAAGACACAGACGCACCCACCTCACCCCAATTGCAGGAGGGTTGTGGGCAATGGCCAATCATTTGGTGACAGTAGACCCGCAACCAGCGAGTAGGCGATTCTGCCCATTTCACTGACTCCTGTGCACACACACACAGATACCGTAGGCGCACAGGAACACAATCACACAGGTGTGTACATCTGCCCTGACTGTGTCGGGCAGTGTACACTCTAACTGTGCCTTGGAGGTCGGCTCTCAGGGCGTAAATTGCCCGACTAGCTCCCCAAGCTTCTCTCTGCCGCTGCGCCCCAAAATATTGTGGCCTCGCCGCGGAATCGAGCTCAGTGATCTTGGTGCGAGGGGCAAACGCGTTAACCGCTCTGCCAGCGACCCCAAATGATTGCACCTCCCTCCAAAAACACCCACCTCACTCCAAAACACCCACCTCACTCCAAAAACACCCACCTCACTCCAAAAATACCCAACCTCATTCCAAACACACCCACCTCACTACAAAAATACCCACCTCACTCCAGAAACACCCACCTCACTCCAGAAACACCCACCTCACTCCAAAAATACCCTACCTCATTCCAAAACACACCCACAGGTGGGTCTTATCTTATCTTCCTGATTGAGCTTAGACTGAGCCATAAAAAATTCCGAAGCCTCTTTCACCCGCCACCCTCCAGTCCCGCAAGCTGCATGACCGTCTGTCGATTGAGTCCAAGGAACGAGAAGAGCAGATGGACCGACTCCGTGAGGAGTTGAGCCGGGAGAAGACCGCCGAAATGCAGGCTCTGCGCGAGCGTCTAATCCAGGATCACATGCAAGAGATTACTAAGCTGGCCAAAGTGCAAAGCGAGTCACTGGAGTCAGCAGTCAAGGATAAGGATGCCGAGATACGCGAGCTTCGCGCCGGGATGCAGAAGTGGAAGTCGGAGACTGCTGAAAGACTGGCAGCTCGGCTGCAGGACGAATTCCGTCGTGAATTCGATAAGTGAGGCCGAGTTGAAGACATTATCTATGCCTATTTTGTTTCTAGGGATTGGTAGATAGTTCTGCAGTTCATCTGCATCCACGTTCCTAGTGCCAGATGCCACACCTCGAATGTCTACTTGTCGATCACTGCCTGAAATTTAGAGTTTTTGAACGGTAGTCAATCATGATGAGCACGCAATCAAACAATAAATTTTCTGTTGCAATCTGCCTTTAGCTATGCGTACCTTGCGTCTGTATGAAGCACGAAGTGGGAAAGTTAGAGAACACAGAAGGCGGATCTTTCGGTCTTTCATGTCGAGCATTCTTCAACATGGGGGTGTCGCTTGGCCAGTGCTTTTGGCAGATGCCCATGTGTTCAGTCACTTTCTAGAATTGTAAATTTTATCATAGTCGTCATTTTTTATAATTAGTTTGCATTCCATTTGCACCGACGCACATGATCGCTTAATATATATTAACATATTAACATATATTAACATGTTTCTTACCTCAAAAAAATTTGGTAGGGCCTGTCTCCAACGCTCCCGTTCTTGTGCATCTCGAGGAAAGGCAAATTTCTTTGTTCGGCTTTCTTCTGAGTTATAGTTTGATCTGCAATTAAAGACGCTGCACTTTCTCGGCATTTTTCACATTCGCACAAGAGTTGGGGGCTTGTTCTTTGCATGGATGAATGAATAGAATGGATTGCTATTCTGGCTCTGGCTATTTTCGTTTTTGATTCTTGCATCCGGTTCCCCCCCCTGTGCCTTTTCATTGGTTGATGATTGCCATAGACAATTTTCGGCCTTCGCCCCTTTCTTTCGTATAATTCGTATAATTCGTATAATTCGTATAATTCGTATAATTCGTATAGCAGAAACTGTCGTTAATTAAAAGCCGCTCCGCTTTTTGTCAAGAAAAATCCGCGAGCTACGCAACGCAGTCCGCTCCAAGGATGAGGAGCTGCAGAACTTCAAGAAGGATCTGGAGGTTATGGAACAGGATCGGGCTGGGGTCTTTGTGAGTAGCATCTGTCTCAATTTGAGCCAGCAAATCCCCTGGATTCCTTCGAACGCCCCAATGCCCCCTTCAACCACCGCCAGAAGCCCCTGTCTTTCGGCGGAGCCGCAGGTGGCAATCCTGACGTCACCGCCAAGACGATGCTGCAGCTTCAGGAGCGGGTGAAGGCCCTCCGAGAAGAGAATCTTAGCCTGCGTCGTCAGGCTGTTCAAGGCCGTGTGCCCTCGATTCAGGTGCAGGTGAGTCGATTTCCTATTACGTTCACACTCTTCCCTGTTAGATCATTTCAATATAAACTTAATGGAATTTTCCATTCGAAACTGACTTGCTCGTTTCGAAGTGGAATTTTTCCATAAAAACTAAACTGACGGAATTTTCCATTAGCAATAAACTTCGTGGCACACACAAAAGGTTAGTACAGAGCTAGTGGAAATTTCTTATTAACAAAAAAGACAAGGCCAGATTACAGCCAACCAATCAGAACGAAGCATTAAGTTTTTATCGAAAGATTTGTTCCAAGACTGGAATTTTTTATTAGAAAGAAACAGCAGATTATTTTAAGGATGGATTTTCCATCGGCGATAAACCATGCAGTATAGAGCGAGTGGAAATTTCTATTGACGAATTAGACAGTCAAGGCCAGATTGCGACCAGCCAATTAAATTGAAGCAAATGCCACTTTCATTCTGACTGTCGTGCAGGGACTGGTCGAAACGCCACGCCTAAAAGAGGCGGTCCAGCTGACAAGCGGCAGCCTAACAAACTTGCACCAGCTGCAGCAGAAAGTCGCCGGAGCCGAGGCGGGCGGCAGCTATGTACACCATCTGGAGACAAATCTGCGCGCTCTGGAAGATCGCGTCCGTCGCGCCGAGCGTCAGAACGAACAAATTACAAAGGACCGAATTAACTCGGCTAATAGGCAAGCCATGCTTTTTCAACAGCAGCAGCAGCAGCGGCAGCAGCAGCAGCAGCAGCAGCAGCAGCAGGCGGCTGCATCAGCTCGAGCAAGTAGCCGCAGTAGCAACAGCTTCCGTGTAGGGGCTTCACCGACGGTCCCGGGCTCCAGTAGATAAAAAAGCTTATACAATGCTTTAAGTGAAAAACTTTCAATTGATTAAACTTTCAACAACAGCACAGAAGACATTATTGGTGACTAAAAGGTACGCAAGACACCTTTGATTAGTTCTCCGTAGTACGTAGTAAATATATAATAAGTACTCGTAATTAAGAAAGGCTATAATTAGTATAGTACAACAGTACAGCCCGCGGGAATGTAGTGGAAGTACAATTAAGCCTGTTACTTTAGCATGTCTAGCTGTAACAATATTTTTTTAAAATTTAGTTACTTTTCCGTCATTGTACCGCCATTGGTTATTAAATTCAGATTTCCTAAAGTAAAAAAGTATTAAAACTAGCTACTTTTTTATTATTCGACATTACGTAAATTATTATTAAACTAGCAAATTATGCTAAATGTTGCGAAAAAAACAGTTTCTAAACACTGCACTAGATTTATATATTTTTCTCATATTAAAATGTTTAATAAAACTATTAAAACTTTCATTTCGTTTCATTGCACAACATCATCGAACAGCTTAGTTTTTTGTTGATCTTCTGTAGAATCATAAACTTTGCTTGTGCTGGTACGCGCAGCTGTAGCTTTGACGTGATTTTTCTAACTCTGTCGTAATTAATTTATTTTTAAATAAATAAAGTGCTCAAACAATTTAATTTACGCTCTTACTAAAACAAAAAAGTTTTTTAGGTAATTTCATAAAAGATTCGCTGTGAAACTTTGTCTTCAGATAACTAAAAAACTGTTTTCTAATATTTTTCATTTGTTGTTCGATTTTATGCAAGCAGGCACTTTTATCGAAGTTTTTTTTAATTGGTGAAGCTGATGGTGTTGCACTTGACGATTACGTGAGTAGAAAGAGCTGATTAAATCGTAGTTTGACAATCAAAAGCTTCTGGTTAAGTAAGTTAGTAGCTACAAATATTATTCAACAATGTGAATTGAATTTACACACTTATGACTCACATGATGTGAAGTCACATGCAGTATGAACACGCAAATTAAACATGAGCAATTTTGTGCTAAAGAAAAATAATCTATATGAGCGTGAGAAAACTTGGACCGGCAATTTTGTCAGTTCGTCAATGCATGGTCGCATAAAGTTGAGAGCGCATTAGTTTATATACTGTTACAACCCGAGGAATGCCAGATACAGATGCAAGCGTAGGAGTACTCATACATATCAACCCGATGATCTCTAGAAACCAAAGCAATCAATACTGCGAATGGCAGTTTATGAGTTTATGTTTTAAATGTGCCTAAAACGTGTTAATTTCTTTCATGCAGAAGCCTTTTAAGAGATTTTTTCTGAATATCCGCTTTAGCTTTAACTATGAAAAAAATACACGGACAGCGACGAGCTAAATAAAATATTTTTTTGCGTTGCATATTATATATAAGATATATATTTACTATTATAATTTTAAACATTAATAGAGAGATGACACTGTCGTTTAGTGTGCTTTTTACTCAGATTTGGTTTGTGAGTTTATTAATATTAACTAAAAATAATTTAAATTCATAGGTTTTCATGTTTTCGAAGAAAGCTGATTCGGACCGCAAAGTTATAAGGATTAAAGTATTAACTCAAGTCTTAGTCTAACTAACAAAAACTTTATACCAGTAGCTTCCTGCTAGCTGTTACAGTTAAAATCATAGTAATAAGTTTTGTACGCGATTTTTTAAGTAACATTACTATTGTATTTTTACTGTATCTAAAGCGCACAGCTCAACAGCTTAGACATTAATAGAAAATATATAATTTTATCTAGCGTTTATTACATTTCTAAATATGAAATAGTGATTGTTAGAGTGCTAGTTTTGTGATAAATTATCGTTACTAAAAACTCATAATAAATTGCTACGCAATGGAAGAAACTAGCGCATTTGGTGTTGGTAGTTCTGTTGATGGATATAATAAGCAAAGCCAAAATGCTGGCGAAGACAACTCAGCTGAGGCACATAGTCAAAAAGAGCCACCTTATTCCATGCCTGGTGTGTTGCACTTTCTGCAAACTGAATGGTCAAAGGTTGAGATGGAGAGGTCTCAATGGGAAGTTGAAAGAGCAGAATTACAGGTAAGTTTCTAAATGAAATAAATTCACTTTTCCTTTTTAAGCTTTATAGGCCTAAGCTAATATTTTGGGTACAGATCAAATCGTCATATTCTAAAACGTCATATGATGATGATGACTTGCACAAAATTATCACAATGTTCAATTTAATATGATGATCTTGACTATTTGTATAGTCAAGTATTTGCAGATCTCATGCTCACTCCTGTTTCAAATCAAGTCAAACAATGACTTGGCTCTAAGAGCTGTGTGCCTGTTTATAAAACTCGCAGTGTGTACAGCAACTTGAACTGTAGTATCAGTGCACTTGTGCATGTGTACATCATGTAAATACTTGGCGTTTCTATGGAATGACAATACAATAGAAGGGCACATTTAAGTTAGATGTACATAGCTACATGCTGAGCAAAAATCACATGTTATGTAATGTGCAATGTACTTTGAGTGGCTCAAATGACATTATTTTTGTCAAGCCAAGTGAGACAAGGCCAAAAATGTATGTTTCACTTTGCTTATGCTTTCAGCAAAGCTGTTTGCGGAGCCAATAAAATAACAATATGACAATTTTGTGCATGTCAAATTGTCCAATGCAGACAATATGATGATTTAGATAATGTTGTTATTTTTTACAACCGGCATATGAAAATTTTGGCCGGAGCCAATATTTTTAGGGCCTACTTGATGACATAGAGTACTAGCATACTTTAATATAAAGTATAGATATGCTTACTTCTTTGGTAGTTGTTATTTGTCCAGTTATAACTTAACTGGTCCAGTTAATCACTCAAGAGGAAAGCCTATCGAGGAGTTTAAATTGTGGTCCTCAGTTGACTTTGTAGAAGTATTTGAATGAGTCACTACAACTTCACGCTTCAAAGGAACTTAGGTTACTCTTTAGTTGGATAAAATTACAAATCAAACAGACATTAGTTAGATATAAACAATTTGGCTTAAAGGGAAGATCTCTTCCAACATGCATAGTTTGGTGTCTTCTTTTTAATGCAGACATTTGGTATGAAATCTAAAATTAACAATAAAATCACTAACCGGACAAATAGTCAAACCTACTTCTTTACAGACAATAATTGTTCTAAGGGGCCTAAGTTCAAGTTTTGATCAATATTGCTGTTTGTTTACCATAATTATTCTTAAGTTAGAATTAATGCCAACCATACATGCGCAACCTCCCAAATCTTAGCTGGCCTTGCGACTTAGTTTTTGCTCTCATTTGCGACTTAGTTCGTTTCATTGCTCTATTTACGACTTAGTTTGCTCTCATTTGCTCTCTTTTTCTCTCCCCTTTTTCCTTTTCTTCACGCCTTCCTTTTTTGTCCCTTGGTCCCCCCTTTGATTTTTTTGCGCTTGGTCGATTGGTTTTTGCGACTTACCTTGCTTGGCCCTCGTTTCACCCGGCCGGTTCGGCCGGCTCGGCTGGGTGTTGCGCATGTATGATGCCAACACATCATGTATAGTTCAAATTGGATAAAACTAGTCATGCCACATAATCTGTCTATGGTTAAGAGCATAGATTTTGAATTGGAGCTGACTATAGTCACTTTTTCTATGTCTAGAACCAATGTCAAAATCAAATTATTTTTTATATTTGAAAAACAACGTCCATTAAAAGTGAACAAGCAAAAAAGTAACAACAGTTTTTAGTAAGCTTTTAGTAAGAGTAAGCTCAGAACAAAATGGGCTCTGAGCACATTGGAGACAGAGAGAGACAGAGGCAAAGAAAAGCCAGCCATCACATTATAAACTTTCCCCTGGCCATAGAAAAGTGATGTCGCATAACTATCTTGCAACTCAATTCCAATTCCAACTCAAACTCTAGGTTTTGGCCTTAGACAGATGATGTAGTTTGACTAGTTTGATCTTAATAATAATAATAATTGCAGGAGGGCTGTGGGTAATGACACAATTTGGTGACACTAGACCCACAGCCAGCGAGGAGGCAATTCTGCCCATTTCGCTGACTCCTGAGCACACATGCACGCAGTATGCAGGCATATGCTCACACAGGTGTGTACATCTGCCCTGACTTTCTCATCGTCAGGCAGTGTACACTCTCACTGTGCCTTGGAGGTTGGCCCTCAAGGGCATAAATTGTACGACAAGCCCCCAAGCCTTCTCTCCGTGGCTGCCCCAAATAAATGTGGCCTCGCCGTGGAATCGAACTTAGGGACCATAGTGCGAGTGGCAAACGCGTTAACCACTCTGCCACTGACCCCCTAGTTTGATCTTATTCAGACTCTTTGTAATATGTATACACTGGTTCAAACAAAAAAATAATTACTCAAAAGAAAGCAAACTGCCATATTGCCAAGTTTAAAAAATGTTATAAATACTTATAGGCACCATTAACAAAGTGGGTTTGCTTTAGATTATTTTCATTGAATTATTATATATATAAGACTCACTAGGTCTTGTCTTGTGCTTTGAGCTTCTGTTAGTTCTGTGTACTAAGCTGGGTAGTTAGTAATGTAAACCAATAGTAGGCCTAACCTAGTAGCATGTAAAATGTTAGTGTGTGGTAAATACAATGCCAAGAAATTATTCAGTGTACTAGTTCAGATGGATGGATGGATGGAAAACTGAATTTTCAAATTAAAATCTAACATTTTCAATTCTTCTTTAAAATCAAAATTAAAATATAAAATTTTGAAAAGTATAACTATAGTATTCTTTAATATTTAATATTCTTTGTACTCCTCAAATATTAACTAAAATATAGTTTCTATAAAAAATTTGGTTTCAAAGAAAGTGGAGATAAGTTGTAATCTGAATTTGTTTAAAAACTATTATTAATCTAGAATAGTGAAAATATGAAATCAATAAATATAGTACATATCCTAAATAGACATCAATGAAGATTGGTCTTAGGTCCAGATTCTAATTTTTGTTTTATTGGCACTATTAACTTTGAATTAGAGCTTAAAATATGTACTAAACCTCTGGTAAGCTGCGTGAGTAACTATGCACTAAATTATATATTGCAATACTTCGTCACCTAATTAGTATTATTTGTTTTTATTTAGGCTCGCATCGCTTTCCTGCAAGGCGAGCGCAAGGGTCAGGAGAATCTCAAACACGATCTTGTACGCCGCATCAAGATGCTGGAGTTCGCGTTGCGTCAGGAGCGCGCCAAATTTCATCGATTAAAATATGGCGCCGAGCCAGCGACTGGTGGCTCCGGCGCTGCTACAGCCACCGCCGACGACGTTACCGACGGGGGTGAGAGCGCCAATTCGCCGTCTTTGTCGCAATGCCAGAGCGTACTGGATCCAGAGGAGCTGCTGCGAGAGACCAGCGCCCAGACCGCGGCAACGAAAGCTAAGGCTAAGGATGGCAGACAGCTGATTAGGCAGTACCTGCAGGTGAGAATAATATCTAGGCATAAGTGTTTCGTGTCAAATCTAGTGCTCATAGGTCAGTAGTTCGAATCTCCAATGCCACTGGCTGTACATATTTTCAAACTGTACAATTGGCCACCTTTCGGAGGTCGGGGGTTCGATTCCCGACTCGACTGGAGCAATTTTTGTCCTTTAGTAAGACACTTGACTCTGCATTGCTTCAGTTCACCCAGCTGTTCAATGGGGTAATTAATGGTAGGTGTGGCGTCCCACCAGTCCATGGACTGAACAGCTGTACCCAGCCTTCAGAAGCGCCTCGCCATAGCTGCGGCTGTGCTGTAGGCTGCACATCTGGCCCAATTGGGGCAGGTGCAATCAAGTTTTATTTAAATTATTTTTTTTGTTCTAAATAGCTATTGATGATTTTTAATTGCTAAAATTCAATAAAAAACCGCAGGAAATCGGTTTCGTGGACAGCATCCTGGATGCCAGGCAAGCCCGACTTCAACAACTCATTGGCGCCAGCGGTTCAACAGCCGCACCTGCCGCCACCTCTTCTGCGCTGGCTATCAGCGATTCTAATCAGCTGTTTCAGCAACAGCAGCAGCAGCAGCAGCAACAACAGAGACCCCTGTCTCAGCAGCAACAACCACCGCCGCCGTCGCATCAGCAGCATCAGCCGACGCAGCAGATGGGGCAGCTAAATAAGCCACAACAGCAGCAGCAGCCGCGTGGTCGAACCATTCAAGAGCAGCTGTCCAGTCTGATTCCTGGTATCAACATTGCCGGCGAAGATGACGATGAAGAAGATGACGCTGAAGAGGAAGACGAGGAAGATGGCGGCGGCAGGCTTAGGAGAGGCGGCGGCAAGGCTCCCCTGTCGGAGGAGGAACAGGTGAGGGAAATGCCGGTTTAAATAAGAGTATTGACAGGTCTATTTAGGTAATAAACGGTTTTTAATGGGTAGTTCGCGGTATTGAAAAAAATATTTTAAGGTATCGACAGATTAACTGGTGGAATTGAGACTTTGATTCGGAATATAGACATTTTATTCAAGTTATTAAGAGGCAAATTGAAGATATTGACATGGTATTTGAAGATATTGACATGGTATTTGAAGATATTGACATGGTATTTGAAGATATTGAAAGGTTTATTGAATATATTGACAGGTTAATTGAAGACATTATCTCTAATAAACCCAGGTCATCGCCGAGTTCGACTTCCTAGTAAATCAGCAGGACGCCGAAGATCCGTCGCTTTCGTCGACTGGTGGCGTCGAAGATTCGACAATCGGCGAAGCTGACGCAGCCGCCGACGAGTTAGTCGACGCCGAATGGAGCATGGACGATCGAACCAGATCCAAGGTCGAGGCCTTCAAGAAGGAGCGCATTCGCGGGCCCAAGAAGTCTGGTGGTGGCAGCGGCGGAGGCAGTGGCACTCGCGGCATGCTTGACGCCTTCCTGGACGAATTCGGCGGTCGCGACGGCGGCGATGAAGGCGTCACGGACGACATCGACTCCGGTGGAAAATTGTCGTCGTCGGCCGCGGCGGCGGCAGCAGTAGCCGCCTCTGAAGAGGAGGGCTTCCGCTCTGCTATGGGACTTAGTCTGGGCGACTTGCAGGTTCGAATGGATCTGGCTGTATTGGTATCTGGCTGTATTTGGGATTTGACTGTTTTGGGATCTGACTGAATTGGGCTCTGGTTGTATTGGGATCTGGTTGTATTGGGATCTGGTTGTATTGGAATCTGGCTGTATTGGGATCTGGCTGTATTGGGATCTGGCTGTATTTGGGATTTGGCTGTATTTGGAATTTGACCGTTTTGGGATCTGGCTGTATTGGAATCTGGCTGCATTTGGGATCTGGCTGTATTGGGATCTGGCTGTATTTGGGATCTGGCTGTATTTGGGATCTGGCTGTATACTATACATGCGTGTATGCCGCCACTGTATAGGGATCTGGTTCTGGTTGTATTTAGGATCTGTTTGTATTTGGGAAATGGATGTTTAAGTAATGGGATCTGGATGTTTGATTAGTGGGATCTGGATCGGATTGGCTAACTCGCACCCTTACCCCTCAGGATATCACTGTCGCCAACGAACGCGACTACGACGATGACGTTGGCACCGGCGCTGATTCCTCGCGGCGGACATGGACAGCCAAGTTCAGCTTGCGCTCCCATCTGGATGGCGTTAGAGCTGTGGCCTTTCATCCAACAGATTCAGCCCTGTTTACCGCCTCCGAGGACGGCACTCTAAAGCTGTGGAATCTGGCGGGCAAGGCTGCTGCTCTGCACCAGGTTTGAACGCAATCCAGTTCTATCATTATTGCAAACACAAACCGACTCAAGTGAATGCTAGCTATTTCTCACCATGAATAATTCAAACCTTCACTTATTCACACCCTGACTCATTCACACCCTGACTCATTTATACCAAGAGTCATTTATACCAAGAGTCATTCACACCCTGACTCATTCACACCCTGACTCATTCACACCCTGACTTATTCACACCCTGACTAATTTATACCAAGAGTCATTCACACCCTGACTCATTCACACCCTGACTCATTCACACCCTGACTCATTCACACCCTGACTCATTCACACCCTGACTCATTCACACCCTGACTCATTCACACACTGACATATTCACACCCTGACTCATTCACACCCTGACTCATTCATACCCTGACTCATTCACACCCTGACTCATTCACACCCTGACTTATTCACACCCTGACTAATTTATACCAAGAGTCATTCACACCCTGACTCATTCACACCCTGACTCATTCACACCCTGACTCATTCACACCCTGACTCATTCACACCCTGACTCATTCACACCCTGACTCATTCACACCCTGACTCATTCATACTCTGACTCATTCACACCATGGCTGATTAATTCACTTTTTAACCCCCGAAATCAGGACGCCGGATCGCCAAACTCCACCGATGGCAAACGCGTCGTTGGTGGCGCCTCGACTGTGTCAGTAGCCGCCGGTCCCCAGGTGGAACTGGAGCCCGTACACACCTATCGAGGTCACGCCGGCCCAATTCTAGCCGTTTGCGTCTCGCCAGACGGCTCCGTTGCCTGCACTGGCGGACTGGACGGCTGCGTCAGGGTCTGGAGACTGCCGCCTACCCTAGCCGGTTTGGACCAGTACGATGCCTACGATTCTAGCCTGGTTGGCGAAGCTCTGGAAGGTCACCAGGACGCTGTCTGGGGCCTGGCTGCCACTGGCTCGGTATTAAAATTTTATAAATCTTCTATCTTACCTAAATCAATATATGAATCCCTGCAAAAATCTCCATCCTACATCAATCTGTATCCTCATCAATCTCTATCCTCATCAATCTCTATCCTATATCAATCTCTCTCCCACATCAATCTCTCTCCCACATTAATCTCTCTCCTCATCAATCTCTATCCTCATCAATCTCTATCCTACATCAATCTCTCTCCCACATCAATCTCTATCCTACATCAATCTCTCTCCCACATCAATCTCTATCCTAGTTCAATCTCTATCCTACATCAATCTCTATCCTTCATCAATCTCTATCCTCATCAATCTCTATCCTCATCAATCTCTATCCTAGTTTAATCTCTATCCTACATCAATCTTTATCCTAGATCAATCTCTATCCTACGTCAATCTCTATCCTTCATCAATCTCTATCCTCATCAATCTCTATCCTACATCAATCTCTATCCTAGATCAATCTCTATCCTAGATCAATCTCTATCCTCATCAATCTCTATCATAGTTCAATCTCTATCCTCATCAATCTCAATCCTACATCAATATCTATCCTACATCAATTGCTATCCTAGATCAATCTCTATCCTCATCAATCTCTATCCTACATCAATATCTATCCTACATCAATTGCTATCCTAGATCAATCTCTATCCTCATCAATCTCTATCCTCATAAATCTCTATCCTCATAAATCTCTATCCTCATCAATCTCTATTCTACATCAATCTCTCTCCCACATCAATCTCTCTCCCACATCAATCTCTCTCCCACATCAATCTCTATCCTCATCAATCTCTATCCTCATAAATCTCTATCCTCATCAATCTCTATTCTACATCAATCTCTCTCCCACATCAATCTCTCTCCTCATAAATATCTATCCTACATCAATCTCTATCCTAGATCAATCTCTATCCTACATCAATCTCTATCCTAGATCAATCTCTATCCTCATCAATCTCTATCATAGTTCAATCTCTATCCTACATCAATCGCTATCGTCATCAATCGCTATCCTAGATCAATCTCTATTCTCATCAATCTCAATCCTACATCAATATCTATCCTACATCAATCTCTATCCTACATCAATATCTATCCTACATCAATCTCTATCCTCATCAATCTCAATCCTACATCAATATCTATCCTACATCAATTGCTATCCTAGATCAATCTCTATCCTCATCAATCTCTATCCTCATAAATCTCTATCCTTATCAATCTCTATTCTACATCAATCTCTCTCCCACATCAATCTCTCTCCTCATAAATATCTATCCTACATCAATCTCTATCCTACATCAATCTCTCTCCTCATCAATCTCAATCCTACATCAATCTTTATCCCACATCAATCTCTCTCCCACATCAATCTCTCTCCTCATCAATATCTATCCTACATCAATCTCTATCATCTCTATCCTACATCAATCTCTCTCCCACATCAATCTCTATCCTCATCAATCTCAATCCTACATCAATATCTATCCTACATCAATTGCTATCCTAGATCAATCTCTATCCTCATCAATCTCTATCCTAGATCAATCTCTATCCTCATCAATCTCTATCGTAGATCAATCTCTATCCTCATCAATCTCTCTCCCACATCAATCTCTCCCACATCAATCTCTATCCTCATCAATCTCAATCCTACATCAATATCTATCCTACATCAATTGCTATCCTAGATCAATCTCTATCCTCATCAATCTCTATCCTACATCAATCTCTATGCACATCAATCTCTCTCCCACATCAATCTCTCTCCTACATCAATCTCTCTCCTCATCAATCTCTCTCCCACATCAATCTCTCTCCTACATCAATCTCTCTCCTCAGCAATATCTATCCTACATCAATCTCTCTCCCACATCAATCTCTCTCCCTCATCAATCTCTCTCCACATCAATCTCTCTCCTACATCAATCTCTATCCTACATCAATCTCTCTCCCACATCAATCTCTCTCCTCATCAATCTCTATCCTACATCAATCTCTATCCTCATCAATCTCTATCCTAGTTTAATCTCTATCCTACATCAATCTCTATCCTACATCAATCTCTATCCTAGATCAATCTCTCTCCCACATCAATCTCCCAATCACACATCAATCTCTCCCAATCCCTGATCAATCATTTCGCAGGACACGCTATTCTCTGTTAGCCCCGATTCCACATTACGCGCCTGGCGCATCAGTCGCCATGGCCACGCCGATGCCGCCGAGGACTTCGTTCCGCTGCTTCGCACCGTCCAATTGAACGGGCTGCCAACAGCCCTGACAGTCGTCCCAGCCGATCCGGGCAAGCTCCTGGTTGCTATGAAAACAACAGCTGATTCCGATGGCACTGCCTCCAGCCTGCTGTTAGTGGATGCCGAGACAGGACAGACTGTCATGCAGATGCAAGCCAACGACCTGACCGGTTCGCCCACGCGTGTGGTTGCTCATCCCACTCAGGTGAGTAATTTTGGGAGATTTTCCCACTAGAGTCTAGCCTCTACTAGCAGTAGGACTATTGAGCCATTTTTCCGCTCGCTTTTATATCAAGGGGAGAATTTCCCTATGAAATTTATAATATTCGCGTCAGGGTGTCCATAGCGGCCTAGTTCCACCTATTGTAGCCCTTGAAGGTCCAGCAAATCCATCTAGATAAAAGTAGGTGACCACCGAAGAGTCGCAGTGCTAATTCGTGTATAGGGGTGTATGAAATGCACTAGCGCTTATCGGAACAATCAGACATTCGGCCCAAGCCATTGAATATTTCGACGTTCTAAAGAGCTGGCGACATGATTCTTGTTTCAGAAGATGCGCAACAAAAAGTTGGCCCGTGTTCTTGAGTTTCGTGTGCTTGCGTTGCTCCGTTCGGGTGCAGCACGAAAAATTGTCAAGGGGGATTCTCCTCTTGGTAGTTCTACTGCTAGTTCCTACTGTCTCATACCTATCGATTCCCACTGTCTCATACCTATCGATTCCCACTGTCTCATACCTATCAATTCCCACTGTCTCATACCTATCAACTCCCACTGTCTCATACCTATCGATTCCCACTGTCTCATACCTATCAACTCCCACTGTCTCATACCTATCAATTCCCACTGTCTCATACCTATCGATTCCCACTGTCTCATACCTATCAACTCCCACTGTCTCATACCTATCAACTCCCACTGTCTCATACCTATCGATTCCCACTGTCTCATACCTATCAACTCCCACTGTGTCATACCTATCAACTCCCACTGTCTCATACCTATCAATTCCCACTGTGTCATACCTATCAACTCCCACTGTCTCATACCTATCAACTCCCACTGTCTCATACCTATCGATTCCCACTGTCTCATACCTATCAACTCCCACTGTGTCATACCTATCAACTCCCACTGTCTCATACCTATCAATTCCCACTGTGTCATACCTATCAACTCCCACTGTCTCATACCTATCAACTCCCACTGTGTCATACCTATCAACTCCCACTGTCTCATACCTATCAATTCCCACTGTGTCATACCTATCAACTCCCACTGTCTCATACCTATCAATTCCCACTGTCTCATACCTATCAACTCCCACTGTCTCATACCTATCAATTCCCACTGTGTCATACCTATCGATTCCCACTGTCTCATACCTATCAATTCCCACTGTGTCATACCTATCAACTCCCACTGTCTCATACCTATCGATTCCCACTGTCTCATACCTATCAATTCCCACTGTGTCATACCTATCAACTCCCACTGTCTCATACCTATCAACTCCCACTGTCTCATACCTATCAACTCCCACTGTCTCATACCTATCAACTCCCACTGTCTCATACCTATCAACTCCCACTGTCTCATACCTATCAACTCCCACTGTCTCATACCTATCAACTCCCACTGTCTCATACCTATCAACTCCCACTGTCTCATACCTATCAATTCCCACTGTCTCATACCTATCAACTCCCACTGTCTCATACCTATCAACTCCCACTGTCTCATACCTATCAACTCCCACTGTCTCATACCTATCAACTCCCACTGTCTCATACCTATCAATTCCCACTGTCTCATACCTATCAACTCCCACTGTCTCATACCTATCAATTCCCACTGTCTCATACCTATCAACTCCCACTGTCTCATACCTATCAATTCCCACTGTCTCATACCTATCAATTCCCACTGTCTCATACCTATCAATTCCCACTGTCTCATACCTATCAACTCCCACTGTCTCATACCTATCAATTCCCACTTTCTCATACCTATCAACTCCCACTGTCTCATACCTATCAATTCCCACTGTGTCATACCTATCAATTCCCACTGTGTCATACCTATCAATTCCCACTGTGTCATACCTATCAACTCCCACTGTCTCATACCTATCAATTCCCACTGTGTCATACCTATCAATTCCCACTGTCTCATACCTATCAACTCCCACTGTCTCATACCTATCAATTCCCACTGTCTCATACCTATCAAATCCCACTGTCTCATACCTATCAATTCCCACTGTCTCATACCTATCGATTCCCACTGTCTCATACCTATCAATTCCCACTGTGTCATACCTATCAACTCCCACTGTCTCATACCTATCAACTCCCACTGTCTCATACCTATCAACTCCCACTGTCTCATACCTATCAACTCCCACTGTCTCATACCTATCAACTCCCACTGTCTCATACCTATCAATTCCCACTGTCTCATACCTATCAACTCCCACTGTCTCATACCTATCATTTCCCACTGTCTCATACCTATCAACTCCCACTGTCTCATACCTATCAATTCCCACTTTCTCATACCTATCAACTCCCACTGTCTCATACCTATCAATTCCCACTGTGTCATACCTATCAATTCCCAATGTCTCATGCCTATCAACTCCTACTGTCTCATACCTATCAATTCCCACTGTGTGATCAATGTTATATCTTATATCTGAATTTTTCCTAATTCATTTCAAACCAAGCGCATTACTTGTGAGTAGCACAATAAGTATTTATTGCGCAAATTTTTCTACAAATTTTCTTTGCTTTTGTTCCAGCCCACAGCCATAGCCGGCTACACTGATCGCTGCATTCGCTGCTTCGATTACACCAGCGGAGAGATAACTCACAGCATGGTGGCTCACCTTGACTCCGTCACCAGCCTGGCTATCGATCCCAACGGTCTCTACCTGGCGTCCGGCAGTCACGACGCCTCCGTCCGCATCTGGAGCCTGGACGATCCGCGCGCCTGCGTTCAGGAGATCGCCGCTCATCGTCGCAAATTTGACGAAGCTGTGCACGACGTCGCCCTGCATCCGACAAAGAGCCTGATGGCTAGCGCCGGAGCCGACGCTCTAGCTAAAGTCTTTGTTTAGAAACGCGTCATTTCTTCATTTATTACGAAGAGCAGTCTTTGTAGTTAATTTTTTGTTAGCGTATTTTTAATCTATTATCGACCAAAGTGCATGAGTGCTGTGCCTGTGCTACTCGAATTTTTTCTTAGCCTCTCGGTGTTTTCAGGTGAGTAAAAATTAAATTGTTTTGTCATTCAGTGATTTGGTCATCCGGGCACTCATTGGGTCGCTTATCAAAATCGGTCATTTTATTCATTTTGTCATAATTAGGTCATAATTATTTGGTCATCAGCTTATTAATTTTAATGGTAATTTATACTTATTGAATGGTTCATAGTAATTAGGTGGCATGTTAAATAAGTCATTTAGTCATTAGAGCACTATATGAAGTAGGTCATTTGGTCATCAAGGGATTCAAGGCACTATTTGAAATGGGTCATTTGGTCATTAAGGAACTATTTGAAATGGGTCATTTGGTCATTCGGGCACTATTTGAAATGGGTCATTTGGTCATTCGGGCACTATTTGAAATGGGTCATTTGGTCATTAAGGAACTATTTGAAATAGGTCATTTGGTCATTCGGGCACTATTTGAAATGGGTCATTTGGTCATTCGGGCACTATTTGAAATGGTCATTTGGTCATTCGGGCACTATTTGAAATGGTCATTTGGTCATTCGGGCACTATTTGAAATGGGTCATTTGGTCATTCGGGCACTATTTGAAATGGGTCATTTGGTCATTAAGGAACTATTTGAAATGGGTCATTTGGTCATTCGGGCACTATTTGAAATGGGTCATTTGGTCATTCGGGCATTATTTGAAATGGGTCATTTGGTCATTCGGGCACTATTTGAAATGGTCATTTGGTCATTCGGGCACTATTTGAAATGGGTCATTTGGTCATTAAGGCACTATTTGAAATGGGTCATTTGGTCATTCGGGCACTATTTGAAATGTTCATTTGGTCATAAAGGAACTATTTGAAATGGGTCATTTGGTCCTTAAGGCACTATTTGAAATGGGTCACTTGGCCATTAAGGAACTATTTGAAATGGGTCATTTGGTCATTAAGACACTATTTGAAATGGTCATTTGGTCATAAAGGAACTATTTGAAATGGGTCATTTGGTCCTTAAGGCACTATTTGAAATTGGTCATAAATTGATCATTAAGGCACTATTTGAAATTGGTCATAAATTGGTCAATAAGGCACTATTTGAAATGGGTCATTTGGTCATTCGGGCACTATTTGAAATGGGTCATTTGGTCATTCGGGCACTATTTGAAATGGTCATTTGGTCATTCGGGCACTATTTGAAATGGTCATGCTGTCATTAAGGCACCATTTGAAATAGGTCACCTATCTCTGATAAATATTGTAGAATGTTTTTTACATTGTAACGTATTTTATTTCCACATCGCAGCACTGTCTGCTATCAATCATTTTGTCTGGCGCATGGTTACTAAAGTAATTAATAACGTTTCATATTGCTTAACTCTGCGAAGTAGCTTTGCGTATCATTTTTTAAAACCAAAACTTAAAATTCTTGAGTTTGGCCAGTTCTGCGTAAAATACCTTAGCCGTGCTAAAACACTACTGGCCACGTTGAGTAGTATGATAATATTGAAAACTTTGTTATTCATTTTGTAAAAACACAGTTTTCTGAGTTGTTAAATTTAATTTCCCTAAAATTTTTTATCATATTTAGACTTAGAGAGACAAAGCGCGATTTTTTCTGCCCGAGAATATAAAACATAAGTTCTTGCTTTATAAAAAATTTTATTCGGCAAACCATGTTTTATATACCCTTGCTTAAACCTCAATTTTTGTTTATCTGCGTAGTTTTTATATTTTTTCCTATTTGTGTATATCTGCAAGCGTGGCATCGGATATGGGATTTGGGATATGGGATGTGGGATATTCGTTTTGCGGGCAGAATTATTTCGTCGGTTTATTTATTTTTTAGGTTACATTAATAATGAAGAATCAAAAGGAAGAGACGGTAGACTCAGGAGGGAGAGAAGGTAGACTCAGGAGGGAGAGAAGGTAGACTCAGGATGGAGAGAGGGTAGACTCAGGTGGGAGAGAGGATAGACTCAGGATAGAGAGAGGGTAGACTCAGGATGGAGAGAGGGTAGACTCAGGAGGGAGAGAGGATAGACTCAGGATAGAGAGAGGGTAGACTCAGGAGGGAGAGAGGATAGACTCAGGATAGAGAGAGGGTAGACTCAGGAGGGAGAAAGGATAGACTCAGGATAGAGAGAGGGTAGACTCAGGAGGGAGAGAGGTTAGACTCAGGAGGGAGAGAATGTAGACTCAGGAGGTTCAGAGGGTAGACTCGGGGGGTAGAGGGTAGACTCAGGGGGGTAGAGGGTAGACTCAGAAGGTTCAGAGGTTAACAGGCCGTGTGGCCTCGTTTATACTTTGACATGTAAATCTGCAGCTCTCTGCCATTTTTTATTTCTATCCCCTGACCCCTTGCTTGGCATGTCCGATTATATGAAAATATCGATTTTTCATGAGTTCTGTCTGCAGTCTTGCTTTTTTATTTCAATTTTCTCCAGCCGTGCTCGCTTATATTAAATAAAATAGTAGTCACCTTCAAACTAAACTAGTTTGAGCACAAATCGAAATCTAAGCGGCCATTGTGTATGCTTGCTTGAGATATAATATCAATATTATCCACTCGCCTATATGGCCTTGCCTATATTCTCAGTTTTTTACTGTTTTTTAAGAATTTATGTACGTGACTCAGCCATGATCGTGAGCAGTAGTCTAGATGACTCAGCATTGATCGTGAACAGTAGCCTAGATGACTCAGCATTGATCGTGAGCAGTAGCCTAGATGACTCAGCATTGATCGTGAGCAGTAGCCTAGATGACTCAGCATTGATCGTGAGCAGTAGCCTAGATGACTCAGCATTGATCGTGAGCAGTAGCCTATATGACTCAGCATTGATCGTGAGCAGTAGCCTAGATGACTCAGCATTGATCGTGAGCAGTAGCCTAGATGACTCAGCATTGATCGTGAGCAGTAGCCTAGATGACTCAGCATTGATCGTGAGCAGTAGCCTAGATGACTCAGCATTGATCGTGAGCAGTAGCCTAAATGACTCAGCATTGATCGTGAGCAGTAGCCTAGATGACTCAGCATTGATCGTGAGCAGTAGCCTAGATGACTCAGCATTGATCGTGAGCAGTAGCCTAGATGACTCAGCATTGATCGTGAGCAGTAGCCTAGATGACTCAGCATTGATCGTGAGCAGTAGCCTAGATGACTCAGCATTGATCGTGAGCAGTAGCCTAAATGACTCAGCAATGATCGTGAGCAGTAGCCTAGATGACTCAGCATTGATCGTGAGCAGTAGCCTAGATGACTCAGCATTGATCGTGAGCAGTAGCCTAGATGACTCAGCATTGATCGTGAGCAGTAGCCTATATGACTCAGCATTGATCGTGAGCAGTAGCCTATATGACTCAGCATTGATCGTGAGCAGTAGCCTATATGACTCAGCATTGATCGTGAGCAGTAGCCTATATGACTCAGCATTGATCGTGAGCAGTAGCCTATATGACTCAGCATTGATCGTGAGCAGTAGCCTAAATGACTCAGCATTGATCGTGAGCAGTAGCCTATATGACTCAGCATTGATCGTGAGCAGTAGCCTAGATGACTCAGCATTGATCGTGAGCAGTAGCCTATATGACTCAGCATTGATCGTGAGCAGTAGCCTAAATGACTCAGCATTGATCGTGAGCAGTAGCCTATATGACTCAGCATTGATCGTGAGCAGTAGCCTAAATGACTCAGCATTGATCGTGAGCAGTAGCCTATATGACTCAGCATTGATCGTGAGCAGTAGCCTATATGACTCAGCATTGATCGTGAGCAGTAGCCTAGATGACTCAGCATCGATCGTGAGCAGTAGCCTAGATGACTCAGCATTGATCGTGAGCAGTAGCCTATATGACTCAGCATTGATCGTGAGCAGTAGCCTATATGACTCAGCATTGATCGTGAGCAGTAGCCTAGATGACTCAGCATCGATCGTGAGCAGTAGCCTAGATGACTCAGCATTGATCGTGAGCAGTAGCCTAGATGACTCAGCATTGATCGTGAGCAGTAGCCTATATGACTCAGCATTGATCGTGAGCAGTAGCCTAGATGACTCAGCATCGATCGTGAGCAGTAGCCTATATGACTCAGCATTGATCGTGAGCAGTAGCCTAGATGACTCAGCATCGATCGTGAGCAGTAGCCTAGATGACTCAGCATTGATCGTGAGCAGTAGCCTATATGACTCAGCATTGATCGTGAGCAGTAGCCTATATGACTCAGCATTGATCGTGAGCAGTAGCCTATATGACTCAGCATTGATCGTGAGCAGTAGCCTATATGACTCAGCATTGATCGTGAGCAGTAGCCTAAATGACTCAGCATTGATCGTGAGCAGTAGCCTATATGACTCAGCATTGATCGTGAGCAGTAGCCTAGATGACTCAGCATTGATCGTGAGCAGTAGCCTATATGACTCAGCATTGATCGTGAGCAGTAGCCTAAATGACTCAGCATTGATCGTGAGCAGTAGCCTATATGACTCAGCATTGATCGTGAGCAGTAGCCTAAATGACTCAGCATTGATCGTGAGCAGTAGCCTATATGACTCAGCATTGATCGTGAGCAGTAGCCTATATGACTCAGCATTGATCGTGAGCAGTAGCCTAGATGACTCAGCATCGATCGTGAGCAGTAGCCTAGATGACTCAGCATTGATCGTGAGCAGTAGCCTATATGACTCAGCATTGATCGTGAGCAGTAGCCTATATGACTCAGCATTGATCGTGAGCAGTAGCCTAGATGACTCAGCATCGATCGTGAGCAGTAGCCTAGATGACTCAGCATTGATCGTGAGCAGTAGCCTAGATGACTCAGCATTGATCGTGAGCAGTAGCCTAGATGACTCAGCATTGATCGTGAGCAGTAGCCTATATGACTCAGCATTGATCGTGAGCAGTAGCCTATATGACTCAGCATTGATCGTGAGCAGTAGCCTAAATGACTCAGCATTGATCGTGAGCAGTAGCCTAAATGACTCAGCATTGATCGTGAGCAGTAGCCTATATGACTCAGCATTGATCGTGAGCAGTAGCCTATATGACTCAGCATTGATCGTGAGCAGTAGCCTAGATGACTCAGCATCGATCGTGAGCAGTAGCCTAGATGACTCAGCATTGATCGTGAGCAGTAGCCTATATGACTCAGCATTGATCGTGAGCAGTAGCCTATATGACTCAGCATTGATCGTGAGCAGTAGCCTAGATGACTCAGCATCGATCGTGAGCAGTAGCCTATATGACTCAGCATTGATCGTGAGCAGTAGCCTAGATGACTCAGCATCGATCGTGAGCAGTAGCCTAGATGACTCAGCATTGATCGTGAGCAGTAGCCTAGATGACTCAGCATTGATCGTGAGCAGTAGCCTAGATGACTCAGCATTGATCGTGAGCAGTAGCCTAGATGACTCAGCATTGATCGTGAGCAGTAGCCTAGATGACTCAGCATTGATCGTGAGCAGTAGCCTAAATGACTCAGCATCGATCGTGAGCAGTTGCCTAGATTCACAAGACATTATGGAACGATAAAATAAAAGTCCAATAAATCCTCGAGTTTAATAGTAATTTTTTGTTCGCGTCAATAAAGCTAAATATTTATCAAGTTTGACAAAAAGTACAGGCCAACAGAACATGTAATATATAGAATTGTGCCATATTTGCATTTCTTTCATATAAGACAAAACAATCTAGAATTATATTAGGCATTAAAGAAACAGTGATTTTTCTTTTTAGCTCAATTTTGAATAGACAAAGTGCGGCAAAAAAACGAAAGGTAACACAATATTTATCAATAAAAAATTATTAGAGCTCAGTAGAGAAATGCTATACATTAAGTAAGCAATGGAGATAATCTGGCTAGATTTTGTGAACCTTTACAAAGCTGTCACAATATACATAAATTGAACTGTTTTTTTAAATAAAGCAGCAACCAAAAGGACATGTATACAGGGTTCGTCTGAAAATAAGCAGACTACTGACAGCATTTTAAGTAGTATAATAATATGGCGCCAATTCAAAACTTTATAAAAATTATGCAATCACAAACAAACTAAGGATTGTGTGGTACACTGGCTTTAACACCGTCAGGTAATAAATAATAAATAATAAAATAACTACTTTCATTTTATTGCACGACTTATAAATAAGGAAATCAGTTTGTCAAATTCGGGTGGACCAGACCGAATTAAACAAGAGAAACTCAAGCGTTTGTATGGCAAGATAAAATTACAATTTGAAACGGAAAATTAACTAAGTAGTGGTGACACAATAATAACTGCGCGCGGAAGAAAGCTTTACTAAATAGGATAGTACTTTCAACACTGGAAGAATCAGTAGCATCCGGATAGGTGAGTAGAATGGTAGCAAAGAAAAGTTAAAACTGTTTTATGTTCTAACAGTCGAAATTGTTCTAAAACCTGTTCTAACACGTTTAAACATATTCTAATATATTCTATCTAACATTTTTAAAAGAGAAATATTTTTTTAAACTAATATTACGGAGGAAGCGGAGAAACACAGAATAATTTAATCCGGTAATACAATTGTCAAGACTTCAACATTTAGATGAGATTCTAACACTTTGTATATTAATAATAATAATAATAATAATAATATGGATCTCATAGACTGTACATATAACTATAATTTAGAGCAGGGGTCGGCAAACTTATTAGCTAGCGGGCCAAATAGAGAAACTCAACCTCAAAGACGACAGCGGGCCGCATTGACTGTATAAGTATGAAATAGGGGATAGATAAGAAATGGGTGAGATGTAACAGGGGAGAGAGATACACGGGAGAGATAAGACACGGGAGAGATGAGAAATGGGTGAGACGAAACAGGGAAGAGACGATACACGGGAGAGATAAGACACGGAAGAGATAAGACACGGGAGAGATAAGACACGGGAGAGATGAGATACGGGAGAGATGAGATACGGGAGAGATGAGATACGGGAGAGATGAGACACGGGAGAGATAAGACACGGTAGAGATAAGACACGGGAGAGATGAGACACGGGAGAGATGAGACACGGGAGAGATGAGACACGGGAGAGATGAGATACGGGAGAGATGAGATACGGGAGAGATGAGTCGGGAGAGATGAGACCCGGAACTGTATACAACATTATAGGTGTTGGAAGGGGCAACGGGCCGGATTTGGGAGCTTCGAGGGCCGCATGTTGTCCCGCGGGCCGGAGTTTGCCGACCCCTGGTTAAGAGTTTCAACACACAATACCTCCGGCGCTATCTGACGAGGCTGAATCAGCTGACGACGAGTCTAAAGATAATCGACGCTTCTTCTTGTGCGACAATCGACAGTCGGGATCGGAGGCGCTGTCTGTGGAATCGGCGCAGCCGCTGTCGCCGACGGGGTTGAGACAGCAGCCGACAACAGCGATGCGCGAAGCGCCGCTGTTTGACGAATCTAAAGTGAGCGAAGACAGTGGCGCATTGTCCACGCCGGCGATAATCGACGAAGTTGCCGGTGCAGCAAGTGGCTTGTCGGCCGACTCGGGCAGGCCAACTGGCGTCAACGAGCTCGCGGCGACAATGTTGACACAGCTGCTAGAGATTCCGTCTAGGGCGACATTGTTCGCGTCGGCGATTAGTTGGCGATCGATGCGACGCCTGCATGATGGGAAATTTGGATTAGGAAGGGATTATACTTATACATCAGGCAGAGGATTAGGTAGGGGTCAGACTATCAGAGAGAGGATTAAGAAGAGATTTGACTATCAGGGAGAGGATTAGGAAGAGATTTGACTTATCAGGGAGAAAAGATTAGGAAAAGATTAGACTATGATTAGGAAGATGATTAGGTAGGGGTCAGACTATCAGGGAGAGGATTAACAAGAAATAAGACAGTCAGTTAATGGATTAGACTGTCAGGACTGTCAGGATTGGAGAACAGAAAATGATTAACTAGATTATCGAGCGAATGACAGTTAAGCTGTTAAAATCGGCACTAGACTTACCTATACTCAGGCGTAATAGGATACAGTTTGAGCACAAAGAAAGCGGCTAACACGAGCATTATTGGCAACGGTCCCATCATGACACGAAGTGCCAAACCGACAGACTCTGGCTGCTGACAGGCGGGCGGTTGCCTGTAACCAGTGAGGTGCAGAGCCAACTGCAGGCAGGCCGTACTGATGCCAACAGCGAATTTGTTGAAGAACACGTACAGGCTGTAGAATGCGGCTTCATCGCGTCGGCCAGTTGCGATGGTATAGTCGTCGATAACATCGGGCAGCATTATCCAGGGCAGGAGCATGTTGATGCTAACGTAGCAACCGGCTACGACCATAGTGACATAGTACTGCGGCACGAATGCGTCTCTAAAGAGAGCGGCCTATTATTGAGCTTAGCGCTGCAATCGTCTTCTACTAGTAGCTACTCAAGTTCTACTACTGATATTCGCTATATATTCTACTAGAGATCGCGAACTTCTACTAATTTTCGCGTTTGGCAAATGGCACTCGACTTCTACTACTAGTGCACGTCTTCTACTACTAGAACACATCTTCTACAACTAGTACACGCCTTCTACTACTAGAACACGCCTTCTATTACTAGTGCACGCCTTCTACTACTAGAACACGCCTTCTACTACTAGTGCACGCCTTCTACTACTAGAACACATCTTCTACTACTAGTGCACGTCTTCTACTACTAGTACACGCCTTCTACTACTAGAACACATCTTCTACAACTAGTACACGCCTTCAACTACTAGAACACGCCTTCTACTACTAGAACACGCCTTCTACTACTAGAACACATCTCCTACTACTAGTGCACGCCTTCTACTACTAGAACACATCTTCTACTACTAGTGCACGTCTTCTACTACTAGTGCACGTCTTCTACTACTAGTACACGTCTTCTACTACTAGTGCACGTCTTCTACTACTAGTGCACGTCTTCTACTAGTAGTGCACGTCTTCTACTACTAGTGCACATCTTCTACTTTTAGTGCACGTCTTCTACTACTAGTACACGCCTTCTACTACTAGAACACATCTTCTACAACTAGTACACGCCTTCAACTACTAGAACACGCCTTCTACTACTAGAACACGCCTTCTACTACTAGAACACATCTCCTACTACTAGTGCACGTCTTCTACTACTAGTACACGTCTTCTACTACTAGTGCACGTCTTCTACTACTAGTGCACGTCTTCTACTAGTAGTGCACGTCTTCTACTACTAGTGCACATCTTCTACTTTTAGTGCACGTCTTCTACTACTAGTACACGCCTTCTACTACTAGAACACATCTTCTACAACTAGTACACGCCTTCAACTACTAGAACACGCCTTCTACTACTAGTGCACGCCTTCTACTACTAGAACACATCTTCTACTACTAGTGCACGTCTTCTACTACTAGTACACGTCTTCTACTACTAGTGCACGTCTTCTACTACTAGTACACGTCTTCTACTACTAGTGCACGTCTTCTACTACTAGTGCACGTCTTCTACTACTAGTACGTCTTCTACTACTAGTACTCGTCTTCTGCTTCTAGTACTCGTCTTCTAATACAAGTAATTGCGTTCTACTACTAATACCCGAGTTCTACTACTAGTACTCGAATTATAATACGAGTAGCATCTTGTAATTTAATGTACTAGAAAACTTTTTCTAATACTAGTAGCTACTCGTACTGTAACTACAACTACTCGTTTCCTAATAATGATCTGGTTGCACTACTACTCCAAATTGTACTCACCTAGCCGGGCACAGGGTAGCAGAGATGCACACAGGCAAGATGAGGAACAATCCAACAAAGTACACACGCTTCTTTCCTAGGCGTTTAATCAAACCGAAGACCATCGGCGTAGCCAAAATAGCCGTTGTCATGACGATAGCGATAGCGTATTTCAAATGCGGCTTCATATTCAAACTGTAGATAGTGTACAATGCCAAGCTGTTCTGTACAGTCTGAATAGCCAGCGAGCTAAGCATGAAGGTTAGCATCAGAAGCAGATAAGATCGATGCTTTAAACAGCGTTGAAATGTAAGATACAATCCGTCCGGTTCAACGACAGTTCTCGGCTTAATTCTGCCCGTATTAGACACCTCCTTGGTGCCGAAGAAGCCGATAATGCCGCACAAGAGTACAACGGCCGAGATAATGCCGGCGCCAATCCGATAGCGAGCCTCTTCCTCCGGTGTCACGTCCGCTCTTGTTGGCTCCGTTGTTAAAGCAGACGAGATTGTCGATAAATTGCCAAGGCTTGAATTGTATATGCCGCTGCTGCTGTTGCTGCCGACTGCTGCTGCCGTTGCTGCGGCCTGGGCGCACCTGTCCGGGCCGTGCTGGGTGATGAAGGTGAACGTCATGACGCCGAACAGGGTGCCAACCATTTCAAACACCATTCCTGAGGATTTTGATGGCAAAGAAGTATTTTTACAGTAACAATCCTACTCACCGAGGACTTATCTTTGGTCCCGTTCTCGCCATTTCGAACCAACCTTGCCACTATCTCTTTCTAGCCCTTGCCTGTCTCCACTACCTTTTTCGCCTATTGCCACTATCTGTTTAGCCCTCGCCTCTCGCCATTATCTGTTTAGCCCTCGCCTCTCGCCATTATTTGTTTAGCCCTCGCCTCTTGCCATTATCTTTCTCGCCCTGGCCTCTCGCCACTATCTTTCACGCCCTCGCCTCTCGCCTTTATCTTTCTCGCCCTGGCCTCTCGCCACTATCTTTCAAGCCCTTGCCTCTCGTCATTATCTTTCTCGCCCTCGCCATTATCTGTTTAGCACTCGCCTCTTGCCATCATCTTTTTCGCGCTGGCCTCTCGCCATTATCTTTCTCGCCCTGGCCTCTCGCCATTATCTTTCTCGCCCTGGCCTCTTGCCATTATCTTTCTCGCCCTCGCCATTATCTGTTTAGCACTCGCCTCTTGCCATCATCTTTTTCGCGCTGGCCTCTCGCCATTATCTTTCTCGCCCTGGCCTCTCGCCATTATCTTTCTCGCCCTGGCCTCTTGCCATTATCTTTCTCGCCCTGGCCTCTCGCCACTATCTTTCAAGCCCTTGCCTCTCGTCATTATCTTTCTCGCCCTCGCCATTATCTGTTTAGCACTCGCCTCTCACCATTATCTTTCTCGCACTGGCCTCTTGCCATTATCTTTCTCGTCCTGGCGTCTTGCCATTATCTTTCTCGCGCTGGCCTCTCGCCATTATCTTTCAAAGCACTAGCCTTTGTTCTCGCAATATTTATTCGCCCTCCTAATTAATTGCTTTTTTTAATCCATTTCCTATTTCCACCCCAGCCATTTTTAAATCGCTCACGCATTTTCCATCTCATTGGTGTTTTTCTCAGCGAAGAATATTTAAAAGTTTCAAACAATGCTACTGAACAGTAGACTAGTTGGACAATTCTCATATTATATCTTAGCGCATTCAGAAAATCGTCAGCAGAAAAACAGGGAGAGAGGCGGGAGGGGGCAGGGCAGAGAGGCGCAGTCGAAAGATCGGCCAAACACAGAATTTCCATAGCGGGAGCTGAGTACGCGCGAACTTGGGTCGGGGGGTGGAACGATACGCGTGGAAAGAGAGACAGAGGCCAAAGCTAGAAAGGGGATTATATATCCGACAGCCACTGTATTGGGGAAAAAACTGGCACTGGGAGGGGGCAAGAGAAATTGTCAGACCACGTGGCGCGCACTACACAGACAGACGGACAGACAGACAGGGAAGGGAAAAATAGGAGTGGGGAGTAGGCTTAGTCACCCCACCCATGTGTGTGTGAGTGTGTGTGGCTAAGGTCGCTGCAAGTTGAACCTCGAATTGAATTGAACTACATTATTCAATAATATCAATAGCAATGCAATGCTATCAAGGGTAAGCAAGCTGTTGCAGAATGTAACTACTAGCTAGCTAACATGCATACAATTTAATGCCAGGAATTAGAGAAGTGCACATAGCAGTGGGCTGGTAGGACAGACTAATAGAGAGAGAGAGAGAGAGAGAGAGACAAACAAGTGAATGGCGCCACCGTACCCAGTACCGGTTCGTTCACACACTTAGCTACCTGAATCTAAAATTCTACAATTTGATTGTCAACTTGTTGATTAAAATAGACTAGTAGTCTAACTACTAGGGTTAGATTGCAGGACTTGCAGTTAAGGTAAACAAGTTTAGTACACGTTTCTTTTAATAGCTTGATAAGAGAAAATCAGTTTTTTTATTTGTAGCTTCAAGCTTGGTTCTATTTTTTTATGCCCAGCAAATATAAATCCGCCTACACAATGGCCAACAGATTTTCTGTTTTTGGCTAGTTTCTAGAGCTCTAATAAAACCACTTCTACTGCTGCTGCTGCTGCTGCTGCAGACTTTCCTCCTTCAACACTCAACCAACAGCTGTCGCATTGAATTAAAGGAATGCAAGAAATCAATCAATAGAGTACTTTCCTAGTTAAATAATAGAAGTTAGTTAGACAAATCTTACTGGCAGGCTTGAAAGCAAAAGAATATTTTTTCTTAGGAAGAGAGAGAAGCAGACTGATCAGGAAGAGAGAGAAGTAGACTGATCAGGAAGAGAGAGAAGTAGACTGATCAGGAAGAGAGAGAAGTAGACTGATCAGGAAGAGAGAGAAGTAGACTGATCAGGAAGAGAGAGAAGTAGACTGATCAGGAAGAGAGAGAAGTAGACTGATCAGGAAGAGAGAGAAGTAGACTGATCACAAAGAGAGAGAAGTAGACTGATCACAAAGAGAGAGAAGTAGACTGATCAGGAAGAGAGAGAAGTAGACTGATCACAAAGAGAGAGAAGTAGACTGATCACAAAGAGAGAGAAGCAGACTGATCACAAAGAGAGAGAAGCAGACTGATCACAAAGAGAGAGAAGCAGACTGATCACAAAGAGAGAGAAGCAGACTGATCAGGAAGAGAGAGAAGTAGACTGATCAGGAAGAGAGAGAAGTAGACTGATCAGGAAGAGAGAGAAGTAGACTGATCAGGAAGAGAGAGAAGTAGACTGATCAGGAAGAGAGAGAAGTAGACTGATCAGGAAGAGAGAGAAGCAGACTGATCACAAAGAGAGAGAAGTAGACTGATCAGGAAGAGAGAGAAGTAGACTGATCAGGAAGAGAGAGAAGTAGACTGATCAGGAAGAGAGAGAAGTAACTGATGAGGGTGAGAATCGAACCCCAAACCGCTAGGTCAGAAGTGTTCAATCTAAAATAAACACTAAGTCACCGTTGTCAAGTAATTTAACGTTAACAAAAGTACTTACTCAGTGTAGTGGCAGCGTCCCTATCAACAGTTCGACTGGATATTAGCATTGTCATCGACGTGTAGGGAATATGATAGGTCTGGAAATGAGAAATCTGTTTAGTTTAGTTTAGCTAGTTTAGATTGATGCTAAAAATAGTTCTTTGAATTTGGGATTCTAGCAACTGAGGAATGTAACTGAACCGAGATTGGTCACGTGATGAGGCCGAGTGCGAGAGTACTCGGGTTGGGGGTGGGGTATTAGCTGGGAGAGGGAGGGGAAGTACCTTGGCTGCAGTCTCGGCAGTGCACAAGCTCAGGTTTTTTATGGTCTGGCCTGACTAGGTAAAGCATATTGCGTGTGAAAACACATTCTTAGACGTGTTATGCTGTATGCAAATATGAGTTAGTTATTTTCAAGTAAATGTATTACTCCGCGTTCCCTAGAATGCTAAACTAGCATCCAGCTGTAAACAGATGGTTTAAGCCTGTCTAACCTAGATGATAGATAGACTCGAAATGACAGCCTTCGAGATATTTTAGGAGATATTAAAAAACGTGAGTATTAGAAATACGCGCCGATATATTAGATCTACTGTTGAAGACAGCGAACACAAGACTCGAACTCCAGACTTAGAAGTCGGATGTCTAACCAGTTTACTATACAAGCTTACTAAAGACACTGTAAATAAACATCATTGCAATTAAAAAGTCTTACCGTTAAAAAAGTGCAGAGAGCAAAGTAGACAATAAAATAGTAGATAAATCTGCCAGTTGTCCATTGCCATGGTGGCGTATGAAAGAACAAGAAGAAAGCGACTGCGCAAAAAGGCGACGAGCCTAGGACCCAGATGCGGCACTTGCCCCACCTGCAATAAGGAAAAAATACTTGATTAAAAAAATAGCGACATCAAACAAAGCATGGTGTTTGAAAGTGTCTTACCTAGTCTCAGTGCGAGTGACCAGATAGCCAATCAGTGGATCGGACACGGCGTCCCAGAATCTACCAGCAAAGGACACAGTTAACACTAGGCCGGGTGTCAGTTTGGCGACCTCCAACAGGTAGACAGACATTAGGAAGCCAAGTATATTGCTGCACATTGCTGATGGAGGTGCAGCTAAGCCATAGAGTAGGCGCCTACATGTGGACAAAGCTGGCACTTGCATTGCATTGACCTCAGCTGCACACGCATCTGGGTACACAGACTGGTTTGAGGTTATAAGTGGATCCATTGTCTGCAAAAGGAATAGGAAAAGTTTCTAATTGGCACTTAGGTTATCAATAACACAATAGCAAACACTAGCAAACTATTATATTTAGCAATATAAAATAATTTTGGAAACTAAAATATAATTAGCATGAGTAACCTGGTGTAAAGTGTTAATTCTTGAGTACTAGTTCTTTTCATTAAAAGTTTGCCTATTAATAAATTCACACTGTAAATAAGATAAATTTTTAACAGTTCACATATAAGGCTACAGATAGGGTGATATATTAATTAGAGAAGAAAGATAGCCATATCATACCTAAATGTATGTATAATATTCATAATATATGATATATATAGGCCTACTTATATTGGCAACTTTAAAGTAAGCAAGGTCAGTTGTGTATGCCTTAGTTAGATAGCTAAGCAAATTTAGTACCCACATTCTATTTAAAAAGCAAACATGCATAGCAATGATAGAAATTAAAACTATAATTTAATTAATTATTACAGATTCTAAAATTATAAATTGATTCATTCTACTTATAAAAGACACTAATCATCCTGTTGACTGTGAAAAAATATTTATTTATTTTTAACCAATCATAGTATTTTATATGAACATTTAATTCCTAAAAATTTATAGCAATAAAATTAAAAAACTGTACTTATAAACAGACAATAAACTTTGCTTATCTAATCTATATAGATTTACAATAAGCTGCAATATTAAAAAGGCAGTATTTCAACTTACATTTGAATGAATCAGTGTAGTCTGTGACACAATACTTGGTACAATGTTTTGTGCTGCACCATTGTCTCCATTAAATTCAATAGCAGAATTTTCATTAGAGAATGCCTGGGGTCCATGACTACACATTTTCGGACTTGAATGCTGACGCCGAGGCTGTGGTGGCATTCCAAACAGACGTGCAGGTTTAAACTGCAGAAAGCTAGTAGCGACTTTTGCTATGTATGACTCGTATTTCAATTTTTGTGGTTAGAAGGAAAGAATTAGGTTCGATCCAGGATCATCCAGGTTGACTTAAGTTAATAATTAATGAAGGTAAGCTTCGTCACTGGTCACTCAGCGATTTACTTGATTATAATCAAACAAAAAAATCAATTTCGTTTTAAGCGAATTTTAAAGACAGTAAGTATAGATGCTACACCAGTGAGTGTACATTTGCACGTTTTTTGCATGTTTATTTCACGCCTAACATGGATTAAAAGTAATTTGAAATATTTTTCGCTCAGCTGTAAAACAATAACAAAAACGTTTGCATCTTTATCTTCAATAAAAGTGCTATTTGTATGTTTTATTTTTTATACAAGATATTTATTCTATACAATATCTTAGTGACATGCTAACGAAAGAAAAGTCTTGTCCCACCACGAAAAGTACGGAAAATGATACATGATTCTGAAATGATTCTGAATCATTTTCTTGTTCCTTTTTGTTTCCTTAAAACGTAGACTTTTTTATTTTATTAGGAAGCAAAAAAACTGTACAAATGTATTTGTCGTGAAGCTAAGGCAACAAGTAGGCTCTTTCAGAAGGAAAAATAGAAAGAGAAAACTACACATTACATGATTCGTTATATGTCCTGCATTTTGGCGCCGAGTACTCGCCCTGCTCGACAAAACTAAATTAGTTCGCGAATACAAGACGGTTTTAAAATCTGAACACGCTTATGATTGCAACCCGGTTGAAACCGGGTTCATATTCATTGGCCTGTGATCAATCTCATATCAGAACTAAAAGTAAATATTTACTGTGTAGAAAATAGTAGACTTTCGATCTGTTATTCTAGTCCTTTTCTGAATAGCTAGCAACATTTGCAGCTAGCATGCATGCACATGTCCATACAAGATATATTTTTCAGATTATTTTCTTTTAAATACAAAAATTGTGTGATGCACCCGAAGTTCATGCACAGAGCGCTCGCAAATTTTAATGTACACATACTCGTACTCGCTCGTATGCACGATTGTGCGTAAGTTCGTTGATGGCTCATGGAAACTAGAGCTAGAAGTACATTTCATGCTGCATGTAGGTGCGATCGGTAGACAATTATAGTGATGTGCAGATTCTGTAGCGTAAGTGATTACTGTAAAATAGAAGAAATCACGACGTCGACTTTCTTTTAGGAACAACTTTGACAAAATTGAACTTCGGGTGTTTGTCGAAAATATGTCGCGAAATTTATTTGATCTTTACACTGGACTTGAAATGGCATACAAAAAATTACAATAAATTACTTAGTTTCAAAAAAAGAGAACTCACCTTTTGAGAAATGTAATTCTTTTTCCAAAAATAGAAAAAAACAAAAAAATCCTGCAATATGCCAATACAAGACAGCAGGGGGAATTTATACATAAAGATAATTAGCTAGAGCATTGCCTCATTCGGTTCAGATGCTCGAAGCTGCGTTCAACTCTTCGTACAGTCTGGCTAGTCGGTCGCCGAACATTTTGCGAAGCTGAATGCGCACGGCCTTGAAGGTTGGCGTCAGTAATCCGTTCTCGACTGTGAATGGCTCAGGGTGGAGAAGTATATCCTTCACCTATGAAATTTAAAACAGGCGATACTACACGGAGTAATTTTAAACCAATATAGCAATTAGTTTTACTTTACGTATATGAACACAAATTCATTTTCGCACCTGTTCAAACGTAGTAAGACCATTGGCCTTCCCAGTCTTCAGCATGCTGCGTAAGATTTCGTTCTTCAGGTCAGCATTCTCGCACAATTCCGTAGCATTTTCCGGCAAGCCGTGGACCATAGCCCAAGCTTGCAACTTCTCCGGATTGGGCACCACAATGCCTAGAATGAAGCTCTGAAGGCTATCGCCGTGTACGAACACCTGGTAGACGTACTGATCTATGCTGTAGATCTGCTCGATCTTCTCCGGTGCTACGTACAACCCCTGCGACAGCTTGAATATGTGCTTCTTCCTGTCGATGATTTTCAAGAAGCCATCCGCAGTCCACTGTCCAATGTCGCCGGTGTGCAGCCAGCCGTCTGAGTCGATGATTTTAGCAGTTTCACTATCCATCTTGTAGTAGCCAGAAAAGACGTTCGATCCTTTGCAGCACACTTCGCCGCAACCGTCCTTGGAAAAGTAGTTCATCTCAGGCACATCCTGCAGTTGGATGATGTTACAGAACAGTGGTATGCCTACATTGCCAGTCGACGGGTTGCCAGGTAAAGTGATCGAGCAGGGGCCCGTGCACTCCGTCTGGCCGTAGCCCTCGATCACTGGGCAGCCGAATGCGGCGCGCGTGAAACGCATAACTTCCTCGGCAAGGGGCGCCGAGCCGACGATGACAATACGAATTTGGTTGCCCGTTGACTCCTGTTTTTCAAGCAGTTGGAATGCATAGAGATTATAAGAAAACGAGTTTCTAGAATCACATTATAATACGTCATTATACTCGTAAAAAACACGAGCCGTAAAAATTAAAAATTTTTAGTTACAGTTTGTTCACTTTGTTTGCCGCTATAGTTTCAACTTCTAATGACAACAAATAACTGTGTACGGTCTCAGGTAGTTCATTTTGTACGCTTCAAAAGCTTTGGCGCGAACACAGACCACGACGCCAACGGTTGAAGCATTGTCGAGGAGGACCCAGGGACTATCACACGGGGCGCCAATACCACGGGGCGCCACTACCACATGGAGGCGCCACTATCATAAGGGGGCGCCACAATCACACGGGGGCGCTATAACCACATGGAGGCGCCACTATCAGATGGGGGCGCCACTACCAGATGGGGGCGCCTGCACTACCAGATGGGGGCGCCACTACCAGATGGGGGCGCCACTACCACATTGAGGCGCCACTACTCGTACTATGGGGTGCGACACAGTTTCGTCAGCCTATTAGCCTTGCTCCCACCCTGATCCGCTGAGGGCAAGTGGGACTCGGCGCGGATGATGTACCATGGCGTGGATGGCATCCACTTGACATGCTGTCGGAGCGATCGAGTCTATCAGCGTCCAGGTCTCGACGTTGTCACGCCCTCTCAAGCCCTCTAAAGTCCGACTTTAGGAACGGCCCCAACAAAACCAACTACAGTCGACGCGTCAGATTTGGGACCTGCAGTCGACGCGTCAGATTCGGGACCTTCTCTACCATAGACAACAGCGGCGGCCCCAACAAAACAAACTGCAGTCGACGCGTCAGATTCGGGACCTTCTCTACCATAGACAACAGCGGCGGCCCCAACAAAACAAACTGCAGTCGACGCGTCAGATTCGTGACCTTCTCTACCATAGACAACAGCGGCGGCCCCAACAAAACAAACTGCAGTCGACGCGCCAGATTCGGGACCTTCTCTACCATAGACAACAGCGGCGGCCCCAACAAAACAAACTGCAGTCGACGCGTCAGATTCGTGACCTTCTCTACCATAGACAACAGCGGCGGCCCCAACAAAACAAACTGCAGTCGACGCGTCAGATTCGGGACCTTCTCTACCATAGACAACAGCGGCGGCCCCAACAAAACAAACTGCAGTCGACGCGTCAGATTTGGGACCTGCAGTCGACGCGTCAGATTTGGGACCTGCAGTCGACGCGTCAGATTTGGGACCTGCAGTCGACGCGTCAGATTTGGGACCTGCAGTCGACGCGTCAGATTCGGGACCTTCTCTACCATAGACAACAGCGGCGGCCCCAACAAAACAAACTGCAGTCGACGCGTCAGATTCGGGACCTTCTCTACCATAGACAACAGCGGCGGCCCCAACAAAACAAACTGCAGTCGACGCGTCAGATTCGTGACCTTCTCTACCATAGACAACAGCGGCGGCCCCAACAAAACAAACTGCAGTCGACGCGTCAGATTCGGGACCTTCTCTACCATAGACAACAGCGGCGGCCCCAACAAAACAAACTGCAGTCGACGCGTCAGATTCGTGACCTTCTCTACCATAGACAACAGCGGCGGCCCCAACAAAACAAACTGCAGTCGACGCGTCAGATTTGGGACCTGCAGTCGACGCGTCAGATTTGGGACCTGCAGTCGACGCGTCAGATTTGGGACCTGCAGTCGACGCGTCAGATTTGGGACCTGCAGTCGACGCGTCAGATTTGGGACCTGCAGTCGACGCGTCAGATTTGGGACCTGCAGTCGACGCGTCAGATTCGGGACCTTCTCTACCATAAACAACAGCGGCGGCCCCAACAAAACAAACTGCAGTCGACGCGTCAGATTCTGGACCTTCTTTTCAATAGACAACAGTGTGACAAATCCCCGCTGTGGAGACTATATTTTTATTCAAATGGACATGGATAAAAACATTTGCAGCTATTGTCACACGCATACACGCATATTAGCTCGAATAGCTTACCTGAATATTCTTAAACACCAGCGAATCCCAGAATGAATTTTTTCTTATTATGCCTCTGTCGACCTCGGCATTTTTTTTCCTAAGAGCCATTCGAAATATGGCGGCACGGAGACAGTTTGAGGTGGCCTGCATCATTGTTTTATCGTAGATGCGATTCAGCAAGCGCGGCACTGTACAGAATATTGTCGGCTTCAACTCTTTCATGTCGTCAACAAGGGTTAGAATGTCGCCCCTGTAGAAGCCGATTCGTATGCCGTGAATGAAACATAAAATGTTCATCATTCGCTCGAAAATGTGAGCCAGCGGAAGGTAACTCAGGTAAATGTCCTCGGCCGTAGGAACCGAAACGTGCTGTTAATATTTTTGTGACGTATGAAGCCTTTTAGACGAGATAAAAAGCTTACAAGTTTTCAATCTTTTTCAAAATCCCTTTTTAACTGTTTCATACTTATATATAGATTTTTCTTTAAGTCTTAAACCGTTAGAAAAAGCACCAAAATTTGAACTTACGTTTTTGCCGTAGGCAAGCAAAAACTCCTGTATACACAGCGCTTCGGACACAAGATTGCCATGGGTAATTTTAGCGCCCTTCGGTAGACCTAAAATTGGAGGTTCGTTTCCAATGCATAAGTCCCAAACTGTCTTATCAGTGTGTGTGTAAGTCCCGAGCTGTCTTATCAGTGTGTGTGTAAGTCCCAAACTGTCTTATCAGTGTGTGTGTAAGTCCCGAACTGTCTTATCAGTGTGTGTGTAAGTCCCTAGCTGTCTTATCAGTGTGTGTGTAAGTCCCGAGCTGTCTTATCAGTGTGTGTGCAAGTCCCTATAGCTGTCTTATCAGTGTGTGTGTAGTCCCGAGCTGTCTTATCAGTGTGTGTGTAAGTCCCGAGCTGTCTTATCAGTGTGTGTGTAAGTCCCTAGCTGTCTTATCAGTGTGTGTGTAAGTCCCGAGCTGTCTTATCAGTGTGTGTGTAAGTCTTATCAGTGTGTGTGTAAGTCCCGAGCTGTCTTATCAGTGTGTGTGTAAGTCCCTATAGCTGTCTTATCAGTGTGTGTGTGTAAGTCCCTAGCTGTCTTATCAGTGTGTGTGTAAGTCCCGAGCTGTCTTATCAGTGTGTGTGTGAGTCTTATCAGTGTGTGTGTATGTCCCGAGCTGTCTTATCAGTGTGTGTGTAAGTCCCTAGCTGTCTTATCAGTGTGTGTGTAGTCCCGAGCTGTCTTATCAGTATGTGTGTAAGTCCCGAGCTGTCTTATCAGTGTGTGTGTAAGTCCCTAGCTGTCTTATCAGTGTGTGTGTAAGTCCCGAACTGTCTTATCAGTGTGTGTGTAAGTCCCGAGCTGTCTTATCAGTGTGTGTGTAAGTCCCAAACTGTCTTATCAGTGTGTGTGTAAGTCCCGAACTGTCTTATCAGTGTGTGTGTAAGTCCCTAGCTGTCTTATCAGTGTGTGTGTAAGTCCCGAACTGTCTTATCAGTGTGTGTGTAAGTCCCTAGCTGTCTTATCAGTGTGTGTGTAAGTCCCGAGCTGTCTTATCAGTGTGTGTGCAAGTCCCTATAGCTGTCTTATCAGTGTGTGTGTAGTCCCGAGCTGTCTTATCAGTGTGTGTGTAAGTCCCGAGCTGTCTTATCAGTGTGTGTGTAAGTCCCTAGCTGTCTTATCAGTGTGTGTGTAAGTCCCGAGCTGTCTTATCAGTGTGTGTGTAAGTCTTATCAGTGTGTGTGTAAGTCCCGAGCTGTCTTATCAGTGTGTGTGTAAGTCCCTATAGCTGTCTTATCAGTGTGTGTGTGTAAGTCCCTAGCTGTCTTATCAGTGTGTGTGTAAGTCCCGAGCTGTCTTATCAGTGTGTGTGTGAGTCTTATCAGTGTGTGTGTATGTCCCGAGCTGTCTTATCAGTGTGTGTGTAAGTCCCTAGCTGTCTTATCAGTGTGTGTGTAGTCCCGAGCTGTCTTATCAGTATGTGTGTGTAAGTCCCGAGCTGTCTTATCAGTGTGTGTGTAAGTCCCGAGCTGTCTTATCACTGTGTGTGTAAGTCCCGAGCTGTCTTATCAGTGTGTGTGTAAGTCCCAAACTGTCTTATTAGTGTGTGTGTAGTCCCGAGCTGTCTTATCAGTATGTGTGTGTAAGTCCCGAGCTGTCTTATCAGTATGTGTGTGTAAGTCCCGAGCTGTCTTATCAGTGTGTGTGTAAGTCCCTAGCTGTCTTATCAGTGTGTGTGTAGTCCCGAGCTGTCTTATCAGTGTGTGTGTAAGTCCCGAGCTGTCTTATCAGTGTGTCTGTAAGTCCCTAGCTGTCTTATCAGTGTGTGTGTAGTCCCGAGCTGTCTTATCAGTGTGTGTGTAAGTCCCGAGCTGTCTTATCAGTGTGTGTGTAAGTCCCGAGCTGTCTTATCAGTGTGTGTGTAAGTCTTATCAGTGTGTGTGTAAGTCCCGAGCTGTCTTATCAGTGTGTGTGTAAGTCCCTATAGCTGTCTTATCAGTGTGTGTGTGTAAGTCCCTAGCTGTCTTATCAGTGTGTGTGTAAGTCCCGAGCTGTCTTATCAGTGTGTGTGTGAGTCTTATCAGTGTGTGTGTATGTCCCGAGCTGTATTATCAGTGTGTGTGTAAGTCCCTAGCTGTCTTATCAGTGTGTGTGTACGTCCCGAGCTGTCTTATCAGTGTGTGTGTAAGTCCCGAGCTGTCTTATCAGTGTGTGTGTAAGTCCCGAGCTGTCTTATCACTGTGTGTGTATGTCCCGAGCTGTCTTATCAGTGTGTGTGTATGTCCCGAGCTGTCTTATCAGTGTGTGTGTAAGTCCCGAGCTGTCTTATCAGTGTGTGTGTATGTCCCGAACTGTCTTATCAGTGTGTGTGTATGTCCCGAGCTGTCTTATCAGTGTGTGTGTAAGTCCCGAGCTGTCTTATCAGTGTGTGTGTATGTCCCGAACTGTCTTATCAGTGTGTGTGTAAGTCCCGAGCTGTCTTATCAGTGTGTGTGTAAGTCCCTAGCTGTCTTATCAGTGTGTGTGTAAGTCCCTATAGCTATCTTATCAGTGTGTGTGTAAGTCCCGAACTGTCTTATCAGTGTGTGTGTAAGTCCCAAACTGTCTTATCAGTGTGTGTGTGAGTCCCTAGCTGTCTTATCAGTGTGTGTGTAAGTCCCTAGCTGTCTTATCAGTGTGTGTGTGAGTCCCTAGCTGTCTTATCAGTGTGTGTGTACGTCCCGAGCTGTCTTATCAGTGTGTGTGTAAGTCCCGAGCTGTATTATCAGTGTGCGTGTAAGTCCCTAGCTGTCTTATCAGTGTGTGTGTAAGTCCCGAGCTGTCTTATCAGTGTGTATGTGTGTAAGTCCCGAGCTGTCTTAGGTATCAGTGTGTGTATGTGTGTGTAAGTCTTATCAGTATGTGTGTGTGTAAGTCCCGAGCTATCACATGCTCGTATATTCTAATAGATTGAGCATTATTATCTAGCTATCTAGCCACTATCAATCTCCATCGGACACTCAAACATTTTTGTTTGAATTTTCTTTAATCCATTTTGATCGGGGATTTACCCGACGTCAATCGTTCAGATCGGCACGAAATCTCGTATTTAATATCGAGATTCTGCAATATGTCCTATTCAAATCAGAGAGTATAATGATTAACCAACTCAAAATTAACTTGACAGTGGCTCCGAGGCACTGGCAAAAACATCAATGTACTTTTGCAATCTGCTTTGCGACCTATCCGAGAAGCTTTTCAACGTTTCTTGGAATATACAGTCGAGAGAAGATTTAGCAGTTATTAAGACTGTTATCGAATGAAGAGTCAACAAAAACATCATTTAATCCATCTAAATCCTTCAGATCCTTCGCGGACACTGATTGATTGACAGTGTTGTCGATTTTTTATGATTCCAATGCAGTGTTTTTCAGTGGGATTTGAGTCTGACTTGAGCTGTGAGAATACAAATAAGGACAAGCTCTGTGGATAAGATGGTTTTTTCCATCAGTGGCGCAGCCAGGATTTTTTCTAGGGCGGGGGGCCGCCACTTTATGCAGGGGGCGCCAATTTATGCAGGGGGCGCCACTACATTCAGGGGGCGCCACTTTATGCAGGGGGCGCCACTACATGCAGGGGGGCGCCACTTTATGCAGGGGGCGCCACTACATGCAGGGGGGCGCCACTTCATACAGGGGGCGCGCCACTACAAGTAGGGGGGGCGCCAATACGTGCAGGGGTGCCACATAGTTCGTCAGTCGATTGGCGGGACCGCGGCACCCCTTGCCCTCTCCCCTAGCTACGCCCCAGGTTTCCATCCCCATTTACCAGTAGTGCCGCTAGTGTAGCAGAGGAGAGCCAAGCTGTCCCTACCAGGCGCTTGACTTGGCTCAGCGGGATTTTCCCGACCTGCCTTGAGCAACTCCTGCCAGCTCCAGATCTGCTGCTCGGTCTCGCCAATTTTCGGCAGCCGGCCAGTCAGCTGAATAATGTAGCGCAGCTGGTTGGCACATTTCAGGCGTTGTAAATTGGCCACATGCTGCGGAGTTTCGCACAAAATGGTGGTGATGTTTGTCTGCTGCAAAATGAAGTCAATGGACTCGGAATTCAGAGTGTCGTACAGCGGAACGGGCACGAAGCCGAATAGGAAGCAGCCAAGCTCCAGGATGATCCATTCGGCTCGATTCTTTGAGTAGATGCCGACAAATGTGTTTGGCTTTAGCTTCAGTACAATAGACAGGTAAGAGCCAGCGTTGATGGCCTGCGTATATACCTGCGGGAGAATTTTTCCGCGTTGAAATTCTCTTCAAATTTCGTCAATTTAGACTGATCTTATGAAAAAAAAATTATGTGGTGTGGTTGTACAAGGGTTTGTAGCCTAGTGTTTGGTTCACTCAACTGTTAAATGGGTATCAGCATCAGCAGCAGAGCGGTTAACGCGTTTGCCTCTCGCACCAAGGTCCCTGAGCTCTATTCCGCGGCGAGGCCGCATTCATTTGGGGCGCAGCCGCGGAGAGAAGGCTTGGGGTCTTGTGTATACTGTCTGACGATGAGAAAGCCAGGGCAGATGTACACGCCTGTGTGAGCGTATGCCTGCGCACGGTATCTGTATACGCAGCCTTCCGATGCGCCGCGTATAAATAGCTGCGGCTGTGCTGTCGGCTGCACGTCTGCCCATTTAGGCAAAATAAACCAAAAGTTATTTTCAAAATGAAAGATTACTTTGTCGAGAAATGTTTAGTAAAAAATCTGGCATCTTGAAGAAATATAATTAGCAGTCTCGCAAATGCTAATAGTACAAGTCGGATGAAGATTTTTACGAAATGATATTGCTGCGTGCCGTGTCACTGGGTGCTTTTTATAGTTAATAGGCTGTACTAAAAAGATTCAGATATTTCAATACAATTTCTTTGCAATTGATAAAAATGACATATCGCCTACCTCCTGATAGGAGAGCCAGGTATACGGTGAATTTATATCGGTCCTGGTGCCCAAACACGGTCTAGAAGCTGAGATTTTCAAACCAGCCTTGAAGACGTCGATCAAGTTGACAATGGAATGCGCTTCGAACTTCTTTCTGAACACTTCCAGCCTCTGTACAGTAGTCAGTAGGTTGGCGATTAATGTTGACAACGATGCGCAAATATTACTTTTGTGTTAGTCAATCTAAAGGCACAGTTGTGTATACACTGCCTACAACAACCCCAAACCCTACCCCCCGCTGGTGTGACTGGCGCGTTCTGACAGGGACAGAATGACAGAATGACATAGAGCAAGCAGTCTATGGCCAACTTTCTTCACGCGCTGACAAACTCCACAGAGTGTCTAGGAAGCCTTCTGTCGATCGATCGCTCTGTGTGTGGGGTTTGCTTTAAACCCCACACACTTTTTGCTTTAAAGTTGGCCATAGACTGCTTGCTCTATGTCATTCTGTCACTTTTTTATTCGACCTGTCTGTGCTAAACGGCAAGCTGTTCCGAGCCACTCCAGAATAAAAAAATACGGTGAAACAGAAAGTGTTGCAGAGATTCCCAGCTTTCATTTGCACTAATTTTCATTTGAAACGGATGGAAATTATGGATACTAGAGGCAACAGAAGCAACCGTACAAGAACTTTTGTTAGACAGTATATCTCCTGCTGCTTCAGTTGTGTATCAGACGGACGATAGTCTTTTTGTGCAGTCTTTTTGTTACATCGCTTTTCATTTAAAGACTACTTTGATAACTGCGCCCCGAAAATGTTGCGTTGCTAGTTCTATTATTTGACCGAAAAAACCTGCGTATTTGCTTTGTTCAATCGAAATGTGGGTTGGGATTTAACGGAGCTCAATATCATATCGATAGATCGAAACGACAGGCCAGAAGAATTGGAGCAGTTTAAGAGGCTAGATTAGCTTGCCATGCTGGAACGACCTTATTGCGAGTCTGAAAGTAGATCCTATCGTTGCACAGCACTTATGTCAATTTGCAATGAAGACGTATATTTGTTTGATCTGGACACACGTGGAGAGATCAAAATCAAGATATTCATTTCGCAGAAGTTTGTTGTTCGTGGGTCAATGTGATTAAACCGATATGAATTCGCCAAATTATGTTTATACAGAACCGTGTCATTTGTCATTGTCACCAGAGACTTCGACAAGAATCGCAGAATATCTGTCTCGACGATACTGGCTCGTACGGCTTGGAAAATTAGTTCATCATCGAAAACTTTGCTTTAGATGGTGGACTTTCACGAAAATCGGTCATTCGGTTTGAGAGCGATTGTGAAATTGGCAGTGGGTATTTGAAATTCGCGGTCTTTCTTTCTACTGTTAACGCTTTCGCCAAACTAACACTTCGCAACTTCGCCCCGTAAAAAGCTGAACTTTTTACCTTTTTTTGCTGGTCAATTGACGAGCAGCTCAGTACTTCATCGCCCTCGGAGTTCTGCGGATCGACTTGATTTTGTGGCATCTTGAGCCAAGTCTTATTGGCAAACTTCTATACGTATAGTTCCGAACACTCAGGCGGCTTAATTTGTGTTGTCTTCTGTCTGCTCTTTTTCCTAACGATCTTTACAATATTTTTGTATTCTTATCTAAATTGAGAAGTACACTCTATGGCTGAAGCAAGCGCCCGAAGTAAAAAATAGTTGTCCTATGAAAAGAGGCTTCCATTATCAATCTAGGCCACGCCCATATTTTTCTTACGCGGATTTTTTCAGCTCTCACCCATCATTCGAATTGGCTAGGAGCAGATAAAAAGCCTTGCCCGTGTAGTCTTAGGCCGATTGGACAAGACAAAAATCTCCTTTTCAAATTCTGTAGATCATTTCCTATAGCTCCTAATTGAAAAAGGATAGCTGCGAATCTAAGAATTTTCGCAGACATCCGGAATCAAATAATTTCGCACCGATTCTTCTGTCGAGATTAAATTCGCTGATTACGTCACGCCAAGTGGCAGATAAAAGTACATTTCAGCGCTAAATTGCACTCTTATAAGTTCCCTTTCGCTATTTTTGCTATGTTTTGTTTATCACAAGTAACTGCTTTATTTTACCATAGACTATTCGGTTTGTTTTGTCGAGATAAATCAAGTTAGCACGATTTAAATTTTCCAAATCTTGAAAATTCACACTATTTTGATCTTATTTAAAACTGCACATTTTTGTTATACTAAAATATCAGTTATTTTGGATGACGATTTTTATTAACATAATATAGTTGACACATAATACAGCTTACAAATTCCTTTGTACAAAAGCGATCTATGATGAAGCACCAAATAAGGTTCTTTAAAAAACGGAACTATCTTCAAAGAAAGCATAGGAAGTTTAACGATGAAACTGAAGTAAATTTACTAATCAGAAGAATTGAAAGTATTAGCTCAGATCAAAAGTAGAGTATCTCAGGCTGTTGTCTATCATCTCTTGTGCTGTCCATCACTACCACCGGCTGTGAGCATGTGTCGCTCATGGATTCCATTCTCAGATAGCAGTTTGGATAAACTGAAGTTCTTCTCTGCCGATAATTTTCAAGTTCTGACGGTATCGCAATAATTGAAGCTTGCCTGGAGGCGGCAACCCGACTGCTCATACTTTTCACCATAGAACGACACCGCCGACGACCGAAAGCAAGTTGAGCATAGTTGAATAATAGCTGAAGCACCTCGAGCACTGTTAGCACACTGACGCCAATCCAAAGGCCGAGATTTCCGCCAAGGTCTGACAGCAGCTTTTCAATGGTGTAGGACAGCTCTTCGACTTCCAGATCGGCCAGGTAGCTCTCGGCTAGGACGTCAATTTTGGTAACTCTCTGCTTCAGCTCGCTCATTAGTAGGCTTTGATTTCTGGCGAATGCGCCCAGTATTGTGAATCTGCGATGTAAATTGTGTGGTGTTTATTAACTAAAAAGCTGGTCGCTTTGCTTTCTTATTGGTTGATGACTGGGGATGAGATAGAAAACTTTTAACACCCACCCCACTCCATTTTGGTCACGTGGTTTCAGCCAACCCCACTCCAAGCTTTATTTTTTAACCTTGCTGTATTGTCTTTGCTTTGAGCTTGGAAATTTATGGACCTACCTAATTCACATCGTCCCAAGGAGGTGACAACTTAATCCTCAAGATCGCACTCAGCCATGAAAAATTGAATTCACCTGGCACTGCGGTTGGCAGCGTCGAACATGCTGTTTAGCCGGGACACCAGCACTGGGTAGGCAGCCTCCGATGGCCACTTGGCCATAGAAACAATGCTAGAATAGGACTGACTAACGCAAGGATGCGCGCAGCTAATTAAATCCGAGGTTGTCGCGGTCGCCTCCGGACTATTGAAGTAGCGATCGTGGCACAGGCTGCGATCAGTCAGACGGTCGACCACCTAGGGTGATAAAAGGTTTTTATGCTAATTGTTGTGTCGTGCTATTGGTTGTTAACGGTTGTTTTTTTTTTCTATGCTACTTGAAGTAGACTGAAACGTTCGCGCTATTCTTGCGTCTGATTGGCTGGGCTGCTCGTCGCTTGTAATATCGATCGTTGGGTTTTTCTAGGTTTTACTAAACATGAAAAATACAAATGTACGCCATTGCTTTAAGCGCCTTTCTGATGTGACTATTAGCAAATTGAATTCTCACCTCGCGAGCTGTCCTATTCCAATTAATATAGAGCGTCTGTGACAGGTACACTAGCCAGTTCAGGTCCACATAGTGACACTGGTCCCTGAGCTGGTACTGCTCAAACACCGGATAAGCGTAGGAAATGCAGCCGCACTGAGAATATATAAAGGCCTGGTAGGAACGCATCAGGCAGACCTCTTGGTCGTAGGCGAACTCCGTCAGCTCATTGTTGACTCGATCGCGTACTCGAACTAAGCCAGCTGATTGGTCAGCCTGGCAGGGCTTTGCGGGTGTTGGCAGACTGCGCGTCTCCAGCATCCTCACGCTGAACTGGTAGGCCTTGGCCGAAGCCATCGTGACGCCGCGAAACTCCGGCACGGGAAATGTAGTGTGCGGATGAATCACCGTCTTGATGCCTTCGACTAAATCGAGCAGATCACCTTCGGACCGGCCGCTGGCTGCCAAAGGCGGACCGCTTGAACTGATTGCGATGTCGCTTTGACTCTCGTTGTGTGTGTACAGCACCAGCCTCATACCGTAGGAGAGCAGGTCCACCTTGATCCATAGACGAATTATAAAATGGGCGTTATAATTGACCCCTGTTAAGCCAGATGTACAGTGGCATAGAAGCAATAGATAATTTATAATAATCACTTGCAGGAGGGCTGCGGGCAATGGCAACTAATTAGGTGACAATAGACCTGCAGCTAGCGAAGAGGCAATTTTGTCTAATTCGCTGACTCCTGAGCACACAGGAGAAATAGCGTAGTCTTTCTCCAGGGGGGGGGAGAAATAGCGTGGTCTTTTTCCAGGGGGAGAAATAGCGTGGTCTTTCTCCAGGGGGGGGGAGAAATAGCGTGGTCTTTCTCCAGGGGGGGAGAAATAGCGTGGTCTTTCTCCAGGGGGTGAGAAATAGCGTGGTCTTTCTCCAGGGAGTGAAATAGCGTGGTGCTGATTAATTCAAGAAATAATTTGAGACTTAATTAAATTTAACTTTTGTTTAACTTTCCGTCGCCATAGCAACGGCGACCTTGCGACTCACCCTGTGATCAACCGTCTCGCCCATTCGGTCGTTGTGAAAAGTGTAGCAGCCACGGTACTGACTGCTGCTGTGCTGACTAAACATGCTGGCATTGCAGGGCAGGCCGTGAACTACACAATCTACAAGAATGTCCTCCAGTGGCAGATAGTAGACGCTCTCGTTGAGACTGCAGTAGCTGGAACGATTCGGCGAATTCGCTATCAATAAATGCCAGAGTGAAAGAAGCTAATAACGCGTTCACTCAATCTTTCACTCAATAAATGCCAGAGTGAAAGAAGCTATTAACGCGTTTGCATCTCACGCCTAGTTGCCCGAACTCAATCTCAGATAATCCAGTTCTCCAAATCTCAGATAATCCAATTCTCCAAATCTCAGATAATCCAATTCTCCAATATCAATCCACGCAAGAAATTTTCCTACAGTTCAATGCAAACATTTTCATGTGAAACATGTGAAAAATTTTCACACCACGCAGCGCGAAGAGACAAGGCTGGGCAGTACGCGGGCGCCGGCTGAAATACAACCTAGCCCAAAGCGGAGGGGTGGGTGTCTGGGGTGGGTGTTTACACCCAATCAGCGAGTGCCGATTGGACACAAAAACAGATTGCAGAGAATTTAGCTTGTAGATCCGCCCCTTTAGATTGTAGATCCGCCCCTTTAGATTGTAGATCCGCCCCTTTTGATTGTAGATCCGCACCTTTAGATTGTAGATCCGCCCCATTAGATTGCAGATCCGCCCCTTTTGATTGTAGATCCGCCCCTTTAGATTGTAGATCCGCCCCTTTAGATTGTAGATCCGCCCCTTTAGATTGTAGATCCGCCCCTTTAGATTGCAGATCCGCCCCTTTTGATTGTAGATCCGCCCCTTTAGATTGTAGATCCGCCCCTTTAGATTGTAGATCCGCCCCTTTAGATTGTAGATCCGCCCCTTTAGATTGTAGATCCGCCCCTTTAGATTGTAGATCCGCCCCTTTTGATTGTAGATCCGCCCCTTTAGATTGTAGATCCGCCCCTTTAGATTGTAGATCCGCCCCTTTAGATTGTAGATCCGCCCCTTTAGATTGTAGATCCGCCCCTTTAGATTGTAGATCCGCCCCTTTAGATTGTAGATCCGCCCCTTTAGATTGTAGATCCGCCCCTTTAGATTGTAGATCCGCCCCTTTAGAACTCACCGTATCTTGGAGACCAGTTTAAACAGATCCGGAAGTCGAGTAAAGTTCTCCAACCTGTACTCATCCAGGCCAGTCTCAAGCCCTTGCAACAGTCGCGACTCGAATAGTTCTGGCCTGTCAAGAAAATTTCCAGCAATACAGAAGGTCAAGTCGGGGAAATGGAAAGCAACAGACTGCGATAGCCGCTTCACAGATACCGGATACTGCTTGTACTGGCCGAGAAGGATACTGAACTGAACTAGGAAGCCAAGAATACTAGCCACTGTTAGCAATGACCAACAGATTCTGGCGTTCAGAGTTCGCGCATTCACCGCTCTCCGAACGCCGTGCATGGAAGTCATGTCGGAGAATTCGGCTAGCAGTCGACATGACGAAGAATGACATGTTGACTGCGGCGGCGGCTGCGGCTGCTGCTGCTGCATGGCACTGCGCTGTCTTTAGTCTGTAAAGCAACTCTGAATTGACAGTAGAAATTATAAGCTTTTTATAATAAAGTGCCAATATTTTTAGTCTAGTAAAGTTTAACAAAACCAGATGTTCTCTTTCTATATTAATGATTGACGACCTGGGTGTAGCTTTTCTTGTCAACTCGCTCCGGCTTGTCACCAGGCGATTGAGGAATTCGCACAAAAAAGACGGCACTCAACACCGACTCAATACTGTGTGCGAACTGAACCAGTTTAGTGCCTTGAACTGCTCTTAGGCTCTTCTCATATATACTGAAATCACAGCTCGGATCCAGTTGCAATGACAGCTCTGATCCGGTTGCAATGACAGCTCGGATCTGGTTGCAATGACAGCTCTGATCCGGTTGCAATGACAGCTCGGATCCGGTTGCAATGACAGCTCGGATCTGGTTGCAATGACAGCTCGGATCTGGTTGCAATGACAGCTCGGATCCGGTTGCAATGACAGCTCGGATCTGGTTGCAATGACAGCTCGGATCTGGTTGCAATGGCAGCTCTGATCCGGTTGCAATGACAGCTCGGATCTGGTTGCAATGACAGCTCGGATCTGGTTGCAATGACAGCTCGGATCTGGTTGCAATGACAGCTCGGATCCGGTTGCAATGACAGCTCGGATCCGGTTGCAATGACAGCTCGGATCTGGTTGCAATGACAGCTCGGATCCGGTTGCAATGGCAGCTTGGATCCGGTTGCAATGGCAGCTCGGATCTGGTTGCAATGACAGCTCGGATCTGGTTGCAATGACAGCTCGGATCCGGTTGCAATGGCAGCTCGGATCCGGATGCAATGACAACTCAGATGTGGTTGCAATGACAGCTCGGATCTGGTTGCAATGACAGCTCGGATCCGGTTGCAATGACAGCTCGGATCTGGTTGCAATGACAGCTCGGATCTGGTTGCAATGGCAGCTCTGATCCGGTTGCAATGACAGCTCGGATCTGGTTGCAATGACAGCTCGGATCTGGTTGCAATGGCAGCTCGGATCCGGTTGCAATGACAGCTCGGATCTGGTTGCAATGACAGCTCGGATCCGGTTGCAATGACAGCTCGGATCTGGTTGCAATGACAGCTCGGATCTGGTTGCAATGACAGCTCGGATCTGGTTGTAATGGCAGCTCGGATCTGGTTGCAATGACAGCTCGGATCTGGTTGCAATGACAGCTCGGATCTGGTTGTAATGGTAGCTCGGATCCGGTTGCAATTGCAGCTCGGATCTGGTTGCAATCGTAATAATAATAATAATATACTAAAAGCTGCATGGTTGCTATATTGAAGCCTGTATCTGTCTGATCTTGATTCTTCAACAAAAAGTTTTCAAAAACACATTGTTTATTACATTCGGTTAATCTGTCAAGATTTCGCTCTAATGCTGAGTCTAGAATGGGTCCATCCTACTGAATAGTAGGCTGTCTCACCATCGACAGTATTTTTCAACAAGATAGTTAGGCAATGTTCACATATCGCTTGTTTAGTTGTACTTTTAAATTGCCTATCTCATTTGACTGACGCGCGTTTCCCATCAATAAAGTGACTCAATTTTCAAAGCCCTGTTTATCGCATTCTGTTCTGAATGTTTGAAGCATGTTATGAAAATTTATTAACAAAAGGTTGTTTTCTCAGTTTTTAACAAATCAAATTAGTTTAGTATAGCGATTTTAAGACAGTATTTTTTGCCTTTAAATTGAAAACAAACAGCTGCTTCGAAGGCTAAGATCGAAAGAAAACACAACTAGAAAACAGAAAACATTATAAAATATACACTTGAGGAAAATTAGAACATTATTTTTCGTTGTCAGACAATTAGTCGGATCCTGTTCTTCATCACTTGTCGTGACCGTGACCGTGACCTTGGCCGTGACCGTGACCGTGACCTGTCAAGGATGAAGACGCATCAGTTTTAGGGACAATCTGTTGACACACAGGGAGTAGTTAGATTAAACTTACCGTGACCACCGCCACCGCAGACTAGTTTGCCGTTTGCTCCGCCCATAGCTGAGATTTAAAATTGCAATCTGTCCTTTACACTAGGTCCAAGTTGTGTTCAATTCTGTTTTTGATTTTTAGGGACTATACTTAGTAGCTAACCTGGGTCTGTATTTATAGACGCATCTTATATGGGGTGGCTACTCTGGGCATGTGAGTCTGGTGTACGCCTTGTTGCCAACACAATGGAGGGTGTATAGAGAGTCAAGTATTTATTTTCTACGCCTAGACTGCACATGGCTTTATAATATAAATTATAAATTCCCAACGTAGTATATCGTGAATTTTTATTGGTTTCAAATGCGAAACTTTCCACTGAGTTTATCAAGAACTGCGAAACTTTCCACTGAGTTTATCAAGAACTGCGAAACTTTCCACTGAGTTTATCAAGAACTGCGAAACTTTCCACTGAGTTTATCAAGAACTGCGAAACTTTCTACTGAGTTTATCAAGAAATGCGAAACTTTCCACTGAGTTTATCAAGAAATGCGAAACTTTCTACTGAGTTTATCAAGAAATGCGAAACTTTCTACTGAGTTTCTCAAGAAATGCGAAACTTTCCACTGAGTTTATCAAGAAATGCAAAACTTTCTACTGAGTTTATCAAGAACTGCGAAACTTTCCACTGAGTTTATCAAGAAATGCGAAACTTTCCACTGAGTTTATCAAGAAATGCGAAACTTTCCACTGAGTTTATCAAGAAATGCGAAACTTTCCACTGAGTTTATCAAGAACTGCAAAACTTTCCACTGAGTTTATCAAGAAATGCGAAACTTTCTACTGAGTTTATCAAGAACTGCGAAACTTTCTACTGAGTTTATCAAATACTGCGAAACTTTCCACTGAGTTTATCAAGAACTGCGAAACTTTCCACTGAGTTTATCAAGAACTGCGAAACTTTTATTTTAAAAGTAAAACTACATATTTTATATAGCCTTGCGTGACGGTGCATTTAAGGATAAATACGAGCTAAAACACGTTTTAATATCTTTATGTTAGTGTTTGGAATGAGTGTACATTAATTAACCTGTCATTCAATTATGCTCAATCCACCCACACCCCAGAAATGTGCTCTCTTCTCTGAGCCCAAGAGCGAGACAGCGCTTGTTTATTTGGTTACCATGGCGACCACAGTTAAGGTCAACGAATAGGAGCGATGGGCTAGAAGGGTTAGGCTACCCTCTGTCTGTACTTCTTTCTAACCCAAGGTGAAATAATGTTTTTCTCTCTCTCGACAAAGCGCGGAATGATGGATACAATAGCATAGATGAAGCATTTTATAAAGGCGAATATTTACTTTGACAGCCTGCTATATACTGAATGCTTATAGAATAGCTGAAAACACTGTGACATTTAATTGGTACCTGCGTGATAGTAAATTATGAGCTTGATAAAACAACATATTTTCCACATGGAAACCAGGGCTTTAGTCGTCACTTGTCAGACAGAGTGGCTGAGCATGGGTGGGGCTGGGTGTGTCACAGACGTTTCAATAAAGCTAAACAATGAACCTATTGAATGCAACTTATGTGTATTCGACGAGGTACTGCAGCTTTTCAGATGGATTTGCGAGACAGAAGATAGGATTTAAAACAGCTAGCAGTTCGATTTGGAAAAAATGAGAGATTTGAAAGGCCTTAGTGATGGAATTTGAAACAATGAGAGATGGGATTTGAAACAATGAGAGATGGGATTTGAAACAATGACATATGGAATTCGAAACAATCAGAGATGGGATTTGAAACAATGAGAGATGGGATTTGAAACAATGAGAGATGGGAACAGGAAGATCTGAGTAATGGGATCAGTGAGACCTGAGAGATTGGATCAGGGAGACCTGATTGATGGGATCAGGGAGACCTGAGTGATGGGATCAGGGAGACCTGAGTGATGGGATCAGTGAGACCTGAGAGATGCGATCAGGGAGACCTGAGTGATGGGATCAGTGAGACCTGAGTGATGGGATCAGTGAGACCTGAGTAATGGGATCAGGGAGACCTGAGAGATTGGATCAGGGAGACCTGATTGATGGGATCAGGGAGACCTGAGTGATGGGATCAGGGAGACCTGAGAGATGCGATCAGGGAGACCTGAGTGATGGGATCAGTGAGACCTGAGTGATGGGATCAGTGAGACCTGAGTAATGGGATCAGGGAGACCTGAGTAATGGGATCAGGGAGACCTGATTGATGGGATCAGGGAGACCTGATTGATGGGATCAGGGAGACCTGAGAGATGGGATCAGGGAGACCTGAGAGATGGGATCAGGGAGACCTGAGAGATGGGATCAGGGAGACCTGAGTGATGGGATAAGGGAGACCTGATTGATGGGATCAGGGAGACCTGGGAGATAGGAACAGGAAGACCTGAGTGATGAGACTAGAGAGTTCAAGGGATGGGATAAATGAGACATGGGAGACGGGATTCTATAGATGGGGTTGGAAATTGATGAAATGACTTAGTAAAACTTAAAAAGCAGTTTTTGAGTGATAGGAAAAATGGATGACCATTCCTGAGTTTTCCTGTAATGATTTAGCAAAACAATGCATACTACTATTTTTGAATGAGTTTTACTATTGGCAAGTAGTATTGATCAGCATTTTAATGTTAATAAAAAATATAAGCAAACAAGAAAAATTTTACGTCGTTTTTATTTAAGAAAGTCGTGCGATTGCATTTTATCGAAGGCAAAGACGCAACAAGTAATTGTCAAGTAGTTTATTAAAATCACATTAACTTTTTTATAACTATTGAAAAATCACAAATCATAAATAACTTAATTAATAATTGGCAATTTAACTTGGGTCGAGTGAAAAAAATAACTTTGCTCAAAAAATCCATCGGTTGGCTCTGAAATTCAGAATTTAAAGAAAAGAAATGTACGATAAGAGGGCCTGGTGATAGTCCCAATTCAATACTACGGGAATAATATAACTATAATTTATAAATATTTCACCTAGCTAAGTTGGGCCAGAGAGAAGCGAGGAGAGGTAGGAGGAGACGATACGAGACGAGAGGAGAGGAGAGGAAAGGAGAGGAGAGGAGAGGAGAGGAGAGGAGAGGAGAGGAGAGGAGAGGAGAGGAAAGGAGAGGAGAGGAAAGGAGAGGAGAGGAGAGGAGAGGAGAGGAGAGGAGATGAAAGGCGTGGAGAGGAGAGGAGAGGAGAGGAGAGGAGAGGAGAGGAGAGGAGAGGAGAGGAGAGGAGAGGAGAGGAGAGGAGAGGAGAGGAGAGGAGAGGAGAGGAGAGGAGAGGAGAGGAGAGGAGAGGAGAGGAGAGGAGAGGAGAGGAGAGGAGAGGAGAGGAGAGGAGAGGAGAGGAGAGGAGAGGAGAGGAGAGGAGAGGAGAGGAGAGGAGAGGAGAGGAGAGAGGAGTGGAGAGGAGATGAGAGGAGTGGAGAGGAGAGGAGAGGAGATGAGAGGAGTGGAGAGGAGAGGAGAGGGGATGAGAGGAGTGGAGAGGAGAGGAGAGGAGAGGGGATGAGAGGAGTGGAGAGGAGAGGAGAGGAGAGAGGAGTGGAGAGGAGAGGAGAGGAGAGGAGAGGAGAGAGGAGTGGAGAGGAGATGAGAGGAGTGGAGAGGAGAGGAGAGGAGAGGAGAGTAGAGGAGAGGATAAGAGAGGAGAGGAGTGCAATCAGGGAACTCACATAGCTGGGTATCGTCATTTCTCGCAGCATCATCAGTTGCACCGGTGTCGGCTGCAGTTTCCATCGCTGGAGTAGGTTCTTCTAGCAGAAATTAGTAAGGGGCAGCTTGTTTCGTTGGAAAACTGTTTTGTTTCTGTGGTAATTTCTACTGATGGATTGATGTACTTACCAGGACCTTCTTGACTGCCAGTCTGTGGCGGATCGTCTTCTTGTTTCACTGTTGAAGCTGCCGAAGCTGCCGCCGCCTCGACCGGTTGTTCTGGTTCGGCGGCCTTGGCGCCGACTTGGCGCTGCTGGCCTGCTGCAAGCGAAATCGAACTTTGCTATTTCAGGAAACTGTTTTTATAGATACAATTGATGAAAGAATGGAAATTGAAAACACTCTAGTTGATTGAGATTAGTCAGGAACTGGAGAGGAGAGGAGAGGAGAGGAGAGGAGAGGAGAGGAGAGGAGAGGAGAGGAGAGGAGAGGAGAGGAGAGGAGAGGAGAGGAGAGGAGAGGAGAGGAGAGGAGAGGAGAGGAGAGGAGAGGAGAGGAGAGGAGAGGAGAGGAGAGGAGAGGAGAGGAGAGGAGAGGAGAGGAGAGGAGAGGAGAGGAGAGGAGAGGAGAGGAGAGGAGAGGAGAGGAGAGGAGAGGAGAGGAGAGGAGAGGAGAGGAGAGGAGAGGAGAGGAGAGGAGAGGAGAGGAGAGGAGAGGAGAGGAGAGGAGAGCAAAGGAGAGCAAAGGAGAGGAGTGGAGAGGAGAGAAGAGGAGTGGAGAGGAAATGGCAGGAGAGAGAATAGGAGAATTTTAAAGAGCTGATTGACTGTGAGAAGTTATAATTGTGCGGGTTTTGACATGGATTTGTCTCTTATAGTCTATGGCAATTAGAAGCGAATTAGAATACTCACAATCCTGACTTCCGACAGCTGCGGCTGACTTGCTTCCTTCGCAGCCCATCGTTGAAATAGTCGACTGTTGAGGGTTTGATTTGACTGAATTGGAGGTCTCTCCTTTGTTTAGTCGCTGCCCCGTGGTATTATATAGGCTATATTTTACGAGTGACAACTTCTATCGCAGTCGCATTGTGTTCACAATTAATGTCTCTATTTATTCCAGATAACAGGTATGCAGATTTTTTTTACCTTTTGTCATTAGCAACCGCGGTTACCATGGAGGCAAATGAGTCAGTTCAATTATTGCGCACGAATTTTTCAAACTTGTCTTTTTGCTTTCTTTAGAACTCTTTGCGTATAATTAGCGTTTGCCTTGTTTGTCGTCATAGCAACAATTTATGTGTACACATTAAACATTCAAAAAATAATGTTGACTAGACATTGTCATACCCTCAAAAGCCAAGTTCGTCATACAATGGACATTAACTTTAACTAAAATGACTGTCACGCCTTATCTTCCTATCGGCGAGCATGAGGGGCAGAACACGCTGTCACACTTACCCTAATTTGCTGCTTTTGCTGCACTATTACACACTCGATAAAGTCTTGGAAACGCTAAACGTCTAAAAATTACAGATTTTACAAATTCATCGAATTCACAGAATTCCCCAATTCACAGAATTCCCCAATTCACAGAATTCACCAATTTACAGAATTCACCAATTCACGGAATTCACCAATTCACAGAATTCACCAATTAACAGAATTCCCCAATTCACAGAATTCACCAATTAACAGAATTCACCAATTCACAGAATTCACCTATTTACAGAATTCCCCAATTCACAGAATTCCCCAATTCACAGAATTCCCCAATTCACAGAATTCACCAATTCACAGAATTCACCAATTCACAGAATTCCCCAATTCACAGAATTCCCCAATTAACAGAATTCCCCAATTCACAGAATTCACCAATTCACAGAATTCCCCAATTAACAGAATTCACCAATTAACAGAATTCACCAATTCACAGAATTCACCAATTCACAGAATTCCCCAATTTACAGAATTCACCAATTAACAGAATTCACCAATTCACAGAATTCACCAATTCACAGAATTCACCAATTCACAGAATTCCCCAATTGACAGAATTCACCAATTGACAGAATTCACCAATTTACAGAATTCACCAATTCACAGAATTCCCCAATTCACAGAATTCACCAATTCACAGAATTCCCCAATTCACAGAATTCCCCAATTGACAGAATTCACCAATTTACAGAATTCACCAATTCACAGAATTTCACCAATTCACAGAATTTTCCTAATTCAGAGCTCACCAATTTGCAATTTCATGACTCCGAAATTTACGGATTTCACAGAATTGATCCCATATCTCTTCTTCGGAAACCGTCCACTGATTAGGAGCTATCTTAGCAGATCAGATAAACAAAAATGAGGCTTCTGATTGGACTTAAATGGCTGAATGGCTAAAAATAGACAACGAGCCGTATAGCTAAAGTTTCTTGCAATTCATAGTTAAGGCTTAGAAAAATATTGATTCTGACGAGCTATAAACCAGTTGAGTTTGTATTTACGTCAATTTTGTGTGAGAGAATGCGTAATTCATTTCTGTTATTTCACTATCGTGAGAGAGCTGTGTTCAACACACATGTTTACAGTTCATATTAAATAGACTTCGTATTGGGCAGATAAAAAAACAATGGTCACTAGCTGCTAAATATAGGAAATTTATGCTGAGTGAGGATTAATGCTCGGAGCGCGGAGTGCAGTAAACAGTGGCGTCAGCTGCTTAATGGTGGAGAAACAGGTTCTCATGAGCCACCAACTCTCATGTCTGGGTTATTATTGATCTCAGAGTCACTACTCAAAGATGTGAAATGTCTGATCTGAAAATCGCGTCTTGGGATCCGAAAACTCTACTGTGGGATATGATGAATCATTATTTGGATCTAAAAATCTCATTCTTCATCATACTTTCCCGCTTCTTAAAATCCCTTTTCGCTATTTGAAAAATCCTGTTTTTAGATAGGAAAATCATATTTAATTTGGACTTAAAAAACTTCAATTATTTAACCTAAAATACAATTTTAGAATCCGAATAAAATCGATTTCGGAGGAAATGAGACATTTTTACGCTTAGAACTGAGACTTAAAAGTTTCTATCTGACTTCTAAATATCCCAAAATGTTCCAACGGAGTTCTCATGGGTCAATTAAGGTCATTTGATTGTATTCAGTAGTAATTGTTTTGAATACAGGCGACAATCGACTAGCTCATTGTGGGTGTGTGGCAGAAATTTCATACTTAAATGATCGACAGCCAGCCTTCAAATTGCCTCCCAGTCGACTGAACTCGCTTCCCATTGGCTCCTAGCTGCAGCCCTACAATCTGCACAACCGGCTGGGCTTTTGTGAGGAAAGGAAAATAAGGGAAGAAATGAGGCTAAAGTCCGGGGGGTTTGGAGGAGCTGGAAAATATCCCCTTACTACGCTGGAACCCCGCCTAACAACCGCCCCCCCCCCAGTAGTCAAGTAGATCCTACGCAGAGGTGTCGCCCACCCCAAAAGCCCGGTTGTACGGATCGCTCAGTCCTTGCCACTGGCTTACAAATACAACTAGGGCTCGATCAGGCCAAACCCAGCTGAACCGAGCCAAAGCAGATTCTGCACTAACTATTTCAACAACGATGGAATCACCAAAGGTTGACATCGGCCTGATCGACAGCGGCATTCAGAGGCGACAGAGCCGGAGGAAGATCTCGTTCCAGGAGCTGGAGGCCGACTGCCTTGCTGCCGATGACGACGGCGACTCGGGCTGCGGCGATTTCGACAAAAATCTGGCGCACAATTGTAGGGCCTCGTTCGCCGAGTCAGTGTTCAGCAGCAACTCGGCTAATGAGTCCAATTTTGGGGCGGCACTGTGCAGGTGAGTGAGTAGGGCAATGTGGAGTTCGAGTTTTTTTGGATCAAGAGGGATCCCAAGGGGATTTGGGAGAGAGTGAGAGAGGGAGAAAGATAGGTGGAGAGGGGGAGAGTGAGAGAGGGAGAGAAGAAGAGAGGGAGAAACATAGGTAGACGAGAGAGGGAGAGAGAGAGTGGGGATAAAGATAGAGTGAAGTGAAAAAATTCCTTTCTAATCTTTCTCATGTAGAAAGAAGGATTCAATTTGTTAAGGTACATTTCTAAAGCGAAAGTTGTAAGTATGACGTTATAAAAATCTTAACAGCAACTTTTACTGTTTAATGACAGAGAAAATCTTCAAAACAGTGTGTTACGAGTTATGGTCGGGGAAGGGGCATTGTGGCAAGGTCGGGTGTTAACTGGAATTAACTCGTTTCCTCGCCTTGCTAGTGCAGCCACGCATAGTTAGGGAGTGCATTTCCTAATTTCCTCACGAAAACTCCCATTGCACTTCTGCCCACATCTACAACACTGTGAGAAGGGAAATAATGAGCTATAGGCTAAGGCTATAAGAGTGAGCTACTGAATAGTATATGAGCATGCACTTAAAGGCACTTGCAACACACATGCGCCCCACCCTCCCTGAGGCCTTCAGAGCCAATTTCCGCCATTCGTCACCCTGCAACTGAGACCCCTGAAGGACTGGGGGGTGCGCCTTTTGCGGGAGTTGCTTTGACAACCGCCAGCCGCGGAACAGCTGCGGGCACTGCTGAATTCTTTCACTTTTCTTTCATACCTTCAAACAATGCTGTTCTCCTGGCTAAATTGCTTGTGTTAAGGATCCGACAAGATTTCTCATTCACTTGTGCCACAATGCCCATTCCCCGACCATAACACACTGTTTTGAAGCTGTTCTCTGTCATTAAACAGTAAAAGTTGCTGTTAAGATTTTTATAACGTCTTACTTACAACTTTCGCTTTAGAAATGTACCTTAACAAATTGAATCCTTCCGCCCTATTAGAGAAAGATTAGAAAGGAATTTGTTCACTTCACGATATTGGCTGTAAAGACAACTACTATTCCCATATGGTTAGATAATTCCCAACCCTTACAGTTATACATATAATGTGTCATAAAACAGTGAGCCATTATCAGTTTAATTATTATTTGTGCATAATTATCTACCTGCTGTAAAATCTGTCAAATTAAAAAACCCTCCCTTCCACAGCCTCAGCCCCGCCACAGAGGATGACTGCCGGCTGGCCCTGAAAGCCTGGGCCAGGAAGCGGCTTCTACTGTGCGGCGGCAAGATCAAAGAGATCAAATTCCGCCATATCAGCCAACGGAAGGCCTTCCAGGTAAAATAAAGGGAGATGGTGAAGGCTGGGGGTTGATGGCCATTGCTCGAGCCGAAAATAGAATTCCAAATTAGAAACTGGATTCGGCGCAGAGCTCACAACGGGTACAAATGTACTTTTATTATCGGCTATCGAGAGATAAGGCCAAGTACAACAATGAAATTTTATTTTCATCAAGTTAACAAGCAATGCGCCGTCTGCACGCAATGCAGATTCAGAATGAGAAAGAAGGGAAGGAAATACTAATGTAAAAAGTTTTTTGCCTTGTAAAGCCTTTCCATTATTTGAATTAAAAACATAAATTAAAGCATTCTTACAACCCAGGCATACATTTGCCCTGGCTAGACGGACAGGACGGATCGCCTGAAAATTTTAACGAAAAATAATTCCATAGCGGAACTTAGCAACCGAACTAGTCTCAATATAATTGGTTAATATAACAATTATAGAGGCCTATTATCCAAATCCTTAACGCCAGATCGATAGCATCAACTACTTTGCCTTAGCAACCAGTTGCCTTAGTAACCAGTTGCCTTAGTAACCAGTTGCCTTAGTAACCAGTTGCCTAAGCAACCAGTTGCTTTTGTAACCAGTTGCCTTAGTAACCAGTTGCCTTAGCAACCAGTTGCCTTAGCGACCAGTCGCCTTAGCAACCAGTTATGAAATTTTTGTAGCATAATCAGCTATCATTCTCGCAGTACTCGCTGGACACCTACGTCGAGACGCGCAACGTTCACTCGGCCGTCGAGCCGTTGGAGAACTTGAAGAACGCCTGCCGCCAGTTTCCGCAGTCGCTGTGGGACATCGAGTGCCGCCCAGGCGGTCGGCCATTCGAAAGCTCCGAGCAGCGCGTGGCGATTCCCGGCACGGCGCGGGTCATTCTCTGCTCCGCCTGCAACGGGCGCGGCTGGCAGGTGTGCGCCGCCTGTCACGGCCGCGGACGGGCAGACTGCGACACCTGCTTCGGCGGCAACTTCGTGGGGCCAGCCGGTAGTCGCCGCCTGGAATTCCCGTCGCAGGCTGTCTACGGGCGGCACGCGTGTCACGAGTGCAATGAGACTGGCGAGTACTGCTGTCCCTACTGCAGCGGGGCGGGCCACCTGCACTGCAAGGCCTGCATTGGCAAGGGCAAGCTGCAGCGCTACATGCAGCTCACTGTGCGATTGTGAGTCCGACGGATTACGAAAACCCGGAAATTTTGTTTTGCATAATTAATTAGATTGGCAGCCGACAGCCGTAGCCATCAAAATCCAGAACAAGGCCTAAAATTTTCCGCTCCATTTGACGAGACAGCTTCCTGAATCACAAAACATCAGCATCGTCGAGATTCAACGATTCTGGTCGGGGGTGTCCGTTGGCAAAGACCATCAATATGTGCGAAAATTCAGTTTTTTAATTTTCATCATGTAACCATATTGTCACCAGGGCCTTTGACAAGAATCGCTGAATATATCGATGAGGCTGACGTCATATGGCTTTGAAAATTGTAAAGAGCGAATGTTCTAATTTATAAATTAGCAAAGGATTGCTAATTTTATTCTAACGTATATTGTATATTGCATGTACGCTGAAGTTTCAATTCAAAAAAGCCATCACGCCACCTCATCAGTGACAGCATCTCGTCGAGTCAGCTCATGTGCGAGCGCATGGACCTGTTGGAGAGTCGCTTATCCAAGGTCACCGGCGTGCTGCTGCACGAGACGGACTCGGCCGCTGAGGCCCTGCCGCTGAGCCAGTTCTCCAAGGAGGTGCGCCAGCTGTCGCAGACGATGCTGGATTATCACGCCGAGCAGGCGAAACGAACGGAGGCGAGAATCCTGCGCCAGAGGCAGCTGCTGCACGCGGTACCTGTGACGCAGGTGGACTACACGTGGCGCGGTCGGAATGGCACCCTGTGGATCTATGGCAATGAGCGCAAGTGCTTCTGCCCGCAGCTGGCGCAGTCAACTTGCGCTGTGCTTTGAAATTTAGATAACAAAAACGGTAGAACGGTAGATAACAAAGTCGTTATTAACACCGGAGCTTTTGTTTTACTAATGCCAGAAAATTTTGAGCCGTTCTGTTAGTACCGTAATTAACACCAAAAGTTTGGCTTTTAAAAGTACATTCATCGGTAGTAACACATTCAGATTTCTAGTTCTAATAATTATAAATCGTGGTCGATGTCGTTATACTGATGTTCGTATTTTCGGATATTTATTTTCGCAACTTTCCTGTGTTTTTTTTTTATTGTACGCGACTATTGTACCGCAATCTATCATTTAAAGTACTTTATGCGCACCTGAAATGTTAGTGAGTTCATGCAACTTCTTTCTGTGTTTTTTATTTCCAGAAGTCTGTCTATAAATGTTTATTGTGAAAGAAATTTCGAATTGAGTGATAAGGAAAGTAGTTTTTTCAACAAACACCGATGTACTTCGGAAAAGTGAATGGAGAAAATGTCTATCAGTCTCATTCTGATTGGCTGCAGGATCGAATGAATTTCATGAAGGGTGATTCCGATTCTATTTATAGCAACAGATCCACGCGCCCATTGTTGTTGTCTCCACGCACATAAAGCAAAAAACTAATTATTTTAAATTTAAAGCTGGACTTTCTTGTCACTCTGTCTGCGTTGCATTAATAATTAGCTTTAACTGTCATGTCCACCTGTTAAAAAAGCCCTTCATTTTATAAGTTTTAAAAAACTAATTTCTTGTTAAGTTTCTGTGGAATTCCAACTTCAATTTTCATCTCGAGCAGATTATATTTTTGTTTATTTGTTTAGCAGATTGCATAAATATTCTTAAACTATTTTTGTTTCATTTTAGCTAATCTACGTGCGTATTCAGCATTTCCATTTCCATTTTCTCAGAGCACATTCATTCAGTGTAAGTGCCAGTGCAATTAAAATTTGCCTGATATACTTATTTATCAGAATCATCATAATCTATATAAATACCTACTCATTCATGTTTGTTAAAATGACAGGGTTATCTATCGCGCGTTAAACAATTAACTAACTTATACTACTATTCTTTCATCAAACTGTTCAGTAGATCTGATCCGTTTTTCCTCCGAAAGTGTAAACGATCTCAAATAATTGCAATCGCAATGTTCAGATTAAAATTATACGAGAATAGTTTATGATCATGTCGTTTCATGACATCAAATAAGACTAAACTACGAGTATTAAATGCTTGTTTGTATTACTTACAAACAAACAAGAGTGAGAGAGTGAAAGAGAGAGTGAAAGAGAGAGTGAAAGAGAGAGTGAAAGAGAGAGTGAACGAGAGAGTGAAAGAGAGAGTGAAAGAGAGGGTGAAAGAGAGAGTGAACGAGAGAGTGACTTAGAGAGAGTGACTTAGAGAGAGTGACTTAGAGAGAGTGACTTAGAGAGGGTGAAAGAGAGAGAGAGTGACTTAGAGAGGGTGAAAGAGAGAGAGAGTGAAAGGCACAGTGAAATCTCTACACAGTGAAATCTCTACACAAAAGAAGTGAAGGGGGAAAGTCCATAACTTTGAGCAGTAACTAACAGGCAAATTGTTGCAGCACAACTTTTGAGAGCTAGTGGAATTGCGAGTAGGAATAAAAATATTTATGACCTTGATTGACCCTAAAGACTCCCACCATTGACCCAATTTATTCTCTGCATCGCCATCAATACGTTTGGCTGATTGCCGTCAAATTATATAGATGAATTTATGAGTTGCGTGCATACTCGATGCCAAAGCAAATCAGAAAAATACATAATATTTACTGCTGCAGAAAGAACTTAAAGGAATAGCTGAGCAGCTAGAGAGTAGCTAGAGAGTAGCTAGAGAGTAGCTAGAGAGTAGCTAGAGAGTAGCTAGAGAGTAGCTAGAGAGTAGCTAGAGAGTAGCTAGAGAATAGCTAGAGAATAGCTAGAGAGTCGCTAGAGAATAGCTAGAGAGTAGCTAGACAGCAGCTAGAGAGTAGCAAGAGAATAGCTAGAGAGTAGCTAGACAGCAGCTAGAGAGTAGCAAGAGAATAGCTAGAGAATAGCTAGAGAATAGCTAGAGAATAGCTAGAGAATAGCTAGAGAGTAGCTAGAGAATAGCTAGAGAGTCGCTAGAGAATAGCTAGAGAGTAGCAAGAGAATAGCTAGAGAGTCGCTAGAGAATAGCTAGAGAGTAGCAAGAGAATAGCTAGAGAATAGCTAGAGAATAGCTAGAGAATAGCTAGAGAATAGCTAGAGAGTAGCTAGACAGCAGCTAGAGAGTAGCAAGAGAATAGCTAGAGAATAGCTAGAGAATAGCTAGAGAATAGCTAGAGAATAGCTAGAGAGTAGCTAGACAGCAGCTAGAGAGTAGCAAGAGAATAGCTAGAGAATAGCTAGAGAATAGCTAGAGAATAGCTAGAGAATAGCTAGAGAGTCGCTAGAGAATAGCTAGAGAATAGCTAGAGAATAGCTAGAGAATAGCTAGAGAATAGCTAGAGAATAGCTAGAGAATAGCTAGAGAATAGCTAGAGAATAGCTAGAGAATAGCTAGAGAATAGCTAGAGAATAGCTAGAGAGTCGCTAGAGAATAGCTAGAGAGTAGCTAGAGAGTAGCTAGAGAGTCGCTAGAGAATAGCTAGAGAGTAGCTAGAGAGTAGCTAGAGAGTAGCTAGAGGATAGCTAGATAGCAGCTAGAGAGTAGCAAAAGAGTCGCTATAGAGAATAGCTAGACAGCAGCTAGAGAATAGCTAGAGAGTAGCAAGAGAGTCGCTAGAGGATATCCATAATCTTGACGTTGCTGGTGCTGAAGCTTGCAAAGTCAGGGCAAGCATTGCTAATTCTGCAGCTGAGCTGTCTGATCCCTGCCCAGTAACTAGTAGAGCACATGCGACAGGATTTCAAGATTGGCCTGTCAATCAGTCCAGCAGAGAAAGTGCTGTCGCGCCAGGTGTTTCACGCACTTTCAGCCCTGCTCTAATATTGCATAGGGCTAGCGAGCTTCGTGCAGTTCAATATCGGAAACTATAATCCCGATCAAGTGGAAATTGAGAATCATATTGATAAGCTTATTGATCTCTGGCTAGCCCAGTGCTTAGTAAAAGTAGCTGGAGTCTATTTAAATATTGAGGCTTATAGCTGTGTTAGTAAAAAACTGAAACGTTTAAAATTGTTTATTTAGTTACTGGTAGACACAGGGAGTGGGAAGCGGTTGCTAAAGTGAAGGTCTACGATCTGGGGAATTTTGTGTGGGAAGGGATTAAAATTCAGGGTGTAACAAGGCATTGGGGATTAAGAATGGATTGAGGATTTAGATGGTACTGCGAATTGAGAAGCTAAGAAAAGGGATTGAGGATTTAGAGGTCAAGAAAGGGGATTGAGGATTTAGAGGTCCAGATAAGGGATTAAGGATTTAGAGGTCAAGAAAAGGGATTGAGGATTTAGAGGTCCAGATAAGGGATTGAGGATTTAGAGGTCCAGATAAGGATTGAGGATTTAGAGGTCCAGATAAGGGATTAAGGATTTAGAGGTCAAGAAAAGGGATTGAGGATTTAGAGGTCAAGAAAAGGGATTGAGGATTTAGAGGTCCAGATAAGGGATTTAGGATTTAGAGGTCAAGAAAAGGGATTGGGGATTTAGAAGAGAGTGAGGATTATGAATGGATTGAGGATTTAGAAGAGAGTGAGTATTGGGAAGGGATTGAGGATTAAAAAGGGATTTAGGATTGAGAAGCTTTTTGAGTATTGAGAAGTGATTGATGAGTGAGGATTACTTTTGACATGAATTAAGTTTTCTACAAAAGTTCTGGATGAGAGTCACAGCTTAAAAATGTGAAATTTGAAAATAAATCAAACCAAAAAAACTTTTTAAACTCGTTTCTAGCTCGTATTTAAAGATTTCTCCATTTTGCATTAAAATCGAAGACATACGACAGTCTGGAAAAGAACTCGGAGCATTATTGAAAAAAAATTGGAGAAATTATTTAGGCACGTCTCTTCTAAAAGGCAGTAAATATTTTCGATGTTTTCCACGCAAAAAGCTTTCAACACTCGAACTGTAATTTGAAGTGAAATTCTAGAAACTTTGCAATAGTCACGTTCGCAAAACAAGCCCCACATGGACATCGAAGATTTCGATCCAATTATTCTGCGAACACTCGGCTTGTGTCAGAATCTCATTAACACAATATAATCAACAGACTCAATAACACAATCACACAACGTTATTAAGTTAAACAATAACTCAATAACGAGTAGCTAGAGAGTAGCTAGAGAGTAGCTAGAGAGTAGCTAGAGAGTAGCTAGAGAGTAGCTAGAGAGTAGCTAGAGAGTAGCTAGAGAGTAGCTAGAGAGTAGCTAGAGAGTAGCTAGAGAGTAGCTAGAGAGTAGCTAGAGAATAGCTAGAGAGTAGCTAGAGAGTAGCTAGAGAGTAGCAGGAGAGTAGCTAGAGAGTAGCCAGAGAGTAGCTAGAGAGTAGCTAGAGAGTAGCTAGAGAGTAGCTAGAGAGTAGCCAGAGAGTAGCAAGAGAGTAGCTAGAGAGTAGCCAGAGATTATTTTGAGAGTAGCAAGAGAGTAGCTAGAGAGTAGCCAGAGATTATTTTGAGAGTAGCTAGAGAGTAGCCAGAGGTTATTTCGAGAGTAGCTAGAGAGTAGCTAGAGAGTAGCTAGAGAGTAGCTAGAGAGAAGCTAGAGAGTAGCTAGAGAGTAGCCAGAGATTATTTTGAGAGTAGCTAGAGAGTAGCCAGAGGTTATTTCGAGAGTAGCTAGAGAGTAGCTAGAGAGTAGCTAGAGAGTAGCCAGAGAGTAGCAAGAGAGTAGCTAGAGAGTAGCTAGAGAGTAGCCAGAGATTATTTTGAGAGTAGCTAGAGAGTAGCTAGAGAGTAGCCAGAGATTATTTTGAGAGTAGCAAGAGAGTAGCTAGAGAGTAGCCAGAGATTATTTTGAGAGTAGCAAGAGAGTAGCTAGAGAGTAGCCAGAGATTATTTTGAGAGTAGCTAGAGAGTAGCTAGAGAGTAGCTAGAGAGTAGCCAGAGAGTAGTCAGAGATTATTTCGAGAGTAGCTAGAGAGTAGCTAGAGAGTAGCTAGAGAGTAGTCAGAGATTATTTTGAGAGTAGCTAGAGAGTAGCTAGAGAGTAGCTAGAGAGTAGCTAGAGAGTAGCCAGAGAGTAGCTAGAGAGTAGCCAGAGATTATTTTGAGAGTAGCAAGAGAGTAGCTAGAGAGTAGCCAGAGATTATTTTGAGAGTAGCTAGAGAGTAGCTAGAGAGTAGCTAGAGAGTAGCCAGAGAGTAGCAAGAGAGTAGCTAGAGAGTAGCTAGAGAGTAGCCAGAGATTATTTTGAGAGTAGCCAGAGAGTAGCTAGAGAGTAGCTAGAGAGTAGCTAGAGAGTAGCCAGAGAGTAGCAAGAGAGTAGCTAGAGAGTAGCTAGAGAGTAGCTAGAGAGTAGCCAGAGAGTAGCAAGAGAGTAGCTAGAGAGTAGCTAGAGAGTAGCCAGAGATTATTTTGAGAGTAGCTAGAGAGTAGCTAGAGAGTAGCCAGAGATTATTTTGAGAGTAGCCAGAGAGTAGCTAGAGAGTAGCTAGAGAGTAGCTAGAGAGTAGCCAGAGAGTAGCAAGAGAGTAGCTAGAGAGTAGCTAGAGAGTAGCAAGAGAGTAGCTAGAGAGTAGCCAGAGAGTAGCAAGAGAGTAGCTAGAGAGTAGCTAGAGAGTAGCCAGAGAGTAGCAAGAGAGTAGCTAGAGAGTAGCTAGAGAGTAGCTAGAGAGTAGCTAGAGAGTAGCCAGAGAGTAGCAAGAGAGTAGCTAGAGAGTAGCTAGAGAGTAGCCAGAGATTATTTTGAGAGTAGCCAGAGAGTAGCTAGAGAGTAGCCAGAGATTATTTTGAGAGTAGCCAGAGAGTAGCCAGAGAGTAGCCAGAGATTATTTCGAGAGTAGCTAGAGAGTAGCCAGAGATTATTTTGAGAGTAGCCAGAGAGTAGCTAGAGAGTAGCTAAATTTATTTCCTCGGAACGAAACTACCGAATGAAGAAAAAAATTTCATTATAGAGGCCTAGTAGCGATCATTTCTTCGTGCTAAACTACAAAGTGGCGGCTTGTCCGTATGGGTATTGAGCAGATGAAAGCCGTGTTATCGTCCGTTATAGAATGACTGTAATCATCTATTAGAGACTGTAACCTCATGTTAGTTTACTGTCTGCAAAATTAATTGAAACCTCAAAAGTAAACATTTATTAAATTAACAAATTGTAATAAATTTTTCTCGTATTTTAATGAAACTGTGTTGCTATCTAACCAAGTTAGAAAATTCTCACAAACAGGAAAGAAACAAATTGAAACGCTTTTAAACATTTGTTTGCTTTCGCTCTAATAATCAAGGTCAAGAAACGGTTCAAAGGTTTGTTAAAAAGTTGGGATCGCATTCAAATCGGCTAACCGCCGTCAGCAATTGATGCAGGGTCAATCGTACTTCTTTGGCAGTGGATTGACAATGTGGCTCTCGAGGGTTTCAAACACCGTCTCAACATCCTGGTCGCAGTTGACGTCCAGAGACAAAGACTTGGCGGCGGCACTGCCGCCGCCGTAGAAGTCGCGCAATTCGTCGCGGAATGTCGAATAGCGAGATAGTCGACGGTTGACTTCAAGCTCGGTGTCTCGCGGATGCTGCACTAGGCGCGCCTTCACGTGGGCCTCAGTTGGAGGATCGTACAGGCTTTGGTAGCGCCGACCAGTGACCGGGTCCGTCATGCGATTAGTCAGGCGCTCGAGAACCTGCGAGTTGCCGAGCTCCATGAAGAATACGCTGAAGGATGAGGATTAGAGTGCCGTCAGTTAGGGGTCTGTAAAATACTCGTCTGTAACCTACTGTCTGTAACATACTGTCACCGTCTGTAACCTACTGTCAACGTCTGTAACCTACTGTCAACGTCTGTAACCTACTGTCAACGTCTGTAACCTACTGTCAACGTCTGTAACCTACTGTCTGTAACATACTGTCACCGTCTGTAACCTACTGTCAACGTCTGTAACCTACTGTCAACGTCTGTAACCTACTGTCAACGTCTGTAACCTACTGTCAATGTCTGTAACCTACTGTCAACGTCTGTAACCTACTGTCAACGTCTGTAACCTACTGTCAACGTCTGTAACCTATTGTCACCGTCTGAAACCTACTGTCTGTAATCTACTGTCACCGTCTGTAACCTACTGTCAACGTCTGTAACCTACTGTCAACGTCTGTAACCTACTGTCAACGTCTGTAACCTACTGTTAACGTCTGTAACCTAGTGTCAACGTCTGTAACCTAGTGTCAACGTCTGTAACCTACTGTCAACGTCTGTAACCGCCTGTCGGAGTCTATAACGTACCTTTAATGTCTGTAACTTCCATGTCAATATCTGTAACCGACTATCAATGTCTGTAACCTACTGTCAATGTCTGTAATCAACTGTCAATATCTGTAACCTCCGCTCCATAACTGTAACATAATATCAAATGTCTGTTTCCTACTTCATTGTCTCTAAACTACTGTCATTGTCTGTAACCTTCTGTCGATTGCTATTATTTCTATTAAAATCCTGTAACCTCATATTAGCACTTAATAATTTCTAAGCAGCTAACAATGACCATAGTTGGTGTCTTCAATCGGTTCATACAATCAATAATGACTCAAATAAATTTTAGAACAAAATGTAATCTCGCCTTATCTATAAGCTGTGTGAGTGCAATTAATTAAACGTCAAAATTTCAAAACCTTTAGCTGCCTATTTCGTGTAGGAATAAAATGAGCAGAAACCGGTCCTCCTGACAATTAAACCCTGGAGGAAGAAATTGCAGCTAAGAGGGTCCCTGTCGGAAGCTGCGAAACTTTGGCAGTTTGCCAGCAATCAATTTTTTGTCCCTGCTTGGAGACTGCAGGGCCTGGGGCTTGGGAAGGAAATCTATTTTTTTCCACCCTCCGAGTCAAATCCCAGTTCCTGCCTTTCTAATCTCTGATCAGCTGCAGCCCCTTTTCGTTGTGATTCTTCTTCATGACTTGTCTGGATGATAGAAACTTGTGTACTTTAGAGTTCCGTGCTCAGCTAGCACTTAATAAAAATATTGCTTTAATTTCTTGTTGGGGTAGCTACAAAAAGCAGAAATTCACAGCAGTTTACAGACATTGACAGGGAGTTACAGACATTGACTTGAGGTTACAGACATTGACTTGAGGTTACAGACATTGACTTGAGGTTACAGACATTGACTTGAGGTTACAGACATTGACTTGAGGTTACAGACATTGACTTGAGGTTACAGACATTGACAGTAGGTTACAGACATTGACAGTAGGTTACAGACATTGACAGTAGGTTACAGACATTGACTTGAGGTTACAGACATTGACTTGAGGTTACAGACATTGACTTGAGGTTACAGACATTGACAGTAGGTTACAGACATTGACAGTAGGTTACAGACATTGACAGTAGGTTACAGACATTGACAGTAGGTTACAGACATTGACAGTAGGTTACAGACATTGACAGTAGGTTACAGACATTGACAGTAGGTTACAGACATTGACAGTAGGTTACAGACATTGACAGTAGGTTACAGACATTGACAGTAGGTTACAGACATTGACAGTAGGTTACAGACATTGACAGCAGGTTACAGAAATTGACAGCAGGTTACAGACATTGACAGTTGGTTACAGACATTGACAGCAGGTTACAGAAATTGACAGAAGGTTACAGACTTTGACAGAAGGTTACAGACATTGACAGTTGGTTACAGACATTGACAGTTGGTTACAGACATTGACAGTTGGTTACAGACATTGACAGTAGGTTACAAACATTGACAGTAGGTTACAGACATTGACAGTTCGTTACAGACATTGACAGTAGGTTACAGACATTGACAGTAGGTTACAGACATTGACAGTAGGTTACAGACATTGACTTGAGGTTACAAACATTGACAGTAGGTTACAGACATTGACAGTAGGTTACAGACATTGACAGTTGGTTACAGACATTGACAGTAGGTTACAGACATTGACAGTAGGTTATAGACATTGACAGTAGGTTACAGACATTGACAGTAGGTTACAGACATTGACAGTAGGTTACAGACATTGACAGTAGGTTACAGACATTGACAGTAGGTTACAGACATTGACAGTAGGTTACAGACATTGACAGTAGGTTACAGACATTGACAGTAGGTTACAGACATTGACAGTAGGTTACAGACATTGACAGCAGGTTACAGACATTGACAGTTGGTTACAGACATTGACAGTAGGTTACAAACATTGACAGTAGGTTACAGACATTGACAGTAGGTTACAGACATTGACAGTAGGTTACAGACATTGACAGTAGGTTACAGACATTGACAGTAGATTACAGACATTGACAGTAGGTTGCACACTTTGGCAGTAGGTTACAGACATTGACAGTAGATTACAGACATTGACAGTAGGTTGCAGACATTGGCAGTAGGTTACAGACATTGACTTGAGGTTACAAACATTGACAGTAGGTTACAGACATTGACAGTAGGTTACAGACATTGACAGTAGGTTGCAGACATTGACAGTAGGTTGCAGACATTGGCAGTAGGTTACAGACATTGGCAGTAGGTTACAGACATTGACAGTGGGTTGCAGACATTGGCAGTAGGTTACAGACATTGGCAGTAGGTTACAGACATTGACAGTGGGTTGCAGACATTGGCAGTAGGTTACAGACATTGACAGTAGGTTACAGAAATTGACAGTAGATTACAGACATTGACAGTGGGTTGCAGACATTGGCAGTAGGTTACAGACATTGACAGTAGGTTACAGACATTGACAGTGGGTTGCAGACATTGGCAGTGGGTTGCAGACATTGGCAGTAGGTTACAGAAATTGACAGTAGATTACAGACATTGACAGTGGGTTGCAGACATTGGCAGTAGGTTACAGACATTACATAGTGATTAGCAACAAAATGTCTATTCTTGCTCGCATTTAGCATTATCAATGGATCAGTGAAATGCAAAGTCAAGTAGCAATCATTCTTGTCCCTAATAATCTAAAAATGTCTCTATATACGAGCTATGGCATTCCTATATAATGTAGGGTAAATAATCTTATCATAGACTTGTGTGACTCACGACACTAAATCCTTGAGTTTTCGGATGCAATCAAAGTAACTAACGAACCAGAAAAGTCTTATCTAGATGTGAGTCATCCCAAATTCGAGAGATATTGTGACTCAGACTGTGAAATGCAAGTGCAATCAATCAGGTAACGGAGCCATCGAAATAATTAGTTCAGTATTAGATATGCAAGGCTAACTCTACAATGAGACCCAGAACGATCCCAGAACGAACCCAGAAAAGAACCCAGAATAAACCCCAGAATGATCCTGGACTAAACCCCAGAATTAACCCCAGAATGATCCTGGACTAAACCCCAGAATTAACCCCAGAATGATCCTGGACTAAACCCCAGAATAAACCCCAGAATGATCCTGGACTAAACCCCAGAATAGACCCCAGAATGATCCTGGACTAAACCCCAGAATTAACCCCAGAATGATCCTGGACTAAACCCCAGAATGATCCTGGACTAAACCCCAGAATTAACCCCAGAATTAACCCCAGAATGATCCTGGACTAAACCCCAGAATTAACCCCAGAATTAACCCCAGAATGATCCTGGACTAAACCCCAGAATAAACCCCAGAATGATCCATAGTTGATCCCAGAAACGACACAATAACCCAAAATTGATCACAGAATAATACATCTCATTATGACTCAAACATGATACCAGACGCATCACTGATTGATATCAGAATAGTATTTGAACTATTATTGAAGCGAATAGAAAAGTCCTCATTTTACTACTATCAGCTGGAATCGACAGTAGTTCAGTTTGGTAATGCGCACAGAAAATGTCTCATCAGCGAAGCGAGTTCTGATTCTCTCACCGGTTCGGCTGGAAGCCGGCATCGGCCAGCTGCTCCGCTTGGCCGCGGGTGCGCGGGTATCCGTGCAGAACCCAGCCGCGGCTGACACAGTCCAGCTGGCTCATTCGCTCCTTCATCAGCTTCAGCAGGATGGCGTCTGGCACTGGCATGCCTCTGCGAGTGTGTCGGGTGCATAGGTGAATGAGGATTTATGCGTCTTAAAATCTAAGGATAGCGGGGGATAAACTCGATTGTTATAAACACATGAGTGGGATAAATTTAGTCAAACTCCCTTGGGAAATATAAAATGTAATCGCAATATATGCGGATTGATGGGATGAATCAAACCACACTACCATGGATTTATTGCGATAATACATTCACACAACCTGGGGATTAATGGGAAAAATCTACACATACTACTTGGGGATAATTGGGATAATCCCCCAGGCGATTAGGGATAAGGGATAATTCTAATCAAACTTACCTGGGGATAATTGGGATAAATCTAATCAAACTACCTAGGGATAAGGGATAAATCTAATCGCACTACCTGGGGTATAATTGGGATAAATCTAATCGCACTACCTGGGGGATAATTGGGATAAATCTAATCACACTACCTGGGGGATAATTGGGATAAAACTAATCACACTACCTGGGGGATAATTGGGATAAAACTAATCACACTACCTGGGGTATAATTGGGATAAATCTAATCGCACTACCTGGGGGTTAATTGGGATAAATTTTATCGCACTACCTGGGGATTAATGGGATAAATACAGCCTCATAAATACAACCCAGGAGTGAGAAAAATAAAATAAATTTAAATCCAATCAAGCCACAATCACCTGTCAACATAGTTCTTCATAGCGGCACCGGCCTTAGTCTCGCCCGAGATGGCCTGCTTAATCAGTAGGCCGCAGTTCAGATTCACCAAGCCGTATTTGGCAGCCAGCAGAGCAGCCTGGGTGTCGCGGCCGCTGCCTGGCGGTCCAATCAGGATAACTCGAGGATTGCGCGGTGCCGAACTGCGCTTCGGCGAGCGGACGAACTCCAAGGAGTGGTAGAATACGTCCGCTACTGGCTGGTCCGCGTTCACCTACGATTCCAACCATAGACATTAGCTCTGGACTTGAAATATTCCATAACAGCTTTCTCCAGCTGCCACTTACTCTTGTCTTCCATCCCTATCTCTCTGGTCTAATCACTCCCTCTCTTACTCTCCCTCTGGACGAATCTCTCCCTCTTCCACTCTCTCTGGTCTAATCTCTCCCTCTCCCACTCTGTCTGGTCTAATCTCTCCTTATCCCACTCTCTCTGGTCTAATCTCTCCCTCTCCCACTCTCTGGTCTAATCTCTCTCTCTTCCACTCTCTCTGGTCTAATCACTCCCTCTCCTACTCTCTCTGATCTAATCTCTCCCTATCCCACTCTCTCTGGTCTTATCTCTCCCTCTCCCACTCTCTCTGGTCTAATCTCTCCCTCTCCTACTCTGTCTGGTCTAATCTCTCCCTCTCCTACTCTGTCTGGTCTAATCTCTCCCTCTCCCACTCTCTCTGGTCTAATCTCTCCGTCTCCCTCTCTCTGGTCTAATCACTCCCTCTCCCACTCTCTCTGGTCTAATCTCTCCCTCTCCCCCTCTCTCTGGTCTAATCTCTCCCTCTCCCACTCTCGCTGGTCTAATCTCTCCCTCTCCCACTCTCGCTGGTCTAATCTCTCCCTCTTCCACTCTCTCTGGTCTAATCTCTCCCTCTTCCAATCTCTCTGGTCTAATCTCTCCCTCTCCCACTCTCTCTGGTCTAATCTCTCCCTCTCCCACTCTCTCTGGTCTAATCTCTCCCTCTCACACTCTCTGTTCTAATCTCTCCCTCTCCCACTCTCGCTGCTCTAATCTCTCCCTCTCCCACTCTCTCTGGTCTAATCTCTCCCTCTTCCACTCTCTCTGGTCTAATCTCTCCCTCTCCCCCTCTCTCTGGTCTAATCTCTCCCTCTCCCCCTCTCTCTGGTCTAATCACTCCCTCTCCCACTCTCTCTGGTCTAATCTCTCCCTCTCCCACTCTCTCTGGTCTAATCTCTCCCTCTCCTACTCTCTCTGGTCTAATCTCTCCCTATCCCACTCTCTCTGGTCTAATCTCTCCCTCTCCCACTCTGTCTGGTCTAATCTCTCCTTATCCCACTCTCTCTGGTCTAATCTCTCCCTCTCCCACTCTCTCTGGTCTAATCTCTCCCTCTCCCACTCTGTCTGGTCTAATCTCTCCCTCTCCCACTCTCTCTGATCTAATCTCTCCCTCTCCTACTCTGTCTGGTCTAATCTCTCCCTCTTCCACTCTCTCTGGTCTAATCGCACCTTAAAACCGACAGTGGAATAGCAGGGCGCCAATTCAATAATTCTACTCTCGAATTCTCGAATTCTCTCGCCGATTTCAGCCTCCGAGTTGCCCGGACATTCAACCAGACGCTCCAGCACTTCGTCATCGGTCGGTTGGTCGAATACCAGGTGAAAGATGTCCCCGGTCTCCGGATCCCAGCGCTTGCCGATGGCTCGCTCCGCCAGAACTGTCGGCTTGGCCTCCAAAAAGATCACGTGATCCGGTATGACACCGGCAGTCTGCAGAGCGATAGCCTGATCGCGAGTCTGCGGAAAGCCGGACATCACCCAGCCCTTGCGGTTGCAGTCCTGAATGCTCAGCCGGTTCTTCACGATGCTCGTCCATAGCTCTGTGGGTATGGGCTGCCAAATAGATAGCAGTTATAAAATTTATTGAGCAACAGCAGTTTCTACCGATTGTTACTAATTGATAAAATTAACCTCGATAAAATAGTTTTCTTTTTTGTGTAAAAACGAAAAGTTATAATTTTGTAATCATAGCAAAAACTAAAAAAAAATCTGAATAGCAGACACATCAGTTATTTTCCTAAGCATTACCTAAAGATAGCTTTCTAATTTTGATATAATTTTTTTGCTTTAAATTGAAATTTTTAACTTAGATGTAAACAAAAATTTTGCATACTTTACAAAACAAAAAATACAATTACTTTGCAAATATTTTATTTGATTTATTCATCAATTTTTTCCTGTTTCGAGAAGTAAATTAGTGAATGATTTATGCGTTTTTTTCTAACAAAAAATTTACTTACTAGCTGTAACAATTTTATTTACACAAGATAAGAAGCTGCACCTCACCTGCTTCTCTTGCAGATAAAATTCGGCCTTCTGCCTCAGCTTGCGATCAACCTCGGGAATCATGTTCTGCATGGTCAGGTGCGGGCAGCGCAGCCGTCCGGCCAACATTTTGCCGATGGTATGCTTTCCAGATGCTGGTGGACCAAGCACAATGACGGTGCTCGGATGGGCATTGTCCTTCTCCAAGGTTTCAATGAGAAACTGGAGCGGATCCGCCGGCTTGTGAATCAGCAGTTGCGAAATCAAGTCCTGTTGGGTGCAGATACAAAATTGGAAGATTTAAACACATTCCAAAACCAGTTTCGACTTAAAAATCGAAGGGTTCTAGGCTTCTAACAAACAAAATGATGTAAAGATATAAGGCGGTACATATTTTAGCTCAAATGTAAACTTTAAATAGTTACCTGATATAAGTCAAAAAGGTTGTGCTTTTCTGCATAAAGTGCAAAAGATGGTGGTATTTGAAGTGGCCTTGCCGTCTGGTCCATGTTGCTTTTTCGCTATATACGACGAAAATAAAATAAAAACTCGAACAACTAGCATATGCACTTGTAAATTGAATGTTTGGGGCGTGTAAAGCATTTAATTGGTTAATAATTGTAAGTTAAACTTTTTGTTGCTAAGGTGCTAGAACCGTTAAGAAATAATTAGCAGAAATGAGCAAAGCAAGCAGCCAAGTTTTCAGCATGTTAAATTTTTTAGGTTTTGCTTTGTCATAGTGTATATTGACACATTATTTTGTTTTAAATACAATCCCTCGAAACTAACTTTCTATGAAATGAAGATTTAAACTGGGGCATTGAAAAAATGCGATCGGGTTAGCTGCTCCTAACTGCGCTTTAGGTTTACGTTCATTCTAGCTTCTTTTTTAAATCACAATTTTAAATAATCAAACATTTGAATGTTCTCATAATTATTTCTAGTCGCCCATATTCATGTTTCAAGCTACAATCTAAATGCTTAGCTTTAGGCTTAAATAAGACTAATTATTGTAGGTTTTTTTACTTTAAAGCAAGTTTTCATGAAACAATCTCTGTTAAAAAGATTTGAATTTGAATTAAAAAGATCAGATATCAGAGTTGAAAAGGATTTAAAATAAGTAACAGGGAAGTCAACAAGCGTTCCCAAGCTCATTTGACTTTCAGTAATGGGCAATGATGTATCAGTCAGTGCATCGGATTTTGCTTCTAGTGAAGTTCGAACTTCAAAGTTCGGGTTTTATTCAGTAGATTACTCTATATTTCAAGTATCAGAATCTAATCAAAAGTTTGTTAAGTCTTCCCATTTGAATTCGTCACTAGTATGTTTTGGTTTAAAAAGTGAAGATGAAGCTGTATCTAGAGAATGTTTCAGAAATGCTCTGGTAAGTCTTTATCTAGGCCTAGCTGTATTGGCTAGCTATCTGTCAAATGTGTTTAAGCTACTACATGCCTATTTTCTATCTACTTTTCTTAGTGGCTTGTGGAATAGTCAGTAGGTATTAATGTATAAGGACCAAGAGGTTGTAGCCTAGTGGTTAGGGCGTCAGACTCATGACTTGAAGGTTGGGGGTTCAATTCCCATCTCCACTTAAACAATTTGTGTCCTTTAGCAAGACACTTAACTCTGCATTGCTTCAGTTCACCCAGCTGTTAAATGGGTACAAGCATTAGCTGGGATAATTGAAGGTGGGTGTGGCGTCCCCCTAGTCCATGGACTGAACAGCTGTACGCAGCCTTTAGATGCGCTGCGCAATAGCTGCGGCTGTGCTGTCGGCTGCACATCTGACCCGATTAGCGCAGGTGTAATCAATTATTATTAATTAATTATTATTATTATAAGGAGTCATATCATTACTTTTATATATAATAACTATGCTATAGCTAATTTAGTTGGGCCCTAGCCAATAGCTATAGTTGTTTTTGTCTAGGCCTAAATGCTGCTAAATAAGGGGAAAGGTATTAACTATGCTAGTCATATTTCTATTTAGTAGCATACTTTAGTTAATGCTCCAGGCTATAATCCATAGTCCAGATCATCGATCATGTAGTGCATGCCGGAATTTTTGGGTGTGCATTTGTTTTCAGCTGGCGTGTATGGCATGCATTGGTATATATTTTAAGGGTTGGCGTACACTTTGGCGTGCATGGCAATCGTCTAGTGTGCAATTGTACATTGCATTTAAAAAGAGATCAAATGTGTTTCATGTATCTGTATGTACAATGACAAATATCAACCAATTATTTACTGGACTGCATGACTAAAACAAAAGTTTCTGTTATCTGTGAAAATATGTTTAAGCTTTGTAAATTGGACTATAAATACTATCAATAAATAAATTGTTCTGTTTGATATTGCTTTTGGTTAAATATGAAAATGGAAGCCAGTTTGTCTCTTTAAAGCAAAAAAATGGTTACTTATTGTTTATACAAATTATATGATGTACCATGTGGCATACACAGGCAGGCAATTTGAAAAAAACTCTGCATCCTTGGCATGTGAACAATTTTTTTCACAATTTTTCTTCTGGCGTATAGTCAAAATGATCTGGACTATGGGCTATAATAAATATTACACTTTTTTATGATGTTAATTGAAAGATTAATTGAATACTTAAATAACATTTTTTTCTTTTTTCTTGTTAGAACAAAGAGGCAGTACAAACATGAAAATGTAGACTCTGAATTGATTAATTCCAACATTTTTCAGTTTATTTATTAACAAAGCAATAAAACAGGAAATTAGAAGACAAAAAATGAAAATAATTACAATTGAGCATCAGCAACACCCTCCCAGGCTGAGAGGAAAGCTATATTAAAACTATGTAGCCAGCAATTCCCAAAAACAGAATCAGAATAGCTAAACACTTCTCTAGTGGACTTGTAACCAAAAGAATAAAAAAATTGCTTAGTTCTAAATGGCAGTTATATTCATTATATAATTATACTACTAATTAAACTATAGCAACATAGATACATTTTTATGTTAAACAAAATGTCACTGAAATGTATCTAATCGGTAACTAGTAAGTATGAGCTAATAATATCTTAGCATGTATTAGCTAGTATAAGTAGGCGTATATGCTATTAAATCATCAAACATTCTTAAGCATCATGTAATGTAGATGTAGTATCAAGTATATATATATACAAAAGCTCTATATTTTAGATAGGGAATGGCCTGTTTATGAATATATTTAAGGTGTGAACATGCTTGCTGATAACTAATGTTATTATTGTTTGCCTTATTGTAGAATTATTTATTAATGATGAGTGTGCAATACTCATGTGTGTTTTGGTTTATCTAATTTTCAACTCTTTGTTGCTTAAAATACATTTAGGTACTGAAATCTGTGCGACATCCTTCAATACTGAAGTTCTTGGATGCCATTCAGCAGCCTTGGCTAGCCGGTATCATAACCGAATTGGTGTCACCATTAGATGATTGCCTTCCGGAACTATATCCAGACGAGGCTGTACAAGGCTTTCACAGTATCTGCTCAGCGTTGGCTTTTTTGCATACCAAGGTTTGGGATTAATAGCCTATTGTATATTATATTAAAGACCTATTCAATAACATTTTTATCTAACTTTAAGTGATTTTTTTTTGTTACTTTAGGCACAATTGTCGCATAATAATGTACAACAAAGCAGCATCTATTGTACCAGTCAGGGCCATTGGAAATTGGCAAATTTCGAGCTTTGTCGGCCGTTTAGTCAAATGTCGTTGGAAGCTCTGAAGACAGTTCAAAAACTGCTTGGCGATGAACACGCGGTTGAAAATGAAGAGGTCTGTGATTTTTGTTGAGTAGGTTTAACAATGCCGACTTGGAATGTTGAGTAGGTTTATATACTCATATATACAAGTACTTGAGTAGGTGAGATTCGAAAATACACTCGTACATACTCAGAATTTTTATTAGATTCGTAAACTATTTTAAAATGAGGTTGCCCAGAATATGTTTTGTCGCCAATAAGTGTGGTATTAGTAATTTGGATAATTTACTTAATAACAACAAATAATCTCACTACCCTACTTACAGTAGAGCATTTGAAATGAACTCACTATTTCATATCTGAATCGTGTAATCACTGGTGGCTAAATTATTCAGGCGTATCAGTTCAGTGCGGATAGGCGCGATTCTTTCGATCTCTACTGCTTGGGTCGAACCATTCTAAGTGTCTGCGATTTCATCGACTCCTCGGTTACAATGTCTAAACAATCTAGTTCGGGCACTGTTGACCAACAGAGGCGTCATCTAGATCAGCTGCGCAATCTGGCTAAGAACAGCCTCTGCGCCGCCTCGCCCGCCGGCCGCAGTCCGGCCAGACGATTGCAACGACACGCTGCCTTTGTTAGCCACGGCTTCACCCAGTTGACCGAGTTTTTGGCCGATTTCTCTTTGAAAAGCGAAGACGAGCTTAGACAATTCTTTTTTGGATTGAAGACTAGATTGTTTGAACTGCCCGAAGGACTAGTGGCCAGGTAAATTTTGCATCGATTTCTTAACAGCCTACTTCACGAATCACGATAGCTCCCAAACCGTAAGACTGATTTTTCGTAAAAATCCACAATATGGATCAAAATTTTCGTATCGTCGTATCGTATTATCGTATCGTCTCAGGCGCCTCAGTCGACTGCTGCTAGGCCGGCTGCCCCTGACGCACCCCATGGCTTCAACCTACCTGCTGCCTTACCTGCTGCGACCGTATCGAGGTCCGACTAGGCCTCCGGACAGCGACTGCCTACTAAGCGAGGCCGAGTTTCGACGCGAACTAGTGCCCTACCTGGCCATGGTGCTGAGAATAAGAGATTTGCCGGTGCGCTGCGCACTGTTGGATCATTTCCCAGCTTATTGCCACCTCATGGACTGGAGGCGGGACGGGTGAGGCCGCTTTTGCTGATCTAATTATAAGGATATCAGACAGGGTAGAGATGAGACAGGGGTGAGATAAGACGGGGGAGACATGAGACATGGAAGAGATAAGACATGGAATAGATGAGACAGGGGTGAGATAAGACAGGGGAGAGATGAGACAGGGCAGAGATGAGACAGGGGTGAGATAAGACAGGGTGGAGATGAGACAGGGGAGACATGAGACATGGAATAGATGAGACAGGGGTGAGATAAGACAGGGGAGAGATGAGACAGGGCAGAGATGAGACACAGGAGAGATGAGACAGGGAGAGATGAGACGGGTGAGATGACACAGAATATAGATGCAACAGGATAGAAATAGGACAAGGTAAAGAATTCAAATTTTCCTATACATTTGGTATTGATTTTAGAACGGGACAAATATTATTTTCGAAGTCTCAAAATTGACCATCTTCGATGTAAATTAGGTGCAAAGGTTGGGAAAATAGTTGTGTAGCCAATTGGCTTGAAATTCATGCTTCTGATCTAGAGGTCCGGAGTTCGAATCCACTAGTGGGTGTTTCAATCCTAGTCCCTTGTCCACGGACTATACAGTCGTCAAAGTTTCGGCAATCGCCCTTTTAATCCGCAGAGCTCACCGCTCGCTGATACCGGAGCTGCTCATTGGGCTGCGCGACAAGCACGATCAGCTGGTGGCCCGCAGCCACCTGGCCGTGGCAGCGCTCGTCCCCCTGGCCGGCTATGCCGCGCTATTCGGCGACAAAGCCGACGCTGCTCGTCAGTCGCTGTTCACCGACGCGCAACCGCGTAGGCGACTGCTCGGCGTGGCGCCGACTATGGAATCCGGCGACAAATCTGCTAATGCCGACGGCGATGGCGGCTACGTCTACGGCGCTGATTCGGCCAGAGCGGCGCCTTTGTTGCTGCGCGACCTGGCCGTGCTCAGCGATCGCTACAAGGGACCAGAGGAGGCCGCAGCTGCAGAGTTTCAACGACAGGCGGCTATGGTGGAGGCCGAGTCTGCCAGGATCATTGCTGACAGACGGCGAGGGTGAGCCAGCGGTGTTTCGGGTGTGGTGTTCACGTAATTTGGGTGTGGGGTTTTCGTAATTTCGGTGTGTGATTTGGTAATTTCGGTGTGGTTTTTGGTGATCTGAGTGTGGTGTTTGGTAATTTGGGTGTGGGGTTTGGTGATTTGGGTGTGGGATTTGGTAATTTCGGTGTTGGGTTTGGTGATTTGGGTGTGGGATTTGGTAATTTGGGTGTGGTATTTGGTGATCTGAGTGTGGTGTTTGGTAATTTGGGTGTGGGGTTTGGTGATTTGGGTGTGGGATTTGGTAATTTCGGTGTTGGGTTTGGTGATTTGGGTGTGGGATTTGGTAATTTCGGTGTGGTTTTTGGTGATCTGAGTGTGGTGTTTGGTAATTTGGGTGTGGGGTTTGGTGATTTGGGTGTGGGATTTGGTAATTTCGGTGTTGGGTTTGGTGATTTGGGTGTGGGATTTGGTAATTTGGGTGTGGTATTTGATGATTTGGGTGTGGGGTTTTGGTAATTTGGGTGTGGTATTTTGTAATTTGGGTGTGGTGTTTGATGATTTGGGTGTGGGGTTTGATGATTTGGGTGTGGGGTTTGGTGATTTGGGTGTGGGATTTGGTAATTTCGGTGTTGGGTTTGGTGATTTGGGTGTGGGATTTGGTAATTTCGGTGTGGTTTTTGGTGATCTGAGTGTGGTGTTTGGTAATTTGGGTGTGGGGTTTGGTGATTTGGGTGTGGGATTTGGTAATTTCGGTGTTGGGTTTGGTGATTTGGGTGTGGGATTTGGTAATTTGGGTGTGGTATTTGATGATTTGGGTGTGGGGTTTTGGTAATTTGGGTGTGGTATTTTGTAATTTGGGTGTGGTGTTTGATGATTTGGGTGTGGGGTTTGATGATTTGGGTGTGGGGTTTGATGATTTGGGTGTGGGGTTTGATGATTTGGGTGTGGGGTTTGGTGATTTGGGTGTGGGGTTTGGTGATTTGGGTGTGGGGTTTGGTGATTTGGGTGTGGGGTTTGGTGATTTGGGTGTGGGGTTTGATTTTTCAAGAGCGAGGATTTAATTTTTGTGTACTATGCGTTTGTTTTCCCATTTTTATGGGAAAATGCATTTCCCATATGCATTTTTATCCTACCCATTCCAGAAAAGCTAAACCATCAGAGGACGAAAATTCTCGTTGCCTAGCGACCGTTGCCGAGGAAGCGTTGGCCTCTGAAGCTTCGGCTTCGGCCTCCCAAATGGATGAAAACGAGGACAGAAACAGTTGGGGCGACGACTGGGAAGATAATGATTTAGAATACCACCTTGTGAACAGTGCTGACGCCGGCGCGGCTGTTGACCCAACGGTTGATAGACTGAGTGTAGTATCTGAAGTAGAGGTTCAACAGCAGCAGCAGCCGCGGGTCATAAAGGTAGATATGGCTAAACACAAATACTAGTTAGCTAGTATGGACTCCAATCCCTTTTTTAAATCACCTTTTAATCCTTATTAAAATCATTTTCCAATACATATTGAAATCCCTTTATAATCCGTAGAGAAATCCCCATCCAGCCCAACTAAACATGTCCGCCCAATCCCTTTATAAATCCACTTCCAATCTATCTAAAAATCCCCTTTTAATCCATCTAAAAATCCCCTTTTAATCCATCTAGAAATCCCCTTTTAATCCATCTAGAAATCCCCATCCAACCAATCTAGGAATCCCCTTTCAATACATCTTGAAATCCCCTACTAGCCCATCTAGAAATCCCCTTTCAATCCATCTAGAAATCCCCTACCAGCCCATCTAGAAATTCCCTTTTAATCCATCTAGAATTCCCCATCCAACCAATCTAGAAATCCCCTTTTAATCCATCTAGAAATCCCCTATCCAGCCCATCTAGGAATCCCCTTTCAATACATCTAGAAATCCCCTTTTAATCCATCTAGAAATCCCCTATCCAGCCCATCTAGAAATCCCCTTTTAATACATCTAGAAATCCCCTTTTAATCCATCTAGAAATCCCCTATCCAGCCCATCTAGGAATCCCCTTTCAATACATCTAGAAATCCCCTTTTAATCCATCTAGAAATCCCCTATCCAGCCCATCTAGAAATCCCCTTTTAATACATCTAGAAATCCCCTTTTAATCCATCTAGAAATCCCCTATCCAGCCCATCTAGAAATCCCCTTTCAATACATCTAGAAATCCCCTTTTAATCCATCTAGAAATCCCCTATCCAGCCCATCTAGAAATCCCCTTTCAATCCATCTAGAAATCCCCATCCAACCAATCTAGGAATCCCCTTTCAATACATCTAGAAATCCCCTTTTAATCCATCTAGAAATCCCCTATCCAGCCCATCTAGGAATCCCCTTTCAATACATCTAGAAATCCCCTTTTAATCCATCTAGAAATCCCCTATCCAGCCCATCTAGAAATCCCCTTTCAATACATCTAGAAATCCCCTTTTAATCCATCTAGAAATCCCCTATCCAGCCCATCTAGAAATCCCCTTTCAATACATCTAGAAATCCCCTTTTAATCCATCTAGAAATCCCCTATCCAGCCCATCTAGAAATCCCCTTTCAATCCATCTAGAAATCCCCATCCAACCAATCTAGGAATCCCCTTTCAATACATCTAGAAATCCCCTTTTAATCCATCTAGAAATCCCCTATCCAGCCCATCTAGGAATCCCCTTTCAATACATCTAGAAATCCCCTTTTAATCCATCTAGAAATCCCCTATCCAGCCCATCTAGAAATCCCCTTTCAATCCATCTAGAAATCCCCATCCAACCAATCTAGGAATCCCCTTTCAATACATCTAGAAATCCCCCTTTAATCCATCTAGAAATCCCCAATCCAGCCCATCTAGGAATCCCCTTTCAATACATCTAGAAATCCCCTACCAGCCCATCTAGAAATCCCCTTTCAATCCATCTAGAAATTCCCTTTCAATCTATCTTTAAATCCCTCTTCAATACATAAAAAATCCCCTTCTAATATTTTTGTAACTACCCTTCTAATCCATTTCAAAATCATTTACAATACATCTTGAAATCCTGTCTTATCCATATCTTTAAAAAAGAAATTATCCCTCTAATGGCCCATTAAAAAATCCCCCTTTAAAAGCAGCAGCAGCAGCAGCAGCAGCAGCAGCAGCAGCAGCAATATTCTACAATCGGTGGCTTGACAGTCGAGGCGCTGACAATCAAACCAGTCCTGACGGCCGCCGGTCGACAAATCGACGAATTTCTGGCCGAATTAGAGCCCTGCATTCCGTCATCTGTGGCGTCTTCGGTTGCCATGGTAACTAAAACTGCAGCAGTCGCAGTCGCTGCCGCAGCTCCAAGTTCCAGCTCGTTGGCTGTCAGCATAGACGTCGGCGACGATAATAACGACGAAGGCGAGGACGCCTGGGGACTCGGCGATGTAGACGACGATGCGACTGATGCTGAGGCCGTCGTCGGTACACCAGCTCTCAATGGCGGCGCAACTGACGACCAGCGATAAATATTCCCACGTTTCACTTACTTATGTTATGGTTCTAAATAGTTGTTAGCATTCCATTGCTTTTGTAACAGTTAAAAATTTGCTGATGTAACATTAATATTTATCTATTTATTTGCTTTCATTTTGATTCTTTCGATTCCCGCCTCGTTATCTTCCCCTGATTAATAATGATATTCAATTCAAAAGTATTAAAAAACTCGCTCAATTGCCTTTACCCAATCACTTCGCCCCCTCGCCCTTTTACCTCGCCCTCTGGCCCTCACCCTAAGCCTCAAGCATCGCCCTTTCACCTCGCCTTTTCACCTCACCCTCTCGCCCTCGCCCTAAGCCTCAAGCCTGGCCCTTTCACCTCGCCTTCGTACCTCATCCTCTCGCCCTCGCCCTAAGACTCACGCCTCGCCCTTTCACATCGACCTCTCGCCCTCACCCTAAGCCTCAAGACTGGCCCTTTCACCTCGCCTTCTCACCTCACCCTCTCGCCCTCGCCCTAAGCCTCACGCCTCGCCCCATCGCTTTTCACCTTGCACTCTCGCCCTCTCGCCATTTCACATCGACCTCTCGCCCTCACCCTAAGCCTCAAGCCTCGCCCTTTCAACCCGCCTTCTCACCTCACCCTCTCGCCCTCGCCCTAAACCTCACGCCTCGCCCTTTCACCTCGCCCTCTCGCCCATTAATTTCACTCGTCGCCCTCTCACAACGCCTTTCTGTTTCTCGCCCTCTCCCTCCTGTCTCGTCTTTCTTAATTAATTCTTGCATTGTCTGCCTTTAATAGAACAAAAAAATTGCCAAATTTTCACTCGCTAACTCAATTTTTCTTTTGATTTAGATTAGTTTGCTCACTGCGCTATTCTGTTTGAGTAATTGTTTCGATGATGCTTCTAGTCAGATTCATTAGTGACTTGTTATCTTTTAGTAAATAATACGTGTTTTTTGGTAAAACTGCTTCTACAGATCATTTGACCTTCTTATCGCCAATTTGGGTAAAATATGTTCCGTTAGTTCCACGTCTACTTAGTACTTCCTTAGTACTACTTAGTACATCTACTTCCATGCTTAAGATTGCTTCGTTCACTTTTGTTTTGTTTTTTAATTGCTATATTATTGATTTATTTACTCGGTGGCTGGACCCTTAACAATTATAGCCTACTTCTATCCGGTTGACTTCGATGCAAATGATGTTTCGCCTTACTATGATGCCTTACTAAATAATTCCTTTTTTATATTCTTCTGCCATCCTTTTCGACTTTTGATCACTAATTCCACTGATATCATTCTACTCTTTGCTTTAACCTTCTCATAGTTTTCTGTTACTCTCTACGTTAACCTCGCCGTAACCTCGCCTCGCCTTTTCCTTTCCCTGGCCTCTCCCTCGCCACTCACTCTCGCCTTGCCCTACCGTCTCCCTCGCCTCTACCTCGCCGCTCACTCTCGCCTCGCCCTACCGTCTTCCTCGCCTCTCGTGATTCCAGTTGGAATCTGCGGTGTTTCCAGAAAAAGAAACAGCCGAACGCTGGAAACATACCAATCGGATGATTCCATGCTTAGAATCTACCCAACTGGGCGTTTTCTCGGTGCTTCTTGGCGGCGAAATGGAATCACCCAAAGAATCCTTCAGTTCGGATGATTCCATGCTCAGAAACCGCAGAGGAATCGCCCGTAAATAATTCTCTGGTTGTCCCATGGGCCACTGGTTCGGGTGATTCTTCGGCGGTTTCCTCACAATTTACGGTTACATCGGCTGCTTCCTGGGTGTTTCTTTAACTCTTGCGAGATAGGGGGGTTTTGGTAGATTCCACTCCTATTTTGCACAAAAAACCCGCTGAAGAAGCAGCCGAATTTTTTACAGGGCACCTGTTCCTCGCCTCTTCCTCGCCTCTTCCTCGCCTCTTCCTCGCCTGTTCCTCGCCTTCCCTCGTCTCGCCTCTCCCTTGCCTTAGCCGTAACCAAATTTTTTCGTTTTGTCCTTTTTATTTCCTCCAGTCTGCGTTTTCGCAATCGCCATCTTCGACCCTTCCTTGGCCTTACATCTTATCAAGTCTTGTGATCGAAATGGGCATGATGATCTCTGTTTCAATTTACCTGCGCTATCTTACCTATCTCTGTTTTAGTTCACAATGGGAAATCTTTGATCATTGTCGTGCAATTTACGCCCTTGAGGGCCAACCTCCAAGCCACAGTGAGAGTGTACACTGGCCTGACGATGAGAAATTCAGGACAGATGTACACACCTGTGTGAGTGTGTGCCTGCGTTTAGTATCTGTGTACGTGTGTACACAGAGTTGCCTCCTCGCTGGCTGCAGGTCCAGTGTCACCATATTCTTGGGCTCCTAATGGGATATATTTAATCGAATGTATGTTTATGATCTTTTTACTATTCATGTGTCTTATATTCTGGGCAATAATTTTCAGCTTTCCCACTGGCAGAGTCTAAAGCACCGCGATTTGAGGTTGGTGTAGCCACTACTTTAAGTAGACTCTAACAGTTTCACATTTCTAGCGACAGCATGCTAGACAATCAGGCCAGCTCAACCAGGCTAGCAGCTGAAGTGTTTCTATCCTTTCTGATCTGGTCCGGGATCTACAAAATTCTTGCACTCTTTGGCGCTACCAACCGGTTGTCAAGCGAATGGCGTTGTCGTCTAGTAACAGTTGGGCACGCCTGTCTTGTCACCTGCCTGTCCTGGTACGATGTGCTGGCAATGGGACGCAACGCTATTTATTGGGAGCTACAGGGTAAGTTTTTGGATTCGTTTAATGACCCAAAATAAACGTTTAATTTAGTGTTAATGGCCAATATTTATGACGAACCACCTGATGTTAATGACCTATAATTATGACGAACCACCTGATGTTTAATGACCTATAATTATGACGAACCACCTGATGTTAATGACCTATAATTATGACGAACCACCTGATGTTTAATGACCTATAATTATGACGAACCACCTGATGTTAATGACCTATAATTATGACGAAACACCTGATGTTTAATGACCTATAATTATGACGAACCACCTGATGTTAATGACCTATTATTATGACGAAACACCTGATGTTTAATGACCAATAATTATGACGAAACACCTGATGTTAATGACCAATAATTTATGACGAAACACCTGATGCTAATGACCAATCCCTATGACGAACCACCTGATGCTAATGACCAATCCCTATGACGAACCACCTGAAGTTTATGACTTATCCTTATGACAGACCAACTGAAGTTTATGACCAAACCCTATGACAAACCACCTGATGTTAATGACCAATAATTTATGACGAACCACCTAATCTTAATGACCAATCATTATGACGAACCACCTGATGCTAATGACCAATCATTATGACGAACCACCTGATGCTAATGACCAATCCCTATGACGAACCACCTGAAGTTTATGACCAAAGCTTATGAAAAACCAGCTGAGGTTAATGTCTAATAATTATGATAAACCAGCTGTGGTTAATGACAAAAAGTTTTACGAATATATTTTCTGTTGTTTTTTCTTATAATGTTTTAGCTGACACTTGGTTGTCTAAAGTATCTTCAAGACGGTATTGATTTTTTTAAACTAAAGATAAAAGTTTAGCAGAAAAATTGTTTTGGTTGTTTTTTATTTTTTTACACTACCGAATTGTAGACGAATGCACCAATACTACACTTGTATATTAATCATATCTTGCATTTCTCAAGTCTCTCAAGTTTAAATCTTATTTTGCTTTATTCCTAGCTTAATTAGACGGTCGAAAGCACATGTAATTTTTTACTAGCCTTTTTATTAAATTTATCAATATCATTTTTTTCGAGAATGCTGATATATTCTTCAAAGTCTGAAGTCAACATTTCCCGCAATACCCTGTTTTGAGTGCTGCCGTTGCTTATGTTCTAGATAATATTTAATGAATTAAGGAAAACTAATAATATCTCGTTCTCAAATTTAATTGGTCTAAAATCCCATTCTCAGATCAATTAGGATAATATCCCATTCTTATATCAATTAGGATGATATCCCATTCTCAGATCAATTAGGATAATATCCCATTCCCAAAAAATTAGGACAATATCCTATTCTCAGATCAATTAGGATAATATCCCATTATCAGATAAATTAGGATAATATCCCATTCTCAGATCAATTAGGATAATATCCCATTCTCAGATCAATTTGGATAATGTCCCATTCTCAGATCAATTAGGATAATATCCCATTCTCAGATCAATTTGGATAATGTCCCATTCTCAGATCAATTAGGATAATATCCCATTCTCAGATCAATTAGGATAATATCCCATTCTCAGATCAATTAGGATAATGTCCCATTCTCAGATCAATTAGGATAATATCCCATTCCCAGACAATTAGGACAATATCCTATTCTCAGATCAATTAGGATAATATCCCATTCTCAATTAAACCGAAAAAATATGGTCTCCTTATACGCTCGTATGCATCATGTTGGGATTCCGTATTTATAAAATCTGAGGCCAGTGCATTATTGTACTGTCTGTTGCTCTCTCCCTTCTTCAATTCAATACAGGGCAGCCCTATAATAGTCTCGAACGCTGCTTGTTCACCGTCTGTCTGGGATATTTTCTATTCGACCTGGCTTGGTGCCTGCTGCACAGAACCGAAGGCCCGCTGATGCTGCTGCACCACTGCGCCAGTGTGTTCGGCATCTCAATGTCTCTGTTGTGCTGCCGGTGGGCCCCGGAGCTAACTGTCACCATTGGCGGCAGCGAGATCAGTAATCCCCTGCTTCAGCTGCGGTGGTTTCTAAGAAATAGTAACGGAAGCTACAGTCCTGGCAGGTGAGTGTTGCTGGAGATTGTTGGGATGGAGGATACTACCACAGTTCTTCAATGCAGCTATGAAATTTTGAATCCATGGTGTCAAGTTAAAGGGAAATCTGTCACATAGAAGCTGTAGTTGAAATCATGGTGGTATCGTTTTCGTTCATTAGCTGCAACGAAAAGTGTCTGCACAAGTCAGCACCAGTGCTACACATCCTCAAATGTCTTCAAATCGATATAATCAATAAACATCGAATAGTAAAACTCCAAACAATGCATGAACTGGTTAGTCATTTTCGTGGCATTCGTCAGTCACATTTAAAATCTAATCAACGTGCCTCAGAAAACAAAGAATGAGGTATTTCGAGCATTATGACGTGACGAGTCAGTGCTTCGAGCTCTCTGTAAGGCGGATCAGGCAGCAACTCACAATTCAGCTGGTCAATCTTCTCCATTGTCTTTTCAACTGTGTGCGGCCGAGCGTCGTGTCGCTGTCGAGTTGTCGTGGCGCAGGAAGCAGGGCTTATCACCAGATTGACGCGCATCGTCCTTTAGTCTGGCCAGGCTAGCGATGTCCGCATTAATCGTTGTCCCTTCTTCTAGAAAATCGATTGTCAGTGGACCAGAGTGGTCAAAGATGAGCGTCAACATGACCTTCCTCAAATGCTGGCAGTTTGCCCAGACGCAACTTTCTTCATTTGTGTCAGGATCAAAGAATAGGACCCATGTCTCATCCCCCGAGATGATCAGCATTCCAAAGTCACATTGCCTCAGTTTTTTGACTTGGCGTCGTTCATTTGCTGTGCCTTGAGCTCCGGTGTGAGGAGGCGGGGCGCCCAACAAGCTGAGATCTTCAAGAGATTCAAATCAGTGTTGACAACGTGCAGGGTCGGCCAGATCCTGGCTGGTCATCGACTGTGGACTGTCCGTCCTTAGACCGTTCGATCCATCCGTAAATGACCGTTCTATTGATGCTGATCTCACCATGGATAGAGAAAAGATGCTTCGCTTTTTTGGCTCCGCTCCATCATGCCAACTCCAACTTTTGGGACACCCCTCGTAATGAAGAGTCGAAAATCAGGGGATAATGGATTAGAGGATACTGGATCGCAGATCAGAGGATGGTGGAATATTGGATAAGAGAATTTGTGGATAATTAGTTAATTGATTGATTACACCTGCCCCAATCGGGCCAGATGTGCAGCCGACAGCACAGCCGCAGCTAATGCGCGGCGCATCTGAAGGCTGCGTACAGCTGTTCAGTCCATGGACTAGGGGGACGCCACACCCACCTTCAATTATCCCAGCTGATGCTGGTACCCATTTAACAGCTGGGTGAACTGAAGCACTGCAGAGTTAAGTGTCTAGCTAAAGGACAGAAATTGTTCCAGTGGAGTCGGGAATCGAACCCCCGACCTTTGAGTCCGACGCCCTAACCACTAGGCTACAACCTCTTGGGGATGATGTATTACTGGATAACTGGACTGTAAATTAGAGGATTTATAGATGATGGGTTTGAATTATTGGATAATGGGATTGTAGATTAGATGATTGTGGGATATGTTATTAGAGAATTGTGGGATAATTGATTAGAGAATTGTGGGATAATTAATTTGAGGATTTTCGGATAATTTATTAGGGGATTGTGGGACAATTTTTTGACGATAACTGGATTGTAGATAAGAGGATTACGGGATAATGGATTAGAGGATAATGTGATTTTCGATAATACGATTTGGGGATAATTTATATTTAGATAAGATTATTAGAGATAATGGATTAAAGTATTAATATCTGTTTGATTAGACAATTTTGAGTTCATTAATTTGATTTATTGAGTGTCGTTAAATTAGATGAGAAAGGATAATTTAGTTAAAACTTTTATCGTCAAATCGAATTCAATTGTCCCAATTGCAGAGCCAAGCTGCTGCTAATAGTTGAGCTGACATTCCTGCTCACATTCTTCCTGATGCGCGCTGTCGTCGGCGGCTGCCTTATTGTATCCTACCTGGCTAATCCAAACACAGATTATCTGGGCCGTCTTGGAGCCCTGACTATGTTCAGTATTGGCCTTGCATTTCTTGGTCAGATTATGGGTCAAGCCTGCAGGCGTATTGGGCGAGCCAATGTGACCAAGAATTTATCAAAATGTCAGCTTGATTTGACGAAATTTCGTGTCGCTAATGGCGACAACAATAACGAAGTTAAAAAGGCCGCGTAAAAAATTTATTATTAACTGTCAGGTTTTTGTCATTCGTACAAAAACAAGTTTTTATACTAGCGTGTTGATCGCAAATGCACTCTTTGGTTTGGGTTTAACTATTTGTCGTAGATCTGTCAAGTCTGTCATCAAGTATTTTTCTTATAGAATTTGGGCATTTTATTTCGAAGGAGTCATTCAAGTCTTAGGAGAATCTTCTATGAGGTCATAGAAGAATCACTTCATGTTGGTCAGAAAAAAGTCCCTGAATGATGATCATAAATGATACTTCAGAATGGTCAGAGATGATACTTCAGAATGGTCATAGATGGTACTTCAGAATGGTCATAGATGGTACTTCAGGAAATGGTCATAGATGGTACTTCAGGAAATGGTCATAGATGGTACTTCAGAATGGTCATAGATGGTACTTCAGGAAATGGTCATAGATGGTACTTCAGAATGGTCATAGATGGTATTTCAGAATGGTCATAGATGGTACTTCAGGAAATGGTCATAGATGGTACTTCAGAATGGTCATAGATGGTACTTCAGGAAATGGTCATAGATGATACTTCAGAATGGTCATAGATGGTACTTCAGAATGGTCATAGATGGTATTTCAGAATGGTCATAGATGGTACTTCAGGAAATGGTCATAGATGGTACTTCAGAATGGTCATAGATGGTACTTCAGGAAATGGTCATAGATGGTACTTCAGAATGGTCATAGATGGTACTTCAGAATGGTCAGAGATGATACTTCAGAATGGTCATAGATGGTACTTCAGAATGGTCATAGATGGTATTTCAGAATGGTCATAGATGGTACTTCAGGAAATGGTCATAGATGGTACTTCAGAATGGTCATAGATGGTACTTCAGGAAATGGTCATAGATGGTACTTCAGAATGGTCATAGATGGTACTTCAGGAAATGGTCATAGATAGTACTTCAGAATGGTCAGAGATGGTACTTCAGGGTGGTCATAGATGGTTCTTCAGGATGGTCATTAGTGGTTAATTCCAGGATTTTCTTCAATGGCTTGTTGGTCATAGATTGGTCATAGATTGGTCATAGATGGCTTACTATTCAGGTTGGTCATAGATTGACCAATCATTTCTTCTTATAAAAATTTCTGTCGCAGTATCTATGGTGCTTAACAAGAAATGTTTATTAAATGCTATTTTGACTTAAGATATTGAATGCCGTATTAGAGAAACAATTTTAATGACAAGTAAATGCAATTATATGTATGTCTAATTAATTTATTTTCTGATTTCGTTTAGAAGAGCAAATATGTTTCTTTGTGATCTGTACCTGACATCAAATATCTAATATTGTGCCTTATCATAAAAGATAATAAAAGTATATTGTTTTCTTTCAGCATGTTCATTATCGATGCTTTTTTATGATTTGTTATATAAAAGAGACACCTGATTTTTCTCATTATCTGTAAGTGATCTCTGCGTGTGTACTGTTTAATATTTTTATTATTTCTAAATAATTTTCCTACTGAGAAAAAATTCCGTTATAATTGCCAACGTTTTGACAATTTATTTCGTTAGGCAATAGAAACTAACAATTAATTTTCTAAACAAATACATGCATAATTTTACTCACTTTATACAATTGTCAGACTGTAGATGGCAACGAACATGAAGAATTTCTTGTTTAAACCAACAATTTCTTTCTTTTGACTACCTTAGGTTCATTCCGTTATTTATAAACTGGGTTGTCTATATTGATTCCCTTATCCCACAGTGGGTCGCCGATATTGATTCCCTTATCCCACAGTGGGTCGCCGATATTGATTCCCTTATCCCACAGTGGGTCGCCGATATTGATTCCCTTATCCCACAGTGGGTCGCCGATATTGATTCCCTTATCCCACAGTGGGTCGCCGATATTGATTCCCTTATCCCACAGTGGGTCGCCGATATTGATTCCCTTATCCCACAGTGGGTCGCCGATATTGATTCCCTTATCCCACAGTGGGTCGCCGATATTGATTCCTTTATCCCACAGTGGGTCGCCGATATTGATTCCCTTATCCCACAGTGGGTCGCCGATATTGATTCCTTTATCCCACAGTGGGTCACCGATATTGATTCCCTTATCCCACAGTGGGTCGCCGATATTGATTCCCTTATCCCACAGTGGGTCGCCGATATTGATTCCCTTATCCCACAGTGGGTCGCCGATATTGATTCCCTTATCCTACAGTGGGTCGCCGATATTGATTCCTTTATCCCACAGTGGGTCGCCGATATTGATTCCCTTATCCTACAGTGGGTCGCCGATATTGATTCCCTTATCCCACAGTGGGTCGCCGATATTGATTCTCTTATCCTACAGTGGGTCGCCGATATTGATTCTCTTATCCTACAGTGGGTCGCCGATATTGATTCCCTTATCCTACAGTGGGTCGCCGATATTGATTCCTTTATCCTACAGTGGGTCGCCGATATTGATTCCCTTATCCTACAGTGCGTCGCCGATATTGATTCCTTTATCCTACAGTGGGTCGCCGATATTGATTCCTTTATCCTACAGTGGGTCGCCGATATTGATTCCTTTATCCCACAGTGGGTCGCCGATATTGACTCCCTTATCCTACAGTGGGTCGCCGATATTGAATCCCTTATCCTACAGTGGGTCGCCGATATTGATTCCCTTATCCTACAGTGGGTCGCCGATATTGACTTCCTTATCCTACAGTGGGTCGCCGATATTGATTCCCTTATCCTACAGTGGGTCGCCGATATTGATTCCCTTATCCTACAGTGGGTCGCCGATATTGATTCCCTTATCCTACAGTGGGTCGCCGATATTGATTCCTTTATCCCACAGTGGGTCACCGATATTGATTCCCTTATCCCACAGTGGGTCGCCGATATTGATTCCTTTATCCCACAGTGGGTCACCGATATTGATTCCCTTATCCTACAGTGGGTCGCCGATATTGATTCCCTTATCCTATAGTGGGTCGCCGATATTGATTCCCTTATCCCACAGTGGGTCGCCGATATTGATTCCCTTATCCTACAGTGGGTCGCCGATATTGATTCCTTTATCCCACAGTGGGTCGCCGATATTGATTCCCTTATCCTATAGTGGGTCGCCGATATTGATTCCCTTATCCCACAGTGGGTCGCCGATATTGATTCCCTTATCCCACAGTGTGTCACCGATATTGATTCCCTTATCCCACAGTGGGTCGCCGATATTGATTCCCTTATCCCACAGTGGGTCGCCGATATTGATTCCCTTATCCTACAGTGGGTCGCCGATATTGATTCCCTTATCCCACAGTGGGTCGCCGATATTGATTACCTTATCCCACAGTGGGTCGCCGATATTGACTCCCTTATCCCACAGTGGGTCGCCGATATTGATTCCCTTATCCCACAGTGGGTCGCCGATATTGATTTCCTTATCCCACAGTGGGTCGCCGATATTGATTCCTTTATCCTACAGTGGGTCGCCGCTATTGATTCCTTTATCCCACAGTGGGTCGCCGATATTGATTCCCTTATCCTACAGTGTGTCGCCGATATTGATTCTCTTATCTTATAGTGGGTCGCCGATATTGATTCCCTTATCCCACAGTGGGTCGCCGATATTGATTCCCTTATCCTACAGTGGGTCGCCGATATTGATTCTCTTATCTTATAGTGGGTCGCCGATATTGATTCTGCAAAGCTTGAACATAATTTATCGCTCTTGTATGTTACTTGACATTATAATTTCAATTCGTGTATTAGAAATCTGTTTAATTGAAAATCTACCGACTAGAATTTGTAGTTATTCAGCAGAAGCAAGTTGTTTACAAAACAATCTCCTAAAAAAGCGGTTAAAAGGCAATGAAGAAAACATTGCTACCAGTTCAATCTATGATAAAATTTGGCGGTGCAAAAAATGTTCCGAATATTATTAGCATAGGCTATTGTTGTGACTTTAGATTAAAAATGCTCACCATTTTACCGCAGACCACCTAAAACAAGAGTAAATGAAAACTAGAATTGTTTAGGCACTTGAGTCAGTTCTCATAATAAATAAGTTCGTGTGACACTGAGGGATGAGGAACAAATGATCTAGTAAATAAAACAATGAATAGCTAACAATAGGTGCGTGAACTCTGGTTGCACTGACGGTGATCGATGCGCTCAAAGCATGAGATTGCAGCGGCATGTTGCGGCGTCCTTAGCAACCGTTTGGTCGCCAGGCGATCGCAGTGAAGCCGAGATCTGTCGCAGGCTGGCTACAATGTCGCGCAATGCGGCGAGCTTGTCTCTTTCCACTCTGAGTCGGCGCTCTTCCACGCGCAACAGCCGACGCTCGAGCGCCTCAGTCTGGTCTGGATGATCGTCTCCGTGCTCGACGTCTGAACGTGAGCTGCGGCGCCAGCGGCAACAGCTGCAGCAGCAGCAGCGTCGATGCTGCTGGTGACTCTTGTCGGCGGCTGACAGCGCCGGCTCCGAAATCGTCGGTGGCGCGGTTGTCTCGGCTAGAAGACGCCTTTGAAGCGTCTCAACCACCGTCAGGATTGACGGCTTTGTTGCTGTTGCGGCAGTCGCAGGAAGTGACGGCGGCGTTGGCATCAGAGGCAATGACGGTTGAGACGTCAACTGTCGCGTCAGTATGATCTCGGAGCGATCAATAACCAACGGACGCTCGTCCTTTTCCTCAACGGACGACGCTTCGTAATCTTCGACGCTAATCTGTCTGTTCTCATGGTTGAGCACACTGAAGTCAGCAGGCTTGTCAGCAGTTGGCGTTGAATGCTCCATCAGCTCGACGTCTACTACGGTGACAGCGGCGGCGCCTTCGAGTATCTCGATGACGCGACACTCAGCCGGTGTCAGCTGCTTCAATGCTTCGTTGGGGTCAGCGCCGTGGCAGACCTGGCCCAGTTCAGTCATCAGAGCCTCCTTCTTGGCTTTGGTGACCATGCGAAGGTTCTTCCATTTTTTGCGCACCTCGCTTACGGTTCTGTGCAGAGTGCCAGTTGAATTGACGCGGCTGGTTATCAACTGAGGGTGTTAAAGGATGCGTCGGTGTCTTCAGTACCCTGCAAAATACGCTCGTAATAATAATAAGAATATAATTATTCTTTACCTGCCATTCGCGCTCCTTGATGGCCTTAGAAATTCTCCCTGGACAGGCGTTGGCAACAATTTCGCGACTGGCGGCTACACCGTCTATTAAGGTGTCCATCTCGGAGCTGCTGAAATTTGGCCTGCGTTTCATTGTTTTGCCTTCTTCTATAGCTAGCCTGCGGACTAGGCTTTGAACTAGCGGCCTCGCTTCGTCCTGAATTTCTCTTGAACAAATTCTAAGAAAGCTGAGCACACAAGTTAACCATGCGTGAGAAGCCTTTACTAAAATATGGAGCGGTATAGGGGAAGTAGCTAATCTACTGGCTAAAGCCCGAGCGAGTGAAGACTCACTATTCTAGGGCTTGCGGGAGAGACGGAGGGGAGAAGAGCATTATAGGGTGGTGGTGGTGGGGGGGAATGAACGGAATCTGCTGTTCACCTCGTGAGCAGCAGATCAGACTAGTTGAGCACAACAGTCGAGCCGCACAGACAAGTCACGGGTCTCAGAGCATACCTTATGCCATGGCTTATTAGCTACATGGTTACTCATTCGCATTGCGCGCGCATTGGTCGGTACCGAGTTTAGGGTCTCGTATTTTTATCAGCTTTACTTGTTCTTTATGTACATAGTACAAAGTCATAGCTATAGGCTTAAAATGCTGTAGCGGCTCATTGTTTTGGACCTATAGAAAAGCTCTTCTGACTTTGACTTAGACTAACTAGACTAGCCAGTCTATAAAGGACTATATTATAGGGACTGTATCTAGGGTTAATCTGAGCTTAAGCTTTTGTTCCACTTAGCGAGCCCCCCCCGACAGTATGGCCATAGGGCCTTCGTTAAGTTGGGATTGAAAAAGGCTTAATAGTTGAGGACAGAGTTAATAATGCTGCTTGGCGACTTGGAAAACTATTTTTTAATTATTTTATTTCCTTTCGTCTCAAGCTGAACTCGTGTGCCTCAGGCCAGTAAAGGGAAATAGTTATGTAAATATATTTTCTCTTTTATCAAGCATTTGTGGCTTGCCATAGTGTACATCAACTACTGCAGAAGCTCTGCAACTAGGTGGTAGTTAGTCTAACAGGTAGGGGGTCTGTCTGACAGGTGGGGGATCTGTCTGACAGGTGGGGGGATCTGTCTGACAAGTGGGGGATCTGTCTGACAGGTAACGGATCTGTCTGACAGGTAAGGGATCTGTCTGACAGGTAAGGGATCTGTCTGACAGGTAAGGGATCTGTCTGACAGGTGGGGGATCTGTCTGACAGGTAGGGGATCAGTCTGACAGGTAAGGGATCTGTCTGACAGGTAAGGGATCTGTCTGACAGGTAAGGGATCTGTCTGACAGGTAAGGGATCTGTCTGACAGGTAAGGGATCTGTCTGACAGGTAAGGGATCTGTCTGACAGGTAAGGAATCTGTCTGACAGGTAAGGGATCTGTCTGACAGGTAAGGGATCTGTCTGACAGGTAAGGGATCTGTCTGACAGGTAATGGATCTGTCTGAAAGTTAGGAGATATGTCTAACAGGCAGTAGATGTGTCTAACAGGCAGTAGATGTGTCTAACAGGCAGTAGATGTGTCTAACAGGCAGTAGATGTGTCTAACAGGCAGTAGATTTTAACAAGAAGTCAGAATTTAGTGATTGTTGAGTCTGATTGTTTATTTGTCTTATTGCTAGGGGTCCAGTACAATTCGGCATGCGATCAAAACAGCTGGGAATATGCTTTCAGAAAAGTACTGAGAGTAAGGCTCTGGCTATTCAGGTGCAGTTGGTAAATTTGGCTAGAATTTTGTAGATATAAATAGTAATAGGTTAGAAATTTATCTTTAGAAAATTAAATAGTTGTCATGCAGAAGGTTCAGCTGGTTCTGACTGACACCTGTTTGTGGCCGCAAACAATAACAACGATCACAACGATGGTGGCTTTGTAATGACCGGCCCGAACAGCGCCTTGTACTTGCTGCGCCGATTTTCGCCAAGGAAGTAATCACACCAGGCCGTCAGGTATTCGTCAGATGAGATCCTATTGTCCTGGCCGGTTGTTGAATGAGAACGAGTCGTATTCGTTCGTATTCCACCCAACCTATACTGGGCATTCTCTTGGGATTCTTCCCAACCTATACTGGGCATTCTCTTGGGATTCTTCCCAACCTAAACTGGGCATTCTCTTGGGATTCTTCCCAACCTATACTGAGCATTCTCTTGGGATTCTTCCCAACCTAAACTGGGCATTCTCTTGGGATTCTTCCCAACCTATACTGGGCATTCTCTTGGGACTCTTCCCAACCTATACTGGGCATTCTCTTGGGATTCTTCCCAACCTATACTGAGCATTCTCTTGGGATTCTTCCCAACCTAAACTGGGCATTCTCTTGGGATTCTTCCCAACCTATACTGGGCATTCTCTTGGGATTCTTCCCAACCTAAACTGGGCATTCTCTTGGGATTCTTCCCAACCTATACTGGGCATTCTCTTGGGATTCTTCCCAACCTATACTGAGCATTCTCTTGGGATTCTTCCCAACCTATACTGGGCATTCTCTTGGGATTCTTCCCAACCTTAACTTCCCATTCTCTTATCATTCTTCCCAACCTTAACTTCCCATTCTCTTGGGATTCTTCCCAACCTAAACTTCGAATTGTTTTGGGATTCGCCCCTCTCTAAAGTTTACATTCTGGTACTTTTGGATTCTTCCCCTTCTCTTGGGATTTGACTTCCATCCGTTCTTTCTATTCTTAGGAGAAAATTGACCTTCAATTATTCTTCTCTCTTGTTGAGATTTTATCCCATTGTCACCTTGTCCAAGTCCAGCACGGTGAAGAATCCGTCGGCCTCCTCTCTGGTGACGCCCCAGGCCTCCTGGATGTTGCGATACTCCTGCAGCTGAATGTAGCCGTCGCCAGAGGTTTCAACGGCTTTGAAGAAGGTCCAGCCGAACTGGTCGATCACGTGACGATATTTGCCATTGATTAGAGCGCGCATGTTCTTGATGAATTCCTTCTCGCTGATGGAGGCCATGTGCTTGCCTGATTGAAATATTTAGAAACTGCAGCTCATTGTGTTTCATAACAGATCCTTTGTCCTATAGTAACGACTTGGTATGCTGCCTGTGTATGGCTGTTTGAGTTCAGGGGCGTCGGACGGATTTGAAAATTGGTTCGTCGTTAAGGGTGGAAAAATTCTGTTCAGATGGTGGACTTTCAAGAAAATCGGTTATTCGGAGAAAATAGCTTGGCCTTCTGAATTTAGCAGCAACTTTGATTTCAAGCAATCCAAATTATAGTCGGGCTATAAGGCTATAGTCGGGAATCGAACCCCTGACCTTCAAGTCCTGAGTCCACTGGGCTACACAGCCGACAGCCACTCATACGTCAATGTAATCGGTCATTAATATACAGATGATGTGTAACACCTGTTCAGTAGATAAATCAAGCATGGTGATTCACCTATATACGAGTACATTAAGCTGAAATAATTACCGTCTTTGTCCACCGCGATGTACTTAATAAAAATGGACAGAATTGCCCGCATCACTGCGCTGCCGCGCTGCCTATTCAGGTGACTGCGCACTGACAGCCTCCTGGCTATCTGGATGAAGTCCTGGCAGCTGAGCTTGCCCTCTTTGCTAATGTCCAACCGGCGGAACATGCAGCGCATTTTGCCCTCCCAATAGGGTCCGCAGGCCACCTCGCCGAAGTCTTCAGGACGTTTGTAGTTGATAAGGGGGCCGAATACTCGCAAGCCTTTGGATTGGGGAAAACTGGTGAGATTATGTTTGAGTTCAAGCAGACAAGATCATCTGGGGCCAGCTGAGAAGGCTACTCGAGTCTTTTCCCTCTAAACTTGCCATTCTCTTGGGATTTTTTCCCCTCTAAACTTGTCGTTCACCTGGGATTTAACTCCCCTAGATTGTTCCCATAGCAATAATTATAATGATGCAGGAGGGCTGCAGGCAATGGCACATTATTTGGTGACACTAGACCCGCAACCAGCGAGGCGGCAACTCTGCCTATTCCGCTGACTCCTGAGCACACACGCACACAGATACCGTACGCAGGCATACGCTCACACAGGTGTACATCTGCCCTGACTTTCTCATCGTCAGGCAGTGTACACTCTCACTGTGCCTTGGAGGTTGGCCCCCTTAAGCGCGTAAATTGCACGACAAGCCCTAAGCCTTGTCTCCGCGGCTGCGCCCCAAATAAATGTGACCTCGCAGCGGAATCGAGCTCAATGACCTTGTTGCTAGAGGCGAACGCGTTCACCGTTCTGCCACTCACACCCGATCGTTCCCATTCTTTTTTTGGACTTTTCGTAAATCGTTGAGGAGGCTGTAACGCGCAACAAAATCACTTTGGAAGGCCGGTTCAGTAGGTAACAGACTATGTGATGGTGCGATTCGCTTATTATGCTAGATAAGTAGAAACGGACTTTCCCGTTTTGCTAAATCGGTATATGTCCGGAGTTATGTCCGTGATGTCCGGAGTTTCAATCTCAGCCACAGAGATACTATTTGTGTAGTGTGACTAATCTAATTACCTGTTTTCTCGTCGTCGCTATAGAAATAGTTAGCTATCGTGGCCCGAAACATGTCCAGACTCATCTTGCCCTTGTGCTCAGGATCCTCCTGCAGCTTGAAGATGAGCTCAGAGTCCTGTTTGGGCACTTTAAAAGTGCGCATCAGAGTCTGGTACTCGAGCAGGCTGATTAGGCCATCCCTGTCGCAGTCGGCGGCTCGAAAGAGCGGCTTGACAAAGCCCTCGAACAGGAACTCCTTGAAGCTGGTGTTGAAACACTTCTTCAGGCTCTCAATGAGGTCATTCTCCAGCAGCTGGTGATGACTACGATACTCTTCGTCAACGGAGGTGCACAGGAAGCCGTACCAGAGATGGATCATGGCTTTGACCAGGGCGTCGCCAGCTTCAGTAGCCATTTTAGGAAATGCGTCCAACAGCAAAGTTGACAGCTCGATGATGTCGTCAAGGCACAGGTAGCCGTTGCCAACCGCATCCAGCTGCTTGTAGAGTGTGCGCATCTTGCGCAGCCAAAATTCACCGAGTGCACACTCGGGCAACTCCAGCTCAGTCTTTGTTGAAGTAGCCTGCATATTGGCGCGGCTTTGTTGACGTGTATTGATAGAACAAAACTAAACAAAAGAAGACACCAAGGCTAATGAAGGACAAGCTTTGTCCAGAGATCGCACTTATAGAAAAATTGTGCGACAAACTTGCTAGCAGAAAGTTGCCATATTTGTACTGCCGTGTGTTTTATGACAGAGATATTTTGCTGCAAAGCGGATCGACAACACAATCAACATAGATTATCTAAAACCTGAAAACATTGCTACAGCCAGAATATGCATTGCTACAGCCAGAATATGCGCATCCGCCTCTATAGGTTGACATTTTTCTTGAAATTAAAGTTTTTTGGAAGCATCAGACGAAAATTTTTAATGGGAAACGTGGCGAAACGACCTCATTGGGCAGGTTCTTTAATCGCGCCGCACACAAGCAATCTTTATTGATTTTCGGCGCAGAAAGTGTCCATATTTGAACTGCCGAGGCCGAGGGTTTTATGACAGAGAGATATATACCTACAGAATGGATTCGGCAGCCCAATCAACATTAGATTATCTAAAATCTGAAAACACTGCGCATCCACTTCTATAGGTTGGCATTTTTCTTAAAATTCAAGTTTTTTGCACGCATCAGATGGGCTACTCTTACACTGCTATATCCCGCACACCATATGCGATAATCTGTTTTTGCGCAGCCATGATGAAAGCATTGTGCTACGAGCGAATATGAATCAGAGGCCTGGGGAGCCTTTATGTCTAGGAACTAAGGACCATGGGACAGAAGTCTATAATTAAAAGAATAAATTTTAGAAATTGTAAAGCCGTTATCCAGGGTAACCAAAACAACCAGTGTTGGGCATCGTTAACTTTTTTTAACGGATTAAACATCGATCCGTTAAAGTTAAAATTACAAAAAAGTTAACGTTTTACAACATAAGCCGTTAATTTCAGAAAAAGTTAACGTTTCAGCGTTAAAAAAGCGTTAATTTGAAAGCGTTAAAAAATAAAATTAATAAAGGGCACGAGAAACCAACACGGCAACACATGATTTCCAAAGTAATTTTCATGAGACACCATTTTCAAGTGGTGTTTCCAGAGTCAGCTGATGTATTAACAGTGTGACCACTGACCCCCGGGTAAAATATCAAAAGTAGCGCAGCAGTGAATAAAAGCCAAACCACACTACCAGGCAGTGCAGGCACTAGTCACAATCACAACCGCACTACCAGTCTACCACTATACTAAAGTATACACTGATAGAACGACTCTAATATTGTAGAGACTTTTAACCAGTATATTGCACACCTCATCTATCTCAACTTCTGTAACTTTATTCTTTCCGTAAGAGAAACCAACATCATGCGTAGAAGCGGTTTGTGTGTGTGTTGGTTCAGATCCCTCGCTAGGCATACGGGGGGCGCGCCAGCGCGCCCGACGCCTCGACGAAGGCCCGCACCCCTTCTGGGTCGTTCTGCAGTGGGGACATAGAGCCTTTGATAGCCTCTGGGATGTGAAGCCGGCGCTCCTCCGCCCACCTGGGGCAGTCTAACAGGAAATGCCGGGTGTCTTCTTAGCGGCTAGGTCGGCCTGGTTGTTAACACCGACAAGACGGAGGTCCTGACGGTGCCAGCTGAGCTGCCTGCCAATATCACCTGCCGCGGCGCAAACGGTCACGCGGCCCCTCTACCCCGCTGCACGCGTTTCACATACCTCGGCGGGCTGGTACCCAGCGTTCAGGAGGACCTGGCGCGACGCAGAGGCCTGGCTTGGGCGGCCTTCCGCTCAGTCCGGGTTGTTCTGCAGAGCGCCGCGCTGCCAGATTGCCTGAGGTCTCGGCTGTTTCAGGCGGTGGTCGAGACCGTCCTGACCTACAACGCCGAGACGTGGACGCTGACCGAGACGCTGGAGAAGCGGCTGGACGCGGCCCACTCCAGCCTGTTGCGCGCGGCCTTCGGCATCTCTTACTCCGAGGTTGTCTCGAACGCGGCCCTCTACCGATGAGCCGGCCTGCGACCACCCAGCGAGACCATCCGGCGGCGGCGGCGGCTGCAGCTGGCGGGCCACGTGATCCGCGCGGAAGCCTACTGCCCTGAAGCGGTGCAGGACGTCCTGCTGCTCACGCTGCGGGGCCCCTGGCGCCGGGGGCAGGTCAGGACGCGCCGTTACGTGGACTGCCTGCTTGCTGATGCCGGTGTCATCGACCGGACCAACGCTGCGGCTGCCTTCAGGGAGCGAGCCATGAGGAGGGTGCTCTGACACTGCCGCCATGCTCTCACTTTTCCCCTTTCTTTCCCCATTTTTCTCTTTCGCCTCATGCTTCCCCTCTTTGCCTTTTTCTGTGGCAGTGTAAATGTATGTATGTAAAGTAGGAAGAACCGTTTGAACCGGTTTGAAAATTATTACAAATCCTGGAGTTAAACAAATTATTTATTCAAAATATATCATTCGCAACACAAAACAGGCATCTAATTTTTTATCATGAACATAAATTCTTTACTAACGCATTTAAGCGGTTTTCTAAAATATATATTTGTTGTTTCGTTATTGTTCAAAAAATTAATTTTGCGCTCTCCGGGCACTGTGTATTTGTGCATTGTGTAAATAATAGCTATTATTTAATATCACTATTGTATGTAAACATAATCTGTATAAATTTTTGTTATTTTTGGTGAATAATCGAATGTAGATTGCTTTTTTCTGTCAGTATTTCTAATGGTGTGACTTGCCAACGGACAACATAGTCTATAATTTGCTTGAATGAAAAAATACCTTTTCTCAAAATATTACATTCCTATCTCACTTTATAGAAGCCAAAATTTCTTTTCTTTCAGTAAGATTCATTTTATGAGGTACTAAATGGTTTTTACTTCTAGCAAAATCTATGTGGGCTAAGATTTTAGTTATTTTCAAAACTTTTTGTGAGCTAGATACTTGATGGAAAGCTTTACCTATGTATACTTATTAAAGACTAAATATAGCTAGTATTGCTTGCTGTTGTGGTAATTATAGTTTTGTTTTCAGCATATAAAGCGATACTAAAAGTCATATATTGAACTGTTATTCAATGTGACAGTAGACACACTTACGACACATGTTACTGTTTCATAAAGACATCAGTAAGTAAACAATTCTTAGGGCCTAATCAAGTTTTTAGCTTGTTATGGTTTTAAGGAAGCTAACTAGCTACATTTATTAAAGAATATAACTATTGGCTATAGGCCTAGCTAAATGTTTATGTCATAGTTACATCAATGCTATCACTATAAACTTGTATAGGGCCTAACTTGATTATTTTCAATAGCTAAATTCCTTTTTACAAATAAGTCTAAAGACTCACATGTATTATCTTATCAGTACTTGTTCTTCAATAAATTCATTTTTTACTAATACTGTAACATTTTAACTAGACTAGTGGTGATTAGATTAGCTATGCCTTTGCTACTATATAACAAACTATCTATAAAACTTTGGAATGGCATTAATATTATTTATAGTTTTTGCTTGCTGCATAATATAACTAATGTTAAGCTTTAAAATATAAATGAATAGAGCTAATAACAAGACTTTTGCTTTAGCTTCTATAAAAGACTGTTTGTTGAATATACTTTATAATTTATACTACTGTTTTTTATATTGGCCTCAATATGCTAATAGTAGGGGCTCCAGTCAGAAGTTAAAAATAAATAATTCCATATTTTTTGTTTTCTTGTGTTACAAATCTTGCTTGTCTGAGTTAAAATACACCTCACTCATCAAAATTGGTCAAGTAAAAAAGTTATAACAATTTTTATCAACATTTTGCTCAAAAGATTGCCACACTAAGCTAACAATAGCTTTGGCTGGTGCAGCTGTATTTTAAAATATGAAATCAGGGTGCTGCACTAAGCCATGTAGACAAATTACACACCATGCCAAATAAAACTTTCAAAAAATGTGCCAAACATGAATCCTTAAAATGTAGACTTTATTTCTATAGGGCTAAAGACTAGTAAATACATTTGCTTATTTTAAAAAACATTTTATAAGCTATTAATATTGATAAACTTTTTAAACTTCATCTATATATATAAAAGTGAAAACTCTGTCTGTCTGTCTGTGTGTGTGTGTGTGTGTGTGTGTGCAACCTTTTGTCTTTATAGACGCCGAAACCGCTCAACCAAATCGCACCAAACTTTGCAGATACCTAAAACCACCTACGCTGAGTGCAATAGGCTACTCAAATTCCCGAAAAATCATTTCCTTCCTGCTCAAAAGTGCAAAAAACTGCTCAAAAATCGTCAAAAAATCACTCAATTCGACATATCGTCGCTCCACTTTGTCAGATTTTCTCCAAATTTGATCCACTTACACTTTACATGTTTTCCAACAATGCTGTCAATTTTGAACATCTCTACTCAATCCAGAGCAAAGCTGCATCATCTCAAAGTGAGTCACTTTTTGTTTTCCGAGGACAGCCACCCCAACTCCCCTCCGCCACTCTGCGGGCCAAATTTTATTACAGCCACCCCCTCCCTTCCCCGGGCGCCGAAGCCCCAGACTGTACATTGTATTTCAAGCCGTGAATGTACACAGCACAAACCCCTAGACTGTCTACTGGCCCCCAAGCAGCACTGAGACTGAGTGCGGTGAGTGCGGTGGCGTCCCAGTGCGCAGGGCTCTCCGGTCGATATTTCTCTCCAGCCAGCCTGGGATAGAAGAAAGACAGAGGCTGGCGATCAACTGATGGGTGGTGTCACTCTGCTGCTGTCTGGAGACTTTAGACAGACGCTGCCTGTAATTCCGCGTGGCACTCCTGCTGATGAGATTAATGCTTGCCTAAAATCATCTCACCTGTGGACATCGGTTGTGAAGTTGCACCTACGAACAAACATGAGAGCTACAATTCAAGGAGACGAAACAGCTCATGAAACATTCTCTGCCAATCTGCTGGTCTGCTGGAGATTAGCACCGAGGATGGGCAGTCATCGATCGCTACAATCGGAACCATTGTGCAGTCAGTGCAGGAGCTCAAGGCAAAAGTTTACCCGAACCTGATGGTTCGATATGCTGACGTTGACTGGCTGTCAGAGAGGGCAATTCTGTGTCCTAGAAATGATGCCGCCAACGAAATTAACTACCAACTGCTTCAGGGGTTGCCAGGTGCAGTTTTCACCTACAAGTCAATTGATACAACGTTGACTGATGACACCGCTGTGGAGTATCCTGTTGAGTTTCTGAACTCTCTAGATTCTCCTGGAACTCCATCGCACAACTTGCAGCTGAAAGTTGGGGCACCAATTATGCTCCTCCGCAACCTGAATGCGCCAAGGCTGTGTAACGGCACCAGACTGATAGTCAGGCGGCTCTTCCCACACGTGATTGAGGCCACGATAATGACTGGATCTGGCAGAGGAGAGTCTGTGTTCGTTCCCCGGATTCCAATTATCCCCACGGACCTGCCATTTCAGTTCAAGCGACTGCAGTTCCCTGTGAGAGTGTGCTTTGCGATGACTATTAACAAGGCTCAGGGACAGTCGCTGAAGGTGGCTGGCATCAACCTGGAGACTCCTTGCTTCTCGCATGGGCAGCTTTATGTCGCCTGCTCCCGTGTTGGAACTCCAGCTGGCCTATTCATTTTCGACCCAAGGGGAAGAACGAAGAATGTGGTGTATCCCCAGGCCTTGAGGTGACTCGCAAGCAATTAATAGAAAAGTAGTCACGAATTGACCTTGACCTGTCTAACTCTAAACTCTGAAACAGTTTAATTTTGTTTCTTTGACATTGTTATTGTTATGCCATGGCTATTTTCCTTATGTATACGCGTGTACATGCATACTGTATACAGAGGCAGATTTGGGGGGGGGGGGCGGGGGGGCAGTCGCCCCCCTAAATTTTAATCATGGGAATAAGATGTCCCCACCAGGGGCGCCAGTCGCAGCACTGGCGCCCCTTTTCGGCCGCTGGCGCCCCTTTTTCAGCCGCTGGCTCCCGTTTTTCAGCCGCTGGCGCCCTTTCTTGGCTCCTGGCGCCCTTTTTCGGCCGCTGGCACCCCCTCTGTGATTCTCATGGCGCTCCCCTGACAGACCGCCCCAAAACAAAATTCCTGGATCTGCCACTGACTGTATAGAGGAGTGGCTAAGAGACATGTTTCTAAAGAAGTAATCAAGAGGGGGCTGTTTGGACAAACTTTTCACTTATTTTTTACTTAAAACGCCCTTAAACAAACTCTTCACTTTTCATTAATGCAGTAAATAAATAAATGGTGACCTTCACTATAAAGTTAATACAGAGACGTGAATTGCTTACTGCTTTGCTTTAAATTTCTGCCCCAAAAACAACGGGCAAAAAAAGCTAGTAATACATAAACTTGTATGTGTACATATATTCAGCAATTCAATTAGAGCTTTTTATAGCCCATAAAACTCATGTAGAAGTAAAGGTTTGGTTTCTAGACCTTTAGCTAGCTATCATATTGAAATTTTAGGCAATTGAGCTTAGGCATTTGTCTAACTTGGCATTAGACAATTGCTAAATTATGGTCATGGCTTATTGTAATATTTTATTATCATCTGCAACTTTTTAACTCTATTAAAATGCTATTTAGCCCTGTCCCCTGCTATTAGCTGGCTACAACTGGAAAGGAAGATGATTATTTACTGTTAAATTCATTAATTTTTGGTTTATGTATAAACACTTTCCTATTTCTAGGACCCTTTTTGATGTTTTATAAACATTTGAGCCACTAAAATTGCTTGTTAAATTATCTAAGCCATGTTATTCCAGAGTATGATTATTGACAATGTTAAAGTTCTGGTTAACTATGACAAGACATGCATCTGCAAGCTAAATTCTAGCCAGCACATTTCTAATGGCTTTGTTAAAAATGGGGTAAGTATGCAGTTATTATTTAATGTATAATTATGTGCTCTGATATAAATTTTCTTAGCAGAAGTATCTAAAAATTGTCTTCTCATTGCAGATAGTTTATGCATCTACAGACCAAAATGGGCAAGTCTATCTGGCCTGCTCCATTGTTTTGACCAACACAAGTTCACTATTATCATCAATTAGCATACCGAATTTTTTGTTAAATAAACTACAATTTAAAGCTGACGATTTTGTAAGCAGAAAGTCTTTGCTTTGTTATAAAATTTAATAATACAAGAAAAATATTATAGTACATTGATCTCTTTGGTTTGGTTTTAGATCACATTGTCCATCCTAGATCCAAGCACGATTCCACTGCTCTCCTCAGTGTCATTAGATGTGTCATCATTTGGTTTGGACTTACTGGTATGTGGATATATAGATATTGACCATGTGTTTAAGTCTATTACAAATGTTTTAAGTAAATTCTCTTTGTTATCTGCAATTGCAGCGCAACAATGAGACCCAGCTTGAGCAGAGCTTTCTATTGCAGTGCTCATTCGTCTACTTGAACATGCCGCTGCCAGTTTGGTGCGGCAATCAATTAGTATATTGCGTCGTTGATAATTTTCATCCAATCAGCATTGAGAGTCGTTGCGGCAGATTAGATATCAATACTACTCTGCATTTGAACTGCAGACAGCATGGCCGGGCTAGTCCTGGCAAGGCTGTGGCATTTAACAAAGGATTAGCACCAGACTCTACAGCGACAAGTTCCCATCGTAACTGTGACACTGCGGCGTTAGTTTCAACTAGACTTGATGACAGTGACGTGATTGGCGGTGCAGTTAACTGGCTGCCTAGATTTATTTTGCCCCTAGTTGATTTCATCTGCCGCTGGTTGCTGGGCTACGGTATCGGATTAGCCCAGCTGTTGCGTTTGCGAGCCGGTTGTAGGCGCTGTTTGAAACGTGTCACAATTGGGCCAGTATTATTGTCGCCACTCGGTACCAGAGTTGGATTTCAACGACCTCTATTACTGCAGGCGAGTTTTACTTGAGACAAAGACGCACTTAACGTGCAATACTGTTTAGCGTATATTATTTTACTAAATTGATTATTCTACTGTTAAACACTAAACATCATGAATAAATATGCCTCGAAAAAAAACAATACAGGTTCGACCAATTTCTGAGGCTGAGACACTATTGGTATTGGCAGAGCCAAACAGCTGTTTAGTAAATCCACGCCATCTACCATTGTCAAGCCAAGACAGTTCCGAACCTCGCTGGTGTCTAGTCCAAGTCCAATCATTGGGTTTGCGAGATCTAGCCGATTCTTCAGATAACAATGCCAAATCAAATGAGGGTCCACTGCTTCTTAAACTACTGCCTAGCGACTCGGTGCCTATCGATTGCCTAACAATTGCGCCGTCTACCGCCGCAGCTATTGGTCTAGCCAGCGGCGCGTGGGTTCACTTGTCTCGTCCGCTACTTTCAACTGAGAATAATTCAACCGAGGCGGCAATTTTCAACGGTTGTATTCGACTTAAAGGGTTGCGACTGATCGGCTCCTCTAGCAGCTTGAATGTTAGTTAGCTCTCATTTTTTCGATAATTGGTGTGTTTACATTTTACGTCCCTAAAGATTATCCAGTTTTTTTTCGCAGGCTACAAAACAAGAATTGGAGAGATTTATTAAAACGCGCACAGTCGACAATCCTGCCCTGGTTTTGCACAATCGAAAGTTAGCTTTTGTTGGTGAGTCATCGTTAAATAAGAAATTGCTTGCAAATACACGTTTTTACATCTTGAATTTCATAATGATACCATCGTAAATAATACTACTTACAGCCTCGGACGGTACACGTCACGCCTGCTTCACTGAGTTGCTTTTCAACTCAAACGGACGCTCTCAGTCGTTAAAAGAATCTAATCAACAGCAGCAACCGTTGCCATGCGCTCTGCTCTGTCGCGAGTTGAGTCCAAAGTTAAGCATTACTCTCATTAGTGAGTCGTCAGTGAATTCCTTGGATACCAAAAATGAGGATCTTCAAATGCCGGACTGGCTAAGTGATGTTCTGGATCCTCTAATTACGAGTTTAATGCGTCAATTTCTTAGCGCTATTGTCCAAGGTTCCAATATTCGGCTAAATTATCTTGCACTGCTCAGAGACGATAATAGCTCTGGTGCTTCCGGTAAATCTGCTCTACTGCGTAGTTTCGCTATTAGATTGCGTGACAACGGTTTCTACGCCGGCGATCCCGTCGATTGTCGACGCTTGACCCGGCTAGAATTCGACTCGGCGCGAAAGCGACTGTGGCGAATGGGCCGTCTGGCTGCGGCTAGAGCGCCGGCCTGCCTACTGCTAGATAATCTTGACGCTGTCTGTGCGCCTATCGAAGACAACATTATTGGCACCGGGGTCGAGGTTGGTGACTAGTCGTGCACTCTTGATTTTGCTCTTTGTGTATGGGGCGAATATTTCCTAGTAGTAGCGTCCGGTGTGGAAATTCTCCCTGACTATAAAATAAAGATTTCCGCTGACAATACATTGTGTCAACGAATTCGTTTAGCAAACAAATGGATATGTCCATAACCTATAAAGTAAAAAATTCCATAAACTATAAAGTAGAGATTTCCACAAACTATAAAGTAGAAATTTATAAACTATAAAGTGGAAATTTCCATAAACTATAAAGTGGAAATTTCCATAACCTATAACGTGGAAAATTCCATAAACTATAAAATGGAAATTTCCATAAATTATAAAGTGGAAATTTCCATAAACTACAAGTGGAAATTTCCATAAACTATAAAGTGGAAATTTCCATAAACTATAAAGTGGAAATTTCCATAAACTTGAAGATCTGAAAACTTGAAGAATGTGGAAGACTTGAAAATAAAATGAAGATCACGAATTCATGAATTAAGCTAAAATTCTAAACTTCGTTTAAGCAACATGTTTTGCAAAATCTATTTAAAAAACAGCATCGCATCTGCTTCCAAACAAGTTATAAACATTGAAATCTGAAAAGTAATGTAAAAAGTTCCTATCTTGCTAGTTAGTTATTTTCTTGACAATTTGCCTTAAATTAATTTTCTAAAAAAAAAACAAAATGTCCCATCCTTTTTTGTGGTCATTGAAAGCTATATATGAGTCATATAGCATCGAAAAACGGTATAGACTTAGTTCCTTTCTGCATTCGCACCAAAAATATTAATAGTCGACGCGGTAGCTGTATTGTATAAATTTGTAATATCCTAGAGGTTGTAGCCTAGTGGTTAGAGCGTCGCAATCACGACTCGAAGGTCGGGGGTTCGATTCCCGACTCCACTGGAATGATTTGTGTATTTTAGCAAGACACTTAACTCTGCATTGCTTCAGTTCACCCAGCTGTTAAATGGGTACCAGCATCAGCTGGGATAATTGAAGGTGGTTGTGGCGTCCCCCCCAGGCCCAGTCCATGGACTGAACAGCCGTACGCAGCCCTTCAGATGCGCTAACGGTCTAACGGTCTACCAGACTAAGGGTTGGTCACAGTCAGTCAGTCTGCTCTAAGTGAAATATACTGTGCACAGTGCACACATACGCCATATAGCTTTGTGTTCAACTGCATATGCGCCACTCTTATCTACTTCTTTTGCTCATAGTCAAGCCCTACGCTCGCAGGTTTCTATTCTAGAGGTCAGGAAATAAGGTTCGTAATACACTGAAGATATGTTAATTCTTTGCCTCTGTGCTAAGCACCGACTCTTCTGTGTCTCTCTAATTCTGTTCTGTTCTAGTTTAGTTTCTATTGCTGTTGGAACCTAGCTACACTAGGTTAGTTGCGTTTGCTCTGGTAAATTAATAACTTGTCAGTAGCTATGCAGCTTTTTTTAAAGCTTTTAACCGGGCGCAAAAGTACAATTCGTAGTTATATATTGTATACTTTCCTGGGTGTAATGCATGACACATCATTAGTCCTGTACTAGGTGTAATGACCAATCATTAGTCCTGCACTGGGTGTAATGACCAATCATTAGTCCTGTACTGGTTGTAATGACCAATCATAAGTCCTGTACTGGTTGTAATGACCAATCATTAGTCCTGCACTGGGTGTAATGACCAATCATTAGTCCTGCACTAGGTGTAATGACCAATCATAAGTCCTGCACTGGGTGTAATGACCAATATTAGTCCTGTACTGGTTGTAATGACCAATCATAAGTCCTGTACTGGTTGTAATGACCAATCATTAGTCCTGCACTGGGTGTAATGACCAATCATTAGTCCTGCACTGGGTGTAATGACCAATCATAAGTCCTGCACTGGGTGTAATGACCAATATTAGTCCTGTACTGGTTGTAATGACCAATCATTAGTCCTGCACTGGGTGTAATGACCAATCATTAGTCCTGCACTGGGTGTAATGACCCATCATTGGTCAGCAATCTATGTGTTATCGCGTAACAAAACAGTAAGTAACAGTAACAGTTTGTAACAAAACACAAATATCTCACTGCAATTCTGTCCAGGTTCACCAGCTGCGCCTCTGCCACTTAGTACGAAGCCTATTGAAATGGATACGTCACCAACCAGGTGTCATGCTATTAGCCACATCGACTGGTCAATTGAATGCTCAACTAATTGACTCAGCTACCGGGCAGTGCTTATTTGATTCTGACACTAGATTAGATATTCGTTTAAATCCAACCGATGCTATGCGCCAATTGTTGTCAAAATCTGGCGACGGTTTAGACTTCTCTAACAGGTGTTTAACAATTGGCGAATATTCTCGCTGCAGTCACATTCTGGCCTATTGCCAGCCGGAATTAGCTGAAAAACTCAATTTGGATGTCACTCTAGGCGCTGTTCGACAGGTTAAGGATGAATGCGATCCGGCTAGGGCTAGACTGGCGCTGGAGTATGATCAGGTATGTTTGAGCCGCTGCAAGCGCAGAAATTCAGAAATCAATGTTAATCCTGAGTGGGGAATCGATTCCAAATCCCTAACTGTTCAATTCTAAATCCCCAACAGTTTGATTGCAAATCCCTAGCTGTTCGATTCCAAATCCCTAACTGTTCGCTTCTAAATCCCCAACTGTTCGATTCCAAATCCCTAACTGTTCGTCTCCAAATCCCTAACTGTTAGATTCCAAATCCCTAACTTTTCGTCTCCAAATCCCTAACTGTTCTATTCCAAATCCCTAACTGTTCGATTCCAAATCCCTAACTGTTCGACTCCAAATCCCTAACTGTTCGATTCCAAATCCCTAACTGTTCGCTTTCAAATTCTGTTCGATTCCAAATCCCTAACTGTTCGATTCTAAATCCCTAACTGTTCGACTCCAAATCCCTAACTCTTTGATTCGATATCCCAAGCTTTTGATTTCGAATCACAAAACTGCATTTAAACCGCAATTGACAATTTTAATCCCAAAACCCTTTTCGATTTCCAATCCTAAAAACTTCGCCTTACGCAGATCTGCGGCCTAGACTCAGCTAAGACAGTTCTAGAGCGCGCCATCATTTGGCCACTTCGTTTTCCTCGCCTTGTTCAACGCGTTCGCGGAGTCGCCGCCTCTGCCGCAGACGCCTCCGTTCAAGTTGCCACAGCCGGCGTGTTGCTAACCGGGCCATCCGGATGCGGCAAATCCCTCCTGGCTATGGCTCTGGCTCGCAGACTCCGCCTTCGCCTGCTGGCTGTGCGCGGACCAGAACTGCTTAGTAAATTTGTGGGCGCCAGCGAACGAGCCGTTCGAGACTTGTTTGCCAAGGCAAGACGACTGCGACCGTGTCTCGTGTTTCTAGATGAGGTTTGCTGGCGAAATGTTATTCTTAATTATTAATTACACGGTCATTTGGTTACGAATAACCCACTAGCCCTTCAGTTAATTAGTCATTACTCTTGTAGTCTGGTCATACTCTTCAACCATTCATTCTAGTCTGGTCATTACTCCTCAATCATTCATTCTAGTCTGGTCATCACTCCTCAATCATTCATTCTAGTCTGGTCATTACTTCTCAATCATTCATTCTAGTCTGGTCATCACTCCTCAATCATTCATTCTAGTCTGGTCATCACTCCTCAATCATTCATTCTAGTCTGGTCATTACTCCTCAATCATTCATTCTAGTCTGGTCATCACTCCTCAATCATTCATTCTAGTCTGGTCATCACTCAATCATTCATTCTAGTCTGGTCATTACTTCTCAATCATTTATTCTGGTCTGGTCATCACTCCTCAATCATTCATTCTAGTCTGGTCATTACTTCTCAATCATTCATTCTAGTCTGGTCATTACTCCTCAATCATTCATTCTAGTCTGGTCATTAATACTCAAGCATTCATTCTAGTCTGGTCATCACTCCTCAATCATTTATTCTGGTCTGGTCATCACTCCTCAATCATTCATTCTAGTCTGGTCATTACTTCTCAATCATTTATTCTGGTCTGGTCATCACTCCTCAATCATTCATTCTAGTCTGGTCATTACTTCTCAATCATTCATTCTATTCTGGTCATTACTCCTCATTCATTCATTCTGTACTGGTCATTTCTCCCCTATTTTTCTGCTCCCAAAAATAGGTGGACGCCCTGGCTCCCAGACGAGGCAACGACAGCACAGGTGTCACAGATCGAGTTGTCAATCAACTGCTCACCGAATTAGACGGCCTTGACACGGACGGTCTGGCTGGCATCGCTCTTTTAGCTGCGACAAATCGTCCAGATCTAGTCGACCCGGCCCTGCTTCGTCCAGGCCGCATCGGTCTGCGAGCCAGCTGTCCGCAGCCCGAACGTGACGATCGGCGAAGCATTCTAGCGTCACTGCTGACTGCTGACGGTTGCATCGAGGCAGCCAATGATCAAGATCTATTAGATTGCCTTGCCGACGCCACCGAGGGCTATTGCTCGGCTGATTTCAACGCTCTTCTGTTAGCCGCCGCAGTAGAAACTAGCGAAGGTTGCCGATACGGTCGACGCGAGCTGACTTCGGCTTTAGATAAAGTTCGGCCATCGTTGCTTTCGTCTAGCAATGTTGGCAATCTAACTGCCGGTTTGGCCGCACTGCAGCCTGGTCGGCGGTTGATGTTTGCTTAATTCTGTTTGTTAGAATTAGCTCGTCATTTTGTCCGTTTTTTCATTTACTTCAGACATTTCTTGCTCATTCGCTATCAGTTTTATGTTTTTTGTTATTTTATATGCACTTTTAGACACAAAAAATACTACAAGACACCTGAAATATGTCTCCGATAATTTAGATCTATCTTGGACACTTTTAGATGTGTCTCGGACACTTCATATCTGTCTCGGACACTTTTCAGATCTGTCTCGGACACTTCAGTACTGTGTCGGACACTTTTCAGATCTGTCACGGACACTTTAGATCTGTCTCGGATTTTCTGTTTCGAACAATTCAGATCCTGTCTATAACACAAAAATCAGTCGATATGGCACTTTAAACATGTCTAGTGCGCCGCCTTTCTGCCAATTAGTTTCGTGAGCAATATACAAGTATATTTTGACAATGCTCCAATTCCTTTGTATCATTTACATATAAGTGTTTTTATAGTCCACATTGTGAACCTTTTGAAATGATTAGGTACTTTAAATAGATGATTATTGAATTGATTTGTTACATTTTTACCAAATTGTTATATTGTCTTTTGAACTTTAATTTCTGAGATATCAACAATGCTTATATAATCTATAAGTTTAGATTTGTTGAAATTATTATTATCGGGATAACTACGAGCGTATTATTGCCAGGCTATTTTAACAAAAATACGAGGGTTGTCCGGCCAAAAATAGGACTGCTTTAATAACTCAGCAACAATGGATGTAAACAAAACGAAACTTGAGTCACTTCTCAACGAAATTGCCACCTTTCTCCAGACACCGCTCCCACCTCACCAGCCACTTGTCGAAGGCCTCTGCGAAGCTAGACGCAGGCATATTGGTCGTGACCCCCTCCCAAGCATTCTTGACCTCCTGCAGGGAGTCAAAACGGGCGCCAGCGATCGCGGCTTTGACTTTGAGAAATAGCCAAAAGTCGCATGGGGCCAAGTCCGGGGAGTACGGCGGATGTGGAACAGTCTGAATGCCTCGCCTCTCCAGGAACTGCTGGGTCAACGCTGACACGTGGGGCGGGTATTTTCATGATGGAGGAACCAGCATCTTCGCGTCAGCTGCGACCTCTTGCGGCTGATATGCTCTTGCAGAGTGTCCAGGACCTCGCAGGAGTACTGGCTGTTAACTGTCAGCCCATTTGGCGCATAATGCGTGTACACCAGCCCGCTCGAGTCGAAGAACACAATGGCCATGGTCTTCTTGGTACTGCGCTACACCCGCGCTTTCGTTGGGGCCGCAGCTGCACGCGGAACCCACTGCTTCGACTGAACCTTGGTCTCTGGCGTATTTGAGCAGTCCTATTTTTGGCCGGACAACCCTCGTAGTAAGCGTATGCTAAAACCTAGAGAAATTAAACCTTAATTTCAGCCGCCAATGCTGCGACTAGCAGTTGCACCATCGGGCGCATCGGCTGGCAATTCCATCGTTGTCGCCTGTAGACGCTGTCTTCAGTCAATGGCTGCGCCGGTGACCTCGCCGTCTCGCCGACTAATTGCCATCGCTTCGATTAGTCGTCAATCGCGCATTGTTTCAAACTCGTCACCTAGTCTAATGTTTTTGCCTATGACGCCGACGCGTTGCTATGCAACCACAATGGACATTCTGCGCACCTGGTTCACCGAAGGTCCGGAAGCCGCGGCGCCGTCGCAGCCGTTGGCAAATAGCCAATTGGACTCTACAGGCGGTTTCGCTGCGTCATCAGCGGCTACGCCGCCTCCCCCATCGTCGCCTACATCGTCATCGTTCTTCGTGGACGAAGGCGACGCGACAATCGAGGTGGGGATTCTTAATAATAAAAAAAATAATAATTGCAGGAGGGCTGCGGGCAACGGCACATCATTTGGTGACCCGCAGCCAGCAAGGAGGCAATTCTGCCCATTTTGCTGACTCCTGAGCACACTCACACAGGTGTGTACATCTGCCGTCTTTCTCATCTTCTGGCAGTGTACACTCTCACTGTGCCTTGGAGGTTGGCCCCCAGGGCGTAGATTGCACAAATAAATATGGCCTCGCCGTGGAATCGAACTCAGAAACCTTGGCGCGAGAGACAAACGCGTTAACCGCTCTGCCACCGACACCACCCCCCCGGTGGGGATTCTTGCTTTCGTGTTATAAAAAATCCTTTTTTGAGACCTCTGCCTCCTTTGTTTGGTTCAGGAGCTGGTGGAAGGCTCGTCAGCTGACGTGCTAGCCTCGTCCCTGATCGAGCCAACCTTCTCTAGCCTGGGCCTCGGCACCAGCTTCTCACCCGTTAGCCTGCAATTGAAACTATTGGAGACTCTGCACGTGACCCTGGACACACCCTGGTGGCTGTGCGCCATCCTAATGGGTATCACTGTGCGCCTAGTCATCCTGCTGCCCAACATGTACATGCAGAGGGTTATAAGAGTGGACTCTCCGCGCTTCCTGAGGATTGTCAATTTTTTTGAGCGCGTTAGATTCTTTAGCCGATCCGGCAATATGCAGGAGACGCTGCGATTGCAGCAGGAGGTAATTTTATGCTCGCTTCTATGTTCTTGTGCAAATTTCTGTGTCTTAATGTGGATAAGTTTCCGCCGAGAAGATGGAGTGTCTGTAGAAGAGATTTGGCGCCCTCTGAATTGAGTGGGCATCCACTGAAGAAAGTGAGTGTCTACTGAAGGGACTGGGCGTCTACTGAAGGGACTGGGTGTCTACTAAAGGGACTAGGTGTCAACTGAAGGGACTAGGTGTCTACTGAAGGGACTGGGCGTCTACTGAAGGGACTGGGTGTCTACTGAAGGGACTGGGTGTCTACTGAAGGGACTGGGCGTCTACTGAAGGGACTGGGTGTCTACTGAAGGGACTGGGCGTCTACTGAAGGGACTGGGTGTCTACTGAAGGGACTGGGTGTCTACTGAAGGGACTGGGCGTCTACTGAAGGGACTGGGTGTCTACTGAAGGGACTGGGTGTCTACTAAAGGGACTGGGTGTCTACTGAAGGGACTGGGCGTCTACTGAAGGGACTGGGCGTCTACTGAAGGGACTGGGTGTCTACTGAAGGGACTGGGTGTCTACTGAAGGGACTGGGCGTCTACTGAAGGGACTGGGTGTCTACTGAAGGGACTGGGTGTCTACTGAAGGGACTGGGCGTCTACTGAAGGGACTGGGTGTCTACTAAAGGGACTAGGTGTCAACTGAAGGGACTAGGTGTCTACTGAAGGGACTGGGCGTCTACTGAAGGGACTGGGCGTCTACTGAAGGGACTGGGTGTCTACTGAAGGGACTGGGTGTCTACTGAAGGGACTGGGCGTCTACTGAAGGGACTGGGTGTCTACTCAAGGGACTAGGTGTCTACTGAAGGGACTGGGCGTCTACTGAAGGGACTGGGCGTCTACTGAAGGGACTAGGTGTCTACTGAAGGGACTGGGTGTCTACTGAAGGGACTGGGTGTCTACTGAAGGGACTAGGTGTCTACTGAAGGGACTGGGTGTCTACTGAAGGGACTGGGTGTCTACTGAAGGGACTAGGTGTCTACTGAAGGGACTGGGTGTCTACTCAAGGGACTGGGTGTCTACTGAAGGGACTGGGTGTCTACTGAAGGGACTGGGTGTCTACTGAAGGGACTGGGTGTTTCACTAAAGCAAGTTACTGTATGCAGTGAAGCAGAGCTCCAAAAAAGCAGTTTTATGTTCTCAATGCTCCGCAGGCTCTGGACGAGTTTCCCGAAATTTTTGACGAGAAAAAATTAAAGAAGAACCGCAACCGCATGCTTGGCATCTTTGCCAGCAATTTCTTTGTCATGAGCTTCGCCCAAATAGCCAGCATCAGGGCCCTTTATCGAGCTGCCGAGCTGCCAGTCGAAAGCTTTCAACAGGGCGGCCTGCTCTGGCTAACAGATCTGACCTCCATTGATCCCTACTTTATTCTACCGACGGCAATCACCAGCCTATTAATGCTAAATGTGCATCAGTTCTTTAAGAATACTTTGCCGTCTAGTCAGGCCTCGGTAATTATCTTCTTTGACTTGAATTTTTTTATTCTAGATTTTTATGTTCTAACGGAAAATTATTTTGATTGATTTTTGTTTTTTTCAGATGTCGCAAGTGAAGCCTTTGGCTTACACTCTATTGCCAGCCTGCGCGTTCACCTTTCTAATTAATTTTCCCGGCGCTAATTTGTTATACTTCTTTGCCACCGGTTGCACCGCTCACCTGTTGCATCAGTTAAACAAAACTGCTAAAGCTAAGGCATTCTGGAAGGCTAAGATTGGCCTGCCGCCAGTTGAAGAGTTGCCGTTTAACAGCGCCCAGATCAATAACGCCGCTATGGATCGTATTAGGAATCAGATAATGCCGGCTGTTAATAATGACGGTTATCGGGCTGCAAGAATGACTGATCAGACTGATCAGGTGCCTAAGACCTTCCGGATTCGACAGCGAAGTCAGTCTCAGCAGCAGCAGCGTCAGTCTCAGAGTAGTAGGAGGCTTATCTAAAAAGCGAGGCTTTGGTTACTGCCAGTTTGTCTTCGGTTACGAAAATTCATTTTTTTCTTATTCTTGTGTTCATTAAATCAAGTAAAAGGTTCGATATTTTTAGTGGCCTAAATCTTTTACCATAGTTCAGTGGACTACTGAATCAGGGACCATTGTTCAGTGGACTACTGAATCAAGGACCATTGTTCAGTGGTCTCCTAAATCAAGGACCATTGTTCAGTTGTCTCCTTAATCAAGGACCATTGTTCAGTGGTCTCCTAAACCAAGGACCATTGTTCAGTTGTCTCCTAAATCAAGGACCATTGTTCAGTGGTCTCCTAAATCAGGGACCATTGTTCAGTTGTCTCCTAAATCAAGGACCATTGTTCAGTGGTCTCCAAAACCAAGTACCATATTGTTCAGTTGTCTCCTAAATCAAGGACCATTGTTCAGTGGTCTCCTAAACCAAGGACCATTGTTCAGTGGTCTCCTAAATCAAGGACCATTGTTCAGTGGTCTCCTAAATCAAGGACCATTGTTCAGTGGTCTCCTAAATCAAGGACCATTGTTCAGTGGTCTCCTTAATCAAGGACCATTGTTCAGTGGTCTCCTAAATCAAGGACCATTGATCAGTGGTCTCCTTAATCAAGGACCATTGTTCAGTGGTCTCCTAAATCAAGGACCATTGTTCAGTGGTCTCCTAAATCAAGGACCATTGTTCAGTGGTCTCCTTAATCAAGGACCATTTTTCAGTGGTCTCCTTAATCAAGGACCATTGTTCAGTGGTCTCCTAAATCAAGGACCATTGTTCAGTGGTCTCCTTAATCAAGGACCATTGTTCAGTGGTCTCCTTAATCAAGGACCATTGTTCAGTGGTCTCCTAAATCAAGGACCATTGTTCAGTGGTCTCCTTAATCAAGGACCATTGTTCAGTGGTCTCCTTAATCAAGGACCATTGTTCAGTGGTCTCCTTAATCAAGGACCATTGTTCAGTGGTCTCCTTAATCAAGGACCATTGTTCAGTGGTCTCCTAAATCAAGGACCATTGTTCAGTGGTCTCCTAAACCAAGGAATATAGTTCAGTGGTCTCCTAAACCAAGGACCATTGTTCAGTGGTCTCCTAAACCAAGGAATATAGTTCAGTGCTCTCCTAACTAAAAAACGGCTTAGTTTAGCGGCTTGAATTTTGTTCACCATTGATTTATGGCCGAGTTTGTTACAGTAGTCAGAATTTTAGCGACATTATCTTTAGATTAATTTTCCATTTGTTTGTTTACATTTCTCTGATCCCTTTGGTAAAGAATTGTTGGCTTTGCATTTTTTCAAGCTGAATTTTGTTGAACTTCACAATGTTTGCTTGGAATAACATTGGTTTCTATAAAATAATGAAATTAGCAAGGTTTTGTATTTCAGTTCTGTCTGCAGTAACACTTGAATATATTCAATCAGTATAGATTCGAAGGAATATAATGTTTTAGGCATGGCTAACTAATGGTTTCTACTGTTTTTGTTTGTAAATTATTAAATCTATGTTTAGTTTTGCTTCCTTAATTTAGATTTTGCAATCTCGGTGATAAAACCGGTGTTTCGTTATGATTTATTTTCTACACATTGAAGTAAGACATAGATTATAAAATATAACCTATTAGTAGCTGGACTCACTAAACCTCATTGAAATCTGTCATAAAACCCTTAAGTCCTAATTACTGGGGGGACGCCACTCCCATACCCAATTACCCCAGCTACTGCTCGTGAACTGAAGCAATACAGAGTTAAGTAGCTTGCTGAATGACTAAAAATGTTAGTCGTGAATCGAACCCCTGACCTTCTAGTCGTTAGTACGACGCTGCAACCAAAAGGCTACAATGTATTTAGTATAGTTGGTCTCTAGTATAGACCCACTTGAACACAGATCATTAGTTGAGTTGAGCTCATTTTATATGGAATTAACCAATCAATCCTTCAATTCCTCACCCGCAGCTGTTCAGCTTCAAATCTCTCTCCCTTACAATTCTTTATTGATCTCCGAAATTACACCAAAGCTTAATCAACAATGAAAGCCAGCCTGCCAGCCATCAGCCGCATCAGCGGACTCCTCCTGGGCCGGGGTCGCCTTGCGCAGCAGCTCCAGCTGTCCGGTCGTCAGCTTCACACCGGCTCTGTTAGGCGCGCCGAAGCTCCCGAGGTTAGCGCCATCCTGGAGGAGCGCATCCTTGGCCAGACTGCTCAGGCCAATCTAGAGGAGACCGGCCGTGTGCTCAGCATCGGTGACGGTATCGCTCGCGTCTACGGCCTGAAGAACATCCAAGCCGAGGAGATGGTGGAATTCAGCTCCGGCCTGAAGGGCATGGCTCTCAACCTTGAGCCGGACAATGTCGGTGTTGTCGTGTTCGGTAACGACAAGCTCATCCGCGAGGGTGACGTTGTCAAGCGAACTGGCGCCATCGTTGACGTCCCGGTGAGTCAATATCCCCTTTCCAAACTGGCTAAAAAATCCCCTTTCCAAACTGGCTTAATTATCCCCTTTCCAAACTGGCTTAATTATCCCCTTTCCAAACTGGCTAAAATATCCCCTTTCCAAACTGGCTAAAATATCCCCTTTCCAAACTCGCTAAAATATCCCCCTTCCAAACTGGCTAAAAAATCCCCCTTCCAAACTGGCTAAAATATACCCCTTCCAAACTGGCTTAATTATCGCCTTTCCAAACTGGCTAAAATATCGCCTTTCCAAACTGGCTAAAATATCCCCTTTCCAAACTGGCTAAAATATCCCCTTTCCAAACTGGCTAAAATATCCCCCTTCCAAACTGGCTTAATTATCCCCTTTCCAAACTGTCTAAAATATCCCCTTTCCAAACTGGCTAAAATATCCCCTTTCCAAACTGGCTAAAATATCCCCTTTCCAAACTGGCTAAAAAATCCCCTTTCCAAACTGGCTTAATTATCCCCTTTCCAAACTGCCTAAAATATCCCCTTTCCAAACTGGCTAAAATATCCCCCTTCCAAACTGGCTAAAAAATCCCCCTTCCAAACTGGCTAAATATCCCCCTTCCAAACTGGCTAAAATATCCCCTTTCCAAACTGTCTAAAAAATCCCCTTTCCAAGTTAGCAACAATATCCCCCGTTTCAACTATCGGCAATCGAATTGATTTTTTTTGTTTTCAAGCGCAAAAATATTCCGTTTCCATTGGGTCGAAATCTGCATTTCTATCAGAAGCTAATCCATTCCCATAACTTCCTCGCGTTGAACAGGTCGGCGAGCAGCTTCTAGGCCGCGTTGTTGACGCCCTGGGCAACCCGATCGACGGCAAGGGTCCCATCACCTCCACCCGCGCCCGCGTCGGTGTCAAAGCTCCGGGCATCATTCCCCGCACCAGTGTGAAGGAGCCGATGCAGACTGGCATCAAGGCCGTCGACAGCCTGGTGCCAATCGGCCGCGGCCAGCGCGAGCTGATCATCGGCGATCGTCAGACAGGCAAGACTGCCATCGCCATCGACACCATCATCAACCAGAAGCGATTCAACGATGCTCAAGACGAGAAGAAGAAGCTCTACTGCATCTACGTCGCCGTCGGACAGAAGCGATCTACCGTCGCCCAGCTGGTCAAGCGGTTGACTGACACCGACGCCATGAAGTACACCATTGTCGTGTCCGCCACCGCCTCCGACGCCGCCCCACTGCAGTACCTGGCGCCCTACTCCGGCTGCGCCATGGGCGAGTTCTTCCGCGACAATGGCAAGCACGCCTTGATCATCTACGACGATCTGTCCAAGCAGGCCGTCGCCTATCGCCAGATGTCTCTGCTGCTTCGCCGTCCTCCGGGTGAGTGCCACTGTCTCATTCTCAGTTTTGAATGACTCCTATTCTTCCCTAGATCCTTCTTTTCGAGTTAATGAATGGTTAATGAAAGAGCCATTCCACAAATCCACTTACCTAGATCCCATTCCACTAATCCTCTCACCTGGATCCCATTACACTAATCCTCTCACCTGGATCCCATTCCGCTAATCCTCTCACCTGGATCCCATTCCACCAATCCTTTCACCTGGATCCCATTCCACTAATCCTCTCACCTGGATCCCATTCCACTAATCCTCTCACCTGGATCCCATTCCACTAATCCTCTCACCTGGATCTCATGCATTCCACTAATCCTCTCACCTGGAACCCATTCCACTAATCCTCTCACCTCGATCCCATTTCACTAATCCTCTCACCTGGATCCCATTCCACTAATCCTCTCACCTGGATCCCATTCCACTAATCCTCTCACCTGGATCTCATGCATTCCACTAATCCTCTCACCTGGATCCCATTCCACTAATCCTCTCACCTCGATCCCATTTCACTAATCCTCTCACCTCGATCCCATTCCACTAATCCTCTCACCTAAATCCCCGGTTGATGCCGAATTCCGAATCCCCTCTTTTTACACCATTTTTACCGGTAAAACCGCCTATTTGATTCCAGGTCGCGAGGCCTACCCCGGTGATGTGTTCTACCTGCACAGCCGCCTGCTGGAGCGCGCCGCCAAGATGTCCGACGTGTACAAGGGCGGCAGCCTTACAGCCCTGCCGGTCATCGAAACCCAGGCCGGCGACGTGTCCGCCTACATCCCAACCAATGTCATCTCCATCACCGACGGCCAGATCTTCCTGGAGACTGAGCTCTTCTACAAGGGCATCCGGCCAGCTATCAACGTCGGCCTGTCCGTTAGCCGCGTCGGCTCGGCCGCCCAGACCAAGGCCATGAAGCAAGTCGCCGGCTCCATGAAGCTGGACCTGGCCCAGTACCGCGAGGTGGCCGCCTTCGCCCAGTTCGGCTCCGATTTGGACGCTGCCACGCAGAGCCTGCTTAGCCGCGGTGTGCGACTCACCGAGCTGCTCAAGCAGGTCAGTTCATCCTTTGGCTGTCTGTTTTTGTTTGAAACTCAAATGCTCCGACCTATCTTTGAATTTCCCTTCCGAACTCTTCGAAATAAATCCCTTACCAAACCCTTTGAAATCCCCCAACATAATCTCTAAATAGGCCCTACTTAAACTCTCCAAATATCCCCTACCCAACTCTCCAAATATCCTCTACCCAACTCTCCAAATATCCCCTACCCAACTCTCCAAATATCCTCTACCCAACTCTCCAAATATCCCCTACCCAACTCTCCAAATATCCTCTACCAACTCTCCAAATATCCCCTACCCAACTCTCCAAATATCGTCTTCCCAAGTCTCCAAATATCCCCTACCCAACTCTCGAAATATCCCCTACCAACTCTCCCAAATGCAGGGCCAGTACGTGCCCATGGCCATCGAGGATCAGGTTGCCGTCATCTTCGCCGGCGTGCGCGGCCATCTGGACAAGATGGAGCCTTCGCGCATCACCGCCTTCGAGCAGGCCTTCCTGCAGCACGTGCGCGCCAACCACAAGGATCTGCTGCAGAAGATTCGCGAGCAGAGCATGATCGACAAGGACACCGAGGCCAAGCTGAAGGATATCACCGTGTCGTTTGTGTCCAACTTCCTGGCTAGCGACAAGCAGGCCTAAGGCCCCCCTTCGAGCATAGAGTTAAAAAACAGAAGAGAGTAAACGGCAAACTTTGAGAACTCCGCGAGACCGGCTAGCTAGATCGTGGACTGAAATACTTTGACTAAATAAATTTGTTGCTAGACCTTTTTTGTGGGACTTTTGTCTTCTTAGTTCGTATCAAGAATTCTAATATTATATTTATTCTCTAAGCAGTTTCTTTTCAAAGATAGCTTATAATGTTTTGTAGAACATCCTAATGTGACTACTCACATTTGTTTTAGTTCTAAGTAGGCGTGTCGGAAACCGTGTGTAGTGTTTATTGAAATCCTATAACAAAAATAAACTGATTATCCTGTAGCGACCGTGTCCTTCGAATCCTAGCTCGTAAGCCTAATTTAGCACAATATAAAATTATTTTCGTGTAGGCAAATCTTCATGTTAGCAGTTTTCTTTATTTGTATGGCCGCGCAGCTAAGAATAGAATGACAATGGGTTAACAGAAAAAAATAAATTTATTCGTTCAAAAATCTATCAGCCTTTTTCAACCACAAACAGAAAATCGTCGACCGAAAAAGTATGCGATTTGAAGAAATATTAATCCGAAAATCTTTTTGTCTGGCGCGCACAAATTTTTTTTCGCTTGGCCTTTTCACTTCATTATTATTATTATTATTATTTTCCGTATTCAGTTACGTCTATTAAGGAAAAATGGTAAAAAGTGCTTCTCTCAGTCAAATTAAAAAAGTCAGTCTGGTGAGTCTTGTTAGCCTAGCTCACAGATACTAAATACCCTAAATGCCCTACCCTACACGGAAGAGATAAGACAGGGGATAGATGAGACACGGAAGAGATGAAACAGGTGTTGGAAGGGGCAACGGGCCGGATTTAGGAGCTTCGAGGGCCGCATCTGGCCCGCGGGCCGGAGTTTGCCGACCCCTGCACTTACTGGATTCTAGCTCGCTGGAACCTAATTCCAAAGACCTGCCCCTTTAGAATCTGCTTCCACAGAGATCAAGCAGTCTGGTGAGAGTCTTGTTGGTCATGGAGATCATACTCCTACAGTCTGGTGAGAGAGTCTTGTTGGTCATGGAGATCATACTCCTACAGTCTGGTGAGAGAGTCTTGTTGTTCATGGAGATCATACTCCTACAGTCTGGTTAGAGAGTCTTGTTGATCGTGGAGATCATACTCCTACAGTCTGGTGAGAGAGTCTTGTTGGTCATGGAGATCATACTCCTACAGTCTGGTGAGAGAGTCTTGTTGGTCATGGAGATCATACTCCTACAGTCTGGTGAGAGAGTCTTGTTGGTCGTGGAGATCATACTCCGACAGTCTGGTGAGAGAGTCTTGTTGGTCGTGGAGATCATACTCCTACAGTCTGGTGAGAGTCTTGTTGGTCGTGGAGATCATACTCCTACAGTCTGGTGAGATAGTCTTGTTGGTCGTTGAGAACAGACTCATAAAGTGTGCTTAAAGTGGTTTTATTATTGAGAACAGACTCATAAAGTGTGCTTAAAGTGGTTTTATTATTGAGAACAGACTCATAAAGTGTGCTTAAAGTGGTTTTATTATTGAAGTCTTAAAATGGAATATGAAACTTTAACCTCGCAGTTAACCAGTTTTTTGGTTGAAAATTCTAAGAGAAGCCATTATTTATCGTACATCCTCATTACGATGGAGAAGTCGGTTGCGCAACATACTACTTCTTGCCGCCGGCTTTACCTCTAGCTGTCGACTTGCCAGTTGGACTGCGTATTTCGCAATTAACGGCATCATCAACAAATTCTAAAATGTTTTTCATTGTTAGTTTTGATTATTTTTTATGCCCTGTTGGATACGAGATTTAAAATGTTAGTTAAAGAACATTGGTCTCACTGGCGTAGTCAACTTTGCCATCCTTGTCCAACGGCAGCTCCTTGAGCAGCTCCTTGATGTCCGCTGGGCTGAGCACCTCGCCGACGCTGGCTAGAATGGAGGTTAATCGGTTCACCTCGATGCTGCCGCTGTTGTCCTTGTCCAGAACCTTGGCAATAAATTAGAAGGTAGAATGATTTTTTGGGAAAGGTTTTTGGTAGAGCTCAAACCGACAGCCAGAAAGACAAGGCTGGAGTTCTTGTTAATAAGAACTGTCGATCTGTTCTCACCGAGAAGGCCTCCAGAACTGACTTTTTTACTTCGGCTTTGCTGGTCTTGAACTCCTGGGCCGCCTGATAAAACTCTTGAAATGTTAACTTGGTGTAGCCTGAAAAAAAACAGTTGGAAAATGTCTAATTTTGGGTAGCTAAGCCAGTCTCCGTATCGTAATCCAGCACGCGGTAGGTCACATCGTTTTAATTCGATTTTTATTGACCTTCGAAGAGGTCCAGTTTAACAAACAAAAACATAATGCTCTTTAGCACGAGTGCATCATGCACAAACCTCGATCGTACAGTTCAGTCTGTTCCAATCGGTCCGTAATGAGGCGCACCTCGCGTTCGCTTGGCGTCTGTCCCAAGGCTCTCAAAGCTGAGCCTAGATCTCTGCTGAGCAGGAAACCGGAGCCGTTCTCCAGTTCTTGGAACACCCGCCGACACTGGTCTGGGTGGGGATCGATTTGCTCTCATAATTTCCTGACACCACAATGTCCCGACACCGCAATTACACGACACCACAATTTCCAACACCATAATTACCCGTCACTATAATCACCCCACCAAAATTTCCCGGCACCACAATTTCCCGACACCATAACTTCCCGACACCAAAATTTCCCGACACCACAATTTCCCGACACCATAACTTCCCGACACCAAAATTTCCGACACCACAATTTCCCGACACCATAACTTCCCGACACCACAATTTCTCGACACCATAACTTCCCGACACCAAAATCTCCCGACACCATAACTTCCCGACACTACAATTTCCCGACACCACAACTTCCCGACACCACAATTTCCCGACACCACAATTTCCCGACACCATAACTTCCCGACACCACAATTTCTCGACACCATAACTTCCCGACACCACAATTTCCCGACACCATAACTTCCCGACACCACAATTTCCCGACACCACAATTTCCCAACACCATAACTTCCCGACACCACAATTTCCCGACACCATAACTTCCCGACACCAAAATTTCCCGACACCATAACTTCCCGACACCACAATTTCTCGACACCACAATTTCTCGACACCATAACTTCCCGACACCACAATTTCCCGACACCACAATTTCTCGACACCATAACTTCCCGACACCACAATTTCTCGACACCACAATTTCTCGACACCATAACTTCCCGACACCAAAATTTCTCGACACCATAACTTCCCGACACCATAACTTCCTGACACCACAATTTCTCGACACCATAACTTCCCGACACCATAACTTCCTGAAACCACAATTTCCCGACATTAAAATTTTGCAACACTTTAATTTTATAACGTTGAAGTTTCTCAAATTTCTTAGAAGACACAAAACTTTTCGTGCTTTACTCACGCATTAGTTCCTGATTCAGTTTACTTTCATCGTCACCTTCAGCGACAACATCGTCCTCCAACGTTTTTACCTCAGCCGTGGCTGCAGCTGCTGCTGTTTCTTCTTCATTTTCTGGTTCCGCGCGAACCTCGTCGACGACAATAAATGAGGCCGAGTCGGCCACCGAAGATTCAACTTCGTCCGAGGATGCTGTCGACGATGCAGGTCGAGAGTTCGATTCCGTTTGTTGCATTGTGTATCTACTGGATCAGCAGGGCAAAAAGCTAATCAAGGTAAACAGATTTTGCACCTTAAATATCTCTGGCCCAGGCAGCTTTGAAGTGTATTAATTGAACGACAACCAGACAAGGCTAGCAGTGTGACTTTCTTGATTGACAGACTGAATGATTTCAGTGGCATCGGGCCGCTGTACATTGGGGTAGTGAAAGGGAAACAGCGGACTGCCAGTATATGAGGGGAGAATAATTATGAGAGATTGGCTGCCTTCTAGACCAGCCCAGGAGCTGCTCAAGTTGAGCACACAAGCAGTGCGGAGCATATTAGACACACAAATTGGGTAGCGGGGGTGGACAGAATGAAGAAAAAGTGCCGGATGCTGCTCCGGTAAGAGCTCATGGAAGAGAGGAAACCGCGGAGCGACTTCTGAATAGTTGCTGCGCGGAAGTATAGAAACGGACTTGGGTAAAAAAAGTAGCTGGGAAAAGTTGCTTTTTGGCTTGGACTGTTTTATAAAGAATTGAATGCTTGAGTTCTTTTTTTGCCAAGACGGTCGTTGCATGCCATGGTACTTTGTCATCATCGATTGTGCCACGCTTCAGGTTTTCCTGATGATTCTATACTCCAATTGGCTTGTAAAAAAATTTACAAGAGAGGGGGGCACTTGCTTTTGGAAGTTCAGTTCATGTGGTTGCATTAATATTAATCACAAATTTGCACTAATCAGTCGTTGTGAGGACATCATTGTTTGCACTCTGAGCTTTTGTGTGGTTCATTGTGGCCTTTTAGGTGGTTTATTGTGGCTAGTTGGGTGGCTCATTGTGGCTAGTTGGGTGGTTGTTTGTGGCTAGTTTGGTGGTTGATTCTCGACACCATAACTTCCTGACACTACAATTTCCCGACACCACAACTTCCCGACACCACAACTTCCCCACACCACAAATTCCCGACGCCACAACTTCCCGACATTACAATTTCCCGACACCACAACTTCCCGACACCACAACTTCCCGACACCACAACTGCCCCACACCACAACTTCCCGACACCACAACTTCCCCACACCACAAATTCTCGATGCCACAACCTCCCGACATTACAATTTCCCGACACCACAACTTCCCGACACCACAACTTCCCGACACCACAACTTCCCGACACCACAACTGCCCCACACCACAACTTCCCGACACCACAACTTCCCGACACTACAATTTCCCGACACCATAACTTCCCGACACTACAACTTCCCGACACCACAACTTCCCGATGCTACAATTTCCCGACACCACAACTTCCCGACACCACAACTTCCCGACACCGCAACTTACCGACACCACAACTTACCGACACCACAACTTCCCGACACCACAACTTCCCGACACCACAACTTCCCGACACCACAACTACCTAATAATAGTGGCACGTGGTAATGTTTATCTTCGTCCCTAATCTTTTTATAATACCTATACCTGTCACTCAGTTCAGAGCCCTTTATTGCGGGGGTTCTCCGTTTTTTTTCTGAATAGATAGCTAGTCTCAAGAAAACAGTATTTCTATTCTACAGGAGAGATTGGAGCTGCGTGCATTGACCAAGGCAGTTGTGACCGCTCGCTAGCACAGCTCAAGTTCATGTCACTTTGTGTGCGCTTAAGCAACTGTGTTCACTGGGTGACACTAGATTTAAAGTTTATATTTACTCGATAGATTTATTTCCAGCTAGTTAAATATCTGAATTGTAGCACCTGAAAACGGCTATATAATTTAGATAATTAAGTTACTTCAACTACAAATACTCATGATAATAATTGATTACACCTGCCCCAATTGGGTTAGATGCGCAGCCGCAGCTATTTGCTGGGGACGCCACATTCCACCCTCAATTACCCCCAGCTAATTCTGGTACCACGGACCTTGAAGTCATGAGTCCGACCACTACAACTAACCATTAGGCTACATTCCACAATACTCATGATTTCAACAAGTACATGAAATTTAATTCGATATCGTATATCAGGATTTTGCAAAAACTTTAATAAAAGATTAATATCAAATAGGTTAATCTTGAACTTGTTTATTTACAAACGTAAATTAGCATTTGTCCCTAATGCATTAGCATTTCCAGCTACAAACTACTCGTATGTCTGTGCGTTCTAAAAACAAGCTCATGCAGCTGCATGTCTAGTGGCTTTTTAATCTAATTTAAGCTTGAAAACAATCTGATGCAACAAATAAAATACAGATTTTCTCTTTCGCTTTTTGGGAGAAGGAATAACAGTTTCAAATTAACTTAACAATCGATTTCTTATCATAAGGACTCTAGAATATTCGTGAATGATAAACTTGTACTTAGGCCAAAAAGTTTTGTACACCACGTTTGTTATTCTGGTTATTATATAAATTTTAAATTTGTTTAAATAAATATACTACTGCAATTCATTCGACAACCTACTACAGCAGTTTGGAGACATCCAGGTCGCCAAGGAATTCAGCAAATGACTGTGCATCGAAGCAGTCAAAGTCGTCAAATATCTGAGCCTCGCTGTTGCTGCTGCTGCTGCTGCTGCTGCTGGCAGCAGTGGCTTGCACCTGTCTGTGGCTCTCGTCGCACTTCTCCGACAAGCCAGCGCAGCATTCGAAGCAGCTGCAGTAGCAGCTCGCGTTGAAGCTTTCGATAACCGCTTCTTGATAACTTTGCTGTTTGATATCGATAAGTTCCTGAAACTGCTGCTGCTGCTTTCGCTTCCTTCTAGGCTGATACTTGTAGCCGGGATGGTCAGCCAGGTGCTGCTGCTTGAGCCGGTCAGCTTCAATGATGAAGGGCAGTTTCTCAGCCTGGGACATTGCGCGCCATCTGTCGCCTTGACAAAGCAAACACGAAACAAAGTTGCAGGGATTACGATGAACATCTTACGTTTACTTTTTAATTAGAGACAATAGGCATAGCTCATGTTTTTCGGGACATTGAAAAAGACTGTCTCTTCTTACAAATAGGCTCTTCTTAGAGGTGACTTGAAAAAATTGGCAACTAAAACTATTGGTACTGTAGCGTTTAACGCCTGAAGTATAATGTATGTTTACGAAACATTGCGTTACAGCTGGAGTTCATTACAACTTGACTTGATGTTAAATGTGTTTAACGCAACACATGGCGTGTTAATTTACATCCACAAGGCCTTACGTTAAGGTTCGCCATTTAAACGTGACATACATTGTGATGTGTGTATGCGAGAATGTGAGCACACCAGACTGCTCTAAAAACCTGACGTTAAATTTATTTTACAAAACCTGACGTTAGAGGTATTCTACAAAACCTGACTTAAAGGGTATTATACAAAACCTGACGTTAAAGGTATTCTACAAAACCTGACATTAAAGGTATTCTACATAACTTGATTTTTAAGGTATTCTACAAAACCTGACTTAAAGGGTATTATACAAAACCTGCCGTTAAAATTATTCTACAAAACCTGACATTAAAGGTATTCTACAAAACTTGACGTTTAAGGTATTCTACAAAACCTGCATGGCGTTAAATTTGTTCTATAAGGCTTGAGGTTGAAGTTATATATTCTAAATTTCACTTGAACATTAAATCTCACCCAGTATTCTGCTGAGCTGCACATTGTGCACATCTGGATTAGCTCTGGACATGCGATGCCTCTCAACTTTAGCCCACACCATAAATGGATTCATTGGACGCGGTATGTGATTTTTCTTTCGCCTCCGAGGCTGTTGCTTAAACTGCTGCTGCTGCTGCTGCGGCTGCAGAGTTGGAGTTGGGAAACGATACTCCGAGGTCCACTTGTAGCCACCAATGCAGATTGAACCTGCATTGCTGACCCGATAGCATTGCCAACAATTGCAAGCTGTCATGATCAAAATTGGTCAGTTATCGAAAATGAAATTTTTTAAATTGAAACTCTAGAAAGGACCAACGCAACTCTTTAAATAGGCTGGTTACAAAAATTTTGCGAGTGGTAATTAAGATAGTTCAGGACTTATCTGTCTGCTCAACCTGCTCCTCAGGTTCCATGTCAAATCATTACCTTTCTATCGCTTGTCTCTCAGTACAACCCAGCTCAGCTAACTTGTCACACCTGGAAGTTTGATAAGAAGTGAGATTATAACATTTTACCGTGCGAAATTGTCGAGTTCATTTTAGGATTAGGAATTTGCAACAGAGATTGCACACCACTTGCCTGGACATTACTGACACGGTTGATCCAAGTACTAGTTAATGTTTCGATGCCTTCTGCTGAACTATTTCAGCAGACTAGAGCTATAGAAGTCAATGAAATATTTTTGATTTGATGGATTTATAACGTTTTACCATTCTGTTCGAACATCGTTACTTTTATCGTTGCAACATCGAAAAAGAGTTTGAGATGAGCAATTAACAGTAGTAAAAGGACCAGGCTTTTAACCACCGGGGAGAGACCACGGTTCAAATGGATAAAAAATTTCCACACTTTGCGATGAACAAATCTTAAAGGTCGTCCGAGTCAGCATCGTCGTGCTGTTCAGCCGACTCTTGTCGAAGACCCTGGTGACAACAAGGACAACTATAAACAAGTTGCTCTGTATAAACTTCTATGGCAAATCCAAATTAACAATTCAATCAATCCAAAATAGTCAGCAATAATTTAGCCGACATGATAACATGATGCAATTTTCTGAGCAGAAAAATATGCCTTTTTTGGTAGCTAATGCCACTTGACACTCCGAAGAGGACAGTTGAATATCGATCTCGACAATGCGATGTTTTGTGATTCTGGAAGTTGTTTAATAGGATGTTTTGGGAGATACAGAAAAAAGTGGGTATTTGAAATAACCCCTGGTCTTTCTACTGTTGACGATCTAAACCAGGGGTCGGCAAACTCCGGCCCGCGGGCCAGATGCGGCCCTCGAAGCTCCCAAATCCGGCCCGTTGCCCCTTCTGACATCTACAGTGTCCTGTTTCATCTCTCTCGTGTCTAATCTCTCCCGTGTCTCATCGCTCTCGTATCTAATCTCTCCCGTGTCTAATTTCTCCCGTGTCTAATTTCTCCCGTGTCTAATCTCTCCCGTGTCTAATCTCTTCCCTGTCTTATCTCTCCCGTGTCTCATCTCTCTCGTGTCCCATCTTTCCTGTGTCTAATCTCTCCCGTGTCTCATCTCTCCCCTATCTCATATTTATACAGTTAATGCGGCCCGCTGTCGTCTTTTAGGTTCTCTCTTTGGCCCGCCAGCAAATAAGTTTGCCTACCCCTGATCTAAACAGTGTGCGTCTGAAGGTCGATGGGGCACACTTACTCTTAATTGCCCGTTTTGTAACTGGTTGAACAACATAAATTAATAATTAATTCTTAAGGTCAATGACACTAATTGTTTGAGTGGGGACGGGAATCGAACCTCCGACAGTAAATTTCGGATTTCGACAAACTTAATAGTTAAACTATAATATATCGATTAATTCATTATTGAGAATTAGATTCACAGCAAAATCTTCAAAAAACACGACAGAGTAAAGAAAATTGAGTAAATATAACTTCAACAGTGCAAACACACTGTAATTTTCTGATGTTAAAAATTACTATCACGTGAGTGAGCTAACGGTAAACTTTATCAAGTCCGATTTGTTTTTCAACGCGTTTTTCTTTATTATTAATACTTTATTTAGCCCTTAACTCGCAACGAACAATTTTATGACGTACCTGTCTGGGTCAAATTATCAAAGAAAAATGGTCGGTTTTTTCAACAAAAATAAACAAAAATATTTATGGTGAACTCATATAAACGGATTTCATAGAAAGGATACCGCCTCCCTTGAATAGCTGATAAAACTGCGTCAGGAATTTTTACCATTCGCATTTACGACTAGACTCCTGCACTGATTAAGATTTTGCAGTTTTTTGCTGTAATTTAAAGTTGCCACCGTCCATTTTTAAGCCTTTGACGGCGGCAATTTGTGCCGAAATTTTTACTGCTTTATACAGCTTTGCAGCTGCAGGAAATTATAAAATTGTACAGTTAGAATTATATGGTGTCTGTGAGGCTTAACTTATAGACTTTCAACTGGCTATCAAATATTAAGTCTAGGGGACCAGGATTTTAGTCAAAGAGGTCATCGGGACAGGGTTTTTGATCAAATTAGGTCATGGGGACCAGGATTTTAGTCAAAGAGGTCATGGGGACCAGGATTTTAGTCCAAGAGGTCATAGGGACCATGCCAGATTTCAGTCGGAGAGGGACCAGGATTTCAGTCGTCAGACGCCTCGCCGCCCTAGAGAATCTGCAGACCCGGAACCTCGGCGGACGTCGAGCTCTAGCAGTGCAGATGGCAAACATCACGGGCGTGCCAGTGCGATCATCATCACGAACAGCTCGGCAGGGGAGCCTTCGCGACCCCGAGCGCGCCTGGCGCGCTTCCCAATGCTGCCGCCTTCACGTGGCGGGACCGTCCGGACTCACCCCCGGCGAAGTGCAGCGCTCACCCTGGACATCGTCTGGGGACAGGACACCTCGGGTTTTTTCGCGGGATCCAAGCGCGAAGCTGACAACGTGCCACCGCCTCCCCTATCGCCTAACAACAGGATCCACTTCGCAGCGGAACTCGCCAAACCGACCAACCGGGAGGATCCCCCGCACGTCAGACGCCAAGCCGCACTGGAGACGCTGGACCGGCTTCCGGAACCCGCATTGGAACTCTTGACCGACGGCTCGGCCTCCGGAGGCACTAATAGAGGCGGATCCGGTGCGGCCCTGTTCATCCGCGGAGCCGCGCCAATCTACCTGACTGCTCCAGCGGGCGCTTTCAGCTCTAATTCTTTTAGGGCGGAGGAGTGTGCCCTCCGCATTGGTCTCCTCGCAGCCCTGGAGCGCGTCCCATGGCCCGGTACGGCAGAACTGCGTTGCGCCACTGATTCGCAGGCCCTCATCCGATCGCTCGAACAAGGCCCGCACTCTCACCTGTCCCCCTGCTGCCGGGACATCTGGCGTATCCTCCTCAAAGTCCCCGCGGACCACCACGTGACTATCCAATGGGTCCCAGGACAACTGTGACCTGAGGCGCAACGATCTGGCGGACAACCTCGCAAAAGACGCCGCTAGACTCCCACAAGACCAAGCGGAAATCGACCTAAACAGTGCCAAGTCCGCGATCCGCCGCACACTGGCCGCCGTGGCTCGCGCTGCCTACGAAGCGGACCCGCACTGCCGGACGCACCGCGCTGCCTTCCGCGACGACCGCAGATCCGAGGCGACTCTCAGCAGACGCGAGCTGATCACGCTAGCGCAACTTCGCACGGGCCACTCGCCTCTGCTGGCCCAGTACCGCCACCGGATTGACCAAGAACAGCCCGCGTCCTGCGGGCACTGCGGACACCAGGAGGAGGACCTGAAGCATGCGATGCTGGAATGCCCAGCTCACGCCCAGACCCGCAACCGCGTCCTCGGCCCTAACCCGACGCTGGCCATCCTCTCCGACGACAGCCCCCGTGTCCTGTCCTATCTCCAGGCGATAGGGTCGCTGACCCGACCCCCGGACAGCTGCCCGGCCAGGAACGTCTAACTAACTAACTAACAGCTCGGCAGCGGCACGCGCGTCGAGCAAGCCGTGCAGGAGAAACCGTCATGCACTGCATGGAGGCACTGCAGTTCACCCAGTCTTGTTTCAAACTTTTCAGACAAAGTAGCTCAATGGACTACGCCCAGAGAAGTCGGGGCCGTGACCAGCCCCAAGGAACGAGTAAACCGTTGGAATCAAGCACCACCACCACCAAATGGACTACTAAAACGCCGAAAGAATTGATCTCGAAGAAAAAGACGACGTTGGCGACTTAGCGGACCTGCTCCCTTATTATGCTGACAAGCGAGCCTTAAATGGCGGCCTATAATTCAGTCCATTTAACCGTTAGTATGTGCATGGCCAGTTGATGTGCTTGGCCGTGCCAATGAAGATCAGAGTTTGGCCATTCGCTTGTTGTCGTTTTTTCTAATTTGGCCAGTTTCAACTGCAGTTTGACCGACAGTAAAATATTACACAGATCATCGTTTTTCATTTTTGGTAGAATTCTAAAAAGATTCGTTTCATATTAGAATTAATAACTATATTTATTATAAAAAACTATAAACAGAAAAATCTAACCGCAATCCATCTATTCAATCTATTCCAAAAAGAATTTCTGTGATTCAGCAGTTACAATATAAAATATACAATATACAATAATTGCAACACCGCTATTCTTCTGCGATAGCTATACTCAAACAAAGTGTTTAAAGTAACAGAAAGTATCTGATGAAAACGTGTGTTCTTAGTTGTTATAAAGAGAGCAGTGAAAATACTTACATGATATGTATTTACTGTATGAGCTATAGACTAAATATTTATTGTTTTTTTGAAACGGTCAACATCACCTGACAAATCCCACAACACAACACGAATGAATAAAGTTAGGACACGTTAGGGATACCTTTATCTGTGCAGTTTTACAGTCTGTTAATTTACAGCTTTTTCGCTTTTTGCTAGATTTTGGTTCTTTGCTACTAACATTCTCCATTAACATTCATACAAATGTCTTACGCCTACTTGTTTAAATACATCATCATCGGAGATACAGGTTAGTCAGTACCATATATTAGAACTAGGTTTTTATGTAACTCGATTTATGTGTTTTAGGTCAATAAAAATACCACCGATCAACTTTTAATCGACTATAAAACTATATCAACACTTAATGTCTAGAAAAAACTTAAAGAGCTAGTGGTAGCATAGTGTTTAGCAGACAGTGCAATAGCTTCTTGTAAAAACCACATTAATGCAATTTTACACTCAATGGAATCTGTATACTGTATTAGCAATTTCACAAATCCATTGTTTCTGGCACAGTTTCCAATACCTAAAAGAGTTCCTGATGTTTTATCTAGCAAACCTAACCAATTATGTTAGTTAAGATTTTAAATAAGGTTTGTTAAAAATGCGGTTTTTTAACATTATAAACAGTATAGTAAAATGTCGCTAACGTTTTAACTTATTACTTTCCTCTTCAAAATTTGTAGTTTTAGTTTGCTTAACCAGTGCACTAGTTACCCCTAAATCAATTACAGATTTTTTAGTGTACAAACACTTGGGTGCTAGTCATTTTGTAGACTACTATTTTACTAAATGTGTAGGGCCTATTATTATTAAGGTTGGAAAAGGAAGTATTAGTCTCCTAATATAATTTGACTGCTGACATAATTACCAAGATAGGTTTGTATTAATTCTAACTATTTTACAAAGTGACCAAGTTTTTCCAGTCAATACCATAGACTGTCATAAAAGTGTTATAAAAATTATATTGTTACACTGTACTTAAATACATTTAAATCTCATAAGCATGTGAGTTGAATCCAACATGCCATTAACATATTACATAGATCATTACATAGATAACATTAACATAGATCAGAAACATGATAGTAGTTCTTATTTATATTTATATTTTTATATCAACTAAAACAAAACACCACAAATTAAAGCAATAGGCCTATGAAATTTTGATTCATACAGACACCAAATTTAGCTAATTATTATTACTAAGATATTGTTTTAACTATATCAATTGAAAACCTTATCAACAATATTTAACAGTCAATAGATAACAATTTTTAATTCCAAATTATCAACAGGTGTTGGCAAGTCCTGCCTGCTGCTGCAGTTCACTGATAAGCGCTTCCAGCCTGTACATGATCTGACCATTGGTAAGTGGTGATTTTTCTTTAGTTTTTTTTGACTTTTATTATATTTGATTAAATCACAAATCACAAATTATAAATCACAATTAATCACAATGTCTACCTTTTCTTTAAAAGGTGTTGAATTTGGAGCTCGCATGATCACCATTGATGGCAAACAAATTAAGCTACAAATTTGGGACACAGTGAGTACATTTTTCATCTTGCTGTTGTTTTCATTTTGGAAACTTGAATTTTTATAGGTAAAGATGAGGTTAATCAGTAAGACTTAATGTAGCTTGTTAGAGTTAAACTAAGGCTATTAGGGAGGATTAATGTAATCAGAAGGATTCAGGTAATCAGGGGAGGATTCAGGTATTCAGGGGAGGATTAATGTAATCAGGGAAGGATTGAGGTAATCAGGGAGGATTGATGTAATCAGGGAGGATTGAGGTAATCAGGGGAGGATTGAGGTAATCAGGGGAGGATTGCGGTAATCAGGGGAGGATTAAGGTAATCAGGGGAGGATTAAGGTAATCAGGGAAAGATTGAGATAATCAGGGGAGGATTGAGATAATCAGGGGGGTTGAGGTAATCAGGGGAGGATTAAGGTAATCAGGGAAAGATTGAGATAATCAGGGAAGGACTGAGGTAATCATGGGAGGACTGAGGTAATCAGGGAAGGATTGAGATAATCAGGGAAGGATTGATGTAATCAGGGGGGGGTTAAGGTAATCAGAGGATTGAGATAATCAGGGAAGGTTGAGGTAATCAGGGGAGGATTGAGGCAATCAGGAGAGGACTGAGGTAATCATGGGAGGACTGAGGTAATCAGGGAAGGATTGATGTAATGAGGGGGGATTAAGGTAATCAGAGGATTGAGATAATCAGGAAAGGATTGAGGTAATCAGGGGAGGATTAAGGTAATTAGGGAAGGATTGAGATAATCAGGGGAGGATTGAGGCAATCAGGGGAGGATTGAGGCAATCAGGACAGGACTGAGGTAATTATGGGACGACTGAGACAATCAGGGGAGGACTGAGGCAATCAGGGGTGAATTGAGGTAATCAGGGGAGGACTGAGACAATCAGGGGAGGACTGAGGCAATCAGGGGTGAATTGAGGTAATCAGGGGAGGACTGAGACAATCAGGGGAGGACTGAGACAATCAGGGGAGGACTGAGGCAATCAGGGGTGAATTGAGGTAATCAGGGGAGGATTGAGATTATCAGGGGAGGACTGAGACAATCAGGGGAGGACTGAGACAATCAGGGGAGGACTGAGGTAATCAGGGGAGGATTGAGGTAATCAGGGGAGGATTCAGGTATTCAGGGCAGAATTAATGTAATCAGGGAAGGATTAATGTAATCAGGGAAGGATTGAGGTAATCAGGGAGGATTGAGGTAATCAGGGAGGATTGAGGTAATCAGGGGAGGATTGAGGTAATCAGGGGAGGATTGAGGTAATCAGGGGAGGATTAAGGTAATCAGGGGAGGATTAAGGTAATCAGGGGAGGATTAAGGTAATCAGGGAAAGATTGAGATAATCAGGGGAGGATTGAGATAATCAGGGGGGTTGAGGTAATCAGGGCAGGATTAAGTTAATCAGGGAAAGATTGAGATAATCAGGGAAGGATTGATGTAATCAGGGGGGGTTAAGGTAATCAGAGGATTGAGGTAATCAGGGGAGGATTAAGGTAATCAGGGGAGGATTAAGGTAATCAGGGAAAGATTGAGATAATCAGGGAAGGACTGAGGTAGTCATGGGAGGACTGAGGTAATCAGGGAAGGATTGAGATAATCAGGGAAGGATTGATGTAATCAGGGGGGGATTAAGGTAATCAGAGGATTGAGATAATCAGGGAAGGATTGAGGCAATCAGGAGAGGACTGAGGTAATCATGGGAGGACTGAGGTAATCAGGGAAGGATTGATGTAATGAAGGGGGGATTAAGGTAATCAGAGGATTGAGATAATCAGGAAAGGATTGAGGTAATCAGGGGAGGATTAAGGTAATTAGGGAAGGATTGAGATAATCAGGGGAGGATTAAGGTAATCAGAGGATTGAGATAATCAGGGAAGGATTGAGGCAATCAGGGGAGGATTGAGGCAATCAGGACAGGACTGAGGTAATTATGGGACGACTGAGACAATCAGGGGTGAATTGAGGTAATCAGGGGAGGATTAAGGTAATTAGGGAAGGATTGAGATAATCAGGGTAGGACTGAGGTAATCATGGGAGGACTGAGGTAATCAGAGGATTGAGATTATCAGGGGAGGATTGAGGCAATCAGGAGAGGACTGAGGTAATCATGGGAGGACTGAGGTAATCAGGGGAGGACTGAGGTAATCAGGGGAGGACTGAGGTAATCATGGGAGGACTGAGGTAATCAGGGGAGGACTGAGGTAATCAGGGGAGGACTGAGACAATCAGGAGAGGACTGAGGTAATCATGGGAGGATTGAGATAATCAGGGAAGGATTGAGATTATCAGGGGAGGATTGAGGCAATCAGGAGAGGACTGAGGTAATCATGGGAGGACTGAGGTAATCAGGGGAGGACTGAGACAATCAGGGGAGCACTGAGGTAATCATGGGAGGACTGAGGTAATCAGGGGAGGACTGAGACAATCAGGGGAGGACTGAGGCAATCAGGGGTGAATTGAGGTAATCAGGGGAGGACTGAGACAATCAGGGGAGGACTGAGGCAATCAGGGGTGAATTGAGGTAATCAGGGGAGGATTAAGGTAATCAGGGAAGGATTGAGATTATCAGGGGAGGATTGAGGCAATCAGGAGAGGACTGAGGTAATCATGGGAGGACTGAGGTAATCATGGGAGGACTGAGGTAATGAAGGGGGGATTAAGGTAATCAGAGGATTGAGATAATCAGGAAAGGATTGAGGTAATCAGGGGAGGATTAAGGTAATTAGGGAAGGATTGAGATAATCAGGGGAGGATTAAGGTAATCAGAGGATTGAGATAATCAGGGAAGGATTGAGGCAATCAGGGGAGGATTGAGGCAATCAGGACAGGACTGAGGTAATTATGGGACGACTGAGACAATCAGGGGTGAATTGAGGTAATCAGGGGAGGATTAAGGTAATTAGGGAAGGATTGAGATAATCAGGGTAGGACTGAGGTAATCATGGGAGGACTGAGGTAATCAGAGGATTGAGATTATCAGGGGAGGATTGAGGCAATCAGGAGAGGACTGAGGTAATCATGGGAGGACTGAGGTAATCAGGGGAGGACTGAGGTAATCAGGGGAGGACTGAGGTAATCATGGGAGGACTGAGGTAATCAGGGGAGGACTGAGGTAATCAGGGGAGGACTGAGACAATCAGGAGAGGACTGAGGTAATCATGGGAGGATTGAGATAATCAGGGAAGGATTGAGATTATCAGGGGAGGATTGAGGCAATCAGGAGAGGACTGAGGTAATCATGGGAGGACTGAGGTAATCAGGGGAGGACTGAGACAATCAGGGGAGCACTGAGGTAATCATGGGAGGACTGAGGTAATCAGGGGAGGACTGAGACAATCAGGGGAGGACTGAGGCAATCAGGGGTGAATTGAGGTAATCAGGGGAGGACTGAGACAATCAGGGGAGGACTGAGGCAATCAGGGGTGAATTGAGGTAATCAGGGGAGGATTAAGGTAATCAGGGAAGGATTGAGATTATCAGGGGAGGATTGAGGCAATCAGGAGAGGACTGAGGTAATCATGGGAGGACTGAGGTAATCATGGGAGGACTGAGGTAATCATGGGAGGACTGAGGTAATCAGGGGAGGACTGAGGTAATCATGGGGAGGATTGAGGCAATCAGGAGAGGACTGAGGTAATCAGGGGAGGACTGAGACAATCAGGGGTGAATTGAGGCAATCAGGGGTGAATTGAGGTAATCAGGGGAGGATTAAGGTAATCAGGGGAGGATTAAGGTAATCAGGGGAGGATTAAGGTAATCAGGGGAGGATTAAGGTAATCAGGGGAGGATTAAGGTAATCAGGGAAGGATTGAGATTATCAGGGGAGGATTGAGGTAATCAGGGGAGGATTGAGGCAATCAGGAGAGGACTGAGGTAATCATGGGAGGACTGAGGTAATCAGTGGAGAATTGAGGTAATCAGATCATTAAGCCTTTAAAAGTTAGTCGAGCACAGCAGCCGACCAGTTTTGCAGTCTCCAATATAAATTATTTTATTTCACTAGGCCGGTCAAGAGTCTTTTCGCTCCATCACGCGCTCTTACTATCGCGGCGCGGCTGGCGCCCTATTAGTCTATGACATCACCCGCCGGGACACCTTTAATCACCTGACTACCTGGCTGGAGGACGCCAGACAGCATAGCAGTTCAAATATGGTCATCATGCTCATTGGCAACAAGAGGTTTGTTATTTAGCTAAACATTAACATTTTACTCGTCGACAATAATAACCTATCTTTTTTATATTTGACTGTCTGAATCATACTAATTTTGCTCTGCTTAAGTAGTGTCATGCGAATGTTTTTCGTTTTATTCCTAAAACTATTCTATGCCATTCTCAGCGATCTGGATTCTCGTCGCGATGTTAAGCGCGAAGAAGGCGAAGCCTTCGCCAGGGAGCACGGTTTAATCTTCATGGAGACCTCGGCTAAAACTGCCGCCAATGTTGAAGAGGCCTTCATTGACACCGCCAAAGCAATCTATGAGAAAATTCAGGAAGGAGTTTTGGACATCAATAACGAAGCTAACGGCATCAAGATCGGGCCGCAGCATTCGCCAGCTGGTGGCGCGGGTTCCGGCGCTGGCGGCTCGTCCGGAGCCGGCGGCGGCGGCGGCTGCTGCTAAAAGTACATCCTTTGGATTCCGCCACAGTCCGGACCAAAGCGGAGGACGTTTGAATCAATAAAAAATTAAAAAATCAATCTGATAATTGATGATTTATTTTACTCTGGGGAGGAATGTGAAGTGGGATTTCATTTTACTGTTTCCTTCTGGTTCTCATCTTGTTTCTTTAACAAACTGGAATTTTCAATGTTTCCTTTGATTTTTCTTCCTTTTATTCAAATGGATTGATCAAGTGCAGTGATTAAAAGACAACTCGGAACAAAAAGTTATTGAAACCTTTCTAATCTTCAGTCAACAGAAAAATTGACATATTCTTCAATTATTTCCACCATTTGACTTTAAGATCTTTAATATCTAGGATTAATATTTTCTGCTCTTCTGCTTTCTGCTTCTTCTCTGATCAGTTTTTTTCTTCATTCTAGTCAAAGGATTGGCTTCTGGAGTCTCCTTGGGTTTTTAAATGGGTTTTGTGTTTTTCGAGTCGTCTACCAGCGGCATGTCAGATGAATGTCAAACTGAGTCACTCACTTGTCAGTTATCTAAAGTGTCCGTTTGTGTTTTTTTTCTTCATTTGTTTTATCGTGTTCATGCAGTTCTCGCACTGTTTGTTCTATAAATAAATAAATATATACATACATATACCTATGCAAAACAACTTATAATTTTTGTCTCATTTTTGTTTCTGCTGCTCTGGCTAATTCCTTATAAATAAAGTGCATATTATAATTATTCATACGCGTATAATGTTGTCATTGTATGCTGTTGTGCCTGCCTTGTCAATAATTATATCTTAGGATTAATTTTTATTACTGTTTATAAACTATTGTTTAAAGATTTAGTGGGATATTTTAATTTTGGTATGTAAAAAAGAGGAAAAACGAAGTTTATTCTAATTGGAACAGAAAAAATATTGTATGTCCTACATTATACGAGCTGGTGTTTGGCTATTCCTTTAGTTATTAAATTTTAGTTGTCAGTTTTTTTTCGTTTCTCTACAATATTCCACTATGTTCATTGCTTTATTTTTATCCTGGTCTGTTGTTTCCCTTTTTTGCTGAGAAACCCTTACTATTTTTTATTCTTTATTGTGCTGTCGTTTCGTCCGATTAGGAGTCCTTCCTGTTTAGTGTTTTTTTTAGTTTATTATCTAGTTTTTTAAGTTCAACCATAGAACTGTACGGTCTTAATCTTACCTAGCAATGAGTTTTTAAGTGTCGGAAAAATCAATTATTGTTTTGGGAATAGGTCGGATAGACAATAGTCAAATTATTTTGAGTGGTAAGAAGTTTTAGCCTAGTGGTTAGGGCGTCGGACTCACGACTTGAAGGTCAGGGGTTCGATTCCCGACTCCACTGGAACAATTTGTGTACTTTAGCAAGGCACTTAACCCTGCATTGCTTCAGTACACCCAGCTGTTAAATGGGTACCAGCATCAGCTGGGATAATTGAAGGTGGGTGTTGCGTCCCCCCAGTCCATGGACTGAACAGCCGTACGCAGCTTTCAGATGCGCCGCTCAATAGCTGCGGCTGTGCTGTCGGCTGCACATCTGGCCCAATTGAGGCAGGTGTAATCAATTATTATTATTATTAATAAAAAATATTAATTATTTTAGTGGTAATATGGTAAAAGTTCAATATAATTTATCGTCTCACCAAACTGTTCAGCTGATGTGCTTGTGACGTAACTGCGTACATTATTATTCTTCAATAGTTAAGCTTGCTCGCCAGCTGATCTGAAAACTCGTGTCTTGTGTTATTTTAAAAGTTCCTGTCGCTTCAATCTCCGCTTATTTAATTAGCTATTTAAGCTTTCGTTGTTGCATTCCTAATGTTTTCTGGGAAATATTGGCACATTTTTCAAAATTGGTAGATTCTTATTTATATAGATTTTTTGAGGCTTCGTTTGATGATTCTCTTGTTTCTGACTATTGTTAATACGATTGATTTTAACGTAGTAAATTAATATTTAGTAGGGGGCAGAATCACTATTTGTCCAGAATTTCAAAATGCGTTATAAGCTAGTTGTTTGTGCAAATAATAATACAAATTAATATTTCATTGTTAATTACGTCTCTCTGTTTATTGATGGCCGTCATTGGAAAAATTACTATAATTAAAAAAACTGAGTAATCAAGTGCTGCCTTGTGTTTTTCGTCTTGTTTATTTAATCCCCAGCTTGGCCCGGCCTATTGGCTATTACGAGTCTGTGCATTTATTATTTAATCGGCCTAGGCCGATTAAACATATAGTCTATGGTTACAGTTGCTGTAAGCAGTTTTAGGTTTGCAATCTCGTGAGCCGGGCCAAGCTTTAGGATTAAATACTATAATACCCCCCTGAAATCGGGGGGGGGTATCTCGGCTTCGCCTCGGCCAAGAAACGCGTCCTCAGCCTTTCCTAGGCCAAAGAAACGAAATCAGGGGGGTATTATTCTATACTTCTCTGGAAACAAACAGTGCCAAAAGGAATTGTATGAATTGTACATGTATTTAGTGATCATGCATAACAAACTTTGCAGCAGCAGCAGCAGCAGGCAACTATTCGCGTTGCCGAATTCTTCTCCGGCATTGGCGGCATGCATTGCGCCATGCAGCTTCTGGCCAGCCGACTGGGCCAGTCGTCAGCAACAGAAAAAGAAGACTCAACAGGCTGTAACCATGGCAACATCAGCTATACACTGGCCGGAGCGTTTGACGTCAACAATATCGCGAACTCCGTTTACGAAAGAAATTTTCCCGGCATTCGAGTCTGCACAGCCTCGCTTGAGTCGATCAGTGTGGCCAGAATTCGAACTCTGGCGGCCGACCTTTGGCTAATGAGTCCGCCCTGTCAGCCGTTTAGTCGCCTTGGCAACCGGCGCGGCCTCGACGACGCCAGATGTAAACCGTTGCTACGCCTGCTGGAGGTGCTGGAGTCCCTGCCTGCTGAAGAACGGCCTCGCCGTGTACTACTGGAGAATGTGCAAGGCTTCGAGTCTAGCGAGGCTTCTCAACGACTGCTGGAGTGTCTGGATAAGTGCGGGTGAGAAGAGAGCAGGAATTCCTATTATAAGATCTGAGTTACTCCCAAATGTTGTACCGGTCGTCCTGCTAACAATGCGGGATCCGGCGAACTCCAATATGAAGTCCAAGAATACTAGGTAGTGTAGTAGTAGCGCTGCCACCACGGCGTCAGGACTTCTGCCTTCGGTGAGGTGAAGGATCCTTGGCCCATAGGGTCAGTGCAGAGTTAGAAAACACGTGATGGAATCACGTGGTTTATAAAAATAGCAACTGACGTCAGTGGCGCCAGAAACGTCACTCCTACGTAGGCTCCTGTCCCATAATCAAAGCCTTAAGTGCAGTAAACATGTTTACGTGCACTTTAAAAGACAAAGAGAGAGGCCAGTCACATGAGGAGAATCACGTGCTGACTGAGGGCAGACAAACACACAAAGAAAAAGTACAGGGAACAACGAAGCCAGCGCGGGACAAAGAGGTGATGACTCATCCCTGGGGGGGAGGAGACAGCACACTCAAAGTACAGGCGCGGCCAGGGAAGGGAGGGGCAGAGAGGGACAGACCAGACAACGCCAGAGAGGACGGGCCGGGCAGCCACTCAATGCCAGCAAAAGGGCACCTAAGCTACCTTGCAGGTGGGGCTACTGACAGCTAGTGAGACACCAATAGGCCCCTAAGCAGTGGCTCACTACACAAAGCAACAGGCCATTTTTATTTTAATTAAAACAGCTTCGCTATTGAGTATCTTACTGAGCAGTGTTAGGATGTCCTTGTCACCAGCGTCTTCGGCAAGAATCGCTGAATATCTTGACGATGCTGACGTTGGACGTCTTTGAAAATTAGTTCATCGTTTAAAATGGTGGAAATTTTTTATCCATGTCGTGGACTTTCACTAAAATCGGTCCTTCTGTTTGGGAGCTATACCGTTGAAAATATTCAATCGTTGCAATCCGACCCGCGTCCAGTGTACATCAGCCCTTAATTCGAATCCGCTCCTCAGCTACGAGTATCGCCAGCTGCTACTCAGTCCGCTGCAGTTTGGCGTGCCGAATTCCCGTCTTCGCTACTACCTGCTGGCCTGGCTGCCGCCTACAGCCGGCTTGTCGACTAGGCCTGCGGCAGCTCGAATCCTGCCGGCTGGCGCCAAGATTATCGATCGGCCGCCAGCTTGGACGTCGATGCCGGCCTGTCCGTGCCCTGTCTGCACCGGCCGATTAAATCCGGATCGTCTAGATCACGATGCCCACCTGCGCTGCTACCGGCCCTACGCTAGGCCACTGTCTGACTACCTGTCAGCTGACGCAGACGCCGACTCTGCTCTGTACCTGAGCACACGCCAGCTTAGCCAGTTCTTTCTGGCGCTGGACATTCGTCAGCCTCGCTCTAGATCAACCTGCTGCTTTACTAAAGGCTACGGCAAACGAGTCGAGGGCACCGGCTCATTCCTGCAGACTAAGCGGCTTGGCTGCGGAAAGCCTAGTCACGATCGGGTCAAGATTGGCGGGCTGGCGATCGAAGGAGATACGGTTGCTTCTACTCATCAGAGTTCTTTGCCCGATGATCTTAGCGACGACGACGCTGTCGATGTCGAAGGCGACGCCGCGGGTCCTATTGATTCGGCAGGCCGGCTAGACTACGCCGAATCGTTGGGTCTGCGCTATTTTGCACCGGTAGAAGTGGCCGCCCTAATGCATTTTCCATCCGGCTACAGCTTCCCGGATCATTTGAGCCGGCGTCAGGCCTACCAGTTGCTAGGCAACAGTGTCAATGTGCTGGTGATTGCCCACCTGCTGACCTACCTGCTTTTGCCGTGAATTTAACCTATTAAACTAGACAACTGACAATGCTGCGGTCTGTGGGATCTGGGATCTTGAGGGTAGGAACAGCTGACAGGCTGTGGAATCTTGAGGGTAGGAACAGCTGACAGGCTGTGGGATCTTGAGGTTAGGAACAGCTGACAGGCTGTGGGATCTTGAGGTTAGGAACAGCTGACAGGCTGTGGGATCTTGAGGTTAGGAACAGCTGACAGGCTGTGGGATCTTGAGGTTAGGAACAGCTGACAGGCTGTGGGATCTTGAAGGTAGGAACAGCTGACAGGCTGTGGAATCTTGAGGTTAGGAACAGCTGACAGGCTGTGGGATCTTGAGGTTAGGAACAGCTGACAGGCTGTGGGATCTTGAGGGTAGGAACAGCTGACAGGCTGTGGGATCTTGAGGGTAGGAACAGCTGACAGGCTGTGGGATCTTGAGGGTAGGAACAGCTGACAGGCTGTGGAATCTTGAGGGTAGGAACAGCTGACAGGCTGTGGGATCTTGAGGGTAGGAACAGCTGACAGGCTGTGGGATCTTGAGGGTAGGAACAGCTGACAGGCTGTGGGATCTTGAAGGTAGGAACAGCTGACAGGCTGTGGGATCTTGAGGGTAGGAACAGCTGACAGGCTGTGGGATCTTGAGGGTAGGAACAGCTGACAGGCTGTGGGATCTTGAGGGTAGGAACAGCTGACAGGCTGTGGAATCTTGAGGGTAGGAACAGCTGACAGGCTGTGGAATCTTGAGGGTAGGAACAGCTGACAGGCTGTGGGATCTTGGTCGAGGGTAGGAACAGCTGACAGGCTGTGGAATCTTGAGGGTAGGAACAGCTGACAGGCTGTGGGATCTTGAGGGTAGGAACAGCTGACAGGCTGTGGGATCTGGGATCTTGATTGTAGGAGGCTGTGATATCTTGAGGGTAGGAACAGCTGACAAAATTCAGTTTCTTGGCTGTCTGCAATAGCAAGAATTTTTTTAATCAGCTAGCTCTAATAATACCTTAAGGTAGTTTACAGTCATTGATTGTTGTGCATTTAAGCAACAATCTTTAATGTAGAATTTCTTTTTTTAAGAGATTTAAATGATTAGCTTAAAATAAAATTGCACTTTGTATGGACGAGAGACCAAGATGGATGGTGTGTCGTTAATGTATCTGGCATTTGGTGTCTAGCTACTGCTCTTAGATAATTTTTATGGTCAAGAATTTCTATAAAGTTATTTTTGAAATCTTAAAATCTATCCTTACGCTCGTACTTGGTTTGTCAAGTGCAAGTCACGTCGGGATTGGGTTTCACAGAAAATCTGATACGCTCCTGACAATTTTAATCGAGCTATAGTAACTACTCAAAATCGAAGATCGACTTTAAAGAATTCGATACCAACATCAGCCAACTGCTGTGCAAAAGCAACTGCGCCTTTTTAAATCATTCAGCAAATTTTAGAACCGACAGGTGTGTGTGAATTCAAGCGGCCTTGAGGTGCAGGTAAAACACACTAAATACTGTCGTCGCGAATTGGTCAACGAAGCAGTTTCAGTGTTGGATTTCTTAAACGATCGACGACATTTCTGAAGTGAAACTAAAAACATGAAAAATCGATTCTAGGTAACAGCTGGGGTCTTTGTTGTGTTAAGGAACACATTTAAAGTAACGGAAATTTCGCCACAACCATTTCACTCGGCAATTCTTTACAATTTGCCTGATAACATAGCTCAATAGCAATCGGTGTATTCAAAACGATGGCAAAGTGTGCCGCGTCAGTTCTGTTGGCGGTCTGCCTGACAATTGCACTGCCGCATGGTGAGTTTCACTTTAGCGAGTTTGAGAAGCTGCAACACAGTTTTGACAACCGCCATTTTGCTGCATGGTCAGCCACTGATCTCACGGCTGTTTCCAGCTGTTGCCCTGCTATGGACACTTGGGTACGCGTGCCGCGTTCGGACAGGGTCGTTCGTCGCGTTTCATACGTATATTTTGCCGCGGCCTGATGTATGCGTGTCCGTGAACTTGCCCTTAAACCTGCGATTTCACTGATGCTCGACTTATTATAGTACTATAGTAACTGCATAGGCTAGTATACTTAAATGTACATGTCACATATGTCGCCAATCCACAGCCTCTCTATCGTCTAGCCCGAACATCAGGTCGAAGATGTCGGCTAAGATTCGGTCAATGTACACGTCCATCCCTGGCGGCGTTGTCTGCTCCAGCTGTCTGGTCAGTTCATTCCGCCGGCAGAGAGTCAGCCACAGCAGCGATGATTTCCCAGTCAGCGAGCTGAATGCCAGGCTGTCCCGCTACCCGGCCAAGGCTAGGGACAAGCTGCGAGTGCTGCAGTTTGGCTCCAACGCCAAGACAACCTTCGAGGATTCCCAGTGAGTAACGATCGAGTCTTAACGAGCCAATTATCAGCTTGTTCGAAGTTGAACAGATATGACTTTAACGTCCGATATTTTTTCAGCATCAACATCAACCCGAACCACGCGACCAAGAGTACATACTTTGGCATCGCTGAGCGAGTTGGCAGCCGTGTCCACCTTGGCATGGTCAGCACCGACATTGTGGCCACCCTGGTGCACAAGTACAATGTATACACTAGGAGGGTGTGCCGCAGAATCATTTTCTGGAAGAAGTGCAAGAACCACACTATCCGCGAGCGCCGGGGCTACCATGGCGACGAGATTCGCAAGATCGACACCGCCCTGCAGTCTGAGACGTTGAAGGTGTTCCTGGAGAGCCTCAGCCGAATTAACGTGTGAGCTGCAGCTGCTGATCGTCAACTGCAGCTATAGAGACAGCGAAGATTTATAAACCTGGAAACTTGAAGAAATTTTACAAAAATCTTGGTGGACTGGGCTCTTAATTAAAATATATTTTCAATTTAATCAAAGTTGAAACAGGTCGTCTCTTCGTAATGAACAGATATATTATTTTACAAAGTGGTAAAGTTTTACCTTCAAGTTTTCCGTTGTTTTTTTCACCTCTTGATCGACCAACAAATATCCCTCATCCCTATATGAACTCGGCAAAATTAATGTTCCTCGATGAGGCAGTTGAATCCGTGTTGCCTAGCGATTGACACATCCGCGTCACATTTGGACGCTGAAACGCGCGGTCGTCGGCTCAAAGGGTCGTCAAATCGTTTGTTCCCAAAAAATATCGCCTGCAGCTCCTGTACGTGATGGTAAAAACTTTTTTTACTTTGGTGTATAACCACGCGCGCGTACATGTAAACGACAAAAGGCGCGGGACGTCAGAGCGTAATTCAGTGAACTTTGTCATAAAGATGCATTAGCCAGACAAAAAATGCGTTGCCATGAAAAAAAGCGCAAAATTTTTTTGAAATCTTCGACGATGTAGGTGCGATATCGATACGCCCTAAAACAACTAAAGTTCTCTATGCAAAGGCGAGAAATTTTTTACCCTCTTTTAGACTCAGTCGGAAATGTAGTATATTGTTGTTTACCATGCAACCGTCTGAAACTATATTCAAAACTAAAAAAATATTGTAAAGCCTTCTAAAGTAATGAGGAGGTGCGCCCCGTCGGAAATGAGAGGATGACAGAAATCCAAAAGGGCACCTAGTTTGTGCAGTACGATTTTGAGTTTATATAAATTCCCTTGTATTGTATTCCAGTAAGCTAGCCACTGCTTCACTGATATTTTATAGCTGCTTTTGAGAAAGGTATTTCGGTTTCAAATATGCCTTTTTGGGGTTAAAGATTACGTTTGCCGTAACGCCAAATTTTTGTTGTTCAATGTTTTTTAAATTCTGAATTCTAGGAAATTGACAAAATATGTTCATAGAGCGCCTCAAGGTTACGATGGGTTCCTGACAGCCTTTGTTGCAGTATAAACAATATTTAACACATATAATAGACCATTTACCTGATACTAAAGTACTGATTAGTTTAATGCCCATCCAAATTTTTATAATAAGCACAGCGCAATTTGTATTAGGGAGCTAAGGGTAGGCAGGCTTACTGTGCATTTCCCGCTTTCTGTGGCAGTGGCTGTACCTCCGCTCCTTCATCTGACTATTTACATAGTTCAGTTATATTATTATTATTATTATTATTGAGGTGCGCACGCCGATTGGGTGCTGATTTTTTTATTTATTTTATGTTTGAGGCTGAACAATTCGGTTTTTTTAAAAGAAGGCGATAGGAAAACAGGAGCATGCATAAGATTAATTTTAGGTGATTAAAATAAAAAAAACTAATTTTTTAAATAAACAAAGCCATTAAAACAAAAAATGTAATATTCAAATTTAAAGAGAAAAAAACAGACTGAATGAAGAATAGGCCTAGCTATTGTGTTTTTGCATTCTAACTATGGGCCTCAGGGCAGTGGCTTTTTTATCTAGCTTTAAGTATGCTTTCTATGAAGTCCACAAAACTTTCTGTTAAGTCTGTGCTTTCCTGTGCCATAAAATACACAATTTTGTCATCAGCTGTTAGGCTTGATCGAGATTTCGAACAGTACCTTCCACTTTCTCTATGAATTTATTTCTAATTGGAACATAAATCGACCAATCACATCTAAAGTTATAGGCCTAACCATAAGTATTTTAATATATTGAATACCTATCTATCCATCCTCCTATTGATTTTTGGCCTTGTGTTTCGATGGAACAGTGATACAAATGGTGCAAATACTTCTATTGAACTGAGCATTTTAGTCAAGCCACATGAGTTTTTGACACGTTACCAGGTCCAGTAGGCCTAGGCTAAATTGTAGACTATTTTTATTACTGTGGCTATAAGATCTGCTTATTGGCATGGAATATACTGTGTTAATAGACTAATGATAACTCTACACTACTGTACAGTACAGGACATTCCTGCATTTGCATGTTCTAGCTTTAATGCCTATGTCATTGTTGGGTGATTTCTAAACTTATTATTTATTAGTGCATTTTAATTAAACTATTAAGCTATAAGGCCCACATATTTTCATTTACATGATATATCTAACTGATCTAATAGTTATAGGCTATTATTATATATTTAATACAATTTTATAATGACACTCACATTTTTTTGGATTGGGTCCTGAATTTTTTCAAGGGTGTTAGGATTACATATTAGCACTTATTGTATGATAAGTAGGCTAGGTGCTTTTTCAAAACATTATTTAAATTTTAGATTTAAATTTTAATTGAAAAAACTACTAGTCCCTAAAATCCAAGAAATGTCTTGCAAGGACAGGTTTGAATTATAAAATACTAGAGTCTAGTTGACCACAGTCCTGTTTCTATGGCTATTGCCTAATATATATATTAAAAGTCTAGATTGTTACATTTTTTTAATATTATGTTTCATACTTGAACTTCAATCCTTAAAATATTATGCATTTTTTGTTTTATTTATATTCTTCACATTAAAAGCCTTAACCACTATATCAAGAAACAAGTTGAAAATTTATTTCTCAATATTTTAAATAGCTAGGCTATTGTGTCTATTGCAGGGGTTGGCAAACTCTAGCATCTAGCCCACTGGCCTGATGCAGCCCTCAAAGCTACCAAATACAGCCCATTTCCCCTTCCTAGACACATAGTTAGGCCTAAGGTATCCTGTTTAGTGTTTCATCTCTCCCCTGTCTCATCTTCTAACCCCTGTCTCATCTCTCACTGTGTCTCAACCTTCCCGTGTCTCGTCTTTCCCCATCATATTTCTATGCCGATGTCGTCTTTTCGGTTCTCTCTTTAGCCCTAATAATAAGTTTTTTATATACTAAGCTAGCTAATATGTTTGCCGACCCCTGCTTTATAGGCACCAAAATTTTACTTAAAAAATCAATTTCAATACTTGGCAATAGTCAATTACTCTTTTAAAAGAAATAATCTTTCTTTTTCAGTGTGAAATTTCCTAACGACATTAAACTAGAAGGTAAAATTTCATTACCAAATCCTGCAGTTTGAAGGCCTACTTCAGCCACAGTCAGTCAGTGAAATAGCACTATTAATTTAGCCAACCATCTAGCATGAAAGTGCTCTGCCTTGTCTGCAGCAAGCGCTGCAAAGGCGAAGTTCTGCGCGTACAGGATCGCTATGTGCACAAAGGCTGTTTCGCCTGTTGCCAGTGCAGGCGCAGTCTGGAACGCGGCGGCTTCTTTCTGCGCGACGGCAAGCTTTACTGCCCGGACGACTTCGCCCGACTACACGGCGTCCGATGTCGAGGCTGCGGCGGCGCCGCCACCGGCGAGGTAGCCACCGCCATGGGCGCCACCTTTCATCCGGCCTGTTTCCGCTGCGAAGGCTGCCAGGCGCCGTTCAGGTTGGCGTGGAATCCTGATATTGTCCAGACAGGAGGGATTGGACGGGACACATATAAGACACGGGATAGATAGATAGTGGAGGGATGGAGACACTGGAGGATAGAAAACGAATAGGTAGATGGATAACAGCGGAGAGAAGACCCAGTTTATCTAGTTTCCTCTCGCCACCTCCATCCTCCCAATCCGGCAGTCCCGGAGACCGAGTGGTCCTCTGGCCAGAGCGAGACGCCTTCCTGTGCCGCGACTGCGCCCAAACTGAAACTGCCCTGCGCCAGCCGCTGTCCATCGCCACGGACAACAATGGCCTTAGCAACGAGGAGCCTAGCATTGCGCCGAAACTGGCGGCCCCGGTGTCGGCCGAGGCGTCAGGTAGCAGCCGTCGCTATAGCAACGACGATTTCGATAGTTCAACTCGACGCGATCTAGTCGGCTCTGTGGACGGCCTTAGCAACGGCGGTGCTCGCAGCGTTATTAGCAACGCCGGTGGTGGTGTCAGCGTTACGCCGGCTACGTCAGCTAGTCGAAGCGTCGCCGCGTCTCGTAGCGGACCGCAGCGGAGGACGCGGTCCTACCTCAGCATCCAGTCCGAGATCGAGTCCCGACTGCCGCCGAGTGATCGCTACCGACGTGGTCTCTCGCCCTGCGGCTCGGTTCGTTCGCTCAGTCCGCGACGACAGCTGCGCCAGCAGCAACAGCAGCAGCAGCAGCACTTTCACGTGCCTCAACCGCAGCAGACTCACCCGCCGACTTCGCGATCGACAATGTCGATAACAACGGCTCCGTCAACGCCGGCCTCCCTGGCTTCGATGTCGCGTCGATCGCGCAGCGTCGCCGGCGGCGCCTCTCGACCCGGCAGCATCGGCGGCGGTCGTCGACGACGCTCCCCGTCGGTTGGCGGCGGCGGCGCAGTCAGCGCCGACGAAGACGAGAACGATCCTGTGCTTCTAAGCCAATTCCCGGGCGCATCCAAGCCCGACCTAAGCCGGCCGGCGCCAATTGAACGCGACGACTGGCCCTGCCCGCCGTTGGCCGCCCTGCTGCCTGATCGACGCGGCCGGCAGCGAAATCGACAGCGCTCTCCGGAGCCGGAGACTCCCAGCGGCGATCGCTCGTCGACTAGAGCTACTCGCCAGCTGGTCGCAGGTCAGTTGGAACTGGGCTGCCTGGGCTCCGCTCTATTGCTCTCCGGTGACAGCGGCATGGGCGGCGGTGTCGGGCGCAGCTCCGGCGGCTTGTCGATGCGATTCTCGCCATCAATTGGTGAAGATTGATTCATAGCTGACCACTTGATTCTTCCCCGTTCCTTAATCTTAGAACTCGATTCTTCCCAGATCCCAAATCTTAGAACTCGATTCTTCCCAGATCCCAAATCTTAGGACTTGATTCTTCCCAGATCCCAAATCTTAGAACTCGATTCTTCCCAGATCCCAAATCTTAGGACTTGATTCTTCCCAGATCCCAAATCTTAAAACTCGATTCTTCCCAGATCCCAAATCTTAGGACTTGATTTTTCCCAGATCCCAAATCTTAGGACTTGATTCTTCCCAGATCCCAAATCTTAGAACTCGATTCTTCCCAGATCTCAAATCTTAGGACTTGATTCTTCCCAGATCCCAAATCTTAGAACTCGATTCTTCCCAGATCCCAAATCTTAGGACTTGATTCTTCCCAGATCCCAAATCTTAGAACTCGAGTCTTCCCAGATCCCAAATCTTGGGACTCGATTCTTCCCAGATCCCAAATCTTAGAACTCGAGTCTTCCCAGATCCCAAATCTTAAGACTTTGATCCACGGAACTTAGTCTTGCTTTAATTCGTCGTCATTTAGGGCTAAAAGTTTTTGGAAGCCAAGTTAAGAAAACCAATTATCTGCTGTCGCATTTTAACTATCACAGACTCTTCGCTGCATAATCAACTTCTGCAACAGCGGCCAGACAACGAGACAACGTCGGAGTTGGGCGATCGCCGATCATTGTCTAGCGCGGCGTCGCCCCGACCCGGCTACACAATGGGACTGTTGGCTAGCAGCGCTGGAATTTCCGACTAATTAAAAAGTGGCGTGTAAAATTATAGACTTATTTTTGTTCAGAACGCTACTCAGATACTCTCGGCATATTGGAACCTTTTGGACAGGTGTCATTCACGCATTCGTTGCTGTAAGATATAGTCGAGATTCTATTTTTAGAAAACTCAAAATCGGGGAATCCCATTGAAGAGTTACTCATTAAAAACGCCTTAAATCATAGAAATTAACTTTATCGAAGATCCTGGAAATTCCCTTTGCTGGAAATCCTGGTATTTCTATTTTTGGAAGTCTAATATAGGAATTCCCCTTGCTCGGGAATGATAGAAGTTTATTTTTTTCAGAAAACCCACCGTGTCAGTGCTCGGGAAATCCCGTTTTAAGAAATCCCCTCCCTGTCACTTTCTCACAATTTTCGTCTTGACTTTTGGTATTCATGACTCATTCTATTTTCATTCTTCAAATTTTATGTAGCTGTACCTGTACCCATGTCTTAGTTTATTTTGTCCTATTAACTGTTGTTTTTGCCTCAGCTACCTTAGAAACATTTGCAAATTTATTTTTTTCTATAAAAACTCTGCGTTAATTTTATCTGGTTTCTGTTTATTATGAAGCAGATGATTTCGCTACTTTCTTTAATCAGCTTTTATATTTTCCTTTCGAAAATTATAACATGCACTTTCCAACAACTTCAGGCAAGTAAAACTTCAGGGAAGTGAAACTTTAGGGAAGTGAAACTTCAGGGAAGTGAAACTTCAGGAAAGTGAAACTTCAGGAAAGTGAAACTTCAGGAAAGTGAAACTTCAGGGAAGTGAAACTTCAGGAAAGTGAAACTTCAGGGAAGTGAAACTTCAGGAAAGTGAAACTTCAGGAAAGTGAAACTTCAGGAAAGTGAAACTTCAGGGAAGTGAAACTTCAGGGAAACTTTAGGGAAGTGAAACTTCAGGAAAGTGAAACTTCAGGAAAGTGAAACTTCAGGAAAGTGAAACTTCAGGAAAGTGAAACTTCAGGAAAGTGAAACTTTAGGGAAGTGAAACTTCAGGGAAGTGAAACTTCAGGAAAGTGAAACTTCAGGGAAACTTCAGGGAAGTGAAACTTTAGGGAAGTGAAACTTCAGGAAAGTGAAACTTTAGGAAAGTGAAACTTTAGGAAAGTGAAACTTTAGGAAAGTGAAACTTCAGGAAAGTGAAACTTCAGGGAAGGTGAAACTTCAGGAAAGTGAAACTTCAGGAAAGTGAAACTTCAGGAAAGTGAAACTTCAGGAAAGTGAAACTTCAGGGAAGTGAAACTTCAGGGAAGTGTTGGGTTGTGTTTAGTCTTAGCATATTCGTTACTGTAATTTTTTACACTTCTGTTAACAGCTTTTAGCTGCCCTGATAATATTTTTATTAGTTATATTTATTTGCAATTCGTTTTGTCTCTTTGCAACAGGCAATCTCCTTTAGATGTATGCAAAAAAATCTTTTTTTCTGAACTAAGATAGGCCTTTTGATATTGAAAATCTGTTAGCGAATACCTTGTATTAATTGAAGCAGTCTTTTATATATTTTTTGCTGCAATCTTCAAGTGCTGTGCGCTAGCCTAAATGATATTTTGCTACTATTTAGCTTGTAATAACTTCGCTTAACGCGCGCTTTTTGCTTTGCACATATCTTTTAGCAATATTATTGTACTTTTATTATTTAACATGAAAGCTACACTATCACAAATCTATAAATTTTTTGTTTAGCTATGAGGGTTTATTCACCTATAACAGATCTAGTTAATGGATCTATTGCAGATCTAGTCGAGATCTATGGCAGATCTAGTCAGATCTAAGACAGATCTAGATGAGATCTATGGCAAATCAGACGAGATCTATGGCAGATCTAGACGAGATCTATTGGTAAATCTAGACGAGATCTATTGTTAGATCTAGACGAGATCTATTGGTAGATCTAGACGAGATCTATTGGTAGATCTAGACGAGATCTATTGGTAGATCTAGACGAGATCTATTGTAGATCTAGACGAGATCTATTGGTAGATCTAGACGAGATCTATTGGCAGATCTAGACGAGATCTATTGGTAAATCTAGACGAGATCTATTGTTAGATCTAGACGAGATCTATTGGTAGATCTAGACGAGATCTATTGGTAGATCTAGACGAGATCTATTGGTAGATCTAGACGAGATCTATTGGTAAATCTAGACGAGATCTATTGGTAAATCTAGACGAGATCTATTGGTAGATCTAGACGAGATCTATTGGTAGATCTAGACGAGATCTATTGTAGATCTAGACGAGATCTATTGGTAGATCTAGACGAGATCTATTGGTAAATCTAGACGAGATCTATTGGTAAATCTAGACGAGATCTATTGGTAGATCTAGACGAGATCTATTGGTAGATCTAGACGAGATCTATTGTAGATCTAGACGAGATCTATTGGTAGATCTAGTTAATTGATCTCTAGTAGATCTAGTCAAGGTCTATGGCAGATCTCATTAAGGTCAATCAATCAGTCTGATCAATAACTTGTGATATGCTTAATCCTCTGTGACATATTTATTTAAACCCATCTAACGTTATACTGAAGTATTGCGTAGCGCTTTTAAGATACAGAATTGATTATAATTGATGTCTAGTCTAGCCAGGTTAATCTAGTTGCTAAGCAATCATAGTCATTCCATCTGCCGCTGTGTTTGACTGGCGAGGTTATTTTATCAGCTTGTTTGTGTATTTTTGTCCAGTTTTTGCTAGCTAAACTATATTCAGATATTTTTGTTAATTTTCTTTTGCGAATACCGTAGCAGATTTAGTATCCTGGCTAGGCAATTTATTTTGAAACCCTGAATATGCATTCTCTGTTGTATTTGGAATAATTAATTTATATTGCTTTTGCAATGCTATTTCCCACGTAAAATTCCCCACTCAATACCAACTTTCTCGCCGCGCTAAAACTTCTTAAATGAAATAGATATTTATTTATGTTAAATATTGTCTCTTCTGCTTCTTATTTTCCTTAGCGAATAAAGAAGAGAATGTGGTGAAAGAAAAATTGGAGAGACAATGTGTGTTCATTGATTCTTCTTTGTTTACTTGCTATGTGGATAATAATAATAGACACCCAGAACTGACACATAAAGACACAGGACAGAAAGAAAGACAATAAGAACTGATAGACACTCAGAAGAGCCCTTTGGACACCCTGAGGACAGGCAGAGAGACACCCAAACCTGACTTTAGGACACTCTGAGGACAGGCAGAGAGACACCCAAAACTGACTTTAGGACACTCTGAGGACAGGCAGAGAGACACCCAAAACTGACTTTAGGACACTCTGAGAACAGGCAGAGAGACACCCAAAACAGACTTTAGGACACTCTGAGGACAGGCAGAGAGACACCCAAAACAGACTTTAGGACACTTTGAGGACAGGCAGAGAGACACCCAAAACTGACTTTAGGACACTCTGTGGACAGACAGAGAGACACCCAAAAACAGGCTTTAGGACACCCTGAGAACAGACAGAAAGACACCCTGAACAGGCAGAGAGACACCCAGGACAGACAGAAAGATACCAAAACTTCGTAATACGAAGTCTTAAAACACTTTGGAATCTACGAGTAATTAAGCGCTAAAACAATGTTATTATACTCAATTACTTAAAACCGTGAAGGTTGTGTTTTTGAACGCGTTTTTTGAACCCTGGATAAAAATTTCTATACAGATAAAGCAATTGTACTCAATAGTACTCAATGTTTAAATAGGAAATTGCTTGGAGTTTGTCTTCTGGTGTTTTTAATAAAAAATGCACATTTTGTAAAGCACCAATCAACTTTGCAGAGCAAGGAAAGACTTAGACTTAGCTCGTTGTTATGGAGACTAGCCGCTAAAAACCAAGTGTTTGTTTACCCGTCCTAGAGAGAGAGAGACAGACCCACCCGACTATGACTACGACTCAGTCACTGACTGACTGTGCAATGCTCACTTTGCTCCATATCCCATGCTTTCCCATTTCTAAACTGATCTCAAATTCTGATCGATTCGATATGCCTAATTTCGATCAGTTTTTTTATTCATGCATATAAGCTGCGTTTATAGTAATGCAGAAGACACTATGGTCTCTGCCTTATATAATTTGCACTGTTCTACCAGGGCTTTGAAACTATTAAATTGGATCAATTTCTTTGGGCATTAAATAATTTACGTACGTATTACTAATATATTTTAATCTAGTAGTATGTACTAGTAGTATATATAGAAATCTCATGGAAAATTGTGTGGTAAAATTTATAGTGATTATTTTCAATTTGCTGAGTGCTTTTAAGCACTTAAATACTCAAATATTTTATCTGATCTTCTGCAACATTTTAAATTGTACAGATAAATTACACTATTGTTATTTCCATACTACTGTTAAATATATTGGTCGACTGAAATTATTAAAATTGCACAAAATACGATGGGGCTTTAGATCTATAAACGAGTGGTTAGAGCGTTGGATTCTACGACTTCAAGGTCTTGGGTTCGATTCCTGACTCCACTGAAACAATTTGTGTCCTTTAGCAAAGACACTTAACTTCTGCATTGCTTCTGAATCGCATTAATTTTATGAAATCAGGAAGTACAGTTAAACAGTTTCCGTTATCAAAAACGGCCAAAACAAAACGAAACGAAATCCGGCACTGTGGTTCGCCGCTTTTCAAGGGACGCATTATCAACGGGTCCCGATAGAATATTAGGCGAATATTAGTTGCAAATATTAGCCAGTTGCACCAGTTTAGCGAAATGCAAAACGATGCGCACGACAAAAACTTCCAGTTGAAATTTAGTCAGAACTACCTGCTTGCGGAGTCACTCAGGCCGTCTTGTCCTGCGGTTTATCTGCAGTCCATAGCGGCTTGTTCAAACCGCAGAGACTTTGCCTGTGTCTGCGGAACTCTGCACTTTGCTCAAACAGGCCTGCACTGCTCTCCTATCGATCATAGAGTCTGGCAGCCAACGCACTACGCCATCGTCATGGCAACCTCGACGTCAACAAACGTAACCGCTATGGACGACTCGGTGGCAGTTGCGGCAGCTGCTGCGTCAACTGGACCGAAGATCAACTTCAGTCGTTATCAGAGCATCGAGCGGATTCACACCGCAAGTCGCAACGAACGAAGGAGGACCAATGTAAGCCGAGGGCCCTCTTAATTTATGCATCAATTAGGGTCCAAAAAACTGACGGGAATAATTTGAGCGTTTTTTGAGAATCTACTCTTAATTGGCTGCTCAAAAACTTCGCTCGCTCAGTTGTTGTAGCCTAGCGGTTAGAGCGTCGGACTCCACTGAAAATTTTGTGCCTTTCAGCGCCTTTATTATTATCATTAAAACTAACTCGGCATGATAGCCCGCCAATGAGGACAAAGCACAATATCCGATAGGAGGAAGACACAGGCTAAAAGCTAAAAGCAGACACCGGGTCCTTTCCACGTGCTCAAAAAGGGAGAATTGACGAATTCCTCCGATAAGAGATAGTATTGCAGTCCTCAAACAAGAGCAGAGCATGCTGAGCAGCTGATGCTCGAAGATCCCGCTGACACACTCGGCGACCTACCGTCGTCACCGTGCTGAAACAGCCGCGTTCGACGCTGCAAAAAGCTGCCACCGCGGCTGGCCTCATTTCAGACCGGCCAACAGCGGCCGGCAGTCGAGGCTTCCAGGCGAAGATGCTTCAGCAGAGGATTGCAGATGTCGGCGTCCAACACTGGCACAAGATGCAAACAAATTTTCGCTTCTCTCTCCAGTGACGTCATCGGTGCTGACGCCAGGTTTGTCGGGCCGTTTGGCAGCAGAAATTGTAAGTGTCGCTTTTTTCCTCCATAGCACCGCAATTCCATTCAGTGCAGATGGGAATTTCTCATCGAACAACCGCTTCGAATTCCAGTGCTGTACTTCGATTTTGTCGCTTCCGGCAGGTAAGAAATGTGATTATCGCTTGAAAACTTTCAAAATTTCTATCGAAAGTTCGGCAGTTCGAATCTGCAGATAGTGTTTGAACTGCAGACTAGGCTTTATAGTACAAGAACCTCTCTAACAAAGCAAAAGGCTTCTCTGTTTAGTAGTTGCTACCCGAGATTCACTCGCCTCACCTTTTGCGAGTGCAGCATCTCAAGTTTCATGTATCTGAGCCCATTTCTGAGCGCCTAACGAGCGCGTAGCAATAAAAGTACTTTTATAAGAGCGATAGAACCTCGTCAGACATCCGACAAAGAAAGTTTGACGAGAGAAAACAGCTAGGCATGATCGGGTCGATGGCTTGTTCCTAATTCCCTATGATCTCTAGTTATGTCTTGACTATACTAATGTGTCTTGGCAGACTTTTGCATCTGGGTTTTAGCAAAGACTGTACACTTGTTTTAAAACTGGAACAGCATATTGTGGCTTGTATTGAATTAGCAGTGATGAAGATGAGAGTCTGCAGGTCGGTGACCTCCGTCTCGAACACATACTGGGCCTTATCTCATCTCTCCCCAGTCTTATCTCTCCCCAGTCTCATCTCTCCCCAGTCTCATCTCTCCACTGTGTCATCTCTCCACTGTCTCATCTCTCCACTGTGTCATCTCTCCACTGTCTCATCTCTCCCCTGTCTCATCTCTCTCCAGTCTTATCTCCCCCTGTCTCATCTCTCCCCAGTCTTATCTCTCCCCAGTCTCATCTCTCCCCTGTGTCATCTCTCCACTGTGTCATCTCTCCACTGTCTCATCTCTCCACTGTGTCATCTCTCCCCTGTCTCATCTCTCCCCAGTCTCATCTCTCTCCAGTCTTATCTCCCCCTGTCTCATCTCTCCCCTGTCTCATCTCTCCCCTGTCCCATCTCTCCCGTGTCTCATCTTTCCACTGTCTCATCTCTCCACTGTCTCATCTCTCCCCTGTCTCATCTCTCTCCAGTCTTATCTCCCCCTGTCTCATCTCTCCACTGTCTCATCTCTCCACTGTCTCATCTCTCCACTGTCTCATCTCTCCCCAGCGGCGCTCAGACTTGCTTGTCGAAGCTTCGGTGTCACGATTAGCGTCTGCTGTTCAGATTGCATATTGAATTCGTTCTGAACCCCTCTGGACAGAAGCGTCCGCAGCATCGAGACCTACCTCCAGTCGACCGTGCTGCCATTATATGGTAACACGCACAGCTCCGGTTCAGCCGTGTCGCGCCAGACAACCAGCTTTCGCGAGGAGGCCCGCCAGCTGATCAGACGAAGCGTGAACGCCGGGCCCCAGGATGCCGTTGTCTTTTGCGGCTCGGGCGCCACCGGCGCCATTCACAAGCTCATCGGCGTGCTAGAGGTCAGCCGCAAGCAGACCGTTGTTCTCTACGGCCCATTCGAGCACCACTCAAATATGCTGCCTTGGAAGGAGGCCGCCAGTCTTTGCGTCCGAGTGCCGGAGAACGCCGATGGCGGTGTCGACATGGCCTTCTTGGAGGCGCAGCTGCGGCTTCACTCAAGCAGTGGCTCTACCGACCTGCTGCTCATCGGGGCCTTCTCAGCTGCCAGCAATGTCACCGGCATCCTGACTGACACGCGCGCCGTCACCCGACTGCTGCACTCTTACGGCGCCCTGGCCGTCTGGGACTTCGCCTGTGCCGGGCCCTACGTCGGCATCGACGTTAACGCCGAGCCAGACTGCAGCTTCGACGCCGTGTTCCTGTCGCCGCACAAATTCCTCGGCGGCCCTGGCACGCCCGGCCTGCTGGTTGCTAAGCGACGCCTGTTCGGCAACGCCATACCGCATCAGGCCGGCGGGGGCACCGTTGTCTACGTCACCAAAGACAAGCACCAATACGAAGCTGACATCGAGGTCGGTGGTAGAATAAGTAGAAGGACCATGGGGGGATTTTAAATAGCCAAGTGCCTACTTCAAGATAGCTCCAAAAACCGAATGACCGAGTTTCTGAATCTACATTTTCCGCCCATTAGGATGAACTAGCCTTCAAAGCCGCCAGAGTCAGCATCGTCGAGATATTCAGCGATTCTTGTTGGAGACCCTGGTGACAAGGACAAATAAAAGTTCTCTGATTTATGCAAAATAGTCAAAAATGATAGCCGGCAGCTACATGATGAATATTTTGTGAGCGGAAAAATTATGCCTAGCTCGTACATTGGTGATTTTTGCCACCAAACACTCAACGAGAAATCTTTGAATATCTCGACGTTGCCGATGGTTTGTGATCCTGGAAGTTGTTTCATCGGATAGAGCAGTAAATTTTAGCCTGTGTTCTGTATTTTCACGGCGATTGGGTGAATATTTTAGGAGATACAGAAAAAAAGAAAAATGTGGTTTTTTTTAATAACACCCTGTGCTCTTTCTGCTGTTCATTACGCGATACTATAAGGTTACCCAATAAAATAGTTTGTTGAAAAAGTAAAACTAATTCTGAACCCAATCACCTCATTCGTCACTAGGTTAGAGAAGAGGGTGGCACCCCCGCCATTGTGGACTGTGTCCGGTGCGGCCTAGTCTTCCAACTCAAGTCGAAAATTGGAGAAGCCACCATTCATTCGCGAGAACTGGAGCTAGTCAGGTTCGGAACTAAACTCTGTGTTAACTGGTGGGAAATAGATGGATCTTCTTACCCTAACAAGAGTTCAGCGAGCTACTGTTTTGAATTTTAGTTGGGCCTGGCGAGTGTTTCCCAACATCAAGAACCTGGTGGTACTCGGTAGTCGACTGCTGCCAAGGCTGCCAATTTTTTCATTCCTGGTGCGCCATCGCCAGACTGGCCGATTTGTGCATCACAACTTTGTCGCCACTCTGCTCAACGATCTCTACGGTATCCAGTGCAGAGCCGGCTGCGCTTGTGCTGGGCCGTACGCCGCGGTGAGTCTGTTCTCATCGATCGATTCGAGTTCTTCTTCTTCTTATTGTTGAAATGGTCTTCTTTGATAGTTTGCGCATCAAGGAATGTATTGTTCGATATTTTGTGCATCAAAGATATATTTCTTGATAGTGTGTGCATTACTATCTTCTCAACGTGGTCTCTCTAGAATGTGACGTCATCACGACCTACTAAAGATGTCTTCTTCGCTAGTTTTTTTTCTGTACGGATGTGTTCTGCAATAGTTTGATGTGTCAAGTACTTCATTTTACGCATGTTTTTTTCGAAAATTATTGTCTACTAGATATCCTTGCTTATTTGTAGGGCCAAATCTAACAGAAGCCAATTAAAATTTCAGGATTTACTTGGGCTTGACGATCACATGACTGAGAGGTTTACGTTCTTCTTGAATGGAAGGTGAGAAAAGCTAAGAAAAAGGGAAAATGTTACGATTCTAAATACTCGTAAAACCACAAAATTTCTTTATCTGCGCATTTTACTGTCATTTGCAGAGCTAAGTCTTCCTCCCATTTGGAAATATTCAAGTGAGTCCGTTAACCTGATGCTAATCTGAATCAACGAAACGAAGCCAGTGCAAAATATTTTTCCCCATCCAATTAGACCCGGCTTTGTTCGGCTCAACCTGCCGTTCTTTTACGACGATCAGTTAATCGCCTTCGCCTTTAGAGCCATCGACATGGTGTGCAGACACGGCTGGCGACTCCTCCCAGAGGTGCGTTAACAATCGATGGATGTGTCGCTGTTGAATGTGCTAGGTCTAGATTTTTGACGTCATGACAGCGTCAGATATCTTAGGGATTTGCTCTCTCTAGAATGTGACGTCATGATGGACTGTTACTTATCAATGTGTCAGCCTCTAGAATGTGACGTCATGATGGACTGTTACTTATCAATGTGTCAGCCTCTAGAATGTGACGCCATCATGGACTGTTACCTATCAATGTGTAGCCTCTAAAATTTGACGCCATCATGGACTGTTACTTATCAATGTGTAACCTCTAGAATGTGACGCCATCATGGACTGTTACCTATCAATGTGTAGCCTCTAGAATTTGACGCCATCATGGACTGTTACTTATCAATGTGTAACCTCTAGAATGTGACGCCATCATGGACTGTTACCTATCAATGTGTAGCCTCTAGAATGTGACGCCATCATGGACTGTTACCTATCAATGTGTAGCCTCTAGAATGTGACGCCATCATGGACTGTTACTTATCAATGTGTAGCCTCTAGAATGTGACGCCATCATGGACTGTTACTTATCAATGTGTAACCTCTAGAATGTGACGCCATCATGGACTGTTACCTATCAATGTGTAGCCTCTAGAATTTGACGCCATCATGGACTGTTACCTATCAATGTGTAGCCTCTAGAATTTGACGCCATCATGGACTGTTACCTATCAATGTGTAGCCTCTAGAATTTGACGCCATCATGGACTGTTACTTATCAATGTGAAGCCTCTAGATTGTGACGTCATCATGGACTGTTACCTATCAATGTGTAGCCTCTAGAATGTGACGCCATCATGGACTGTTACTTATCAATGTGTAGCCTCTAAAATTTGACGCCATCATGGACTGTTACTTATCAATGTGTAGCCTCTAGAATGTGACGCAATCATGGACTGTTACTTATCAATGTGTAGCCTCTAGAATGTGACGCCATCATGGACTGTTACTTATCAATGTGTAGCCTCAAAAATTTGACGCCATCATGGACCGTTACCTATCAATGTGAAGCCTCTAGATTGTGACGTCATAATGGACTGTTACCTATCAATGTGTAGCCTCTAGAATGTGACGCCATCATGGACTGTTACCTATCAATGTGTAGCCTCTAAAATTTGACGCCATCATGGACTGTTACCTATCAATGTGAAGCCTCTAGAATGTGACGTCATGATGGACTGTTACTTATCAATGTGTAGCCTCTAAAATTTGACGCCATGATGGACTGTTACTTATCAATGTGTAGCCTCTAAAGTGTGACGCCATCATGGACTGTTACCTATCAATGTGTAGCCTCTAAAATTTGACGCCATCATGGACTGTTACTTATCAATGTGTAGCCTCTAGAATTTGACGCCATCATGGACTGTTACCTATCAATGTGTAGCCTCTAAAATTTGACGCTATCATGGACTGTTACCTATCAATGTGTAGCCTCTAGAATGTGACGCCATCATGGACTGTTACCTATCAATGTGTAGCCTCTAGAATGTGACGCCATCATGGACTGTTACTTATCAATGTGTAGCCTCTAGAATGTGACGCCATCATGGACTGTTACTTATCAATGTGTAACCTCTAGAATGTGACGCCATCATGGACTGTTACCTATCAATGTGTAGCCTCTAGAATTTGACGCCATCATGGACTGTTACTTATCAATGTGTAACCTCTAGAATGTGACGCCATCATGGACTGTTACCTATCAATGTGTAGCCTCTAGAATGTGACGCCATCATGGACTGTTACCTATCAATGTGTAGCCTCTAGAATGTGACGCCATCATGGACTGTTACCTATCAATGTGTAGCCTCTAGAATGTGACGCCATCATGGACTGTTACTTATCAATGTGTAGCCTCTAGAATGTGACGCCATCATGGACTGTTACTTATCAATGTGTAGCCTCAAAAATTTGACGCCATCATGGACTGTTACCTATCAATGTGTAGCCTCTAAAATTTGACGCCATCATGGACTGTTACCTATCAATGTGAAGCCTCTAGAATGTGACGTCATGATGGACTGTTACTTATCAATGTGTAGCCTCTAAAATTTGACGCCATGATGGACTGTTACTTATCAATGTGTAGCCTCTAAAGTGTGACGCCATCATGGACTGTTACCTATCAATGTGTAGCCTCTAAAATTTGACGCCATCATGGACTGTTACTTATCAATGTGTAGCCTCTAGAATGTGACGCCATCATGGACTGTTACCTATCAATGTGTAGCCTCTAGAATGTGATGCCATCATGGACTGTTACCTATCAATGTGTAGCCTCTAAAATTTGACGCCATGATGGACTGTTACTTATCAATGTGTAGCCTCTAAAATTTGACGCCATGATGGACTGTTACTTATCAATGTGTAGCCTCTAAAGTGTGACGCCATCATGGACTGTTACCTATCAATGTGTAGCCTCTAGAATGTGATGCCATCATGGACTGTTACCTATCAATGTGTAGCCTCTAGAATTTGACGCCATCATGGACTGTTACTTATCAATGTGTAACCTCTAGAATGTGACGCCATCATGGACTGTTACCTATCAATGTGTAGCCTCTAGAATGTGACGCCATCATGGACTGTTACCTATCAATGTGTAGCCTCTAGAATGTGACGCCATCATGGACTGTTACCTATCAATGTGTAGCCTCTAAAATTTGACGCCATCATGGACTGTTACTTATCAATGTGTAACCTCTAGAATGTGATGCCATCATGGACTGTTACCTATCAATGTGTAGCCTCTAGAATGTGACGCCATCATGGACTGTTACCTATCAATGTGTAGCCTCTAAAATTTGACGCTATCATGGACTGTTACTTATCAATGTGTAGCCTCTAGAATGTGACGCCATCATGGACTGTTACCTATCAATGTGTAGCCTCTAGAATGTGACGCCATGATGGACTGTTACCTATCAATGTGTAGCCTCTAGAATGTGACGCCATCATGGACTGTTACCTATCAATGTGTAGCCTCTAAAGTGTGACGCCATCATGGACTGTTACTTATCAATGTGTAGCCTCTAGAATTTGACGCCATCATGGACTGTTACTTATCAATGTGTAGCCTCTAGAATGTGACGCCATCATGGACTGTTACTTATCAATGTGTAGCCTCTAGAATTTGACGCCATCATGGACTGTTACTTATCAATGTGAAGCCTCTAGATTGTGACGTCATATTGGACTGTTACTTATCAATGTGTAGCCTCTAGAATTTGACGCCATCATGGACTGTTACTTATCAATGTGTAGCCTCTAGAATGTGACGCAATCATGGACTGTTACTTATCAATGTGTAGCGTCTAAAATTTGACGCCATCATGGACTGTTACTTATCAATGTGTAGCCTCAAAAATTTGACGCCATCATGGACTGTTACCTATCAATGTGAAGCCTCTAGATTGTGACGTCATAATGGACTGTTACCTATCAATGTGTAGCCTCTAGAATGTGACGCCATCATGGACTGTTACCTATCAATGTGTAGCCTCTAGAATTTGACGCCATCATGGACTGTTACTTATCAATGTGAAGCCTCTAGATTGTGACGTCATAATGGACTGTTACCTATCAATGTGTAGCCTCTAGAATGTGACGCCATCATGGACTGTTACTTATCAATGTGTAGCCTCTAGAATGTGACGCCATCATGGACTGTTACTTATCAATGTGTAACCTCTAGAATGTGACGCCATCATGGACTGTTACCTATCAATGTGTAGCCTCTAGAATGTGACGCCATCATGGACTGTTACTTATCAATGTGTAACCTCTAGAATGTGACGCCATCATGGACTGTTACCTATCAATGTGTAGCCTCTAGAATGTGACGCCATCATGGACTGTTACCTATCAATGTGTAGCCTCTAGAATGTGACGCCATCATGGACTGTTACCTATCAATGTGTAGCCTCTAGAATGTGACGCCATCATGGACTGTTACTTATCAATGTGTAGCCTCTAGAATGTGACGCCATCATGGACTGTTACTTATCAATGTGTAGCCTCTAGAATTTGACGCCATCATGGACTGTTACTTATCAATGTGTAGCCTCTAAAATTTGACGCCATCATGGACTGTTACCTATCAATGTGAAGCCTCTAGATTGTGACGTCATAATGGACTGTTACTTATCAATGTTTAGCCTTTAGAAGTGACGTCATCAGGCAAAACAACAGACGCCAGAATAAAACTGTATTCGTCGCATCCATTATCCTATAGTATGACTTCGACGCAGCCACGGGTAGCTGGCATCACCGCGACTTTCAGTCCCGTCCACACTCGCTGCACGATTGTCACTTTGCATTCAGCGACATCGCTGATTCAGCGGCATCGAGACAGGCGGCGCAAGCTGCCGCCACTGCAGCTGAAAGTCGTGACAGCCTAGAAGTGAGCCGATTCGTCCTACGAAATCACAGTGAAATTAATAATCAGATAATTATTTATTATTACAATCTAAAACTTGTCTCCAATCTCCACTCAGACTGTTGCGAACAAGGCCGAGTTTATTCTTCTAACTGCTGCCGATCGGCTCAAAAAGGTTCGTGCTCATTTTGAGCGATAGCTCAGTTTATTTTATGGATATATTCATTTGTTATTAACTGCATATCCTACTAGGTGAGCAATTGCCTTTAAAGTCAGTCACGGATGCTTATCTGTCTCTTAGACTCTTTGTTTGCTCGTCCCATGGCCCTGGATGGATCGACTTTGATAAGCGAGTTACCGGAAAATTATGACTATGAATAGAGACTATAGCAATGCTCATAGGAACATTGAGTAAGGAAAATATTAGTTAAGGACAGATAAGGATGGAATAAAATGGAATTGTAGACTGGATCTGTTTAGAGTCGGAGGATGTTAGACTTTTATTAACAGCAAAGAATGAAATGAAAATTTATTTAGAAGGGCTAAAATTTGCGTGGTCTTTCTCCAGGAGGGAAAGCGTGGTCTTTCTCCAGGAGGGAAAGCGTGGTCTTTCTCCAGGAGGGAAAGCGTGGTCTTTCTCCAGGGGGGGGAAGCGTGGTCTTTCTCCAGGGGGGAAAGCGTGGTCTTTGTCCAGGGGGGAAAGCGTGGTCTTTCTCCAGGAGGGAAAGCGTGGTCTTTCTCCAGGAGGGAAAGCGTGGTCTTTCTCCAGGAGGGAAAGCGTGGTATTTCTCCAGGGGGGGGGAAGGCGTGATCTTTCTCCAGGAGGGAAAGCGTGGTCTTTCTCCAGAAGGGAAAGCGTGGTATTTCTCCAGGGGGGGAAGGCGTGATCTTTGTCCAGGAGGGAAAGCGTGGTATTTCTACTCTCACCTATTGGTTACCTAATTCACAAAACTCTGCCAGCGAACGAGCGCCAAGGAATCGCGCGGCGGTACATCAGGCGCAAATCAGCCGCTGACGTCGCTGTTGTCAGAAGACGACGCCCGAATGCTGTGGTTCGTCCTGCCGCAGGAGGCTGCCTCTATTCTGAGCAACACCGCTAGAGCAATCGACTTCAAAGAGTTCAGCGACTGCGCATCGCAATAGTTGACCGATTAACACAGAAATGCGTACATTCGTTGAAAGTTTACATACAGAATCTGATTGGCCAAGGAGTTTGTTTTAGTTGCTATTTTTAGATGAATCGAGAATGTGATGGGAAAGTTTCCCCTTTTTTTATTACCCTAGACCCCAAACACGTGACCAACATCAGCCTACTTCATTGGCTATAAGAAGTTAGACAATTCTGCTAATTTTAGAAAGCTGTTCGTTTCCCTTTTATATTATACCCGCCAACCCAACCATGTCACCCACATCAGCCAATTTTTCTTGGTTTTTGTTAAAGTTGCTTATTGGCTAAAGTTTTTGCTATTTTTAGAACGAGATTTCGTGAGTCCCAACCATCTCAGCACCGGGTAGGTAGCAGCCAGCCAATCAAATTTAGAACCGATCTGCCGATTGAAATGGCACTTGGAACCGAAAATAAGTTAACTTGTTTAATAAGTAGTTTGTTGCAGTCACTAATTTAATTTAGAACTAATCTGAAATATATAGCTTTTTAGTCTAAAAAATTCTAACATACTATGATACTACTTAAAAAGTTAAACTGAGTACTATCCAATAGATAAAATGAATAACACAGTAAAACAGATAAGATTTTTACCATTTTGCCCCTCAGTTGCTCACAATCGACTGTAGTTTAGGATCTTCTATGCAGAAATGCGATCGATATAACCAGACAGACAATAGCGCAGCGAGAATAGTAGGAGGAAATTAAACAAAAGCAAAGTGAAAAATTTACTGCTTCACTAGGCAGTATATGAGTTATACTCGTACATCAGTTCTCATTGAAACGTTACTACACTGCCTGTGTTTGCTATTTGATGGGCTGCTCAGTTAATTCTTCCAATACTCAAAATAGATTCTGAGCAATTTTCTGACATTTGCTAGCAGGTGACTCGCGCACTCGCTCGCTCGCGCATTAGAGAAATCATCACTTAGGTCTTCTTTTGAGTCACAAACACGCTTAGCGGTGTTGTTTGGAGTGCACACTGCCACTGCTGCTGCTGCTGCTGCTGCTGCTGCTGCTGCTGCTGCTGCTGCTGCTGCTGCTGCTCCTGTGCTGCTGCTGCTGCTGCTGCTCCTGTGCTGCTGCTGCTGCTGCTGCTGCTGCTCCTGTGCTGCTGCTGCTGCTGCTGCTGCTGCTGCTGCTGCTGCTGCTGCTGCTGCTGCTGCTGCTGCTGCTGCTGCTGCTCCTGTGCTGCTGCTGCTGCTGCTGCTGCTGCTGCTGTTGCTGCTGCTGCTGCTGCTGCTGCTGCTGCTGCTGCTCCTGCTGCTGCTGCTGCTGCTGCTGCTGTTGCTGCTGTTGCTGCTGCTGCTGCTGCTGGCACTAGTTTTTTGTTTTAAAAATGGCTTCTTTAAAGTACATTTAGAGAGCTCATATTTAAATGTATTTTATGCATCACTGAAAGAATATAAGTTGTGAAATAGCTAATTATAAAATGCAACGATTTTTTTAATCTGTGAACAAACTTAAAAGAGATAAAGTTGATTGAAAAATAAAATATAGAGCGTTAGGAGATTAAAAAATAAATTTAAGAGAATGGGAGAAGGGAGAGACTGGGAGAAGGGAGAGACTGGGAGAAGGGAGAGAATGGGAGAAGGGAGAGAATGGGAGAAGGGAGAGAATGGGAGAAGGGAGAGACTGGGAGAAGGGAGAGACTGGGAGAAGGGAGAGAATGGGAGAAGGGAGAGACTGGCAGAAGGGAGAGACTGGGAGAAGGGAGAGAATGTAAGCAGGGAGACCCGAGTGAGATCACGTCGCTCCTCTTTCGTGCATGAGCATGGGCTACAGCGGACTTGACTGCTTGGTTGGAAAGGGATTTTGACTTTTCAAGGCACGCCTGGATTGGCATATACGTATGCCCTTGCCGCCCTCACAACATTGAGAGAGATAGAGAAAGAATGGGGTATACGCTGCTTGCTCGGAGAGTTTGGGACAGACTGTGGCGACCTGCTTGCCCGCCGCACAATAGGAGGAGAAGGAGAGAAAGAATTGAAAGAGATAGAAAACGGGGGCAGAAGTAGTAATTCCAGCCTCGCAGTACGTGGGAATAAAAAAAGACCCCTGTCGGAAATGCATAGATGTAAGAAGGACAGACTGGGAATGCCAAGATATGGTGCGTTAGTCGGCCTCAGCACTTCAGCCCCTTCCGCCATTAGTGATAAACACCTGATGTCAAAGATTTCTATTCATCTCAACAATTCTCGACAATTAGAAATATCTTTCTGAGAAACATGAGCGCCGACGAGTCACGCCGACTGACCCGATCTTGGGACGCCCTGGCCCTGGCTGAGTGGGCTTCCTCTAGGAGCAACAGCGGCAACCAGCAGCAGCAGCAGAATTTGCCTCTGGTAACAACGATACGCTCGGCAACCAGAAATGGCGAGCAGCAGCAGCAGCAGCAACAGCAGAAACCCTACACTTACCAGCTAGAGAGAGTGAAGCACAGTATTCGAAGGCAGAACTCCGGCACGGATGAGCTGACGCAGCAGCAGCAGCAGCAGCAGCAGCAGCAGCAGCAGCAGCAGCAGAAATGGAAGGAGAAGCAGCCACTGAGGTTGCCGGAGCCTCATCAACACACGGGCAGCAGCTACAGGCTGAGCCAGTCGCACAGCGGTGGTAGCATCAAGATGCCGCCACTGCTGCCACGACTAAACCTCAGTCCGAGGGTCTTGTCCATCGAAGATTCGCTAAATGGTCGTGGCGGCAGTGTCGGCGGCGGACAAGTGAGTCAAAGGAAAGAAATTTAGTTAAAACGGTAAATTTGCACTTAAATAAACTGATTCCTAATATCCGGTAAGCTACCAAAAAACTAAAGCCGTCCACGAGTTTGTTGTTAGTTCTTAGATAATAGCACTGCAATTCCATCTGGTCTTTATTTCGCTTTGCATTGCATTTCTCCTTACTATTAAAGATACAAACATATTGAAAGTATATGCTCGTGCACTAAAACCTGTGCACTTCCCTCTATCGCTTTTGGCATTGCTAGTTGATGCTTTACATTATCAGATTGCTTTTAATTTGAAGCGATAGCACTGCTGCCGTGGTTGTTCTTGCCTTTTTTAAATCGAAAAAAATTGTAAACTTTAACATATTTTAACTTGTTCTTGTTATGATAAGCGGGTGGGCTTTGGGGTGTGAAATGACGCTGCCTTAAAAAGGAGGGAAGATAAGCGGTGTGGACTGTGGGGTGTGAAGTGACGCCGCCTTAAAAAGGAGGGAAGATAAGCGGTGTGGACTGTGGGGTGTGAAGTGACGCCACCTCAAAAAGGAGGGAAGATAAGCGGTGTGGGCTGTGGGGCGTGAAGTGACGCCGCCTTAAAAGCAGGGAAGATAAGCGATGTGGACTGTGGGGTGTGAAGTGACGCCACCTCAAAAAGGAGGGAAGATAAGCGGTGTGGGCTGTGGGGCGTGAAGTGACGCCGCCATAAAAGCAGGGAAGATAAGCGGTGTGGGCTGGTGGTGCGAAGTGACGCCGCCTTAAAATATTTCTTTGGGATGTGATGTGGCGCTGCTTTATGGACTAGGAAGATTAGTTAAGTGAGCTGGTGGCTTTGACATTATGGGACTACTTTAAGAGTTGGTAAAACAAACGGAATAAGAAGCCTAGCCTGTGAACTAGATCGAAAAAAATAATGAAAGCTTCCCTCGACCAAGCTTTTTATTTATTCTTACTTTGAGAACAAAAATTGTGATTCTTGGACGCGTGCTTAACTAATTGTGTTCTTGTTGAGTTACACACTTGTTGCTAGCACAATATGCGTTATATTATTAATATAAAAAATATACGCTGCACTGAAAAACTGATTAACTACTTAAAAATGCGAGTTCTTAATCCTTCACTGTCCGACTCCAACTGTTCTATCTTGTTCCAACATAGTCCTATTAAATATAACAATAGTTAAGATTACCCACACATGTATACGTCTAACAGCATTGAAATTTGGGTAACTTACTTTAGACTGGAGCATTTTCCTGTCTGTATGCCCTTCAAGGTCCCTCAAAGTTTCCCTCTATTTGGGCTTTCAGTCTAATTAGAGGTGCTTATTGATCCTTTCTTTTAGTCGGCTCGGCATAGAATTCGACTCACGACTAAAAGTACAATGCACAAATGCCTATGAAAGCCTAAAGTACATAACTGTAACTATGACTGTGATACAGCGAGTTAGCCTTTTATTTGGATATTTTACCTCTTTAGATTGGTCGGTTACCTGTTAGATTGGTGGGTTACCTGTTAGATTGGTAGGTTACCTGTTAGATTGGTGGGTTACCTTTTAGATTGGTAGGCTACCTGTTAGATTGGTAGGCTACCTGCTAGATGGGTAGGTTACCTGTTAGATGGGTAGGTTACCTGTTAGATTGATAGGTTACCTGTTAGATTGATAGGTTACCTGTTAGATTGGTAGGTTGTAGAAAATATACGAGCGTATGTTGGAAATAAAAATTGTACAATCTTCAGCCTTCAAAAACTACGTAACGAATCTTATCAGAGATTATCTAGCAATTAGATTATTGACGCAAATACAAGTAAATAGATACGGCATAATAAGGATGAATTCAAAAAGGAGAACTATTAGCAACATGCTACTTCTAGTAAGTGACCGGTTAAGTTTCATAATTATTAAGTTAGAAAATATAGTACATCTAGATGCGTCAAAATTAGCTCTCAAGCCTAAGTAATCAGAATTAAGTCAAATGAAGAAGAGATTCAGCTTGGTAAAAAAAGAAAGTGAGGTCCATGCAGTTTCTGATTTATCTGCCAGATGTCTTCTATGTCGACGTCAGAGCCTTCATCGTGGCCTCTCTCAGCTGCTTGCAGTTGGTAGCGGCATTGACAGCCTCGCTGGGTCGCACCATCAAGACTGAGATGCTCAGCGCGATGAAGCCAGTCATGGACAGGAAGAACAAGAGTCGGTCGGTGGCCTGAGCGGCGTCCTCCCAGCGTCTTTCGCGACGCTTCGAGTCCTGCGTCCTGGCGAGGGTTAGGCGAATCTCTAGCAGAGTCGCGTCGACACGATCCAGCGCGTCAGCCGCCCAACGCGGCAGCGGAATTGGCGGAGGTGGTGTCGTACACCCGACCTCGATGGCAGCAGATGGCTTGCGAAACTGATCGATATTAATCTCTTCTACTTCGAGGTCGTGCTTGCTATCGCTCCGGCTGCTGCTGCTGTTGCTTTCAGTGATTCTTGTTACCGACGTCGGAGGCGAGCGACTGCTGATACTATTTGCGGCCTGATGAAAAACAGAATTGATTGTAGATGACGCGCATTGGCAATAAGTTATAAATAAAATGCTTCTTAGGCTGGTTAGCTTAGTATAATAGACTAGCAAGTCTATCCCTAGTCTATAAAAGCTACAAGCTCCCTTCAGACATGAAATGCGAGGAGATATAGCTCGTAAAAAAGCAACAAAAGCACTTTTCTGAATATACAGACCCAGCGTCTCGAACTTCCATGCTGCTGTTTGCCACGGTTCCCACCACAGATGCCAGAATCCTCGAAGCCCGGATAGAAGGTGAGTCGGCAGAGCAGATTAAAAAATAGTTCAGTGCGCGAGCCCATTGGTCGGGCCTGTTTGCCGTTGAAGTGCAGCAGCAACACCAGGATGCTGCCCAGGACACACAGTGAAGACATGCCGATTGCGGCCATGAAGTAGCGAGCTGTCGATTGAGATATTTATTGAGTCGCTCTTTAAGACCACGCTTGAATGTTTTGCGGCTAATGTGTATTTCAGAATCGGACGAACTCACAGATTAGCGGCACGACATCGCTCTGAGTAGGCGTGTGCTCACTGGCCAGCTGCAGGAACACGCTCAGTGCTAGCAGCACGGTGACGCACAATGAGATTCTTTCGCCGGATTCCGGAGGAAGGCGGAAACCAAACAGGGCCACGATGAGAATAGCGATGCAGGGCATGATGAGGTTGATCTCGTAGTATAGGGGCTTTCGCTGCAGGATTGTCAGATTGCGAGGACTGGCTGAGATTAAATTTTAAACAGATTTGCGCACGTCGTGGGCAATTCGTACAAGCTTCGCTCGTCCTGAGGGTTTAGCATACCCGAGGCTTCAAAGTTCTTAGAAAAAGAAAAAAAAACTACACATAGACCAGTAATGCCAGATGCATAGCTCGCGTTATGTGATTAACACAATATTTTTATATCTAGTTTTAATAAGTAAGGTGAATTTTAACTAAAAAATCGTCCCACCTAAACGTTGCGAACACGAGGCTCATACCAAATTAGGTGTGACCCCTGGAGCTAAAAAAAAATTGAGCTGATAAAGAGTGAACCGTTTGTTAGCGCAGTGGAGATGTTTAATCGTCACACACACTTTCTGCTCTCGTGATGGCCGGCACAGATTGTAAAGTTATGAACTAATCTCAATTTCTAAATGACCTTCTCTCTCAATCTGCTCACCACTTCTCGTCCAAAAAAGCAAGCTTTCCGCTTGAGTTCTGATCGGACGCTACAATGCTCAGACCTATATATGTACAAATAGAATAATTAAGTAGTCGCAACTACGCAGGCGGTAGGAGGTAATAGGGTTGATAATTAGGTTACCTGAGTACTGTAGTTGGTAAGTTAAACATACAAGAGTCGTTTTTTAGGTAAATAGCTCACGCGAGGTTCATATAACAGCTAGACAAATGTGATTAACAAGCGATTCAGTTGCCTTTGTTGGTACCATTCAAATCTAGTTTTTTATCACCATACGGTCAGCCCTCCTAACCCACTCCTTTAGTTGAGAACAGGGAAGCATTTGATTTCAACCTATACATCCGCGGGAAGCTCGGTTATGCTTTCAGCAACCAGCAAGCATGATTGTTAGTGCATGAATAACAGCCTCTTGTTTCAGTCGTCAAGCGTGGCACGAGTTTCAGTCGGTTGTCATGACAACAAAGTGGGCTCTCGTGGCAGCTTGACAGCCATAAGTCAGAATAAAACGAATGAAATGAACGCGTTGCTATGAGGATGCGAGGCCAAAGCTCGCAGTAAATCAGTGGGTAAACTCTAGAAAGTGACAAGCGCTCTGTCAAGTGCCAACTGTAACTCCAAGCACTTGTTTCCAAGCACTCTTGGTACTCCACTAATTCAGGTTTACACTTTCTTATATTCTGCCCACATCAAACAAAGCTTTATAGCAACGCTTGTTGAGGACATCAAGCAAACCCATTATTGTTACTTAACGTAACTCCACTGGTCCTTAAGTGAAGAGCGAACTTTGTTAGTGTTCGATACAAAAATTTCTCTTTCAATCCAACTGTAGTTTAATCATCGTACTTCATTTCATTTATCAATGATCAACAAATTAAGCATACAGACCTAATTACTTTCTTGTCATTCACAAGCACATCATCGACACTCCAACGATTGTAATACCTGTAGCAAGATCCTGTAGGTGATGTCAGGGTAGGGCGCATCGCAACACGCGTACTTGATCTCATGTCGCGTTAGTGGCACTCCGACAACGCAGTACTCGTTGTCCTCCTCCAGAGAAGACAGGTCGGCTCCGGCGCTGATGTTGAGCAGATTGAGCTCAAAGCCGTCCATTGTCCAACTGCCAATCTTCATCTTGCACTCCTGCCTGTCGTAGGGAAAGTACTCCACGTTGATGGCACACGACATCTTCATCAGTTGAGGTGTGTTCAGTCGGACAAAGCCATCGGAGCGAATAGTTGCATAGTACATGGACCAGTCAAGCTCGGTTTCTCGCACGCTGTTTTTTTAATTAGAGCATCGGAGTGAACAAGGGCAGAGCGGTTAACGCATTTGCTACTCGCACCAAGGTCCCCGAGCTCGATTCAGAGCCTCGATGGCCAATCTTCAAGGCCTGACGATTCGAAAGTCAGGACAGATAAACAAACCTGCGTGAGCGTGTGCCTGCCTGCAGTATCTGCTTGCATGTGTGCTCAGGAGTCAACGAAATGGGCAGAACTGTACACTCGCTGGTTCCAAGTCTAGTGTCACCAAATGATGTGCCATTGCCCACAGCCCTCCTAAAATTACTATTATTATTATTATTATTATTATTATATGGAAGTGAATAAATAAGTGCACAAATTTTCCCATTTGTTTCATAAACTACTTAACAACAACATCGCCGTTAAAATCTAGATCTTACTCATTGTACACAACCAGGTCAGGCTTCCAGATTTGATTATTCGGTATTTTTATCTGCTTGATGTGGCTGAAGCTGATGTTTCCATCGAAGACGCGACCGCGCCAAGACAATCGAGTGTCATACCATGTCTAAATGGGTTGAAAGAGCTTAATAAAGTGAAATGCGGGCCTACAATTGGCATTAAGAAGGTTGAGAATGTTTCTCAAATCTCAAGTTAACACGCACCATTCGCCTCCAAGTGAGCAGGGCAATGGTTTGTTTTATTTCGTTCTACAATGTTTTGTTTGAGACGAAAGTTTAAGTCCTATTAGAAATGATGTTTGTAGAATCTCGCACCAGCATAAGCACACGTCAAACTAACCAGCTCCAGCAGTTGAGCAATCGCCATGTCGAAGGTGACATTAAATGTTCCATTGACTGCGGGCGGATTGACCATAGCGAATCGACTGTTGTAGATCTTGGCGAATAACAGATCCGTGGAGTTGGATTCTTGCACGCTTGTCTGCATCAGCGCTGGTGCCAGCAGTTGGGCCAGGGTCCAGAGAATCGTAAGAACTATAGCTCGCAGCTTCATCATTGTGAGTTTATTTGGAGCGAACCGTGACCAAGAAGAGATTCCATGAAGCCCTGTTTTCAGACTTGTACAAGGTGCCCAAGCGTTATATAGTAGCATCGAGGTCGAATAAATCGACCAATCAGCTTCAAGGTCGAATTATGCGGCTCAGTTAGTGCTGAGAATTGACAGGAAGCACTGACCTATCAGCGTCTTTTAAAGCCCTTTTAATAAAGTGCAGTGAAGCTAGATTTTATAAACGAAAAAGCTAAAATTTAGTTTAAAAAAGATACACTTGTGACCCTTTTGAGACATCTGCAGTGTTTAGTATACTTTCAGTATGTGATTTATAGATTATTCCGAAAACTTTCTGGAAAATTACTATGCTTTACAGATTACTCACAGTACTATTTTTGTAGACGCGAGGTGAGGCATGGATCAGTCGGTGGGTGGACTGTGCCGTAAGAGTTGTTAATCAAATTGACATCGGAGAAATCTTTTCAAACGTCAGTGTTTTTATCTATTACAGATTAAATTAGCCACGACTGCTTCATCAATGTTTATTGAAGAATAAGAAGTTTGCCTTACTTAAGTCACAAGACAGAACCAGTAGAAATTTCTTGAATCACAAACAAACTGTGGCCAAATGGCAAAAGCAACAAAAAAATCATAAAAATAACAGAAACAGCGAAAAGTTCGTATGTTTTGACAAATCTTTGACCATTTCTGCACCGGTGATGTTAGCTTATGCAGGTGATAGTGCTACTCAATGCTGCTTTTGCATTCCTGGCGGGCCTGGCTCATGTCTTTCAAACAAATAGCGAGCATAAGCGGCTAGAAGAATCTGATTGCAGTCGGCAGCAGGCTCTGAGGACGATGATGCTGTTGGAAGCGGCTGTGAGTCGTTCAGCATTGGGACCACTGTGCTCTCATCTTCGCTTATGTCGCTGTAAACTGCTGCACCTTGAGCAGCTTTAGCGTTCTTCGCTTTGTTCTCCACATCATCGACTTCCTCAGATTTAATGTTCTCCGATTTCCTGAAGGTAGCATTGTACTGCTCGAAAATTTCTTGCTCAGCACTATGAGCTGCTGGCGGGTGCTTCGGTGTCACTCGGTACACAGTTGAACCATCGGATGACAGCTCGACGAGCAAGGGATCGTTTGTTCTTGCGTCATTTTGCTCCTGGAGCTGGCTGTAAGTCAGAAATGAACAGTCCCCCTCTACTCGATGCTCGTGATTGTCATCGAACTGATAGCGCGAACGACGGCGACCTCTGCGACCTCTGCGGCTATGCGCAGTGGCTGATCGTCCAACCTTTCGAACTGACGGCGATGAGTCCTCTGGCAGCAGGGCGCCAGCGTAGCGACGGCCACGCCAGTTCACGCCGTGAAGCACCAGAAGCCCATCTGGTCCCGAAGATTCCAGCCAGACGATGCCACTGACATTGACTCTACTGCCTCGTGGCGCCTCGAGATTGTTCGGCACATCCTGCTATCAAGGATTAAGTGAAGTCGGATTTTATTGGTTAAACGATGCAATATAGGATCGATTTAGAAAAATATTTCTTACCGAGAAAGAGCTTGAAGCATCAATGTGGTTGCTGTTGTCAGATAGTGGCTCAATGTTAGCTTGCTGTGAAAGTGTTCGCACTGTCGTGTAGAGCGAGTCCTGAGCAACGGCCGTGTATGCCGCTGCTACAGTGCATTGACGCTGCCTTTTTAACCTGACCTTCAATGGACCGCAGATTTCAAAGCTGCTGGATGAGTTGCCGGCATCGATTGGGGTCTGATCAGTGCTGCCACCATCGCTAGTGGCTGCTCCATGAACGTTGACTGTGGGCACATGAACGCTAGGCTGCATGCTCCACTTACCATCAACGACTTCGTTTAGGTTACTTAAAAAATAAATTTGAAAAATATATCTATTAAGTAAATCTATCACACCAAAAATATGCAAGAAACTCACCTTCGTCTATCTTTTTCTTTTTTTATATTGTAGAAGTTCTGCAAAGTCTTGTCTTCCTTCTCTGCACTTTTGTCTGGATCTTCAGATCTCATTTTCGCGTTTACTTTCGAGGCTTAGTCAGCAATTATAGCGCCTAGAACTATTTTCGACCTCGCATATGCCAACCAAGGACTACTAGAAAACTCCTTGGTGCCAGCAAAATTTATTAGAATAAGTTTTGTCTATGGCTCAAAATAAAAATAAGGCGATCCTACGAAACTATGTTTTGTTTAGCATATTCGAAGGTTCGTCCCATAGACAAATTAACTGAACAAAAACGACGTTGAAACTTCGCTCAGTAATTTTCGTAAAAACCCATTCAAACTTGGAACTAAACAAGAGCGATTCAAGCAACTTTAAGAAAACTTCAAGCAACTTCAAGTTACTTTTAAGAAAACAATATGAAGAGCGAGAAACGATAGACAAACCCATAATTTATGAAAGGGGCACAGTCCGATGACAAATTAGCTTGGAGTAAATGAAGGAGGGAGTATGAACTACTTTTTCTTTATTATGGTCGCAATCATTTAGAAACTGGCGAAGCTGAATATTGCACGGCGCATCTGAAGGCTGCGGATGGCTGTTCAGTCCATGAAATTGGGACGCCACACCCACCCTCAAGTACCCCAGCTAATGCTGGTACCCATTTAACAGCTGGGTGAACTGAAGCAATGTAGAGTTAATTGTGCCTTGCTAAAGGACACAGATTATTCCAGTGGAGTCGGGAATCGAACCCCTGACGTCCAAGTCGTAAGTCTGTTGCTCTAACTACCACTAGGCTACAACAGGGCCTGCCCCTCTTTCTCACGTGATCTATTACTACGAAAGTTCAAGTTACTGTTCAATCAAGAAATCTAAAAAACAAGGACAATATATTCAAGCGTATTTTAAACAATCACCAGGAGTAAGGTTGATTGGGCTTAATTTTATTATTCGAATCACGCATAGTGCCTCTTCGCAAAACAATGATAAAAGTCTGCTGACAATTGCACTTTTCTTATAGCCAATAAGTCAGTTAGCACAGATTGATACACCCGGTTTAAACGTAGATGTGTCCCAGGTTAGCAACGAACGCCTTCATTGTCTCCGACTGCATGGCTGTATCGATCTGGCGAATCTCGCTGCCATGAAAGCCCCGACGCTCCCGGATCGAGTGGTTCTTGCACCTTTTCCAGAACAGAATCTTCCGGCAGACTCGCCTGTTGTACACGTTGTACTTGGGCACCAGAGTGGCCACAATGTCAGCGCTGACCATGCCCAGGTGGACATTGTTGTTAATTCGCTCAGCGATGCCGAAGTAGGTGCTCTTGGTGGCGTGGTTCGGATTGATGTTGATGCTGCAAAAGAGAAAACACTTGTTGCCAGTGGACAGCTAAGCTGAACATACATTTTAACGAAATAGCCAATTTTAAACGCACTGGGAATCCTCAAATGTGGTCTTGGCGTTGGCGCCGAACTGCAAGACTCGCAATTTGCCCTGGGCCTTGGCCGGGTAGCGGGACAGTCTGGCCTTCAGCTCGCTCACCGGGAAGTTCTCGGAGCTGTAGCCGATCTTCTGTCTCTTCAAAGTGAAGACCAGGCATGTGGAGCACACCACACCGCCAGGGATGTGCACAGACATGGCGTGGATCTTCGCAGCCATTTTCGATCGGATGCTCGAGCCCGAAGCGGAAATGCTTGGAGCCGCGGATCGAATCGCTAAATTGAGAAACAGATTATACCACTTCCGTGCTCAAGAAAGTATCTTTGTCAATTTATAATAGACTCGATAAGCTAGCTTCAGTCCGTGCTCACCATAGTCGGTTTTGTAGATGCTGTTCCTCCAGCCAGCGCCGCACATGCTCGATCTCTGTCCCGTGCAGCGCATGTTGCACTGCCCGTTCGGTTTGCCGCCGTACCTGCCGTAGGTGTTTCCGCACCAGCACTCGTTGGCGTACTGCAGGCCGAAGTACTTGTAGTGACGGTTGGAGCACAGCTGGTTGCACTTTCCAGCGGACATGCCGCCTGTGCCTGCCAGGACTGGCAAGTCCCGGACGTTTTTGTCAACAAAGCAACCGAGGAACCGATAGCCGTGGGCTGAAATCGAAAATGAAAATTGGATCTAGAAGCACATCTAAAGGCTAATATTCTGAGCATATCATCTTAATTGTATCCGCTTTATCAAACAGCTTTTTGATGAGTATGCCTGTCTTGGTTTGAAACAACGTTTTAGTGTCGGGTTCACGAGTTCGATTCTCTGTTTCAGTTGACATCCTTTTTGCCAGCAGTCTACAATAAACTGAACCTACCTTGCGACAGCACTAGCAGCAACGTTAGAGGCAGCAATATCTGAGTCATTTTGGACTGGGCTCAATAGAAGTGCTTCTAAGCAAACTAGAAATCCAGAGTCCACTGGAATAGGGTGACGAAAATGATATAATTCTGGTTCACATCTGACTGCTTATATGCACTCAGAAAAAACCCGGGAATTAAAAATCTACTTTTCAGTGTTTGCAGTTTAGAAAATCGATCGAACTTGACTCGAAAGAAAAAGAATTTTTCAAGCAGCAAGCACCGAAATCGTATTGTATTAAAGTAATTTAAAGACTTCATTTTCAAATTTAAAGAGGTTTATCGCTTATAATTTTTTCTTTTTTTTCTCATTTGCTGAATGCGTTTAAATTTTTTATGAATTGGAAAAAGTTTTTAATTTCCTATTTTTCTGTCACCTCGATCCCCTCTCGAAAACTGCTTGCTGAATTAAACCCAGCCCACCCCAGCCAGCAGTCACCATGTGGCAACCGTGCGACCCGCAGTCTTCAAACACGCGACTCCACGACTGACCGCCCCAGTGCCAACACTAAATAGCTTTTCGATATATTCATTTTTAAAGTAAATTTGAAAAAATTATGAAAGCTTTAGCTAATATATTTAGCCAGTTAATAAGGTCTTTCCACTATCCATCTATTATGCTCAAAATTAGATATTAATTCCATCAATATCTCCAGCATGGGTAGAAATGCGAGCTCAAGAAACGGCCCTAATGATGTTTTCCAAAAATTAATTCATTAACTTTTATTAAATTCCAATTCTTTATATATATTTCTCAGCTGAGAGAATCGTGAGACAACATATATACTCTCGTAGTTACGACTGTGGGTTTTCAGACAGGATTGAGCGAATCCATAGACAGAACAATAATAGCATTTTGCAGCCAAGTTCGGACAGCACGGCTTTTATGTATTAAGTTATTTCCGTTTATTAATTTCTTTGGTTTTCATTTAAATTTTAATTGCCAATAATTCAGACCATAGACTAAATAAATGGAAGTAATATATTTATATATTAATATTTATTATTCATTATATATTTATAGTTGTCTATATGTTATAGTCAAAGACAAAATAAAATTTAAAAATCGTTATTCGTGCGTCTAATTTATTTGGATCGTTCTATTATATTTCTCGATAAAAAGTAAATGGTGGCACTTTTTGGGCAGCGAACTTTTCAAGCCAGAAGGAATAATAATTACGAGCGTATTTTCCACACAATACGAGCGTAAAGCTCTGCCCATAATCAAAATCTTAGTTCAAAATGATGTCCTCTGAGCGGCATGGTGGTAAGGATACGGAAGGAGAAGAGTACTTGCATGGAGAACCCATTTCAACGAGTGACAACGATGGAGTTCATTCAGCCCAAAAAAGGTGGTGTACCAGACTGATGCCAGCTTGTGCACCGCACTGAGTGTGCAAATTGCGCCTACGCAAGTCCACGCAAGTCCGGAGGAATGTCAAGCAACCACTGCCCAAATACTCGTCAACTTGCTTTATTCTCATGCGTGTTCCGTTTAACCGGTACGTCGGCATCTCTGCATAGGCATTTCAGCGTGATAAGGTGTTTGCCTTGGTATTTGCTAACTGTGGCCTCGCTCACCCGAAGGTCATCGAACTAATGCTCCAACTTGTGACGTAATGGACTGGCATTGAATTGAGTGAATTGAGTCTAAAAGCAGTTGCATGTGCTGGCTTTCTAACTTTGATGTTCGATCTTCTCCTTCTCCTTCTTCTCTTTCTGATGGCGGAGTCGATCGCGGCATTGTATCAGTTCCTAGCGCCGTTGGATAGTGTAAACATTTTGTACGCATAAAAACCGCGAAAAATACACAGCACTGTCCCCTCGCTCAAGCGCACTTACTACTTGAAGTAACATTTTCGCGCACTCAACATTAATGAATTATTGTAGCAGGGTTGTTTTTGTACATGCGCGCCAGCCAGGCCTACGCACGCGATCGGCCGGTCACCCTGCTCTACAGCCAAGGCGTTGGACTAACCCCGGTCTGGTGGGCCCAGCCAATAGGAGGACGGCTAGCCAATTTGATGCGACCGACTTAAGCGCGATACCCCGGGCCGGGCCAATCAGCAGTCAGTTCGCTAACCGGCAGGGTCGACCTGGCAGAAGTGCCGGCCGGCACCCAGGCTTTGATGAGGGTTGGGGCGGGCGCTTGACTATATAACTGACTATTGCGTTGTCATTTTGATTCATCGTCGTGTGATTTACCGTGTGTATCATCGTCGTGTGTCTTTTCGCGTGTATCATTGTCGCGTGTCTTATCGCGTGCATTTTCGTGCGTCTTCGTTGCAATCGTTGAACGCATCCTAGTAATAGATACCGGGACAGGTAAGCCGGTCCAACTAGCTAGTCAAAGAAAACCCCACACTCAATCCCACGTCAGTAAGTAGCTTGCGCTGAGCTCGGTACGTCTGGCCAACTGCTGACGGAGTGTTAGATAGGGATTGGCAAGCACGGAAGTACTCTCCATATCGCCGACCATCATCGGTGGGACGCCGTCAAATTGACATTAGGTGTGGCACGATAGAACTATCGTTGTGCCATAGTGCGGAAGTGCTTGCTGGTCGCCTCGGTTCAGACTAAGGACTTTGGGTTAGGTTGTATTATTTGTCTTGTTTTGTCATAGGGACTATGCTTTTGTATAGGTGTTAATTGTCGTGTTATTTTCGTGAGTTCTTGTTTGTGTCCAGAGTGTTTTCGAGTAGAGTTCGCGTGTTCTTGTGTTGAGGCTACCGAGATTTTGTTAGTAATTTACCAGTGCGGGTTGTGAGCCTAATATTTAATCAAGTACAGTACCTGGCAGGGGACGGAAAGAGCGCTGCCAGGGGAATTAATCATCCATAGCCTTCTCTTGTTAATTAACTAACACTTAATTATCAGCTGTTTAGCTTGGAATCCTGAACCGTCTTGTCTTCGTTATTTTCGAGTTACGGCAATAGAATCTCTCGCAAAGAGTAGGACACCCGACCTCATTTAGGGATCTCAACGCAAAGAGAGACCTAAGTCAAAATATCACACAGCCGCCTGAACTGGTTCTCCAAGTGCGTTTTTACCTTCCACTGGGATGCGAGTAAAAAAAGTCGTTAAAGCTGACCCAATCATTGTTCTCAAAGATCATATACGCAAGCGATAAAAAAACATTTTTACTCAAAATTTACTGTCCTAATTAAAATTAGGATTATTTTATGTTAGAACAGAAGGTTAAAATTACCTTTTATATTCACCTTATGTCTTAACCAAAAAATGCTTAAAGCGCTAAAGCGTACGAGCCGGAATTCGCTCAAAGAATTGGTGTATTTTCCTCAATCAAGTGTGCATGTCGCAGCAAAATTTTGGAAAAATTAAAACCGCAACCAATAAAGCTCAAAACTGAGTTATTCTCAATCCAAATTTCATGCTCAAACATTGATGTAGCCCAGGTTTTCAAGGAACACCTTCATGGTCTCCGACTGTAGGGCTGTGTCGATCTGTGTCGACTGTGTCGATCTGACGAATCTCTTCACCGTGGTAGCCCCTTCGCTCTTTGATGACCTGGTCGTGGCACCTGTTCCAGAAAATAATGCGCTTGCAAGCCTTCCTGGTGTACACGCTGTACTTGTGCACCAGGGTGGCGACAATATCAGCGCTGACCATGCCGAGGTGTACGCGACTGCCAACTCGCTCAGCGATGCCGAAGTAGGTGCTCTTGGTCGCGTGGTTCGGATTGATGTTGATGCTGAAAATAATATCAGACGTAAAATTTTACGTGAAAACTATAGATACCATTTGAATAGGACACTGACTCTCTACACTTTTGAGTGCGTAACTCACGTGGAATCCTTGAATGAGGTCTTGGCGCTGGCGCCAAACTGCAGCGCTCGCAACTTGTCCCGGGCCTTGGCCGGGTAGCGAGCCATCCTAGAGTTCAACTCGCTCACCGGAAAGTCCTCGCTGTTGTGGCCAATCCTGCTGCGCTGAAAGCTTGTGATGAGGCAGGTGGAGCAGACCACGCCGGCAGGCACGGACGCAGACATAGACCTAATCTTGGCAGCCATGCTGTCTCTGATTTGTAGTCCTGAAGCTGAAAATGGTATTACATCTAAATATAATCTCAAAAAATAATTGCATGCTTGTTTCTCGTCATTAATTAACTATTTGAATTTCGTAGGATGACAGCAACGGCGCTCACGAGACAAACCCGGCTTGTGTGGCCGCAGTCCTGTCGCGTAGACATTGTTGCGCCAGCCCGCGCCGCACAGCGAGTTCTTGTCTCCGCGGCAGTGCATGTTGCACTCCCTGTTTGGTCGGGCTCCGTAACAACCGAAGCTGTTGCCGCAGTAGCACTCGTCAGCGAATTGTACACCAAAGTAAGCGAACTTGCGAGAGGGACAGATTTGGTAGCACTTGTAGATTGACATTCCGCCACTTCCGCCGAAGGTTGTTAGATCGCGATTGCAATTATCGGCGAAGCAACCGATGTAGTGCAGACCCGAAACTAATAATTGAGTAGTGGAGTAAAAATGAATTTTCGCGAAGCTAACGCGAAGCTAGCTATTATTGAAAGCGAAATAATATTGTCACAAGAGCCAAAGTTGTGACCCCAAAAGCCCCACCGTAGTCTGTTGTGAAGACACTGTTTCTCCAGCCGCCGCCACAGGTCTCCGTGATGTGTCCGTTGCACCGGTTGCTGCATTCTCGCTCGCCCTTGGCTTCGTACTTGCCATAGCTGTTGCCGCACCAGCACTCGTTGCCTGCCTGCAGACCAAAGAACTTGAACTGGCGACTGGTGCACAGCTGGTTGCACTTGCCAGCGGACATTGAGCCGCTTTCGGCCCTTACAGGCAGGTCGCAATCTCCCGAGTCTCTATAGCAACCGACATAGTGATAGCCGTGCACTGGACAATGAGTATGTCAATGGTTGGTTTTTGTGAGACAGTACTTCGAACGAAACTCGCATTCCACAAATAAATAAGTTATTCGGAATGGAAGAGGTCGCGAATTTTGAGACCTTATCACTCGCTCACCCTGTGACAGCAATGAGACTCAGCAATGAGCACAGCAATGAGCACCAGTAGCAATGAGATGGACAAAAGGAGACAGGTAAAAGCCATTTTCGCTATTCGTTTCGTATCGTGGTCCGAGTTGAGTTTGATGCTCAGGTCCCGGCATCCGCCAAGGCGAAGCCCTATGTCTGGCGTTCTTTGTATAATTTCACAAAATCATCGACAATGAATCACCAGTGACAAGAGGATTGTCTAAGGTGATTGATTGACTAAGTCTGTACTTCGCGTTTTTTATTTCATTTCAGAAAGTTTACTGTTGTTGAGTCAGAAGTCTCTCTCCATTACGCGTTCAACATTAGTATAGTCGTTTATGACAAATAATAAATAGCAGCAAAAATAAGCCGAGACTGCTAGCGACCTCAGGCGCCAGAGGCCATCTGCGTCTGGGTATACACTGTTCCAGTACAAATCAAGTGAATTTGTTGCTAATACTTGCGCGTGACTGTCTTCTTTCCGCAGACATTTTTGTCTCTGGTTACTGAGTTTAATAAATTTCTTAGTGCAGTGCCCTTTAGTGCGCTGTTTTGTCGATGGTAGCGTTGGTACTCTATTGATTATCTCCACTCATTTAACACTCGGGTAATAGACGAGGAGCACAGGCAAAGTGGATTAAATTCTTGCTAGATGGTTAATTTTGAGTTGATGTGTTTGACTCAATCATCTAAGCTCAAATCCCCAGCTATGCAAAATTTTGAGTTTTGGGTCCAGCCTCGGAGATAAAGCTTGGTGCTTTGTCGTAAAAATTATGATATGTTATACTTCTGGTATATTATTTATGGTATATTACGAAGTACAGTGTCACAATATCATTTTTTTGCAAATTTATTTCAAATCTTCAACAGCGAAAGATAGGATTCGGAAAACTTTTTTCGTTTGACAAAGCTAAGAAAATAAAGTTGAAGGAAAAGTTTTTTGAGTTTCGTTAAAAAAAGTAAAAAAAATCTAACACTCTTTGGTACACATTCGTTTCCCCACCTCTCAGTGCAAAAGCAGATCACCGCTTGCCATGTGCTATCAGCGAGAGGGAAAAGGAGGTGGAAGTGCTAAATTTTTTGTTCTCGTGACAACAAGAACTGTGCTGCCCCAGACCACGAAGAAGGAATTGCTCTTCTTCTAAAAAGAATTTCTGTCTACAGAAGAACATTTTAAATTAAAAAACTTTTCGCCAGTTAAAGAATTGCATCGATCGCCGAAGAAATGCTGCAACATTTCAGTGCCAGAGCCAGTACCAGTGCCAGAACCAGAACCAGAACCAGAACCACAACCAGAACCAGTACCAGTGCCAGAACCAGAACCAGAACCAGAACCAGAGCTAGTATCAGTGCCGGAGCCAGTACCAGTGCCAGAACCAGAACCAGAACCACAACCAGAACCAGTACCAGTGCCAGAACCAGAACCAGAACCAGAACCACAACCAGAACCAGTACCAGTGCCAGAACCAGAACCAGAACCACAACCACAACCAGAACCAGTACCAGTGCCAGAACCAGAACCAGAACCACAACCACAACCAGAACCAGTACCAGTGCCAGAACCAGTGCCAGAACCAGAACCAGAACCACAACCAGAACCAGTACCAGTGCCAGAACCAGAACCACAACCACAACCACAACCAGAACCAGTACCAGTGCCAGAACCAGAACCAGAACCACAACCAGAACCAGTACCAGTGCCAGAACCAGAACCAGAACCACAACCAGAACCAGTACCAGTGCCAGAACCAGAACCAGAACCAGAACCACAACCAGAACCAGTACCAGTGCCAGAACCAGAACCAGAACCACAACCACAACCAGAACCAGTACCAGTGCCAGAACCAGTGCCAGAACCAGAACCAGAACCACAACCAGAACCAGTACCAGTGCCAGAACCAGAACCACAACCACAACCACAACCAGAACCAGTACCAGTGCCAGAACCAGAACCAGAACCACAACCAGAACCAGTACCAGTGCCAGAACCAGAACCAGAACCACAACCAGAACTAGTATCAGTGCCGGAGCCAGTACCAGTCCCAGAACGAGTACCAGAACTGGCGGAAGCCTTGAAGGACTCATTTGATTTAGGTTGTCTAAATAATCTATAACGACTCGTGTTTGATTGTTTTGAAGTATTTTGTTCCTTGCGTTCATGGTTCATTCAGAATAAGAGAAGATAAAGCAAAGTTATTTATTTTTTATCATATTAGGACAATGTAGAGTAAGATTTTGGATTTCTTGGCGATAGCCATTGACATAAAACAACTGACGTATACGAGCTAGATCGTATGCGTGAAATCGCGTGCACATCACTTCTAAAAATCTCATCCTTAAGTCCCATTTATTATGTTCATACGAGGGTAAATGGCTTAGCCCTAGCTTATCATTGCAAATTTCAAATTGCAAATTTCTGTTGGATTCGAACCCAGAATCATTGATGCAATGAATGCCACCTCGCCGCGGAATTAAGATCAGGCACTTTAGTACGAGAGGCCAGCGCGTTAGACCGCTGTCACTCACGATGCAGGACTTTTGGCATTAAAAATCCAGCTGACGATTTTTTTGTGCTTCAGCCCTCTTTGAAACTTACTATTTTTAACTTTTTAACTTGGTTTTTAACAATTTAGTGGAGTAGTTTCAGAACAATCGTCAGAAATCTGTTTTTTTAATTTCACTGAAATCATGAACGAACAAGTTTTTCTGAAAAAAAACTTCTTGATTTCTCCCAGTCTTGTTTGCAGATTTCGCGCTGCTTCGACTAGCTTTTTTTGATTGACAGATCGATTTTCAATTGGCAATCAGATAAAATGTTTGCCAGGGTAGATATTTTATTTCATAAAACTTTTTTTACTTTTTTGTATCTGATCAATCAGATAACATAGATTGTGATTCTAGACAAGACTCTAGCAGAAATCGAACTCTGCTCTGTGAGCCCGACCTGACACATAAGTGTCTTATTGGGTGCTAGAAGTTTAGAGTTACGAGTATAACAAGTTTTCGGTTGTCAATACTGTTAGTCTCTAAAGTGTTTGAATGTCAATTCTGTAAAAAACGGTATCGAACATAATGTACAGCAAGTACGAAAGGATGAGCTTGGGAATAAGTCGTTGCTCAAGGACACAAAGTTTATCAAGTTTGGCAACGATTCGAACTTTCGACATCTCGATCCAGCAATACGAAGCTCCAAAAAGAAGAAAAAATGACAAAATGCAAACACGTATCACCTATTTGCATAGGGTTTTCTGATATTCAAGTTGATTTATGATTTCAATCGATTTGGGGGCTCTCCGCCCAAGTCAAAGTTCCATGCAATTTGAACAGTATATAAGGGAGTAAAGTTGCGGGACCCAGTTCTCAGTTAAGCCAGCGGCCATCAAGGAATCGAACTCGGCGACACCAATTCGACAAATACCAAAAATATAACTCGATGGCTGTGACCTGGCTTATACTGTCGACAGCTCTGCTGTTTGTGCTGTCACCGGGTAAGAAATTGCACTTCCCTTTGACTTTCGATAGCAGCTTTCTTTCTGTATAAACAGGTTTGTGTCACGTACGATAGCTATCAGTTGTTACTAGCTACTGTCTAGGCTTTTGGATCTCGGCCTCAGCACAACACTAAAGCTAGGGTGCTATTTCTTTCGCAACGTCCGAAGAAGATGTTTCTAGCTGATAAGTAAGTAACATTCGACTTCCCTGTTCCACAGCGCGCGGCTATCACTACGTCGGTTGCTACCGAGACTCGGGAAATCGCGACCTACCAGTTAGGGTCGAACACGGAAACGTGTACGTGAGCAGGTGCAACGAGTTGTGCACCAGTCGGCAGTTCAAGTTCTTCGGTCTGCAGGCCGGCTCCGAGTGCTGGTGCGGTAATAGCTACGGCAAGTACGGCGCCAAGCCTGAGAAAGAGTGTAGGGACCAGTGCAGAGGTCGCAGATCCGAAACCTGCGGCGCCGGTTGGAGAAACAGCATCTACACGACTGACTACGGTAATTTAGCTACGTTTTAAATAAAATACTAAGCAGAGCTATTTCGCGAGCTCCTTACTGTTATGCTCTCGTCGAAATGCTACCAAATATTCGTTGCTTTTTTCAGTGGCGGGACTTCATTACATCGGCTGCTTTGCTGACAATGGAAACCGGGACCTGAAAACTTTCGCCGGAAGTGGTGGAATGTCCATCTACAAGTGCTTCCAAATCTGTCAGTCTCGCAACTTTGCCTACTTCGGTGTGCAGAACTCGGACGAGTGCTTCTGCGACAACAGCTACGGTCGCTACGGAGCCCGACCTGACGGCGAGTGCAACATGCACTGCCGCGGAGACAAGAACTCGCTGTGCGGCGCGGGCTGGCGGAACAATGTCTACGCCACGGGAATAAGGCCGCCGCAGGGAAATTCTGGTGCGTCCTACAAGTCTTTGTTTGCGAATGATTCGACAAATATAAAATAGTGCCGTCGTCGTCGAAGAGCTACATTATGACATTGTAGAGATAGGTAACGATAAAATATTTCCGAATTACAGGCACGGGAAAGCAGATCAGAGACAAGATGGCTGCCAAGATTCGGTCAATGTACTCGGCCATGCCTGGCGGCGTCGTCTGCTCCACCTGCCTAATCACAAACTTCCAGCGCAGGAAAGTGGACCACAGCAGCGATGATTTCCCAGTGAGCGAGCTCAACGCCAGACTGTCCCGATACCCGGCAAAAGCTCAGGAAAAGCTGCGAGCGCTGCAGTTCGGTGCCAACGCCAAGACCACATTCGAGGACTCCCAGTGAGAACTTATATGGACTCGAACTGACGGGGATAATTTTCCAATTGGTGCAGGAACCTCTGGTATCTGAGGAAGTTTAATTTGACAACGGATGGGATAAATTTTCAACTCAAAGGATGATATTTCTAAAAATAAATTTCTCAAATAGGAAATTTCGATTTAAAGTTGAATTACATAAAGTCAAAGGGCGTAAAAAGTTACAAAAGTAATCATGAATTTTAGGATCAACATCAATCCAAGCCAAGCCACCAAGAGCACCTACTTTGGCATCGCTGAGCGAGTTGGTAGCCGTGTGCACCTGGGCATGGTCAGCACCGACATTGTGGCCAACCTGGTGCCAAAGTACAATGTGTACGATAGACGCGTCTGCCGGAAAATCCTTTTCTGGAAGAAGTGTAAGAACCACCGGATTCAGGAGCGCCGAGGCTACCATGGCGACGAGATTCGCCAGATCGACACAGCACTGCAGTCGGAGACGATGAAGGTGTTCCTCGACAACCTAGGGTTCATCAATGTTTGAAATTCGGAGTTTGATTAAAACTGAATTGAATTGAACACTTGGTGATGGGCAACGAGTGCTTTAATTTTTAGACTGTCATAAAAATACACAGTTTCGAGATAAATAAAACGGCACTGTTTTAACCTGACTTAACAAAAGTCAAATAATAATTATAAAAACTGGTATTGTATTCCTTGTTTCATTTGCAGCTGCAGTAATGAATGAATGGTATATATTCGCCATTTATATCGGTTTTGACGCTCTAGATAAGACTTTAGACATTCAAAATAAGACTGCATAGGATCGCAAGCAAGGCCTGGCTAGCCACGGCCAGAGCAAGCCCAGTCTTGGCTGCAGGGATGGCTTGGCCATAGACTAAAAAATGGAATATCAAAATGAGAATAAGACGCTCAATATGAGACCGGGAGTGAACGTAATTTATTTGCTTTACACCATACAAACAGCTAAGGAGAAAATAGGCAATACACAAGAAGCAGAATAGCATATCGAAATGTTTAGTCCATCACTGAAGTCAGCCTGACGGACTGCGTTAGAAGGCAATTCGATTCGACGGGCTGGCGTCGCATTCCAGACGCAGCGGCAGCTTGGCGTTGTAATGCATGAGCACAGGAGACTCTAGCAGGAGTCGCTTGGACCGTTCGAAGGCCTGCTGCTGAGGCTCAGCCCACGTCCAGCGCGCATTCTTCATCAACAGCTGATTCAGCGGAGCGACCACCGTCGACAGGTGCGGCAAGAACTTGCCGTAGTGGGTCAGCATCCCTAGGTAGGCTCGCAGCTGACTGCAGTCCGTGGGTGGCGGCGCATCCTGCACTGCCGTCACCTTCTCCGCTAGTGGCCGGAGACCGTTGCTGTCGATACGATGGCCTAAATATTCAACTGAGTCGCGGAAGAACTCACACTTGTCCTTGTTCAGCCGCAGACCCGCCTCCTGCAGTCGTTGAAGGACCTTGATCAGGTTCTTGTGATGCTGCTGCAGCGTCTTGCCCGTCACCAGAATGTCATCGACAAAGACCTGCACAGACTCCAGATCGCCGAGCAGAGAATCCAGCGTGCGCTGAAACACGGCGCTGACGCAGTTGATTCCGAACGGCATTCGGTTCAGTTGGTATAGACCGCGCTGCGTGTTGATGGTCAAGTAGGGCTTGCTGTCCTCGGACAATGGCAGCTGCAGGAACGCGTTTGACATGTCTAGTTTCGACCACTGGCAGCCGCCGCCCAGCTTGGCGAACATATCCTCGATGCGCGGCAGCGGGTACAGCTCCGGCCTGGCCTCGGCGTTGTAGGTCAGCTTGTAGTCGCCGCAGATCCTGATAGCACCATTCTTCTTGACGACCGGCACGATTGGCGCCGCCCAGTCGGAATATTTAACAGGCGTGATGATGCCGTCAGCCTCCATCCGCCGAAGCTCCTGGTCCACGCGGTCCCTGAGCGCGTAGGGAACTGGCCGTGCCTTGAAGAAGCGCGGCTTGGCTTCCGCCGGCATGTGCAGCTTCACTTCGCCATGCCGATATGTGCCCAGGCCGCCTTGAAATACGTCGTGAAACTGAGCCTGTACGTCGTCTGCCTCTCCAGCCACCGCGTTGACCTGCCCGAAGATCTTCGGCCAGTCGAGTCTCAGCTGCGTCAGCCAGTCCCGGCCCAGCAGCGCGACGTCACCTTGATCGACCACCAGCAGTGTTAGCCGCCGATGCTGGCCATTGGGCTGAACGGCGACATCCGCCTGTCCGACGGGCTTGAAGCTCTCGCCGGTGTAGGTCCGTAGCACCGTAGAAGTCGGCGATAGTCTTAGACCTGGCAGGACCTCTCGCTGAATGCCCTTCGGGATGACCGTCAGGGCGGACCCAGTGTCCACTTCGAAGCGACATGGCTTACCCTTCACCAGCAGCTCGACGTCTAATCCCTTGATAGATCCGCACTGCCGAACGCTGAAAAGGGGCTCCTGCAGCTCGGCCGGTTCCTGATCCACGTTGTGCAGCTTGGATGATTTGCACACTTTGCGGATGTGGCCGATTTTGCCGCAGTTGTGGCACTTTGCCTCGCGCAGCTTGCACTGCTGTCGACTCTCGACTGTGAGCACCACCGCAGCTCGCGCACGTGCCCGTGGCCGCAGCAGGCCGCGTTGCGCCAGCTGGAGCTCCAGCTGACTGGCGGGGGGCCTGCTTATTGGTCTCCTTGAATAAGTGAGGCACTTTCGTTATTCTACTGAACTTAAGAAAAGTAGCGATTAATGCCAAAACCAAAAATTACAACCAATCAAGGGATTAATTATGTATTTCCATTGCATCCATTTAGACATTTTTAAAGATAAGTTCTCTTTTCAAAATATGATAATTTAGCGCATAAGTCCTGTTATTAGACTGGATCGTACAGTGTAACTGAATTGTATTTATTATAATTGTATTTATAATTTTGTTAGCTCAAATAAAAAAATTGAAAAAGAAGCGAAATCATTTTATCTCAAGAAAACTTGGTTCGGTCTTGAAGTTTTTATTTATCATCAAAGATAAATATTTATTCCGATGAAATACTCGTAGTTGTTTTCTGATTTTCCCTACCACCAAAAACATTACCGTTAGTTACTGTCAGTAGTATAAGTTAGATAGGGCATCAAACGTTGATGTAGCCTAGATTCTGCGTGAACACACTCATCGTCTCGGCCTGCAGGGCGGTGTCAATCAGGCGAATCTCATCGCCGGTGTAGCCTCGGCGCTCGCGGACAGTGTGGTCCTTGCACTTCTTCCAGAACAGGATCTTGCGGCACACCTTTCTAGTGTACTCGTTGTACTTGTGCACCAGGGTGGCCACAATATCGGTGGTAACCATGCCAACGTGAATGCGATCACCGACACGCTCAGCCATGCCGAAGTAAGTGCTCTTGACCGCGTTGTTAGGATCGATGTTGATGCTATAGAGTGGCACAAGTTTAAAAGTGACTACACGTATTCGGTATATTACTGCAGCCACGCAGCTATTGCGCGGCGCATCTGAAGGCTGCGTACAGCGGCTGTTCAATCCACGGACTATGGAGGATGCCCTACCCAACCTTTAATTACCCCAGATAATGCTGGTACCCGTTTATCATCTACGTGAGCATTTAATGCGTCTGCCTCTCGTACCAAAGTCCCTGAGCTCGATTCTGCGTCGAGGCCACATTCATTTGGGGCGCAGCCGCGGAGAGAAGGCTTGGGGGCTTGTCGTGCAATTTAAGCCCTTGAGGGCCAACCTCCAAGGCGCAGTGAGAGTGTACACTGCCTGACGATGAGAAAGTCAGGGCAGATGTACACACCTGTGTGAGCGTGTGCCTTCGTACGATTATCCGTCTGCTTGTGTGCTCAGGAGTCTGCGAAATGGCTAGAATTGCCTCCTCGCTGGCTGCGGGTCTAGTGGGTCTAGTATCACCAAATGCCTTGCCATTGCCAACCTGCAGAAATTATTACTATTACATCTGCGTGCACTGAAGCCATGCTGAGTTAAGTGTATTGTTCTAGTGGAGTTGGGAATCGAACCCTCGACCTTTTGGTCTTGGGTCCGACGCTTTGACCACTAGGCTACAATCCCAGTCACTCACTGGGAGTCCTCGAATGTGGTCTTGGCGTTGGCTCCGAACTGAAGCATCCGCAGCTTCTCCTGCGCCTTGGCCGGGAAGATGGACATCTTGGCGTTGAGCTCGCTCAGTCGGAAGTCTTCGCTGCTGTGGCCAACCTTTCTGCGGTGGAAGCTCGAGATTAGGCAGTTGCCACACACCACACCGCCTGGCATTTGTACGTGCATTGATCGAATCTTGGCCGCCATGTTGTTCCTGATGTTCTGTCCTGACGCTGAAAATTTTTTTGAATTGAATGCATTAGTTTGAGCTTGAGTCTATCCTGATTGAGAGGTCTCTGAAGCGGGATAGTGGTATAGCGGTGTGATGTGGGTTCAAAGTGAGCAGAATTGCCTCCTCGCTGGCTGCGGGTCTAAAAATAAAAATAAAAATAAAAGTAGCAACAGGAGGACTGTGGGCAATAGCACTCCTGAGAACATTCGCACACAGATACCGTACGCAGGCATACGCTCACACAGGTGTGTACGTCGGCCCTGACTTTCTGATCGTAAGGCAGTGTACACTCTCACTGTGCCTTGGAGGTTGACCCTCCATGATGACGTAAATTGCACGGCAAGCCCCCCAGCCTTTTACGCGGCTGCACCCCAAATAAATGTGGCCTCGCCGCGGAATCGAACTCATGGACCTTGGTGCGAGAGGTAAGCGCGTTAATCGCTCTACCACTCGCCCCCTAATGCGTTTCTTCAGTCACCTATGAGGTGTCAGTGCTAACAGCCCTTACTGCGAAAATATGTCAAGGTTGGTCTTTAGTTCGAATATTAGTCCTAGAGAAATAATTTTTTTCCTTGAGCAAGAAAATTGTCAGGAGTCTGACAAGCACTCAGTTTCTCAGGCAATGAAGCAATTATCTGTTTTTGCTTACCCTGTGACAGCACAAGCAGCAGGCATAAGGGTAGCAGTAGCCACTTAGCCATGAATTAAGCCAATTTCTATGCTTTCAAAGATCTTGAAGAAATTTTAGCGCCACGCATGAGCTGAAGACTCAAACTTTGCGGCTATATATCATTTTTAGATTCCTGGTCAGCAACGCAAACTGTCAATCTAAATTAAATCAAACAATGTCTTTCTGAAGGCACAGATCACCTTAAAAGCTTTTTATTTGAACAAGCTGCAAGTTAATTTAGCTTTCGAAATATTCAAAAAACTTTCGTGTAAAGATATAGTGAAATGTTTTCTTCGTAATATTTTTCAGCGAGTTATAACTTTTGATTGACAGCTTATGAAAAAAGCTAATTAGACAAATATTTTTATGTTACGAGCATTAGCACGACGATTTAGGATGTAGTTTTAATCGATTTAGGATGTTCTTACAATCGATTTAGGATGTTCTTACAATCGATTTAGGATGTAGTTACGATTGATTTAGGATGTAGCTACGATTGATTTAGGATGTAGCTACGATTGATTTAGGATGCAGCTACGATTGATTTAGGATGTAGCTACGATTGATTTAGGATGCAGCTACGATTGATTTAGGATGTAGCTACGATTGATTTAGGATGTAGCTACGATTGATTTAGGATGCAGCTACGATTGATTTAGGATGCAGCTACGATTGATTTAGGATGTAGCTACGATTGATTTAGGATGTAGCTACGATTGATTTAGGATGCAGTAACGATTGATTTAGGATGTAGTTACGATTGATTTAGGATGTAGTTACGATTGATTTAGGATGCAGTAACGATTGATTTAGGATGCAGTTACGATTGATTTAGGATGTAGTTACGATTGATTTAGGATGTAGTTACGATTGATTTAGGATGTAGTTACGATTGATTTAGGATGTAGTTACGATTGATTTAGGATGTAGCTACGATTGATTTAGGATGTAGTTACGATTGATTTAGGATGCAGTTACGATTGATTTAGGATGTAGCTACGATTGATTTAGGATGTAGCTACGATTGATTTAGGATGTAGCTACGATTGATTTAGGATGTAGCTACGATTGATTTAGGATGTAGTTACGATTGATTTAGGATGTAGTTACGATTGATTTAGGATGTAGCTACGATTGATTTAGGATGTAGTTACGATTGATTTAGGATGTAGCTACGATTGATTTAGGATGCAGCTACGATTGATTTAGGATGCAGCTACGATTGATTTAGGATGTAGTTACGATTGATTTAGGATGTAGTTACGATTGATTTAGGATGTAGTTACGATTGATTAAGGATGTAGTTACGATTGATTTAGGATGTAGTTACGATTGATTTAGGATGTAGTTACGATTGAATTAGGATGCAGTTACGATTGATTTAGGATGCAGCTACAATTGAATTAGGATGCAGTAACGATTGATTTATGATGCAGCTACGATTGATTTAGGATGTAGTTACGATTGATTTAGGATGCAGTTACGATTGATTTAGGATGCAGTTACGATTGATTTAGGATGCAGTTACGATTGATTTAGGATGCAGTTACGATTGATTTAGGATGCAGTTACGATTGAATTAGGATGCAGTTACGATTGATTTAGGATGTAGCTACGATTGATTTAGGATGTAGTTACGATTGATTTAGGATGTAGTTACGATTGATTTAGGATGTAGTTACGATTGATTTAGGATGCAGTTACGATTGAATTAGGATGCAGTTACGATTGATTTAGGATGCAGCTACGATTGATTTAGGATGTAGCTACGATTGATTTAGGATGTAGCTACGATTGATTTAGGATGTAGTTACGATTGATTTAGGATGCAGTTACGATTGATTTAGGATGTAGTTACGATTGATTTAGGATGTAGTTACGATTGATTTAGGATGTAGCTACGATTGATTTAGGATGTAGTTACGATTGATTTAGGATGTAGCTACGATTGATTTAGGATGTAGTTACGATTGATTTAGGATGCAGTTACGATTGATTTAGGATGTAGTTACGATTGATTTAGGATGTAGTTACGATTGATTTAGGATGTAGCTACGATTGATTTAGGATGTAGTTACGATTGATTTAGGATGTAGCTACGATTGATTTAGGATGCAGCTACGATTGATTTAGGATGCAGCTACGATTGATTTAGGATGTAGTTACGATTGATTTAGGATGTAGTTACGATTGATTTAGGATGTAGTTACGATTGAATTAGGATGCAGTTACGATTGATTTAGGATGTAGCTACGATTGATTTAGGATGTAGTTACAATCGATTTAGGATGTAGTTACAATCGATTTAGGATGTAGCTACGATTGATTTAGGATGTAGTTACGATTGATTTAGGATGTAGTTACGATTGATTTAGGATGTAGTTACGATTGATTTAGGATGTAGTTACGATTGATTTAGGATGTAGTTACGATTGATTTAGGATGTAGTTACGATTGATTTAGGATGTAGTTACGATTGATTTAGGATGTAGTTACGATTGATTTAGGATGTAGTTACGATTGATTTAGGATGTAGTTACGATTGATTTAGGATGCAGTTACGATTGATTTAGGATGCAGCTACGATTGATTTAGGATGTAGCTACGATTGATTTAGGATGTAGTTACGATTGATTTAGGATGTAGTTACGATTGATTTAGGATGTAGTTACGATTGATTTAGGATGTAGTTACGATTGATTTAGGATGTAGTTACGATTGATTTATGATGTAGTTACGATTGATTTAGGATGTAGTTACGATTGATTTAGGATGTAGTTACGATTGATTTAGGATGTAGTTACGATTGATTTAGGATGTAGTTACGATTGATTTAGGATGTAGTTACGATTGATTTAGGATGTAGTTACGATTGATTTAGGATGCAGTTACGATTGATTTAGGATGTAGTTACGATTGATTTACGATGTAGTTACGATTGATTACGATTGATTTAGGGTAGCGCTACCAATAATTTAGGATGCTATTATGAATTTAGGGGCACTACTGTGATATGACAAATCAGATGAACTGCATATAAAGATGGTTCCATTAAAAAAACTTAACGCAGAAAATCCTTAATAAATTCACTGCTTATCTGGAGAACTAATTGAAGGCGGATGCTGTAATTACGACGCATATTATGATTTTCGCACGGAGAGAGAATACTAGTTATTATTCGCCATTATCGTTCGCATTTTCGCAGACACATTTGATAGTCCACGAAGTTTTGAAATACTGTTTCAGTAAGCTCGCAGCCCTAAAAAAGTTATTATGAACAGAAACTTGAAACAGGTTTATTTTTTTCAACTCCGTTCCGCTTTTGATTGACAGCTATGAACCAACAGCCATGAGTTGTTTGGCGAAGATAAACACAAAGTAATGATTGACACCTATGATATTTTAATCCCTTGATTTTTTCTCGATATAATTTTTTTTGTTTTGCTTCTCAGCTTGTCACTTTAATCAAGCACATAAGAATATTCCTGTCATTAAACATTGATTTTACTGAGTTACTGTCGAGGTAGTAGCTTAAAAAGTAGCTTAAAATTAGCTACTTTTTGTGGTTTTTCTTTTGCCTAGCTGACGTTGCAGTTTCATTGTTAATTCGTTAAACAGAAACATTTTAATAGAGATGCGTGCACAATTTTCTTGTCGTGATTGTATATTCCTCGATTACTATACCTTTACTATACCTTGATACCTTTTTGATATATACATTATTGACCATGATAAGTAATCTGCGCTCCACTATTAAACTGTTTATTATAGCATTTCCCGATCAAATTGGTCCTACGAGCAGTCAATTTAATCCACTATTGCGAAATCCAATTCGTTTCGCTGCCGCTTGATATATTCTATGGCCAAATTTGCTGTTTTTTCACTCAACTTATACTCCGATTGGCCGCTCCAAATAAATGTATGGTCCAATGTTAAGTATAAGTTATCACCCACTTTTTTATTTATTTTGGCCGGGAACGGCTGAGGACTCGTTTATTGGCCGAGGCCAAGAAACGATGTCCGAAGACGTTTTCGGCCATAGATAAGTCAAACAAGTGGGTGATAATGTATTTATTCCACAGTTGAAGCCAGATAATTGTCACCGGACCAGATAAATGTTTATCTGTCCCGGCCAGATAAATTTCAACGGCCAAATAAATACATTTATGCGGTCTATTGGCCAATCCAACTGGGGAGTAAAGCCATTGTTAAAGCAATGTCCAATGATCCAAATAAATAATTAGACGCTCGAATAACGATTTTTTTTGTCTATGGTAAGAATGTGGTGGCTTCGCCCCCACACCCCCAGCGAGCAATCTGCCGCCTTATCCCCGTTAGCAGCCAACAAACCGAACGGTGTATAAATATATTATTTCCGTTTATTTAGTCTATGGTCTGAATTAACGGCCTCGGACTCGCTTCGTGCCAAGAAACGAGTCCTCTGCCATTAATTCAGACCCAAGGACAATTTAATAACTCTTAGTTAAGTTAAGTTGTCCTTGCTCCGACCAAAGAAAAGAAATAAACGGAAATAACTTGTACTAATCCACTATTGCGAAATCCAATTCGTTTCGCTGCCGCTGGATATATTCTATAGCCAAATTAGATGTTTTGTTTCACTGAAGTTAATCAGCTAGGGCTCTTATTTCGTGTATTTATTCGAAAAGCGCTTGTTTAAAAGAAGCGGAGCAATAAGATGACAATCCTAGGACCAATTTGACCGGAAATGCTATATTGTTACAAAACAATATACACTCAGCAACATTTACAACGCAACACTCTAACTAGAAGAAAAATCAACTCACTCAGAAGAGTCAAAGCGCATAGTCTATGGTTCAAATCGAGCTTCAGAAACGCGTGTAGCTTCCTCTACAACACTCTAACTAGAAGAAAAATCAACTCACCCAGAAGAGTCAAAGCGCATAGTCTATGGTACACTCAGTCTATGTTGCTGAGTGTATATTTTGTCATCGACGTGATTGCCAAAAATAGTTGAATTAAATATGCAACTATAGACTAAGACTACTTCTAAAATAATCGCTTCAAAAAATCATCACACTATAAACACTAGAAATGGTAGAGCATTTTAAGCATAGTTTCGAGTATCTATTGCCCTGAATAAAGCTTGGTTTGAGTTTGAATATTAAATGACTCCAAAGGTAGTACAAAAAAATTTTCTACTCACCTAGCCCAGCAATGCTCTAACGACTGTGATACGCGCTTACAATTTTAGAGACCATTATATGTAAAAAACGAAGGATGTAGCGAACTTCATTTTAGTTCTTAAGAATGGTTTCCTAATAATCATCAGTTCTGCGATATATTTTTTTAACAAAACATTTTCGCATTCGATCAATTTTAATTTTCCCAATCACCAATCAAAGTTTTGTAAGCATAAGTTAGTTTTTTTAGTTGGCTCATCGCTCGGTCAAGGCGCAGTTTTCAGCATCGATTGCAAGTTCTCGGACAGACAATCCTGGTGTAGAGATTCCAAGCGCACTGGTTTGTACGCTGCTGGTAGAGACACTCAGACTTGGAGACCTGGTCGTGACAGACTGAAATTGGCAAAATTATCCACCGATTTCAAATCGTTGATAAAAGTTCAAGATGTTCATTTTTGACCATACAATAATTGTCTGCCCTGACTTTCACATGGGCAGGACCCAGGTGAGTACTTACGTGTTCCACAACGATCTTCAGTCTCAAACCGAGCCTCGTAGCAAACGTTGGATTTTGGCGGCTTAACAAAATAAGTAACCTGTCGCAGTCGTCGGCCATCAATGCAGGGCTGAGTTCGCTCAATCGAAGGTGGACAGTTAGAGCAGTCGATGCGATAGTGGGTCTTCTGCTCCGTGCAAGCTCCGTGCTTTTGTCTGACGGCAAAGGCGCTGGTTATTGTGCGGTGGCCTTGTACACATGGTCCTAGGCAAGTTGAGACACCCGGTTGGCAGCCATGGCAATACGCAACTTCGCGCTTCACCGACTCTTCGCATTTGCCGTTGACCAGAACCGTCGTCTTGTGCAGAATCTCTCGGCGCCCTTGTACACACGGCTGCGGTTGGACTATAGTTCCCACTGGACACTCTGCTGAGGAATGATTAGAGGACAGTTAGATGAGACCTGTGAGATTCTGTGTGAAATGGCTTGGATCCTGTTTAACAAGCCCAGGTACGGCGTACAAAACTCACGGGGGCATTTCTTATCTACGCGCTGCACGTCGATTCGGCAAAGTTGGAAGCCCGGCACCCACTCTGTGCGCAGCACTTTGTCCACCCGATGACCCGTCTGATGATTGCATTCACCGCGGTGAACGAACTCGCGTCCGTCACACAGGCAGAGACGGCAGGTCCTGGGGCATAGTCGAGCAGTTGAACTGATTGCACAGCCACCAACAGAGTCAATATTTTGACACTTGGCCTTGGGAAGATGATCCCGACAGGGCTTGCACTGAACTTGCAGGAACGTCTTCCTCTTCAGGCAAACACCACTCGGGCTGCGCTCGAAGTACTTGACTGTGATGGTGCGGTAGCAATACTGATAATATCCAAGAGCTAGAGACACTGGCACACATCGACAATGGGAATCTCCGCCAGTTACTTGTCGCTTAGGGCATCCCAGTTGAACTGCAAAACAGAGTAGCCGATTTGCGTAAGTAATTGAAAGTCTATCCGATTTTTTAAAAACTGTGTTCCGCTTTTAATCAACCACTTACCCTCTTGCAGACGCGTTGTGACTCTCAAGTTGCAGATTCTCTCATACAGATTGCACCTTGTAGCACCTCGATTTTGATTGTCTGACGGAACAGCGCCGAGCACGTGGTGTCTCGGAAGCAGGTAATCATGTAGGCCATTTCTGTCTACCTTTGCCAAAGTGCACTGATACGATGGTAGATAAAAGTCAAATGACCGACACGATAGATCTTTCTTGCATTTTTGAAGGCAATTGTCAAAGCCCTTGTACTTCTTGATGCTCAGACCGGGATAGCGAGCGTCGGTTACGAGGCACTCTCGGTCAGCATACTTGAACTGCCATCGCCCGCCAATTGAAAGGCAGCCATCGCATCGGTTGCATTGTTTGTCGCACAAAGAGCTCGCATCGGCCAGCTGCTTCAGCTCCGGGTCCGATGCAGCGTCAGTGAAGTTCCTGCTGCAGATCCTATGCCTGCGGTCTAAATCGGCACATAGCCAGTCAGGAAGTTTGTTGATACAGGGTTTCAAATTCTTTTGGCAGCGCTGCTGGTGCTTGTAATGATGCGGCTTGCAGCTACATCCATGAATCAGATTAAACAACGTTTTTACAGCCATTAGACCGTACTGACAATCTCCTAGTTGCACAACAGGTGATTGGCATCTTACGCGACCTAGGCGGGTGACCACTTTTGATGGAATACACTGACGAATGCTGCCAGTAACCAGTAGAGTGTAAGTCGTCGTTAGGTTTAACTTTTCATGACGCTTATAATCACAGACAGTCTTAGGCTGAGAGTTTTCTGGACAAGCGCACAGAACCTCTTCGGAGCGGGTCTGTGTGGCGCAGGTGCAGTTATTGCCAGTCCGCTGCCAAGTTGTAACGACTGTAATGCGAGTCTCGCCTGTAGCTGAGCTTCGAGTTCCTGCGATTGTGCAGTTGGGCACGTCTGATCGAGGCGTCCCATCGCATACGACGTCCTGCACGTTAAGCTCCAGTCGATTAGGTAAGCAGATCGTATTGTTGGCATCGGGTTTGTACTCGATGCGATAAGTGAGTAGCCGATTGTCTTGTGTGCAGACGGTAAAGTCGCTAGACGCGTCACATCCGCACAGTTCTGTGCGCGTAGTCGTCTGCGGTACACATTCACATCCCGAAACAACTGTAATCGACTCGGTAATTGTTCTGTAGAGGCTGTGATTTCTGAACTGGTCGCAGGCAGAGGCAAAGCTGCGGTAATTCTGTGGGCATATTACGCCTACTCGATCGCTTCGAGTGCGTACGACGCAGGCGCGGTTTTGAAGATCAAATTCCTGATACGATCTAGTCACCGTCAGGACATTAGTAGCTCTTTCGCAGGAGCGGGTCTCATTAGTTGTTGGTGGACAGCCTGTGAAGAAAGTTGGTTCTAAAATTATAGTAGGATTTTAATTATATTATACAGAGCAAGTCTGCAAATGCAAGCACTCACAGCACGTTTCTAAGCGCTGCGTTGTTGTTCGTTGACAGGTGCAATTTACAACCGAATAAGCAACATCAGTGATGATCCTCTGACAACTGACTGTGTCACAGATGCCCTCGCTACTACTGGCAACGGGGCACTCAACTTCGGAATAGATTTCTTCAGTAATATTCTTGCACGTGGAGTCGTCAAGCTCCTGACGGACAGTTTTCTGGTACCGCAATGTGCCGTTCCGCACGCACGCCTCCGTCAGAGCAGGCGCATCGCAACGACACCTGAGGAATCTAAATGACTGTCTCTTGTGACATTCGCAGTCCACCAGAGTTGGATGAATTGTTACGACAACGCGAAAGCCGTTTTCCATGCACGGACCCATTGTTGTCTTCTTTGACTGCTCGCAGACTGAAAATATTGGATTTTAATTGAATTTATTGCAACTTTTCCCCATTGACCCTGCTTGTGCTCCCTGTAAATTACTGTCTTAAATTTAGTTGCTATTGGTAAAATTTATTTCTTAAGATTCAGAATATAAAAGTAGGTTAGCTAGAAAACTGTACTCGTACTCCACAAATATAGTGCCTGTCCAAAAAGTGCCTTTAACCAGCTTATTGTGGTACCCATTTTACAGCTGAGTGAATCGATGCATTATAAAATTTGGGGCTTGCTCAATAAGACACATTGTTTTCTTAGGCTGAGATTCGAACTCCCCAACTCTCGCTTAGAATTCCGAAGCTCAAAAGCCCTTCGTACTTACGCTTGCAAATACTCCGCGTTATATCTTTTGAAGTATCTATTTTGAGGCACATTCCGAACTTTGAGTTGAACCTGTAAGTGGATGTGATTAAACGTAGGCGATTTCCAATACATCGCTTGGACGTTCGAGGAGATGGACAGCAGCAGTTTATAATGTGATGGAATCGCTTGGCTTCGCATCTCTTCTTTGTCGGATTGAAGATGAATTCAGTCTTCGTCACCTTGCTAGCACAGTCGACGCATAGTCCGTGCTTTATCAGCGAAGGCTGGCAGGCTAAAATATGGCTTGGTGTTTTAGTTATTGCCTGCAACATATTCTATGATGCAACAAAGAACTTTGTTTACCTTCGAATCCACATGATCTTGAGACCTTCTCAGACGTTCGTTTGCATGAACAATCAACAGTTTGCTCCAGTTCTCGTCGCCAAACCCTCTTACCATCAATGCATGCTGTCAGTGGCTTCTCACTAATGATTCTCTGACAGCTTATCAACTTGTAGCGATTTTTATACTCAGGAACACAGTGGCCATCTCTCAGCTGCTCGGTGCGGGTCTGGGTGACAAGCATCTGACCTGCCTGGCATCGTATAGCCGTCTTAGGCTTGGCATCGCAGCAGCAGCGTTGACTATGCCAGCGGGTGAAGCGCTTTACCTTGCAGTTTTCAATGCGATAATTGATAGTCTTGATGCGCTGCTGACAGTTTTTGCAGCTGTGAGGAATCACTTTTTGCTCCGGCAAGTTCACGGAGACTGGGGTTCTGCGCACCCGGTAGGAGCAGCGGCAGTGACCCGTTTTCCGATAGGTAGTCTCAACGCGACAAAGCTTGTGTCCATCTTCGCATTCCAGCTGCCTACTTGGTATTGGACAACGCGATTGGCAGTGACGTTTCATGCGCTGTACCCGACAGCTGCAGCCATCGCGAACTTCTCGCTCCAAAACATTTGAAAAGTGACCATCCCATTCACCATCTTCCCTGTCTTGCCAGCTATTTTTCCTGCCGGCCGCTCTCCATGTGCTGTCACAGTAAATTTGCACAGATTCTGCCTCCTGGCGTTCGAGACACTTAGAGCCACTTGGATCAATCTCGTAGTGGTGCTTTGTGATAAGAAGGATGCCATCTCTATCCTGACATCGTCTGGAGATTTTGGATTGAATGCAGTGGCAAACCTCGTGTTCCACCGATTTTTCTGGTACACAGCGACAATCAATCTTTTTGAAGGATACACGTGTCACGGTCCTGACATACGCCTTTCGAGACAGGTCTTTGCGGCAAGGGCCTCTGTGCACGATGTCTATCGGACAGTTCACGGGTCTTTCTGTGACTTCCTCAGTCTTTTCACAAGGGCCATCCTTTGATTCCTTGGTATAACGGGTGACAGTTTGCACCAGCCTGTCTTCCGGAACGTTGATGCACTCATTCTTTACCTGTGGAGGCTGGCATTCTAGAATGAAAAAATTGCTTCAAATAAATTTTTTGATACAGAAACCTAAATTTTAGAGTGATACGAAATAAATCTTTTTTTTACCAGAAAATATCTTAGCGTGCTTATTACCTTTCTGTTCAGAATGAACCTTCCCCGTGAACTTCTGACACTTGCATTGCTTTAGTGCGTACCAGACCTTGAGAACGATAGTATCGCCATTTGCTGAAGTTGCCGTCTCAAATCGTTCATTTCGTTGGCAGGCTAAGGTACAAGGAAGTTAAAAAGTGAGTTAAAATTACTTTAAAATATATAGTTTATATAAAAATATAAAAATATAAAAATAAAAAAAATATTAAAAAATTTTATAAAAAAAATATATATGTTTATATAAAAAAGAACTCTTACCTATCTCCTCTCGATAAACGACACTCGACATCTCGCAGACTCCGTTTTCCAACTTGTAGAATAAGTTTTTCGCTTCAAAAACTTCACCAACGCACTTCTTATCACCGTGACGCGACGGGGGGCAGCAGCACTTTGAACTAATAACAAAGTGCTGACTATGGCACTTTTCATTCTTGAAGTAGTAGTACAAGCGCTTAGTGCAGGTTTCCTTATTGCACTTTGATGACCGCACTAACTTTGGCGCTCTGTCGCATTCTGACAAAGAATAAAAAATAAATCAATGTACAATCAACTCGAATTTGGTTCTAATGAAATTTAATTAAATAAAATTTAAACACGGGCTAAGGACCACTAACGAAAAAATTATTGACAGTTAAACCACAGACTGAAACCACCCCATTGATAGAGTACATACACGGCGGGTATTTATCGATAATTTTTATCGAAAGTCTTGTAGTTAAGGCTGGTAACTGGCCGTAAAAAAATAAGAGTGCGCTTCATAAATTGTTTGGCAAAATGCCCAAGCATTAAGTTAAGACGACCTCAGCGAATTTGGTTAACGAGTTGATTGCACCTCTTGAAAGTTGCGAATACGCTCGTATGCGAAAGCAAGCTTACTTTTACTGCATCGCTGCTTCTCGACACGCACATGCGGCTCGCACAGGCAGTTCTCTGCCTTCCATGTGGTCCTTTCCAGCAGACGGTAGCCTTGCTTGTTGCAAGCCGAAACGCGACGCACTGACTGCAGAGGGCAGGCGACTGACCTAGTTTCAGATTTGACTACAACTCGTTTGCAGGCGCCTTGGACCACTTGCCGCCTCGTGGTGACAATCGTGAGGGTTCGTCCCTGACAATCGCGGGCCTGATTTTCTCTAGGCTCGCATAGGCAAGCTTCTTCGTGTTCAATCTTCTCTAGCTGGCAGCGGCAGTTGACGCTGCGTCCGCTTGATCGGACAACCTGAAAATATTCAGTGTTAGGATTATCCTGATTGAGGAATGAGATAAGCGCTGCAAGGAGAGCAAACACCTGCATACAATGCATTTGATTATAAGACTAGTCAAGTGCAACAGTTTTCCTACCGTTAGATGTCCATCTCCATCCAAGCCACGCACGCATGCCGTCCTCGACACGCGTCGCTTCTGACATATAGCCTGATTCTCGCGTGCCTTCAGGTGCTTCACACAAAGGCACCCCTGTAGCTGGTAACTTAGGTGGAAGGTGATAATCTTGTTGTCTTGGCAGGCATTCCAACTGCGGCTGTTCGGACAGCGGCAAGAGCACTTTTTACGGATGCGCTCCGTAACACAGCCGCACTTATGCACGCGATGCACGTACTTCACAACTTGACGTGTGCCACCAGACTCGCTGCAACTGCCGTATTGCACTCCAGTTTTTTGCCCCTCTGCATCGCAGACAACTGGCTCGACCTTTGTGTATTGCTGTTTCTTACACTGACCGTCAATTAGCTCATAATATGTCGTAATTATTGCTTCCTTGTCGTTGCTACAAAGTTTCTTGCTGTGAGACTTTTTGCATTTGCAGTCTTCATATCTCGGTGGCTGCTCGGACCAAACGCACCTGCACGCTTGAGTTATGAGCTGGAACACTCGGATCTCCTCTTTACCCGAATCTTTGTTGCAGCCCTGTCGGATCTCCTTTCGTCCTTCGCAAGTGATTCTCTGCTCAGTAGTAAAGTTGCGCTGCAAACAGATGCCTCCTGGACCATCGTAGTAGTAACTTACGGTTCGTACAGTAACGTTGTCTGCTCTGCACAAGCGTGTAACGATATTTCCCCCGTTACGCTGGAAGCAGTTGCAAATTTCGCTCGCTCGAGTTGTTTGAGCGACGCAAGTGCAGTTTTCGACTATGTAATTTACTCTTGTTACCGCACTAAAATAAAAAAAGAAATAATAACAGTTTTTCGTATTTCAAGCCCATTAAAAAACACAGTAAAAATATGCTATTTACCGAGTGCCTGTCGTTGTGTCGCAGTCGTCACGCGTCTGTCGCGATGTTGAATTACCTGTGCAGGTTATCTCCATGTCTGTTATGTATGAATTCCGGACGCAAGTATTGTTGACAAGCTCATCCACGTAAGTAATTCGACGCAGAGTTGTTCCAAGGCAAGTTATGTTGACAACAACTGCATTGCATAAGCACGGACGTTGGACCGAGTTGTAGAGGACTTCAATGCATTCTCTAGTCGTCGAGTTGTACTGTTGTCGATAGTATTTGTCCGTAGTAACACTTTGATTTCCGTTGCACAAACCTTTCTCAACTCTTTCGTTACTGGGACAGGAGCACGGCTGGGTAAAACTTCTGACCGTAGACACACACTGACAATTGACAATGGCAACATCGCGAATGCTCACTGTCTGCCGATTACTAGTGGAGTTGCACACTGTCGAATTCGTTTCTCCAGAGCGTGTTTCGCAAGTCACAGTTCGATACGTAGTATTTTGCTGCAGTACGCACGTGTTATTAACCAAGCTATATCTGGTTGTAACCTGCTCAAATTGATTAGTTACCGGATTGCATCGCTCCGGGCTAATCACAGAAGGAGGGCAGCAGCATCTAACCTTTCGATAGGAATGCACCTGATGACAGCTGAGGGTAAAAACAATCATCATATTTGTGTCAGAAGAATTCGATGTGCGTGATAGAGTTATAAATAGATCATAAGTGTTTGAGGACTTACTGGCACTGTTTTGGTACGAACTTTACAGTAACTTCTTCGGCAAAGCAACTGTCCGTGTCGCAGGGAAGTATCTTGGTGTGGGGTGCAGTGCAGTTCACGATTTCGGTGGAAATAGACGTTCGAGGTTCGCAGCTGGCGCTCGGCACATTCGGTCTTGAGTAACTCACAAGAGTCTTCTCCCAAAAGTCATCTCCCACACAGCTTTGTTGGGACGTTGGTGGCCGACAACCGCAATTAACACGCACTTTGCGATCAACTTTCCATTGGCAGCGGCATTGATTTGGTCGTTGGCGCAGTTTCAAAATGTATTGGAAACTATCTCCCAAATCATCCTTCAAACAAGGAGTCCGGTGTGCTTTTTCACCATGGCACTTTACGACCTTTGATTTTTTATCCCTGCTTGGCGTGCATTTTCCGTTGACTAGATTGTATCGTATGATTGTTGTGACAAGTGTTTTGTCTGAGTGACATACTGTGCTGTACCGTGATTTGTACTTTGGAATCAAGGAACAGATGCAAGGAACACGATCGTTCCGGACATGACTCTTGCAGTGACACTTGAAGGGGACATAAGTTTGAGTGCGAACAATTTGAGTACCGCTGGAAGACAAGCCCTTCCTTCGCTCGCATGATCCTGGAACCACTTGTGTACGAGGCTGGGGACATTTTACAGCATTGCGTGTGACAGACTCATCTGGCAAGCACTCGCCTCGCTGAAGTCTGTAGTGAACTTGAACGGTAATCCACGAATTTTCACGGCACGTTCTGCGCTTGCGATTGAGGTGATGACAGCCTAAAATTAGTAAAATTTGGCTTAGACTAATTGATAATCTAACTAGCGACCCGATAAAAATTCAGGTGCTGAGAAAAAGGCATTGTAAGTTTTTACTCACTACAGTAGGCGTGGTGCACTGCTACATGTCGGTCGCACTTGCAGTTTTTCCGATTAACAGTGTAGCGAATCAAAATGGTTTTGTATTTTTTTGTTTTCTCTGAGCAGTGCCCGCGTTTCTTTTCCGGCGCAGGGCAGTGGACTTTTTTAGAGTGGCAACGATGCTCAGGGCGGCAATGCTTTTGCTGCTGAAACAGAGTCGTGCAGACACGAATGCGTCCATTTGAACAATGAACTTTTTTTCTTGGTTTCTGGCAACCGCACGGTTTCCAGCTTGCACGATGACGCCTGTGGCAGCGTCCATCTTTGTCCAAGTGGTAGCTGGTGTGCGTCAGGCGTCGACGACCGTGTGCGCAACGACTAGCATGGTTTTTCGGAGGCGGACAGCGGCACCGAGAATGAACCGTGCGCATTCGAGGTCGACACTTGCATTGAATATTGCGATACACAGTTATGCGCTTTGTAAGAATGCCTGTATGGCGGTTACATGTCTGCCTTATATCGGGCTTTGGGCAGGTAACTCCCTTTGACCAGCGTTTTGTCAACGGACGAACACGACTTTGTCTCCACTCGAGGCCTGACCCAGAGTCTTTACCTATGATCTTTTCCTTGCGCAATTCAAAACGCGTGCTAATAAAAAACCAGCGATTGTCTTTGCAGTAGCGCTTCTTGACTGGTGGTCGCGTGCAGCAATCCTCTGATCCAACACGCTGCTTACATCGGCATTTGCAATGCTCCATCCAGCACTGCTGTAGAACGACGCGGCGCTTGCAGTCGTGTCGGTTGCATTTACTTTTTTTAATCGCCACCGGACGCTTTTGGCATCGATGCTCCGTAACTCTTCTTCGTTTCTTGCTCTTACAGTGGCCGTGATGTCTATGGTGCTCCTCTGTGTAATTGGTCTCTATGAAGTCATGCACGCAGCGACGTGATTTTTTTCGACCTTCACATCGGCACAGACGCCAGGAAACCCTACGATGTTCCTTGCAACGACAGCCACTGAGAACGCTTCGCATGATGGCAATTTTGCGGTAGAGTCCTCCATCCTTTCCAGGGCGCTTGCCGCATTTAGTTAATGAAACTACCTTCGGTTTATCCCTGCAAACGACACGCTTCACTTTACGTTGCTCACGAAGCTCTCCTGTTTCCGGATTAATTATGGATGTTGTTGTTATTATGCGCCCCTTAGTGCACTGTTGCTTTCTACGCACTTTCCGGTGCTGCTTTGTCTTGCAACCAATACGCTGTACACGCTTTCTTTTCACGCATTTGCACCGATGCACTCTGTAATATATTGTACAGATCTCGCGACGACCATTGTGACACTTGCCGTGCTGTACCGAACGCTTAGGACAATAGACATTGTGAGGCTCCGAACGCTCTGAATGGACGCACTCGCGTCTACCGTGACGAATTATCAATTGAAAGCTTAACGACTGTTTCACAATCGTCTTACCACCCAACGGATCGCAAATCTTTCTGTGCTTTGATTTGGGACAATCTGAAAATGAAAGAAGGTATGGATTGTCTTAACTTTTTAAATGCTTTGGAAATAAAAGTGAAAGTTTCGGCCTTTGGCAGCAAGTCTCTTACGGCATGGCTCCTTGTAAAGAAGTATCTTCTTTGGTCGACATTTTCCTTTGTAATGCTGATAAATAATTTTAAAAACGGCCCTTTGAAAACGCCCGTGCTTGCAAAGCTCACGTTCAACGCGTGGTTTTGGACAGGCGCACAGCTCAAAGCGGCGCATTGGTTTTGGAATACATTTACATTTGTGCAATTTATAAGCCCTGAATTTTATATAGCGTTGCCCAGTTCTTATGTTGCAGCGTGTTTTTCCCAGCTTCTTCGGCCCCGGGCAGTGAACTCGGTTATGCTTGCGACTCAAACGACGCCTGCAATGCCCGCCATGCAAGTGATAGACCACGCGCTCGTGAATAATAGTATCTCGGCCTTGGCAACGGACAGCTAGCTTGGGTTTAGGACAACAACAACGGCGCTTCTGCACGCGCACTTTTTTGTGGCAGCGGCAGCCGCTCTGGTGGAACGTGAAAACGCGATCGTGCGCAATGCATCTTTCCCGGATACAACTTCCACGCTTGACGTCAACTTTTCGTGGGCATTCTGGAACGATTATCGACAAGGGATTAAGGTTTTGTCTAAGTGCCGGTAAATAATTTTCGAAGGGGTCGAGAGTAATAGGTGCTGTACTCACGGACGCGTTTGTATCTATGGTTCTCCACACGCTCACATGTCCTCCGGTCGGCACTGAGTCGAAACTTGATAGAGGTGACTTTAATTTGGCCCCCGTGGCACTTTTTTAAGAATTTTTCCTCTGGGCAGCAGCACTTTCTGTTTTCGATTATTTTCTTACGGTGGCATTTACAACCAGACAGAACATTGAAGCTAATTATCTTCACGTTGTTACAATCGTTGCAGGACTCTTTCACCTGCCTATTTTCGGCACAAGCGATCTGATTTCGTCTATTTGACACCTTCAACGCACACCGATTATCTTCTAGCACGTAATAATTTCGTTCGTGAACCAGTTCGTTTGTGTCTCTGTCGCAGAACTCTCGGTTTGTGCCGCGCTTGTGCTTGCAAGAGCAGACTTTGTCTATCCGTTTCGCGTGAAGCTTGCATCGGCATTCGCTCTTGTCTAGCGTGTACCACTTCACCGTTACAGTTCGAATGCCAGTTTCGTAGTTGCAACGGCCATGATGCACTAGTTTGTCTTCGCCATCAAATTTGCCTTTGCAGTCTGCAAAGTTTTTTTGAAAACATTTTTTTATGCTTAAGATTGGGTGCTACAATAAGTTTTCATTACTTACCAACTACTTTTACCCAAGATTTGTGAAATACTCGACATTCTTTCGTTGTGACAATGAACTTCTTTGTTGCTTGGTTTATCAAGTGGCTTCCGGTCTGGCGGTCACATTGTACATGTACTGTCACTCGCTTCTGTCCCAGCGGAGTGCAGCAGCAGCGCTGTTCCTGGCGATTTATTACCCTGACGCACTGCAAAGATCCGTCGCTCTGTCTTATTGCATTAAAACTCACAACCGTGATTTGACGCATGCAGGTCTTCTGGTCACATTGTCCTTGGCTTCGATCCTCCGGCGGACAAGCTGAAATAAATTAGCACAGGGTAGAACATCGTTTTGTTTAGGGTTAGCCCGGTGCTATGACGATGACTTGGAAATTCCTATTCCACTGAAACAATGAATCTATTGAATTCAATAATGTGCCTACATGTGCCTTCGCACTTTCTTTCGATACAGTCTATTTTTCGTTTTTTAATAAATTTCATCGTTACATCTTCTTTATTATATTTTGTACTCAATGATGAGCACAACACTCACCACAAATCTCCTGAAAAACGCTCACACCCGCTGCTTGACATACACAGTTGATTACTTGCTGCCTTCTCACAGTAATAGTTCGATTTCTTGTTTCAAGATCACAGGCGCCAACCGATCGGGTTTCGTTAACGCATGGTACCTCTCCAGCTCGTGTTGTGGTGTTCACTGGTAAGCAAGTTCGCGTAGCAGAATCAAGCGACTGTCTAGTGCTTACTGTAGTTAGCTCATTATTGATGCATTCACTTCGAGTTACCACTGTCGTAGGGCAGCAGCATCTGCGGCTGGTTATTGTGGTATCCAGAACGCAGGCACACGTAGGCTTGTCCAAGCGTCTCTCTATCGTTGTCACCGTTTCGAAACAGGCGTCAGTGTTGCACTCGGAGACTCTAACTGTGGGCGTACTTGAACAGTTTCTAGTTTCGAACTTTGTTTCTACAGATGCAATGCATTCTCCGTTGATTAAAGTTTCTAAAGTTCTGGTAAGCTTGATTATTCCGCTACTGCTATCACATTGAGCCGTAAAGTTTGTAGCTTGCGCACATCTGCACTTCTCAATTCTGCTGCTAATCAGCTGATTGACGCAGGCACAGTTGACAACTTCAGATCTGGTGGTTTCAATTTTGCGTGTTTCTCCATCGCATGGCGGATCCGTACTGCGAGTTTGGCCATCACATGTCACTAGTTCGTTTCTAATAGATGTCTCAGAATTGCAAGTGTGTGTGGTCTCATTGAAAACCTTAGTGACTGTTGTTCGCTGCTTCATATTGTTGTTGACGCAAGCAAAGGTTACAACAGGCGTTGTGTCCAAGCAGCAGCAAGCTCTCGTTCCTTCTGTCACATTCTTCAATTCACAGCCGCACGTGTGCTTGTTCAAAACATTCAGAACTCGGGTGACACTCTGTTGACAAGTGCTCCGATCGCAAATTCCAAAAATTACAGGCGTTTCTGGAAGCTGACAGACTAAAATTGTTGAGCAGTGAACTCATTATTAAAACGACTACTTATCGACTACATAAATAAATAAATTGAAAGATTTAAAATAAGGCAGGTAAATATACCTGTCTTTGGCAGATACTTCAGATCTGAGTTCAAAACGCACTTATAAGAGGACAAAACCATGCGACTGGTTTCGATGGCCCAAAGACCAGTGGATTGCTGGCACAACCTGCGCGTGCGGACTCCACCCTCGCAGCAGCAGGTTCTGAAGTGATTTGTCTTAATCAGCTGTTTTTGACACCGACAGCCGACGCTTCGAAATTCCGTCACAAGCTTTCGACTGCGGCACTTGTAACAGCTAGACCAGTGCACTCTTTGCCTGGGCGGGCACTGAACTCGCTCAGTGTGATAGGTTACATGTCTGCGGCACGACTTAGAACATGTCTTCACTTTCAGTGAGTAAACGACAGTTTTAAGTTTCCAAATATTGTCACGCACGCATGTCCGATGTAATTCATGCTTTGGGCATCCTGAAATCAATGTTTTCGTAATCTAGCTTTGCTCAATTCTTTAACGAACAGAATGTGCCAACATATGCAGCAGTAAAACTTAAAAAACTTACCACAGCATCGGCACGATCTACTTTGCACTAAGTGCATCTTGCATTCACAGTTCTGTGGGTTAACTCTCCAATGGAAGGTAAGGATCTTCTTAAAGCAAGTATCCGGATTGCAGTCCGTTGAACGAATAACAGCAGCTTTGTTGCACGCTGAAAATGCATTTTTTAACTTGCAGTCACTCAGAGTCTTAATATTGATAAGAATTAAAAGTTTTTTTTTATAACTTACTGACGCTGAAAGTTTCTTCGGACCTGTCAGCTTTGCAGTCACCATTCACCATTCTATAAGAGACGGACTTAACCAATCTTCTGCCGTTCACGCATGTCTTAACGACTCGACGCTTCGGGCAGTAACATTTTTGGTGTCGGCGCTTCTCATTGACCACAACACATCGGCGCTTATGGGCGTCGAATTTGCGGAAAATTATTTTGGTCACCGCCGTAGTCCGATGCCGGTCGCATGTCTGGCGTTGCACTTCCACTGGACAATCTAGGAAATCAGTTTAGTACACATCGAAATGAAAATTTTCATGCTTCAAAAAATCTCAAAAACAAATTCTTAAACACGTTATAAATTCATAATCATAGGTACACTCACGGCAGTTTATCATTCTCTTCTCAATCTTCTTTCGACATTTGCAGCTACGCTTGTCTCTGATGTAGTAAATGCGTTGGTACTGCATGCGGCCATGGACACAGGGACCATGCTTCATTTGACTGCTGTGACTACAGGCTAGAAAATATTTTTATATGTAGACTTTAGTTATTTGCGGCTCATGAGAACATTTTCCAACTTCCGACTATTTTATCCGAAAAAGTCGGTGGCGCACACTAACTGTGGGCAGAAAGCCAAGATTCAACTGTTTGTCTTAGAAGAAGTGGCCACGAGGACTTTAATTTCAGTAATTCTGTGAGTTAACTTTGCGCACAAATTCTATTAAGCCATTGTGGTTGAAAGGCAACTTACGAACTGGTATGGACTTGCGTACAAGCCTTGCGTGACACGCATCGATCTCTAAGTTCCACTTGTGGACTTGCATTTTGACAATGATGCTGCCGCGACGGTGGTCACAATACCGACCGAGCACCTTGGGACTGCGGCAAGAGCATTTTTTGTAAGTAACATGCACCTTGGGCCCGCGGCAGCGGCAGTCCTGCATGCTGTATTCGCGCCGCTCCAGGCGCTGCTTTCCAGTTACGTGGTCACAAGGCGACCGCTGAATCTGCGGCTGCGGACAGTCTGGCTCCACTCGCTTCTCAGTGGCGACCCAGCGGCGCACACAGCTTTCACCGTTGAACTGCCACATCAGACGATAGACCACCAGTTGATTGCTGTGTTTGTCGCAGCGTTTTCTTACACTCAGCCTTTGGCCTTGATTTCTTTGCTTGCAATCTGTGCATTATTGACAGTAGACTATTGTTAATATAAATGATTTCGCGCTTTAGAGTGCAAGTATGAAATTTTGTGCCGTACTCACATCCTGAGCATGATCCGACCACGCGCTTTACATGCTTGGTTCGACAGCGGCACTTTTTCTTTTCTAGCCACTGCATGAAGAGTACGAGCCGGCCATTTATGCACTTTTTTACACTTTTCTTTTTTCGAGTGCCTTCACAGTGCGGCGTATCGATTCTGTGCTTCAGCTCGTGCGGCTCGCAATTACCTCTTGCGTCTCGTTTGAATAATGTCACAACATTAATGAGTTGATTTGCGTGGCAAATGAGCCGCACCACAGGCTGTCGTTCGCACACTGAAGAAGTAATGTGTGAAGAGATGCATTTATTTGAAAAAATACATTAGACTAATCTGTAAAGAGCTGCCACAATATGTTTATTAACAAGCAATAATGATTTCTAGTGCTTTCTTTCTTTCTTTTGGCGCGATCACTTACCCTCGCCTTCGCATGGATATCGCTTCTCGTCCACTTTTTTACTGCACTGGCAGTTTTCGTCCGCATGGAAGGTAAGCCGCCTGATCACAATGACCTGCTCTCCACTCTTGCACAGATCATTGCGCTCCACCTTCGGCTCCGGACAGTCCACTGGCACGCGCCGGATTCGCTTCATTGGCAGGCAGTGACACGAGTGTACTCGATAGTATTGATGGATGATCACTTGTTCCCCGGTCGCGCCGTCACACCTGACAATCTTCTTTGGTTGAGGGCAGCGCGTCGGGCACTTTTGACGTTCCTCGCGCCAGACGCAGCGGCAGTGCCTCACTGCTCGCCGTTTCACCACAATAAAGTCACCGTGACGCTCTCGCCTGATGTTGGTGAGGTCACAGTGTCGGCTGACATCCTTGCGAACGACGTACTTTTTCACTGAACAAGCCTGTGAATGAGAGAAAGAAAAAATCATGACTAACGTGAAGCTTTGATAAAAAACAAGCTACTAAAATATTTTTATTATTATATTATTAGTACGCACATGGCCCACGAGCTGAGCTTTGTATTTTCTCCAAGCGAGCACTCGCCCGTTTTCGCATTTCGGAGGCTTGTTCGGTGGTTTCTGGCAACAGCATGGCAGGTCCTGCTGATCTCTCTCTTCTGGTATGCAACGGCCATCCTCCATTCGGTACTCAACAACGGCTCGCGTCCTGCGACAGCGATTTGGGCAGCTGTCACTGACGGCTGGACAATGGGACGGACACTTCGACAGGCGTACTTGAGGTTCGCGGCAGCCGCACGCGACAAGTTTCGTCCGACTAATGCGGCTGCAGCCGCAGGTGCCTTCGGTGCGCTTCCACAGTTCGTAGAGCACTCGCCGATGCTTTACTGTGTCATCTGGCTTCAGCAGCTGGCACGAGCCTCTGCGAATAACTCGCATTGGCTTGCACGCTGGAGGAACCAAGCGTTTTTTATCAAAGATAATTCGTATAATTTAGATGATTTTATTTGGCATAAACTTAAAGGAGGCTCTTAGACTCACATGTTACCCGAGTCTGGACCTCTCGGACCTCCTCGCAGGTGCCATCCACCAGTTTGAAAACGAGCTTGCCCACCGCTACTCTGCCAGTCTCGCCGTTGCACTCGTGAATTGGCTTTGATGGTGGGCAGCCGCATCGCTCCGTGATATCCCGCCTCACTGGCTGGCATTCATGGTTCTCCAGGACGAATTTCGTTATCGCAATGCGCCTTTGCTCTCCGTTGCAGTCGCCTCGAACTATATTTGGCTTCGAACAGCCTATGAGATTGGTATTGCAAAGCAGGGACAAGAAGTTATTAGCATTTCGTGTGGATTGTAGGTAACAAAACTCAGATTTTTTATATTAAAGTTAAATTTTACAGTATAGGCCCAATAGAGTGGTAACATATAAGACTACGTCTCTGGACAAACGCCACTCTCTTTGCTACTTACAGCATCTTCCAGCTTCAGTCTCCTTTTGTCGTCGCATACAATTACAGTCATGCCGTTCGTACCAAGTCTCTTTTCTGAGCCGAACGCACCCGTTGCATAAGAAGTCAACATGATGCCGCCTTATGCATGGCACATTTTCTTTATGAGGCTTCACGACAGGCACACAGCGGCCATTCACGAGGTTAAACGAAATGAACCAGCGTACTTTTTCTAGGTTTCGTTGACAAATCACTGGCGTCCAGTGTGGCTTCGGGCAGTCGCACATCTCCTCGTACTGTTCCGTGATCAAGTCACATCGGCAGTTGCGCACGATTCCTCGAGTGATTTTTACGGGCCGTCGCTTCGTAACTACTTTGTCACAGTCACCGCGCTGAAAAACAGTTGAGCAGGTGACGTTGCGCACAAGAGTTTCGGTGACGGCGGTGTTGCATGTGGTGCAGTCGCTTGACGGTGATAACACAGTGCTAATTAGGTACTCTTCTGAGTTCCTATAGCACACAGTCCGATTTGTGGTTGACTGGCACTCGCAGCCGGGACTTCGAGTTGTCACGTTGCCGGACACATCAACGCAGCGCAACTCGCCGCTAATCTCTCGGACCGTTCGTACAATTCTGGTGACCTGCTCCTGGGTGCAGTAGTTGCAAGCCCGAGTCTCAACCCTGGTCTGCTGCGTCAGACACTCGTCGCAGGCTTCGTAGGCACTACTAGATTGGTTGCGCTGGCAGTGGCCACTGCTATCTGGCGCATAGCAGTACGTGGCGACCAGGCGATTCTTGTTCTGCGAATCACAAGGGCCTCGAACCGTCTTGCATGGCGGGCACTCTACAACAGTGTGGTAGCGAGAACAGGTGTTAACAGTAGAAATCCCACGGGGGGTATTTTATATACCCACATTTTTTCTGTATCTCCTAAATTATTCAACCAATCGCCGGGAAAATCCAGAACACGGGTCTGTACGCTCTATCCGATGAAACAACTTCCAGAATTACAAAACATCGGCATCGTCTAGATATTCGACGATCTCTTCGATTGTGTAACTCTGCCGGCTGTCATTGTTGACTATTTTGGATTGATTTAATTGTTATTATCTTCATTTTTAATATGGCTTCGCCATAGAGGTTTGTACAGAGCAATGTTAGTCCTTGTCACCAGGGTCAACGGACAAGAATCGCTTAATATTTCGATGATGCTGACTCAGATGGCATTAAATGTAAGTTTATTGAAAAGGGCGGAAAAAATTGATCCCGATGATGGACTTTCACAAAATCGATAATTCGGTTTGGGAGCTATCTTGAAGTAGGCCGTGGGTATTACACCAATCAATGCAATCAATGCAGTTACTTTGAACTCACCGCAGCCACTCGGGTTGCAAGTCAGCTTGCACATTTGCCTGTAAAAGCTGTCACCGCACCGGCCCTGGGACTTAATCAGCTGACAGGTCTCTTTGCTAATCTGGTCCTGGCACGGCGCCTGACACTGATCACAGGTCAGCTTGCAGTATCGACGCATCTGCAGTGGGTATTTTTCGCAGTAGCCCTGCGCCTTCCAAGTCTCGCATACAGTGCGGTTCTCCCGATCGATGCACAGGTTGGAAATGCACTCGCACTCGTTTGGTAATACACAGTTATTGCCATCCAGAACGTATCCCGACTTGCACTGGCAACCTGGCAGCGGAGCCTAAATAAAAATAAATAGTTTTCACGTAGAATCTTTCAAATCATAAAAGCGCCTATAATTTATTTGCAAGCGATCATAGTAATTCCACCAGGTCGCAAAACTGGATATAGATCGCTCACCTGGTCGTTGACATTTCTGGACTTGAAGCCAAACGGGGTGGCACAGCCTAGTGACTGCTTGCTAAAGAAGTGACGCGCACAGGTCCTCGGACAGAAGTCGGCCTCGTTCACAAACTCAGCGTTGTGGCCGCAAGATTTCGCTGCAATAGGAAATGGAGTTGCTTCGGATATATAAGTATGACTGTCTCAATCCAGGCTAGACCTAAGTGTACCTGGATTTCGATAATAGAATACAAACTCACGGCAAAAATCGGGCGATCGGAAAATCGGATAGCTGCTCCGGTTAGTGTTCGCCTGTTGCAGGTAGCAACGGAAAGCGGCGGCCTCCAGAGTGCCACAGACCAGTGAGCGCTGCCACATTGGATTGTCTGCAGAGGGAATGATGTGGTCATAAGAATAATCAGCAGGATCAAAGGATTGTTTCAAAAAGCTTTCAAATATCTTATTCGAAGCAACCAGGACAAGACCGCCGTCTTTCTGCTAACCTTTCGCCCTACAGTACAGAGCAATGCAGGCTCGCAGAAGCGGTTGCATTGCCGCCCCGCCGCAGTGCGCGAATGGCGACATGGCGTGAGCGTTAAGGTGGCCGCAGTTTGATACGGAGGCCGCCTCCAAGCTGGCGTTCGAACCGCAAGCAGGCGCGGGAGCTGGCAGAGGGCAGCAATCGCCCGTGGTGCAAACTGTTACCTGTGTAATCAGACAAAATTTCAATTCCAGTGCTTTTCTTTGGCAAACGATATTTTGTTAAAAGGCCAATAGGATCAACAAAATAGTCATGATCATACCTGGAAGCTGCGTCCCAGCGCGGCGCTGGGATCTGCTAACTGGGACACGTCCTGACCGGTGCTGTTGGTGAAATCGTCGCCTGGGCTCCCGTTGCAGTTGCCAAGTATGCCCCGAAGGCCACCTGAACTGCTGCGCACGCTGACGGTGGCTGCGGAGCCTCGCATCTGGACGTACAGCTCGCCGGCTGCGAACACCAGTGAGTCATCGATGTAGAAGGCCTCCACGCCGGAGGCTGAGTCCGAGAAGGGCAGCGGCTGAGCCACTGAGCCCACCTGTGAGTACGCATTGGGAGAAAACGCATCTAGACTGCCGTTGCAACTTGTCTGAGGTGGCGCATATTTGAAAAATGGCACGGAAACTATTTTATCTGCTACTTAGGGCAAGGGTGTTGCACCTTTAAGATTAGGTTACTGGTGAGCTCATAGCTGGCGCTGCCAATCACGATAACGACAGCGTCCAGCTGCGTCAGGTAAGGCAGGCTGGGGAAGCTGATTGCTTGGCGCACGCGCACTTGGAACTGGCTGGCCCGCTCGCTCAGCAGGTACTCGCATGGTCCGGGAAAGTCAATCAGCTGTCCATCGAAGGTAACAAATTGACCGCCGCTGAGGGCGCTGCCAATGCACTCTGGAAACACCGAAGAAAACTTATAATTAGGAAAGCAGAAAATACACCTGATCATGTTAGGCTAAATGTATAGTCAGTGGCATTTAGAAAATAACTTGCAAATGCACCTCGGTTGAAGTATCTCTTGGACACTATCAATTACAAAAAACCTCCTTGCAATTCGCTAGAGTTATGTGACTTGCTCGAATATACCCCGAACTCACGGTACTCGGAGGTGAGTCGACACTTTTGCTGTGCTGTGCGCAGATTTTTGTAACACCTGCCGTCCTTGAGCTCGTAGTACACTGTTATCACCTGCTGATAGCCACGCACGCAAGGCCCGTAATGCAGGCTGTTGTTCATTGGGCAGCCTTGAATTCAAAAGATCAGTCTGTACGTTTTTCATATCGCTAAAACGCCAATGAATCTTTAATACTGCATTATGCAGACCACAATAAAAAATTGTTTTAGTCAACTTGATTTAGTACTCGTTATCTCACCTGAGCAGTTCTCCGAGCGCAGGCTGCTGGCAATCTGACAGTAGGTGTCGTTGATCTTTGAAAAGGTCGTCACAGCAACTGTTCTCATACCATTGACGCAGGGTCCGGCGCGGGTGATGGGTGCCCTGTCGCCGCAGCTCTCGCAGCCGGTAGTCTTGAAGACGTCGTTGGCGTTCGTGCAGTTGCAACTGATGGCTGCGGGTAGATACATACTCGTAGATTATAAATGCAGAGCTAAAAGTAATTATGGCAGCTTTTATCGCCTGGACATTGATTCTAACGCTCTGCACTAGCTATAGATGAATATAATTTTACGCCGGAGAGTATCAAGAAGTGTGTTATGCAGAATAGAGTTACCAACCAGATAAACGAGCTTGAACAAGAGTTACCTAATCTGATAGAAAATCATCGATCTTTCTAACTTTCCTTATTTGCCCAGCTTAGGCAATATTAACTCACTGCCATTCGTGCCATTGACACAGACCGACCCAGGAGGGCACACAAGAGAATCACAGCCGGTGGCTCTGCCGCAGGCTTCAGTCTGGACGCTGACGGACTCTGTACAGTCGCTGTCGTTGCTAGATCGTGAATAAACATATGTTGAGATGCGGATGACACCGTTGATGCAATCGCTGCGTTCGACTCGATTCGGCGGGCAATCTGCATGGCGCGGAGATTACAAGCTTAAGCTTCACGTTCTTTTACGAGTTGATATTTGCAGAAGGGGTGTGGCCGCAATGGCACATCATTTAATGACACTAGACACTGCAGCCAGCGAGGAGACAATACTGCTCATTCTGCTGACTCCTGAGCACACACTCACACAGGTGTGCACTCTCACTGCGCTTTTGAGTTGGCCCTCAAGGTCATAAATTGCATGACAAGCCCCCAAGCCTTCTCTCCGCGGCTGAGCCCCAAATGAATGTGGCCTCGCCGCGGAATCGAGCATAAGAACCTTGCTGCGAGAGGCAAACGCGTTAAGTGCTCTGCCCACTATCCCCTAAGTCTCACTGAGGGGAGCATTTCATGTTTTTAGAACTAACTAACAAATATTAAGAAAAAGTTACTGTGCGTCTTTGTTTCTTGTTTCGACTTGAAAGATTCAAAATTCAACAAACAAGACCACTCACCACATGGCTCATATGTTATCGTCGTATTTCTAACGCAGTTATGTGGCAGTTGCGTCGAGCGGTCATAGAAAAAGCGTTGAACCTGCGCTTGCCCACGCACGGTGCAGTTGCCGTAGTTGCTCCAAGGCAGAGGACATGGGCAGAACACTTGGGCGTAGAGCTCTGTCTTTGTAGTAGCTTCAAAAATGTCTGACGCGTCGAAAATTCCTCTCGTACCATCGCTTGAGATGCGGTAGAGCTCTTTGCTGCAACAGTTTTGTTAACTCCCGGATAAAATGTGCATATTTTTTCGAAGCATTGAAAGGCAACGAATAGGAAGTGGTGTACTATAAAGTGACCTACTCTGGCACCTAGGGCTTCTAGTTCAGATGAACTGTAGCTAAGCCACATTGTGAAAGCTACTGTAGCAGAACTGCCATGGTACGAGCTATAACTAGGGAAAAATTGAATAAACTATGCAAATAAGTAGCTTAAGCTAACGCAAGCACAGTATTAAATAGATCATGGTTCAGTGAAGTTAAACGATCAAGAAAACTAGGGGCTCACAGTGGCACTCCTCCAGCCAGATTGACGGCGAACACATGCGAGGCCACTTGACGTAGCAGAGCCGAAGCTGTCGCGGTCTGGTGATGCCCGGCGTTTTTTTCGCCGCTGACTGCCACCACAGCCAGCAGCTTGCGATGAGCCAGGCCCATCTCCACCTGGCGCTGATGGCACTGTTCCAGCAGTTTCTTAGCCGCAAGCATAGCATCTCCTGTGGCGATGCCATTAAAACGCGGCGGCTGGCTTATCAGCGCTTGCAGGGCTGCTTGCACGGTAGAGAGGCTTCGCGTCACAGGCATCGTGTGCTCGACCTTCTTAGAAAACGTAACAATGCCCACGCCAATGCCGCTCTGCATCAAGAGATTGGCGCGTTGAACAATTTTGCCCAGCTGTAGCGCGTAGGCATGCGGATTCGTTGCGTAGTCTTTGCGCTGCACGTTCAGCACGAACACGTAGTCAGCGTTGTTGCACGCGACAACTTCATCTCTCACTTGCGGCGGTGCTCTGGTGTGAAGATGTTGGAGTTTTAGCGGGCGAGTCAAGCGAGTTTCATTGGATAAATATTAATTTCGCAAGTCTTGGCAAAATATAATAGCAATAGCTTACACTAGTACTTTTGGAGGAGGTACACACTCACATAAGTAAGCACTTCTGCCCTGACTTTCTCATCGTCAGGAAGGTAGTTCTCCAACTCCCCTTGTATGCTGGCCTTCAAGGGCGTAAATTGCATGACTATCTCCCACGCCTTCCCAAATGAATGTGGCTTTGCAGCAGAATCGAACTCAGGGAGCTTGGTGCGAGTTGTAAACGCTTAATATCACTCCTTAGAAATAAATAGAAATTACCCATATACCAGCTAGGCTAGATGTACAAGCGTATATCCAGTGGCACAGACATTTATATTGCGTACGCTTAGACGCCAGACCCTTTGGTCAGGTTTGAAGCTCCAGCCAATCAGCTTCAGACTCTCCTTGTCCAAATATAACAAATCTAATTTACTAAAAATGAGAATCTTGTATTATTCTGTTGTTAAGGAGTTGTCAGGGAAAACTTACAGACTAGATGTGACCAGTGTTGCCGCAATTAGCACGAGGGAAGCAGCTATCGCTAGCGTCCCCATGAAGACGTTTTGGTGGATAATTCAGCTCAGACCAACTATAATCTTGCGTTAATCTTTAGCAAAGAAGAGTTTTCCAGCTTACTTGAATGCGTGGAAAACTTTCAGCTTGAAAACTTGTTGAAACTTGCGCTACGTTGGTCGTTTTTATAGCCTTTTAAAGTCGACGTTTCGGAAGCTCAAGGTAGACGAATCGTAATTTTCTGCTGACTCGGCGGTTGGCGACGGGGGTTGCACCTGCCCGCTAGGCTGTTTTTTTAAGTCGGACAGCTGGGTCACAATTCTTTGTAGAATGTCACGATAGTTTTTATACGAGTTAGCCATTGTTTGTTAGACCTGCATATACTCGGAAATTGAGCGTGTGAGATCGTCGGATTTTTTAACTCGCCCTCCCAAAGTTTTAACCGGTGCAAATCAAACGGGATCGTGTCAAACTGAAGATTTGCCGTATTGCGCTCAAAATCTCTTCGTTTTTTGCTTACAATGCAATTTACTGCTAAATCTAGCTTTTTATAGCTAATGGTCGGTGATCGTGAGAAATTAAAATCTGTTTTATTCCTTACTTAGTTCCAGAAAACAAAATTAGGATTGGGGTATCCATACAAGAAGTTAGAATTTAAACCTGGCTCGTATTTAGAGTCAGATACGTTAATTTCGTTCAAGTTTCATGAAAGCGGTGTATGTATGTATTTTTCAATTTGTTGTGCTATACCTTTTGCAAGGAGGGTTGCAGCCTAGTGATTAGAGGGTCAGACTTGAAGGTCGGATTTCGATCCACGACTCCTCTTGAACAACTTGTGTCCTTTAGCAAGACTCTTAACTCTGAATTGCTTCATCCATGCACTGAACAGTCGTACGCAGCCTACAGATGCGCCGCGCTAGCTGCGGCTGTGCTGTGGGCTGCACATCAGGCCCGATTGTAATAAAAATTACCTTTTTTAATTTCTTTGTATTTTATGGCATGCAAAAGTTATGAGCAATTTAGCGTAGTTCCCGAGGGTATAACTTGCAGAACATTTTACCAAAAAGTCGCACAGCCTCATGACGAGCCTTGAATGGAAGATCAGAGCCCCTTATTACCTAGGACTCTTGACTCTTCGTCTGTTTGAGGGGTCAAAGTGAGGCAGCCAGGTTTCATCAACCTTGACAATTAGCTGCTGAAATACATTCTCCACCTTGCTCCTCAACAAACCTGAAGTTGCTATTGCCCGTGCTCTGTCGCTGTGCTCTCAGGAGCCACGGAACTTTGTAGACTTGGTCGTATCCATTCGGTCACAAATTTCCATGATGGTAAGGCGAGCATTGTCTTCAAGCACGTCCGACCAAATTTTGGATGCTTAAAATCTCGGATCCGTTGTGCCCTATGCCCCACAGAGTGAAAATGGCACGGTGCTGCAGTCCATCTTTCTAAGAAAGCTAGACCTGTTTCATCGAAAACCTAGACAACGTCATCTGTATGCTGTACCCTGCAGTACCCTGAGTAAAGTGCTCATAACTTTTGAAAGATAGATAGAGCCTCTTCGATAAAATTCCATTAAAATTAATGGATCTAAATTTAACTGAGAGCTGGGTTGAAAATTCCCAGTAATTTAGGACACCCCATCCCATGTACTTCTACGAGTACTACGATATGCAACTTGAGATGCTGATGAAATAAAAGAAGTCAGTGAATTTCAATCGTAACTTCTGCCGTGGCATAAAAATTCTGTAGAATTTCAGTGACTCGTGTTTAGTTTTATTTATCGTTCAATGATCGTGTCATGATAATTGGATTAAAAATCAGACTAAATGAAGCAAAAGCATGTTAAATGCGCGTAACTATACAAAACTAATGAAGGCATTGTTACAAAAACTGCCAATTCACCTACCGTATTATAAGCCTGGGCTAAAAGCATAAGTTATAACACACAAAGGGATGTTTAAAAAATGCATTTCTAGAGAATAAATACAATAATACATGGAGATAAAATTAAGTGTCAAATATTATCCACTGACTACTGGACACTGAATAAGACATTGTACATGAATAGATATGATTGAATTAATCTGCCTACTTAATTTTTAGTAGAATCTTTGACGAATACGCGGCAAAATGCATTTGCTCGAATAATTAATAACTTTGTAATAAGTAGGAAAAAAGCTGCTTTTAAGAACGACACTGCGACTACAAGCTGTACTTTATAACTTATTATTATAGTAATAGTATGAAATCAAGGAGGTGGTGGCAGAGCGGTTATCGCGTTTCCATGGCAAGGCCACATTCATTTGGGGCGCAGCCGCGGAGAGAAGGCTTGGGGACTTGTCGTGCAATTTACGCCCTTGAGGGCCAGCCTCCAAGGCACAGTTAAATGCACACTGCCTGACGATGAGAAAGTCAGGGCAGATGTACTAGTGTACGTACACACCTGTGTGAGTGTGCGCCTGCGTACAGTATCTGTGTGCGTGTGTGCTCAGGAGTCAGCGAAATGGGCAGAATTGCCTCCTCGCTGGCTGAGGGTCTAGTGTCACCGAATGATGTGCCATTGCCCGCAGTCCTCCTGAAATTATTATTATTATTATTATTATTTGTATGAAATCAAGAAATAAATCGCCCGGAAATTATTTCGATTTATTAAACATTGAAAGTACAAAGTAATTTAAGAATGTAAGTTTGCTATAAAACTTTCTACTTAAGTGTTTTTCTCTCCCTAGCTATTTTGTGAAACCTGAGAGAAAGCTGCGATGTAAAGTATACCTACTTACTGTGAATTCGCCACCCTAACCATTTTGCCCAGTTAATTTGCCTGTTTGAGAAAACAAGCAAAACACAAGTTATTTAATGCCTATGCAGGAGACAGGAATTTTTTTAGTATCTTAGACGAGACTGTCAATTTCTGTCTGAAGTTATTAATTTTCTACTACTCGGTGTTGCTGAGCCTTGCTTCATCCGCTAGGCGAAGATAATAAAAATGATGAAGTACATCGCCGTCAGAGTCCATCTGAGTCCGCTGCAGGAGCTCAGCGCTGAGGCGGTGTTACAATTACGCTCGTCGCAGAAGCACAACTGACCATTGCGCCTGGATTCGTCAATGCAGACCAGGTAGGGTGACACCTTCCTTAGCTCTAGATTCTTGGAGCAGGTGCGACGAATTCGAGAACTGCCGTCTGTGGTGTTGCGGATGGGGCAGGAATCAAGCTATTTTTTGTTGCTAACGTATAAAAAAGATTTAATTTTTCTGCATTCATCATCATCTAGAACTGCAACTCAGTAAAGTTTTTCTAAGACTTCTTACTTCTTTACTTAGTACAAAAAACAGGCGAAAGAAAAGTTCCATATATATTTTATGTTAAATTATTACTCACCTGAGTATTTGTGCACCCATTTAGAACAGACCCCGACGCAGCGCACGGACTGAATGATGCCCCGCCTGACCTGGTTAATATCGAACGGGTCGTCGCATCGGCTGTCGTACAGTGAGTCGCATTCAATACAGTCTATGATTTGGCCTGCGTAATTGATTTAAATCAGAGCTTTTTGAAATCTAAGGAAAGTATTTTAAAGTTTAATAGTTTACTAACTAATCAAAGTATATAACTTGCTTATAACTAGTTGGACAAAGTTTATGCTCTGTACATATCTAAAAAACTGGGAAAATTTATGTAAGCATAGAAGTCAATTCGATACGCAGACAATACCTTTGCAGTGGTCTGGATCTGAGACAAATGACGCAATTGAACTGCTCGTGTGCCAAAGAAGCAAAAGCGATAGCTGCTTTGTTGGACAGAACATTCCTGAAATTTAAATGGACAATGCAAATGCTAACTTTTGCTTTTATTTAGCAAAAATATTTTCCAAAGCTAAAAACTTTTCAGCATTTTCAAAAAATCAACTGATGCAGAAAATATGTGAATAACACAAAAAGACCACTAAGAAATTCTTATCTATGAAAAGAAAGTAATAACAAATTTAAATATAGAATTTCCCTTCGAAATGACTTTTATCTTATTTTATTTTCATTTTAGTAACCAACTTAAGAATACATATTTCGCTTTAATTCACAAACTTATCATGTTCAAAAAAAATAACTAAAGAGGCATGACAAGCAATTTTTATGCGCTTGCAAGGCTAGATTAAGATTGTTAATTGGTCTGGAAACCAAGTTTTATATACCCTTCTTCACAGTAGAGACAAATTAAAATTCAGTTTTCATTATCAAAATATGGAATATCTGTTTCTATTTTAGGCATTTATTGATAGTGTATTATAATTGGAGTGAATTCAAAGCGCAAGCAAAAGGTAAATATTTATGTTTATTTAAGTTATGACTGAAAGAAGCACCAAAGCAAAACTTGTAACGATAATAAAATTAAAAGTTTAAAAATAAAAAAACACTAATAGTATTACTAGCTTTTTCTGCAATTCATAGTTATCTTTTTCTATTGTTTGCTTAAGATAATTTTATTGCTTATTTTCGTAATAAATGACAGTTTAACTTTGTTTTACATAACATAATATACTTACTAAGAATCAGTTAGCTAGCTAGCCCTCCACGTTGTCTGGGTTAGCTGTCTGGTCTATCAGCGAATGTTGTGCACATCTGATTACAATGATTGTAATTGTAAAGACTTGTTAAATCGTGCAGTATCTAACAATTTATATATATATATATATATTTAGTAATGTAGGACTTAGGACGTAGGACTATTAACTCTCATGACTATACTGTATAATCAGGTCAGTTTAAATTGGTATGTGGTAGGCCTACAAAATTGGTTGGCCCTAGCTAGGCCTAGGCCTACATGTATTTGTGGAATCTAGGGATCTTGAGTTCATTTTCAGTGCTGCAATTTAGGACTCATCTTGTTACTAATACCAAGTATTGTACTTGATTCAGTAAAAATCCCTATCTGAGTAATTGTTATGTTAACACATGCCAGCATATACTTCTTACATGAGTAAGAATCATGTGTGAGTTCTTTTACCATGGACATGCGTTAGCTGATAAAGTTTAGCATTAAATAGGCCTATAAAGAAAATCTGTTTTGTTTTGTTAATTCTAGCAGTTTTTTCTACGCAGCCCAATGTGATTTATATTATCTATTGCAATAGAGTCGAATAGACATGAGTAGGCTGATAGTACAAAATATGCACAGAAATATTTAAGGTGTTGCATACTTAGCACACTAATCGGCACTTTACAAACTCCCCTTAAAGTATAAGTTGGATACTTAGATGCTCTTTGCAGATTGTCAACTGTCAACTCACTCTAGCCTAATAATAATAATTGCAGGAGGGCTGCGGGCAATGACACATAGTTTGGTGACACTAGACCCGCAGCCAGCAAGGAGGCAATTCTGCCCATTTCGCTGACTCCTGAGCACACACGCACACAGATACCGTACGCAGGCATATGCTCACACAGCTGTGTACATCTGCCCTGACTTTCTCATCGTCAGGCAGTGTACACTCGAACTGTGCCTTGGAGGTTGGCCCTCAAGGGCGTAAATTGCACGACAAGCCCCCAAGCCTTCTCTCCGCGGCTGCGCCCCAAATGAATGTGGCCTCGCCATGGAATCGAACTTAGGGACTGTGGTGCGAGTGGCAAACGTGTTAACCGCTCTGCCACCGACCCCCCTCACACACACACTCACTCTAGCCTAGGCTTGTGTTGTTAGGCTAGACTCCAATCCACAGATAACAGTGCTAGTAGCTAGTCTTATAAAGAGTAGGCCCCTAGGCCTAGGTCTATAGCTATGCTTAGTTGAACTTTTTTATCTTAAGGCTCCTTCTTTAAAGGTTGCGATTGTTATTCTTGAAATTGCTAAAAATAATATTTCTAGTTGACAAACTGTCTGAAAATGTTTATTGAATGTCAAAATGTGTGATCCTGATTTGGGCAATGTTCTACTTCCATTTGTTATATTATTTTTTCGTTTGTATTCATGCCACATGTGGTTTCTGAGTTTAAAAAAGTTGTGCTGATGTGGCTTTGTTGTGACTTGACACTTGGATCTGTCTTATGGCAAAATCTGGCAAATATGGGGGAACAGGAAGCTAAAGCATAGAAATTCTGCAGCTGAAGATTTTGCAAAGGCCAAGCTCTGTCAAATGCATGGCATGAGTGCTGCTCTATTCGAAAGCCACCTCGAAGAATTCTTATGGCGCTGTCTATACCCCAAGAATAGCTTCTTTGCCCTCCTCTACTGGATTAGGCACTTACCCGGTTTGAAAGAAGAAAGACTGACCAAGACTTTTCAGAACTGTGTGACCAAACTACTGACTTTTTGTTACCGTTAAACTTGTTTTTTGTCATTATCTGTCGTTTGCAAACAAAAAATAATATAACGAACGGAATTAGAACATTGCCATGATTTGTCTATAGTAAAATAAACTATTAAACTATTATCATTCTAAATCCTTGTCAAGAAAAAAAATCTTTTATGAAGCAAAATTACCATAGTTACCATTACCATTTCAAAGCAAAATAAAAAATGCTTAAAAATTAAGAATGGAAAACTAAAGCATTGCCTGGCTTGCTATTATACAAAAGTATAAAATAAGTAGAAATGTTAAACAGATGTCATTGTTAGGTGAAAATAACTAAGCTCAGGATTTGTTCAATCTAAAGCTTAATATATGAAGCACCTGGAATTTTGATGACTTTTAATTCAGAAATATTCTTTATGCTAGCTTTTTTTCAAGTTCTCTAGTTTAAATAATTTCCTATATTTGCTTTCCAATTATATTTAAGCAAACAGTTATATAAAAATTATTAGTAAAAAATAATTAGGCAACTTTTATATATATAAGTTGTTATTTATAATTGTGATTATTAAAAGATTTAACAACTTTGTTTTAGAATATAGCAAAGGACACAGCTGTCATTTAGAAAACTTAAATAAATGACAGATTAGTGAAACCTGACATCATACAACAAAAAAGCTGAACTCCATTGATTTTTAACCAATTTTAACCAAAAACCTAAATTTAACAAAAAAATAATTATATAAAAAATTGTGGAAATTAGCATGAGTTGAACTAAAACTTAATTAAATGACTGGGTCTATAAATATTTAATAAACAGTTCACTATTCCATCAAAATAGTAGACCTTGCTTCATTAAACTCATTGGCTTTGGATAGTATTCCTTATATTAATTATTACTGGTTTTTATTATAATTAGATGTATCTAACTGAAAGTAGGCAAAATGTTTAGAAGTCATTTATTTAAATAAACACATTTTCATCTAGCATAACAAAATAATTTTGTAGTCCCTGCTTTGATAGTAGCATATAAAATAAATTTAATATTATTCATCTGTATTACAAAAAAATTGTCTTTGTGTGTATTTACCATGGTATTGGTAGAATAAATTTGGATTTATGAGATTTAATTAAATTAAATGTTTCTTGTTAGTTGGTTAAATATCCTATAAATGCATGGCTAAAGTATTTGTTCTTAATAGTATCCTTTGTTATAAACTTTAGATTTGCCAATGAAGACATGTGTATTGTATTTTTCTATTGATTTTTTGTGTAAATAGGCATATCTACACATTTAAGATAAAAAAACTTGGCATTCCAGAGTCCAGGCAAGCTCACAAACAGACCAGATGACAGACAGCGACACTAAAGCTCCAATCCTGCAATTTCTGCAGTCACGCGTAGCCAATTTAGATGAAGACTTCAGTCATTACCTGCACGGCCTATTAGCCGATGGTGTTGACGAATTTTCCAGTGGCGCCGATATTCAAGAAGCCATCGGAGACTTTCTACACGAAGCCGACTCCAACCAGACCCAGGAGTCGGTGCGCGATATCTGCGATGCAATCTACTCCAAATTCTGCAGCTCCGCATCATCTTCGGCTACGGTTGACGAACTTCACGCGGCGAGTAAATCTGGCGGTAGCGCCAATGGCGAAGTTTTTTCTTCAAAGCTGCACGCCCCAGTCCAGCTGGCAGCTCTGCATTCTTCAGAGTCGACTAACGAAGTCAGCGGCGGTAGCAGCGACGGTGGCGGAATCTGGATGCAGCGCAAGCCAGAGAACAAGCTCATTGACGTACAAGCCGCCCTAGCTAGCGATCCTAAAGCGGCTAAACGACTGATGAAGGCTAACAATGCTTCGTCTAATTCTTTGACATCTCAGGATGATTGCGGCGCTTCGGTGAGCATTTGGGTGATAAAAATAGGAGATCATTGTGAAATTTATGTTTTAATTTGCCCGATGCTGTGGCAAGATTCTGTGGATGCTCCAGTGAAATGTATTTGCAAGTCAAAGTAGGTAGATGCAAATAGAAGTTCAGGGAAGATGTTTAAAGTTTAAGGTAGATCTTTTTGCAAGTTAAAATAAAGTGTAAATTGTATTTTAAGTGCTTTATGTTAATGCTTATGTCTGCTTGGTATGTCTACTTAACAGTACGAAGCCATTTTCCGCCCGTTTTTATACCAAGCGGTGAATCGAAACCTCCCCTGAAATTTTTTGGCAGCGTCAAAAACCCAACGCGCTAACAGCTTTGGGTGTGGGTGGTGACTGATTGGTTGACAGACTAGGCGAGGTTGTCCTGTGGTTGAGCTGCGCCTAGTATTTAGGCAGGATAAGCTGTGAAATTAGAGAACTTCGCGTCAGGGTGTCCATAGTGGCCTAGTTCCACCTGTTGTAGCCCTTAAAGGTCCAGCGCGTAGGTGGAAAACTGCCTTTCGGCCTAGACCATTGAATACCTCGACAGTCTGAAGAGTTCTTCAGAAGATGCGCATAAGATTGGCCTGTATTCTCGAGTTTCGTGTGCTTGCGTTGCTCCGTTCGGGCGCAGCGCAAACAATTGTCGGGGGGATTCCCATGCAGATCAGAACTACGAGTAGCAACGTGCTTGTCCGAAATAGTAATAATAATATGCAGCCGACAGCACAGCCGCAGCTATTGCGCAGCGCATCTGAAAGCTGCGTACGGCTGTTCAGTCCATGGACTGAGGGGGGTGGGGACGCCGCACCCAGCCTCAATTACCCAGCTTAGTGCTGGTACCCATTAAACAGATGGGTAAACTGTCTAGTTTGCTTTGCTTTAAAAAGGCTTTAGGACTTCAGAGTTCAGTGTCTTGCTAAAGGACACAAACTGTTCTGGTGAAGTCGGGAATCGAACCCCCGACCTTCAAGTCATGAGTCCAACCCCTAAGTACTAGGCTACAACTCCCTTATCCACAAATAAAGCATAACACTTACGGAGACATAGATCTGTGCAAATATTTACACGAGGATATAGAATGATATAGTTTGCCTCGCGAATGTTCGTTTAACTGGGTAATTGGTCACTATCGATAGCTACAGTAAAGATTAATAAAAATGTGAGGCTGCACATATAAGACTAAATCGTAAAGGTAAACTGCATGTATAGAAACTGTTGCAACTATTGGGTAGGCAGCAGTATTAAAAGTGCATAAAACAACTTGCGAAAGAATTTAAGCTTATAACTAAAAACTGCTTATTAATAAAATGCGAATTTGAAGCAATCAAAAAGCTCAGTAATTAGCGAGATGTCTTTTAATGGCCTGATGGTGAATTGGGTCTGGGTAAAACATGGACAACCATGGACATTTTGGTCAACAGCTCAATCTGTTGTTTTTCGTGGTCAATAAATATTTTCAGTAAATTTTCATGAATTTCATGTTCATGAAAACTTGAAAAAACGTTGATAATAGATCAGACACAATAGTTGACGCAGTGGGTCTTGACAAAAGAGAAAAATGCATAGCACAGACTGGAGAAAACTAAAAGCCACTCTGGATGGTGCTGCAAATTGCCACGAGATAGCAGCGATGTAAATTCGCTACCGCCAGGACAACTCAGATGCAAATGCTTCCTAAACTTCTGAAAAAATGCACTTAGCATAGTACAAAGAAGCTAGTGTCCTAGTTCTCCTAGTCTGTAATGTGGCTGATCTTGTCTTGAAGCTGATCAAGCACCTCTAGGTCAGAGTCCTTCATCGGAACAGCAAGTCGCCGGCTCATGAGTCTCGATGCTGTTCTAAAGCGCTCTGTACATTATACCCGGTGAAGCCGATCACTGGCCATAACTTGCTCCACTGTTTTTTCCAACTGGTAGAACTGGCAAACTCGGCCTCCAATCTGTCTGATTGCAGTACACCTTAACGACATTTCGAGACCGAATAGATAGCCGTGACCTATATCCCTATAATTCATTCCCTAGCAACAGTTATTTTAAAAAGTGATGTTTGCATATAATGAATACCTTATCTGGTTGATTAGGTGTCCTCTGAGGCACACCAGACCTTTTGTTGTCTGGATTAAAGCGTTGCGCGTCTCTGTTGTGAGCGACCGACCGCGTTCCGCATAGTTTAATATAATTTAATTTAAATTTATGTTACTGTCTACTCAAACGCAGCTGTCGGTGGGCCACTATACTCATACTCAGTGGGCGACTAGACCATACTATACTGTTTACAGTTATTGTAAACAAGCGTCTACCGCATGGAAAGCCACTTTTGCACGCATTAACGCAGCTGCGCATTTGTCTCTCAACTTCTCCTTCGCGGTATCATCGAGCTCACCATCAACACCGGTTGATTGTAAACGAGCGTCTACCGCATGGAAAGCCACTTTTGCACGCATTAACGCAGCTGCGCATTTGTCTCTCAACTTCTCCTTCGCGGTATCATCGAGCTCACCATCAACACCAGCTTCAGCGCTTTCCGCACCGGCCTCAAGATCCGCCTCCTTGGTTGCTTCCGGCCAAGCCGGAAACAGGGGGGTTCGCTTCGTCAACCAAGACCCGTGAGCAACCAGTGAGTCGCTGACTCTCGGGCGGGAAGCCAAGGAATGCATCAGTAGCCGCTCCCTCCTGATTTCTTCCTTGCATTGTTGTTGCTCTCGGTCACGCTGGAACTGTGTGGGCGGCTGGGGCTTGTATTCTTGAGGAAGCAGGCTTCGAACGGTTTCCAACAGCTCGGCATCTGCTGATTGCAAAGGGACCTAACAATACGTTCCTTGAAAATTAGCAATGTTGTGTTACATATCCTATATTGACGAAGCCATATTTATTGGGTTGTTTCTGATATCGTTTCTGGTTTGAAGCGCCGTCGCAAGTTTGTTTTGCATCTCCTTGTTCTCTTCTGTGTGCATCGCCATCCAGGAGTTTATTTGCTTCTTCCTCGTTCCACAAATTTTCCTTGCACTTTCGACGATAATATTCGTAATTTCCTTCCATTCGGGTTTTACTCCATTCTTTCTTCTGGTTTCTTCGAACTTGTGTGACATATTTTCGAGCTTGTCGGCACATTTTTCCTCGTGAAGAGCTAGCAAATTGATGTTCGCTTTCCTTTTCCTCTCCACGGCTTTCCTGCATGCACTCGGGAGGTTCAGCTTCTTGAGTGTGTTTAGGGTGTTAAGTTTAATCGATCGGATCAATCTCGTTCTATCCTTTGCGCGAATTAGGAATCCGTCAAGTTCGTACCACTTAAGGTTGCTCGAATTCCGCCAGGTTCCTCTACGTTTGGCGTTGTGATACGAGTCAATCCACGTCAGGTCGTTGTTGATATCCCAGTTCATGAAATCCTCTCCTTGGTGGTTTGAATGATGCATGCCAAATTAATCCCCATTGTCGTCTACGTCGCCATCGTCATCCATGACCATGTCATCGTCTTCGTCCTCATTAACATCATCGCGGTCCATAGCTCAAGTTAATGAGTTGAACTTTGTATCTAGTTTCGATTTATGGTGCATGTACATTTTTTACAACTAGCTAAGCTTAACAAGTGAAAAACTATATTATATTACTATCCATATACGATATAAATATAGTCCCCTTCAACCGAACCTTCTCGCAGGTGACTCAGCAGTTAAATCGCAAAGACGCCGCACTGGACGGCGAGTCCGGCCGATTGCGCGACATCCGCGTCGAAGGCTTGGACATCGCTTTCGGCAGCCGTCAGCTGCTTGAGGGCGCCAATCTAACCCTGGCCAGCGGCCGTCGCTACGGTTTCGTTGGCCGCAACGGTTTGGGCAAGACTACCCTTCTGAAGCTGCTCAGCTCCAGACAGATTGTAGTGCCGTCTCATATTCGGGTGCTGCACGTTGAGCAGGAGGTGAGCTAGTGTCAAGACTCAAAGGAAGCTTCTTATAGCGAATATAACGAGTGTATTTGGGTTAAAGCCGCGCGTGCGAATAAGCCGTGTAGTCACTCTTACGTTTGGCTTGGGGGGGGGGTAAAAGGGGTGCAACAGTTGAGGCGAAGCTTAGCTTAACGGGACCATAGACAGAAGAAGAAGAGAGAAAGCCGTTAGGGCCGGGCTGCTTTGACACTGCACAACATGTCTCCCTCCAGTCAAATGAAACAAAGCAACGAGCGCATGTGGCTATTTTTTTGTGGCTATGTTAGTCTTATCGGGAGGGCAACATATCAACCGTCACAGTGTCAGGGTGTGTATCGGTCTGGCTGTCGCCGATTTCGGTCACCCCTGCGCGGAACTTGATCTGCCACCGGAGCCGGTGGTGTCGGGGTTTCATTGGGAGGCATGTCTGCCGGCGGCTCCAGACTTTCGTCCTCGTCGTCCTCAGAAGTGCGTGAAAGCATCGGGGCAATCTGATTGTTGCTTGCCAGACGCAGTTTGTCGTCCGTCAGCAACCAGGATGTGTTGCGCCCTTGGGTCATGAGGAACTCTGCGCCTCGGGACGGGGTGTGGTCGGTGGCCTTGTATACGACCTGGTCACCTTGTTGGAAAGCCGAGACAACAGGTACGCGAAGTCGTCGACCGAACACGAGCTCAGCCGGTGTCTTTGACCTTGCACCTGACGAGTTGCGGTGGTGAAGCAGAACCTTCTGCAAAAACGCAATGAAGTCAGAGTGGGTCAGTTTCTGTGTCCAGGCCTGCAGGGCCCTCTTGACAGTTTGGACTGCTCGCTCGGCCGCACCATTAGATTGTGGCGAGTAGGGAGGGGTTTCCATCTTTCGGGCACCGTTGGCATGCAGCCAGGACAGCAGGGCATCAGACGTGAATTCCGGTCCGTTGTCGGAGACCACCACCTCTGGGACTCCAAATCTCGTGAATACAGTACGTAACGAGCAAATAACCCTGTCTGCCGTCCTGTCGCGGGATGGAAAGGCTTCAATCCATCCGGAATAGGAATCCACTACAATGAGAATGTTGCCCACCTCGGGCACGAAGGCCCAGTCCATGTGGATGCGCTGAAATGGAGCATCAGCAGGTGGCCAAGCATCTCGGGACTTCTGCAGTCGGGGCCGCAGGCTGCTGCATGCAGCACACTGCCGCACGAATCGTTCCACGTCGCGCTGCATGCCGGGCCACCAGCAGGACAGCTCCAGGAGGTGGTAGCTGGCAGAAGTACCGCTATGAGTGTCGTGAATCGCATCGAAGGCCTCTTTCCGGAGACGCGGAGGTATGAATGCGCGCCGGTGCATGTAGAGGAGGCCGTTCTCGATTGTTAGAGCTGCTGCGTTTCTCTTGAAAGCGGCCTCTGCTTGTGTGCAGTTATGCCAGTCGCCATTGCGTACGCGACGTATGATGCGCTGTAGCAGTGGATCAGAATCAAGTTCGCTAGCGATCCGTCGAGGATTGATAGTAGGGGATTCAAAGGCAACTGAGTTGATTGCCTCGAATGCGTCGGCCGGGTCTTGATTGTCATTATCAAACGGCAGACGAGAAAGCGCATCGGCATGCGGAATGCGCGATCCGGGAACGTAGACCACGCTAAAGTCAAATTGCATCAGGTAAAGGGCCCAGCGACTGATTCTTGCCGATGAACTCATTGGTATGCTGCCACCGAAAAGCCGTAGAAGAGGCTGATGATCCGTCTGTACCGTAAATCGTCGGCCTTGGAGGTAGTGTTTCAGGCGACAGACGGCCCAGAAGATGGCGAGTGCTTCCCGTTCTATGTTGGAATAGTTAGTCTCGGCCTTGGACAGTGTCCTAGAGATAAAGATTACAGGGCGTCCTTCCTGGGTAACAACGCCTGCCAACGCTCCTTTAGAGGCATCTGTTGTGAGGGTCACCTCCTTCTCCAGGCTGTACGGTTGTACTATTGGTCGTGATGAGATCTCCTTCTTGAGATTCTCGAAAGCGCGAGCACATGCTTCAGACCAGACAAACGGCGTGGATGCCTTGCGCAGTTCGTTCAATGGGGCGACCTTGGCGGAATAGTCAGGAATCAAGCGGCCGAAGAAATTCACCAGACCGAGAAATTGCTCGATCTCCTTCTTGGTCTTCGGTGTCGAGATGTGGCGAACTTTGTCCACGAGCTTATCATCGGGCCGAATTCCAGCGGCAGAAATTTCTAATCCAAGGAATGAAATCGAATCGCAAATGCCTGTACATTTGTCTTCATTGACCGTTACCTTTTTTTCGGCCAGGCGCGTTTTGACTGCTTTCAGACGCTTCTGGAGTGCTTCAACGTTCTCAGCATAGACCATGATGTCGTCTTGATAGATCAGTAGTCCCTTCAAGTCGGAGAGGATGCTCTCCATTGTGCGTTGAAAAATGAATGAAGCGTTTTTCATGCCCATCTGAAGGCGTTTGACGCGGTATAGGCCTCGCGAGGTATTGATGATAGAGATGCCTTGGGCGGATTCGTCCAGCTCGATCTGCCAGTAAGCCGACCTCAGATCAATCTTGGCAAACTTCTTGGCATTCTTTAACTTGCCAAAGAGGTGCTCGATGCTTGGAATAGGGTATGACTCTGGCTTTATTTTGTCGTTCACATGGACCTTGTAATCGGCGCACATGCGCAACGTCCCGTCCTTCTTCTTGATCCAGACGACCGGAGAAGCGTTGCTCACAGGACCCTCCACAGGCTCGATGATGCCAAGCTGCTGCAGCCGGTCCAACTCTGCGTTGACTTGCTTCTCTAGTGCGATTGGAACCGGACGAGCACGGCAGAACTGGGATCGAGCGCCTTCAACCAGCTCCATCTGTGCCTTGATGCCCTTGATGGTGGGCAGCGTTGTAGCTGCAACTGTGGGGCTCGGAGCTTGAGAGTTGGTGTGAAAGAGAGAGTCGGAATCTAAAAGATCACGGCCAAGGAGGCCGAACGGCTTCAAAGACGAAACCACGACGAATTCGGCGGGGTGTAACCTACCCCGCATCTCGACGGTAGAGCACAGCTTGCCGAGAGTCTTTAGGGTGTGGCCGTCGTAGGCCTCGAGGCGTCGGTGACTCTTTTGCAGTGGGGGCCTGCCCAGAGACTCCCAGATTGTGCTAGAAAGCACGGAGACGGATGCACCGGTATCCACTTGCATTGGTACCTTGGCGCCGTCTACAAGAAGTGTCTCAGATGCAACTTCGATTGCGTTGACCAGATCAACGTCCATAAGATGCAGGATCTTCGAGGGCTCGGGCGTCATTGATGCATCGGATGGAACATCCGCGTGATGTACGGATTTGCTAGTCAGAGCAGAGCGGCATACGGCAGCAAAGTGGTTGCGCTTGGAGCACTTGGAACAGGTCTTGCCATATGCCGGGCACTTGCCTGCGTGATGGGATCCGCCACAGTACTTGCAGCCCTCGATGCGCTGACCATTGGAAGTTGGCCGTCCACCTTTGGAGTAGTGCACCGATTCGTCAGTGGCCGCATTATGTTGGGCTGGCGGCGACAATGGGCCAGCCGGGCCTACCGGGGGCTTGAACGAGTTACAGGTTTGAACAAACGTGTTGATCTGTTCACAACTTCGAATGAGGTCAACAATCTCCGAGATTGTCTGATCCTTGGTTTGCATTGCACCGAGAATGCGCCGTTGATGCTCAGGGTTGTACAGTCCAGAAATGAGAGTAAGCCGCACCAGCTCCTCTGCGGGACTGGCGCAGTCCTTCAGAGAGTCAAAGGCGCAGTGCGTTGCTGCTTTCCTCAGGCGAGCTAAATAGTCTGCTATCGGCTCAGCAGCTTTCTGACGAATTGAGAAAAAGTCGGTTCTTTCGGCGACAATGAGGCGCTTCTGAGGTTGTAAGTAGGACACCAGGGCTGTCTCGATCTCTTGGAAGGTCAGCTTGTCGATCTCCTTCGGAGCGACGAGATGAGTCAGCTTCTCCAAAGCAGGCAGTCCGCAGGATGCCAAAAAATTGTCTGCGACTTGTCGGGATTCGGTCGAGTCGGTCCACTTCTTGGCGCGGGCCAGAGCATTGAAGGCCTTGAGCCACATCAGTGCACGGTCGGCATCGCCGAGAAAAAGGTCGCCAAGCCGCGACGCCATTGTCAAGACTCAAAGGAAGCTTCTTATAGCGAATATAACGAGTGTATTTGGGTTAAAGCCGCGCGTGCGAATAAGCCGTGTAGTCACTCTTACGTTTGGCTTGGGGGGGGGGGTAAAAGGGGTGCAACAGTTGAGGCGAAGCTTAGCTTAACGGGACCATAGACAGAAGAAGAAGAGAGAAAGCCGTTAGGGCCGGGCTGCTTTGACACTGCACAACAGCTAGTTCAATTCTCAGCCCATAGACAACAAATTTGTGTCCAGTAGCTAGCAGCTGATGCTCGATCCCGCAGGTGGTTGGCGATGACACCGTGGCAGTGGAGAGTGTCCTACAAGCCGACGAGCATCGGTCGCGTCTCCTAGCCGAGGAGGCGCTCTGCCGCGCCCAGCCGGACGCTCCGGGCGCTGCCGACCGTCTAGCGGCCCTGTTCGCCGAGCTCGCCTCCATCGAGGCCGACAAGGCGCCGTCTCGCGTGGCCAGCATCCTGCATGGCCTTGGCTTCACCCCGGCGATGCAGGCGGCTCCGACTAGACAGTTCTCCGGCGGCTGGCGGATGAGACTCGCGCTGGCCAGGGCGCTGTTTGCCAAGTGAGTCGCCTGCCTCAGTCTCAAATCCCCAACTGACTACTAATACTCAAATTCCGATCTCGCTACCAATCCTCAAATTCATATCTCGCTACCAATCCTCAAATCCCAATCTCGCTACCAATCCTCAAATCCCTATCTCGCTATCAATCCTCAAATTCCTATCTCGCTACCAATCCTCAAAACCCAATCTCGCTACCAATCCTCAAATCCCTATCTCGCTACCAATCCTCAAATTCCTATCTCGCTACCAATCCTCAAATCCTCAAATCCCAATCTCGCTACCAATCCTCAAATCCCAATCTCGCTACTAATCCTCAAATCCTCAAATCCCTATCTCGCTACCAATCCTCAAATCCCTATCTCGCTAACAATCCTCAGATCCCAATCTCGCTACCAATACTCTAATCCCAATCTCGCTACCAATCCTCAAATCCCAATCTCGCTACCAATCCTCAAATTCCTATCTCGCTACCAATCCTCAAATCCCAATCTCGCTACCAATCCTCAAATCCCTATCTCGCTACCAATACTCTAATCCCTACCTGACTACCAAGACTGAGATGATCCAACAACACAGACTACCCAAATCCCATCCTGACTCCCAAATCCCATCCCGACTCCCAAATCCCATCCTGACTCCCAAATCCCATCCTGACTCCCAAATCCCATCGTGACTCCCTAATTCCATCCTCACTCCCAAATCCCATTCTCACTCCCAAATCCCATCCTGACTCCCAAATCCATTCCTAATTTCTAGGTTTATTCCTGATTCTCAAATTCTTCCCTTCTCTGAAATCCCTACCTGACTTCTAAATTCCTTCCTGACTACCTAATCCCTAACATGACTAGGAAATTCCTTCCCGACCTTCAAATCCCTTTCTGATCCCCAATCCCTTCCTGACCGCCTTGACTCGAACCCCTCTTCTGACATCTCCAGGCCGGACCTGCTACTGCTGGACGAGCCTAGCAACATGTTGGACATGAAGGCCATTATCTGGCTAGAGAACTATCTGCAGCGCTGGCCCAGCACCCTGCTAGTTGTATCTCACGACACAGCCTTCTTAAATGCCGTCTGCACAGACATTCTCTTCATCAGCAATCGGAAGCTGGAGTACTATCGCGGCGACTATGACACATTTGTCCGCTCCCGAGAGGAGAAGCTGCTCAATCAGCAGCGCGAATACGACGCCCAGATGGCCGAGCGGGAGCATATTCAACGATTCATCGACAGATTTCGTTACAACGCCAATCGGGCTAGTCAGGTGCAGTCGCGAATCAAGATGCTGGAGGCCATGCCAAAGATTGAGCCGCCAGTGCGTGACACCGAGGTCACTATGAAATTTCCTCCCGTCGATGATAAGTTGTCTCCGCCAATTCTGCAGCTGGACGAGGTGGTATTCGGCTATCCGGGCAGCGACCGCACCGTGCTGAAGGGTGTCTGCGCCAATGCCGGCTCCGAATCCAGGATCTGCGTTGTTGGAGAGAATGGCCAGGTTTGTGCTCAGTCCATGAGTTCGAATCCGCGGCTGGGTAACTGTTCCGGATATTTATAACCTTCAGTAGTATATTCCAAACCTTCAGTATTAGACTCCAAACCTTCAGTATTAGACTCCAAACCTTCAGTATTAGACTCCAAACCTTCAGTATTAGACTCCAAACCTTCAGTATTAGACTCCAAACCTTCAGTATTAGACTCAAAATCTTCAGTATTAGACTCCAAACCTTCAGTATTAGACTCAAAATCTTCAGTATTAGACTCCAAACCTTCAGTATTAGACTCAAAACATTCAGTATTAGACTCCAAACCTTCAGTATTAGACTCCAAACCTTCAGTATTAGACTCCAAACCTTCAGTATTAGACTCAAAATCTTCAGTATTAGACTCCAAACCTTCAGTATTAGACTCAAAATCTTCAGTATTAGACTCCAAATCTTCAGTATTAGACTCAAAATCTTCAGTATTAGACTCAAAATCTTCAGTATTAGACTCCAAACCTTCAGTATTAGACTCCAAACCTTCAGTATTAGACTCCAAACCTTCAGTATTAGACTCCAAACCTTCAGTATTAGACTCAAAATCTTCAGTATTAGACTCCAAATCTTCAGTATTAGACTCAAAATCTTCAGTATTAGACTCCAAATCTTCAGTATTAGACTCAAAATCTTCAGTATTAGACTCAAAATCTTCAGTATTAGACTCCAAATCTTCAGTATTAGACTCCAAACCTTCAGTATTAGACTCCAAACCTTCAGTATTAGACTCCAAACCTTCAGTATTAGACTCCAAACCTTCAGTATTAGACTCCAAACCTTCAGTATTAGACTCAAAATCTTCAGTATTAGACTCCAAATCTTCAGTATTAGACTCAAAATCTTCAGTATTAGACTCAAAATCTTCAGTATTAGACTCCAAATCTTCAGTATTAGACTCCAAACCTTCAGTATTAGACTCCAAACCTTCAGTATTAGACTCAAAATCTTCAGTATTAGACTCCAAACCTTCAGTATTAGACTCAAAATCTTCAGTATTAGACTCCAAACCTTCAGTATTAGACTCAAAATCTTCAGTATTAGACTCCAAACCTTCAGTATTAGACTCCAAACCTTCAGTATTAGACTCCAAATCTTCAGTATTAGACTCCAAACCTTCAGTATTAGACTCCAAACCTTCAGTATTAGACTCCAAACCTTCAGTACTAGACTCCAAACCTTCAGTATTAGACTCAAAACCTTCAGTATTAGACTCCAAACCTTCAGTATTAGACTCCAAACCTTCAGTATTAGACTCCAAACCTTCAGTATTAGACTCAAAACCTTCAGTATTAGACTCAAAACCTTCAGTATTAGACTCCAAATCTTCAGTATTAGACTCAAAATCTTCAGTATTAGACTCCAAACCTTCAGTATTAGACTCCAAACCTTCAGTATTAGACTCAAAATCTTCAGGACTAGTCTCAGGAAAGACATTTAATCCTTGTATAATTCCCAATCCCGCAGGGCAAGTCCACATTGTTAAAGATCATCTTGGGCGAGCTGACTCCAACCAAAGGCATTCGTCACGCTCATCGCAGCCTCCGCATCGGGTATTTCTCGCAGCACTTTGTTGACCAGCTGGACCTAGACACCACCCCGGTGGAGTTCATGGCGCGCACATTTCCCGGCCAGCCGCAGGAGGCCTACAGGCAGTTGCTGGGCCAGTTTGGCGCTGGTGGCGACTTGGCTTTGCGCCAGATTCGCCTGCTGTCCGGAGGTCAGAAATGTCGAGTCGCATTCGCCGTCATCGCGGCTAGCAGGCCGAATTTTTTAGTGCTTGACGAGCCAACCAATCACCTGGATGTGCAGACTATCAAGGCTCTGGGCGACGCTTTGAATGCATTCAATGGCGGAGTTGTTTTGGTGTCTCACGATGAACGATTGATTAAGATGATCTGCAGCGAGCTGTGGCTTGTGGCTGACGGTCTAGTGCGCACTATTGAAGGCGGCATTGAAGCCTACAGGCGCCTGGTTGAGAAGGAACTCGAACTGGCTTGAGCTTGCCTGTGCTAATTTATCTACTCGCCTGTTGTTGTTTGGTTGTTAGGCTCAGGCTCGAGATCTGTTGCTAGGCCATTGATTTTGTTGTTATGCTGAAAAGCAAGACTTCTGGACTAGGCTTGAATATCGGTTGTTAAGACATAAGACTAGGTTGTTAGGACAAGATATTTGTTGCTAGGCTATTTGGTTTAGAACTTGCTAGACTAATAGGACTCGGTTGCTAGGCTAATAATACTCGGTTGCTAGGCTAAGCGATTCGGTTGCTAGTCTAAGTGATTCGGTTGCTAGGCTAAGCGATTCGGTTGCTAATCTAAGCGATTCGGTTGCTAGTCTAAGTGATTCGGTTGCTAATCTAAGCGATTCGGTTGCTAGGCTAAGCGATTCGGTTGCTAATCTAAGCGATTCGGTTGCTAGTCTAAGTGATTCGGTTGCTAATCTAAGCGATTCGGTTGCTAGGCTAAGCGATTCGGTTGCTAGTCTAAGTGATTCGGTTGCTAGGCTAAGCGATTCGGTTGCTAATCTAAGCGATTCGGTTGCTAGTCTAAGTGATTCGGTTGCTAATCTAAGCGATTCGGTTGCTAGGCTAAGCGATTCGGTTGCTAATCTAAGCGATTCGGTTGCTAGTCTAAGCGATTCGGTTGCTAGGCTAAGCGATTCGGTTGCTAGGCTAAGCGATTCGGTTGCTAGTCTAAGTGATTCGGTTGCTAGTCTAAGTGATTCGGTTGCTAGTCTAAGTGATTCGGTTGCTAATCTAAGTGATTCGGTTGCTAGGCTAAGCGATTCGGTTGCTAATCTAAGTGATTCGGTTGCTAGGCTAAGCGATTCGGTTGCTAATATAAGTGATTCGGTTGCTAGGCTAAGCGATTCGGTTGCTAGGCTAAGCGATTCGGTTGCTAGTCTAAGTGATTCGGTTGCTAGTCTAAGTGATTCGGTTGCTAGTCTAAGTGATTCGGTTGCTAATCTAAGTGATTCGGTTGCTAGGCTAAGCGATTCGGTTGCTAATCTAAGTGATTCGGTTGCTAGGCTAAGCGATTCGGTTGCTAATATAAGTGATTCGGTTGCTAGGCTAAGCGATTCGGTTGCTAGGCTAAGCGATTCGGTTGCTAGTCTAAGTGATTCGGTTGCTAGTCTAAGTGATTCGGTTGCTAGTCTAAGTGATTCGGTTGCTAATATAAGTGATTCGGTTGCTAGGCTAAGTGATTCGGTTGCTAGTCTAAGTGATTCGGTTGCTAGGCTAAGCGATTCGGTTGCTAGGCTAATAAGACTCGGTTGCTAGGCTAAGCGATTCGGTTGCTAATCTAAGCGATTCGGTTGCTAGGCTAAGCGATTCGGTTGCTAGGCTAAGCGATTCGGTTGCTAGGCTAAGCGATTCGGTTGCTAGGCTAAGCGATTCGGTTGCTAATCTAAGCGATTCGGTTGCTAGGCTAAGCGATTCGGTTGCTAGGCTAAGCGATTCGGTTGCTAATCTAAGCGATTCGGTTGCTAGGCTAAGTGATTCGGTTGCTAGTCTAAGTGATTCGGTTGCTAGGCTAAGCGATTCGGTTGCTAGTATAAGTGATTCGGTTGCTAGGCTAAGCGATTCGGTTGCTAGTCTAAGCGATTCGGTTGCTAATCTAAGCGATTCGGTTGCTAGTATAAGCGATTCGGTTGCTAATCTAAGCGATTCGGTTGCTAGGCTAAGCGATTCGGTTGCTAGGCTAAGCGATTCGGTTGCTAATCTAAGCGATTCGGTTGCTAGGCTAAGTGATTCGGTTGCTAGTCTAAGTGATTCGGTTGCTAGGCTAAGCGATTCGGTTGCTAGGCTAAGTGATTCGGTTGCTAGTCTAAGTGATTCGGTTGCTAGGCTAAGCGATTCGGTTGCTAATATAAGTGATTCGGTTGCTAGGCTAAGCGATTCGGTTGCTAGGCTAATGAGACTCGGTTGCTAGGCTAAGCGATTCGGTTGCTAGGCCAAGCGATTCAGTTTCTACACTTTTATGGACTTGGAATTCTAGGGAAAAAAAATTTCTAATTTTATTTCGTTATAATTTTGTGTGGCTACTTAGCTTTGAATTCCACTGAGCTGTCATTGTGATGCCCCGTTCTGATATATTGTGATTTATTTTCTAAGGGGGCGTTTTAGTTAAAAATAATGCTATAATTATATATCATGATGTTATTAAAAACTTTTCGGTTTCCGTTATCACTGTCCTGTGTTTTGGCAACTGTTTAAAACTCGCTGCTAATGATCTTTGTTTTTGTGCCTCCGTAAACACGCTACTGCCATCGTCCAGCAATAAGTAGTATTGTGAGAATTTTATTTATTTATATATTTTCCTATGCTGGTGTCTTGTTTCAGCTATTGCATGTTGCTATCCTGTTTCTGATTGATTCGTTTAACCGATCATCATCAGAGTTAGCCACCTTGCTTATCAAAGCTAGTTTTGTGCAAATTTCTACTAGATTCCTGGGACTGGGATCTCTACTAGACTCTTGGGACTGGGATCTCTACTAGATTCCTGGGACTGGGATCTCTACTGGATTCCTGGGACTGGGATCTCTACTAGATTCCTGGGACTGGGATCTCTACTAGACTCTTGGGACTGGGATCTCTACTAGATTCCTGGGACTGGGATCTCTACTGGATTCCTGGGACTGGGATCTCTACTAGATTCCTGGGACTGGGATCTCTACTGGATTCCTGGGACTGGGATCTCTACTGGATTCCTGGGACTGGGATCTCTACTAGATTCCTGGGACTGGGATCTCTACTGGATTCCTGGGACTGGGATCTCTACTAGATTCCCGAGACTGGGATCTCTACTAGATTCCTGAGACTGGGATCTCTACTGGATTCCTGGGACTGGGATCTCTACTGGATTCCTGGGACTGGGATCTCTACTGGATTCCTGGGACTGGGATCTCTACTAGATTCCTGGGACTGGGATCTCTACTGGATTCCTGGGACTGGGATCTCTACTAGATTCCTGGGACTGGGATCTCTACTGGATTCCTGGGACTGGGATCTCTACTGGATTCCTGGGACTGGGATCTTGAAGTTCCGTCTCCTTCAGCCGCGAGTTTCAATAGGAAAATGCATTGTCTGCTAATTGTGTTAGGCTTGCTTCCTGATACCCTTCAGCATGCATTTATGGCCTTTGCATATCGTGGCAAAGAATGTGCTAGTTGAATCAATTAAATTTAATTGAACAATCCGAAGTTTTTGATTGTTTATTTCTCTTAACAGCTTAGATGAAGGAATTATAGAAAAGATTACTTCTCCTTGCTGCTGCCTAACTAACTGGAAATAAAAGTTTATGATTGTCTTTTTTAATTTACGCAGAGATTTAGCAAAGCTATACATTTGGGGCCTTCGTAATAAAATATGCATATAATTATTTTTTTAGTGGAATGCAATAGTGTCCACCGTCTTTTGATCCACTCCAACAGCTCCCAATCCTCCCCAACAGCTCCCAATCCTCTCCAACAGCTCCCAATCCTCCCCAACAGCTCCCAATCCTCCCCAACAGCTCCCAATCCTCCCCAACAGCTCCCAATCCTCCCCAACAGCTCCCAATCCTCCCCAACAGCTCCCAATCCTCCCCAACAGCTCCCAATCCTCCCCAACAGCTTCCAATCCTCCCCAACAGCTCCCAATCCTCCCCAACAGCTCCCAATCCTCCCCAACAGCTTCCAATCCTCTCCAACAGCTCCCAATCCTCCCCAACAGCTCCCAATCCTCCCCAACAGCTTCCAATCCTACCCAACAGCTCCCAATCCTCCCCAACAGCTTCCAATCCTCCTCAACAGCTCCCAATCCTCCCCAACAGCTCCCAATCCTCCCCAACAGCTCCCAATCCTCCCCAACAGCTCCCAATCCTCCCCAACAGCTCCCAATCCTCCCCAACAGCTCCCAATCCTCCCCAACAGCTCCCAATCCTCCCCAACAGCTCCCAATCCTCCCCAACAGCTCCCAATCCTCCCCAACAGCTTCCAATCCTCCCCAACAGCTCCCAATCCTCCCCAACAGCTTCCAATCCAACCCAACAGCTTCCAATCCACCCCAACAGCTTCCAATCCTCCCCAACAGCTTCCAATCCTCCCCAACAGCTTCCAATCCACCCCAAGAGCTTCCAATCCACCCCAACAGCTTCCAATTCACTCCAAAAGCTTCCAATTCACTCCAAAAGCTTCCAATTCACTCCAACAGCTTCCAATTTACTCCAACAGCTTCCAATTTACTCCAACAGCTTCTAAATACATTCAAAAGCTTCCAATCCACACAGAAAGCTTCCGACAGCTTCCAATGATGGTTTTTATTTTGTCCTTTGTCGCCACCGTATCAAATAATCGTTGCCTTAGCTGATGTTCTGCATAAAATGTGCTACGGGCCAATCAGAGAAGCAGACCGATGCTGCAAATGTTACATTTTTTAACACGCGCGAAGCCTCTCTCTGCCTTGCATTTTTCGGCGCACTTTGACAAAGACAAGCTGTCTAGCCCAGATTTTAGGCCACTATTTATAAAAGAGGAGGGTGCTATACAGTTTACAGTGAAAAAAAACTAACTAACTATAATACCGAGCTAATCTCGATTTCTTATCTGGCTCAGCTGCGCTGCTGCTCCTGCTGCTGCTGCTTCTATTACTGTGCTTCAGTATTTTGATTTAGGAGCTTCAGTGCTTTGTCGGTCTTGTTTGATGTTGCCTGCTTTAACAAGCGTCCAAGCAGATTAACGAACCGCAAAACTGGTCCGTCTATTTTAGGACTGAAAAACATTGTGACTGGCGAACATGCTGACTGACTTTGTCAAAGCAAGCAGAATAGCGATTAAAGGACTAATTCTGGAGAGAGAGAAATCTAACTGTAAGCTGTCCCCGGCCTGAGAATGAGCTGGCGCTGCTTTATTCTTGGAAACACGCCTTTTAGAAAAGGAAAATTCCCTTTCTCCGTTACCCATCAGAAAGACCAATATTTATATGTGAATTCTCAGTTTACTTGTTATGCCTTAGACAATGGCGGATGTGCCAGAGAACTCTCTGTTGCCTAGATCAGCCATAGACTACTAGCGGATGTGCCAGAGAACTCTCGGTTGCCTAGATCAGCCATAGACTACTAGCGGATGTGCCAGAGAATTCTCTCAGTTGCCTAGATCAGCCATAGACTACTAGCGGATGTGCCAGAGAATTCTCTCAGTTGCCTAGATCAGCCATAGACTACTAGCGGATGTGCCAGAGAATTCTCTCAGTTGCCTAGATCAGCCATAGACTACTAGCGGATGTGCCAGAGAATTCTCTCAGTTGCCTAGATCAGCCATAGACTACTAGCGGATGTGCCAGAGAATTCTCTCAGTTGCCTAGATCAGCCATAGACTACTAGCGGATGTGCCAGAGAATTCTCTCAGTTGCCTAGATCAGCCATAGACTACGAGCGGATGTCCCATAGAGTTCTGCTAGTTGCCTAGATCAGCCATAGACTACTAGCGGATGTCCCATAGAGTTCTGCTAGTTGCCTAGATCAGACATTGGCTGCTAACGAATGTGCCGTATTTCAAACGCCAGGTGTTTACAGTCTCTTGGCAATTGTAATTTACAATCTCACCATTAATCTACGAGCTAGCTTGCGTCCCTAGTGACACAGCCACTCTGCTAGCTTTTATTGTGAGATCTCAACAGCCCTTGAACTCATAATTCAATTCAGGCAAAGTCGCTAGCTTTGCTGGTAATAAAACTGATCGTCCTGCAGTTAATTTTCGCATAAGTGGAGCGAAGCTCAGAGATTTTTAATTTACTGCCCCGCCGCAACCCACCACCCGAGTCCAAGAATAACATCGCGCCACCACAGAACATTCGAATTCGAAGTTATAATAAATTACAACAGCTTATAGGAGCTTTGAGAAATTGGCGAAATCACTCAATCTGTGTGGCGCACACCAGCTGCTTATCGGCAGTTTTTACAGTTTTAAGACTCACCAGCGCACGTGTCTTATCATTCTAATTGAACCAGATTAGCTTTTATTATGAGAAAGTATGCCCGGTATATATACATGACTCTGCTCCTATCCCTCATTCCCTCATGCCGATATGCCATCCTTCATTCCCTCATTCCGATATGCCATCCTTCATTCCCTCATGCCGATATGCCATCCTTCATTCCCTCATTCCGATATGCCATCCTTCATTCCCTCATGCCGATATGCCATCCCTCATTCCTCATCCTTCATTCCACCATTCCTCATCCTTCATTCCTCATCCTTCATTCCTCATCCTTCATTCCTCATCCTTCATTCCACCATTACTCATCCTTCATTCCACCATTCCTCATCCTTCATTCCACCATTCCTCATCCTTCATTCCCTCATGCCGATATGCCATCCTTCATTCCCTCATGCCGATATGCCATCCTTCATTCCCTCATCCTTCATTCCACCATTCCCCATCCTTCATTCCCTCATGCCGATATGCCATCCTTCATTCCACCATTCCTCATCCTTCATTCCACCATTCCTCATCCTTCATTCCCTCATCCTTCATTCCACCATTCCTCATCCTTCATTCCACCATTCCCCATCCTTCATTCCACCATTCCTCATCCTTCATTCCCTCATCCTTCATTCCACCATTCCTCATCCTTCATTCCACCATTCCCCATCCTTCATTCCCTCATCCTTCATTCCACCATTCCTCATCCTTCATTCCCTCATCCTTCATTCCACCATTCCCCATCCTTCATTCCCTCATCCTTCATTCCACCATTCCCCATCCTTCATTCCCTCATCCTTCATTCCACCATTCCTCATCCTTCATTCCCTCATCCTTCATTCCCTCATCCTTCATTCCACCATTCCTCATCCTTCATTCCCTCATCCTTCATTCCACCATTCCTCATCCTTCATTCCCTCATCCTTCATTCCACCATTCCCCATCCTTCATTCCCTCATCCTTCATTCCACCATTCCCCATCCTTCATTCCCTCATCCTTCATTCCCTCATCCTTCATTCCACCATTCCTCATCCTTCATTCCCTCATCCTTCATTCCACCATTCCTCATCCTTCATTCCCCATCCTTCATTCCCTCATGCCGATATGCCATCCTTCATTCCCTCATCCTTCATTCCACCATTCCCCATCCTTCATTCCCTCATGCCGATATGCCATCCTTCATTCCACCATTCCTCATCCTTCATTCCACCATTCCTCATCCTTCATTCCCTCATCCTTCATTCCACCATTCCTCATCCTTCATTCCACCATTCCCCATCCTTCATTCCACCATTCCTCATCCTTCATTCCCTCATCCTTCATTCCACCATTCCTCATCCTTCATTCCACCATTCCCCATCCTTCATTCCCTTATCCTTCATTCCACCATTCCTCATCCTTCATTCCCTCATCCTTCATTCCACCATTCCCCATCCTTCATTCCCTCATCCTTCATTCCACCATTCCCCATCCTTCATTCCCTCATCCTTCATTCCACCATTCCTCATCCTTCATTCCCTCATCCTTCATTCCCTCATCCTTCATTCCACCATTCCTCATCCTTCATTCCCTCATCCTTCATTCCACCATTCCTCATCCTTCATTCCCTCATCCTTCATTCCACCATTCCCCATCCTTCATTCCCTCATCCTTCATTCCACCATTCCCCATCCTTCATTCCCTCATCCTTCATTCCCTCATCCTTCATTCCACCATTCCTCATCCTTCATTCCCTCATCCTTCATTCCACCATTCCCCATCCTTCATTCCCCATCCTTCATTCCCTCATCCTTCATTCCACCATTCCCCATCCTTCATTCCCTCATCCTTCATTCCACCATTCCTCATCCTTCATTCCCTCATCCTTCATTCCCTCATCCTTCATTCCCTCATCCTTCATTCCCTCATCCTTCATTCCCTCATCCTTCATTCCCTCATCCTTCATTCCCTCATGCCGATATGCCATCCTTCATTCCCTCATTATGATATGCCATCCTTCATTACCTCATTATGATATGCCATCCTTCATTCCCATCCTTCATTCCTCATCCTTCATTTCCCCATTTTTCATTCCTCATCCTTCATTCCCTCATCCTTCATTTCCCTATTTTTTCATTCCCCATCCTTCATTCCCTTATCCCTCATTCCCCTATTTTTCATTCCCCATCCTTCTAACTCACATGATCCAGTTATTTTATATTTTCTATTAGAGCTTACTTTCAGACGGTAAAAAGATCAACAAATGAAGGCATTGGCGTCTCTGAAGATTTCAAAGAAATAACAATCACGCCTAAACTGTGTGACTCACTATTTGTGAGTTCGTTTACTTTCACAATACGACTGTAATAAGAGAAAATAAAATAATTTTTCAACAGTTTACCGAAACATTAGAAAAAATCGGCGATACCTAACGGGAATTTAACGAATACAAAAATTGACAAATCAAACTGACGCAGAAAACTTTGAAAAATCATTACCATTACACTTTATGACTAAAAGTCAGAAAGCGTTACCCAAATAATTGAATAACGATATACATGTAGAACTGAAACATGGGAAGACGTTGTTCATTAAGATTTTTACTAGTATAAATTGAATTCTTCATCAGAATTGAACCAACACTTGCACGAAGCAATACTTATCGCTCTACGCGCATTTTGGCAAAAAAGATCGTTACTATTGTCGATTGAAACTGTTGAATGTCAACGACAAGAACAAAGTACTTGATGTCATATACATTAGCAGTAGAATGTACAATTCATGTACTCGCAATGTGCATATTGTGTGTACGCATAGTCAGGCTAAACTAAAACAAGTTTATGTCAATGGCAGAAAATGCTTTTGTTAAAAACAAACTGATTATTGTGAGCTTTTCCAGGGAGGTCTCGACGTAAGTGCTAGTTTTAGAAGCCCTTGGCTTTGTCTAGCAAATAAAAATCATGAAGATAGATTGGTAATTTCTGGCGCATTTCAACTATTTGTAACTACCACAGATTTCTTTAAATTCTGATGGATTTGGGATTAAGAATTCTGAGGGATATGGGATTATAAGAATTCTGATAAATATAGTATTATAAGAATTCTGAGGGATATGGGATTATAAGAATTCTGATGGATTTGGGATTATAAGAACTCTGATGGATTTGGGATTATAAGAATTCTGATGGATTTGGGATTATAAGAACTCTGATGGATTTGGGATTATAAGAATTCTGAGGGATATAGTATTATAAGAATTCTGATGGATTTGGGATTATAAGAATTCTGATGGATTTGGGATTATAAGAACTCTGATGGATTTGGGATTATAAGAATTCTGATGGATATGGGATTATAAGAATTCTGATGGATATGGGATTATAAGAATTCTGATGGATATGGGATTATAAGAATTCTGATGGATTTGGGATTATAAGAATTCTGAGGGATATGGGATTATAAGAATTCTGAGGGATATGGGATTATAAGAATTCTGATAAATATAGTATTATAAGAATTCTGATGGATTTGGGATTATAAGAATTCTGATGGATTTGGGATTATAAGAATTCTGATGGATTTGGGATTATAAGAATTCTGGTGGATTTGGGATTATAAGAATTCTGATGGATTTGGGATTATAAGAATTCTGATGGATTTGGGATTATAAGAATTCTGATGGATTTGGGATTATAAGAATTCTGAGGGATATGGGATTATAAGAATTCTGATGGATATGGGATTATAAGAATTCTGATGGATTTGGGATTATAAGAACTCTGATGGATTTGGGATTATAATAATTCTGATGGATTTGGGATTATAAGAATTCTGGTGGATTTGGGATCTTTAGAATCCAAGCAACAGAAACCCAGCAAAACCAGCTTGTTCTCGGAAGTCAGAGTCAAATCTTACAGTTTCCATTTGCTGGCACAAATCAGCACAAATCAGGAAGCGAATTGAGAGGCCGAGGATGACACTGTGGACGAAGCCGAGTCTCCTGCGCCACTGGCCGCTGACGCCGCAGCAGCAGCTGCCGCCGCTGCTGCAGCCGCCCGAAGGCAGTCGAATGGCGAAGCGTCCGGCCTCGACAATGGATTCAGCCCAGCAGCGGCCGCCGCCGCAGCCGCAGCCCGGAGGCCCGGATGCGCCATCGGCGACTGGAGGCACTGGGCCGCCGCCGCCGCCGCCGTTGAAGGGAATGTTGTCAGGAGCCGGGGACACTTGCCCTTACTCACGTGCAGGCGCACCTGGCCTTTGTTAGCGAACGGCTTGCCGCAGTAATGACACCTGGCTCGTTTCTGCAGCCCGCCCGCCGCAGCCGCCGCCGCCGCCGCCGCCGCCGCCGCCGCCGCCGCCGCCGCCGCCGCCGCTGTTACAGTTGATGCAGAAGTTTGGTGTAGAGTCGGCGTCTCAAGTTTTACAACCTGCTGCTGTTGCTGTTTTTTTTTCCTGTCTGCAGAGGCTGCCTGATTTGACGCTACAGATGACGATGCTGATGAGGACCTGCTGGCTGCTGACGAGGCCGGCTGGCACAGCGGATGATACAGCGGGCTCAGAAGCAGGCCACCATGGTTAGCTGTTGCAGGTGTCTGCTGCTGCTGCTGCTGCTGCTGCTGTTTCCAATCCGGAGCCGACGCCGGCCGGATCCTCGGGCTGTGGAGCCTGGCCGGAACGGCTCGCTCAGCCGTGTCCACCAGGCGCTGCAGCGAACTCAGAGGATCCGGCGCCGATGCTCCATTGGCTTTCATTGCTGTCGATGACATTGTGAATGATGGTGTCAATAAAGATAGGCCACAACCGTTAATTGACGCAGTCGGTGGCGCTGACGGACTGGCAGCCCTGTCCGGGCTGAGATAGTCGCCACGTATTGATATTGGCGATAGCGGCTCCTGCTTTAGCTGCGCTTGTGATGTCAGCGGAGCTGGTGACGGCTTCCGGATCTGCGGCTCGGGTTCCACGCGAAGGCTGGCCTCCACGAACTGTTTCATCTTTTCTAAAGTGCTCTGTTGCTGCTGCTGCTGCTGCTCTGAAGCAGAATCTGCCTCGGTCACCTCCGCTGTAGCCAAGCGGCGTCGCTTCTGCTGCGGAAACTGTGGCGACGCTTGCTGCTGCTGCTGCTGCTGCTGATGATGATGCTGAGGTGACTCGCGTGAAACAGGTGACGATTTCTTTGGCGACTGCGCTGGTGGTGTCTGCTGCTGCTGCTGCTGCTGCTCGCTGTAAATGATCTCAGCGTAGTGACCGCTGCGCATCATGTGCAGTGTTAGGTCTGGCAAGGTGCGAAAGCTCTGCCGGCAGCGGATGCAGCGGAGAATCTCACGAGTCTGCTCAGTCTCAGAGTTGATCCACATGTCCTGGCCGCGGACCAATTTGGGTAGATCCTTCTCCTTGTAGCCGGCGGCGGGCGAATGGCCGCTGTCAGTGAGGTGTACAGTCAGGTTGATCAGGCTGGGAAATGTGCGGCCGCAGGAGCAAAGAAAGTCCGTCTCGCGACTGGCTGCGCCGCCGGCGGTGGCTGCGGCTGGCGACGACTTTGGCGTCGGCGGAAGGCCGCTAGACGGGGTTAAAGACGACTGCATCGTCTGTCGCTTCACTGGCGCCGGCTGCTGGATCGGTTGCGCATGATGTCGCGATGTTGAAGGCGTTGAAGTTGTTGGCGCCGGCTGCGGAATCGGTGGCGGCAGTGGTGGAAGAGGAAGTGCGGCAGGCGGGGCCATTGGGAATGCGGGCTGCATTCCAAAGAACGGCGGCATCAGCATGGGAGGAGCGCCTCCGGCTAGTGATGTGCAGTACAAATATTGCGCGTATATCGAGGCTTGCTGCTGCTGCTGCTGCTGTTGCAACTGCTGCAGCTGGTGCATCAGCAACAACTGCTGCTGCTGCTGAGCTTCAACTAGATTGAGACCGCCAAGCTGGCGCAGGTACTGGAGGTACTGTACTTGCAGGAATTCCAGCCGACGGATGTCCTCTGGTGTTGGACTATTGCTGTCAGCGCCTGCCGCAGCTGCTGCTGAAGCACCACCGACTGCGCCAGACAGATCGAGCGGGTTGCCGCTGAAATCGGTGCCATCGTCGCCACCGCTGGTGTCTGGCCGGCTGTCGACAGCTCGCTTCTTTGGCGGCATGGACGCGGAGCCCGATGAAGCGGCTACAAGTGGCTCAGCTGGCGAGCTCTGCTGCTGTGCCGACATCCAGCTGCTCTTCTGTTGCGGATCATGTGTGGGTTAGTTAATTAGGTTCAGGTAACATTGTTTGTGTTAAAACTTTAAGTTAGAGTCTGATTCACTCTTGAGGGTGTCAGATTGCATATCCGAATCACAGATGCCAAGATACTTTCAAATCCCAAGTCCTAAACTTTTTTGTATTCGAGATCCCAGATCCTCAGCAGATTCTTATGTCCACAGATCCCCAGGTTCTAATATCCCAGATGCTAGATTCCTAGATCCCGAATTTCGATCCTAGTCTACAAATCCCTCTTTGTGAGATCCCCAATCCCCAATCCTCAATCGACCCATTGTGAGTGATCAATCGGAAGCCATTGCTTTGGACATGTCAATATCAGTTCGCTCTGCAGATCATGTACGCATAATCAGAAAGCCTTCTCCAATGCACTGCAATATTCTGCATGCCTCGCGCATTTAAGATTGTTTTCGGCTCTTGAGAGAAACAGAGACAGACGGAGGGAGGGAGGGAGGGAGGGAGGGAGGAGGGTGTTGAGAGAGTGGCCCCACTGACTTTTTATGGCCCTGTTTTGACTTGGCGGTTGTAAATCAAAAACTTTTGGTGGTGGCGGGCGGCGGCGGCGGCCCCTTTAAGACCCAGAAACTGCAGAGAGAAATAGATATGAGTGGGAATCTAAATGCATTACATACACAAATGTTATATTTATAATGCTAAATTTAATATTGACCCTGGGTAGACTTTTTTAGAATCCCGTGGCTTGTCTGTGTTGCTGTGTTGCCACCAGAACACTAAGACAAAGCGCGAAGTTTAGCCAGGGGCCAGTGATCTCGGAGTGCGACCGTAGAAATTGTTGAAGTAGCTCAGAGAATATTCAATAGGTCAAATCTGAGCTACTCGTCATTGTGTAGGGGTCGGCAACCTCCGGTCCTGAGCACTTTTTCCCACCTACTCTCCACTGTCTAATCTCTCTGCTGTCTCATCTCTCCCGTGTCTAGTCTCTCTCGTGTCTACTCTCTCCCGTGTCTAGTCTCTCCCGTGTCTAGTCTCTCCCGTGTCTACTCTCTCCCGTGTCTAGTCTCTCCCGTGTCTACTTTCTCTCTCCCTCCCTCTCTCTCGTTGTATTATCTCTCCCATGTCTCATCTCTCCACTGTCTTATCTCTCTCGTGTCTCATCTCTCTCGTGTCTCATCTCTCTCGTGTCTCATCTCTCTTGTGTCTCATCTCTCTCGTGTCTCATCTAGCTCGTGTCTCATCTATCTCGTGTCTATTCTCACCCGTGTCTACTCTCTCTCGTGGTCTAATCTCTCTAGTGTCTCATCTCTCTCGTGTCTCATCTCTCTAGTGTCTCATCTATCTCGTGTCTAGTCTCTCCCGTGTCTACTTTCTCTCTCCCTCCCTCTCTCTCGTTGTCTTATCTCTCCCATGTCTCATCTCTCCACTGTCTTATCTCTCTCGTGTCTCATCTCTCTCGTGTCTCATCTCTATCGTGTCTCATCTCTCTCGTGTCTCATCTCTCTCGTGTCTCATCTCTCTCGTGTCTCATCTAGCTCGTGTCTCATCTAGCTCGTGTCTCATCTAGCTCGTGTCTATTCTCACCCGTGTCTACTCTCTCTCTCGTGGTCTAATCTCTCTAGTGTCTCATCTAGCTCGTGTCTCATCTGTCTCGTGTCTATTCTCACCCGTGTATACTCTCTCTCTCTAGTGTCTCATCTCTCCCGTGTCTACTTTCTCTCTCCCTCCCTCTCTCTCGTTGTCTTATCTCTCCCCAGTCTAATCTCTCGACGTGGACGTGGGAGCTAAGAATGTTCAATGCACGAATAAAATCCAAAGATTTAAATTATGAAATTCGACTCCATCAAATATACAGTTTCTTGATTTGAGATTGACTAACTGATTTGAGATTAAAATCGAAAAATTTAATTTGTTATAATCGGTACAAATTGAAAAGCAAAAGCTGTGAGCACTTTTTAAACATAATGAAAAAATAATCGAGACACAAGTTGCCATATAAACTCAGAAAACGAACTATCTAAAGGTTATAAAACTATACTGCTCAGAACATACATTGGCCACTGAGCTGCTTCATAACAACATGGAGAGGCTAGTCTAGATATGCTCAAATACTGCGCGGCTACTGAGCAGTGTTAACCCCCCCTTTGGTCCACCTTAACTCGCTATTACTCTTGCCAATCCAGTGCTGCTGCTGCTGCTGCTGCTCTGTATTAGCAGGTTGTCCTACCCGGTTTTCGCAAATGAGGTTTTGGAAAGGGTTCTCCTTGTCCGTCTGTGAGCACGAAGGCCAGGCGCTTGTGTGTGTGTGCGTGAGTGTGTGAGTACAATTGCTCAAGTGGACAACCAAATTATAAGCAGCTGTCCGTCAATTCCGGGCTGCTGTCAGTCAGTCTTCGGAGTTGCAATCCCCCAATTTTTCTCCTATATACACCTGAACCACCTCGGTGTCGTGTTGGGCTTTTTTCAACTCAACTTAATTCAAAAAACCGAGAGTGAGTGCCATGGTGCCTCTGTGTAGAGAGCTATAGAGGCTCACGCGCGAGATGGACAAATGTCGCCAAAGAAAACTGACGGATCAAAAGATTGCCTTCTGTTGCTTGCAGAACCTTCTGCATCGGGTATCGAGGCTGTGTTGCTGCTGTACTCAACATGCAGCTAAACAGATGATATGAATAGCTTGCACACAACTGTAGTTGACAACATGAAAGCTAGCTACATGTGTAGGCTGCGAGAAACAGTCGGCGTTGCGGCCAGTGTCTCTTGTCGAATGTTGGCGAATGGACTGGAGAGAAGGAAAGGGGAAGCTGGAGGATGGGGAATCATCTCTTCCTGCTGCTCGGGCAAGGGGAGAGGGGGGCTCATCAGAGAACTGTCAATCACTGAGGGAGGCGTGTATCAGGGCAGCGCGTCTGTGTGCTGTGCTCAGCGAATTGGCTTTTTGAGTTGCTGCAGCGTGGCAGCTATAGAGAGGCTTAGTCTCTTCATCATAATCTTACTGCTGCTGCTGCTGCTGCTGTGTGTGGCGCACTTTCTTTTCTACCGAGTGTCCTTTCTTTGGCGGAGATGATAGCTATAGCTAGGCTCTATGACTGCTTTTGCACAATATTGCCAGCTTCCCGAATCGATGTCCTCGCTACTGTCTGTGATCTCGGTGTCTGGTACAGGTCGTTGGACTTTGGATTGTCACTTGCATATTTAAATCCTTAACATATTTTTGCATTGCTATCAAAAATCGTAAAATTTACATTCCCTAAGTGACGCAAACCCAAAACCAAGTGACATAAACCCCAAATTTCACATTCCCCAAGCGACATAAACCCCAAATATCCCACCCCCCAAGCGACATCAACCCCAAATATCACATTCCCCAAGCGACATCAACCCCAAATATCACACCCACCAAGCGACATCAACCCCAAATATCACATTCCCCAAGCGACATCAACCCCAAATATCACATTCCCCAAGCGACATAAACCCCAAATATCCCACCCCCCAAGCGACATCAACCCCAAATGTCACATTCCCCAAGCGACATCAACCCCAATTATCACACCCACCAAGCGACATCAACCCCAAATATCACATTCCCCAAGCGACATCAACCCCAAATATCACATTCCCCAAGCGACATCAACCCCAAATTTCACATTCCCCGAGCGACATCAACCCCAAATATCACATTCCCCAAGCGACATCAACCCCAAATGTCACATTCCCCAAGCGACATCAACCCCAAATATCACATTCCCCAAGCGACATCAACCCCAAATGTCACATTCCCCAAGCGACATCAACCCCAAATATCACATTCCCCAAGCGACACCAACCCCAAATATCACATTCCCCAAGCGACATCAACCCCAAATTTCACATTCCCCAAGCGACATCAACCCCAAATATCACATTCCCCAAGCGACATCAACCCCAAATTTCACATTCCCTGAGCGACATCAACCCCAATCACATTCCCCAAGCGACATCAACCCCAAATTTCACATTCCCCAAGCGACATCAACCCCAAATTTCACATTCCCCAAGCGACATAAACCCCAAATTTCACATTCCCCAAGCGACATAAACCCCAAATATCACATTCCCCAAGCGACATAAACCCCAAATTTCACATTCCCCAAGCGACATAAACCCCAAATATCACCTTCGACAAATCAAAGATGAAAAGAAGGCTTTGCATTGCCGGTTGGAATGCAGCCGTAGATTGAGGACTGCAGGCCAGATAAAGAGAGGCCAAGCCCAGTTGCCGAGTTGGGCAAGGGAGGCCTGGGAGAGCTGAGGCGGCATGCTGCATGGGATGAGGTGAAGTCTGGATGCTGGGAGTCCGCGAGCTTGGCCTCTGAGCAGATTCGCGGGTGCAGTAATTGGGGCAGCCTAGGGGCCTCCTTATCCCAGTGGCGCAGTGAGAGCCCTTGGGATGGAAGTCATGATAAATGCGTGGTGACAGGGGGGGATGGGTCGGAGGCCGGGCTGGGAGACGCGGGCTCTCGGCATTCCGTCACTTGTCAGGCTCCCTTATGCTCAAGACCCGAGCCGCTGTCATCTTCATTCATCAAATTTCAGAATTGTTTAACGCAGGGGCTGAGGCTCTGGAACTCGGGGAGGCTGGGTGGTCTAATCACATTATTTCCCATCAGAGAACACCCGGCTGCCCTCCCTGTCCCTGGGACCCTCCCTTCCGTCTCCCTCCTTCTCTCTCCCCACTCAATGAGCAGTCATCAATCAAGTCGACATGTCAGCGATCCTGATCGAAGTCCCTTTCTAGTTCTATGCCTTCAGAGCCTTCTCCGTCCTCTCCGTCTGTCTCTCTCATTCTCGCTCAATTCTCCTTTTCATTTCCATTCTGCTGTTCGAGAATAGCCGAATTCAGAGCCTGCTCTGCTTGGCCATAGATCCCAATTCTTAGTCTCAGTGTGCCCGCTGTTGGAGCTGAGATGGATTCTCAAACAGGTTGTCTCTGCATATCCAGCGGGTCACGAGCCCGCATGACCGCTAAAATGTCCTCGGAGTCTGCAATGCGATTTTTCTCCCCTCAGCTGCCCACCATATATCTATATCTGATTACCTAAGGGATTTTTCTCCACTTAATCCCACCTGAGCAGTCAATATCCCATTGGGATTTTTCTCCCCACAGGCCTCAATCCCACCCACCTGATCTCCCCATATCACTTGATAGGGATTTTTCTCAACTAAATCCCGCCTGAGCGCCCTAATATCCCATTCTCACATGGATTTTTCCCCAGTCAATCCCACCTGAACACCTTGAATGGTCGTGTTCCTAATTCTGTCCGTTATTAAGGATCATCTATGCGTAATATGCTCATTGTAAACTGAGCATTCGATACAATAGCTACCGACTTAGACTTCGTAGTTTTTGCTAGTACGTGACTTTTGTTGAAAAACTGTGGTTCTGTTTCCTTCAACAACTGTTTGTGAGCAGTCTGCTTTTTCTGTTCTTGCAAGTAGATACAACTCAGGCACGGAAATAAGCAATAAACTATACAATAATTTGAGCAACGCGCTGCTGTCTTAATCTTACGAAAAATCATTTTAGAGTTTGATATCATTTATTCAGAAAAATAGTGAAAAAAAACTGCTTACCTTGGAATTTCGTTGTAATTTAGCCTCAGGATCAGAGATTGTCAGTGATTACACAATGTGTTAGCGTAGACTAAAATCTATTATATAAACACTGTTCATGTGGTATCGTTTGCAGTTTGGACCTAGAAACAAATTAGCATATACACAACTGTTTCACAAGAGCTCTTTGTGTGTTAACCTCGGTCTCGTTGGGTCCACTGTGGGCGGCGGCCTCATAAAAAGTCAAAAAATGCGCTTACCACGGGAGTGGAGGGGAGGGACTTGTCGGGCCGGAGGATGGGGTGGCGGACAGGAGCCCTGCAGTCGAATATTTATTTATTAATCTGAAATTGTTGGAATTTGACTGGATCTCTTTGGTGTTTAAGGGGAGGAGCCGCTAAGGTCCGGCCCGCGCTTCGCAACTTTGAGTTTTATGATCGCTCGCGTTCTCTCTCCACCTTGCAGCTGCACCCACCCCGCCTCCGCCACCCCCGGCCTGACTCGGCTAAGGGGGACGCGCCCAATAGGCTTCCGCCAGGGGCGGCAAGATCACAAGAAAAATGGAGGCGCAGTGTGAGGGGCAAGGGTGGTGGGTCCTTCAACTGCGTATTGGGCAGAGCTTTAGAAAGGAGTCAATGCCTAAAATGGCTTGTTTGCAGTTTGCAGTCTGCAGTAAAAGACTATAACAAAAACTAACAAAAACTAAAGTAAACGAGATATTGTTAGACTATTATCATAGGCTTCTGTAATTGTATAATTTAACACAAATAAATTGATAACAATTGGAATCTTAAATGTGTCTGGAATCTGGATCAGGTGTTCGAAGTTAAGTTAGAGTTTGTTTCTTTAAGCTAGATCTAGTCTCTTTACCTGCTGATAGGGAGGTCAAGAAATTTTTGACAAGGGGAAGTGAAATTTTGGGGTTTTTAAAGCACCATTGTAGCTTGTTGTAGCCATGCAAGGCCCAATATGTAGACTTTAACTGGCAATCTGATTTCCATTGTGCGCACAGATTAAAAGCTGCATAATACTCGTAAGGCCTATATCAAATAGTATTTGATCAAATAGTGCAAATCTGTTGAAAGTAGATTGTGCCGTTATTTAATCCAATTTTGGAAATTGAACCACCTCATATTTAGTATTGCTGACGCAACGGGCGAATCTTGGAGATTTGAGTAGCAGGACATAATAGTCTATGGGAATTTTAAGCCATCAAAAAGCTGGTAAGACTTAGTCACAGTTTGCTTTACAATCAAAGTGTACAGGCCGCCTCAATGAATGCTGTACAGTGTACAGAGGAGAAAGAGAAAGAGAATTCTGCCGCGCCAGCTCGGGGGTCTCGCCACTGCCATTTGACGGATGGCGCCTATAAAACTGACACACTTGGGGCCCCCTAATTTTTTTAAACCGACCGTGCGCAATTTGAAGCCGCGAGAATGGCGTATTTGTTGTCTGGGGCGCATTTTTGCCTAGCTCTGCTGCTCGAAAGCTGCAGCGGTAGTGCGGCGGTGCAGGCGAAAAATAGATTTATAATCAAAGAATAGATTTATGCATGGAAGGTGGAGGCGGCACGCTGTTTGGTCAATGTTTTTTGCGTCTGGGAATCCTACAATGCGTATGCTTCACTTTATCGCAAACCATAAACTATATTGTACAGTCCATGTGAATTTACGAGTTATGAATTTAATAACTCAAACAATGATTGTGTGGTTTCCGACACTACGTACACTTTTTTCTTTCAATTTCAAACAAAACGCTCATTTAAATTAATCTATCTACTCGTATTTTTAACTAGTCAGACCAGCATCCAAATACGGCAACCTTGCATTCGATTTCAACGAAAGACATTCCTTTTCAGTAAATTGCACTCAATTTTCAACCTATCACATTTTTCTTGTATTGTCAATGGCAAAAATTTGTCGCAGCGTGTGAAAGGTCATTTGATTTGAACATTTTGCACTCAAATTCAGCATTTTGCATTCAATTTAAAAATGGTTTAAATGTTTATGTTAAAATTTTGATTTTGTATTTATGCCGCATTACTGACAATCTGACAGGCACTGCTGCGAGATCATAACTGCATGGCCATACTCAAACGGGAGACCTAATTCTCGAGAAAATTGAGATGGAAAATGCTGCTCTGGCTAATATAAATTCACTCCTTGTCACGATCCACAAAGACCAAGGTCACCAAGGACACTGCAAATACCAAGAACTAGGTACTTTAGCTAGTCGTCCTTTAGCAAATATACACGTATAAAAACCGTTAGCCGAATAAAGAACCAATGTTATAGAGAAGTTCGGATAAAAAATGTTAATCTGAAATTATAATTTTACAGCTTGACGGCTTTGCAGTTAGTAAAAAAATAATATAGCTATAGAACGATATAGTTTATCTTTAATTACTAAGGTATTGTTAGAAGTAGATCCAAACCAAGATCCAAAAATTCAGGGGAAGTGACTGTTAAGTTGATTGGTCTGCCAAGTTGCCAAGTTTTTTGCACGCCGGCCAGGGCTAAAGTAACGAGCGTTATATTTACTACTGGAGTCTCGTATGTACTTTGGGAACTCGTGTCTTCACTTATCAGATTTTTTTGGTATTAGCAAAAATCTATAGATATAATTTCCTTTTTTGCGATTTTTTTCATAAGAGCTTCAGACGCCCAATTAAGCTCTCTTAGTTTTGATCAAGGACAACTAGTTAGCACGACTAGTGGTTAGGACCACTATTACTACTCTAGCTGTCTTTGCTTTTGATCTGAAGTAAAATAAAAAGTCTAAGTTATGTTGGGGATATGCGTGCTTGCTAATTTCAACCGTGTTTTGTTTGTTTTTAAGTATAACAAAATAATTACACTCTTACCGGCGCTTGGGTATTAAGGCTTAACATTTAGGCTATAGTTTAGCTAAAATAAATAATTCATTATATAATATAGTTTAAAGTGACAAATAATTGTTGATACTTGTTTAAGTTTGAGTTTAGAATTAGTAATTTTATTTAATGTTGAACTTCTTGCTAAATATAGCTAGGATCATTGGCTGTTGAGTTTCATAATCTATATTATTGTTTTGATAATGTTTGTACCCTAATTAGTAGCCCAATTTTCTTTGATTTCTTTGATACAATTATTATCATTACATGCGCAATAAAAATGGTGATTTTATTATTTTTTATCGAAACTACGAGTAACAGCAAATCAAGAACTAGAGTAAAAACGAAAGCAAGAAGGAAGGAAAAGCAAAATAAAAAATCGAAAAGCAGAAGTTTTCCATGTTGATAAACAAAAAGTAGTTAATTATTAAACTAGTCCTTATGAATAATTTGACATCATTAGGTATTGTCAACATTGGTTTATTGTATTATTTCATACATCATGTGCATTGTAATACTATTATCATCATGTTGTCATGCCAAAGTAAAGCTTAAATCTAGCTAGGGCAGCTGTGCGCTTTCTTTAATTTGAAACACTATTTTTATGAACAATGCTGTTTTTCTGTCAGTTCTTTTCTTTCTTGTACCATTTAGTATAGGCCTACGCATTTGTCTTCTTCAGTTTGGTTTTCAAAGTTTGGTACAGAGGCAGATAATTCTTGTAAAAATGTCTCCTTGCTTGAACTTGAACTGTATGGACTACAACAAAACTTCAAATTTTAGATAAAATGGACTGCATTTTCTATTTCTATGTGACACTTAGTACAAAGCCTATTGTTGTTTAACTCCATGTCTTACAGTCTGTAGGCCTAATGTTTCACATGATAAATTATAATTTCTTAGTCAACAAGAATAGTTAGAGAGCAGAATTTTTGCATAATGACTATTATTGCAACTATTTTGTTAGCTAATGCCAATTTTTATTGATATTGGCAGCAATGTTGCAGTTTGTTTCGATAATAATTTTTACTTTTGAATAGGCCCTATGTGCCAATGTGTCATAAAGTCATAAACAATCAAACAAGTGAACATTAACAAGACTATAACATCGCTCCTTAGTCAGTGTCTGTGAAACAAGTCTCAGAACTCAAATCCTCATAGGATAGTAATTGTTGACAGGTCATTTGATTGGCCAGTAGGCCTAGGTGGAACTTAGCTAGCCAATGAACCATTGAAACTTGCCCAAAAGTGTCTATGGCCTTTTAGGCCTTTTATGACAAGTCGGCAAAAATTTAAACCCTCTGTGACATGTAGAAATATATTCAAAAGTATAACTAATTATGCAAAACAAAGTGCAACACAGCCACATTGGCATACATGTCAAATATTTTGGCATTCTTTTATTATTGTTTGTTAAACAGTTTTTTGAAAAGTTTTATTTAAAATCAATGCCAAATCTTCGAATTTCAATTGTTAAGGTTGCTTTTTGCACTTAATAAACTGGGGCTGCTTCTAGGGTTCTATGGAACTTGTTTGTGGCCAATGTTTAGTGCAGGGGGAGATAAAAGCAAAATGGTTGACATCTTTGAGAGTGTCTATGGCCAAAAAAGATGAGCTGGTTAGTGGGAAAGGAAGTATTAGCACATATTCTGCATTCTGCTAACATGTTCTACTAATTTTCTGCTGTTAACTAACACAAACTTTTAGTATATTAACACCATGCTAGGAGGCTGCCCAGCAGCACCATATTTTATTTTGGATCCCAAGTCCCTTATTTTTACCCCTGCTGAATTTTGATGCCTGATCCTGCCAAATTTGGACACAACATTTGATGCTCATCAAATAATTGTTTCATTGTTTCCCATTGTTTAAAAATTATTTCCCAATGTTTTTGTATCAATTTGAAAAGAAACTTTTCAGAAAAAAATTTTAACAAACAATTCTGCAAGAATTCCCATATTTTTTGTATTATAGTGCTCTAGATATACTATGAGACTATGTTTAGCTAGGCCTAGCAATAAATTACAAAAAAGATATGTATATTTAAGATATTTAAGGGTACTATGATACCTTAAGATACCTAAAATTCAGATACCATTGCTTTAACATATTAAAAGAAATCCAAACATATTTACTTTAATTTATTTTGCTATGTATTTTGTCTCTATTTATAGGTGGGTCAATAGAAAAGTCATTGATGTGTTTGTCTCTCATGCCAAGGCTCTTAAGCTTCATTTTGCAACAAGGTCATTTTCTAATTAATATAGGGTATAGCCAAAGAGAGAAAGTTTTTGCTTTCAAGGCCAACCTTACAGACCTATGTGATTATGTGCCTATGTAGAGTCCAGTATCAGTGGGATATGTGTTTAAGAGTCGGCAAAATTGGCCCCTTGCTGGCTGTGGGTCTGCCACCAAATGATTTGTCATTGCCTACAGCCCTGTTGTAATTATTATTATTATTCTCTATTGATATTTTAATGTGCATACCAATACTGCCATACAATTATCATATTTGCTGGATTATTGAGAATCTTAACTTACTCGTAGTTATACTAAAGGCCAAAAAGGAAAAAATACATGGTAGCTTTCAATGAAATCCTCAAAAGAAATTCTGCTATAGTCGGCTAAAAGAAATAGCCATATTTTTTTCAGCTCTGTGCTTACAACCCGAGCTCACAATGACTTCATCGCCCAACATGCAAACTATTAAGTGTGTTGTAGTAGGCGACGGTGCTGTCGGTAAAACCTGCCTACTGATTTCCTATACTACTAACAAATTTCCATCTGACTATGTGCCAACAGTGTTTGACAATTACGCTGTGACTGTGATGATTGGCGGTGAGCCCTACACACTTGGCCTATTTGACACAGCCGGACAGGTGAGTATAATGAGGCCTAGTAAAGTCGAATCAGTTTGTCAAATTAACAGTCAGGTGTCCGTTTCGACAATGTAGGAGGATTACGATCGACTGCGGCCGCTGTCCTATCCTGCCACCGACGTCTTCCTTGTCTGCTTCTCCATTGTGAATCCGGCTAGCTTTGAAAATGTGAAAGAGAAATGGGTGCCGGAGATTATGCATCATTGCCCGAAGACGCCATTCATTTTGGTTGGCACCCAGTGCGACCTGCGCAATGATCAGGCTGTGCAAGAGAAACTGGCCAAGAATAAGCAGCGCTGCATCGCCCCGGAGCAGGGCGAGAAGCTGGCTAGAGAGCTCAAGGCTGTCAAATATGTGGAGTGCAGCGCGCTCACGCAGGTTAGGATTGGTGGACAGGATTATGAGATTAGTGGACAGGATTATGAGATTGGTGGACAGGCATATGAGATTGGTAGACATGCTTATGAGATTGGTGGACAGGCTTATGATATTGGTGGACAGACTTCTAATATTGGTGGACAGGCTTTTAAGATTGGTGGACAGGCTTTTGAGATTGGTGGACAGGCTTATGAGATTGGTGGACAGGCTTATGAAATTGGTAGACAGGCTTATGAGATTGGTGGACAGGCTTATGAGATTGGTGGACAGGCTTATGAGATTGGTGGACAGGCTTTTAAGATTGTTGGACAGACTTTTAATATTGGTGGACAGGCTTTTAAGATTGGTGGACAGGCTTTTGAGATTGATGGACAGGATTATGAGATTGGTGGACAGGCTTATGAGATTGGTGGACAGGCTTATGAGATTGGTAGACATGCTTATGAGATTGGTGGACAGGATTATGAGATTGGTGGACAGGATTATGAGATCGGTGGACAGGCTTATGAGATTAGTGGACAGGCTTATGAGATTAGTTGACAGGCTTATGAGATCGGTGGACAGGCTTATGAGATCGGTGGACAGGCTTATAATATTGGTGGACAGGCTCATGAGATTAGTGGACAGGCTTATGAGATCGGTGGACAGACTTATGAGATCGGTGGACAGGCTTATAATATTGGTGGACAGGCTCATGAGATTAGTGGACAGGCTTATTTGATTGGTAGAAGACAGGCTTATGAGGTTAGTTATTATGGTTATGAGGCTTGTGGACAGAGTTTTGTGTAACTGGGCAGGAGTTTAAGATACTATATATTTGGCGCACCTCTCAAGGCCTACCTCAACAAACCTTGCAGAAGAACCTGAAGGCCGTATTCGACGAAGCGATCGTGGCCGCCCTGGATCCTCCGCCGCCGCCAAAGCAGAAATCGAAGTGCAACCTGATCTAAAAGTGTCCATGCAAAATTAGACTACAACTGCAACAAGCATGTATTCCTTCCTGCACTATTTATCATTGTAGCTAGAACTCTGTACGTGTGTTTGCGTGGTCAAGTTATCCAAGTTCTTTGCCAATACAAGAAGGCCCCAAATTAACTGGAGTCTTTGTCTGGTTTCTGTTTGTTTACAATTTGGTAAAATAACTACTGATAAGATTAAAATAACTTAAGGAATTACTTACTGAATCGCAAATATTCAATTCTTTAAATTATCGTTCTCATTAATTTTATTATCAATATGCTTTCGCTTTAATGTGACGTCTTTTTCTAAACGTTATTGTTTCGCCGCTTTATTGCAACTATTTTTAACGAAAAAAGTTTATCGTTTTAATTTCCTGCCTAAAAACTCGAGAGCTTTTTTAGTTAAGTGTGACAGATTTTATTGATCTACTTTAAGTAGTAGTGCTTTCGGGAATAGAGAGAATGTCCAGTAATAGTTTTTTGCAACGAAATAATGTGGTCAACATAATAAAAATAATAATTGCAGGAGGGCTGCGGGCAATGACACATAGTTTGGTGACACTAGATCCGCAGCCAGCGAGGAGGCAATTCTGCCCATTTCGCTGACTCCTGAGAACACACGCACACAGATACTGTACGCAGGCAGACGCTCACACAGGTGTGTACATCTGCACTGACTTTCTCATCGTCAGGCAGTGTACACTCGAACTGTGCCTTGGAGGTTGGCCCTCAAGGGCGTAAATTGCACGACAAGCCCCCAAGCCTTCTCTCCGCGGCTGCGCCCCAAATAAATGTGGCCTCGCCGTAGGAATCGAACTTAGGGACTGTGGTGCGAGTGGCAAACGCGTTAACCGCGATGCGGATGTTTTGGTAGATGCAGAAAAAGGGAAACTGGTCTTTGTGCTGTTAATAAAGCCGCAACTTACTCATCTTTCTGCTTTCCCGGCCGTTTTATATTACTTCGCTTTTCCGCTATTGTGGCTGGCCAATTTCGTTTTGTCTATTTTATCTATGCGCCGCCTGCACTACTGACAATAAAATGCTTAGTAGTATAATAGTATTGTGAGAATGCAGTGAGCAACGTTGTTCTCGTTGATTGACTGATTCCTTTGTATTTTGTATATTACTTATGTACAAATTATGAGCAGGAAATTGTGTCTTATCAATTAATCATAATTTTATTATTATTATGCTCACTCCGTTTAATGCCTACAGAAATCAATAAGCCGTTAGACTCTGAGCTGTGTAATTACCAAACTTTTTAATCTATTTTTCACAGGAACTAAACAATACAAATAAACTTTTCGACAGACTTTTGGCAATCATTAGGCCGTAGACTGTCACTAGACAGACGGAATTTAGAAGTGGGACAAATAGGCTTTAGAAGTAGAAATATGTCATTTACGAGTTGGATATAACAGTGGAATTTGGGAGTAGAATATAGATAGAATTTAGGAGTAGAATATCGATAGAATTTAGGAGTAGAATATCGATAGAATTTAGGAGTAGAATAAAGATGGGATCTGGGAGTAGAATATAGATGTGATTTAGGAGTAGAATATAGATGGAATTTAGGAGTAGAATATAGATGGGATTTAGGAGTAGAATATAGATGGAATTTAGGAGTAGAATATAGATGGGATTTAGGAGTAGAATATAGATGGGATTTAGGAGTAGAATATAGATGGGATTTAGGAGTAGAATATAGATGGAATTTAGGAGTAGAATATAGATGGAATTTAGGAGTAGAATATAGATGGAATTTAGGAGTAGAATATAGATGGAATTTAGGAGTAGAATATAGATGGAATTTAGGAGTAGAATATAGATGGAATTTGGGAGTAGAATATAGATGGAATTTAGGAGTAGAATATAGATGGAATTTGGGAGTAGAATATAGATGGAATTTAGGAGTAGAATATAGATGGAATTTAGGAGTAGAATATAGATGGAATTTAGGAGTAGAATATAGATGGAATTTAGGAGTAGAATATAGATGGAATTTGGGAGTAGAATATAGATGGAATTTAGGAGTAGAATATAGATGGAATTTAGGAGTAGAATATAGATGGAATTTAGGAGTAGAATATAGATGGAATTTAGGAGTAGAATATAGATGGGATTTAGGGGTAAAATATATATGGGATTTAGGAGTAAAAAGACATGAGATTTAGGAGTAGAAGAAAGGTAGAATATGGGAGTAGAAGACATGTGGAAAAATATAAGAGTAGAAGTGTGGGCAAGATAATGATTATAAGTAGATCGAATGATTTTAGAAGTATACCATTTAGGAATAGCATATAATATTTAGGAGTAATCATATTTAAATTTAGGATAGTAGCCAAGGGCAACTTAAGAGAAACTGCAGTAGTGGAGGCAGGTGTGTCTACCTGCTAGTTTTTTATGAGTTTCTTGGAAAGCTCCCAAAGTGTTTTTTTTCTCTTCGACATTCTGTACCCGGTCCGGCCTGGCAGTCGCCTATTTATTGTTATAATTCAACGAAGCTGTGGCTGGGCTATTTTTTGCTTAAATTGTTACACTTATTTTATATTTAATCAGTGCCGACAATTAATGATCTATTCGATTTGTTATGATTTCGTGAAAAAGCAGTAAGAAATAATTTTTACCCTCTTTTATATAAATCTTAATTTAAATTTATTTTTAACTACGATTTTCGTTTTAAATTGTCTCCCTCAAATCTATTCCACATAAATGCTTCCCTACTTGCTTAACTGCTTATACATCTCATTTAGTATTACTGTGCTCGGATTAATTCGCGATTAAAAACAAAAAAATAAGCATACCTAGTGGGGAACAATAAACTTAATTTGTTGTTTAATCGCGCAAAATCACTTTTATTTGTCTCCTTTTATACTAAAGGTCTGGCTAACAGTTTCTAAAAAAACACGACACCTAAGGTGATTCATTTGATTTAAAATTATTTTTTGCTTTTGGGACAGAGCCTAGATCCCATGCCTTGGTTTGCCTTCTGAGCACACATCCTCGGGTAATATATTAACTTTCATACTTCAATAACTTTCAAGGTTTTCACCTTCTAGAACTTTACCTGCCAAAAATTACCTTCCGTGGATTCCCCTCCAATAATTACCTTTCAAGAATTACCTTTAAACCTGAAGTATTGATTACCTTCCAATAATTTCCCTTCCAATGATTAACCGTCCAAGAATTACCTTTCAGGGATTACATTCCAAAAGGATTAACCTTCCAAAAGGATTAACCTTCCAAGGATTAACCTTCCAAAAGTATTAACCTTCCAAGGATAAACTTTTCAAAAGGATTAACCTTCCAAAAGGATTAAACTTCCAAAAGGATTAAACTTCCAAAAGGATTAACCTTCCAAAAGGATTAACCTTCCAAAAGGATTAACCTTCCAAAAGGATTAACATTCCAAGGAATAACCTTCCAAAAGGATTAACCTTCCAAAAGGATTAACCTTTCAAAAGGATTAAACTTCCAAAAGGATTAACCTTCCAAAAGGATTAACATTCCAAGGAATAACCTTCCAAAAGGATTAACATTTAAAGGATTAACCTACCAAGGATTAACTTGCCTAGGATAAGCCTTCCGAGGATTATAACCTTCAAATAATTAAGCTTCCAAGGATTAACCTTCCAAGGATAGCCTTTCAATGAAGGCTATTTGAATGAATTATTTAACTTCCCTGGTTTAACTGTCAAAGGATTAACTATTTTTTTCGAGGTTTCGACGAGGTTTTTGCGAGGAGCCTTAGGATAATCCCAATTTAGATTGGTGCAATTTTATTGCTTTACTCATATCTCGCGAGGAGTTTCACATGGAAATTTGCCAAGAGCTTCGGAAATTCGGCTAATTAAACGGTAACCAAAATCTTCGAGCGTAATTTGATTTCACATTCATTTCAACGCACAGCTGAGCTATGTAGATTTAACTTAGAAGCCACATGACAACCTAGATTACAGGCAAGGCAGATTGAATGAAAACTTTTCTTCTGACTTAATAAATCAAACAAGCGTAATCTGTTGGTTTTGTGGCGAACTGGCTTCCAATTTAGCATAGTACGTTCAAAGACAGACGGCAAAAAATTCTGTTCTGATAAGATCAGAAATATAAATTGAAAATCAAGAGAGCCGCTCTGTTTAACAGCGAGTCTTCACTGTCTTCAAAAGCGCAGAAAAAAAAATTAATTTTTAAGAAAAAATGAGCCACTCCTTGACTATTGAGCTGAACTGGGTTGACTACCTGGTTATCGGAGTTTATCTGCTAGTCACGTTCGCCATTGGCATTGTTGTAAGTCGCAAAGGAGTGCTATGATCGATGTGGTAGAGTATTAGTTTACTATAACAGTTTTTACTGACAAATCAGTAAAATGGAATCCTTCTTACCCATAGACAGGGTGCAACAAACATTTAGTCTGAACGCGCAGCAATACCATTTGGTGCACGCTCAAAATGTCTATGGCCCAAATTTATGGGCAGTTTAGCTAGACAGATGTACGAGCGTAACAAGTCGTGGCCATAGACATTCAAGGCCTGCAATAAACGGCTTTCATTGACCTGCATACCAAAAACGATACAATAATTAGAGACAGTCAACTTCTACTAAATAGAAGAAGTAGTTTAGTCTTCTACTACTAGATTCAGCACAGTTCAGTATACTAGAGCTATGACTAGATTCAGCACAGTTCAGTATACTAGAGCTATGACTAGATTCAGCACAGTTCAGTATACTAGAGCTATGACTAGATTCAGCACAGTTCAGTATACTAGAGCTATGACTAGATTCAGCACAGTTCAGTATACTAGAGCTATGACTAGATTCAGCACAGTTCAGTATACTAGAGCTATGACTAGATTCAGCACAGTTCAGTATACTAGAGCTATGACTAGATTCAGCACAGTTCAGCATACTAGAGCTATGACTAGATTCAGCACAGTTCAGCATACTAGAGCTATGACTAGATTCAGCACAGTTCAGTATACTAGAGCTATGACTATATTCAGCACAGTTCAGCATACTAGAGCTGGATACAAAGTGCAAAACCTACTTCTGCATCCGTATGCCATCATTTAAAAGTCCGCCATCCGAGAGCAGCGAAAGTCCAACACGTCGTCAGCTAGCTACTTCTTGGCCGGCCGCAGCATGTCCTGGTGGACGGTGAGACTGGATTCGGTGCATTGTTAAGATCGAATTTAAATTAGACCATACACGGTGTTTTATAGTTGTCATTAACACCCACAGATTGCCCTGTCCCTGTACATGAGCAACATAGGCAGCAACACGTTCATTGGTACAGCCGGTTCAGCGGCTGCTAACGGCTTTGGCGTTCTCTGTTACGAATTTGTCGGCATTTACAGCTTGCTGCTTCTGGCCTACCTGTTTGTGCCCATCTACCTAACCTCTGGGGTGAGATTGTCTGATTGTAATTGATCTGATCTGCTACCTGACTAATTGGTGTGATCTACCTGACCTAATTGGTGTGATCTACCTGACTAATTGATGTGATCTACCTGACCTAATTGGTGTGATCTACCTGACCTAATTGGAGTGATCTACCTGACCTTACTGATGTGATCTAACTGACCTAATCGGTGTGATCTACCTAACAATAGTAATATAATCTGCAAATCGTTCACACAGGCCTTCACAATGCCAGAGTACATTAAGAAGCGCTTCGGAGGACAGCGAATGCAGATCCTGTTAGCCGTGCAGTCTCTGCTTATGTACGTCTTTGCCAAGCTGTCGGTGAGTTAGTGAGTTTCCGCCCAAACTTTGCCGCACCATCCGTTCACCCCATCGATATTGATTAATATCAATATCAAGAGCCTCACCTCACCGCCACCCAGCTGGAGGTGTACGCCGGCTCGCTGATCATCCAGAACACAATGGGCTGGGACCAGGTTGTGTCAATCACGGTGCTGCTGCTGATGACAGCTGTGTACACCATGGTTGGCGGCCTGACCACCGTCATCATCACGGACGCTGTGCAGGGCATCATTGTCGTGCTGGGTGCTGGCGCCCTGGCGATCATGAGCATCAACTCAATTGGCGGTCTCGGCAATCTGCAGAGCCGCTTCCTGGCCTCCTATCCGGCTGACTACGACAACTCGACCGGCTGCGGCGCCCCGGATCCGCAGGCGTTTCACATGCTGCGTGACATCGCCGACTCTGACTATCCGTGGCTCGGCGCCTTCTTTGGAGCCAATATCCTGTCTGCCTGGCACTGGTGCACCGATCAGCTGTTTGTTCAGCGAACCCTTGCGGCCCGCAGCCTTCAGCACGCCAAGGTTTCCTGTTTCTTTGGCTCATATAGTAATATATAATAACTGAGTAAACCTGCCCCCAATTGGGCCAGATGTGCAGCCGACACAGCTGCAGCTATTGCGCGGCGCATCTGAATGCTGCGTATAGCTTTTCAGTCCGTGGACTGGGGGGGACGCCACACCCACCCTCAATTACCCCAGCTGATGCTGGTCTTGCTGCATTAGCTGTGTCTTGCTCCTGTGGAGTCGGGAATCGAGCACCCGACCTTCAAGTCGTGATTCAGACTCTAACCACTAAGCGACAACCGCCTTAGCCATTTTCATAATAGTTTTTGGTTTTCAACTTCTACTCGTATTTCAAACTAATTAAATTCAATTTCGCCTGAGGGGAGGAGGATGCAGAGCGGTAGGATGGGAGTGGCAGAGCGGTTATCTCGTTTGCCCCTCGCGCCAAGGTCCCTGAGCTCGATTCCGCGGCGAGGCCACATTCATTTGGGACGCAGTCGCCTAGAGAAGGCTTGGGGGCCAGAAAGCACATTTCCACGCATCTAAACTACATTCTTGTACGTCTCAGTAGCATTCAGAACACATTCTCCGCACATTCCTAGGCCGGCAGCGTGGCCGCAGGATTCCTAAAGACCCTGCCGCTGCTGCTGATGATCATCCCAGGCATGGTCAGTCGGATTCACTATGCGGACATTGTTGCCTGCGTCAACTCCACCGCCTGCCAGCAGTTTTGCGGCATCGCCGAGGGCTGCAGCAACGTCGCGTACATCGAGATCATCAAGCAGATGCTGCCAGCCGGTGTTCGCGGCGTTATGATCGCCGCGATGTTGGCCGCCCTAATCTCGTCCATCACGTCGATCTTCAACAGTGGCAGTACACTGTTCACCATCGACTTGTGGGTGCGCGTGCGACCTGCTGCCAGCGAGGTCGAAAAAGTCATCGTTGGCAGGTGATTGCAGCAGTTTGCATTTGACTATTTCGGTTTATTTTCAATGCTTGCACAACTCCTTACGTTCAGCAAGAACTACAATGCTAGAAACGTCAAGCATCTAAACAGCACGCGGCGCCTCCGAAGGCTGCGTGCAGCTGTTCAGTCTGTGGACTGGAAAAGCCGCTACATTCACTCAAATTTCTACTTCAATTAAGGATGAAACCCATTTTATGGCTGGATGAGATGAAAAACTATTGAAATAATTGTCCTTGAAATTGCCCTAAAAATGACACAGGTGTGTCTATGGCCAAAACTAATTTCCAACCAACCTAACCTTGTCCAGAGTGTTTATCGTGGCTCTCACAGTGATTGGTGTTCTATGGCTGCCGATTGTACGCACTAGCGGTGGCGGCCAACTGGTAATCTATGCTCAGTCGGTGACGTCATACCTCACACCGCCGATTCTGACCGTCTTCCTGATGGCCAGCCTGTGGCCGCGCACTACTGAACCGGTGAGTTGGCAGCAGTATGAAAGTGTCAGCCTGTACTTTTTCCTGTGCCTACTTTCAGAACCACAACTTCGAATGTAGGGAGTGTTCTGGGGCTTGCTGGTCTCCATGCTGATCGGCATCGCCTGGATGGCGCTCAACTTTGTCTTCCCGCCGCCCCAGTGCGGCCAGCGTGACACCCGACCGGCGGTTATCGCCCAGCTGCACTTTCTGCACTTTGCCATTGCCCTGTTTGCCTTCTCAGCTCTGCTCATGACCGTCATATCCCTGTTCACCAAGCCGCTGGACAGGAAACAGGTGTGTGTTTCCTCTTATGCGGCTAATTCAGGTATCACTACTACCAATGATGCAACTACTGCGAATAATAATACTACGATTCCTTCCACTGCTACCACTAATACCTCGTAATACTCGTACTACCACCACTGCGATCACTACTCCACCAGTACAAATTATACGACTACTTTTGATCGTAGACGGTCACGTCCATGTAGCTTGACCTCGAAAAAAATTGCAGCTCATTAGTCTCACCTGGCTGACGCAGGAGCAGCCGGCCCGGACAACTGAAGAACCGGCTGTGGTAGCCTCACACCCGCCCAGCAACGAGTCTTCTCCTCTTCAGTTGACCGAGCCACATCAGCCGGAACAACCGGCCGCCGCTGACGACTTCGAGCTCAAGAAGCTGGCCGCTCCGGCCAACGAGGATCCAGCCATCCCGACTGTAACGGCTGCTTCAGAAGACCAAGACTACATGGACGTGACCGTCTACGAGCCGACCCACCGACGCGCCCTTCGCTTCTTCCTGCGCTGGTTCTGCGGCTTCTCCGGCGAGGATAGCCAGCTGAGCGCCGAGGATCGAAAGGCGGCTGACGCGGCCGAAGCCGCCGAGCGGGCCCGCCAGCTGGTGTACGAGATGAAAGGCGGCACCGCCTGGGACCGGGTCGTGGACTGCTCTGCGCTGCTGCTCTTCGCAGTTGGCAGTTTTCTCTGGGGCCTGTTGGCTTGAGCTGCTCAAATGCTTATCTTTTACTCTCTAGTAGGCTACAATGATAAATATAACTAATTTGCTAAAATCAGCAGCGAGTTTTTATTCGCCAAATAAAAGAGTAGTAATTCACTATCGAAAAAGTTTATATCTACTGAATTTCTCAGAAATACGATCCTAAATTTCAGATAATGATTTCTCCTTTAAATAAAGAACTGTAGCAACAGTAGAATACCAAGTCAAAGCACAATCAAAGGACTTCAACTTTATAATTTTTAATCAGGTTAATGTATTACTGCATGTGTTCTGTATAAAATGCATGACTACTTAAATGATCACTGAATTACAAATACTAAAAAGCTGAATTTGTGTTATTTTGCCACTTCTGAACAGTCAAATCCCTACAAGTGTTTAGACACCTCAGAACAGTCCAATCCAAGCGTTTAGACACCTCTGAACAGTCCAATCCAAGCGTCTAGACACCTCAGAACAGTCCAATCCAAGCGTCTAGACACCTCTGAACAGTCCAATCCAAGCGTCTAGACACCTCAGAACAGTCCAATCCAAGCGTCTAGACACCTCTGAACAGTCCAATCCAAGTGTTTAGACACCTCAGAACAGTCCAATCCAAGCGTCTAGACACCTCAGAACAGTCCAATCCAAGCGTCTAGACACCTCTGAACAGTCCAATCCAAGCGTCTAGACACCTCTGAACAGTCCAATCCAAGCGTCTAGACACCTCAGAACAGTCCAATCCAAGCGTCTAGACACCTCAGAACAGTCCAATCCAAGCGTCTAGACACCTCAGAACAGTCCAATCCAAGCGTCTAGACACCTCAGAACAGTCCTATCCAAGCGTCTAGAGACTCTAGACACCTCAGAACAGTCCAATTCCTCCACCCCAGACAAGCGTCGAAACACCCCATGAAACTGTCTGCACCTGAATGCCAGGCGCTCACACTCCGGTCAGCCACTGGGAGGCGTACAAAAGTGCGCACAGTAGCTGTATGAACATGGACACACTGGCGGAGAAGAGCATGACTGTATTGAATACCCGGCAATTAGTCAGGAACCGTTTGTTGTCGCCATGCAGTGCTATGGAGAGGCCGCAGTACACGGTAGAGCTGAGCAGTGCTAAAGCCACCAGGACCGCCAGCCAGTCGTCCAAGGAGAACTTATCGATGAAGGACCTCTGATTGAAGCGATTTTAAACGATAAATACATGGAGAAATAACAATTTTTACTTTTTCACGATTACATCCGCAACTAGCAGTCTGGTATTGCCATAGAGGGTGAGTGGCGGAAAGGTTAACGCATTTCCTCCCGCAGTAAGGTGCCAAAGCTCGAATCTGCGGTGAGGCCACACTCATTTTGGATGCAGCCGCGTAGAGAAAGCATAAGGGCTCTCTACTATCCCAACCATCCGCCCAACCATCCGCCCTACCACCCGCCCCAACCATCCGCCCAACTATCCGCCCAACTATCCGCCCCAACCATCCGCCCAACTATCCGCCCAACTATCCGCCCAACTATCCGCTCTACCACCCGCCCCAACCATCCGCCCAACCATCCGCCCAACTATCCGCCCTACCACCCGCCCCAACCATCCGCCCAACCATCCGCCCAACCATCCGCCCAACCATCCGCCCAACCATCCGCCCAACCATGCATCTGCCCAACTATCCGCCCTACCACCCGCCCCAACCATCCGCCCAACTATCCGCCCAATTATCCGCCCCAACCATCCGCCCAACTATCCACCCAACTATCCGCCCAACTATCCGCTCTACCACCCGCCCGTAACCATCCGCCCAACCATCCGCCCAACCATCCGCCCAACTATCCGCCCAACTATCCGCCCAACCATGCATCCGCCCAACTATCCGCCCTACCACCCGCCCCAACCATCCGCCCCAACCATCCACCCAACTATCCGCCAAACCATCCGCTGAACTATCCGCCCAACCATCCGCCCAACCATCCGCCCAACCATCCGCCCAACCATCCCCCCAACTATCCGCCCAACCATCCGCACAACTATCCGCCCAACCATCCGCCCAACTATCCGCCCAACTATCCGCCCAACTATCCGCCCAACTATCCGCTCTACCACCCGCCCCAACCATCCGCCCAACCATCCGCCCAACCATCCGCCCAACTATCCGCCCAACTATCCGCTCTACCACCCGCCCCAACCATCCGCCCAACCATCCGCCCAACCATCCGCCCAACCATCCCCCCAACTATCCGCCCAACTATCCGCCCAACTATCCGCCCAACTATCCGCCCTACCACCCGCCCCAACCATCCGCCCAACCATCCGCCCAACTATCCGCCCTACCACCCGCCCCAACCATCCGCCCAACTATCCGCCAAACCATCCGCTGAACTATCCGCCCAACCATCCGCCCAACCATCCGCCCAACCATCCGCCCAACCATCCCCCCAACTATCCGCCCAACCATCCGCACAACTATCCGCCCAACCATCCGCCCAACTATCCTCCCAACTATCCGCCCAACTATCCGCCCAACTATCCGCCCAACTATCCGCCCAACCATCCGCCCAACCATCCGCCCAACTATCCGCCCAACCATCCCCCCAACTATCCGCCCAACCATCCGCACAACTATCCGCCCAACCATCCGCCCAGCTATCCGCCCAGCTATCCGCCCAGCTATCCGCCCAACCATCCGCACAACTATCCGCCCAGCTATCTACCCAGCTATTCGCTATAATATCAGGGAAATATGGGTTGGTTGCTGGTTATCATCTCCCTAGATTCTGCCTTCAGAGAATAAGTACACCAGCCTTACCGTGATGTGCATCCTCATGCTAATGCGCCTGTCGGAGCCCTTTGAAGCCAGCGAGATCAGGTCCGGCTCAATGTCAGTGTCCATTTCGACCTGCTGATCTTGCTCATTTTTTACCATCCTAGGTTCTTCTTGGGTAGAGGACTGGTTGTTTGTTAGGGAGTTAAATGAGTTAAGAAGCGGTAACAAATTACCCTCTGTACTTGGTGTATGAAGACTTCTAAGCATTATGCACACAGTCGTGATATTCATGCCCTAATACATCTTTACTCTATCACCAAAATGCCTTCGATGATATAAATAAGCATTCATTTGTCTGCACTTGTTCTTTCTTGTTCTCTCATGTTCATTGCTGGATGTGTTACAAGTTATCTATGGCACTAAACCCCTGTTACATTAATATCCCTCTAAGCCTATAAGACCGTAGTGCTCCTTATATATATTACAATTATCGATATCTTTAATCGATTTTTTGTATTGCTATATAAACGTTCCGAATTAACAAAGCAAGTACTTGCGAATAAAACAATATTATTTATTTTTAAAACTTCGTGCGTTTTAAAATTAAAAAAAAAACTTCCAGCGTGAGCATCACAGCTCACTTGTCGAGGCAATTTTATCGCGTCAGTGGCACAGTGTAGGGGCAGTGTTCGAAAGCATTTTAACGTACAAAAGGAATAAAAACAATAATGTTAAGAGTCGGAATGTGTACCCTCGTATTTGCAAAAGCATTTAAATTTGAACTTCCTGAAAGCGTAGAAAGACGAGCACAGAAGTGCATCGAAATTGTTGCTGGACGAGGGCAGACAGAGGTAATAACAAATTAACCCATGACACGTGCAGCTAGTTCAAGCAGAGGTTGAAAATGTGAAAATCTACAGCCTTAATAAATATATACTTTTATTTAATATGCAGTAGAGTTTCATTACTCTTCAATATCTTTCGGTGAATATAAAATGACTAAAAAGTTCAAATTTCACTGGTGCTGCCGCCACCGCCACCGCCGCCGCCGCCGCTCAGTATGGAGTGCAGCGATGCGCTCGTTAGGTAGCCGGGATTCGAATGGCTTAGACTGTTGAGGTCACGGCTCTGTGAGTGAAAACAATAATACAAGTGTAATTGCAGGAGGGCTGTGGAAAATGACACATTATCTCGGGGATGATGGCTAAAAATGCTTGACATGTTTTTTGTTCAACTCATTCAAGTTCAGATCAATGTGTAAAAGCAAAGGTTTTATTTCAACTAACCTGCGCCAAAGCACCTGAGCTGTTGTTCTGAGCCTCATCAATCGGAAACACGTCCGTGTACTTGATCAGCTTTCCCGGATCTAGGTAGAAATGGCGCAGCGAGTCCAGACGCTCTAGGTAGGGCGCCATCAGCAGTCTGTGGCTGAAGAAAACCAATGTCCTTAAATAAGTGCCCATTTACGAGCATATGAGCCCTGGCATTCTATCAGTCGGTAAGGGACCTCCTATCTATGTCGTCTCTTCCCAACTAAAGCTTAAATCTCGGGGGGGGGTGAGTGGCAGAACGGTCAAACGCGTTTGCCTTTCGCACCAAGGTTCATGAGCTCGATCCGCGGCAATTAAGCCGCATTCATTTGGGGCGAAACCGCGGAGAGAAGGTACGGAGGCTTGTCGTGCAATTTACGCCCTTAAGGGCCAACCTCCAAGGCACAGTGAGAGTGTACACTGGCCTGACGATGAGAAAGTCAGGGCAGATGTACACAACTATGTCATTGTGTTCTCAGGAGTTAGTGAAATGGGCCGAATCGCCCGTAGTAATAGTAATAATCTGCAATTATAAATACTATTATTAAAGTTCCAATTTCACAATCTCACCAGGGTAGAGCCGGGCCCCACTTGTAGGACGGAATCGACAAGCCAAGCAGCCGCTGGCGCCACGAAGTTTCCGACGGCTCCGCCAGGATTTTAGCCAGCACGACGCCCAGAATGATGACAACCGTGGTTACGGCGATTAACCAGCCCAGAGCGTCAGCCCAGGCGGGATAATAATCCCCTTTGCCCGGTGTGTACTCTGTGCGACTGTAATCAGCCCAGTTGAATATAATGATGAACAGGATTAGAGCCGGGGATATGTACTGCCACAGATATCGCCAGATTGGTCTGCAATGAAATACGCAATACGTTCCAAGCATCTGTTTGCTTTCTACTGTTTGCTTGGCAAGTATTTTTTGCTTTCACATTTAAAAAATAGAAATAGTACTAGTGCTTTAAACAATAGATATACCGTAAATGGCACTTACAGCTATAACGAAGGCTGTGTACAGCTTTTCAGTTTCTGGACTCTTCAGTCTTTTCAGTCGTAAAGCAACGGGGAATTTATTGCTTATGAAGGAGAAAAAATATATTTATCAGGTTGAGATTTGAACTCTCGACCTCTTAGTTAGAAGTTTGAAACTCAAACCAAGAGGCTTTCAAGAAACTTCTTAAAAGTCGGTTGCGTCCGTGCACTTTGCAGTGTAGATACGCCCTGCCCTCATGCGTGTCACACGGTATGCTGAGATACTCGTAAAAGGCTCCCCTTCTGTTTTATCAGTTGCGTCATTTGTTTGCTTGTCTCTACCTAATCGTTGTTTGTCGCGCGCTGATTGGCTGTCAGCATGGCTGTGCCATCCCTGGCTGGCCCTCGCCCTTGGTCTCCCCTACCTGCCATCCCCAGCTGCGCAGTGATTGGCCAGTGGGTGGCTGGGTTGGGCTGGTGGGGCGGGTGGCCATGGGTGAACCGTTCTGCGCGGTTCTATGGGAGTTGCTTCTTACGCCTTTTCTCGCTCTACTCTGCAAGACAGTGTCCCTGCGAAGAATGTTGACTTTAGACCTGCAACCTGCCGTACAACCTACAACATCTGACCGAAATAAATCGCATCCACTCTGACTGGCCCTTAGATTACAAGATTACAACAGACCAAATTCTAGAAATCTGTCTCAGGTTTACAAGCTCACGAGATTGGTCTCCGCATCATTAGTGCTATATCCTCGCTGAATCGGTGAAAACTGGCAAAGCCGGGCCGGCCGTACACCCAGCCGACTGTGATGCACTCGCAGAAGCCAATCAGCAGAATTGTCCAGCTTCCAGCGTAGCTGTCAACAATTTTCAGCAGGTAGAGGCCGCCAGCGCAGGTGAATGGAAGGCCCAGTAGAAACAGCACGATGCAAATCAGGCATATGAGTACTGGTTTGTGGCGTCGAAGAAATCGAAAATGATCGCACAGGGAGGTTATAAGAGTTTCCACCATGGCGAACTGAAGATGCGGATGTGGAGGTGACTTAGTTGTACGTTTGGGAGTGATTTTCAGCACACTTGTAGTAGTAATAATTCCAAGGTTTCCAATAATCCCAAGGTTTCTAATAGTCAAAATAATAATAATAATACTATTAATTACAGGAGGGCTGCGGGCAATGGCACATCATTTAGTGACACTAGACCCTCAGCCAGCCAGGAGGCAATTCCGCCCATTTCGCTGACTCCTGAGCACACACGCACACAGATACCGTACGCAGGCACACGTGCACACAGGTGCGTACATCTGCCCTGACTTTCGCATCGTCAGGCAGTGTACACTCTCACTGTGCCTTAGAGGTTGGCCCTCAAGGGCGTAAATTGCACGGCAAGCCACCAAGCCTTCTCTCCGCGGCTGCGCCCCAAATGAATGTGGCCTCGCCGTGGAATCGAACTTAGGAACCTTGGCACGTGACGCAAACGTGTTAACCGCTCTGCCACCGACCCCCCTAATAATCCCAAGGTTTCCAATAATCCCTAGGTTTCCAATGATCCCAAGGTTTCCAATGATCCCAAGGTTTCCAATGATCCCAAGGTTTCCAATGATCCCAAGGTTTCCAATGATCCCAAGGCTTCCAACGACCCCAAGGTTCGTTCGCTTCAATTCTCAGGTGTCCCTGAATCATCCAACTATAAATGATTATAGTTTTGCAACACGAATTTAGTTTGAAGCAAAAAGGCCAAACCTGACTGTCCACTCCGAGTGTGAATATCATGATGAAAAATAGAATGGTCCAGAAAGTGCTTCCAGGTAGCAGTTTCATTGCCTCGGGGTAGATTATAAAGGCCAGACCGAATCCTGTCAGCAATGGTCAGTTTTTATGCATTTTATTAATTTTTTTACCTATTGAGCTTTTTTAATCGTCCATTCTCCGCCACTCAACGTACTGAGCCATTATCTCATTTTGTAAATTATCAGTTGCTAAACAAACATATCCAGAGCTCACCAGACTGAGACACATCCTTAACCTGAACTTTCAGATTCTCAGCCAGGTGACCGATGAAGCTGAAGATGACAAAGCCAGCAAAGACGCTTGTGCCGCAATTGGCCAAAGTGACAAAAAATGTGTCGCGAATGACATTGTTGTGAAACCGGTTGTAACTGGATAGCGACATCAGGCCGCCCCAGCTGCAGGACAGCGAGAAGAATATTTGCCCAGCTGCGTCCTTCCATACTTGCGCCCGACCCAGAGCGGAGAAGTCCGGCACAATGTAGAACCTGATTCCCTCGATGGCGTTGCTAAGGGTGACGCCACGGAAGAACAGTATCAGCAGCACCACGTAGGGGAATAATGCAGTGAAGTACACAACTTTTCCTGAAGTTTTGATGCCCTTCAACATGCAGCAGTAGATTATGATCCACGATAACAGTAGGCAGAGGACGAGTTTCCAGTCAGGCGATCCGAACATTCTAATGTCGCCGCTGACTTTCAGTACTTCGCGACTGAGTTGAGTTCAAAGGAGTAAATTAAACCAACAGGATAAAACTGAGGACATTGTGACTAACAGGATAAAACTGAAGACATTGTGACCAATAGGATAAAACTGAAGACATTGTGAGTCAGCAGAAAAAAACTGAGGACATTGTGACTAACAGGATAAAACTGAGGATATTTGAGCAAAATGATAAAAAAGAGGATAATGTGACCGATAAATATAATGAAACTTAGAGACACTATTACCAACAGACTAGAAGCAAAGAAATCAAGTTAGCTTGACAAAACTCACTTGAAATACTCATCCGCCGGCAGAATACGACGCAGTTTTGTCACCTGGCTAAAGATGCTCTCATTATACAGGCCAATCAACTTCGTCCCATTGTAGCAGGTGCCATTAGGTTGTTGATTGCCTGGACTACAAGAAACTAGAGGCAAGCGCTGGCTGCAAACTGAAATTTGAGTCACAGGGACTTAATTGTCATTACAAAGAACTAAGACGCAATAAATATGAGAAACATTTAGCCTCAGCTTACGGGCTGTGTTCCAGGCATTGTCGCAGTTACTCCACGGCAGAACACTATTCATCGAGGCAAACAGATAGTAGATTGAGATGGCAATGATCACGTTGTAGTAGATTCCAACAACTGCGGACAGGTATATCATCGCATATCCGATACCTGATTTATGAAGAAGTGAAAAATCGTTTGTTTCCTGGTGAAGCTGCAGTCTCCTAATTATATAATATGAGCTACATATAATATATAATATAATACTACTCGTAATTGCAGGATGGCTGCGGGCCACTAGACCCGCAGCACACAAATATCGTACGCAGGCACATACTCACACAGGTGTGTACAACTGGCCTGGCTTTCGCATCGTCAGGCAGTGTACACTCTAACTGTACCTTGGAGGTTGGCCCTCAAGGGCGTAAATTGCACGACAAGCCCCCAAGCCTTCTCTCCGCGGCTGCGTTCCAAATAAATGTGGCCTCGCCGCGGAATCGAACTTAGGGACCTTGGCGCGTGACGCAAAACCGCTCTGCCACCGACCCCCAGTAGTCTGATACTAGAAATAAACTTACGACAAATCCACACCTGCGGGTTTTACCTGTGAAGATCGGGGCGAACTCCCAGCAGGTAGCCGGTCCCTCGCTGGTAAACTGGCCCAAACTCAGGTCCAGCAGAAACACAGGTATGCCGCACAGCAGCAGGAAGATTACGTAGGGCACTAGGAAGGCGCCGCCACCATTAATGAAGCACAGGTAGGGAAACCTCCACACGTTTCCTAGGCCGACAGCGTAGCCCAAGCAGCTGAGCAAGAAGTCCAGCCGGCCGGACCAGTTGCCACGCTCCGCATTCTCATCAACGCTGTAGTTCACTGTAGTCAGATTGCGGTCGTTCTGCAGATTCTCTCTAGATATTAGCTGATCGCGTAATAGGCTAATCTGACGGTCTCTGTACTGTGTTGGCGCCTCTCGCTGCCCGCTACCAGCTCTGTCCACTGTGTCTTTAGAGGCCACGGTGGCGAATACTTGACGACCGCCGCTGCTGGTGGCACTGTACCGTCGGCTCGAGCGATTTCCCGGCTCCTGCTGCTGTTGAGACTGATGCTGCTGCGGCTGCTGAAAAAGCAGAGTGTAATCATGGTGTCACCTCTGGGTGGCTAGAAAAGGAACAATTGCAGGAGGGCTGCGGGTAATGGAGGGTTCATCGGAAGTCAGACTTTGAGGCTATTGCCTTTGACACCAGCGGCGATAGGGCAACTAATTATACGGAATGGCTGGCCATTGCCACGAAGTGAAATTTTAGGCAATGGCACATCATTGGTGACACGTGCAGCCAGGGGGAGGCAATTCTACCTTTAGAATCTTTTTTTAGATGTCCAAGCCTTATTACCCCAAAACCGAAAAAATGACATCCAACTCTCCGAGACTTCGAAAGCTCAATTGAAACGTCGACGTCAAACAAAGACGTCAAACAAAGACGTCAAAAACCCTTGCAAGATCCTACTGAGACGTCATGACCGTACCGAGACTTGAAATACTCAACACAACCGGCGGCTGTCACCTCGGTGTTTGCCAGTCCGTTTTGATCAAAGTTCCGATAGCGGGCAGTCCTAGATAGAGGGGCCAATAGCTGCCGCAGTTTGCTGCTCTTTGGTTGCTGAATTTCGGACATTTTTTGCTAGCGGAAAGCTTTTTTTCAAACTCGCCAATCTAAGTTCACGAATCTCAATCGACGCTTTTCGGCTGTCCGTCAAGCTTTTCGTTTATCGATTAATTGGTTATATAATGCTCCGAGATAGCTAGGTGAGTCTTTCAATGTGAGATTTTATTCTAAGCACCGCATGTGCAATTTTTATGCTTTGGGTTGGAGTCACTGTACCTCATTGATTAACTGATGGCGGTGGGGATAAATGGAGGGGTGTCCTCAACCCGCCCACCTCCCCTCTCTGACCCTGAGCTTTGAGTACACTACAGGAACTCCAAGTGCTCTCTCTATCTTACTTCCCTACTTTCATAGCTCGTACACTTTCTCTACCCAGTGTTGAGTTGAATGTACACAGAAGGCTGCACAATGCGCTCTACACGCATTCATTCAGGTTGAATAGACTGACTCACAGCTTCTTACGGAAGGAGTAGAAATGCTTTTGGCTGTCTGTACTTCTGCGTTATTTTTAATCTTCCATGCTTCCATGAACAATTTCAGTTTAAAGGCATTTCAAATGCGTGTCACGAGAATATTTAATCTTGCTTGCATTGCCCTATAATGAATTAGACGTCTTCCACAAACACTTCCTGCTTGGACCAGCGAGGGACTAAAAAGTACATATGATTGGCTCAAAAAGCCATAGAGCTGGAAACAGGAATCAAAGAACTAGATTTATGAAAGCATTTACTTAACTAGAGACAAAGCAGGCTCACTTAATATACAAGGTAAACAAAAACGTAGGTACGAAATTAAGTATGAGCTGCTGTTCCACACACTGCTGCACACACTGCTGAACACACTGCTGAACACACTGATGCACACACTGCTGCACACACTGCTGAACACACTGCTGCACACACATCTGCACACACTGCTGCACACACATCTGCACACACTGCTGCACACACTGCTGCACACACATCTGCACACACTGCTGCACACACTGCTGCACACACTGCTGAACACACTGCTGCACACACTGCTGCACACACTGCTGCACACACTGCTGCACACACTGCTGCACACACTGCTGCACACACTGCTGCACACACTGCTGCACACACACCACACTGCTGCACACACTGCTGCACACACTGCTGCACACACTGCTGCACACACTGCTGCACACACTGCTGCACACACATCTGCACACACTGCTGCACACACTGCTGCACACACTGCTGCACACACTGCTGCACACACTGCTGCACACACATCTGCACACACTGCTGCACACACTGCTGCACACACTGCTGCACACACTGCTGCACACACTGCTGCACACACATCTGCACACACTGCTGCACACACTGCTGCACACACTGCTGCACACACTGCTGCACACACTGCTGCACACACATGCTGCACACACTGCTGCACACACTGCTGCACACACATGCTGCACACACTGCTGCACACACTGCTGCACACACTGCTGCACACACTGCTGCACACACTGCTGCACACACTGCTGCACACACTGCTGCACACACTGCTGAACACACTGATGCACACACTGCTGAACACACTGCTGCACACACATCTGCACACACATCTGCACACACTGCTGCACACACTGCTGCACACACATCTGCACACACTGCTGCACACACATCTGCACACACTGCTGCACACACTGCTGCACACACTGCTGAACACACTGCTGCACACACTGCTGAACACACTGCTGCACACACATCTGCACACACTGCTGCACACACTGCTGAACACACTGCTGCACACACTGCTGCACACACTGCTGCACACACATCTGCACACACTGCTGCACACACTGCTGCACACACTGCTGAACACACTGCTGCACACACTGCTGAACACACTGCTGCACACACTGCTGAACACACTGCTGAACACACTGATGCACACACTGCTGAACACACTGATGCACACACTGCTGAACACACTGCTGAACACTGCTGAACACACTGATGCACACACTGCTGAACACACTGATGCACACACTGCTGAACACACTGCTGAACACACTGCTGAACACACTGCTGAACACACATCTGCACACACTGCTGCACACACTGCTGAACACACTGCTGCACACACTGCTGAACACACATCTGCACACACTGCTGCACACACTGCTGAACACACTGCTGCACACACTGCTGAACACACTGCTGCACACACTGCTGCACACACTGCTGAACACACTGCTGCACACACTGCTGAACACACATCTGCACACACTGCTGCACACACTGCTGCACACATATCTGCACACACATCTGCACACACTGCTGCACACACTGCTGAACACACATCTGCACACACATCTGCACACACTGCTGCACACACTGCTGCACACACATCTGCACACACATCTGCACACACTGCTGCACACACTGCTGCACACACTGCTGAACACACTGCTGCACACACTGCTGCACACACTGCTGCACACACTGCTGCACACACATCTGCACACACTGCTGCACACACATCTGCACACACTGCTGCACACACTGCTGCACACACTGCTGCACACACATCTGCACACACTGCTGAACACACTGCTGCACACACTGCTGCACACACTGCTGCACACACTGCTGCACACACTGCTGCACACACTGCTGCACACACTGCTGCACACACTGCTGCACACACATCTGCACACACTGCTGCACACACTGCTGCACACACTGCTGCACACACATCTGCACACGCTGCTGCACACACATCTGCACACACTGCTGCACACACTGCTGCACACACATCTGCACACACTGCTGCACACACTGCTGCACACACATCTGCACACACTGCTGCACACACATCTGCACACACTGCTGCACACACTGCTGCACACACATCTGCACACACTGCTGCACACACTGCTGCACACACATCTGCACACACTGCTGCACACACATCTGCACACACTGCTGCACACACTGCAGCTCGCAATTACGCACAGAATTTCGAACGCCAATCAATAAAACATGGGCTTACCAGGCTAGAGAATCTGCTAATGTTCTCATTACGCTGACTCAGACAAGTAAAGATTATCCGCAGCTTCTCCATAGGCATAGATTAACGGCTGGTGCTGAAAGTGTTGAATGAGGGTTTGACCGTGTCAGCCAGTCAGAGCTTGCACAGGGACTGCGTGCTGCGAAATGTTTCATTTCAACATTTTATTGTGCTCACACTGACTGTCTCACACAACCAACCCAAGTGTGCAATGCAAGGGTAAGATAGAGAAATATTTTGTGCTTGACAATGCGTTCTCATTGTACAGTCGATTATGTACATATATGTTATAAGCCAAAGTGTGATTTTAGGCCATTGAAAATCTCGATAAATAGTTTACAGAATAAATTTAAAAGTACTTCAGTCATAAAATATGGGTTAGAATGTATTGTTGAAGTTTTAATCAGAGAAGCATAGAGCTTTTGAAAGTTCACTCAAATTGTACTTTTTAAGTAGTGCAATGCGGACTGAAAACTATTTTAGCTCCTAGTTTGTAACAACAGAGCGCCATTGCTGCGCTAAGCATAGGTCGGGTTGTATTTGCAGAATATACCGTTTACCGACACTTCTTATCAAGCATATGAGCATGTGAGCAACTGATGCTCAACTGATGCTCAACTGATGCTCAACTGGTGTTCAACTGATGCTCAACTGATGCTCAACTGATGCTCAACTGATGTTCAACTGATGCTCAACTGATGCTCAACTGATGCTCAACTGATGCTCAACTGATGCTCAACTGATGTTCAACTGATGCTCAACTGATGCTCAACTGATGCTCAACTGATGCTCAACTGATGCTCAACTGATGCTCAACTGATGCTCAACTGATGCTCAACTGATGCTCAACTGATGCTCAACTGATGCTCAACTGATGCTCAACTGATGCTCAACTGATGCTCAACTGATGCTCAACTGATGCTCAACTGATGCTCAACTGATGCTCAATTGATGCTCAACTGATGCTCAACTGATGCTCAACTGATGCTCAACTGATGCTCAACTGATGCTCAACTGATGCTCAACTGATGCTCAACTGATGCTCAACTGATGCTCAACTGATGCTCAACTGATGCTCAACTGATGCTCAACTGATGTTCAACTGATGCTCAACTGATGTTCAACTGATGCTCAACTGATGCTCAACTGATGCTCAACTGATGCTCAACTGATGCTCAACTGATGCTCAACTGATGTTCAACTGATGCTCAACTGATGCTCAACTGATGCTCAACTGATGCTCAACTGATGCTCAACTGATGCTCAACTGATGCTCAACTGATGGCTGAACTGATGCTGAACTGATAGTCAACTGATGCTCAACTGATGCTCAACTGATGCTCAACTGATGCTCAACTGATGTTCAACTGATGCTCAACTGATGCTCAACTGATGCTCAACTGATGCTCAACTGATGTTCAACTGATGCTCAACTGATGCTCAACTGATGCTCAACTGATGCTCAACTGATGCTCAACTGGTGCTCAACTGATGTTCAACTGATGCTCAACTGATGCTCAACTGATGTTCAACTGATGCTCAACTGATGCTCAACTGATGCTCAACTGATGCTCAACTGATGCTCAACTGATGCTCAACTGATGCTCAACTGATGCTCAACTGATGGCTGAACTGATGCTGAACTGATGTTCAACTGATGCTCAACTGATGCTCAACTGATGCTCAACTGATGCTCAACTGATGCTCAACTGATGCTCAACTGATGCTCAACTGATGCTCAACTGATGCTCAACTGATGCTCAACTGATGTTCAACTGATGTTCAACTGATGCTCAACTGATGTTCAACTGATGTTCAACTGATGCTCAACTGATGCTCAACTGATGCTCAACTGATGCTCAACTGATGCTCAACTGATGCTCAACTGATGCTCAACTGATGCTCAACTGATGCTCAACTGATGTTCAACTGATGCTCAACTGATGTTCAACTGATGCTCAACTGATGCTCAACTGATGTTCAACTGATGCTCAACTGATGCTCAACTGATGCTCAACTGATGCTGCATTGTGCCATGTTTTATTATAGTGCACAATACTTTCTCTGGGTCACTAACGCTAGCAGTTCAAAAAATTGTCAGTTTGATGTCAATTTTAATATTTTTTAAATAGATGCTGTAATGCTTTAGTATGCTTTAGTATGCTTTCAACTGTCCTACTGTCTGTCTGTCAAAGGGAACATTGCAGCTAAATTAGAAGCAAATGTACTTCAATACGGCAGATGCGCAGAAAGACAGCTGCTCTTATATCCTGCATTCTTAAATTTCACTTAAAAAGCTTTGGGCTATAAAGGAAATCAAAGGAATGCGCGGATTTTCTTCAAAAGCGTTGCTTTTCCGTGAAACACCGACAATGTGAGAATCCGGACTCTGAAAATGCATCTGCTACATCCGTTTCTTATTTATTCGGCACAAAAATTCGTTTCTGTGGCCAACACGGAGGCGAAAATGCGTTTCGCAATCTGTGCAACTCTGTAGATACGAGTGCAAGTCCAATTTGGGCGCAGTCGGTGATTCGCTGTGTTTTCGCTTTGAATCATATCGGCACAACAAGCACTGTTACAGATTCCTACTTCGAAAAACGCTTGCAGCAAAAGTTGCAAAATTACCTCAAAAGCTTGGTAAGAGCAAATGATTTCGTGGTAGCTCGGGTGTCTGATTGACATTTGCGTAAATAATCCTCCTGGCTTCTGGCTAAGGGTTTTGGCACGAACATCGCGCTGTGGCTTGTTTAACAATTCCCTCAAAGCTCTATGGTCCTTGTGGAAGCCTACATGATGGGAAAGACCACGGATGCCCTCGGGGTAGCGTTTGGTCTATCGGTGTGTCCTAAGGCTGTATTACCAGTTCATTATATTTCTTTTCTTATCTGGAAATCGGTCAGAAAAAAGAAGCCAATCTGTTAGTAATAATTATAATAATTGCAGGAGGGCTGCGGTCAGTCGCACATCAATTGGCGACACTGGACCCACAGCCAACGACTCCGCACATTTCGCTGACTCCTGAGCACACACGCACACAGATACTGTACGCAGGCACACGCTCACACAGGTGTGAACATCTGCCCTGACTTTCTCACCGTCAGGCAGTGTACACTCTCACTGTGCCTTGGAGGTTGGCCCTCAGGGGCGTAAATTGCACGACAAGCCCCCAAGCCTTCTCTCCGCGGCTGCGCACCAAATCAATAGGGCTTCGCCGCGGAATCGAGCTCAGGGACCTTGGCGCGAGAGGCAAACGCGTTAACTGCTCTGCCACATAGAATAGAATAGAATAGAATAGAATATAATAGAATAGAATAGAATAGAATAGAATAGAATATAAGAGAATAGAATAGAATAGAATAGAATAGAATAGAATATAAGAGAATAGAATGGAATAGAATATAAGAGAAAACAATAGAATAGAATAGAAAAGAATAGAATAGAATAGACTGGACTAGAATAGAATAGAATAGAATAGAATAGAATAGAATAGACTGGAATAGAATAGAATAGAATAGAATAGAATAGAATAGAATAGAAAATACTGGAATAGAATAGAATAGAATAGAATAGAATAGAACCGAACAGACTATAAAAACGGAGTAGAAAAAACTGACTTTCTTTTTAGTCCATGTTGTTGGTCATGGTTTCTTTCCGTTGCCAATTCCTGCCATATTAAATATTCAATACTTAAATTCCATATCGGGAAAACAGTTCTTAAGAAGAATTTAACGGAGGTAAGCAAAATATAAAATAATGAGCAAAAATTTGTTTGACATGCCAAGCAAGGGTCATGAGCCCCAAGAGACCCTCAAAGAGCATTGCGGCTTTTCCGAAGCTGTGAGTGTCGCCATTTGAACTGCATCACTAATGACTCTGGATTCAATTACATGCTGAATGCATCAACCATTCATTGCCTGGTTGCCTTGGCTGCTACACATTTTTGTGGTTAATTGAAATTTGAAAAAATAACTATCGAATCTAATTCAGTCGAGCTTGATCAATCAACAATGGCAGCGGTAGTTCCTTTTGCGTTACAATAATCTTTGCTATAGTGCTTTTGGCACTGGCGCATCAGGGGGTCGGTGGCAGAGCGGTTAACGCGTTCGCCTCTCGCACCACGGTCCCTAAGTTCGATTCCGCGGCGAGGCCACATTTATTGGGGACGCAGCCGCGCAGTAAAGGCTCGGGGCTTGTCGTGCAATTTACGCCGTTGAGGGCCAACCTCCAAGGCACAGTGAGAGTGTATACACTTCCTGACGACGAGAAAGTCAGGGCAGATGTACACACCTAGCTGTGTGAGCGTATGCCTGCGTACAGTATTTGTGTTCGAGTGTGCTCAGGAGTCAGTGAAAAGGGCAGAATTGCCTCCTCGCTGGTTGCGGGTCTAGTGTCACCAAAATGATGTGCCACTGACCGCAGCCCTCGTGCAATTATTATTATTATCAGTATGTATTGTCGCATTTCTGAACATTGTTGTCGATTATATAGTGAACAGGGTTTGTCAGGTTGTTAAAATTCAAGCGATTATCAAAATGGGCTAAAATTGACCGTTTTTATTTCGTAAATAACAGTATCTAAAATACAGTTTTTACAAAGCCGATCTGTTGTGTTACAGTTAGAATTTTTACACAACAATAAAAAACACAAGCAATCCGTCAGTGTGACGGGTAAAATAAAATACCAGGTGACAAATAATTTTCAGTTCTGAAAATTTGATTGACATGCGCTGATGAAATAAAAAATGGTTCAGATTTTTTAATAACCGTGCGAAGATCCACATAGATCCGTTTGTGTTCGTGCTTGGAGTCAGTTGTGGATCTCGAACAAAGCCCTAGCAACTAGCCTGAAAAGCTTACTGAACTGCTATTTTTAGTTGTGTATGTTTGTTGTTAAAGCATTGATTGCGTTCGCAATAAAGCAAAGTACATTTCCTTAATGCGGCGTCGAGTGTGGTCTAGCACGTACGCGGCAAAAAAACGAAAGTGGGTTCATGCATATCTCTGATAGAAAATGCATTTACCGCCATATAATAAGCCACTATTTAACGCACTGTGAAACAATGCGACACTGGTCCTGATTGTCTCCATGATAATTGCCAGGTTCCTTTCCATCAGCTCGCCGACTCAGTCCCTGTGGACCGACCTCCGCGATGAGCGACGTGATTTGGCTGCGTTCCAAACTCGGCGCAAACTCCCTTCTCCCATGGATCGCTGCCAATCATGAGCGGGGTGGCCTGCTCCAGAGCGATGCCTTCGCCTCCAGCGCTGCCTCCGCCGCCGTCGAAGCCGTCAGTCACGGCTGATTCCTTGCCCTGCGGCGTCGGTGGTGCCATCGGCTGGAAGCTGACATAAACGAATTCGATCATTTCAACCACGAAGGCCGCCGTGAGACCAATGCATAGAGAGCAGAGACCGCCGATGCGACTCAGCAGGATGTTAACATCCAGAGTCAGTTTCTCAACTTTCTTGATGACGTCCCAGTTTTTTCGACGTATTTTAATATATGTGTAAGAGTTCAACTGAGACAGCCGGCTGTTGTAGGTTGTGGACTGGTACTCGGATATGTTCTTGCGAATGATCTCCCTAAACAGGCGCGTGTTGTTGTGTATTGCGTTCTGGGCTCTGTATTGATCCGCCAGAGCTTCGATTTTGTTCGGTGACGGAATCCACTTGGTGATAGACAGCGTGGATTCGTACGTGAAGTATTTGCACCTTGGGAGGCAGGCCGAGGCCGATAGATTGGCTTTCAGCTCCTTCTCAGACGTCAGAGCTTCCTGCACGCAGTTCAGTCGGTCTCTAAGGGCGTCAAGATTCTCGTTGTCGGTCATGTCGATGCAGTAGGGCGCAGCCTTGCTTGGCACCTGGATCACGGGCCACAAAGAGTTGAGGCAGCCGCATTGCTTCAGAAGGTATCGCTGCAACTGTGCATTCGCGCAATGATGGTAATCGGCAATGTACTCATTGTCCAGGTGCCTGATTGGCGCCTGGTTATCGCGGCACTCCTGCTTCGGTGTGCGCAGCTTCTCCCAGGCGGTGGTGGCATAGCTCACTTCGTTCATACGCCCAGGCTCAACGTTGAACCCGTTCTGGGCAAAGTCCGGAATCACGCCTTGCTCATGAACTGTCACCTTCACGCCTTCGCCTTTGTTTAAAACGTCGTAAAGGAAGCTGTACTTCAGCTCCTCCAAGTCCTGAGCTGGAACCAGCGACATGACAACAATTATGGACTCAATCTCCGTGCTGTTCCTACTCTCCACTGTAAAACAGTTAAAGAACTCGCTGTGTGAGTAAAGTTTTACAGTTATGTTGAGGCCTTCAAAGATGCAGTTCTCGGCTATAATCTGATAGCCTGAGTACATGACTACGCAGAAGAAGAGACTGCTCCGATTGTGGCTTATTGCAACGGTGTCATTATACTTCAGGTGCTGATAGTACGTGTCAATGTTGTCATAGGCAAACATCATGATGACGGGGTCTTGGGGCTCGTGGTCCGCTACTCTCTCGGAGATTCCTCGCAGCATTCGCTGGAACTGCATCGGCGTCAGCACCGCCCCGCTCTCCCAAGCTGCCTTCGCCGCCTGCCCGAAGGGATTGTGTGAGCACAGCGTGAACGAAGGGAACTCTGGCTTGTTGTCGAACTCTGTCATTGTGTGCCAGGCGGTGTCGTAGTTTAAAAAGTCGCGCACAAGAAACGCAGAAGTGATTACCAGAACGAGAGTCATGACCACGACGAATGTTGTCCAAAGCGAGCGACTAAATAGAGACCTGGCCTTGGTGATCTTCTGCATGCCTCTGATTGAGGAGGCCTCGCAGAACATGGCCCACCGGTTTGACATCTTGCGGAGCAGGTGACGCCAGCGGACCCCGAGCCTTGATGAACCGCCAACGGCAACCGCTGCCGTAGTGTCTGCAGCGGGTTGAGGAGAAGCGAAGGGGAATTCTATGAAATGCGGGCGAATTTACAGACAGAACTGCACATCGTCGAAACGTCTAAGTTTCTTTCTTGTCTAAGTGTCAGAGACAGAGCAGAAATATGTGGCTGACAGACAGACAAGTCAAGTACAAGCGCTGCCTTCACCCAGCTGAGTGGGGGTGGCTCTTATTGGCCCGGCAGGCGAGTGTGCCCCCGCTGCCTTGGTTGATTGGACCCTGGCAACTGGGAGCCTCGGTTTTGTTGCTGCGAAAGAAAAAGTTTCAAAATGAGTGGAGAAGAGACGGCCTCAGAAGCAGCAGCAGCAGCAACAGCAGCAAGGGGAGTTTGTCAGCCTTCATTTCCTGTCCCACACCTTTGCCATCGAGTCTTCATGCGCGAGAAGAACTTTCAAGACCTTTTTAATGTTGATTTTTTCTAACCGATTCTATGAAAGTCAAATACGGGAGAGTGTTTCAGGATATTCTATGCAGTTTTTCGGCACGCATTACTGTTACTAGTGACTGGCGCTGACTTTTCAAGACCTAGAATAAATAATTGAGCTGTTTGAGAGGTCGAATTTGCTCAGCGCTGAGTTCAGGAAAAAAGAGAAACTTAAAAAATAATTTCTCTCTAGCAGGTGCTAACCCAGGAGACACAGGGAAAAAAAGCTAAAAAATAATTGGACCTAAAGGGATGCTAAATGAATACTTTACTGAGGCCGATGACTTCACGTCACAGACTGGTATATGCGGCACACAATATTCACAAAAGCTTGAAGTCTGGGCTGCCTCATTCCGAATTTCTAGTGAGGACACTCTTACAGCACCTCGGATGGGGATTAGGTAACTAATTTGGCCGACAAAGGCAAGCTCGAGAGGCTAGACTTCAGAATAAGAGATCAGCTCATGTTGTACTCATCCGGTGTAGATGTTTGAGCGACTACCCCATGCATGAAATGACAGTCTGAGACTCTACAAGACATTTTCGTTAATTAATTAGTCTCTTGCATGTTTCCTTGTGGGGTCTGCCTGCGTGGAGCTTGTGTGCACTTGTACAGTGCAATGAGACAATAGCCTTAGGCTTGTTCTGTACGTTGACAACCTTGTCCTTGCGATGAAAAGATTAAGTTACCCACTTTACTTGTAAGTAGTGTGTTAATATTTGACAGCTGATGCTTAAGACTTTATGTCAGGTTTCGATAGACATCACGAGAATTGTTTGCAAGAATTACAAATCTTAGATGCGTGCACGGTTCATGACCAACTGAGCGACCTCGAGAAATTCTCGGTACGTGTCTCGGGCTTGGGCCTAACAGACAGCCACAAGAGAAATCCTTGGAGACCCTTAGAAAGCTGCATTAACTTTAGATAATCCCTTCGACCAAGAGCTGCCTCTGCTGAACCGTTCCAGATTCGCTGGCAACAAACTCGAGATGATGAGGAGGCCAGTAATTCTTTGCTTGATTTTCCTGAGACCGTAAAATTGGTATAGTGAGCAAGAGCAGATGGATCTACAGCTTTCCACTTAGAGTCTCGTCGGGCCGACATCAATAATTTACAGCTAAGAGCTGTGAGACTGCTGCTATGGCTGAGTTTGTAAAGTTAATTAGCTCTCAGCTGTTGCACATTCTCGAGTATAATGCTGCAGCTGCTGCGATGAGAGATTAGAGAGATTTCTGGGGAACAGGCTAATAGACTTGATCAGAAGTTCAGATCGTGGAATTGGGAAGAAACGAGATCAGGCACGCAAGACTTGAGAAATAGACGAGTTTTTGGGAACAGAGAGTTTAGAAAAAAATTACTGACTGAGGAAGATGTTAAGAATGGCTGTCGAAGATAATTTTAGGACTGACTGGGAAGACAATAGGGCTGACTGGGGAAGACAATAGGACTGACTGGGGAAGATAATAGGACTGACTGGGGAAGAAAATAGGACTGACTGGGGAAGACAATAGGACTGACTGGGGAAGATAATAGGACTGACTGGGAAGACAATAGGACTGACTGGGGAAGACAATAGGACTGACTGGGGAAGACAATAGGACTGACTGGGGAAGACAATAGGACTGACTGGGGAAGATAATAGGAATGACTGGAAAAGATAATAGGACTGACTGGAAAAGACAATAGGACTGACTGGGGAAGACAATAGGACTGACTGGGGAAGACAATAGGACTGACTGGGGAAGACAATAGGACTGACTGGGGAAGAGAATAGGACTGACTGGGGAAGACAATAGGACTGACTGGGGAAGATAATAGGACTGACTGGGGAAGACAATAGGACTGACTGGGGAAGACAATAGGACTGACTGGGGAAGACAATAGGACTGACTGGGGAAGATAATAGGACTGACTGGGGAAGACAATAGGACTGACTGGGGAAGACAATAGGACTGACTGGGGAAGACAATAGGACTGACTGGGGAAGAGAATAGGACTGACTGGGGAAGACAATAGGACTGACTGGGGAAGATAATAGGACTGACTGGGGAAGACAATAGTACTGACTGGGGAAGACAATAGGACTGACTGGGGAAGACAATAGGACTGACTGGGGAAGATAATAGGACTGACTGGGGAAGACAATAGGACTGACTGGGGAAGACAATAGGACTGACTGGGGAAGATAATAGGACTGACTGGAGGAAGATAATAGGACTGATTGGGGGAGATAATAGGACTGACTGGGGAAGACAATAGGACTGACTGGGGAAGATAATAGGACTGACTGGGGAAGACAATAGGACTGACTGGGGAAGATAATAGGACTGACTGGGGAAGATAATAGGACTGACTGGGGAAGATAATAGGACTGACTGGGGAAGATAATAGGACTGACTGGGGGAAGACAATAGGACTGACTGGGGAAGATAATAGGACTGACTGGGGAAGATAATAGGACTGACTGGGGGAAGACAACAGGACTGACTGGGGAAGACAATAGGACTGACTGGGGAAGACAACAGGACTGACTGGGGAAGATAATAGGACTGACTGGGGAAGATAATAGGGCTGACTGGGGAAGATAATAGGACTGGGGAAGATCACTAGCAAGCATGCATCACTAAAGTGCAAAAGTTGCTGCGCGAATGAGCAGATCCGGCAAGGCTCAGTGGCCCCTCCAAATTGATTTCTTCTATCATGAGTATAGAAAAGGGCAAGCCTTTATCAAACCGACTTCCGCCAAAGTTCTGGCCTGGTTGGCTGCAGTCTCTGAGCACACGGACTCAAATATCCGGACCAGGGGGGCGACCTCGCAATCTCGCCACCTAGGAGCTGCTCAATGAATTGCCGTTAATCATCTTCCCCACAGATCCCATTCTCTCTCTGATCCCATTCACTGCAAAAGGCTTGAAAACTTTCATACTGACCTGTATTGTGGCTTGTGCTTGTCTTTGTCTTGAAAATGAATTCTATTAGTTCTATTCCTTCCTGTTTCACTCATCTCAATTATTCTTCTGTACTCTCTGGCTATTTAAAAGCTGGATAGGGCTGCTGTCAAAATGTTGCTGTGTTCGCTCAGTTCACTCTTCAGACGAACAACAATGTCCGCTGAGTGATTTGACCCGAAACAACCCCCTCCCTCCTAGCGCTGATTGGCTGGCTAGTGTCAGCTCTTACCCCAAACAACCCCCTCCTCCTAGCGCTGATTGGCTGGCTAGTGTCAGCTCTTACCCCAAACAACCCCCTCCTCCTAGCGCTGATTGGCTGGCTAGTGTCAGCTCTTACCCCAAACAACCCCTTCCTCCTAGCGCTGATTGGCTGGCTAGTGTCAGCTCTTACCCCAAACAACCCCCTCCTCCTAGCGCTGATTGGCTGGCTAGTGTCAGCTCTTACCCCAAACAACCCCTTCCTCCCAGCGCTGATTGGCTGGCTAGTGTCAGCTCTTACCCCAAACAACCCCCTCCCTCCCAGCGCTGATTGGCTGGCTAGTGTCAGCTTTAACCCTAAAAAACCATTCCTCCAAGCTGTTCCTGCACTGCCCAAGACGAAGCTCTGTCTAGAAAACTGGAAAACTGTGTATTAGAAGAGCTTTTAGTCGTACATACATTTTTAATATAAAAATTTATGAAGCTTAGTCGAACTGCTTCATTTTGGTTTTTATCATTTTATAAATAGAACTGCCCTAAAAGAATTAGATTTTTTGAAATAAAAAGCGACTTTAAGCTAGTCAGTTCATTCAACTACTGCCCTATAAACAGTGGGCCTCTATAACACATCTCTTATCCCTGATGCTAGTTAGCCACAATCTGGGGGATAATTCTCCCCCAGAAAGCCAAGAGGCGTACAACTTTCCTTAATCCATGCCAGTGCGTCAGTGATTCCCTGTCTGTCCGGGGGATTTCAGTCTGGACTAAACAAATCCCGAAACTGAAATTGAAATCCTAGCCTTATTGCGTTCGTCAAATCTTCCTTCATCACAGTTTGCAACCCACCGTAGGGCCACCTGGAACACATCTGGCTGTTGGAAGCCAGGCCTAACCAATTTGGAGATAGATTTCAGGCCTGGCTTGTGCTTTTCTTGCACTGCAGTCAAATGGGAGAATGGGAGAATTAGAATGGGAGAACTAGAGAATGGGAGAATTAGAGAATGGGAGAACTAGAGAATGGGAGAACTAGAGAATGGGAGAATTAGAGAATGGGAGAACTAGAGAATGGGAGAACTAGAGAATGGGAGAATTAGAATGGGAGAACTAGAGAATGGGAGAACTAGAGAATGGGAGAACTAGAGAATGGGAGAACTAGAGAATGGGAGAACTAGAGAATGGGATAATTTGATAATTTGAGAATTAGAGAATGGGAGAACTAGAGAATGGGAGAATTAGAGAATGGGAGAACTAGAGAATGGGAGAACTAGAGAATGGGAGAACTAGAGAATGGGATAATTTGATAATTTGAGAATTAGAGAATGGGAGAACTAGAGAATGGGAGAACTAGAGAATGGGAGAATTAGAGAATGGGAGAACTAGAGAATGGGAGAACTAGAGAATGGGAGAACTAGAGAATGGGATAATTTGATAATTTGAGAATTAGAGAATGGGAGAACTAGAGAATGGGAGAACTAGAGAATGGGAGAATTAGAGTATGGGAGAACTAGAGAATGGGAGAATTAGAGTATGGGAGAACTAGAGAATGGGAGAACTAGAGAATGGGATAATTTGATAATTTGAGAATTAGAGAATGGGAGAACTAGAGAATGGGAGAACTAGAGAATGGGAGAATTAGAGTATGGGAGAACTAGAGAATGGGAGAACTAGAGAATGGGAGAACTAGAGAATGGGAGAACTAGAGAATGGGAGAACTAGAGAATGGGAGAACTATAGAATGGGAGAACTAGAGAATGGGAGAATTAGAGAATGGGAGAATTAGAGAATGGGAGAATTAGAGAATGGGAGAATTAGAGAATGGGAGAACTAGAGAATGGGAGAACTAGAGAATGGGAGAATTTGATAATTTGAGAATTAGAGAATGGGAGAATTAGAGAATGGGAGAATTAGAGAATGGGAGAATGATGGAATGTGATGTGATGTAGAGATAAGAATGATTTTGTTAGGGATCGCAAATGAATCATGGGGAATAAAGTGTATGAAAACTCATGATTGTATAAAATATTGATGCTGAATTAACTGATGGAATCGTTTCACGATGATAGAAAGTTTGCAATATGCAAAAAATATCCCCAAAATTTAGTTGCCAATAAGAAAAGGTATAGCTAATGGTGTAGGCAGTGCCCGACAAGGGAAAACGAACTTCAGCAAGGGCAGAATTGAAGTCAAGTCAGCCCAGCCGTATTGGAAAATGCGTTTTTTTCGGCCTGATCGAATTTCTTGTCGTCCAAGTGCAAGGGAGAATAAAACTATTAATAATAATAATAGTACTGATTATGCATACAGAAGCAGAGAATGCATGGGCAACCCAATGCCAGTGAGTCGTGCTCAACTGCATGTTTGCTTTCGGGCAGTCTGTCTGTCAGCCTGTATTATTTTTGTTTTTCTTGCTTTACCTACTTTTCAGGGAAGACTGATTCTTTTAGTAGATGAAGCCAGGGTGTGGTAGTGTGTGGTATACACGATTTCTTTTAACAGAATAGGCTCATTATCGATTCGAACAACTGGCCCCAGAGACAGACGCTATAGTCAATTAAAGTTTTCAACAGTCTAGTGCTCAAGCAATTCCATTAGACCCAAAGGAATCCAGTACAAGCTTATGCCAAAGAGAATTGATTAAATTGCTCTTAAAAGCGAGAGCAATGATATTCGGCTAAAATTAAGTCCAACTGCTCAGTCATTTTTAAACAAAAGTCCTTGTAGAGCTGAATAAAACTTAGTTTAGTTGTTCTATTTGCGCCCGGAAATTTGCTGCTTTTGGACGGGTTACAAAAAATCTGTTTTTGTTCTTGCCTGCTGTCAGCTTTCGTTTGCTAAAGTGTGCTCAAAGTCAATAATAGAGAAGGCAAACTACCTGCAATCTGAGAACAATAAGGCATATAGACTGGGCTTCTGCTTGTAACAGAAGAAAGTCTATCTATCTATCTATCTATCTATCTATCTATCTATCTATCTATCTGTCTATCTATCTATCTATCTATCTATCTGTCTATCTATCTATCTATCTATCTATCTATCTATCTATCTATCTATCTATCTATCTATCTATCTATCTATCTATCTATCTATCTATCTATCTATCTATCTATCTATCTGTCTATCTATCTATCTATCTATCTATCTATCTATCTATCTATCTATCTATCTATCTATCTATCTATCTATCTATCTATCTATCTATCTATCTATCTATCTATCTGTCTATCTATCTATCTATCTATCTATCTATCTATCTGTCTATCTGTCTATCTATCTATCTATCTATCTATCTATCTATCTATCTATCTATCTATCTATCTATCTATCTATCTATCTATCTATCTATCTATCTATCTATCTATCTATCTGTCTATCTATCTATCTATCTATCTATCTATCTATCTATCTATCTATCTATCTATCTATCTATCTATCTATCTATCTATCTATCTATCTATCTATCTATCTATCTATCTATCATCTATCTATCTATCTATCATCTATCTATCTATCTATCTATCTATCTATCTATCTATCCATCTATCTATCTATCTATCCATCTATCTATCTATCTATCTATCTATCTATCTATCTATCTATCTATCTATCTATCTATCATTTAGGAATGTTGAGAGGAAATTTTAGCTAGAAATATAGGGTCTTAATGACAAGCATTGTTGTGACAGAGTGACAGCAGTGACCCGCCACATCTGCCTTGAGGTCGTTATAAAATAGGCTATTATTTTTTCTTCCTGAACTGTTTTGCCACAGCCAAAATCGTTGCTTAAAATTTCTTTTTTCTTGCAAGAGATCTTGTGAAATTCAACAGCTGCCATAAAGGTAGTGCTAAAGGAGGACAGAGGGTCAGAAAAAAAGAGAACGAAAATTGTTTGTGTATTGCTAAAGGTTGGCTTCCAAAAGTGCCTTACTGACAGCATGAGAGAGTCCGAGAGAGAACATGAGAGAGTCCGAGAGAGAACATGAGAGAGTCAGAGAGAACATGAGAGAGTCAAAAAGAGAACATGAGAGAGTCAAAGAGATAACATGAGAGAGTCAGAGAGAGAACATGAGAGAGTCAGAGAGAGAACATGAGAGAGTCAGAGAGAGAGAACATGAGAGAGTCAGAGAGAGAACATGAGAGAGTCAAAGAGAGAACATGAGAGAGTCAAAGAGAGAACATGAGAGAGTCCGAGAGAGAACATGAGAGAGTCAAAGAGAGAACATGAGAGAGTCCGAGAGAACATGAGAGAGTCCGAGAGAGAACATGAGAGAGTCCGAGAGAGAACATGAGAGAGTCAGAGAGAGAACATGAGAGAGTCAGAGAGAGAACATGAGAGAGTCAGAGAGAGAACATGAGAGAGTCCGAGAGAGAACATGAGAGAGTCCGAGAGAGAACATGAGAGAGTCCGAGAGAGAACATGAGAGAGTCAGAGAGGGAACATGAGAGAGTCAGAGAGAGAACATGAGAGAGTCAGAGAGAGAACATGAGAGAGTCAGAGAGAGAACATGAGAGAGTCAGAGAGAACATGAGAGAGTCAGAGAGAGAACATGAGAGAGTCAAAGAGAGAACATGAGAGAGTCAGAGAGAGAACATGAGAGAGTCAAAGAGAGAACATGAGAGAGTCAGAGAGAGAACATGAGAGAGTCAAAGAGAGAACATGAGAGAGTCAAAGAGAGAACATGAGAGAGTCCGAGAGAGAACATGAGAGAGTCAAAGAGAGAACATGAGAGAGTCAGAGAGAGCATGAGTGTGAAATAAAGACCTGATTTAGCACTCATAGTTAAGTGCCAGTCTGGAGAAATGTATAGAAAATGAAGTCTGAAATAGATTCTGAAAATCAAGTGCTGATGAGAGATATTTTCAGTTAATAACTGTCAGTTAGTTTTCTCACCAGTGGAATCTGCAGGTACCATGCCCTTGTGGACAGTTTGAGGCGCCCGTTTAGGCTAAAGTGCTCAATAAATCAATAAATCTGTTTTCTCTAACCAGCCAATGAAATATTTACAATGTCGGTGAAATCTTTGATTGCAACAATTTTTAATCAGCGACCATTTTCTCTGAGATCTAGGTCTTATAGCTCTTGTTAAAAACTATTTTTGGTTTGTCAACTTTCATCCTTTTTCTGGCCAATCACAAGCGATTTGGAAAACTTGCCACGAAGGTTAGGGCAAACAAGCTCTGCTTAATCCATCAGTTTTTTGCTTGCAGCAGGAATCCTTGCTGGAAACGCAGCAGGAGTCCTTGCTGGAATCGCCGAAGGAATCCTTGCTGGAATCGCAGAAGGAATCCTTGCTGGAATCGCAGAAGGAATCCTTGCTGGAATCGCAGAAGGAATCCTTGCTGGAATCGCAGAAGGAATCCTTGCTGGAATCGCAGCAGGAGTCATTGTTGGAATCGCAGCAGGAGTCCTTGCTGGAATCGCAGCAGGAGTCCTTGCTGGAATCGCAGCAGGAGTCATTGTTGGAATCGCAGCAGGAGTCCTTGCTGGAATCGCAGCAGGAGTCCTTGCTGGAATCGCAGCAGGAGTCGTATATAGAATCGCAGCAGGCATTGTAGCAAGAATCGCAGCGATTCTTGCTGCGATTCTAGCTTCAATTCCTGCTGCGATTCTAGCTACAATTCCTGCTGCAATTCTATCTGCGATTCCTCCTGCGATTCTAGCTACAATTCCTGCTGCAATTCTATCTGCGATTCCTCCTGCGATTCTAGCTACAATTCCTGCTGCGATTCTAGCTACGATTCCTCCTGCGATTCTAGCTACAATTCCTGCTGCGATTCTAGCTACGACCCGAACTTTAGCTAGCTAGGATCAAAACAAGGATCATAGTTATAGAATCGCAAGCAGCTGTTGTTAAGCCGCAGAATTTTCGAAGATATTGTTTTTTCCACCAGTTGAGACTCAACGAACAGAACAGGTGCTTTGACTCTGCCTTAACGGAAGCACAGTTTGGATCTTGGCTAAATTTTTGCAAAGCTGTATGATCGCATGGCTAGTCACACTCCACGAATAATATAGATTAGAGGGACTTAGACTTAGGCCTAAAAAATCTGTTATTCTGTCCAGCATCCGAGCTGATGTCATGAATCACTGAAGCTAGCTGGAAGTCTGTAGTCAATTTTTGCTTGTGTCTCACGCTTGAGAACGTGATGAATTATGGCATTAATCATCTGCGTAAATCTCACTGCCAGACAGATAAGCTCATGGGATGTAGAAGGCTTAACTGAGGATTAGGGACAAGCTAAGGCTTTGGAGCAGAGCATGTCGCAAATGTTTGCCATTTTATTAACTGGTAGATGCACTGACACTGTGTGACCCAGCATGGACTGTGAGATGAGACACTGTGTGACCCAGCATGGACTGTGAGATGAGACACTGTGTGACCCAGCATGGACTGTGAGATGAGACACTGTGTGACCCAGCATGGACTGTGAGATGAGACACTGTGTGACCCAGCATGGACTGTGAGATGAGACACTGTGTGACCCAGCATGGACTGTGAGATGAGACACTGTGTGACCCAGCATGGACTGTGAGATGAGACACTGTGTGACCCAGCATGGACTGTGAGATGAGACACTGTGTGACACAGCATGGACTGTGAGATGAGACACTGTGTGACCCAGCATGGACTGTGAGATGAGACACTGTGTGACCCAGCATGGACTGTGAGATGAGACACTGTGTGACCCAGCATGGACTGTGAGATGAGACACTGTGTGACCCAGCATGGACTGTGAGATGAGACACTGTGTGACACAGCATGGACTGTGAGATGAGACACTGTGTGACCCAGCATGGATGTGAGATGAGGCACTGTGTGACTCAGCATGGACTGTGAGATGAGACACTGTGTGACCCAGCATGGACTGTGAGATGAGACACTGTGTGACCCAGCATGGACTGTGAGATGAGACACTGTGTGACCCAGCATGGACTGTGAGATGAGACACTGTGTGACACAGCATGGACTGTGAGATGAGACACTGTGTGACCCAGCATGGACTGTGAGATGAGACACTGTGTGACCCAGCATGGACTGTGAGATGAGACACTGTGTGACTCAGCATGGACTGTGAGATGAGACACTGTGTGACACAGCATGGACTGTGAGATGAGACACTGTGTGACCCAGCATGGACTGTGAGATGAGACACTGTGTGACCCAGCATGGACTGTGAGATGAGACACTGTGTGACCCAGCATGGACTGTGAGATGAGACACTGTGTGACCCAGCATGGACTGTGAGATGAGACACTGTGTGACCCAGCATGGACTGTGAGATGAGGCACTGTGTGACTCAGCATGGACTGTGAGATGAGATTTAAGTCGGTAGACGAGATAGAAAAAAATGCTGTGAAATATTTTTTGTATTGATGTCGGAATTTTTTATCCTAATGCCATGAAATTCAGGAACAAACGACACATATTTTATGTATGGCATTGTATTTTAAGCATATAAGCATTGTGGAATACAGGAGCCACCTTGGAGTTACAATAAATTGTTAGCGAGAGTTCAATGTCTAGGAAACCCTGTAAGATGCATCATAAAAAAATACAACAGCTTAATAATAGTAAAATACTTTTAGTGTTTCTCATTGTTCAACTGCATGGAACGAGAAGCGTGTTCTTAGCAATGTTAGCAAAATGGTTTTTAGATGTTTTCTTGCAAAAATAATAAGTACGTTCTGATAGATACACTGACAGACAAGCTGACAGACAAGCTGACAGACAGGCTGGCAGACAATCTGACAGACAAGCTGAGAGACAAGCTGACAGACAGGCTGACAGACAGGCTGACAGACAAGCTGACAGACGAGCTGACAGACAAGCTAACAGACAAGCTGACAGACAAGCTGACAGACAGGCTGGCAGACAATCTGACAGACAAGCTGACAGACAAGCTGACAGACAAGCTGACAGACAAGCTAACAGACAAGCTGACAGACAATCTGACAGACAAGCTGACAGACAAGCTGACAGACAAGCTAACAGACAAGCTGACAGACAATCTGACAGACAAGCTAGCAGACAAGCTGACAGACAAGCTGACAGACAAGCTGACAGACAAGCTGACAGACAAGCTAACAGACAAGCTGACAGACAATCTGACAGACAAGCTAACAGACAAGCTGACAGACAATCTGACAGACAAGCTAACAGACAAGCTGACAGACGAGCTGACAGACAAGCTAACAGACAAGCTGACAGACAAGCTGACAGACAGGCTGGCAGACAATCTGACAGACAAGCTGACAGACAAGCTGACAGACAAGCTGACAGACAAGCTAACAGACAAGCTGACAGACAATCTGACAGACAAGCTGACAGACAAGCTGACAGACAAGCTAACAGACAAGCTGACAGACAATCTGACAGACAAGCTAGCAGACAAGCTGACAGACAAGCTGACAGACAAGCTGACAGACAAGCTGACAGACAAGCTAACAGACAAGCTGACAGACAATCTGACAGACAAGCTGACAGACAAGCTGACAGACAAGCTAACAGACAAGCTGACAGACAATCTGACAGACAAGCTAACAGACAAGCTGACAGACAAGCTGACAGACAAGCTGACAGACAAGCTGACAGACAGGCTGGCTGATGCTGGCAGACAGTTTCAAACGTAGCTTGCCGTAAGCAGCGGTGGCGGTGTAGGCTTCTGTGACCTGTCGCCGAGATCAGAGCCTGATTGCTGATGCTGCTGCTGCACGGTTGTGTAATGCAGCCTGTAATATTCTAGGGCGTTGCCGCTCATTTCAGCTCCGTCGGCAGCCTTCCGACCTCGCAGCAGCATTAGTGATTCGTAGTTATTCGCCACCGCAGGATTCTGGCAGCTGCCGCTTCGCTGCTGCAGCTGCTGCTGCTTGCGGGAGAAGCTCGAAGTTCCTGCAAATGCAGAGGAATTATAAATGCAACTTTTCTGACACACGCAGCTGACTCGTCAATATTCGATAGTCAATGAAAGTCAATTGTTCCTCAATGTGATTTTTAAAACCCTATGCGCGCTACTTTATTCAGTAGAGTAGTGCAGACACTCACCGATAACATTGACGGCACCTCCGGCCTCCTCGCAGCTGCCATTGGACTGGGGATCTTCCTCCGCCATTGCGAGAGAGGATGAGGCACTTCGCTGCAGCAACTGCTGCTGCTGCTGACTAGCTAGGCTTCGCCTTTGCTGCTGCTGCTGCTTAATCGTTGATCCGTCCTAAAAGTTGAGGAACGCAAAGAGGCCTTAGCAACTACGACACTGACTGTGGCGTCATAAAAATAGGCCTGCTAATTTTGAATAAGTCAATTTTGCAACGCATTTACTGCCATCCTCGCTGCTGGGGTGTTAAAAAGCGAACTGTTAAAAGTGCGGAATCGCTGGCGGCCACTCTTAGCGCAGCATTTTTTTTAATGACTCCATTCGATGTTCAAAATGATGGCGGACTTGACAGACCTAATCTGCTATTTCCTGAGGCCACTTTGATGGGGGCTGTTTCGAATCTGAATTTGAGTCATTTGGCAATATCAGTTATCGCCTTGCTCTGCCCTGTATTATTCTATTCCATTCTATTCCATTCTATTCCATTCTATTCCATTCTATTCCATTCTATTCCATTCTATTCCATTCTATTCGATTCTATTCCATTCTATTCCATTCTATTCCATTCTATTCCATTCTATTCCATTCTATTCCATTCTATTCGATTCTATTCCATTCTATTCCATTCTATTCCATTCTATTCCATTCTATTCCATTCTATTCCATTCTATTCCATTCTATTCCATTCTATTCGATTCTATTCCATTCTATTCCATTCTATTCCATTCTATTCCATTCTATTCCATTCTATTCCATTCTATTCCATTCTATTCCATTCTATTCCATTCTATTCCATTCTATTCCATTCTATTCCATTCTATTCCATTATATTCCATTCTATTCGATTCTATTCCATTCTATTCCATTCTATTCCATTCTATTCCATTCTATTCCATTCTATTCCATTCTATTCCATTCTATTCCATTCTATTCCATTCTATTCCATTCTATTCCATTCTATTCCATTTTATTCCATTCTATTCCATTCTATTCCATTCTATTCCATTCTATTCCATTCTATTCCATTTTATTCCATTCTATTCCATTCTATTCCATTCTATTCCATTCTATTCCATTCTATTCCATTCAATTCCATTCTATTCTAATTCATTCTATTCTTTTTTTATTTTTTTTTCATTTTATTTGTAATATTGTGCAATATATGGAATTCTGCTGCAGAGAACACTGATTTACCAGCAAGATAATCAAAGCATTAATTCAATATCTAGCTAGTTGCAAGCTGTCACAGAGCTATGGACTACTGTTTCGAGGCGTATCAATCAGCGTCAGTATTTGCTATTCCGCCACTGCAAACATTTTTTCTGTTTTTTTGCCTGCCATCTACCCCAACTAGTTAATAGCCTTGTCACGTTACCTGAATGTTTCAAATTGAATATTTAAATATGCTGAATCAATTGGGTCTGAATGCTAATTTGAAATTCTTAAGAACATCTAGTACGTATACTGCCCCAATGAGAATTGTGAAAAGATAATATTAGATAATGGATAAAATTAGATAGGAAGATGAGATTCGATGAGAAGATAAGATTAGATGCGAATATGAGATTAGATGAGAAGATAAGATTAGATGAGAATATGAGGTTAGATGAGATGTTGAGATGAGATAAGATAAGAAGATGAGATTAGATGAAAATATGAGGTTAGATGAGATGATGAGATGAGATTAGATGAGAAGATGAGATTAGATAAGAAGATGGCATTAGATGATAATACGAGATTAGATGCGAAGATGAGATTAGATGAGAAGATGAGATTAGATGAGAAGATGAGATTAGATGAGAAAATGAGATTAGATGAGAAGATAAGATTAGATGAGAATACGAGATTAGATGCGAAGATGAGATTAGATGAGAAGATAAGATTAGATGAGAAGATGAGATAAGATGAGAAGATAAGATTAGATGAGAAGATGAGATTAGATGAGAAGATGAGATTAGATGAGAAGATAAGATTAGATGAGAAGATGAGATTAGATGAGAAGATGAGATTAGATGAGAAGATAAGATTAGATGAGAAGATGAGATTAGATGAGAAGATGAGATTAGATGAGAAGATAAGATTAGATGAGAAGATGAGATTAGATGAGAAGATAAGATTAGATGAGAAGATGAGATTAGATGAGAAGATAAGATTAGATGCGAAGATGAGATTAGATGAGAAGATAAGATTAGATGAGAAGATGAGATTAGATGAGAAGATAAGATTAGATGAGAAGATGAGATTAGATGAGAAGATAAGATTAGATGCGAAGATGAGATTAGATGAGAAGATAAGATTAGATGAGAAGATGAGATAAGATGAGAAGATAAGATTAGATGAGAAGATGAGATTAGATGAGAAGATAAGATTAGATGAGAAGATGAGATTAGATGAGAAGATAAGATTAGATGAGAAGATTTGATTAGATGAGAAGATAAGATTAGATGAGACGGTGAGATTAGTTGAGAAGATGAGATTAGATGAGAAGATAAGATTAGATGAGAAGATGAGATTAGATGAGAAGATAAGATTAGATGAGAAGATTTGATTAGATGAGAAGATAAGATTAGATGAGAAGATGAGATTAGATGAGAAGATGAGATTAGATGAGAAGATAAGATTAGATGAGAAGATTTGATTAGATGAGAAGATAAGATTAGATGAGACGGTGAGATTAGTTGAGAAGATGAGATTAGATGAGAAGATGAGATTAGATGAGAAGATAAGATTAGATGAGAAGATGAGATTAGATGAGAAGATAAGATTAGATGAGAAGATTTGATTAGATGAGAAGATAAGATTAGTTGAGAAGATGAGATTAGATGAGAAGATGAGATTAGATGAGAAGATAAGATTAGATGAGAAGATTTGATTAGATGAGAAGATAAGATTAGATGAGACGGTGAGATTAGTTGAGAAGATGAGATTAGATGAGAAGATAAGATTAGATGAGAAGATGAGATTAGATGAGAAGATAAGATTAGATGAGAAGATTTGATTAGATGAGAAGATAAGATTAGATGAGAAGATGAGATTAGATGAGAAGATGAGATTAGATGAGAAGATGAGATTAGATGAGACGGTGAGATTAGTTGAGATTAAGAGATCATATAATTAAAAGAGAGGAGTTTCATTTGATTTGATTTCCCATTTTAAAAAGTCATCGCAAATTCTTCAGGAATGCGGCTGGGATGACAAATAGAGGATCTGAATTGAATTAGCAAATATGAACTGAACTATGAAATGACCACTTCCTTTCAGTCAATTGTGTATCATTCGGGAAAAAAACTGTACCACTTAAAAGGCCGCCTACTGCACAGCAAAACTGTAAAAAAGCAGTGCAAAAGCAATTTTCTTCCAAAGAAGAGAAATATCTGTTGGGGCAATAACTTTGACAAAGAAAACACTCTAAAGATGGATGGAGAGACCCGGGCCGCAGCTAGGAGCAGAGACTGGTCGTGACATTTTTCCAGGAAATTTTCACTCGCCTTTACTCTTCAAAGGCTTCGGTCCGATTTCAATTCTGGTGTAGACAATGCTTTCCCATTTTCGCTTCTTGTCCTGCGACACTTGAAGGACAAGGGGCCATTTGCTGCGATAGCAAAGGCTGATCGAATATTTGTCTGCTGGCCTTCAGCCTTCTTTGCTATTCGCGTCTCTTCTTTAAGATTATATTTTACCTCTTTTATATTTTACCTATCTCCCTCTGTGTCTATCCCTTCATCTCCCTCTGTGTCTATCCCTTCATCTCCCTCTCTGTGTCTCTATCCCTTCATCTCCCTCTGTGTCTCTATCCCTTCATCTCCCTCTGCGTCTCTATCCCTTCATCTCCCTCTGTGTCTCTATCCCTTCATCTCCCTCTGTGTCTATCCCTTCATCTCCCTCTGTGTCTATCCCTTCATCTCCCTCTGTGTCTATCCCTTTATCTCCCTCTGTGTCTATCCCTTCATCTCCCTCTGTGTCTCTATCCATTCATCTCCCTCTGTGTCTATCCCTTCATCTCCCTCTGTGTCTATCCCTTCATCTCCCTCTGTGTCTATCCCTTCATCTCCCTCTGTGTCTATCCCTTTATCTCCCTCTGTGTCTATCCCTTCATCTCCCTCTGTGTCTCTATCCATTCATCTCCCTCTGTGTCTATCCCTTCATCTCCCTCTGTGTCTATCCCTTCATCTCCCTCTGTGTCTATCCCTTCATCTCCCTCTGTGTCTCTATCCCTTCATCTCCCTCTGTGTCTATCCCTTCATCTCCCTCTGTGTCTATCCCTTCATCTCCCTCTGTGTCTCTATCCATTCATCTCCCTCTGTGTCTATCCCTTCATCTCCTTGATCTGTGTTTCTATCCCTTCATCTCCCTCTCATGTGTCTATCCCTTCATCTCCCTCTGTGTCTATCCCTTCATCTCCCTCTGTGTCTATCCCTTCATCTCCCTCTGTGTCTCTATCCATTCATCTCCCTCTGTGTCTATCCCTTCATCTCCTTGATCTGTGTTTCTATCCCTTCATCTCCCTCTCATGTGTCTATCCCTTCATCTCCCTCTGTGTCTATCCCTTCATCTCCCTCTGTGTCTATCCCTTCATCTCCTTCTCTGTGTCTATCCCTTCATCTCCCTCTGTGTCTATCCCTTCATCTCCCTCTGTGTCTATCCCTTCATCTCCTTCTGTGTCTATCCCTTCATCTCCCTCTCTGTATCTATCCCTTCATCTCCCTCTCTGTGTCTATCCCTTCATCTCCCTCTGTGTCTCTATCCCTTCATCTCCCTGATCTGTGAGTCTATCCCTTCATCTCCATATGTGTCTCTATCCCTTCATCTCCCTCTGTGTCTATCCCTTCATCTCCTTCTCTGTGTCTATCCCTTCATCTCCCTCTGTGTCTATCCCTTCATCTCCCTCTGTGTCTATCCCTTCATCTCCCTCTGTGTCTATCCCTTCATCCCCCTCTGTGTCTATCCTTTCATCTCCCTCTGTGTCTATCCCTTCATCTCCCTCTCTGTGTCTATCCCTTCATCTCCCTGATCTGTTAGTCTATCCCTTCATCTCCCTATGTGTCTCTATCCCTTCATCTCCCTCTCTGTGTCTATCCCTTCATCTCCCTCTGTGTCTATCCCTTTATCTCCCTCTGTGTCTATCCCTTCATCTCCCTCTGTGTCTTTATCCCTTCATCTCCCTCTGTGTGTCTATCCCTTCATCTCCCTCTGTGTCTATCCCTTCATCTCCCTCTGTGTCTATCCCTTCATCTCCCTCTGTGTCTATCCCTTCATCCCCCTCTGTGTCTATCCCTTCATCTCCCTCTGTGTCTATCCCTTCATCCCCCTCTGTGTCTATCCCTTCATCTCCCTCTGTGTCTATCCCTTCATCCCCCTCTGTGTGTCTATCCCTTCATCTCCCTGTGTCTCTATCCCTTTGTCTCTCTGTGTGTCTCTATCTCTTCATCTTCCTCTCACTGCTATCTCTTCATATTAGTCTGTAGTATTTTAGCTGTCTCAGTCATTCCTTAACTTTTTTGCAGAAGTGTTCCATTTCGAGACTCTTATTAATTTCTTTAGATTTCATCTTGAGATAAAAAAATTAGCGAAAAATTTCAAAAAATAGAAATGCGACTCGCGAAATTCAATCCGGTAATAATCGGCACGTCGACTGGCCTTCGCCTCCGCAGAGAAATCTAATCCAATGCACGCTGGCTGGTATTGAATGCTAAATAATATATGGGTCTTTGTCACTTGTCTCACCTCATAATACCCGCCTCCGTGCACTCCTGTGATGGCTCCCTGCATGGTCAGCGATCTGCCGGCCTCGTCTTCTGCGTAGCCGCCGACCGGACCGCCGACAACAATGAACTTCTCGCCGATGCCGCCGACAGCTCCACCACCGAGGCTGCTGTTGCCAGCCAGTCCGATTGGGGCGCCGAGATTTCTACGATTTCTGTCGCTCTGACTGCCTGCGAACCAGTTTTGGAGACAAAATGGAAAATAAAATTGTGTGAAAGGCAGATAAGAGAGAGAGAAAGCAACGGAGAGGAGATGGGAGAAAGAGTGATGAGAGGGGGAGAAAGAGTGATGAAGGGGAAAGAGGGGAAGAAAGAGTGATGAGAGGGGGAGAAAGAGTGATGAGAGGGGGAGAAAGAGTGATGAGACGGGAGAAAGAGTGATGTGAGGGGAGAAAGAGTGATAAGAGGGGAGAAAGAGTGATGAGACGGGAGAAAGAGTGATGAGACGGGAGAAAGAGTGATGTGAGGGGAGAAAGAGTGATGAGAGGGGGAGAAAGAGTGATGAGACGGGAGAAAGAGTGATGTGAGGGGAGAAAGAGTGATGTGAGGGGAGAAAGAGTGATAAGAGGGGAGAAAGAGTGATGAGAGGGGAGAAAGAGTGATAAGAGAGGGAGAAAGAGTGATGAGAGGGGAGAAAGAGTGATGAGAGAGGGAGAAACTGTGATGAGAGGGGAGAAAGAGTGATGAAGGGGAAAGAGGGGAAGAAAGAGTGATGAGTGGGGGAGAAAGAGTGATGAGAGGGGGAGAAAGAGTGATGAGACGGGAGAAAGAGTGATGTGAGGGGAGAAAGAGTGATAAGAGGGGAGAAGATTGAAGGATGAAGATTACAAAGAGATTTGGTGGTAAAATGAGAGAATGACAAAGGCAAGTCGAAACGAAATCTGAAACGATTTATCCCATTTTTATCATCTCCCTTCATCAGAGGATGTTGATGGGGAGAGATCAAGTCGCTGATCACGCAGGTGATAAACAGCAAACCGTTCTCTCAACTGCGCACTTTCATGGCAAAGTTCCTCAATGAAACAATACCCATTGCCTGAGACACTGCCATCGACTATTGGTTAAACTCCACAACTTTTAAGCTAAAACGGTTGATGGAAGCGGTGGCACTGCGAACTGGGCTTGCTGCAGGTCTCGCTAGCAGGGTAGCTTTTTTCAATTTTTGTGCGCGAAAGTGCAACCTGGATAGCTAGGCTTTCAGCGGGGAGATGGCCTCTTAGCTGCTGCTGCTGCTGCTGCTGCTAATGCTAGCGTGAGAGTGGAATCAGAATCAGACTTCTGTATTTTTCAGATCCATCAGTCATCGAGCTGAACCAGTCTCTCAGTGTGCCCTGATTCCACTGGCTTATCTCCCTCTCACCCTGTGTGTCTGTTCCCCTCAACTGGCTTATCTCCCTCTCACTTGTGTGTCTGTTCCCCTCAACTGGCTTATCTCCCTCTCACATGTGTGTCTGTTCCCCTCAACTGGCTTATCTCCCTCTCACCTGTGTGTCTGTTCCCCTCAACTGGCTTATCTCCCTCTCACCTGTGTGTCTGTTCCCCTCAACTGGCTTATCTCCCTCTCACCTGTGTGTCTGTTCCCCTCAACTGGCTTATCTCCCTCTCACATGTGTGTCTGTTCCCCTCAACTGGCTTATCTCCCTCTCACCTTTGTGTCTGTTCCCCTCAACTGGCTTATCTCCCTCTCACCTGTGTGTCTGTTCCCCTCAACTGGCTTATCTCCCTCTCACCTTTGTGTCTGTTCCCCTCAACTGGCTTATCTCCCTCTCACCTGTGTGTCTGTTCCCCTCAACTGGCTTATCTCCCTCTCACATGTGTGTCTGTTCCCCTCAACTGGCTTATCTCCCTCTCACCTGTGTGTCTGTTCCCTTCAACTGGCTTATCTCCCTCTCACCTGTGTGTCTGTTCCCCTCAACTGGCTTATCTCCCTCTCACCTTTGTGTCTGTTCCCCTCAACTGGCTTATCTCCCTCTCACCTGTGTGTCTGTTCCCCTCAACTGGCTTATCTCCCTCTCACCTTTGTGTCTGTTCCCCTCAACTGGCTTATCTCCCTCTCACCTGTGTGTCTGTTCCCCTCAACTGGCTTATCTCCCTCTCACCTTTGTGTCTGTTCCCCTCAACTGGCTTATCTCCCTCTCACCTGTGTGTCTGTTCCCCTCAACTGGCTTATCTCCCTCTCACATGTGTGTCTGTTCCCCTCAACTGGCTTATCTCCCTCTCACATGTGTGTCTGTTCCCCTCAACTGGCTTATCTCCCTCTCACCTGTGTGTCTGTTCCCCTCAACTGGCTTATCTCCCTCTCACCTGTGTGTCTGTTCCCCTCAACTGGCTTATCTCCCTCTCACCTTTGTGTCTGTTCCCCTCAACTGGCTTATCTCCCTCTCACCTGTGTGTCTGTTCCCCTCAACTGGCTTATCTCCCTCTCACATGTGTGTCTGTTCCCCTCAACTGGCTTATCTCCCTCTCACCTGTGTGTCTGTTCCCCTCAACTGGCTTATCTCCCTCTCACCTGTGTGTCTGTTCCCCTCAACTGGCTTATCTCCCTCTCACCTTTGTGTCTGTTCCCCTCAACTGGCTTATCTCCCTCTCACCTGTGTGTCTGTTCCCCTCAACTGGCTTATCTCCCTCTCACCTGTGTGTCTGTTCCCCTCAACTGGCTTATCTCCCTCTCACCTTTGTGTCTGTTCCCCTCAACTGGCTTATCTCCCTCTCACCTGTGTGTCTGTTCCCCTCAACTGGCTTATCTCCCTCTCACCTGTGTGTCTGTTCCCCTCAACTGGCTTATCTCCCTCTCACCTGTGTGTCTGTTCCCCTGAACTGGCTTATCTCCCTCTCACCCTGTGTGTCTGTTCCCTTGAACTGGCTTATCTCCCTCTCACCCTAGTTTTCTCCGCCTCAAACCTTGCTTATGTCCCTCATCCTCAATCTTTTTTGAGGTTTGTAGAGCCAAACCTAATTGATTTTCTTTTAGGCGATTTTTCTGAAAATTCCACTTCTTTGTCCTTGCAGACATTCCACACGCACTCCAAAAATTACGTTCGCAATAAGAGAAATCGATAGGAGAAATTTTTTAAACTAACTGCGCGATATGAAATTGAAATGTGTTGAACTGTTGCAATAATAAACATTGCTAGGGATATTTTCAAGTTGTTTACATCAACGGGCGATTCATTTTTTCCATGGCTGTGAAATACAGCGGTGAAGATAAAACAAGGATTTCTCGGAGATTCTAGTTTAAAGTGAACCCGGGCGATCCTTTGTGCTTGAAAGGAACATTGGGTATAGGATTTGTGAAGAAATTGATTTCACAGCCCTGAAGTCCGGTAGAAAATGATAGAGGGCGATAAATAATGTCAAATTATATCCATCCGGGTGTGTCACCAATTTCTTTATGTCAAGGAATGTCTCGCTATGTCTTGGACATTTACATATGTGACAGGAAATGCATGGCAATCACTACCAGAAAACGTCAAGGTATGTTACAGAATGAAAGGAGCGTTACTGTAGAGGATGGAATGTATGAGATCTTTGTTAATTGACACTGTTTAGAGTTTAAGCTTGATGTTATGTCAGAGAGTTACTATTGAGTTCTTAAGATCCCGATGCAGATTTGAATGGTCGGGAATGTCACAGAATGGTATGGAATGCCAGAAAATGGTATGGAATGTCATAGAATGGTATGGAATGTCATAGAATGGTAGGGAATGTCATAGAATGGCAGGGAATGTCATAGAATGATATGGAATGTCATAGAATGGTATGGAATGTCACAGAACGGCAGGGAATGTCATAGAATGGCAGGGAATGTCATTGAAAGTCAGGGAATGTCATAGAATGGTAGGTAATGTCATAGAATGTCAGGGAATGTCATAGAATAGTAGGGAATGTCAGGTAATGTCATGGAATGTCAGGTAATGTCATAGAATGTCATGGAATGTCATAGAATGGTAGGGAATGTCACAGAATGGCAGGGAATGTCATAGAATGACACGGATTGTCATAGAATGGCACGGATCGTCATAGAATGGTAGGGGATGTCATTGAAAGTCAGGGAATGTCATTGAAAGTCAGGGAATGTCATAGAATGGTAGGTAATGTCATAGAATGTCAGGGAATGTCATAGAATAGTAGGGAATGTCATAGAATGTCATGGAATGTCAGGTAATGTCATAGAATGTCAGGGAATGTCATAGAATGGTAGGGAATGTCACAGAATGGCAGGGAATATCATAGAATGACACGGATTGTCATAGAATGGTATGGGATGTCATAGAATGTCATAGAATGTCAGGTAATGTCATAGAATGTCAGGTAATGTCATATAATGGCAGGGAATGTCATAGAACTGCAGGGAATATGATAGAATGGCAGGCTATATGATAAAAGCCAGGAAATATTATAGAACAATCTATGTTTACTCAGCAATTTTTATGTCCTACTCCCAATCGGCTAGAACGATTGAGTCACAAACTGGGGTATCGCATTGCAACAGAATAAGTATTCTCAAAGCAACACAATTTCGAGTAGATCACTGATCCCTGGTCTCCAGACAGCACCTGTTGCCACCTAGGTTAGCTAATTCCCTGTCAGTTAGCTGGACCAACTCACTGCTTTATTCCCCGGGACAAAGTGCCTCATTGATCCGCTATTGTCACACACTTACCACTGAATATTTTTAAATATATTCTCACTTGGCTATTGGTTGGACTCACTGAGTGTATGGGATTAGCATCACAGGGACTGGTATGGAGGCAGCAACAATGGACTCTGAATGGGATTTCAGCTGGGGAATACTGTAGCGTGACAAAAAACTCGAGGAAATTTTTTACAAAATCCCTGCTCACTGCAGGTTGCGAAGCTATGACGGATATGCAGTTATAGAGTCTATAGAATCCTAGAATTGCTCAAATATGATGTTTGCTCCGACTCGACTATCAATTATACACTTTTAACAGAGCTGTTGAAAACTGGCTTTTTGGAATAAATAGGGCCTTCTTGCCTTGGTGGACCCCCTCTTCGGATTGGCTGTTCTCACCTTTATCTACCTCTTAATTTTCGTTTCTCTTTTGAATTATTCATGTCTACCTCTCACCCTCCTTGTCTAACTCTCACCCTCCTTGTCTATCTCTCACCCTCCTTTTCTACCTCTCACCCTCACTAATCAACCTGTCACCGTCCTTATCTACCTGTCACCGTCCTTATCTACCTGTCACCCTCCTTTTCTACCTCTCACCCTCACTTATCAACCTGTCACCGTCCTTATCTACCTGTCACCCTCCTTTTCTACCTCTCACCCTCACTTATCAACCTGTCACCGTCCTTATCTACCTGTCACCGTCCTTATCTACCTGTCACCGTCCTTATCTACCTGTCACCTTTCCCACCTGTCTCCCTGACCCTTCTTATTTGTCTGAATTAGTCTAGTCATGCCGAGTTTCTCACCCCTGATTCGTCTGCGGCAGGACAGCAGGGCGAAGGCTACCAGCAGCATGAGGACAAAAGCCACGGTCACCGCAATCAGGCTGCCAGCGATGACCACCATGCTGTCGCTGCTGTCGCTGCTAACACCGACGCGACCGCCACCGCTGCCGCCAGCGCCATCGCCGCCACCGGCGACTCCGCCGCCGAATCCGCCGCTCTCCGAATGCGCTCGACTGCCGAAGTCGCCGCTGGCGGAATCGACACCGAGGCGCGTCGATTGGCGAAACACAATGCGCAAAGTCTGAACGGACTCGAGCGGCGGGTGTCCGCCGTCCCGAACTGTGACGGTGAGCACCGGTGGCCGCGCCAAGATGGCCTGAGTCAGGGGCTGCACCAGGCTGATCAGCCCGCTGTCTGGGTCCACATGGAAGGGTCCAGCGTAGGCGGTGGATGAGCTCGTCGATGTTGACGATGGTGCGGTGATGTAGTAAAATAGTCGACCATTGCCATCAGCGTCAGCGTCTTCAGCAACGAGGCGGCCGAGCTGGGCGGACAGCGGCGCGCCAGTCGGCACGACCAGGGTTCGATTCGCGCTAGACGGGAACAGGAATCTGGGCCGGCAGTCGTTAACGTCGTCCAGATCGATGATGACGGTGGCGCTAGCGCTTCGAACTGCTGACGGATGCGGAGGCGAGTCGGATACGACTACGGCAAGTTCGTAGCGCTCCTTGGTCTCGCGGTCCAGACGGTCCGAGACTGTGATTCGGCCGTCCGAGTGAACTCGAAACGGCAACCGGAGCGCCGCCGTGTTGCTATGCGATGACGATGCCAGTCGGTAGGTTAGGAGAGCGTTCGGTCCTTCGTCTGCATCGGTTGCGTTTAACTGACCGATCAGGTGGCCTGGGAAAGTGTATCGGTTGCGCTTCTATGGTTATTTCAAAAATGCCTGGGTTCTTAGGCGTTTCAGGTGATACTTATTAAATAACAGGGAATAGTTACCAGTTAAATCCATAGGAACGAGGATTAGGAATTAGAACTGAAAATGACCCACCAGTGATACAAGAAAAACGGATTCTGTATAACTTTGCTTCACGGGACTTGCTTTACCAAATATTTGGCCCATTTGCTAACTAAAAGGACACACTTCATCATTAGGAGAGCAGTCCTGATTAAGCCTGCGTGCTCTGAGTGCTCATCGTGCAAGAGGATTCTTCAAATTACACCGGCGTGTGTCAGCCAGTCTACAGCTAGAGTCCAGTCACGCAAACACTATCAGTGCTCAGCGAAGCATGGCTAATGCTAAGCAATTTAAATTTCCAAGGTAATAATGCTTGCCGAGCACCATAATCTGATTTCTAACAAAAATGAACAGATTTGAAAAAAAATTGTCGCTAACTGATTGCTTAGCATTTGGGGGTGCAAATGAGTTCCGAGATGAACATGAAACCCGTTTAGCATTTCAGCACAGTGCTCACCAATGGTTGCATTTTCTAGAACTCGGAACGCAAAGTAGCCCTGAATAACTGGATGATGATCGTTGTCATCCTTGACACGGACAATGACCCGGGCGCTGCCAGTGAGTGCCGGTAGGCCGTGATCAACAGCCAGTGCAGTGAACTCCAGCTGCGGGCGCGACTCTCTGTCCAGGCGCTCTCGCAGGCTCACCCGGCCGTCCGGAGTGACATCGAACGTGTTGGTGCCATTCAGTCTGTACGCCAGGCGAGCGTTCGCTCCGTAGTCTTTGTCACTGGCGCGCAGTACAAAGACCTCAGTGCCAACGCGAGTCCTCTCGTTAACGTTGAAGTGAAAGTGCTGCATAACAAACTCCGGCGCGTGATCGTTGACGTCCTCGATGTCGACGTGAACCGTACGGCTGACTGTATTGGACGGCCGGCCCATGTCCGCACACTGGATGACGGCGCTCACTGGTCGACTGTGAATGCCGTCGGCTTCTCGATCCAAAGAGCGGACCGTGGCCAGCTGATACAGCACGGGGTCCGCAGGGCCGAGTGGCTGACCAGCCGACCCGGATGCGGCAGAGACGGCCGAACCGGAAGATGACGGCTCCGAGGAGTCAAGGGGCTCCAGCGAGAACATGTCGCGACCGCGGGTCAGTTCACAATGCACCTGCAATGGTTGATTTTATCCTGTTCAGATGTACATTCGGTAGCATACTCGTAGTTTGTTTTCCGCTGTGCAGTCATTGGATTGTATTCGTTTTACTAATTATTCGTATTATAATTAGCCTGTGAACTCTCGACCTATCGGTGAGAAGTCTCTAAGTCTCTGGGCCCGCTGGACAAAACGCTACAAGTTCATTGCATAGGATACATTCATCGATGCTGAAGCAACTTGTTACCCACCCTGCCATTGTCTCCGGAGTCCTTGTCAGCCACAGTAACGATTGTGACAGTTCGCGGCGAGCTAAGGTTCTCCGACACGCTGACAGTGTCCGGATTGACGCTGATGCTTGGCCGTTCGTCGTTGACATCCTCGACCCGGATGACAATCTGCGTGGCGCCCTGTCTTCTTGCGGCCGGGCTCTGGTCCTCGGCCACCACCTTGAAGCTGTGCTGCCTGGCTTGCTCGTAGTCGAGACTGCCGATGAGGCGTAGAACTCCAGTGGCCGAGTCCACCGCGAATAGGCCGTGGATTCGACGCTGTGCAAAGCTCGGTATCGAGTAAGTCAGCTTGGCATTCAAGCCGGCGTCACGGTCAGTCGCTTTCACCTGCAGGATCTGGTGAAATGGGGAGTAGATATGCCCTGAGACTCCCTAAGAGTTTTCCTATCTGCAAAAGGTCCCACGCTAAGCTCGATTCCACGGCGAGGCCACATAATTTTGTGAAATTTTTAATTCCTGAAAATATTGTTATTACGAGTACGAACCGGCTTCTGGCTTCGCCTTCTACCATAGACTATGGACTCTTCTTGAATAAATAACTTCTAGCTGCCAATGGAAAGAATCAGCGGCCCAGCGCTAGACAGCGATTGTTTTGCGAGCACCAGCCATGCTCTGACACTCCTGAAGCTCTGACACTAGTCGTCTTGTTTCTTGATCATAATTAAACTCCAAGACTGTGTGGGAAGCAACAAAAATGCATTCAACTTTTAAACTGGAATTGTTATTAAAAACTAGCTCAGGCAAATAAACAACACTCGGTTAAATTTTCCCTCACTTTAGCTTTGATTGAAAGCTTTCGATAGGGCATTGTGCTGCGTGATTTCCGGCGAAGCCACTTCAAGCTAGGTGGTGACTTCGTCACTAGAAGCACTTTAAATAGCCGCAACTTCCGCTGCCGCAAATTGACTCTTAACTCAGGACTGCAGTGATGTGTCGCCATCACGGTATTTTTAACTGACAGATTCATTGCGACAATGTTCGGCTTTGGGTCTTATTCGAAAGGCACGATTTGGGAATCAAGTTAAGAAAGATTTTACGATCATTGGTTCCAGGTCAGATTCATAAATTATTAACTAGCATCCTGGCTAGTGTTAGAATATGAGACTCTGGATTTCTTTCAAAGAGTTCGGTAAAAATTACTCTCGACATGCCGAGGACTTAGTCACGGCTTGGTAATCTGATCCGATAATAAATATTCTAGACTTGGATTAATCACCTGACTCCTTACCCTTTATCCTCTTAGTCTGTCTCAAAACGATCTCTAAACATGAAATTTGACACCGTCTCATACAATTTTATTTTCTTTTTGTCAGCTTCTCGACAATGACCTTCTGTGGCCTTGGAGGGGAAGGTTAAGCGATTATAGGCAGGCTTTAGAGCCAGGTCTAAGCCTTTAAAAGGTACTTTGTTTCCAAAACTTTGGAGCATGCGACTGATATCAACAGGTTAGATTGGCATTTTTCTATTGTGGAATTTTTAACAATGCGTCGTGCTTGACCCAGCATGCCACTCTTGCTGGTGGTGTACAATCAAACGTTATTTGGAATGAATTGGGTTTGAGCTTTTGCCGTTTAGTTTCTGGTTTGTGAAGTTTGTGGTTTGTAAAGTTTGTGGTTTTTGAAGTTTGTGGTTTGTGAAGTTTCTGGTTTGTGAATTTAGTTTGTGAAGTTTCTAGTTTTTTACGTCGATTCTATACTACGTTGCTGTTGTGAGCAGTTTTTAAAGAAAAATTCACTTTGAGAACTGTCAAAGTTAGTGTATTGTGTAAATTTAATTTGAATAAAATCCTTATGACACTGCCAGACCAATTTTGCTCGCCACTAAATTCAGGCGTTCCTCAGTAACGCACCTCACTGCCAACTGGCAGATTTTCCCGAACAGTTTTTGAGTACTTTCGATGCTCGAACACCGGATATTCGTCGTTCTCGTCGGCTACAAGGACACGGACGCGGACGGTGCCGTTCAGCGGTGGATTGCCGCCATCGGAGGCCATCAGGGTGAATTCGTAGGAGTCGCGGCTTTCCCTGTCCAACGGCTGCCTCAGTACAAGTCGCAACGATTGGGCGTTTATGTTCGGATCGGCCATGGAAGACAGAGAAAGCGACGAAGACAGCGAAGACGAAGCGTCCGGGCCGCTGTACTCCAGCTCAAATTCTGGCGGTTGCGGCGGCAGGATTTCGTAGCGCTGCACGCCGAAGCGAATCGAGTCGGCATCTTCGGCCAGGGGTAGCGCGCGAGATTCACCAGGTGAGGCGGCTTCGCTAAACTCGCGAGTCACCTCAAGTGAGCTCCAGCGTGGCGCATTGTCGTTGATGTCATTGATCGTCACGGCCAGACGGATGATGTAGGAGAACTCTTTGTCGGATTGAACCTGCAGGTTAGCCAGGTTGTGTGGTTTAACAAGTTTTAGGAGGCTGAATTTCAAGGGACATTGGATTTTAGGTGATGGGCGGGTAGGGCAGTTGGGGTGTGAGGTAGTTTGTGCTTCGGGCGGTGGTGTGACATGGTGTGTGCTTTCCAGAGCCTGGATTGTTAACTGGCGCCATCGGGGATTTGGGATTTGGGCCAAAACAACGCCAAAGGCAGGAGCGCCGCAACCAACCTGCAGGGTGATGCGGCACTGAGCAGCTCGATCGCAGCAGGCTCCTGGCACCTCCTGGCAGAGGCGGTCCCGGTCAAGCCGGCGCGCCGTGGACAGCAGGCCGGTGGTGCGGTGCACCTTGAAGTAGCGCTCTGTTCCCGACGGTGCCGCGTTGAAGATCTGTCATCAAGAAATTTAAGGGTTATCCTTGCTGATGACACGCCCATTTTTAGGCTACAGGTACAATTTGCGCCCATGAGGACCAAATCAAAACTGATTGTCCACAGAGGAGTCAGCGGAGTGTACCACATTGTCTCTAGCTAGCTGGCTGCAAGTTAACAGTCACCAAATGATGCCCACAGCCCCTGCAAATATAGTTTTGAGCTAAATTCGCACCTGGAACTCAGTTCGTACGTAGGCAGGCAGCTGATGTCCCCGGCTTGCCAACAGGTTTCCAAGGTCTACAATGTCCCGATCCGATGGCAGCTCCTCGTCCAAGGTGCGGTCGCATTCTACCGAGGTGGAGGCGGACGCGGCTCCGGGCGCGAGGCAGACGGCAAGGAGAAACAGCGGCAGCTGCAGCCGGCGCAGCAACTGCAGCAGCAGCAGCGCCTGATCTGGCATCCTGTGAGCCGGTCGGCGCCGTTTCGTCAACAGCGCCGTGTCAGTCAGTGCGGCCTGTGCCAAATCGCCAAACGGGGACAGTCTGTCGGAGTTGTCTTTTATCAAGACTCTTGGCTTCTTATTTTCTACTTCTAAGATGAACAAGCCAGCCAATCCCCGACTGCGGCATCACCCCACCCCCACGTTTCCCCTCGGCCTATCCTTGCGGGGATATTTCAGACTAGGGGGGAGTTTTTTGGGGCGACGAGTCAAGCCTTAGCCTTGGCTTTCCCTTCCAGACTGTCGCCGTGTCGTCTCGAATTGCATCTGCATCCGCTTCGATAAAACTTCGCCTAGGATGGAGGGGATATGATGGAGGCTAACCGAGGGGTCACGTGATCGACTCTGGGATATTATCCCCGCTGGCTATTTTAGAAGGCTGCATGATCGCTGCTCAGTCAAGCGGTTATTGGCTAACCCCGCAAAAGTGGCTCTTGACCCGGCGTATGTCAGGGGCCTCGGTCGCCACTTTTCATCTGACCAGCTAAACACAGCAGATCTCAGAGCTTCCTAGAAATAATCTCTAGATTGTAATTAATCGAAAACAAGCAAATCTGTTTTCTTTGCAAAGTGGTGAAAGATACGTCTCTATACCTCTATCCCCAGACTAGTAGATTAGCCATCCTATTTATTTTCAAGGACAAGATAATATTGGAACATTTAAAAACAAGGCAGAAAAACACCGTCTTAATCCGTGCAGTTCAGACTTTACCCCTGATTGACATCTAACCGAAAAATCTACACGCTATTTTTGCTTAGCTTTGGCGTCATAAATTTAGAAGAGAAACTGAGAGAAGAACTTACAACAAATCGACTTTCGCTTTCTTCGATCCATAATTTTCTTCTGGAAAGCTGAAGAGAATTGTTAATTAACAGAGCTTGGGTTCCTATAGGTTGGTGGGGCCGTGCTTTCTCCCACCTCAAACTCAAAGGTTTGACTCGTTGATAGCTGCGCGGTTTGAAGTGGATTTGAATTGCGGACCGCACAAACAGTTCCTTGTGCTGTTCCGCAGCAATTCATGCGATCCACTTGGCACAGTTTAAAGACTCTCAGGATCTGGCGGGCAGTACCTACAACTCGCTTGTAACGACTTCCCCAGTTTGGGAGGAAAAACAACCTTATTTTTTTTCTTTAGCCTAGGGAAGAATTTGATCCTAGCGAGAAATTTTGACAAAAAATCTTTAGTTGCCACATCTGTGTTGGCAAACACGGCGGGAGTGAGATTTCGATTAATTTTTTTCCTGTCAGTTTGGGAGTCACACGAGCCGCTTCAAGGGGCGCGGGTATTGGTGAATTGCGATAGTCTCGGAGGCAAACAAAACTCTCTTGTCTTGTCCAGCCAATTTATCTAACCTTTGTCAAGGAAAAACCTACCTTTGTAAAATTCTTCAAGTGACTCAATGAGCAAACAAGAGTGTTATGACCGCAGGGGTGTCAGTAATGGTGTCAATAGGTATGTCAGCAGCGGTGTCAGTAATGGTGTCTCTGGAGCGGTGTCAATAGGTATCGCAGCAAGGGTGTCAGTAATGGTGTCTCTGGAGCGGTGTCAATAGGTATGTCAGCAGGGGTGTCAGTAAGGGTGTCTCTGGAGCGGTGTCAATAGGTATGTCAGCAGGGGTGTCAGTAAGGGTGTCTCTGGAGCGGTGTCAATAGGCATGTCAGCAGGGGGTGTCAAGTAATAGTGTCAATAGGTATGTCAGTAGGGGTGTCATTAGGTTTGTCAGAACCGATGTAAGCATCAGCGTCAGTAATTATTGTCAGCAGGGATGTCAGCCGGTGTGTCAGCGAGTGTGTCGTCAGCAGCGACATCAACTGGTGTGTGAGTTTGTGACAGAAAGCTTTGGGAAGAGTACCAGCGAATTACTTTGAATGTGAGGATTGGTACCAAAAATCTTCTCAATCATGATGGATGTCAGAAGGTTCTGTCTGCTCGAAGCTCAGAAAAGTACACACGTCAGCGGCGGTGTCAGGGGGTGTCCAACCAAAAGCAATATCAGTTAGATGTCCCAACTGTGGGATTATAGGACTTTATTGTGCTAAATAATTCCCAGATTTCCCAGTAAAAAAGCAACTTGAAAGAGGCCCGTTAATAGGCCCAGGTCGATTTTTCGACCAATTTCTCTCTGGCTAGAGCCGCATTCGATACAACAATATCTCATCTCTTTGAACTGACAATGGCACACTGCAGATGCTGGAATGCTATTTTACAGACTCATTCTCCACCCTTTCATTAACCAGCTGAGCTCGAGCATTCACTGCTCAATCTTCCTTGAAGAAATTTTGCTCTTTTTGAGTTTGGGGGTTGCATTTGCCGGCCTAAATCCCCTCCGCCTACGCCAGCCCAGATAATGGCTTAGCAACAATAAGGGGCAAGAAATTACAGGGCTCCCATACTCCGACCATGCTCAACTTTTGAGTAGGCAAACTACAAAGCCATGAGAAAAATGTGAGCTACACAAATAATAATTTATAAAGGTTTCGCAACAGGAAAAAACATAATGCTCGTAGCAAGCAAAAATGTTGCTAACTAATGTTCCTGTTGTCATTCTGCTCTTTTTGCGAAAGCAATAAAAAGTATACTCACCATTCGGCTGATGGTCGGTGTCTAAAGTATTTTAATGCGAGTCGGCTATTCCAGATGACAACAGCCACTAGATACTAGAGACCTATTCAGTGATATGCTGAGCATTTCATTTAGTCCACTTTGTTATATAATGTAAAAACCAAACAGGATAAGCCAGCCAATCAGAACTGTACTTGGTCTGAATGCGGAGCTAGCCCTACCTCATAGCCTCTAGTCACCCTCCATGCTCAAAGTTATGCTCCATTTTTTTCAACTATTTAGCTGACAAAATGGCAGACCCAGGCACTGGTCTGTGAGGGTGGGGTAGGTTTGGTGAGTGTGAATAATAACCTCAAGCATCGATGGCTATGATGCGGCTCCATCTTTTATTGGGATATTTAAATGTATATACGCTCGTAGATGAGCAGCAAAATATTTTTCATCTTCTGCCTGAGTGCCTGCTGGATAGAAAAATAGAGAAAGATAGCTAGATAGAGTCAAGTGACAGATATGCGAGGTTTCAAAGGCCTAGCCTGAGACAGGGTTACTAAAATCAATTTCAGTTGCATTTTTTTGTAAATAATGAGCAGCTTAGATGAGCATACCTCTCTGATGGCGTATTTTTGAGTTAGTCTTCGTTTTTTGCTTCGGTCGTCTTTTTATTAAAAATGTCCTGAAAACTTTGATCTGTTTCTCTGCAGTATCAACCCTTTCTATCTAATCTATACCTCTCTATCTAATCTACCTGTCTATCTAATCTACCTGTCTATCTAATTTAATCTAATCTACCTGTCTATCTAATCTACCTGTCTATCTAATCTGCCTGTCTATCTAATTTAATCTAATCTACCTCTCAATCTAATCTACCTGTCTATCTAATCTACCTGTCTATCTAATCTGCCTGTCTATCTAATTTAATCTAATCTACCTGTCTATCTAATCTACCTGTCTATCTAATCTGCCTGTCTATCTAATTTAATCTAATCTACCTCTCAATCTAATCTACCTGTCTATCTAATCTAATCTACCTCTCAATCTAATATACCTGTCTATCTAATCTAATCTATCTACCTCTCTATCTAATCTACCTCTCTATCTAATCTACCTCTCTATCTAATCTACCTCTCTCATCTATCTAATCTACCTTTCTCATCTATCTAATCTACCTCTCTCATCTATCTAATCTACCTTTCTCATCTATCTAATCTACCTCTCTCATCTATCTAATCTACCTCTCTCATCTATCTAATCTACCTTTCTCATCTATCTAATCTACCTCTCTCATCTATCTAATCTACCTCTCTCATCTATCTAATCTACCTCTCTCATCTATCTAATCTACCTCTCTCATCTATCTAATCTACCTCTCATCTATCTAATCTACCTCTCTCATCTATCGAATCTACCTCTCTCATCTATCTAATCTACCTCTCTCATCTATCGAATCTACCTCTCTCATCTATCTAATCTACCTCGCATCTATCTAATCTACCTCTCTCATCTATCGAATCTACCTCTCATCTATCTAATCTACCTCTCTCATCTATCGAATCTACCTCTCTCATCTATCTAATCTACCTCTCATCTATCTAATCTACCTCTCTCATCTATCGAATCTACCTCTCTCATCTATCTAATCTACCTCTCTCATCTATCGAATCTACCTCTCTCATCTATCTAATCTACCTCGCATCTATCTAATCTACCTCTCTCATCTATCGAATCTACCTCTCATCTATCTAATCTACCTCTCTCATCTATCGAATCTACCTCTCTCATCTATCTAATCTACCTCTCATCTATCTAATCTACCTCTCTCATCTATCGAATCTACCTCTCTCATCTATCTAATCTACCTCTCATCTATCTAATCTACCTCTCTCATCTATCTAATCTACCTCTCTCATCTATCTAATCTACCTCGCATCTATCTAATCTACCTCTCTCATCTATCGAATCTACCTCTCTCATCTATCTAATCTACCTCTCTCATCTATCTAATCTACCTCTCTCATCTATCTAATCTACCTCTCTCATCTATCTAATCTACCTTTCTCATCTATCTAATCTACCTCTCTCATCTATCTAATCTACCTCTCTCATCTATCTAATCTACCTCTCTCATCTATCTAATCTACCTCTCATCTATCTAATCTACCTCTCTCATCTATCGAATCTACCTCTCTCATCTATCTAATCTACCTTTCTCATCTATCTAATCTACCTCTCTCATCTATCTAATCTACCTCTCTTATCTATCTAATCTACCTCTCTCATCTATCGAATCTACCTCTCTCATCTATCGAATCTACCTCTCTCATCTATCTAATCTACCTCTCTCATCTATCGAATCTACCTCTCTCATCTATCTAATCTACCTCTCATCTATCTAATCTACCTCTCTCATCTATCTAATCTACCTCTCTCATCTATCGAATCTACCTCTCTCATCTATCTAATCTACCTCGCATCTATCTAATCTACCTCTCTCATCTATCTAATCTACCTCTCTCATCTATCGAATCTACCTCTCTCATCTATCGAATCTACCTCTCTCATCTATCTAATCTACCTCTCTCATCTATCTAATCTACCTTTCTCATCTATCTAATCTACCTCTCTCATCTATCTAATCTACCTCTCTCATCTATCTAATCTACCTCTCTCATCTATCTAATCTACCTCTCATCTATCTAATCTACCTCTCTCATCTATCGAATCTACCTCTCTCATCTATCGAATCTACCTCTCTCATCTATCTAATCTACCTCTCATCTATCTAATCTACCTCTCATCTATCTAATCTACCTCTCTCATCTATCTAATCTACCTCTCTCATCTATCTAATCTACCTCTCTCATCTATCTAATCTACCTCTCTCATCTATCTAATCTACCTTTCTCATCTATCTAATCTACCTCTCTCATCTATCTAATCTACCTTTCTCATCTATCTAATCTACCTCTCTCATCTATCTAATCTACCTCTCTCATCTATCTAATCTACCTCTCTCATCTATCTAATCTACCTCTCATCTATCTAATCTACCTCTCTCATCTATCGAATCTACCTCTCTCATCTATCTAATCTACCTTTCTCATCTATCTAATCTACCTCTCTCATCTATCTAATCTACCTCTCTCATCTATCTAATCTACCTCTCTCATCTATCTAATCTACCTCTCATCTATCTAATCTACCTCTCTCATCTATCGAATCTACCTCTCTCATCTATCGAATCTACCTCTCTCATCTATCTAATCTACCTCTCTCATCTATCGAATCTACCTCTCTCATCTATCTAATCTACCTCTCTCATCTATCGAATCTACCTCTCTCATCTATCTAATCTACCTCTCTCATCTATCTAATCTACCTCGCATCTATCTAATCTACCTCTCTCATCTATCGAATCTACCTCTCTCATCTATCTAATCTACCTCTCTCATCTATCTAATCTACCTCTCTCATCTATCTAATCTACCTCTCTCATCTATCTAATCTACCTTTCTCATCTATCTAATCTACCTCTCTCATCTATCTAATCTACCTCTCTCATCTATCTAATCTACCTCTCTCATCTATCTAATCTACCTCTCATCTATCTAATCTACCTCTCTCATCTATCGAATCTACCTCTCTCATCTATCGAATCTACCTCTCTCATCTATCTAATCTACCTCTCATCTATCTAATCTACCTCTCTCATCTATCTAATCTACCTCTCTCATCTATCTAATCTACCTCTCTCATCTATCTAATCTACCTCTCTCATCTATCTAATCTACCTCTCTTATCTATCTAATCTACCTCTTTCATCTATCTAATCTACCTCTCTCATCTATCTAATCTACCTCTCTCATCTATCTAATCTACCTGTCTCTATCCAATCAATGAGCTTATTGTCGCTAATCTACTAAATTATCTATATTATCTGCTCAATTGTTCTACTCAATGTTATCTAATCTAAGCTAATCAAATGCCTTTGTTCATTATATTATTCTCCACTAGCCCCTAATCCATTCCTAGCTACATCTATACTCCAAAAAAGTTAAGTGTAACTGAAAATGGACTTGCAGCTATAGACAATGTAAGCTGTGGGACGTACAGCTGATGTCAGTTGCAGGTTTGCTAGTCGTGATGCGGGCAGGCCGCTTAAAAAAACAGCAGCCAGTATGTGGCAGCCAGTATGTGGCAGCCAGTATGTGGCAGCCAGTATGTGGCAGCCAGTATGTGGCAGCCAGTATGTGGCTGCTGTTTGATACGCTAACGTGGGGACAAAAGGCAGTTTTGGGGATAGCGGGATTGGTTTTGAGTTGGGGAATAATTATGGAATTATCAGACCTCATGACTGACGGGGTTGGTGGCTCCTGTTGGCCACAACTGATCTCTTTAAGTGACAAGCTAGAACTGCTCACAGTAATACACATTCAAGTGTATTTGCGGATAATTTAGGGATAATAAATTTCTATAATATGGGCTTTTAGTTTTAGTCTTTAATTATCCAATGCTTGGTGCCACGCTGTTAAATCAATGACGGGAAGTTTAGCAAAGCCACTAAATTCTGGTATTTAATGTTTCTCTGCCTTCCCGCAGACGCTCAACACAATTGTCATTTAGTATTTTATTAATGGAATTATTGCAATTAGCAAGTGATGACTAACATGTTGATATCGGACTTAATTACTGGAACTCTTATCTTTTAGGAACGCAAAGTTTTTTTTTAATAAGTAGCCTAAAATTCTCAGGTTTGAGCAGAGGACGAAAATGAAATTAATCGAGACTTTAACATCAAAATTTTGGATTCATTTGAGTAGTCTCTTATCCTACTTTGAGCAGCTTCATCACAACTTTAAGCAGTCTCATCTCTACTTTGAGCAGTCTCTAATCCTACTTTGAGCAGTCTCTAATCCTACTTTGAGCAGTCTCTAATCCTACTTTGAGCAGTCTCTAATCCTACTTTGAGCAGTCTCTAATCCTACTTTGAGCAGCATCTTATCCTACTTTGAGCAGTCTCTAATCCTACTTTGAGCAGTCTCTAATCCTACTTTGAGCAGCATCTTATCCTACTTTGAGCAGTATCTAATCCTACTTTGAGCAGTCTCTAATCCTACTTTGAGCAGTCTCTAATCCTACTTTGAGCAGTCTCTAATCCTACTTTGAGCAGTCTCTAATCCTACTTTGAGCAGCATCTTATCCTACTTTGAGCAGTATCTAATCCTACTTTGAGCAGTCTCTAATCCTACTTTGAGCAGTCTCTAATCCTACTTTGAGCAGCATCTTATCCTACTTTGAGCAGTCTCTAATCCTACTTTGAGCAGTCTCTAATCCTACTTTGAGCAGCATCTTATCCTACTTTGAGCAGTCTCTAATCCTACTTTGAGCAGTCTCTAATCCTACTTTGAGCAGTCTCTAATCCTACTTTGAGCAGTCTCTAATCCTACTTTGAGCAGTCTCTAATCCTACTTTGAGCAGTGTCTTATTCTACTTTGAGCAGTATCTAATCCTACGAGCTACTTTGAGCAGTATATAATCCTACTTTGAGCAGCATCTTATCCTACTTTGAGCAGTATCTAATCCTACTTTGAGCAGTCTCTAATCCTACTTTGAGCAGTCTCTAATCCTACTTTGAGCAGCATCTTATGCTACTTTGAGCAGTATCTAAATCCTACGAGCTACTTTGAGCAGTATATAATCCTACTTTGAGCAGCATCTTATCCTACTTTGAGCAGTATCTAATCCTACTTTGAGCAGTCTCTAATCCTACTTTGAGCAGTCTCTAATCCTACTTTGAGCAGCATCTTATGCTACTTTGAGCAGTATCTAATCCTACGAGCTACTTTGAGCAGTATATAATCCTACTTTGAGCAGCATCTTATCCTACTTTGAGCAGTCTCTAATCCTACTTTGAGCAGTCTCTAATCCTACTTTGAGCAGTCTCTAATCCTACTTTGAGCAGTCTCTAATCCTACTTTGAGCAGTGTCTTATTCTACTTTGAGCAGTCTCTAATCCTACTTTGAGCAGCCTCTAATCCTACTTTGAGCAGTCTCTAATCCTACTTTGAGCAGTCTCTAATCCTACTTTGAGCAGTCTCTAATCCTACTTTGAGCAGTATGTAATCCTACTTTGAGCAGCATCTTATCCTAATTTGAGCAGTATCTAATCCTACTTTGAGCAGCATCTAATCCTACTTTGAGCAGCATCTAATCCTACTTTGAGCATTATCTAATCCTACTTTGAGCAGTATCTAATCCTACTTTCAACAGTCTCATGTCTACATTGAGCAATTCTTTCAGTAGTCTCATTTTCCTTTGAACAGTCTTATCTCTAATTTCAGCATTCTCATCTCTAATTTGAGCAGTCTCTACTTTGAAAAGGCTTAGACTAGACTTTACTACGAGTATGATTACTCCCAGTCTGATTTCGACTTTTGAAATGAAGCGACAAAATTTTTCTAAATACCCGTAGTACATAATATAAATCTTGGGTTCTTAGAATCTGCTGTGTCGATAATTTAAAAAAATTCAAATGCGCCTTCAATTAGTTTTATGTAACCTGAAAGTAATCGGAAATGGGATAATCTCTAGGGATTAGAGTCAGAAGAAAGATTTTAACGGTTATAATTGATTTTTACAACCTTTAATTGAATAGCCGATCAAGCTACTCTACTAGTAGTACAATTTTAAGAAAAACGGAACTAAACTGTCGTAGAAATTTCACCGAAGCATGCAACCGCAGTTATTAACAGTAAAAATACAACACTATTTTTCCCCTGGGGATCACGGGTAAAATTTCAAAGACCGCCGACTTTCGCGAAAGTCCACCATCTGAATCAAAATTTTCCGCTCTTTACGAGGAACTTTCAAAACTGTCCGACGTCAGCATCGTCGAAATATTCTGAGATTCTTGTCGACGACGCTGGTGACAAGGACAGCTAACATTGCTCTGAAATACGAGCTAAACTTTTTTCTTCGAATCCATATTGTTAAAAAATGCAAAATATTTACTATTCAGTGATTCCAACAGTCAACGACAGTCGACGTGGTTAGATGATGAATTTTTTAGCAGAAAAATTATGCCTTTTTTGGTGGTTTTTGTCACCAGACACCCGGACGAGAAGCGTTGAATATCTCGACGATGTCAATGTTTCGCGGTTCTGGAAGTTGTTTCATCGGATAGAGCGGAAATTTTTAGCTCGTCTTCAGGATTTTCGTGGCGATCGGTTGAATAATTTCGGAAATACAGAAAAAAGGAAAAATGTTAAGCGACCCTTTGACAAGCTGTGTACATCTGTTTAGTCCATGGACTTGGCAGGCCACCACACGCGCCAAAGTTTCTGCTGGATGCAATAAAGCACTGAAGCACTAGGTAATTAAGTATCTTGCTCGAATTAAGCCGGAAGCTATAAATCAGTGGACTCAAAGCAATTCAAATTTTATTTAAGCATCCTTCGAAAAGTGCAAATTCAGTCTAGTTGCCAATGGGGAGGGGAAGAGCGTGAAGCAGAAATTCCTGCGATGAGATATACGAGCTAGGGATCTGCTCAGCTCTTCCCAGGTGAGAACCAGCTCTCTCTACCCACACCAGAGCTGTCTATCATTATGCCTCCCTGAGCCTCTACCCGTTGCTATGGCAACAGCCCAAGCTGCTCCGGGTGATAGCCCGGCTCCGAAAAGCAGCTCATGAAGCTGGCTATCTATCTGGCTCCGTTAGATTCTCGATTGCCACAAATCCTTTGAGAACAGCTGGCAGTTGTGTCATGTTTATCGATGCATTAGCCTTGCCACACTGCACAGGCACTAGCTAGCTACTGTAGGTGTGTGACTGTTGCCTATTTACCAATATAGCACTGTTATATAAGGCAACGCTATAGCTCTCAGCTGTCCCCATTGGCAGAGCTAAGTATTCACGCTTTTAATAATCGCTCAAAGGGGGCTTAAGCTGACATAGCTGAATGCGTAAGGTGCTATTGTGTGGGTGAATGGCAGTCCTTCTATTCTGCCCTCAATCTAAAATATAGTGGCGCATAAGGCAGCAAAACTTATAATGGGCAGTTTTTTTAAGGAACGACTTCAAGCAGAAGCCAAGCAATTGGATAGGTAAGAAAGATGCAATATTGTTGACCGCTGCTTGGCCTGAAAGACCGCATGATGGATGGAGACGGGCGCTGAGTAGAGAGAAATAGAAGGTACGGTTTTAGTGCCCCTATCAGCCAATAGGAATTGAAAAGACACGGATGAATTGCAGGTGAGTTTGGCCGGGCGGTTGGAGAGAAGAAATAGAGCACATGGGGCTCTCATTGCCTCCAGAACACAATAAATTTTAGGACTCATTCTAATCACTTTGATCAAAATCGTACACCTAAACAATAATCGATCGTACTGAAGCGGATAGATCTGAGAAATAGGGGAACATAACAAGCTCTTGTAGAATGACGGACTCAATTCTTATGCTGGACCGAGTCAGCAGGTCTCTGAGAGCTCTGCCCAGTCAAAGGAACGAGGACGACCTGGTGATGATCATGAACTGGTTCAAGGATCTGTCACGAGCTGAGGCTAAGAAGGGCAAAGTGTGCGTTCTTGGCGAACTGGAAGATGGTGAGTCCGCTGTTTTGTGGAGACTCAGTGACGTAGACTCAGCGTGTCCCAGTAAAGTCCATAAAACTCCGCTGTGAGGCCACATTCGCGAAGACAAGGCGCTTGGTAGATTGTCGTGTGAGTCATACGAGCGGCGCCTATGTTCAGTGCGTATCAGTGTTCACGTGTATCTTGCAGGTGTTCATCAGAATGACCAGAATCGCATTCTCGATGGCTGCGGGTCGTCTATCGCCAATGGATGTGTCACGGCCCACAAACCGAGTCAATATTGAAACAATTTTTTGATTGACAGGTGCAGGTACCTGACCTCGATCCCGCCCGTAGTCTAGTTTGGGGCCTTGTCGTGCAGTTTACGACCTTGAGGGCCAACCTCCAAGGCACAGTGAAGTGTACACTGCCCGACAATGAGAAGTCAGGGCAGATGTACACACCTGTGTGAGTGTGTGCCTGCGTCAGCAATGCCAGGAGTCAGCAAAATGGGCAGAATGGCCTCCTCGCCGTCTGCGGGTCTTGTGTCACCAAATGATGTGCCAGTGTCCAGAGCCCTCCTGCAAAATAGTAATAAATATTATAATCATTAACATTATTATACTCGTATGATTGACAGGTAGTTAAATATTGTAATACAACTAGCGTCATTGAATTTCGAGCTGAAATTATAGGACCGAAGAGAAAAACAAACGAAGAATGGCAGTATGCACAGCAATAAATAATATTTTGGCGCTTAGCTAACTCTGCGTTCCATTGCGCTTTGGGAACTGGCGGACCCCCTGCTGGGTCATAATTGATGCTTGCAGAAGAAGACAACTCGTACAAGTGGGACAAAGTGAGCAACGGTTTATACTCTCAGGTTCCAACCCAGCCCCTGTCTCTGCAGCTATTCATCACTTAAGACTCAGAACAATGTAGCCACAGAATTTTCAGTTAGAATAGTAATTGAATGAATTCCTGCTGAATGTTGTTATGCTATCTCAATAGGCAGCTTCTGAATTATTGTCAGACCTACAAAAAGGTGGCACCCATACACCTGCAGCACTATTCTATGCCTCCCTTTCCCCAGAGCGCGTAAAGACGGACATATCAGAGTTTTTTAAAACGCAGACTGTGCGTTTTCTCATTTGCCTGTGCATAGGGTACACCGCAGACAAAGCACAATCTGGCGAACTAAGCAGATAGAGATGGGTGTCGTTGAAAGGTTCTTTGGTGACTTGATGGGATGCCACTTGATTTTCTTCAGTCCTCAACAAACTAAAATTTTATGTAACAATCGATGTCATTTAAGTGCATCTCTGAACTCGTAATCAGTGCTTTGAAATTTTCGTTTCAAAGGCGTCCTGAAGGCCCTTGTGAAGGACTGCGAACTAGAAACCAGCGAGACAGGCTGCCTATTGATCAAGCAGGGCAACACCGGCGACTTCATGTACATCATCCTGTCCGGCGAGTGCGAGGTGCGTGTCTCTAGCAATGAGAACTCGCTGCGCGAGCGAGACATCATTCGCGGCGGTCAGAAAGAATTCGGCGACGCGCTCGGTGTTCTTGTCGGCGTTGTGGGACGTAAGTTTATTGTTCTCATTGTGTCTTTCCTCAATTAAATCCATGTCATTCGATGTGTCTTCGACGTGTCTTCGACGTGTCTTCGACGTGTCTTCGACGTGTCTTCGACGTGTCTTCGACGTGTCTTCGACGTGTCTTCGACGTGTCTTCGACGTGTCTTCGACGTGTCTTCGACGTGTCTTCGACGTGTCTTCGACGTGTCTTCGACGTGTCTTCGACGTGTCTTCGACGTGTCTTCGACGTGTCTTCGACGTGTCTTCGACGTGTCTTCGACGTGTCTTCGACGTGTCTTCGACGTGTCTTCGACGTGTCTTCGACGTGTCTTCGACGTGTCTTCGACGTGTCTTCGACGTGTCTTCGACGTGTCTTCGACGTGTCTTCGACGTGTCTTCGACGTGTCTTCGACGTGTCTTCGACGTGTCTTCGACGTGTCTTCGACGTGTCTTCGACGTGTCTTCGACGTGTCTTCGACATTTCTTACCATATAACTCACCCCGAAGTGAAAGGATCCTGTTAATAATTTGCAGCTGGAGCAGTGATTGGCGAGGTGGCCCTAGTTAAAAACGTCACTCGCACAGCTAATGTGATTGTCAGCCCCACCACTGAGGCCTGCACAATGATTCGCATCTCTCGCGACCTGTTCGATCGCACCCTGGAGCAGCACCTCAGAAAGTTGGAGCAGGAGCGAGAAGACTTTACCAATTCCTTCCACTTGGTCAGCAATTTCAATCCCAAGTTGCGGCAGCAATTCATTCGTGCACTGATGAAGGAGAAGCATTACAATAGCGACATAATTGTCAGACAGGGTGACAAAATCGAGGATGTCTACTTTATTGTTAGGTAAACTGGGGGAGATACCTTTTAATTGCCAGTTGAAAATGTTTCTTGAAAGACCATTGCAATACTGGTTTTGTCCATGGGGTGAGTGGCAGAGCAATTAACGCGTCTGCCTCTCGCGCCAAGGTCCCTAAACTCGATTCCGCGGCGAGGCCACATTCATTTGGGGCGCAGCCGTGGAGAGGAAGGCTTGTGGCTTGTTGTACAATTTACGCCCTTCAAGGGGGGAAAACTTCAAAGCAACATTGAAGCGTACACTGCCTGACGATGAGAAAGTCAGGGCAGATGTACACACCTGTGTGAGCGTGTGCTCAGTAGTCAGCGGAATGGGCAGAATTGCCACCACGTAGGCTGCGGGTCTGGTGTCACCAAATAATGTGCCATTGCCCGCAGCCCTCCTGCAGTTATTATTATTATTTATGTTATTATAATTGGTCCTATCCGCACAACTGATATGTTGCTCTTACCTACTCATGACTCGCAGCGGTGACGTCATTCTCTACCTGAACCCAACCAAGCTGGTGTCGCAGTACGAGTTGCACCTTCAGGCCAAGAATGTCTACTCGATCCTACCGGAGGCTTCCAAGAAGGTCCATCGTCACGCGGCCATGTCGCGTCACCATGACGCCAACGGTGGCTCGGCATCGTCGACGCCTTCGTCGCACTCATCGTCGCCGAATTCAAGCACGAAGGTGATCTGGAGCTGCGTCAGTAAGAATGGCATGCTCGGTGACTTCGAGGTGCTGGCTCAGCTGCCAAGTCGAATGACTACCGCTGTGGCGCAGACGGAGATCACGCTGTTCCGCATGAACCTGCCAGAGTTTCGCCGGCTCGTGATCAAGGAGGGCCGCGAGACTGCCAAGGAGGCGCGCAGTTTAGCGAAAACAGCGCTGCGCTTCCGAAATAGCAAACGGCGCGAGAAGCTCGACCCGCGCGAGCAGACCGAGAGCGAGGTCGGCTTCGTCGACTACCTGATCCGCGCCATCGACCAGCTGGCGATGCCCACCTAAGGCCGCTGCTGCTGCGAGTATCCTACTGCTAATCCAGTTTCTTCTGTTACCAAGCAACTTGACGCTCCACTAGTTATTCTCACGACTCTCCACTTCCCTCACCTGGTCCTTCCCTCCCTCATCTGTACCTTCTCTCTTGTCCTTCTCTCATCTGGTCCTTCCGTCATCTGGTCCTTCCTTCTCTCATCTGTACCTTCTCTCTTGTCCTTCTCTCATCTGGTCCTTCTCTCATCTGGTCCTTCCGTCATCTGGTCCTTCCTTCTCTGATCTGGTACTTCCTTCTCTCATCTGGTACTTCCTTCTCTGATCTGGTCCTTCCTTCTCTCATCTGGTCCTTCCTTCTCTCATCCGGTCCTTCCTTCTCTCATCTGGTCCTTCCTTCTCTCATCTGTACCTTCTCTCTTGTCCTTCTCTCATCTGGTCCTTCTCTCATCTGGTCCTTCCGTCATCTGGTCCTTCCTTCTCTGATCTGGTCCTTCCTTCTCTCATCTGGTTCTTCCTTCTCTCATCTGGTCCTTCCTTCTCTCATCTGTTCCTTCCTTTTCTCATCTGGTCCTTCCTTCTCTCATCTGGTCCTTCCTTCTCTGATCTGGTCCTACCTTCTCTCATCTGGTCCTTCCTTCTCTCATCCGGTCCTTCCTTCTCTCATCTGGTCCTTCCTTCTCTCATCTGTTCCTTCCTTTTCTGATCTGGTCCTTCCTTCTCTCATCTGGTCCTTCCTTCTCTCATCTGGTCCTTCCTTCTCTCATCCGGTCCTTCCTTCTCTCATCTGGTCCTTCCTTCTCTCATCTGTTCCTTCCTTTTCTGATCTGGTCCTTCCTTCTCTCATCTGGTCCTTCCTTCTCTCATCTGGTCCTTCCTTCTCTCATCTGGTCCTTCCTTCTCTCATCTGGTCCTTCCTTCTCTCATCCGGTCCTTCCTTCTCTCATCTGGTCCTTCCTTCTCTCATCTGGTCCTTCCTTCTCTCATCCGGTCCTTCCTTCTCTCATCTGGTCCTTCCTTCTCTCATCTGTTCCTTCCTTTTCTGATCTGGTCCTTCCTTCTCTCATCTGGTCCTTCCTTCTCTCATCTGGTCCTTCCTTCTCTCATCTGGTCCTTCCTTCTCTCATCCGGTCCTTCCTTCTCTCATCTGGTCCTTCCTTCTCTGATCTGGTCCTTCCTTCTCTGATCTGGTCCTTCCTTCTCTCATCTGGTTCTTCCTTCTCTCATCTGGTTCTTCCTTCTCTCATCTGGTTCTTCCTTCTCTCATCTGGTTCTTCCTTCTCTCATCTGGTTCTTCCTTCTCTCATCTGTTCCTTCCTTTTCTGATCTGGTCCTTCCTTCTCTCATCTGGTCCTTCCTTCTCTGATCTGGTCCTTCCTTCTCTCATCTGTTCCTTCCTTCTCTCATCTGTTCCTTCCTTCTCTCATCTGTTCCTTCCTTCTCTGATCTGGTCCTTCCTTCCCTCAACAGGTGCTTCCTTCATCTGGTCCTTCCGTCATCTGGTCCTTCTCCTCAATTCAGTGATTCCCCCCAGTAACTCTTACCAGAGGACCAGTTTGTGAGTGACAAAGGTAGCACTGTCAGCGCATTCTTCATAACCCATGAATGCACACAGCCCTGGTATCGTATGTTTATAAACCTTACCTGACTACTTCTGATTTTCCTGATTTAATTTACGCAAAATTTTTTCTTAGATACATATTTACGAGTAACAAACAACCAAATTTACTCCACTCTATTAATTCAATGCAATCAAATATTCGATAATATAACTTAAAGCAAGGAAGTCAGTGCCACAGACCACACTGCACTGACAACCTGACAACAATAACGCCCCTGGTGATGTTAGCCTTGGCCATTAAAGGTCTGTAAATACTCGTAGTTATTATCTAAGATTGCTACACAACATACCATCCTGATGTACAACAAAGGAAATAAAAGCTATCGTAAATTTTGGTATTTTTTGTCTATTTATCAAATGATTTGATGGCCTCTGTTGCTAAATTCCTTGCAAATTGCCCTTCTCTCCTTCTCTTATCTGGTCCTTCTCTTATCTGGTCCTTCTCTCATCTGGTCCTTCTCTCAACTGGTCCTTCTCTTAACTGGTCCTTCTCTTAACTGGTCCTTCTCTCATCTGGTCCTTCTCTCATCTGGTCCTTCTCTTAACTGGTCCTTCTCTCAACTGGTCCTTCTCTCATCTGGTCCTTCTCTTAACTGGTCCTTCTCTCATGTTTTTCTTCTCTTAACTGGTCCTTCTCTCATCTGGTCCTTCTCTTAACTGGTCCTTCTCTCATCTGGTCCTTCTCTCATCTGGTCCTTCTCTCATCTGGTCCTTCTCTTAACTGGTCCTTCTCTCATCTGGTCCTTCTCTTAACTGGTCCTTCTCTCATCTGGTCCTTCTCTCAACTGGTCCTTCTCTCATCTGTTTCTTCTCTTAACTGGTCCTTCTCTCATCACGTGCTTCTCTCAACTGGCCGTTCTCTCAACTGGTCCTTCTCTCATTACGTGCTTCTCTCAACTGGTCCTTCTCTCATCACGTGCTTCTCTCAACTGGTCCTTCTCTCATCACGTGCTTCTCTCAACTGGCCCTTCTCTCAACTGGCCCTTCTCTCAACTGGCCCTTCTCTCAACTGGCCCTTCTCTCAACTGGTCCTTCTCTCATCACGTGCTTCTCTCAACTGGTCCTTCTCTCATCTGGTCCTTCTCTCAACTGGTCCTTCTCTCAACTGGTCCTTCTCTCATTACGTGCTTCTCTCAACTGGTCCTTCTCTCATCACGTGCTTCTCTCAACTGGTCCTTCTCTCATCACGTGCTTCTCTCAACTGGTCCTTCTCTCATCTGGTCCTTCTCTCAACTGGTCCTTCTCTCAACTGGTCCTACTATCATCTGGTCCTTCTCTCATCACGTGCTTCTCTCAACTGGTCCTTCTCTCATCTGGTCCTTCTCTTAACTGGTCCTTCTCTCATCTGGTCCTTCTCTTAACTGGTCCTTCTCTCGACTGGTTCTTCTCTTATCTGGTCCTTCTCTCAACTGGTCCTTCTCTCAACTGGTCCTTCTCTCAACTGGTCCTTCTCTCATCTGTTTCTTCTCTTAACTGGTCCTTCTCTCATCTGGTCCTTCTCTCATGTTTTTCTTCTCTTAACTGGTCCTTCTCTCATCTGGTCCTTCTCTTAACTGGTCCTTCTCTCAACTGGTCCTTCTCTTATCTGGTCCTTCTCTCAACTGGTCCTTCTCTCAACTGGTCCTTCTCTCATCTGTTTCTTCTCTTAACTCGTCCTTCTCTCATCTGGTCCTTCTCTTATCTGGTCCTTCTCTCAACTGGTCCTTCTCTCAACTGGTCCTTCTCTCATCTGTTTCTTCTCTTAACTGGTCCTTCTCTCATCTGGTCCTTCTCTTAACTGGTCCTTCTCTCATCTGGTCCTTCTCTTAACTGGTCCTTCTTTCATCTGTTTCTTCTCTTAACTGGTCCTTCTCTCATCTGGTCCTTCTCTTAACTGGTCCTTCTCTCATCTGGTCCTTCTCTTAACTGGTCCTTCTCTCAACTGGTCCTTCTCTTAACTGGTCCTTCTCTCATCTGGTCCTTCTCTTAACTGGTCCTTCTCTCATCTGGTCCTTCTCTTAACTGGTCCTTCTCTCATCTGGTCCTTCTCTCAACTGGTCCTTCTCTCAACTGGTCCTACTATCATCTGGTCCTTCTCTCATCACGTGCTTCTCTCAACTGGTCCTTCTCTCATCTGGTCCTTCTCTTAACTGGTCCTTCTCTCATCTGGTCCTTCTCTTAACTGGTCCTTCTCTCGACTGGTCCTTCTCTTAACTGGTCCTTCTCTCATCTGGTCCTTCTCTCAACTGGTCCTTCTCTCATCTGTTTCTTCTCTTAACTGGTCCTTCTCTCATCTGGTCCTTCTCTCATGTTTTTCTTCTCTTAACTGGTCCTTCTCTCATCTGGTCCTTCTCTTAACTGGTCCTTCTCTCAACTGGTCCTTCTCTTATCTGGTCCTTCTCTCAACTGGTCCTTCTCTCAACTGGTCCTTCTCTCATCTGTTTCTTCTCTTAACTCGTCCTTCTCTCATCTGGTCCTTCTCTTAACTGGTCCTTCTCAATATCTGGCCCTTCTCTTATCTGGTCCTTCTCTCAACTGGTCCTTCTCTCAACTGGTCCTTCTCTCATCTGTTTCTTCTCTTAACTGGTCCTTCTCTCATCTGGTCCTTCTCTTAACTGGTCCTTCTCTCATCTGGTCCTTCTCTTAACTGGTCCTTCTTTCATCTGGTCCTTCTCTTAACTGGTCCTTCTCTCATCTGGTCCGTCTCTTAACTGGTCCTTCTCTCATCTGGTCCTTCTCTTAACTGGTCCTTCTCTCAACTGGTCCTTCTCTTAACTGGTCCTTCTCTCATCTGGTCCTTCTCTTAACTGGTCCTTCTCTCATCTGGTCCTTCTCTTAACTGGTCCTTCTCTCATCTGGTCCTTCTCTTAAAAGGTCCTTCTCTCATCTGGTCCTTCTCTTAACTGGTCCTTCTCTCATCTGGTCCTTCTCTTAACTGGTCCTTCTCTCATCTGGTCCTTCTCTTAACTGGTCCTTCTCTCGACTGGTCCTTCTCTTAACTGGTCCTTCTCTCATCTGGTCCTTCTCTTAACTGGTCCTTCTCTCATCTGGTCCTTCTCTCAACTGGTCCTTCTCTCAACTGGTCCTACTATCATCTGGTCCTTCTCTCATCACGTGCTTCTCTCAACTGGTCCTTCTCTCATCTGGTCCTTCTCTTAACTGGTCCTTCTCTCATCTGGTCCTTCTCTTAACTGGTCCTTCTCTCGACTGGTCCTTCTCTCATCTGGTCCTTCTCTCATCTGGTCCTTCTCTCAACTGGTCCTTCTCTCATCTGTTTCTTCTCTTAACTGGTCCTTCTCTCATCTGGTCCTTCTCTCATGTTTTTCTTCTCTTAACTGGTCCTTCTCTCATCTGGTCCTTCTCTTAACTGGTCCTTCTCTCAACTGGTCCTTCTCTTATCTGGTCCTTCTCTCAACTGGTCCTTCTCTCAACTGGTCCTTCTCTCATCTGTTTCTTCTCTTAACTCGTCCTTCTCTCATCTGGTCCTTCTCTTAACTGGTCCTTCTCAATATCTGGCCCTTCTCTTATCTGGTCCTTCTCTCAACTGGTCCTTCTCTCAACTGGTCCTTCTCTCATCTGTTTCTTCTCTTAACTGGTCCTTCTCTCATCTGGTCCTTCTCTTAACTGGTCCTTCTCTCATCTGGTCCTTCTCTTAACTGGTCCTTCTTTCATCTGGTCCTTCTCTTAACTGGTCCTTCTCTCATCTGGTCCGTCTCTTAACTGGTCCTTCTCTCATCTGGTCCTTCTCTTAACTGGTCCTTCTCTCAACTGGTCCTTCTCTTAACTGGTCCTTCTCTCATCTGGTCCTTCTCTTAACTGGTCCTTCTCTCATCTGGTCCTTCTCTTAACTGGTCCTTCTCTCATCTGGTCCTTCTCTTAACTGGTCCTTCTCTCATCTGGTCCTTCTCTTAACTGGTCCTTCTCTCATCTGTTTCTTCTCTTAACTGGTCCTTCTCTCATCTGGTCCTTCTCTTAACTGGCCCTTCTCTCGACTGGTTCTTCTCTTATCTGGTCCTTCTCTCATCTGGTCCTTCTCTCATCTGTTTCTTCTCTTAACTGGTCCTTCTCTCAAATGGTCCTTCTCTCATCACGTGCTTCTCTCAACTGGCCGTTCTCTCAACTGGTCCTTCTCTCATCACGTGCTTCTCTCAACTGGTCCTTCTCTCATCACTTGCTTCTCTGAACTGGTCCTTCTCTCATCACTTGCTTCTCTCAACTGGCCCTTCTCTCAACTGGCCCTTCTCTCAACTGGTCCTTCTCTTAACTGGTCCTTCTCTCAACTGGTCCTACTATCATCTGGTCCTTCTCTCATCACGTGCTTCTCTCAACTGGTCCTTCTCTCATCTGGTCCTTCTCTCAACTGGTCCTTCTCTCAACTGGTCCTTCTCTCATCTGGTCCTTCTCTCATCTGGTCCTTCTCTCATCTGGTCCTTCTCTCATCTGGTCCTTCTCTTATCGGGTCCTTCTCTTTTTCAGCTCTCCCTGATCCATATGCAATCAAAAAATTTTAAGCATGATTTGTTAGCCTATTTGCATAGCATTTTACTTTTAACTAACGTATAATGAAAGCAATGCCAAATTTGAGTCTAAATTTGAGCATAGTCCTCGCGGCCTCATAAAGGAATCGTGTGGTTAAGAAAGGGTGGTGAAATCAGAAATGGCAATTAGTATTGTCTCTCAAAACACAGCTTCTGGTTGCAGAGAAGAATAAGAAATTTAATACAACGGAGGACCTTTTGCCACTGGAAAAATTAGAAGAATTTTTTTTGAGAATTGAAAAATGGAATGCAATTTTTTGTTCCAGTGGTATCTGTGGCATCAATGGCCTTTTTTAATTAATTTTACTTCCAAGTCTCAATTTCCAACTCACGGCTCACTTATATTTTTTCATTTTCCATGGGCTTTTAGTTGGCTGTTGCGTGTTTTTTAATACGCCGTTTTCTGATTTTTAACGTTTAGAGACAAATGACTAGGAAGAGTAAAACGAACTATGGATCAGAAATAGACTGTGGATTGAGAAATAGACTGTGGATTGAGAAATAGACTGTGGATTGAGACATAGACTCAGGATAAAGAAATAGACTCTAGATTAAGAAATAGACTCTGGATTGAGAAATAGACTCTGGATTGAGAAATATAGACTGTGGATTGAGAAATAGACTCTAGATTAAGAAATAGACTCTGGATTGAGAAATAAAATGTGGATTGAGAAATAGACTCTGGATTGAGAAATAGACTGTGGATTGAGAAATAGACTCTGGATTGAGAAATAGACTCTGGATTGAGAAATAGACTATGGATTGAGAAATAGGATGGGGATGTAGAAATAGACTCTGGATTAAGAAATAGACTCTGGATTGAGAAATAGACTCTGGATTGAGAAATAGACTCTGGATTGAGAAATAGACTGTGGATTGAGAAATAGACTGTGGATTGAGTAATAGACTGCGGATTGAGAAATAGACTGTGGATTGAGACATAGACTCTGGATTGAGAAATAGACTGTGGATTGTGAAATAGACTGTGGATTGAGACATAGACTCTGGATTGAGACATAGACTGTGGATTGAGAAATAGACTCTGGATTGAGAAATAGACTGTGGATTGAGAAATAGACTGTGGATTGAGTAATAGACTGCGGATTGAGAAATAGACTGTGGATTGAGACATAGACTCTGGATTGAGAAATAGACTGTGGATTGAGACATAGACTCTGGATTGAGACATAGACTGTGGATTGAGAAATAGACTGTGGATTGAGAAATAGACTGTGGATTGTGAAATAGACTGTGGATTGAGACATAGACTGTGGATTGTGAAATAGACTCTGGATTGAGACATAGACTGTGGATTGAGAAATAGACTGTGGATTGAGAAATAGACTGTGGATTGTGAAATAGACTGTGGATTGAGACATAGACTCTGGATTGAGACATAGACTGTGGATTGAGAAATAGACTATGGATTGAGAAATAGGATGGGGATGTAGAAATAGACTCTGGATTAAGAAATAGACTCTGGATTGAGAAATAGACTCTGGATTGAGAAATAGACTCTGGATTGAGAAATAGACTGTGGATTGAGAAATAGACTGTGGATTGAGTAATAGACTGCGGATTGAGAAATAGACTGTGGATTGAGACATAGACTCTGGATTGAGAAATAGACTGTGGATTGTGAAATAGACTGTGGATTGAGACATAGACTCTGGATTGAGACATAGACTGTGGATTGAGAAATAGACTGTGGATTGAGAAATAGACTGTGGATTGAGAAATAGACTTTAGTTCTCATTGTATTACTAGTAGTAGGTTAAATAGAAACGAATGTAGCTATTTATTTCTCTGCAAGTTAATGCCTCAGTAAAAAACCCAATAGTTAGGGTTAGGGTTAGGGTAAGGGTTAGAGTTAAAGTAATTTTTTAAGTTTGCGGTTGGTTTCGCATTTACTGAGTTTTAAGTTTGGCATATTTATTAGAACGAAAATCTGTAGGATTCGAAAACGACTCGATTTATCGCATGCCAAACAAAACTGGCTTCAATTGCTCAGAAGAAATTAGGTCGATTGAAAGCTGCTCTCCATGAATGATTATTGAAATCTGCGATTCGTCAGACTTTCAAATGCGGTAAAACATCATGCTTTTCATCGCTCCGCAAACATGATTTCGATGCGCTACATCGGAATTTTCAATCCGCTGAGTCCTGAGCACACTCACAGATACTGTACGCAGGCACACACTCACGCAGGTGTGTACATCTGCGTACATCTGACTTAAAGCTTTGCCCTCAAGGGCGTAAATTGCACGACAAGCCACCAAGCCGTCTCGCGGTCCCAAATAAATGTTGCTACGCCGTGGAATCGAGCCAGGGACCTTGGTGTAAGATGCAAACGGCTTGGGCTGCTCTGCCACTCTCCCCAAATAATCAAGCTCTGATTCAAACGCATCGACCGCTTGTCACTTATTGGAGAATCCAGCGTTCATTGCGAGACTAAAATCAAACACAGTAACGATCTATCGATAGTCTCCGCTAAAGATGAAGCAGTTGTTGACATTTTATATTTTGCTGTCATTTCTACGTTCTTACCACTTGGACATTTTGTTAAAATCACTATCTTTTGGTCAACCAAGTGCAGTTTGATAAGGGCGTTAAATAACTTAAAATTTTGAGAACATTTAAATTATTTCAACCCGCGGCGAGGCCACATTCATCAACCCACATTCAATTTAGACGACATAGAGATAAATGAGGCCAGGGAGAGAGGCCAGACCCCTAAGTACAGTGAGAGTGTACACTGGCCGATGGTGATAAATTCAGGGCAGATGTACACACGCCATGTGTGTTCAGGGGGTCAAAGGAATAAGAAGAAGTGCCTCTTCGCTCGTACCAAATGATGCGCATGTCCCACGGCCCCCTAAAAATTACAAAAAACTTTTTCAGTGCAGTTTATCACGATTACCGCAGCAGAAATTAAAAAAACTTTACGCCCTAACAAGTTTTTAGGCACTGACGCAGCAATACAGCACAAGGATAAGCATGCAGGCACACACTCACAGGTGTGTACATCTGCCCTGACTTTCTCCTCGTCAGCCAGTGTACAATATGAGATTGTATCCTTGGAGATTGGCTCTCAAAGGCGTAAACTGGACGACAAGTCTTTCTCTTACGCGGCTGCTCCCAAAAGTTGCAATGTAGCCTTGAGCTCGTGGTTTTGTTTCGAATCGCCTTGAAAAAAATGTTAATAGAATTTTTGCGAGATTTTTGCGATCAAATATTGAACTTAGGGTTTTTATTGTTGTCATTAACGTAAATTGACATGTGAGACAATGAGGTGCGAACATAAAACATTAAAATGCCAAACCCTAATACAATTAGGGTAAAAGTGTGATTCTATTCTTTACATTACTCTACTCCGAATACGGGGTAGCCCACAAACAGCACTCACACTAAAAGTACTCTAAGAATCGGAGTAATATACATTACAGCTCACACACAGTCTAGGGATTATAGGAAGATATTGAAGACGTCATTAGATCAATGGAAGCTCTAGGAGTTGGTTCTGGTGAAGAGGCAGCAATTTCCCTGATTGAATAGCAAAAACTGTCTGTCTGTCCGTCCGTCAGGTCCGCCGCATCCTATTCACTGATTCAGAGGCAAACATGCCCTTCTCTAATCAAAATTTCTAATCCTATTCATTTCTCTGTCTGATCCCGCTGTAGAGAGACTCCGAACTGCAATGACCAAACGGGAATTACAGCGATTTTTTCATAAAAGAAATCGAACAAAATAACGGGGTTCTCGTTTGCAAAGTTCGAGGAAAAAAGTTTAAATTAGAATTGTCTTCCAAGTCGGAAGCAATTCCGTAGGGACTTCGGCCAGACTAACTTTTTTCCGTTTGTCAAGCAAGATCCCAGAGGGAATTCCCCCCCCGTCAGAAAATTTGCATGAGAACGAAAAATAGCCGAGAACTATATAGCAGAGCGCATGCACAACAAGTAGTTCAGGAAGCTTCACTTGAACCTTAATTTATCCCTAGTTTGTGGGAAATGCAATTCGGAGAACTAAGAATAGACGGTATCAGGGAGGTGGGCATTCGGTGCACCAGTTGCTGTTGGTTGGCCCCATCAAGGCAGTTTTACTCGCTTCTCAAGCCTCTTCATGAACAAATTGATTTATTTATATTTCTCTGCTTTCGGATTTCACGTTTCTGCAGAGAAGCGAAAGAATAAGTGGAAATCTAGTTTCTATCGGTTTAACTATTCCCAGTTGGGAGTTCCAAAAATTGTGCTTGACTAGCTAAAGTACATTACGAGTTGATTGTTTACTAAGAGCTGACTGAGATTCACTTTCAGTTATGGTTAGCCCGCTTGATAAGTGGCTTGAGTAGTCTAACCTCAATTATTCAAATTAGCAGCTGACATATTGATTTAATCTATTTAATAAATGGAATTTCGAATAAAATAAATTTTCACTTCTTTTTTCCTTATTAATTTTCTCCCTTCTACTCTATTCTAGCACTGCCTTTCTCCTCTGTCCATTTATTCGATTTCTGTTTTATCTTTAATCTCCGCTAACTGACCTCAATTGTTTCTCCCTATCTCCCTATCTCTTTCTCGTATTTCCTCTCTCCTCTCTGCTTTCTGCTCTCCTCTCATTTCTGTCCTCTTCTCTCCCCTATCTTCTGTCCTCTCCTCTCATTTCTGTCCTCTTCTCTCCCCTATCTTCTGTCCTCTCCTCTCATTTCTGTCCTCTTCTCTCCCCTGTCTTCTGTCCTCTCCTCTCCCCTATCTTCTGTCCTCTCCTCTCATTTCTGTCCTCTTCTCTCCCCTATCTTCTGTCCTCTCCTCTCCCCTATCTTCTGTCCTCTCCTCTCCCCTATCTTCTGTCCTCTCCTCTCATTTCTGTCCTCTTCTCTCCCCTATCTTCTGTCCTCTCCTCTCCCCTATCTTCTGTCCTCTCCTCTCCCCTATCTTCTGTCCTCTCCTCTCCCCTATCTTCTGTCCTCTTCTCTCCCCTATCTTCTGTCCTCTCCTCTCATTTCTGTCCTCTTCTCTCCCCTATCTTCTGTCCTCTCCTCTCGTTTCTGTCCTCTCCTCTCCCCTATCTTCTGTCCTCTCCTCTCCCCTATCTTCTGTCCTCTCCTCTCCCCTATCTTCTGTCCTCTCCTCTCCCCTATCTTCTGTCCTCTCCTCTCCCCTGTCCTCTGTTCTCTCCCCTATCTTCTGTCCTCTTCTCTCCCCTATCTTCTGTCCTCTCCTCTCATTTCTGTCCTCTTCTCTCCCCTATCTTCTGTCCTCTCCTCTCATTTCTGTCCTCTTCTCTCCCCTATCTTCTGTCCTCTCCTCTCACCTATCTTCTGTCCTCTCCTCTCATTTCTGTCCTCTTCTCTCCCCTATCTTCTGTCCTCTCCTCTCCCCTATCTTCTGTCCTCTCCTCTCCCCTATCTTCTGTCCTCTCCTCTCCCCTATCTTCTGTCCTCTTCTCTCCCCTATCTTCTGTCCTCTCCTCTCATTTCTGTCCTCTTCTCTCCCCTATCTTCTGTCCTCTCCTCTCGTTTCTGTCCTCTTCTCTCCCCTATCTTCTGTCCTCTCCTCTCCCCTATCTTCTGTCCTCTCCTCTCTCCTATCTTCTGTCCTCTTCTCTCCCCTATCTTCTGTCCTCTCCTCTCCCCTATCTTCTGTCCTCTCCTCTCCCCTATCTTCTGTCCTCTCCTCTCCCCTGTCCTCTGTTCTCTCCCCTATCTTCTGTCCTCTTCTCTCCCCTATCTTCTGTCCTCTCCTCTCATTTCTGTCCTCTTCTCTCCCCTATCTTCTGTCCTCTCCTCTCATTTCTGTCCTCTTCTCTCCCCTATCTTCTGTCCTCTCCTCTCCCCTATCTTCTGTCCTCTCCTCTCATTTCTGTCCTCTTCTCTCCCCTATCTTCTGTCCTCTCCTCTCCCCTATCTTCTGTCCTCTCCTCTCCCCTATCTTCTGTCCTCTCCTCTCCCCTATCTTCTGTCCTCTTCTCTCCCCTATCTTCTGTCCTCTCCTCTCCCCTATCTTCTGTCCTCTCCTCTCCCCTATCTTCTGTCCTCTCCTCTCCCCTGTCCTCTGTTCTCTCCCCTATCTTCTGTCCTCTTCTCTCCCCTATCTTCTGTCCTCTCCTCTCATTTCTGTCCTCTTCTCTCCCCTATCTTCTGTCCTCTCCTCTCATTTCTGTCCTCTTCTCTCCCCTATCTTCTGTCCTCTTCTCTCCCCTATCTTCTGTCCTCTCCTCTCCCCTATCTTCTGTCCTCTCCTCTCCCCTGTCCTCTGTTCTCTCCCCTATCTTCTGTCCTCTCCTCTCCCCTATCTTCTGTCCTCTCCTCTCCCCTATCTTCTGTCCTCTCCTCTCCCCTATCTTCTGTCCTCTTCTCTCCCCTATCTTCTGTCCTCTCCTCTCCCCTATCTTCTGTCCTCTCCTCTCTCCTATCTTCTGTCCTCTTCTCTCCCCTATCTTCTGTCCTCTCCTCTCCCCTATCTTCTGTCCTCTCCTCTCCCCTATCTTCTGTCCTCTCCTCTCTCCTATCTTCTGTCCTCTTCTCTCCCCTATCTTCTGTCCTCTCCTCTCCCCTATCTTCTGTCCTCTCCTCTCCCCTATCTTCTGTCCTCTCCTCTCCCCTGTCCTCTGTTCTCTCCCCTATCTTCTGTCCTCTCCTCTCATTTCTGTCCTCTTCTCTCCCCTATCTTCTGTCCTCTCCTCTCCCCTATCTTCTGTCCTCTCCTCTCCCCTATCTTCTGTCCTCTCCTCTCTCCTATCTTCTGTCCTCTTCTCTCCCCTATCTTCTGTCCTCTCCTCTCCCCTATCTTCTGTCCTCTCCTCTCCCCTATCTTCTGTCCTCTCCTCTCCCCTGTCCTCTGTTCTCTCCCCTATCTTCTGTCCTCTTCTCTCCCCTATCTTCTGTCCTCTCCTCTCATTTCTGTCCTCTTCTCTCCCCTATCTTCTGTCCTCTCCTCTCATTTCTGTCCTCTTCTCTCCCCTATCTTCTGTCCTCTCCTCTCCCCTATCTTCTGTCCTCTCCTCTCATTTCTGTCCTCTTCTCTCCCCTATCTTCTGTCCTCTCCTCTCCCCTATCTTCTGTCCTCTTCTCTCCCCTATCTTCTGTCCTCTCCTCTCCCCTATCTTCTGTCCTTTTCTCTCCCCTATCTTCTGTCCTCTCCTCTCATTTCTGTCCTCTTCTCTCCCCTATCTTCTGTCCTCTCCTCTCGTTTCTGTCCTCTTCTCTCCCCTATCTTCTGTCCTCTCCTCTCCCCTATCTTCTGTCCTCTCCTCTCTCCTATCTTCTGTCCTCTTCTCTCCCCTATCTTCTGTCCTCTCCTCTCCCCTATCTTCTGTCCTCTCCTCTCCCCTATCTTCTGTCCTCTCCTCTCCCCTGTCCTCTGTTCTCTCCCCTATCTTCTGTCCTCTCCTCTCATTTCTGTCCTCTTCTCTCATTTCTGTCCTCTTCTCTCCCCTATCTTCTGTCCTCTTCTCTCCCCTATCTTCCGTCCTCTCCTCTCCCCTATCTTCTGTCCTCTCCTCTCCCCTGTCCTCTGTTCTCTCCCCTATCTTCTGTCCTCTCCTCTCCCCTATCTTCTGTCCTCTCCTCTCCCCTATCTTCTGTCCTCTCCTCTCCCCTATCTTCTGTCCTCTTCTCTCCCCTATCTTCTGTCCTCTCCTCTCATTTCTGTCCTCTTCTCTCCCCTATCTTCTGTCCTCTCCTCTCATTTCTGTCCTCTTCTCTCCCCTATCTTCTGTCCTCTTCTCTCCCCTATCTTCTGTCCTCTCCTCTCCCCTATCTTCTGTCCTCTCCTCTCCCCTGTCCTCTGTTCTCTCCCCTATCTTCTGTCCTCTCCTCTCCCCTATCTTCTGTCCTCTCCTCTCCCCTATCTTCTGTCCTCTCCTCTCCCCTATCTTCTGTCCTCTTCTCTCCCCTATCTTCTGTCCTCTCCTCTCCCCTATCTTCTGTCCTCTCCTCTCTCCTATCTTCTGTCCTCTTCTCTCCCCTATCTTCTGTCCTCTCCTCTCCCCTATCTTCTGTCCTCTCCTCTCCCCTATCTTCTGTCCTCTCCTCTCTCCTATCTTCTGTCCTCTTCTCTCCCCTATCTTCTGTCCTCTCCTCTCCCCTATCTTCTGTCCTCTCCTCTCCCCTATCTTCTGTCCTCTCCTCTCCCCTGTCCTCTGTTCTCTCCCCTATCTTCTGTCCTCTCCTCTCATTTCTGTCCTCTTCTCTCCCCTATCTTCTGTCCTCTCCTCTCCCCTATCTTCTGTCCTCTCCTCTCCCCTATCTTCTGTCCTCTCCTCTCTCCTATCTTCTGTCCTCTTCTCTCCCCTATCTTCTGTCCTCTCCTCTCCCCTATCTTCTGTCCTCTCCTCTCCCCTATCTTCTGTCCTCTCCTCTCCCCTGTCCTCTGTTCTCTCCCCTATCTTCTGTCCTCTTCTCTCCCCTATCTTCTGTCCTCTCCTCTCATTTCTGTCCTCTTCTCTCCCCTATCTTCTGTCCTCTCCTCTCATTTCTGTCCTCTTCTCTCCCCTATCTTCTGTCCTCTCCTCTCCCCTATCTTCTGTCCTCTCCTCTCATTTCTGTCCTCTTCTCTCCCCTATCTTCTGTCCTCTCCTCTCCCCTATCTTCTGTCCTCTTCTCTCCCCTATCTTCTGTCCTCTCCTCTCCCCTATCTTCTGTCCTTTTCTCTCCCCTATCTTCTGTCCTCTCCTCTCATTTCTGTCCTCTTCTCTCCCCTATCTTCTGTCCTCTCCTCTCGTTTCTGTCCTCTTCTCTCCCCTATCTTCTGTCCTCTCCTCTCCCCTATCTTCTGTCCTCTCCTCTCTCCTATCTTCTGTCCTCTTCTCTCCCCTATCTTCTGTCCTCTCCTCTCCCCTATCTTCTGTCCTCTCCTCTCCCCTATCTTCTGTCCTCTCCTCTCCCCTGTCCTCTGTTCTCTCCCCTATCTTCTGTCCTCTCCTCTCATTTCTGTCCTCTTCTCTCATTTCTGTCCTCTTCTCTCCCCTATCTTCTGTCCTCTTCTCTCCCCTATCTTCCGTCCTCTCCTCTCCCCTATCTTCTGTCCTCTCCTCTCCCCTGTCCTCTGTTCTCTCCCCTATCTTCTGTCCTCTCCTCTCCCCTATCTTCTGTCCTCTCCTCTCCCCTATCTTCTGTCCTCTCCTCTCCCCTATCTTCTGTCCTCTTCTCTCCCCTATCTTCTGTCCTCTCCTCTCCCCTATCTTCTGTCCTCTCCTCTCTCCTATCTTCTGTCCTCTTCTCTCCCCTATCTTCTGTCCTCTCCTCTCCCCTATCTTCTGTCCTCTCCTCTCCCCTATCTTCTGTCCTCTCCTCTCCCCTATCTTCTGTCCTCTTCTCTCCCCTATCTTCTGTCCTCTCCTCTCATTTCTGTCCTCTTCTCTCCCCTATCTTCTGTCCTCTCCTCTCCCCTATCTTCTGTCCTCTCCTCTCTCCTATCTTCTGTCCTCTTCTCTCCCCTATCTTCTGTCCTCTCCTCTCCCCTATCTTCTGTCCTCTCCTCTCCCCTATCTTCTGTCCTCTCCTCTCATTTCTGTCCTCTTCTCTCCCCTATCTTCTGTCCTCTCCTCTCATTTCTGTCCTCTTCTCTCCCCTATCTTCTGTCCTCTTCTCTCCCCTATCTTCTGTCCTCTCCTCTCCCCTATCTTCTGTCCTCTCCTCTCCCCTGTCCTCTGTTCTCTCCCCTATCTTCTGTCCTCTCCTCTCCCCTATCTTCTGTCCTCTTCTCTCCCCTATCTTCTGTCCTCTCCTCTCCCCTATCTTCTGTCCTCTCCTCTCCCCTGTCCTCTGTTCTCTCCCCTATCTTCTGTCCTCTCCTCTCCCCTATCTTCTGTCCTCTCCTCTCCCCTGTCCTCTGTTCTCTCCCCTATCTTCTGTCCTCTCCTCTCCCCTATCTTCTGTCCTCTCCTCTCCCCTATCTTCTGTCCTCTCCTCTCCCCTATCTTCTGTCCTCTTCTCTCCCCTATCTTCTGTCCTCTCCTCTCCCCTATCTTCTGTCCTCTTCTCTCCCCTATCTTCTGTCCTCTCCTCTCCCCTATCTTCTGTCCTCTCCTCTCTCCTATCTTCTGTCCTCTTCTCTCCCCTATCTTCTGTCCTCTCCTCTCCCCTATCTTCTGTCCTCTCCTCTCCCCTATCTTCTGTCCTCTCCTCTCCCCTGTCCTCTGTTCTCTCCCCTATCTTCTGTCCTCTCCTCTCATTTCTGTCCTCTTCTCTCCCCTATCTTCTGTCCTCTTCTCTCCCCTATCTTCTGTCCTCTCCTCTCCCCTATCTTCTGTCCTCTCCTCTCCCCTGTCCTCTGTTCTCTCCCCTATCTTCTGTCCTCTCCTCTCCCCTATCTTCTGTCCTCTCCTCTCCCCTATCTTCTGTCCTCTCCTCTCCCCTATCTTCTGTCCTCTCCTCTCCCCTATCTTCTGTCCTCTCTTCTCTCCTCTCCTTTCTCTTCTGTCTTCTCCTTTGTTTTCTGCTCTCTCCTCTCTCTTTGGAACCCCTATCCTCTCTCCGCTATGAATCTTCTCAATGTTCTTTCTTATGGAGAATTCGGGACTTGGAGTGGTTAGGGTGTGTAGCCTAGTGGTTTGAGCGTATAGGACTCACGACTTAAAGGTAGCGGCTCGATTTCCGATTCAACTATTCAACTTGTGCCCTTAAACAAGACACTTAATTCTGAATTGCTTCAGTTCACCAAGCTTTTAAATGTGTACCAGCATTAGCTGGGGTTATTGAGGGTGGGTGTGGCGCCCCCAGTCCATGGACTGAACAGCCGTACGCCAAATTTGGGTAGATTTATTAAATGATTATTGTTGCTACCATTATTATCTCTCTCAATTCTCTAACCCTACTTTACTGTCAATTCTTTGTTCTGCATTTTATGCTCTGTCTGTTTCCTGTCTTCCCATTTCAACCCGCGCGTGTCTATTTTTACCTCTCTTTTATCCTCTCCCCAAATCTCCACAAAAGTAATCCAGAAAATTACACCCAGCAGTGGTCTATTCTGAATTATTGAACCAATCACGTATCTGCTTTCACGCGCGTTTTTTTTATAGAAAAAAACTTTCTTATCTAATCAGAGCAAATTAAAACAAAAGGACCGATCGACATTGGCTTTTGTCCAACAAAACTCAAGTTCTTTAAATAGATTAGAATGCACTTTTAAATTAAATTCAACGGGCATTATATAGAGAAGCGAGCAATGGGTTAGGCGTCAAACGGAACTGCCAAATCACCTGAGTCACTTTAAGATACAGCTCACTGTCTGACACAGGCGTGACTGAGAGGTGGAGAGCGCGAAAGAAGGATTAACTGCTACTCGATCAACGGGTTTAACTCAACTGCCTCTCTAACTTTCCGTTTTGTCCAATATCTTCTCTCTTCTCGCCTCTCCTTTCCATGTAGTTCCATTTTGCATATACCCCCTGGGTGTACTTGTATGGCTCTCAAAGCTCTCCTCTGTCCTCTTTCCTCTCTTCTTTCCTCTATCCTATCTCCTCTCTCCCATCTCCCATCTCCTATCTCTTCTCTCCCATCTCCTATCTCTTATCTCCTCTCACCCATCTCCTATCTCCTATCTCCTATCTCCTCTCTCCCATTCTCCTATCTCCAATCTCCTCTCTCCCATCTCCTATCTCCTATCTCTTCTTTCCCATCTCCTATCTCCTATCACTTCTCCTTCCCATCTCCTATCTCCTATCTCCTTTCTCCCATCTCCTATCTCCTATCTCCTCTCTCTTCTTTCCTCTATCCTATCTCCTCTCTCCTCTCTCCTCTCCTCTCTGCTCTCTCCTCTCTCCTATCTGCTCTCTCCTCTCTCCTCTCTCTTCTCTTCTCTCCTCTATCCTATCTCTTCTCTCTTCTCCCCTCTCCTATCTCCTCTCTCCTCTCTCCTATCTCTTCTCTACTTTCCTCTATCCTATCTCCTCTATCCTATCTGCTCTCTCCCATCTCCTCTCTCTTCTCTCCTCTCCTCTATCCTATCTCCTATCCCGGTAACCCGAAATACCGGCAAATTTAAATTAAGTTTTTTGCGTTTTTTTACCGCTTCAGGGCCCGGAATTAGAAGGTTTCTCTCCTATCTCTCCCTCTGTCTGAGAGGAATGACAATAGGCGATTAGCTTTTGATTCCAACTCTAACTGTGTAATAATAACCAATAGTTCATAGTTTTCTCGTGCATTGATGTCACCAACATCTTAATTTGTGAAAATTTATCAATGGAAGTCACGCTCGTTTGCTTTATGATCGAGAAGTTTTTTGTCTAGGCAAATGTTTTTTGCATCATCTGCGGTTTCTAGTTTCATTTTTTCTGTTTTATTACTGGAAAAAAATATCAATCTCAGCCATAAGGAACAGCATTATTTGTTAGAAACTTTTCTAATGACAATTTTACACTGAAGCATTCGTTTCTTGAACAATGGTTTCAAGTTTTTAAGTTTAATTTTAGAGTTTGGCATCCCGGGCTTGGCCTGATAGAATTGCAGGCAATGAAACAGCCACCAATGCGGCTACAGACAATGGCATCCAGGAAGCGAGTCTGCCCGGCGCGCCGGATTTGGTGGTTGTCAGCGGTGGAACCGCTGTTGTCGAGCCCAGGTACCAATCTTCCGACGGGCAGTTAGCGTCCCAACCAACCTTCTCATTGTTCTGCTTCACTGAATCGTTTAGAAACTTGATCAACGGTTGAAAGTATTCCATCAGGGGCTGCGCGCTGATTTCGCGGCTTCCAGTTAGTTCAAAGAGTGCGTCCTCCCAGTGCTTGGACGAGCCCAAAGCAAGCATATTCCTGAGAAGGCAGAAATCAGACTGATTAACGCCCTTAGAAGCTTCAGAATCAGGTTTATGGAGGGTTTGCGCAGGGTTTGGAGTGAGGTGGCTGTGGAGGAGGGTTCGCGCAGGGGTGTGCAGTGAAGTGGCTGTCAGAGTGAGGGTTCTCGCAGGGGTGTGGAGTGAGGTGGCTGTCAGAGTGAGGATTCGCGCAGGGGTTTGGAGTGAGGTGGCTGTTAGAGTGAGGATTCGCGCAGGGGTTTGGAGTGAGGTGGCTGTTAGAGTGAGGATTCGCGCAGGGGTGTGGAGTGAGGTGGTTGTTAAAGTGAGAATTTACTGAGAGGCATAACGGGAGTGGGGTGGATGCGTTTGGTTGGGGTTACCGTTGGGCATTCGCTAAGGTTTTTTCTCTCCTAAGTATGCCACAAGAGTCTCACTCGAACTGAAAAATCGAGAACTCACTTCATAGCCTCGCCAGCAGTTTTGCTTTGGTAGAAGTCGCACTTGTAAAGCGGTCCCTTATGGCCGGACTTGTCGCAAAGCGCCTTGTAAAACTGGAACTGGAGGAAGTGGCTGATGAAGTAGCGAATGTAGGGCGTGTTTCCGGGCACGTGGTACTTGGCTCCCGGGTCGAAGTCGTCCTCCGTGCGCAGCACCGGGCTGGCCACGCCCTGCAGCTCGCAGCGCAGTTTCCACCAGGCCGAGTTGTACTGCTCCGGCTGCACTTCGCCCTTGAAGACGCCCCAGCGCCACTTGTCAATCAGGTAGCCGAACGGTATGAAGGCGATTTTCTTGAGCGCCATTAGGAACATATAGTTCACGTAGTATTCATCGGATTCAATCGTGGAATTAAGGAGGCCAATCTTGACTAGGTGCTCCGGGGTCATGACTGACAGCTCGATTGTGTCGCCCACAGCCTCGTGGAAGCCCGGATTCGCTCCCTGGCGGAACGGCACTGGCTGGTTCTGGTACTGCATGAAGTACTGAATGTGACCCATCTCGTGATGCGTCGTAGCCAGGTAGGACAAGGTGACGCTGGTGCACTGCTTGACCCGGAAGTCGCCCTGGCCAGTGTAGAAGTCCCAGGCGGAGGCGTGACAGTTCATCTCAACATTAGGCAGGCGCTCGATCACGGACTTGGCCCAGAATTTGTCCGTCATATTGCCCCAGCCCAGGCTGGCAAAGAACTCTTCGCTGACTTGGAACATTTTGGTGGCATTCCAGCCCTGAAATGGTCGCGACAATCAATACGTAATTCAACTCAAACCGAAACATCTTCAGCTAACGTCACTATCAATTATCGGAGCAGCTCCTAGCAACTTACCTTCCGCACCATCTCCTTGGTGATGTCAACAGTCCACTGCTCCGGATAGGGCACCGTGAGGTCCTCCACGTTGGCCCAGCTCTGTGCCCACATGTTGCCCATGATGTGGGCCGGCAGGTGATTGGTCGGTGGAAAGATGCTGGCATCGAAGTGTCGCCTTAGCTTCATTCGCACGTAGGCGTGCAGCAGTTCATAGAACGGCTTGAACTCCTTCCACAGGCTCTCCATGCTGGCCTCGAAGTCGTCTTTCGGCTCGTACCAAGACTGCCAGTACTTGGCTAGGTTGGCATAGCCGGCTTGGTTGATCATGCTGTTGGCAAGGCTGACAAACTGCTGATAGCTCTGCTTCATCTTCTTGCCAGAAGCGTCTCTCCAGCCGACCCAGAAGGCCCGCTTGACCGGCTCGGAAACGCTTAGGTTCGCCATAGCGAGCACAATATCTGCGGAGGCACGGCTTTGGTGTTTAGGGTTTCGAAATTTCTATTTTTTGCGATTTTTATGTGGCGCATGCTAAACTAAAGCGACCTACGTAGGATTTAATAACTCAATTAATTTTATTATTAAAAAAACGAAGCAGTCCTACTGGGTTCCAGTGGGACCTCCAGACCCGTGCGCGGATCCTTCACTTTGGCTGTGTTGTAGAACGTCGCTAGCCTTGTCCTCACCTCGCTGTACTGTAATGCGGATGTTTTTTAGTATTTTATTACCTAATAAAACGTGACACTATGACGTACATGTCTAATTTCAGAAAAAAATATTTTTATCGAATTGGTGCCCACAAAAATTTCCCGGACGTATGAAGGTCACGGAAGTGTACATAGATTTTTCATGACCAAGTAAATTTTGAGGACGGATGAAGGTCAGGGAGGCGGATATCGTTTTTGTGACCAAGAAAATTTTGAGGACGTGTGAAGGTCAAGGAGGCGGATATCGAGTCTTCGTGACCAAGAAAATGTGTCCAAGCGACATGGAAGTTATCGGCCAATGTCTCACCATCTCCTGCATTGTCGAGTTGGCTACAGATGTTCCAATGTCGTCCGCCTTGCTAAACAATCGCAACAAATTTGTGTCGGTAAAGTTTCTCCAGTTAAATTGCTGCATATCGTTTCGCTTGCTCTTTAAAAATTCTGTCAGGGCTAGCTCAGCCTCCACCAGCTTGCGCGAGTTCTCGTCATTGATGTTTACCGCGTAGTTCCAACTAGCTTCGACTGCTAGGTTCCTCTGCGTCGCTAGCTGGGTGTTGAATTCTTCAAACCAAATTCGTGCCGCAGTTTCATTATTGCTAATGCCATAGCAACTGCCTAGCAACAGCAGGAGCAGAGGCGTCGCTGCTTGCAGGCTCCGTTTAAGATGCATCGGCTGTTGGAAAATAATTCCAATTGCTTTTCTCTCGAGTCGCGAGTGCAATAAATTGTGCTAGACGCGGTCGCATTAAATAATTTCCTTTAGCCTCGTGATGTGTGCGTTGTCGTGATAGTCGCCTGGTAACTCAGGTAAATAGTTTGCATTGATAAAGCAGTACGATAACTTGCCAATGAGTTGAGCAGCATGTTGTTCGCAAATTATTCATGTTTTTCTATTCTTAGCAAAAAATCGTTTCTAAATGGATTTCAAGTTAGTAGCGAAGCTGATAAGCGTTATCTGACCTGACGAAGCAAAACATATAGATTCGAGTTTTCCAGAATTCTTGCTTAAAATTTAAATGAAGAGCGAAAAATGTAAAGAAAAATTAATCAGCTGCTACTCGCAACCACAAGAGACAAGGAGACACAGTAAAAAAATCTAAAATGCACAACGCAAAGCACAATATTGCAGTCAAATTGCTCCCAGTCTATTTCAAAATTTTGAGAATTCGAAAGCACAGGTCAATGTTCAAAGTACACGTAAGCTTCACGCCTGGGGAACATTTTGATCTAGAAAATCCTATAGTTACGTCCTATAGTTACATCTACTTGGGTCAGGTTGAACTTAGGTCAGGTTAAACGTGGGTCAGGTTAAACTTGGGTCAGGTTAAACTTGGGTCAGGTTAAACTTGGGTTACGTTAACTTGGGGTCAGGTTGAACTTGGGTCAGGTTAAACTTGGGTTACGTTACCTTGGGTCAGGTTAAACTTGGGTCAGGTTAAACTTAGGTCAGGTTAAACTTGGGTCAGGTTAAACTTGGGTCAGGTTAAACTTGGGTCAGGTTAAACTGGGTCAGGTTAAACTTGGGTTACGTTAACTTGGGTCAGGTTAAACGTGGGTCAGGTTAAACTTGGGTCAGGTTAAACTTGGGTTACGTTAACTTGGGGTCAGGTTGAACTTGGGGTCAGGTTAAACTTGGGTTACGTTAACTTGGGGTCAGGTTGAACTTGGGGTCAGGTTAAACTTGGGTTACGTTAACTTGGGGTCAGGTTGAACTTGGGTCAGGTTAAACTTGGGTTACGTTACCTTGGGTCAGGTTGAACTTGGGTCAGGTTGAACTTGGGTCAGGTTAAACTTGGGTCAGGTTAAGCTTGGGCCAGGTTAAAGTTGGGTCAGGTTAAACTTGGGTTAGGTTGAACTTGGGTCAGGTTAAACTTGGGTTACGTTACCTTGGGTCAGGTTGAACTTGGGTCAGGTTGAACTTGGGTCAGTTAAAACTTGGGTCAGGTTGAACTTGGGTCAGGTTAAGCTTGGGTCAGGTTAAAGTTGGATTGTAACTAGATTGTAACTAGTTGGTATACAATCTAACATGTTAGTGTAAAATCTAACAGGTTGTTGTACAATCTAACATGTTGGTGTACAATCTAACTAGTTGGTGTACAATCTAACTAGTTCGTGTACAATCTAACTAGTTGGTGTACAATCTAACAGGTTGGTGTACAATCTATCAGGTTGGTGTACAATCTAGCAGGTTGGTGTAAAATCTAACAGGTTGGTGTACAGTCTAACAGGTTGGTGTACAATCTAACAGGTTGGTGTACAATCTAGCAGGTTGGTGTACAATCTAACAGGTTGGTGTACAATCTAGCAGGTTGGTGTACAATCTAACAGGTTGGTGTACAATCTAGCAGGTTGATGTACAATCTAACAGTTTTGTTTCGAATCGAATTCATTGGTGACAAATGGATGTCCAAATGAAAAATTTGTAGGCAATTTATGGATGATGTACACTTTTTACGTTTATTTTTCACAAAAGAACACAGATAAATAACTATAGTCTGACGAAGCGTTGTCCTTTTTCCTGGACGGCTAAAGAACACAAAAGCTAAGATAAATAACAGGCACAACAACGCAAAATAACTTTTTCTATCTAGAGGTAAGCATTCGGTTGCAAAGCAGAACACTAATACAGCAACTCAAAGTTTAATTCTGTATGAAAATATTTCAGAGAATCAATGAATAGTGTCACAGCGCAACAATGTGGCAGAACAAAGAGGCATGTTGTAATCAGTAACTAAGTTAGCATGACACACTGGCGTTAGTTTCGATGACAAGGTGACCCACTATATGCAGCAAATCGAGTTAATCAGCCTAAAAAACTGTTTAGTTAAAGTACAAATTTTCCGATGTCGTGAAGCGAATGCGCATTTTTCCGAAATCTGTCTCTACATTAGCCAGGAGTAAATAGCAGAACCTTCTATGTCAGTTCTCCTTCGTCACTCGAATCGCTTCAGCAGCTGCTGCCGCCGTCTCTGTTCCTCGTCAAGCGGCTCTTCGGACAGTTCCACTTCGTCAGCCGGCGAGAGGTCGCTGCCGTTTCTCTGCCCGACTGGCTCGAGGCAGATTTCATCTGCCTCCGTCTGGAATCGGATGCTCTTTGCTAGATACTGCGGCGGCTGCTGCTGCTGCTGCTTCTGCTGCTGCTCCTTGCGGCGCTTCCTACGGCGAGGCCTCCTGCCCAGCGCCAAGGCCATGTTGCGGCGAAAGTTGGCGCTCCACACGCAGTAGATGAAAAAGTTCACGGCCGAGTTAAGCAGGGTTAACAGCGAGCCGACAGAATAAAAGTATGAATAGAACCAGTTGCCTTTCTCGAAGCTGGTGTCCAGCAGAAGGTGCCAGACAGCTCCGGGCAGTTCAGTGGCAACAAACACAGCAATGATGACCACCAGCATCTTGGTGTCCTCGGTGCGTCTCGTTGCTTCCCTGGTGAGAATTGCTCGAATTCGCGATGCCACTAGCAGGCTCCGGATAAGCAGAGCATTGAATACCAGCAGCCACAGAACAGGGCCCAGCGACAGAAAGATGAAGTACATCAGCTTCTTGTACACCAGCATGTACAAATGGCCGAAGCGCTCCGGCTGGGCCTGTGTGACATTCAGCGGCAGGCAGCGGTGTGGAACAACCGTGTGCTCAATCAGTAGCGGCAGGTTGTACAGCAGGGAAGTGGCAGAGACGCAGATGCAGTACATGCGCGAGCGACGCGGGTTGCTTCGCCGGCCGGACATGAAAGGGTTCTGCACCACTGTGTAGCGGTCGAGCGCCACGATGAGGATGATCCAGTTGCGAGCGGTGCGAGCCACGCTGCCCAGGTACCAGACCGCGGGTAGGGCCACTTGGATGACAGGATTAGCATTCAGCAGAGTCTGCAGCTGGACTCCAGACTCGTCCCGAATAAGGACACCAAGGCCCATGTAGACTACGATGTAGGGCGCGGAAAGACCGATGAACACGGTGTCGACTGCGGGGACGTGTGGTGACGGAGGGGTTAATAATAATGATATGTGCGTGTGGCCAAAGGCACATGGAACGTCATTTAATGTTTGTAGCAACGACCACTAGAAGAAGAAGGATGGGACACTTCGTTTCCTGGAAAATATATTAAAGGTAGATTTTCACGGAAGCACAAGCGACATAGGAAATTGTCACGTTTTTCACATAAAATTGTTGATAACTTTTTACTGGAAGCCAATCCAATGCTGTTCTTTTAATGTATCTTGCAAAAAATTTCGCTTCAACGAATTTTTGAAAGCTTCTTTTCTTAAACATTGATAATTAATGATAAAGATAAATATGATAAATTAAGGAAAAAAATGAAGATAAATTATTCATGAATGAAGCTTCCAAGAAGCAAAGTGCCCGTCCATTTACTTCTTGTGGTCCTTGATTTGTAGTCGCTTTTTTTCAAACGTCTATGGCTCAAAGCTTTTCTAAAAAGGAAATTTAGATTACCGTTTATTGGTTGATAATTCAATCTCGGCCATAGACTATTTGACCAATGAAGCTATCGGTCATAGAAAAATTATAATAGCTCGTAAATCATCAAGGACTACTTAATCTGTGATTAAGAAGTCCTTGTAAATAACCAAATTGACACGTGCAGAAATGTTAGGGCACAGGTACTTAGGTATTTTGTATTACTTTACGCTCGTATATAGCTGAATATATTATAGCATTTGTGGGTTGAGGGTTATATGTTCGGTTTGTTTTACTAAATCTAATCCATTCAAAATTTTAAACGCAACGTTAGACTACGAAAAGTGGAAATCTAAAAACTGCACCGGGTATGAATGAAAAAGTACATACAGTTAGAGTTCCAGAATTGCATTGGCTTCCTGCAATTTTCTCGATAATCTTTTTCCTTCTCTCTCAATCAAATACAACATGAGTGCTGCATTAAAGTTTCGTCATTTTTATTTTTGTGATTCTACTGCTGCATGCCGAATTCGTATTGTGGGATTGTTTAGAATGGATATATCAATAATAAACAGTACGAGCTATTTTATCGTTCCGTTTGCAGAAAGATATGCTAAATATGAACGATGTTTACTAAATTTATGTCTATCGGTTTGATTTTTATGAGAAAATGCTGTGAAAACCCCGGGGGTAAAACTTATATCTGCCTGGTGAATTCATAGTCCAGGCAGTGCAAACTCTCAATGAGCCCTGTGGGTTGGCGGGATGGGCATCACTTCACAACGCCAGCCCCAAGCCTTCTCTCCGTGGCTGCGCCCCAAACGTCGCGGATTCGAGCTCAGGGCGCTCGGTGTTGGACGCGGACCTAACCACGATGTCACACATTCGGATACTTACAAGTTGACAGCGCCAGTAGCAGTACACTCATCGACGACTTCCCAATGTCCCGCTTCAGCACCAGAATTGACAGCGAATTCAGAACCAGGCCCATCACAAAAATGATCGACGATAGAATGACATCTGTTAGCAGGATGAAGCGCTTCTCAAATGCGTTGAAATGGTCGGCAAGGCAGGAGTCGTTCGACTCACTGTCGTTCAGCCCGTATACGTTGTCGCTCATGTTTACTACTTAATCGAGCAAAGTTTGACTTCTGTGCCTAAGGAAGGTACCTAGTACAGACTGGCGACTTACGTTGGAGAGGCATTTGTTATACTATGGGGCAACATTCCACCCCGAGGAGGGGAAGAAAATTTCTGGGAGGAATTAATCCGAGTGTGCAGCGAACCAATCAGGAGCGGCAGACTGCCTGCAGCAGAAGGAAGGTGAGAGTTTTGGGCGGCTTTCGGTTTCTGCGCTTCCTTTAGCAGCAATTATGCACGTCAGCAGGAAAAAATCAAGCCCTTCTTTAACACAAACGTAGGCACTGTAATTATCATTGCCCTCCAGTTGCTAGGAGTTTGCCTATCCCCAACTTTTAATTTACTGCTACGCCTCAGACGAATATGAAGGACTAATTTCCTCTTTTTAATCACCTTCTATAGTTCAGTGGAATGGCGAATAGAACCTAAAATAATGACAAATGACTATTTTGTACCAAAGAATGCTAAATAAAAGCAGACATCCACCTTTGCAGAAAACATCCCGTGACCCGTATAGCCGTGCTATTTTCTGCGGTAATCCACAGCTCTGTGATATTGCTTAGGCTATTGGCACGAATGCGTAATAAACTTAGGAAAGCAGAGAAACAAAAAGAAGTACACCAAGAGACATGACGGATGCGACAGACAGTCTGATCTAAAATTACCGTTCATCCGTTTCGACGTTGCATCATTTTTACTAATTAGTCGATAAGTCTAATTTCTAAGATAATCAGCATAAAAACAAAACCGTGGCGCCATTTTCCGTCAATTATGGCTCGAAAAAACACGATAACTTCGTGAAAACCAGATTTTTCTGAGACTAATATTTGAATCGAAAATAGAGTAAAAATAGGTTTGAAAATACCAACTCGCAAAATATGGCAGCAGAGCCGACAGAAGAAAAACAAATCTAGACAAAAGCGATTTACAGATATTTGTGTTGTTCAAATTTGCGGCAAATCCAAACTGAATATAGAATGTCTTTCAATATTGTTCTATTGTGTTTGAACAATCAATTTATCATTTTCCCTGAAGGCAACCGCCATCGTTTCATTGTTTAGTCGACAAAAGCCACCTGGTTGCGAATCCTGTTTCTCTATACGCTTTCGATTCCCAGGAAATAAAAAAACTTGACTTTGTGATATGCGAAACAGCACTTTTTTCAAAGACATTGCATCGAAAAATTGCAAACATATAAAAAAATCAATGGAGTAAATATCATGGGATAGAAATTGGGACTTTTGTTAAAAATCAAACCAATCCAAACCAAATCAAACCAAAATCGACCGATCGGTTGATCGTTGAATGGAATTTGGCAATACTTGTGCAAAATAGAAAATATTTCTAAAAATTGAACATAGCCTGGTTGTATCGTAAGCTCGTATCTTCCAAAAATAATATTTTGTAAATTTTTGTTAGCTAACAAAGGAGCCCACATGAATTATATTTCTGTAATAGAGAAGACTACAATAATGTACCTGCATATTTTCCTGAGGTAAAAATAATATAACTTAAAAATAGAATAATGTGTATTTTACTCACGAACTTTTAGAGCTTACCCACTTCATGTAAAGTTTGTCCCGAGAAGTTAAAAGCCTAGTAACCCTAGTTGTCATATCATCAGTTATTATCTATTGATTATGTCGAGGTTCGTCACGACACGTAAACTTGTTTTTATATGAAAAAAACGTTAAAATTACTTGGAGGAAAAAGCTGGTTTCCGCCCACCTGCGTGCCCATTATCTGCCCGCTCAAAAGCACGCTCAAGCAAGCAAAATGATCTTCGTGTTGCGACGCTAAATGATCTGCGAGTTACGACGAAGATGTTGGAGCTACAAACAGAACTAGCTATTTCTTTCTAGGATTTGCGACAGACACTTTCAAGAGATTTTACAGAGGTTTTTGATAAGAACATTTTTATTATAGCGCGTTTTCCACTCCCACCAATGTCCGTGAGCTCGATAATGTGGTGAAGCCACATACATTCGGGGCGCACGGTATCTATATGTGTGTGCTCAGGAGTCAGCCAAACGGGCAGACACTACATGGCCTGGTCTACTGTCGCAAAATTATGTGCCAGTGGCTACAGAGCCCTCCTGCAACTTTTCTTAATCATTGTGAGTTTTTGACGTCCAGACTTGGAAAAAACTCTAAATAAGGAAATGACGGCGAGAGAGATACCGAAAGTAAGAGAAGTACAACCATAGTCTGCGCGATAAATTATAGTCCCTGAGGTTGATCAAGCTGCCCGATAGAGATAATCTTTCGTATTCTTAAAATCTCGCCTCTGACCACTTGATACATGTCCACTTGACTTGTCATACTGTAGCCATTTTTATGACAGGTCTAAATTTCGCATTTGAATATCACGTCTCACGTCTTTGAATATCATATCACGGCTGTTGAAGGACCCTTGACGATGGGTTGTTGAAGGCCGATGGAATCCGCTGCACGCATGGAGAAAACCATAGACAGCTTCATTACACACGTCGAAAAAATATTTAAACTGAAAAGGAGAAAAGGCTTTATATGCTTTAAATAAAAAAATTCGTCTCATTTAGGTCCTCAAAACCGGAATTGATTAAAAAATCACTGGGGCCTTTGGAATAATATAATAAGGAAGAGGATGTCGACGTTGACGATCACAAAACAAAAGCTTTTTGGTTTGGGGACTTGCGACGAAAACAGAAGCCATAAAAAATTGGGGGAGGGGAAACTTTTAATTCTTTGAGTTTCATTCATTTTGAAAGTTCCAGATAGATTGTGTTCGCACAAAAGAGAAGAGGGTGCATCGAAGAATGCGTCGGATGGCAAAATGCGCTTTGAAGTTTTACTACTCGCCTAGGTACGAATTCTTACGGGCTGTCCCGAAATGACGTCATAGGCTATTTATAGAAGCCACTCGCGTAGAACGAATCTGACCTTTATTGACTTTTGGTATTGATTGACACGTTATTTAGAGTATTCATTTGTCCGTCGAATAGGCGAGCGGTAGCTGGATGTTGTTGTTACTGTTTGCTGCTGCTGTTTTGTTGTTGTGGTTGTTGAGATTGCTGTTCTTTTATGAAACAGGGAGACATAAAGAAGCCGTAATTTTTGTGAAAAAATTAGGTGTTGTGTATTTGGTCCCTAGATTAGGGATCTATTAAAAATGTAGCATTTATAAACAGATATTGTATTTAAATAAACAGGAAATTTCACTTGCGCCAGTTATAGATTATAGACTTCCTAAATTTCCTGAAACATGTATGAGGTGTTTTAGGTACCTAGCATTTTAAGCTAATTAAAATATTTCCAGGTAACTAGAATTGGAATGTCTAATATAAAGTTTTCAATTATTTCAAGCGCGTCAATCTTACTTGCATATTCAAAGACTCAAAGACTCAAAGATTCAAAGATTCAAAGCCAACTCAACGCGGCCCTAGTCCACCATTTAGACTATGGTTCAGCAGAAGTGTAGATAGAAGTTTTTATTGTGGGGTCTAAATCCTGGGTGGAGAATTCCCATCGATTTGCATGAGGACACCTTCCATGGATTTGAAAGACGCCACCATCGACTTGGGCATGAGACGCGACCATTGACTTGGGGGTGAGACGCCACCATGGATTCGGAGAGCGTCACCATGATTCGGTGAACGTCACTATGGATTCGGAGGACGTCACCATGGATTCGGAGGACGTCACCATGATTCGGTGAACGTCACTATGGATTCGGAGGACGTCACCATGGATTCGGAGGACGTCACCATGATTCGGTGAACGTCACTATGGATTCGGAGGACGTCACCATGGATTCGGAGGACGTCACCATGATTCGGTGAACGTCACTATGGATTCGGAGGACGTCACCATGGATTCGGAGGACGTCACCATGATTCGGTGAACGTCACTATGGATTCGGAGGACGTCACCATGGATTCGGAGGACGTCACTATGGATTCGGAGGACGTCACTATGGATTCGGAGGACGTCACCATGGATTCGGAGGACGTCACCATGATTCGGTGAACGTCACTATGGATTCGGAGGACGTCACCATGGATTCGGAGGACGTCACCATGATTCGGTGAACGTCACTATGGATTCGGAGGACGTCACCATGGATTCGGAGGACGTCACCATGATTCGGTGAACGTCACTATGGATTCGGAGGACGTCACCATGGATTCGGAGGACGTCACTATGGATTCGGAGGACGTCACCATGGATTCGGAGGACGTCACCATGGATTCGGAGGACGTCACCTGGATTCAGAATACGTCACCATGGATTCGTAGAACGTCAACATGGATTCGTAGAACGTCAACATGGATTCGCAGGACGTCACCATGGGTTCGGAGGACGTCACCATGGATTCGAGGTGTCGCACCACCATGGATTTAAGACGGATATTCGAGGAGCGCCCCTGTCGTTCTTCAAGTGATTAAACAGCCGGGCCTGGGCCACGTAATTAATCGCTGCAACACCACAGGAGCGCTACATGATTCCAGATCTATAGTGAGTCGATACCAATAGCAAATTGTCCGCTTGACAGGAGCAGGACCCCCTCCATGTTGGTTTTCAGTGCTCAGCGGACCTGGTGAAATCCAATTTCCTTTTTTCTCGCCGTGGCGTGAAACACACAAAGGGATTGGGGTGAGAGAGACACACAGGCGGAGCTGGGAGGGCCACAGTTCCGAGAAAAGACAAAGGGTAAAGGAGGAAGACGACGGATACAAGGGACAAGCCAAGCGGAGGAAAAGCGAGGATTTCAGTTGAACATGTAATAAAGAGAGAATGAAATACTGTAGAGGTTGACTAGGCCTGTCCCGTCTCTGTCTTAGAATATCACTATATTTTTATCTGCAGCAAAATTTCAATATCACGGCTTACGACTAGCCAACATGAATATTTTGCGTGTAATTTGGGGAAAATCACCTGCACCTTTCCGGACAGTGATCTTTCCAAAAAGAAAAAAAATCATCAAAAGGATTTCTTATCGGACAAGGCTTAGAAATACCCGTGCAGTGTTTCTATTTAAATTAAGAAGTACTTTATTTACAGTTTGACAACTAAAAGATCGTTTCTTGTACGAGTAACTTGAAGCTTCACCGAGGCTCGAATAATTTTGCTTGGACCGAATGACGTTGCGGAGATAAGCCAAACTCAAAGATTTGAAATTTCATCTGGATGAGGATCGAGTTACGTTTTTCTGTGATGTGATCTTATTAATGCAGAGGCGAAATTTTAGAAGAGGGCTCGAAAACTTTACAGGACAGAAAACATCAAAAGTTCGAAGCGCCACAAGCTCAAAACGTCACGAGCTCAATGCTTTATACAAGCTCGAAAAATAATGAGCTCGAACTATCAAGAGCTCGAAGCGTCACAATCTCGAAACGTCACGAGCTCAAAACGCTAGAAGCTCGAAACGTCACGAGTTCGAAACGTCACAAGCTCGAAAGGGCACATCTCGAAGCGTCAAACTTGAAGCTTCACAAGCTCGAAGCGTCACAAGCTCGAAGCTTCACAAGCTCGAAGCTTCACAAGCTCGAAGCGTCACAAGCTCGAAGCGTCACAAGCTCGAAGCTTCACAAGCTCGAAGCGTCACAAGCTTGAAGCGTCACAAGCTCGAAGCTTCACAAGCTCGAAGTTTCACGAGCTCGAAGCGTCACAAGCTCGAAGCATCACAAGCTCGAAGCATCACAAGCATATTAGTATCACAAGCAAATAAATTCAGGCTTCAAACTAACGAGATTGAAAACTTCACTAACTTAGAGCTCGAAGGGTTCAGAGCACTATATATACGAGTATTTAATAATTCGGTCTCCCTTGAACTCTTTCCACTCCAGTTTTTCGTTGAAGATTTCATTAACCCAAAAACTGACTGCATGTTTACTTATTTGGTTCTCCCGAGGGAAAATGTTTTTTCCAATGATTGGAAATCAGCCAAAGGGGGTTGGAATATTACGAGCTAGAAAAATATTGTGCTCGCAGTTCATTTCGACGAATGAAGGAAGTAAGTCACTGAGACCGGTGGGTTGGGATCAGTTATAATTGCGTTGGTGCGCCAAGTCAAAGCTCCAAGCGCTCGTGTATTTATGACAGGCTCGATCTATACTATAATATTATACATAACTAAGGTATGATAAATGCCTCCATGCATAACAGAAGCCGATCGATCAATCCGGGTGTATTATAGTAAGGATCAGAGAGACGAAAGTAATAGTAGTGGCTAAGGAGAATATACGATATAGGAATAAATAGCAAAGTTATCAAATCCACCGACTTCTGTGCGAGAAAAAAACGGTGAGAAGACGACAGATTCAAACCGAATGCGCCAAGATTTATAGCGATACAGGACCGAAGCGTTCGTTTAGTTTGTACATCTTTTAAACGCAGTTTTCTGCGTTTTTTATTTCAGTCTTAAGGTCACTGGTCTCGTGATGGTTTGTGCTTTACAGTATTGTGAAGAATTTAATTCTTGTCAATTGGCGAGACAAAGGCGAGACCGCGAGTACTGAAAGCACAATTTGGCGGCCCTCGCAATCACATAGCTCAGAATCAATCACAGGGATGTGTAGATATGCTCTGACATCATACACCTTCTTGGGTTGGCCCTCAAGAGTGTAAATTGCACGACAAGCCAACAAGCTTAATTTAAGCCGACATAGCCTAAAGTTAAATTACTTATAATAGTCGATCGCGTATTATATACAGCTAATCAAATGGGTAAATACAGTAACACTGTGGGAATCTAACTGTTCATTTTATACGGTTGAGCATAACGAACAGCAGAACGTAAGGCAAATGTATAAGACAAGAATGATCAAGGACCACCTCTAAGTAGCTAGCTTTACATTAGTAAAGTCTACTTTAGTAGTCTTTGACAAAGATTCTGATCCTTGATTGAATTTCATTATAGGCAGAAAAATGCCAGTTAACTTAATAATCCAATAATCAGTTTATAAACACGAACGCATAAATATATTAAGCCTTCTTAAATGATCTAATATCATTATGATATTCATTTCGTGTTATATACTGAATGCCTAATAAGCAGCAGCGGCAGGCTAGTACACCATATAAAATTGGTAAAGTGCAATTACTTTCTTCCGAATTGCAGGCGGGTAAAATGTCCTACTACTTCACAGCAGCCAACACAGGCTCGTTTACACACACGCCTGCAGCCTTCCCATAGAATATTGGCACTGCTGCACAGCCTACAGGCTATATACTTTAGCCGCGAACTGTACCCCTCTGTTTGGCTGTTACACGGCCGAAAAGCAAGCCAGCTACATGTAAGTAATACCTGTACAAGTACACAAATGAATCCTGCAACGACAAGGCCAGCTAGGGGAGAGTGGTAAACAAAATGTCGCCATCAATTCGCAACTACATACAGCTCCGTCCTTTGTTACCATTTCTTCAGCGTCAGTTTTTAGTACTATGCTGGCATTCGCGCATGAAGAAACGGATAGGCCGCAGAATTACTTTACTTGCACGCGCTGACTTAGTTTTTTCACAGCGAACGGAATGCTAATTCAAAATGAACTTTTTCTTTAAGTTGTAATTGCTGAACATCCATCGGCGAGCTATAGCTATATACGCTTGTAGAAGGCTTGGATCCTTGCCCAAGTATCATTACATAATATTTTTTGTGTTTTGAAAAGAAAGCAAATACTTAGGAAAATAGGCAGAAAAAATATTTTTCAGGATAGCTTACACTTAAACACTGATTCAAGCTAGAACATTTACTTTATTTTGCACTTAAAGCATTGTAAATGTATAATTGACATACTAAATGACAAATAAGTTAGTACATAACAACAATAGTACAAACGCCGACACATAGGGCCAGATAGATAAAGTGATAGTTAGGAATTTTTTCAGGTCAAAGTTATTAGCAATGGGCATCCGGTCTAGCACGGGACACTTTCAGCCATTTAACAGTAGAAAGTGCACGGGGTCGGTGCACTTTCAATACAGGGTCGGCAAACTTATTAGCTAGTGGGCCAAAAAGAGAACCTAAAAGGCGGCAGCGGGCCGCATTGACTGTAGAAAGATGAGATAGGGGAGAGATGAGGCACGGGAGAAACGAGAATGAGGAGAGACGAGACAGCGGAGAGATGAGACTGAGGAGAGATGAGACAGCGGAGAGATGAGACTGAGGAGAGATGAGACAGCGGAGAGATGAGACTGAGGAGAGATGAGACAGCGGAGAGACGAGACAGAGGAGAGATGAGACTGAGGAGAGATGAGACTGAGGAGAGATGAGACTGAGGAGAGATGAGACTGAGGAGAGATGAGACTGAGGAGAGATGAGACTGAGGAGAGATGAGACAGCGGAGAGACGAGACAGAGGAGAGATGAGACAGCGGAGAGATGAGACTGAGGAGAAATGAGATATGGGAGAGCGGAGAGACGAGACAGGAGAGATGAGACAGCGGAGAGATGAGACTGAGGAGAGATGAGACATGGGAGAGATGAGACTGAGGAGAGATGAGACAGCGGAGAGACGAGACAGCGGAGAGATGATACACGGGAGAGACGAGACAGCGGAGAGATGATACACGGGAGAGACGAGACTGAGGAGAGATGAGACATGGGAGAGACGAGACTGAGGAGAGATGAGACATGGGAGAGATGAGACTGAGGAGAGATGAGACATGGGAGAGACGAGACTGAGGAGAGATGAGACATGGGAGAGATGAGACTGAGGAGAGATGAGACATGGGAGAGACGAAACTGAGGAGAGATGAGACACGGGAGAGACGAGACATGGGAGAGATGAGACACGGAAGAGACGAGACAGGGGAAAGATGAAACTGGGGAAAAATTAAACAGGATACTGTAGGTGTCGGTAGGGGCAACGGGCCGGATTTGAGAGCTTCGAGGGCCGCATCTGGCCCGCGGGCCGAAGTTTGCCGACCCCTGGATACAGTTTTTCACATTGTTTTCTGTATCTCCCAAAATATTCAACCCGTCGCCATGAAAATCCGGAACACGGGCTAGCATTTTCAGCTCTATCCGATGAAACAACTTGCAGAATCACAAATCATCGGCATCGTCGAGATTTTCAACGATTCTCGTCGGGGTGTCTGGTGGCAAAGAGCACCAATGCAGGCATTGGCGCCTGTATTCTGCTCATATTCTGCTCACGAAATTTCATAATGTAACTATGCCGGCTTTTATCGTTGATTAAAATTTATAGATTATATTGTTAAATGTTTATTGTAAAAAACGATTTGGATTCGCCAGAGGTTTTGTACAGTTTATACCTTGTCACCAGGGTCTTCGACAAGAATCGCGGAATATCTCGTCTACGCTAACTTGGACGGCATTGAAAGTTAGTTCATCCTTAAGGCGGAATTTCGATCCATATGGTAGACTTTCACGAAAATCGATAATTCGGTTTGGGAGCCATCGTGAAGTAGGCAGTGGGTATTTGAAATACCTCCGTGGTGTTTCTCTTTCCGATGAATAAAAATTGCGCGGTCGTTCTGTCTGCCAAGCAAAAGTAGATCTTATACTGCACAAACGTGACAAATGATGACAATGATAAAAAAACCATGCAAATTTCACATTTACGTTAACTGAGTAATTCACAATCGGTACAAAAAACTACTGAGGAACCTCAAACGGTGTCTCCTCCTTCTGCCCGATGGTCCTATCGGCGAAGCGAAGTCGCATGAAAAAATTGCCGCCTCTCTCCAATTGACCCAATCCGACCAGTTCCCGATTGTTGCTAAGCACCAGAGCCTCGGTAGCCAGAATTTCATCGGGCCACTGCACCATACCACCGGAGGTCTTGTCGGCTGCCCGAGCATTGCTAAATCTCAGTGTTGACGTTGGCAACGGACAGTGGGCCTCTTCGAATACGCGGCGAAGTTGGTGCTCCTGTGTTGGGCAATTGTTGTGGCTACATAAATCCTAAATACAAAAGAGCCTTGAAGAATAAACTGTACAATTCCAAAGATTTAAACTGACACAAATCCTAAGATTTAGTGATTTAAACTGACACAAATCCTAAGATTTAGTGATTTAAACTGACACAAATCCTAAGATTTAGTGATTAAAACTGACACAAATCCTAAGATTTAGTGCTTAAACTGACGGAAATCCCATGATTTAGTGATTTAGCCGACACAAATCCCATGATTTAGTGATTTAGCTGACACAAATCCCATTTAGTGATTTAACTGACCCAAATCCCATGATTTAGTGATTTAGCTGACACAAATCCCATGATTTAGTGATTTAACTGACAGAAATCCCATGATTTAGTGATTTAACTGACAGAAATCCCATGATTTAGTGATTTAGCTGACACAAATCAAAAGATTTAGTGATTTAACTCACACAAATCAAAAGATTTAATAATCTAATCTAAATATCTAGACTTGGTTTAAATATTAAAAAACGCAACATATTCTAAACTTTGAAATATTAAGTATTTCATTATTACAAAGTAATAACGAAAGCAGCCTGACTGCTGCGCGTGGACTTGAGGCTGCGTCGCCGCAATGCGCGGATTTTCTGTGCGTACGCTCCCACAGCTGCCCATCAGCAGGAGGCGCAGGAATTCTTCGAGTTCCTGTCGGAGCAGCTCGAGATGGTGGCGCACCGCGACATTGTGGTGGTGCTTTGTGACCTCAATGCCGTAGCACCGTGGTCCCAGCGCTGCCCGTTTGTTTCGCCACGCCAGAACGCCAACACCGCCGCGCTAGCGGACCTGATGGCGAGGCTCGACCTGGTGTCAGCTAACACGCGCTTCCGCAAACCGCCCAACCGACCTTCGCCAGCTGCAAACGAAGTAGGCGGAACGCGCGAGGCCGATTCACCAGGACCCGCTTGGCGCAGCTCGACCACGTGCTGATTCGCCATCGCGAAAGCAGCCGGCTGCAGAACTGCGACACAATGGAACCCCTGGCTGTCCATCCGACCATCGCCTGCTCAACTGCGACCTGAGGCTCTCTGATCCGCTGTACAGACCACCAAAACGCCTTAGGAGAAGGTACTCGTACTTCCGCAGCAGGTTTGCGTACGCCTTTGCGACCACCCTGGGATCAGCGCAGGCGCCGGACTACAGCACAATCAGCTCAGCCATCGCCACTGCCGCTGCCAAGACTCTGCCGCTTATGGAGCCCGCGTCACGGCAACTTCCAGTTTGGGCGAGCGACCTGGAGGTCCGTGAGGCCCGCCGCACTGTCGAGCAGCTGCGGCGTGCTAGGCGACCGACATCTGATGCCGAGAAGGCCTTGGCAGACGCCTACGCAAGTCGACAGAAAGCCGCTGTTGACGACGCGATCCGGGCTGTCACCTCTGTCGGGCCTGAACGGCAGAACAGGCTCGTCTGACCGGTTGTGAAAGCCCTCACCGGTCGCAAAAAAAGGCGGTGCTCAACCTGGCTGGTGACACTGTCGAGGAGCGCAGAAACAAGCTGCGCACTTTCTTCGCCGCCATAGTCAAAGCGCCGCCGCCGACTCTGCCGAACGAGATGCCGCTGCCCCCGAGGTGGCGCTGCCGCGGCAGTAGGACTTCGACACAAGTCCAGTGACCAGCATCGACATCGTGGAGTTCGCCCGCAGGGCACCGGGAGGCCGCGCCCCCGGTCTGGACGAGGTCCCCGTCGAGGCGCTGCGAGTCACAAGGGTTGCCACTGAGGTGGCCCGCGTGATGAATGGCGTCCTGGCGGGAGGCCCTGCGCCCCGCGAGTGGATCCAAGTTACCATCGTCGGCATTCCGAAGAAGCCGGGCACTACGCGGAAGGAGGAGCATCGCGGGATCTCGCTCATGTCCTGTGCCGCGAAGCTGTTTAACCGGGCGCTGTTAGCCCGGTTACAGCCTGTGCTGGACTCGTTTCTGCGGTACGAGCAGAAACGAGTGCGGTTCCCCGTCGCGGCACGGTGCACTAACTCCGGAGTGCTGCAGGGTGACACTGGCGCCCTTTCTCTTCGTGCTGGTGATGGACTGGGTGCTCAGGACCGGCCTGCCGACTGCAGAGGACGGTTTTCTGCTTCAAAGGCGCAGCACTATTCGACGGCACCCGGAGAAGAAGCTGTCTGTCCTCGGCTACGCGGACGACCTCACCCTGCTGTATACGACGGCCGAAGGCGCCCAACGGCTGGTGGACGGCCTGAGTGCGGCGGCGGCGAGGGTCAGCTATCAACGCCAGAAAGACCTAGGTGCTGAAGGCGCCGCATAACCTACCTGCCGATATTCTACTACGAGACGGTGACGGCCCCCGGGACCGCGCTCCCGAAGTGCCGTCAGTTCGTCTACCTCGGCGGACTGGTGCCTGACGTGGGCCGCCTTCCGTTCTGTGCGGGCGGTGCTGCTCTCTGAGGCCCTGTCGAACGGCGCCAGGTCCCAGCTGTCGAGACCGCCCTGTTGTACAATGCTGAGACCTGGACGATGACCGGGGCGCTCGAGGCGCAGCTCGACGCGGCGCATGCGGCCCTAGTTCGCACCGCTTTCGGTGCCCGCCGCGGCCTTAGCAGCGAGACAACGAGTCCCTTTACCAGCGTGCGTGCCTAACGCGGCCTTCTGTCCTGCTGAGTCAGCGGCGCTTGTGGCTGGCCGGGCATGTCATCTGAGCCGAAGCCTACTGCCCAGAGCCGCTGCAGGATGTCCTGCTGTGGACCTCGTAGGGACCGCGCAGGCGTGGCCAGGTACGATCAACCCGCTATGTCGACCGTCTTTTTGAAGACGCGCGAGCACCCAGCCAGGCGGCCGGTGTGAAGCATGTTAGAGACCTGGCTCTGAAACGCGTGATTTGACGCTCCCCCCTCTTGGCCACTTCTGTGGTCGGCGTGGGGCGTAACTACTATTATTATAATTACTAATAAACCCCGGACTTACTTGAATGCCAGGCGGACAGTTCCAATAGTACAGGGTGCGGAATGGTGGCATGGGCCTATTGCTAGCAGCCTGACGTGGGTTTGTAAACCGATTATTCAGACTGTCCGAATAGTCGACAAATCCTGAGCTCTTGTCAGCCAGGGCTCGATCCAAAGCCACACCGGGCGGCACAGCTTCGCGAGACAGCCGGGCCAGAGGCGTCGGCGATACAACCAGTCGAGCGCCGAACATCCTGGCACCGTCTAGCAGGTTGCCGATTCGGCAGGCGGACGCAACGTCACCAACTTCAACGAATGCGCCAATGAGTGGACCAGGCGGGGGAACTGGCTGGTCAGCTGGCAGAGGCTGATTGGGCGGCCTGGCTAGCAGGCAGACACGCATCACGTTGCCGTACAGGCACAGCAGGTTGAACAGCCTGTCGCAGGTGAACACGCCGGAGTCCAGGCCAGACAGCAGCAGCACCGGGGTGACACGGCTAGGCGGACCGCCGACGCCAACGCCGACTGGTTCGCGGGTGAAGTCCCAGGCGTCGTCGGTGTTGCGCACAATGGTCAGCTCGGTGGGCAGGGCAAAGTCTACCTGACAGGCGAGGATGTTAAAAAGTAGAAGCGATAATACTCACATCATTCTTTTCTGCATATCTCAAAATCAACAAAAATTTTCCGCAATACACGATGAAACAACTTTCAGAATAACTAAACATCGGCGTCGTCGAGGTGCCATGGTGGCAAAAACTACCAATATAAACACAAAATCGTGTAACCACGTCGACTAATGTTATTGATAATATATAATTTATTAAACTGTTAGTCATGGTATAATTGAAGAATATATTGCTCCATGAATAACTGGAAGATACTGAGTGGTCTTTTAACTTAAAAATTAATAGCAGCCAGCAGCCATCAATATCCGAAGGCTGCGTACGGCTGTTCAGTCTATGGACTGGGGGGACGCCACACCCACCTTCAATTATTCCAGCTAATGCAGATAACCATTTAACAGCTGGGTGAACTGAAGCAATTCAGAGTTAATTGTCTTGCTAAAGGACACAAATTGTTTCAGTGGAGTCGGGAATCGAACCCTCGACCTTCAAGTCGTGAGTCCGAAGCTCTAACCACTTGGCTACAACCTCATTCTATCTAAGATCTATTAGACTATAAAATAACAAGCTCTAAAACTTACTTTAATAGTGCAACAGCCGTCAAAGATGTCCAAACCGTTTAGTCGGGCCTTAGCAACAACGGCCTCCTCGAAATTGGCAAACTCAACTAGTGCGTGCAGATGCTTGTTTGGACCTTTGCGAAACATGACAGCTCGGCAAACTCGACCGAACTTGGAGCAGGCAGCGTACAGTGCTTCCATAGTGACTAGGGGAGCCTCTTCTCTATAGAACACTAGCAGCAGCACTCGATTAGGCCTAGGAAAGCCTTCGCCGCGATGCATAATGCGATGCATGGAGGACTCGCCGACTGAAATACCGCCCAGGGCTCCGGACCTGGCAAATCAACAAAATGAGAGGTCGTGGGTTCGAATCCGAAATTTTAATCCTCGAGTTTACACTTAACTCCTTTTACTGCCATTAGAGATGAAAAAACTGTGATTCTGCAACAGTGACGCTTAAATAAGTCAAGTTGAAATGTTCGCTAAAGCTACTAAGAGGTAAGTAGTTTAAACGAAAACTACTATATATTTTTAACGTGTCTCCTTGGCAGTGGATACACAGTAACCCAAAATGGTTTCTAAAACAGCCAACCCAACTCACTTATTGAGCTCGACAGCCCTAACAACAGATTGGGCCTCTTTAAACTCGATTAGTGCGCGAAACTTGTGCGGCATAGTCCAGATGCGGTTCACTGAGCCGATACGGCCGAAGGCATCCAATAAGTCAGCCTCCGACGTGTTGGCCGGTATGTCGCTAACAACAATGACTAGAGAGGCCCGGTTGTCGTCAGGCTGAGCTAGATTCTGCTGGCGATGATGCGGCGGCGGACGACGGCGCTGTTGGTCGTTGTCTTCGAAGTGCGACTCGTCCTCCTCGGAAGGCGGCGCATCGCCGATGCTGCGCTGATTGTAATGATCGGCGTATGGCGCCATCGTGCCTCCGCGGCTGACTCCACGGCCTCCGCCTCGACCTCTGCCGAAGCCGCGACTTGACGGCGGATGCGGCCCGCCTCTGGGCATGCCGCCGCGCGAACGACCTCCGCGTGGCGGCGGAGGGCCACCGCTGCCTCTGAAACTGGGGCCGCCACGACCTGCCTGCGGGTGTGCGCGCGCGTGGCTTTTAGTGTGACTGAATGATGCCTGAAGATGTGACTGAATGAGGCCTGGGGGTGTGACTGAGTGAAGCCTAGGGGTGTGACTAAATGAGGCCTGAAGGTGTGACTGAATGAGGCCTGAAGGTGTGACTGAATGAGGCCTGAGGATATGACTACATAAGGCTCGAGGATGTGACTGAATGAGGCCTGAGGGTGTGCCTGAATGAGGCCTGAGGGAGTTACTTAATGAGGCCTGAGGGAGTGACTGAATGGCCTGAAGGAGGTCGAAATCTAAAAAAGTATTACCCTGTTGTGAAAAAAAAACAGTAGAAATAAAAAGTGAGTAATTCTCAACTGGAGAATAAAATATTTAAATTCACAGAAAAACTACTATATTTTGTGACTCGAATATGGAATCAAAAATTTGAAATTTATCGCATTTTCTGCAGAAATTTAACGCAATAACAAACTTGAATCAAAAACATATAATAAAAGCTAACCCTGTTTGAGGATAATAGAATGCCTAATCAAAGAACTAATTATACTAAAATCACTAACAAAGGCACTTCGTTCAAAGCAGTAAAAGTACACAATGAATATCGATAGACTATTTTTTACGGTAGCATAAAATTAATTTTGTTATGATTCACTAAAAACAGTAAAATCAGTCTTTCTTGACTTCCGATTTTTTGACAGGAAATGTGACAAGAATATAATAGCGAACGATTAGACAGGCTACGGCGGAACTGACACCCATCAGATTTGGCAGCTGAAATGTTAAATTTGGTTAGAAGTTTCTTAGTTAGTTTTTACAACGCTTGCAATTCAGGCTACTTGAAGTAGCGAGATGTGACATTATTTGTGAAATAGTGAAAATGGATGGAGTTAAGGAAATAATCAATTAATAAGAGATTGCTGTACACCAGGGGTAGGCGAACTACAAATCCGGCCCGTTGCCCCTTCCAACACCTATAGTATCCTGTCGCATCTCTCCTCGGTCTCATCTCTCCACTATGTCATTTCTTCTCTACTGGCCGTCTTATTTTTTTGTCTCATCTCCCCCCTGTCTTATCTCTACCCTCTCTAATATATTCTATGTATCATCTCTCTCCTGATGTATCTCTTCTGTCTCATCTCGTCTCTGCCTTATCTCTTCTGTCTCATCTCGTCTCTGTCTAATCACTCCCGTGTCATACCTTCCCTGTCTTATCTCTCCTCTATCTCATCTCCACCTGTCTTATCTCTCCCATTTCTCGTATTTCTACAGTCAATGCGGCCCGCTTTCGTATTATTGGTTTTCTCTGTTGCCCGCACGCAAATAAGTTGGCCGACCCCTGTGCGTGTGAACACAGCAATTCAGAGGCTCATCTAGGGCCTAATTACTCACCACAATATTAAAGTCGCCAATGGCCTGACCGTACAAGCTCCACAAACCGCTGCAAAAAGTACCAGCTATCAGTATTGGTAAATGAGTTCCGCTAGCATCTTTTGTAGTTAGCATGCGACCAATGTCCAGCAGAGGTAGCAACATGAACACGGTGTTAACTAGGCTGCAACTGGCTCCCAGATGTCGAACAAAAGCATCACCAGACAGATAGTACAGGTGATAATACAGCGCAGTGAAGTAGGAGAGTAGGGCTGTGAATTTGTAGCTGAAGTTGCTCTGTGGGGTTTAAGACGATATAAATTATTTACTGGTACTTGAATTCAGTGAAGAATCAGCGGATGTGAAACTCAGATACCCTGAAGAAACAGCGGATGTGAAACTCAGATACCCTGAAGAATCAGCGGATGGTAAACTCAGATACCATGAAGAATCAGCGGATATGAAACTCAGATACCCTGAAGAATCAGCGTATATGAAACTCAGACACCCCTGAAGAATCAGCGGATGGTAAACTCAGATACCATGAAGAATCAGCGGATATGAAACTCAGACACCCCTGAAGAATCAGCGGATGGTAAACTCAGATACCCTGAAGAATCAGCGGATATGAAACTCAGACACCCCTGAAGAATCAGCGGATGGTAAACTCAGATACCCTGAAGAATCAGCGTATATGAAACTCAGATACCCCTGAAGAAACAGCGGATGGTTAACTCAGATACCCTGAAGAATCAGCGTATATGAATCTCAAATACCCCTGAAGAAACAGCGGATGAAAAACTCAGATACCCTGAAGAATCAGCGGATGAAAAACTCAGATACCCTAAAACTCAGCGACTCACCCACTCAGTGCTGTAGATCAAATAAAGAGCAACATAAGCCAAATTCAAGGTCAGCCCAAGGCCATTTAGTGCCACCAAGTTGAAATTTCCAATCAGTGAGCCATAGTGAAGCCATCCTATGCCGCTGAAGTTGAAGTGATCAAGTTTTAACTAGCAGGATATTTTATAGTATTTTACAAATTTTTATTTCTTCAAAACTTACTTGGCAATTGAAAACAGAAAGAATAGTACAGGTGCATTCGATGCATCCTTGGTCTTGTAGACATGGTAGCTTGATGGCCTGAAATTGTATTTTTTATATTTTTTTATTAATAAAAATGACACACCATTCTATATTTTAATCAATTTTGAAGCATGGCATTAAACACTAAAGACAATTAATTGCAGTTTATGAATAGTGTGTTACTTTAACTTGATTTGTGTTAAAAGTATTGAGAAAGAGATAAAAATTGCCATAAAGACTAGTGGATTTAATTAATTTTCAAACAAAGAATAAAAAAACCAAGTGACAAGACAAATACTTACACTCCTGATAGAATCATGAAGATGGTGGCAAAAAATGTTGCCCATTGAAGAATAGGAAGCAGGTCCATTGTGAAACACCCTGAAAATTGTTAATATGAGTTGCTTACAACGACCTAAGGAATATGCACTTATTTTTGCAGATGTATTTTATGTTTTATTAGCTGTATACTTATTTTCTTTTTCGATGCTCTGGACAGAGAAGTCAGAAGTGTGAAAAACAATGAAACTCTAGTTTTATAAATTATATTAGTAACTTTTCCTTCATCGGGCGCCCTAAAAATGGTGGGAAAACTCGATGAACAGTAAATTAACATAATTTATTTAAACGCCTGTCACTGATAAAAAAAACATTTGACAGATTTTTGAATCAAGTAAAAATGTCAATTAGTTTTAAGTTTATGACTAAAATTAGAACAAGGGGCAAGGGGTAGAGTTACACCAAATCAAGACCAGCAGCAGAATTGGTTGCACAGCATTGCCATAGACTGACAACTTTTTGACAAAGTCGCCTGTCAGTTTGCAGCACTTAGTCCATTGGTGAAAAGCCCATTGCTCTGGCATTTGCATTAGCTCAACACCAACTTTTATGCAGCAGAACCCACCTGTCAGCAAATGGGGCACCGATTTTGCAATCAGTTTCAATATGCCAAGATCCACTGACAAAATCGAATGAATTGAAGTTTTTGGACTATGAATCGGTGTCTTTGTTAATCTAGAGATTGGAAAACCATGGTTGGCTGTGTCATCAGCAATGTCTGTTTGCCCATGACTGAACTCTTCAAGCCAGTGATACACAGCTCTCTTATATAAGAAATATCTAATGAATATTTCCTCTGCTTTATTCTATTCTGGTACTCACGCTTCTCTGCTTGTCTCTTCCATTTTTTCTGCTTCTGTTTTCTTTTGTTGCAAAATTTTAGTCAAAGGACAAACTTGGGTTGGGGCCTTGAGTTGGTGCCATAGTGAGGATCATGTAGTGATTTGCATTTTCAAAAGTGGTGTGCAGCGGCGTGCAAATATGTAAGTGGAGTGCATTTGGCATGCAAAATGCACACTACATAATGCTAATGCATTGCAATGCAGCAAAAAATATGTATTATATTTTTTAAAAATTTATTGTATATAAACAGTACAAATTATAGCTTTTTAATTGTTGATAAATAAATGCATTATTGAGAAATACACATTTTTTTGAATATAAAATTTATAGTTTACTTCTTTTGTTGAGCTTTGTTTTTCTGTTTTGTTTTGTTGCAATTTAAAAAACATTTCAATTTTCAATTTTTCATTTTGACTTAATTATGTTAACCTAATTAGCCAGTGTAAAGGTAAAAGTGAGATTAAGACAAGTTACCCGTGGTTAGTAGTCCTGGTTTGGTTTTCACAGTTGGCATGCATTTGCTTGCCATTGGCGTGCTTTTGTGGATTAGTTTTGGGTCATTTCTCACATGCACTTTACATGATCTGCACTATGGACTTGGTGTAACATTACCCCTTATCCCTTGTTCTCATTTTAGTCATAACTTTCATACTAATTGATATTTTTATTTGATTCAAAAAGCTTTAGAACAGTCAAATGTTTATTTATCAGTGACAAAAGTTCAAAATTTTGTTTTTACTAATTAGCATGTTCATTAAGTTTTCCCACAATTTTGTGACACCCCTAGTAAACTCCACTATTCTTACAACCTTTAAAACTAAGTAAATGTTAGAGGCTTGAAAACATTTCACAATAGAAAAATTTAATGAGCTCTAAACAGTAGCAGTTTATTCTTATATATTTTCTTAATTTAGGCCTATTCTTAATATCTTGAGATAGTAAATAAGTCAAAGAAATTTAAATGGTTTGTTTTACTATATATAGGCCCTACATTATAGGGTAATATATTTCTAAATGTTTAAATTTCAAACAAATAAAGTTTCTTGTTTGTTGAAAAAAAATTTTAATAGACTATTGCTGTATTGGCATTGTATTTTGATAATGGGCATAACATTTTTTATGTATTGCTTAAATTCATAGTTTATTAATTAGTTAAGTAATCTGCAAATTTGTTGGTAATAACATTATGTAGGCCTATTGTTAATGTTATATTTAATTATAGGGCCTATAACATGTGGAGTTAGCCTATCTACTGTACTAGTATGCCTAGCAAACAAAGCTAGCAACAAACAAATCTTACCCTAATGGAGCAAATTTAAAAAAGCTGCAGACACTCCTGCTAGGCGCACAGGTGCGCAGTTGTTTTCAAGAAAAAGAGCACAAATCCGCAATTGCTATATATCTTCAGTCTGACTCAATGTAGTAATTGATTTCACGAAAAAATGTCAAAAGACCTTTTTTTGATCTCCGTAGTGTATTCTATAATTAGAACAGCTAAGGTTGTCTTTTTGCACTCGGGGCACTGCGGAGCATGTATTTGTGTAGGGGCACAAGGGCGCACTGTTTGTTATACATCTACATACTTATGACAACTTTACACTCACAAGGCACCGCCGCACAGACAGGAATTTCTTTCTGCGCAGGCAATTTTTCACAAACACGCCAGACGCTGTCTGCATAAACCCCTATTGGCTCCAATTGGGCAAATCTTAATCTGACACTAAATCATATGAAGACTTTGACTTTTAATAACAGTACTTTACAGTTAACAACACTACTTACAACAAGATCAACTTAGTACTAGGTTTCCATTAAAGTAGCTAGGCCTACTTTGAATTAAAATGCCCTATATAAACATAGTTAAAATCAGCATAAATCAGCCTATAGGCCTACTTAGGTTTAGAACTGATTCTATCCAATGTACACATGTCACTATCTTGGCTATAGCTGCAAATTAGCAACATTGTCTACTTTCTTGATAAAGTTTTGATATTTTCTATTCTACATTCTTGATATTCTAGCCTAGGCCTAGTGATTGAATAAAGCAAACTAGGTGAGTTGAGATTGGCTTCTCTGCTGCTATAGCTAAAATTGTTGGAAATAAATGCGCTAAGCTACTTTTAGGGTTTTCTATAGGCCTATTGTAATATATAGCCGCCTAATACAAATTACCATTGGCATTGGAGTGGTTGCAAAATAATGCCTTCACTTTTAAAAGTGAGATAAAAGGTTAAGTAAATAAGACTCTAGTAAATTTTGACCTGATTCATAATTTAGGAAATCAGATTACTGAACTGACTAGATAGGCCCCTAGCTACTGTTGATGATGTTTCACTAGGCCTATAAACTATCACAGCTCAATTGACACATACATATGGACAAACCATTGACTATAGGGTAATGTATCATCAACCAAACAGTGTATCTTCAAAACCGAACAAGAATTTTGACTCCTTCCTTGGTCTCGTGCAAGACAGAAACAAGCTATTGTGTTTCACAGAACAACTAATTTGAAAGTTGAAGAAATTATCTACAAGCTGAGGCATGATGTGCAATGAAGCATTAAGAGGAAAGAAAGATATTGATGTTTCAGTAGAAATTAATTTTGCAAAAGCATACTTTTTAACAACATTTTTCAGTAGGCCTATGTACTTTAGACAAAGATTGTGTGGTTGCTTGCCAATTAAATGACCATAAATGTAGTTATTTATAGAGTATGAAAAATGCTTTCAAATGAAATAATTCAAGATAGTTCACTCCTTAAAATAAGATTAAACCACTCACTCAAATTGTAAAACCAAACATAAAATTCTCTGTTTGGTTTGAAGATACATGAAAATCATTGTTCGGTTTTAGCTAAAAAACAGGAATAACTTTTTTCTATCTGACAAAATAGCAAAAGGAGATACTTTTTAGAAAGGTGTAACTGTTTTCTATAACTTGGCTTTTGATTTATCATCATATCTTAAATAGAAAATCTGTAGCTTAGGTTTGAAGTTAAAAAAATACACATTCTTGTTTGGTTGATGATACATTAGGCCTACCCTATTTACTTTGTGACATAGGAATAGCATAGCAGATCAATAACAGTACATGTGACCAAGTGGAAAAGGGATTGCATAAATAAATATAAAAACTAAATAGGGCCTATGGGTCAGCTACAAACTAAACTAAAGTTATAGTTAAATATTTTGTTCCTAATTGCTAATTACAATCACTTTTAATGCTTGACTCGATGTTAAAAAATTCACCTTTAAATTTAAAACGCAATCGACTGATTACGACGCTGCGCTTGATAAAGCAATAAAATAATTGCGTTTAAATTGGACCGAATATCAGACTACACAGAAAAAAGCATGCGTACGAAAATTGTTTTTATTTGAGGAAGTTTATCCGAGGAAACGTGGCACAAATATTTGTCTCTTCACTTTCTTTGAAATAAAACTGACGTAAAGCTTAACGGCTTTATTGATCTACGAGTACATTCAGCACTAGTTAATAATAATAATAATAATAATTGCAGGAGGACTGCAGGCAACGACACATAGTTTGGTGACACTAGACCCGCAGCCAGCGAGGAGGCAATTCTGCCCATTTCGCTGACTCCTGAGCACACACGCACACAGATACCGTACGCAGGCATACGCTCACACAGGTGTGTACATCTGCCCTGACTTTCTCATCGTCAGGCAGCTAGTGTACACTCGAACTGTGCCTTGGAGGTTGGCCCTCAAGGGCGCAAATTGCACGACAAGCCCCCAAGCCTTCTCTCCGCGGCTGCGCCCCAAATAAATGTGGCCTCGCCGTGGAATCGAACTTAGGGACTGTGGTGCGAGTGGCAAACGCGTTAACCGCTCTGCCACCGACCCCCCAGCACTGGTTAAAGCTGAGTTAAAATAAAATAGCTCAACGAAGGCAGAGTACAATGGCCAAGTAGTGACCCTTGACGAAACGAGGCTTCCGCTCTAAATAGAGAATGTACTTTTGGCTCACTACCAAGGTCCATATGGAAAAATATGGGGAATTCTATGGAAGGTATTCTTTATAGGGAGTAGAATTAACGGTCAGCAAGAGAGAGGACATATGTCGGTGGATGTCAGGCGCTGTGCTGCCTGTGCTTAGTGGCTGTCATGAGCCGAAGCCGGTTCGCGGTTGTCAAAGTCGGGTCGGCGACGATGCCGATGGACGAACCGAGAACGGACGTGAAACGGAACGAAGCGAACACGAAATCGTAGCGGGACGGTTGTAACGGTTGTAACGAATCGGTTGTAACGAAAACGTCTGTTTGAACTGTGCGCCGCACTAATCGCTTAAATAGAGCCCTGAGTCACGCGCTCAAGCCGTGATCTTGTGATCAGCCCAATCTTACCGAGATGTTGGACAGCTAGATTACGTGCCTCGCCTGCCGATCGGTGTTTGGTCGGGAAGGGATTGGAGAGTGGGTGCGGGCCCGGGAAAAGGGATCGATGATTTATTAACTGGGAGTGGGGTGGGTGCGCGATTACGTTACAATGATTTATGACAAGGAAAACAAATAAGGGAGGGAGGTGGGTGTGCGATCTAAAAAGATTAATGATTTATTATGGCTAATTAATTGTAACAATGGGAAAGGGAGGAGGGATGGGGGCGCTTGACAGTTGGAAGAGTAATTAATCATGCAAAAAGGAGGGAGATACGCGCATTTTGAAAACAAAAAGACAGAAAAATGATGATTTACGACCGAGAAGGGAATTTTGACAGCTCAAGGTCACAGCTAGACGATGAGTACGTCATCGAGGCCAGGTAAAGGGAAGGGAGGGGAAGGGACGCAGGAAAACTATCCTAAAAAAGTATATAGTCCTAAAAAAACTATCCTTAATATACCCCTTAAAGTCGCTGTTACATCATGATCGAGAGGAGGTTTTGACATCTCAAGGTCATGCAAAGTCTTCGGTGAAGAGGATTGGGAGGGTACATTGGAAGGGTAAGGAGATGAGCCAGAAAAATTGAAACGCCCCCCTATAAAATTATCTGCAAAAAAAGACGGGCACGAATTTCTTGAGTATCGTAATAATACTATAGTATATTAGCACTTATATATTATAGCACTTATATATAAGTGCGTTAAAACAAATTTAGCGCCAGTTTAAAATTGTGTGCATTTCAAATTATCCGAAAATTAAACTTCAATATCAAATGGGGTTGGATTTTCAAGCTCATAGAGATTTTTTCAGGGCCTGCCAATTTGCCAAATAAGCGGATTGTCGTCATCGCATTCGGAAACATTAGGACCACAAAGACCTCCACGCATGATCTCCTTGCACAAAGAATTAGCAAGACATACGTAAGTCTTGTTTGTGGTGCTTCATTAAATGCTTTGGTGGCTTCCATCTTTGCTGAGTAAATTTAATTATTGGGATATGGACAAGATCCTAATCGCAAGAAAGCTTTTTTGTAGCACAGAAAAACAGCCTGGCTGTATATAAATAAACTGCTGTGTGCTTAGAATTACTGATCATGTGCAATGAGTTACTTTCTTGTTTCATCATGCTTCTGATAAAGATCAGAATCGACTGCCGACTGAGACAGGAGATATCGCGATTTTCTTGGCATGCATGATGAACTTGATAAAAGTTCTGTAATTCTGTACGCAGACTTCTTCATCAAACTATAGATCTGCGTCGAGAACTCGCGGTACAAAGCACCTGCAGAGGAAGCTGCTATATCCCAACTATACTAAATCTCTAAAGTCTGTCTGTCTGTCTGTCTGTCTGTCTGTCTGTGGAATTTCGATACACAGGCTAAATGCCTCAACCAAATTTGATCGCGTTTTTTGCTAAACATGCCAAATTTTACTGACATGAGACCTTGAAAATTTCGTTAGTCTGCTTCAATGCTAACAATATTAAATATTCGAAAAACGAGTTTTCCTTTTGCTTTCAATAGGAGGACAAACAAGGTTAAATTGGAATAGGGCCGGACACTGTCAGTTTTATTAGATTGCATCGGTGCTTTTTCTCGCCCGCGCGTGCATTGGTATAGCACTGAACAGGGCCCGATACTCTCAATTGAATAGGATTGCGTCACTGCTTTTCGACCCCTACGTACGTTTATAAATTTGTCTCTTGGCTGATCGAGTGATTTGATTTGAATACGCAAAACGTACATAGCAGATTTCATGATTGGGCTTTTATGATGCTCAATGCTAGCGAGACCTCTCCTCCTCCTTTCTATCCATAAAACTGCAGCCTTTCTATTGTCAAACCTTGTCTCGACTTCGATCATTGTGCCGCTTTCTTTTCATCTAGCTCCGAAGTAAAGTACTTTAATGCTTTTGTAGAATGCAGGTAGAATTTCAGCATCGGTTTTGTTATTTGTTACTGCTTCTTTTTCTTCTAATCTTCTAAACATCAGCAGTTAAAAACGTAAGTTCCTATTTATTAGTACTTTTTGGGCATTTTTGGTTCGAGTATAAATAGTAAGCGATTTTGGTTAGCTACTGTCGAAGCAGATATTTGTTAGCTTTATTATTCCTGTACTCCCTTTCAGAAAATAGTATAAGTTTTTTCGAGTATCGGGAATTCGATAATAAAACTAAGGAAATATTTTTGTGCATAGCTGCAGGCGATATCACAATTGAGAACTGCAAGAAAAAAATATTGAGCGCAGCTAAGAGCGTAAATTATTTCAAATTTTTTTAGCATTGTTTTAAGCGTTATTCGATCAAAAAAAATAGCTTATTTAATAATAATAATTATAAAACTTTATTCGACGAACACTGATCGAAACCGTTTTCTAAAGTGCTCAACGATTTTCTAAATGTGTCCAACGATTTTCTAAATGTGTTTAACAGTTTTCTAAATGTATCTACCGTGCCACATGTAACAGGAGATGTAACAGGAGATATTTGTTGCCTTCTGGGCTGAGTAAAATGATGGACACATCGTTTCTATGCTATTTGGGGGCAATGGTTTCCTGTCAAAGAAAAAGGGCAAACATTTCTTGCTGCGAGTTTGGTAGCCTGCAAGTAGCCTCCATTCTGGTATTATGGAGGTTTTCTTCTGTTTGGAGAACATTAGTTCTCTGCTGCTGGGGGAATTAGTTCTCTGCTGCTGGGGGAATTAGTTCTCTGCTGCTGGGGGAATTAGTTCTCTGCTGCTGGGGGAATTAGTTCTCTGCTGCTGGGGGAATTAGTTCTCTGCTGCTGGGGGAATTAGTTCTCTGCTGCTGGGGGAATTAGTTCTCTGCTGCTCGGGAAATTAGTTCTCTGCTGCTGGGGAAATTAGTTCTCTGCTGCTGGAGGGGAAATTAGTTCTCTGCTGCTGGGGAAATTAGTTCTCATGGCAAAACCAGCGTTTGAATCATGGCTAAACCAGAGTCTGAATCATGGCAGAGTCTGAATCAAGGCTAAACCAGAGTTTGAATCATGGCTAAACCAGAGTCTGAATCATGGCAGAGTCTGAATCAAGGCTAAACCAGAGTCTGAATCATGGCTAAACCAGAGTCTGAATCATGGCTAAATTTAAGTTTGAATCATGGCAAAACCAGAGTTTGAATCATGGCTAAACAAGAGTTTGAATCATGGCCAACCAGAGTCTGAATCATGGCAAAACCAGAGTTTGAATCATGGCAAAATCAGAGTTTGAATCATGGCAAAACCAGAGTTTGAATCATAGCTAAACCAGAACTGGGGGATAATCGTCAACTGTGGGATAATTGTAAACTGGGGAATCATCATCAAATGGGGGATCATGGTCAACTGGGGATCATTGTCAAATGGGGATCATCATCATTTGGGAGTCATCATCAAATGGGGGATCATGTTCAACTGGGAGATCATTGTCAACTGGGTGATCATCATCAACTGGGGGATCATTGTCAACTAGGGGGTAACATTGTCAACTGGGGATCATCATCAATGGGGGATCATAGTCAACTGGGAGATAATTGTCAACTGGGGGATCATCATCAACTGGGGGATCATTGTAACCTGGGGATCAATGTCAACTGGGGCATCAATGTCAACTGGGGGATCATTGTCAACTGGGTGATCATCATCAACTGGGGGATCATCATCATCTGGGGGATCATTGTTAACTGGGGGATCATTCTCAACTGGGGGATCATTGTCAACTGGGGGATGATTCTCAACTGGGGGATCATCATCAACTGGGGGATCATCATCAACTGGGGGATCATTGTGAACTGGGGGATCTTTGTCAACTGGGGGATCATTGTCAACTGGGGGTTCATTGTCAACTGGGGGTTCATTGTCAACTGGGGGATCATTGTCAACTGGTTGATCATTGTCAACTGGGGGATCATTGTAGCTTTAAAAAGCTGTAAATTCAGCTGCTAAAATGTATATATTAGACGAATTAAAAATATTTCTGCTCCCCAAAGGGGGGCAAAACTTGCTAGTCCACTATACTAAAAATGAAATGGTTGGTTGCTTGGTTGCTTGTAATTGATTTTCTCCCGAACGGCTCAACCGATTTTCACCATTTCTTCACCAAAAGATGCCAAATATAGGGACAATTATACACGTATTTTTATTAAGCTTAACTTTATTGCTAAGGGGATTAAATATTCGAAAAACATGATTTTTTTAAAGGTCAAACCATCTTGGCCTATTGAGAATTTCACTGACAGCCACTGAATTAGAATTGCATCGTCAAATTGCGCAACAACCCCTAGCTGATTGAATTTAAAGCCTGCACTCTGGAGACAAATTTGAAATAAATGTACACAACCAACCGCGAGACTGAGTGTACTCTATTTTCTCACTTTGTTGTACAAAGCCAGAACTTTGAGAATTCATTTTATAAGGCAGATTTTTGCACCCACTAACCAACAGTCGGAATAGCCGATGTGTAGGCACTAGGAATAGGTTAGGCTAGGCTAGGGTTCGATTCTGCACTGCGTCAAATCATTTAGACTAATTTTCAGCCAGTAGTGATTGAAGATTATTTTAATTTATTTTTTCATTTCGTAAATAAAATATCATAAATCATAGCAAACCTGAATTTGAATCATGGCAAAAATAGAGCTTGAATCATGGCTAAACCAGCGTCTGAATCATGGCTAAACCAGAGTCTGAATCATGGCTAAACCAGAGTCTGAATCATGGCTAAACCAGCGTCTGAATCATGGCTAAACCAGAGTTTGAATCATGGCTAAACTGGAGTCTGAATCATGGCTAAACCAGAGTCTGAATCATGGCTAAACCAGAGTCTGAATCATGGCTAAACCAGAGTCTGAATCATGGCTAAACCAGAGTCTGAATCATGGATAAACCAGAGTCTGAATCATGGCTAAACCAGCGTCTGAATCATGGCTAAACCAGAGTTTGAATCATGGCTAAACCAGAGTTTGAATCATGGCTTAACCAGAGTTTGAATCATGGCTAAACCAGAGTCTGAATCATGGCTTAACCAGAATTTAAATCATGGCTAAACCAGAGTCTGAATCATGGCTTAACCAGAGTCTGAATCATGGCTAAACCAGAGTTTGAATCATGGCTTAACCAGAGTTTGAATCATGGCTAAACCAGAGTCTGAATCATGGCTAAAATAGAGTCTGAATCATGGCTAAACCAGAGTCTGAATCATGGCTAAACCAGAGTCTGAATCATGGCTAAACTAGAGTCTGAATCATGGCTAAACCAGAGTCTGAATCATGGCTAAACCAGAGTCTGAATCATGGCTAAACTAGAGTCTGAATCATGGCTAAACCAGCGTCTGAATCATGGCTAAACCAGAGTTTGAATCATGGCTAAACCAGAGTTTGAATCATGGCTTAACCAGAGTTTGAATCATGGCTAAACCAGAGTCTGAATCATGGCTTAACCAGAATTTAAATCATGGCTAAACCAGAGTCTGAATCATGGCTTAACCAGAGTCTGAATCATGGCTAAACCAGAGTTTGAATCATGGCTTAACCAGAGTTTGAATCATGGCTAAACCAGAGTCTGAATCATGGCTAAAATAGAGTCTGAATCATGGCTAAACCAGAGTCTGAATCATGGCTAAACCAGAGTCTGAATCATGGCTAAACTAGAGTCTGAATCATGGCTAAACCAGAGTCTGAATCATGGCTAAACTAGAGTCTGAATCATGGCTAAACCAGCGTCTGAATCATGGCTAAACCAGAGTTTGAATCATGGCTAAACCAGAGTTTGAATCATGGCTTAACCAGAGTTTGAATCATGGCTAAACCAGAGTCTGAATCATGGCTAAACCAGAATTTAAATCATGGCTAAACCAGAGTCTGAATCATGGCTTAAACAGAGTCTGAATCATGGCTAAACCAGAGTCTGAATCATGGCTAAACTGGAGTCTGAATCATGGCTAAACCATAGTCTGAATCATGGCTAAAATAGAGTCTGAATCATGGCTAAACCAGAGTCTGAATCATGGCTAAACCAGAGTCTGAATCATGGCTAAACTAGAGTCTGAATCATGGCTAAACCAGCGTCTGAATCATGGCTAAACCAGAGCTTGAATCATGGCTAAACCAGAGTTTCAATCATGGCTAAACCAGCGTCTGAATCATGGCTAAACCAGCGTCTGAATCATGGCTAAACCAGCGTCTGAATCATGGCTAAACCATAGTCTGAATCATGGCTAAAATAGAGTCTGAATCATGGCTAAACCAGAGTCTGAATCATGGCTAAACTAGAGTCTGAATCATGGCTAAACCAGAGTCTGAATCATGACTAAACTAGAGTCTGAATCATGGCTAAACCAGAGTCTGAATCATGGCTAAACTAGAGTCTGAATCATGGCTAAACCAGCGTCTGAATCATGGCTAAACCAGAGTTTGAATCATGGCTAAACCAGAGTCTGAATCATGGCTAAACCAGCGTCTGAATCATGGCTAAACCAGCGTCTGAATCATGGCTAAACCAGAGTTTGAATCATAGCCAACCAGAGTCTGAATCATGGCAAAACGAGAGTTTGAATCATAGCCCACCAGGGTTTAAAACATGGCGAAACCTGAGTTTGAATCTTGGCTAACCTGTTTGAAAAATCAACGTCAACTGGGGAGTCATCATCAAAATGGGGATCATGGTGAACTGGGGGATCATGGTAAACTGGGGGATAATTGTCGACTGGGGGATCAATGTCAACCGGGGGATCATTGTCAACTGGGGGATCATTGTCAACTGGGGGATCATTGTCAAATGGGGGATCATTGTCAACTGGGGGATCTTTGTCAACTGGGGGTTCATTGTCAACTGGGGGTTCATTGTCAACTGGGGGATCATTGTCAACTGGGGGATCATTGTGAACTGAGAGATCATTGTCAAGTGGGGGGTAATGGTCAACTGGGGGATAATTGTCAACTGGGGAATCATCATCAACTGGGGATCATCATCAACTGGGGGATCATTGAGAACTGGGGGATCTTTGTCAACTGGGGGATCATTGTATACTGTGGGATCATTGTCAACTGGGGGATCATTGTCAACTGGGGGATCATTGTCAACTGGGGGATCGTTGTCAACTGGGGGTTCATTGTCAACTGGGGGATCATTGTCAACTGGGGGATCATTGTCAACTGGGGGATCATCATCAACTGGGGGATCATTGTCAACTGGGGGTTCATTGTCAACTGTGGGATCATTGTCAACCGGCGGGATCATTGTCAACTGGGGGATCATTGTCAACTGGGGGATCATTGTCAACTGGGGGATCATTGTCAACTGGGGGATCATCATCAACTGGGGGATCATTGTCAACTGGGGGAACATTGTCAACTGGAGGAACATTGTTAACTAGGGATCATCATCAATGGGGAGACTTCATCAACTGGGGGATCATTGTGAACTGGGGGATCTTTGTTAACTGGGGGATCATTGTCAACTGGGGGATCATTCTCAACTGGGGGATCATTGTCAACTGGGGGATCATTTTCAACTGGGGAATCATCATTAACTGGGGGATCATTGTTAACTGGGGGAACATTGTCAAATGGAGGAACATTGTTAACTGGGGATCATCATCAATGGGGAGACTTCATCAACTGGGGGATCATTGTGAACTGGGGGATCTTTGTTAACTGGGGGATCATTGTCAACTGGGGGATCATTGTCAAATGGGGGATCATTGTCAACTGGGGGATCATTTTCAACTGGGGGATCATCATCAACTGGGGGATCATCATCAACTGGGTGATCATTGTGAACTGGGGGATCTTTGTCAACTGGGGGATCATTGTCAACTGTGGGATCATTGTCAACTGGGGGATCATTGTCAAATGGGGGATCATTGTCAACTGTGGGATCGTTGTCAACTGGGGGTTCATTGTCAACTGGGGGATCATCATCAACTGGGGGATCATTGTCAACTGGGTGATCATCATCAACTGGGGGATCATTGTCAACTGGGGGAACATTGTCAAATGGAGGAACATTGTTAACTGGGGATCATCATCAATGGGGAGACTTCATCAACTGGGGGATCATTGTGAACTGGGGGATCTTTGTTAACTGGGGGATCATTGTCAACTGGGGGATCATTGTCAACTGGGGGATCATTGTCAACTGTGGGATCATTGTCAACTGGGGGATCATTGTCAAATGGGGGATCATTGTCAACTGTGGGATCATTGTCAACTGGGGGGTAATGGTCAACTAGGGGATAATTGTCAACTGGGGAATCATCATCTATTGGGGGATCATGGTCAACTTGGGGATCATTGTCAACTGGATGATCATCATAAACTGGGGGATCATTGTCAATTGGGGGAACATTGTCAACTGGACGAACATTGTTAACTGGGGATCATCATCAATGGGGAGTCATCATCAACTGGGGGATCATTGTGAACTGGAGGATCTTTGTCAACTGGGGGATCATTGTCAACTGGGGGATCATTGTCAACTGGGGGATCATTGTCAACTGGGAGATCATCATCAACGGGGGGATCATCATCAAATGGGGGATCATTGTCAACTGTGGGATCATTGTCAACTGGGGGATCATTGTCAACTGGGAGATCATTGTCAACTGGGGGATTATTGTCAACTGGGGGTTCATTGTCAACTGGGGGATCATTGTCAACTGGGGGATCATCATCAACTGGGAGATCATCATCAACGGGGGTATCATTGTCAACTGGGGGATCATTGTCAACGGGCGGGATCATTGTCAACTGGGGAATCATTGTCAACTGGGGGATCATTGTCAACTGGGGGATCATTGTCAACTGGGTGATCATCATCAACTGGGGGATCATTGTCAACTGGGGGAACATTGTCAACTGGAGGAACATTGTTAACTGGGGATCATCATCAATGGGGAGTCATCATCAACTGGGGGATCATTGTGAACTGGGGGATCTTTGTTAACTGGGGGATCATTGTGAACTGGGGGATCATTGTCAACTGGGGGATCATTGTCAACTGGGGGATCATTTTCAACTGGGGGATCATCATCAACTGGGGGATCATCATCAACTGGGGGATCATTGTGAACTGGGGGATCATTGTCAACTGGGGGATCATTGTCAACTGTGGGATCATTGTCAACGGGCGAGATCATTGTCAACTGGGGGATCATTGTCAACTGGGGGATCATTGTCAACTGGGGGATCATCATCAACTGGGGGATCATTGTGAACTGGGGGATCATTGTCAACTGGGGGATCATTGTCAACTGTGGGATCATTGTCAACTGGGGGATCATTGTCAACTGGGGGATAATTGTCAACTAGGGGATCATCATCAACTAGGGGATCATTGTTGCTATAAAAGTCTGTAAATTCAGCTGCTAAAAAGTATATACTAGACGAATTAAAAGTATTTCTGCTCCCCGAAGGGGGGCAAAACTTGCTAGTAATTAGACTAATAATAAGCGAGCGCTTGACCATGCTGTGGAATGTTATCAAATAAATCGTTTGCTGTTTGATCAGAAGAATAATTCCTTCTTGAATGGCAAATTATTTGCTAAATAAGCATATGCCTTTTTATATTTTTGCTTTATGACTAACTTACCAATTAGCAGCAGCTGGCTGTAACTAGAGGCTATTAAATGCAGTTTTTATTATTCATAGCTGCATTTCCCTATGCGTGAAGCGCTCATTGCAAAATATAGTCTCAGCTGTATGTGGTGACCGCAGCTTGTGCTGCCGTGATTTCTCAGGTGAACCACTGTAATTTGCAGGGCACTCTGTTAAGGTTAGAAAATTATGCTATAAAGCTTCACTGGGCAGTCTTGTGTCGTTAAGCCACAAAAGCGACAGGTTTGGCCACAGAATATTCTGCGGGATATTCTGTGGGTTTGGCTGGGGTTGGTCAGGAGGGTCAGTTGCAGAGCGATTTACGCGTTCGCCTCTCGCACCTATGTCCCTGAAATCGACTCTGCGTTGAGGCCACATATCAATTTGGGGCGCAGCCGCGGAGAGATGGCTTGGGGGCTTGTCGTGCAATTGCGCCCTTGAGGGCCAACCTCCAAGGCACAGAGAAGGTGTTCGCTGCCTGACGACGAGAAAGTCAGGGCAGATGTACGCACCTGTGGGTGTGTGCGCCTGCGTACGGTATCTGTGTGCCTGTGTGCCTGTGTGCCTCCTCGCTGGCTGCGGGTCTAGTGTCACAAAATGATGTGCCATTCCCCACAGCCGTCCTTCAAATAAAAATATCTTCCCATTGGGGGTTGGTCAGACAGACTAGTCGAGATTTGGTACAGACATCCTAATCGACTATTGGCTTCTGATTGATTCGGGTTTATTGAAATGTGACAACGCAGCGGAATAGAGGGAGCCCCATGGGCTAGGGAACTAATAGTCATCAGGTACCTGTACAGCACAAGCCAAACTCAATAACATGAACAACCCAGCCCGTTGAGCGTTCGAATGCAACACAATAAACTAACGCTCATTACTCAGACTCAATGTGTCATCAGATTGTCCGTGGTGCCTCACGGAAAGGGACACAACAATACGCTCGTATCCTTCGCGATTTTATCAGCTAATGGGGGTATTGACATGGATGAATGAATAGAATGGATTGCTATTCTGGCTCTGGCTATTTTCGTTTTTGACTCTTTTGCATCCGGTTCCCCCGTGCCTTTTCATTGGTTGATGATTGCCATAGACAATTTTCGGCCTTCGCCCCTTTCTTTCGATGCACAAGCGCAAAGAACCGAGAATGTCGGTTACTTGCAGAGATTATCGAGCGCTCGTTATTCCCTGGTTACTTGTTTGTCAATTGAAGTTGTTAATTGAAGCAGAGGAATAATAACAAATCCCTTGCAAATTACAACAGTAATGATTTCAGATTTTCATGTCGAGGGTGATGATGAGGGTGCGATGACAATGCTACAATAATGGATTACTGGCGATGCTTTATCTGAATTTTACTATTGGAGTTAAGAAATTGGTTTTAAAGTTCTATTTCAACACAAGTAACTTCTATTTCGCCCAGAACTCTTCCGGCCTAAGTAGTAAGTTCAGTTTCATCATCGAGGGAGTACCTTTGTGTGTGCCCTTTTAGTAAGTTCTATTTCTTCAGTGACACATCAAAACTTGTGGTTCACGATTCTATTAAGGTACATGACAACACAGACTGTTAGAATGGTGAAATTAAGTGAAATTGGAACAGGAAAACAACACACATAACGAGCGCTCGATAATCTCTGCAAGTAACCGACATTCTCGGTTCTTTGCGCTTGTGCATCGAAAGAAAGGGGCGAAGGCCGAAAATTGTCTATGGCAATCATCAACCAATGAAAAGGCACGGGGGGAACCGGATGCAAAAGAGTCAAAAACGAAAATAGCCAGAGCCAGAATAGCAATCCATTCTATTCATTCATCCATTGATATTGCCCACTGGTTTGTAAAAAGTATTTGTTCAATAAGTGATAAAAGCTCTACTTCCTTGTACATGTATATTTACGAAACGAGACAAGCTACACAACAGTGCACACAAATAATATTTCACGTGCAGTTACCAATTGCAGGCAATTTAAAGTAAATACAAATTTAAACAAAAGTACAGAGACACTGTGACAACAATGCGAAAATACATTAACTAGTTGTCCTTAAAAGCAAGGGCAATGGGTGGGGTTATACAAATATTTTCATAGTTTTCATAGACAATCATTCTCTTGAGCATTAAAAATGCTATCGCACTTTACTGTAGTACGTACAATGCACGATTGCACATTTGGGTGCACCTCTTACCCATAGACAGTTAAAGCGTGCTGAAATAATTTAGTCTCGGGTGCAGCAATACGCACAGCGTGAAATTTGTGGGCAGCAAGACAGATATTATAAATAATTAGTGCCATAGACATTACAGTCGTGTTACAGTCGGCCTTTATTGGTAGACCCGAAATTCCCATCCAAAACGATTAAAAAGGCTTAAAATTAAATTTACAGACACTATATAAGCACAAATCGACTGAATCAGTTTCACAAAATACAAAATATTTTATTGCAAATTTATTCACAGTTCACAGTTTATTAGTCCTATATGAAGCTACGTTACGACGGCAAAGAAAGGACGGCTTCAAGTGTATTGAAACAGTATTTATTTAAAAAAAGTAAATAAAGTGAAACTTACATGGTTGAATGGGATTATAGACTTACATGTAACTGCAACAAAGCAAACGGCCGCTTTAATCGCTTAAATCGATACAAAAATAGACAGGCACACTCGTCGACTTGGTCATATCAAAAATAGACGTCTCCTAGGTCTCACAGACAACGAAATGAACTTAAATTTTTTATGAACCTTTTCTTATCCCCTTAAAGAAGTCTGCAAGCAGTGTAATGCAAGCCTGATATAGCCTCACAAAACTCCCCAACGTGGGCTCATAGCCCTCTGACGTTTTTCATACCTCTCACACTGTCTCATCTCTCACTGTCTCATCTATCCACTGCCTCATCTATCCACTGTCTCATCTATCCACTGTCTCATCTATCCACTGCCTCATCTATCCACTGTCTCATCTCTCACTGTCTCATCTATCCACTGCCTCATCCATTCCACTGTCTCATCTATTCCACTGTCTCATCTATTCCACTGTCTCATCTATTCCACTGTCTCATCTATTCCACTGTCTCATCTATTCCACTGTCTCATCTATTCCACTGTCTCATCTATTCCACTGTCTCATCTATTCCACTGTCTCATCTATTCCACTGTCTCATCTATTCCACTGTCTCATCTATCCATTGTCTCATCTCCCCTTTCCTCACTTCCATCTTGTCCCATCTCTCTCTTGTACCATATCTCACTTGTCTCGTCTCTCCAGTGCCCCATCTCTCACTTGTCTCGTCTCTCTAGTGTCGCATCTCCTCGCAACTGAATCCGACCATCTGATCGTCTTACGAGTAGCAATTTTTTGCTTGGCATATCTAGGCTAATAAATTTATCTGGCCATACTCTGAATCACATGGCGTACATTTAATAATGTTCAATGCTGCAGAACTTTGTAGCAACATTTTTAGTCAAACTAAATGAAAAGAGATTAGACAAGTGAGGGTTGAGACAAAGGGAGAGATGGTATATCTTGAAGTAGATGTTGGAAGGGGCCAGGGGCCATATTTGTGGGCTTTAAAGGTCGCATCATACCTGTTGTAAACCCAAAATTTCCAGCTAGTCAATAAAATTTCACTGTTATCCCTCTGTGGTGACTTTGCCGCATTTCTTTAACGGAATCGCTTCTTCGATCCGATCGTTACCTCCAATGTAGACGCCGCCACCGATGTAATCGCTGCCATCGCTTTCATCGCTGTCATTGCGTTGAGATCGACGCAGCTCATTAACCTGGTCTGTCTGCATGGTCTGCAGGCCGAATGACAAGCCGCTGCCATTGCCTTCCTCTCTGCGACCTCCTCTGGCAGTGGTGCAGAGGCACTTCAGCAGCCGGCGTCCCAGAGGCGTCGCGGCGAATGCGGATCGGAATTCCGCATTGACAGCGAAGTAGGCCAGAGCTGAGGCGGCCATGCCGCTCTTGGCCATGAGAATCGCAGACACTGATAGAATGTGGTACAGGCCACTGTCCAGGTCAAGCGGACTGGCCAAGCTGCAGATGGCTATTATTGTGTAAGGCGTCCAGCAGAGCAGAAACGTGCCTATGAAATGAAACGCAATGTTTTTTTCAGTGCCAATTAAGAAAGAAGAATGATATTTCGAACCCAGACATCACTGGAGAAATGTCATTTAAAGTCCGAAACCAAAGCAAAGGCTTCCTTGCCTTGTTTAAATCGAAGCACTTCAATATGCTTTCTCTTATTTCTCCTATTGCTTCGCAATAAAAAATAAAAATCAATCATCGAACCGTTGAGTGTATAGAGATGCAGCAAAACTCTGTAGGGTGTAGCCATGCGCTTTTAGCCGTGGGAAATTCAAAACGAACACACCTACAAGAAATATGGCTGCACACGGCTCTGAGATGGTATACCGATAGAAAATTCGGGTACTTTAAAGCTATAGGAATTTAGCTTTGAGAGAGTTTAGAGACCTCGATATTGACCCTCGCTTAAAGTGCTTCCTGGCTTTAAGCGTTTAGTTCAATCTCTTCATGCATGTGCTACATGCACGAGCTATATAATAATTTAGTAGTGAATGCTATACAAAAGTACTTTCTGTAGCAGTGACACGCGCCATTTAAAAGGATGCTGACACAAGTAATGCTCAGATTTTTTACTATTATCGACTTCTTCTCCTGTAGGGTTTCGTGCTGAAAACACTCTATGGGGCCAGAAAATCAAAACCAATCAGCTATCTGATTTTTGCTGAACGAATGTTTCAGAAAGCTTTTGTAAGAATGAGAAATAATTTACTCGTACCAAAGCCACTGATTCTTTATGAGTGCAATGTAAATAAAAGCTCAAACCAGAATTCCCCCCATCATGCAATGTACTATATCACTGCGCCTCTGTTGTCAAGGCTCATTGGCGAAAATAATGCAACAAGCCCCAAGCCTTCTCTGTGGGGAAAAGGATTTTTATTCACTGTACAATCGTCTGCAAAACCACCCATTTCGTGTAGCATTTAAGAATTTTCTATTCCTATCTGATTGGCTGAGACGCAACACATTATAGATCATTTAAGCACGGTGGTGCGTTGTGATTGGCTAGTTAGGCGTAAGCTCCCCTGTTCAAGCCTACCTTCTCCCCGACTGTTTCTACAAATTTTGTGCAGCTAACGCTCAAATAAATCAAGCTTTCTCCTCCTTGTTGACATACTTCTCGAACAAGTTTGAATGATCTGCGCGCACGGCTACACATGGCAATCAATATTCTGTAAAGTGACTGTGGTCGGGTTGGAATCCCCGGCCTACAGTACTATACCTTTTCAACTTCGGATTCGTCAAAAGTGAGTTCGAATTCGTCAGCCTATATAAAACTATAGAGCGCTCAAGGGAATGAGAAGGGGTGTCTAATTTCTTTCGAGAAATGGTCATTTCTTTCGAGAAAGTGACTTCGAATTCGTCAAAGTACGAGTAAGTGAAATTCGTCAGTGCAAAAGCAGCCTGATCAGAAAGTGTCTTCGCTTCGTCTATGGCAAGAAAGCAAAGTGCCCAGTGTAAATTTAAGCGAGAAAGTGAGTGAAATTCGTCAATGTAAAATAAGTCAGAAATCTTTCATTACTCATTTCCTGCTCTTATTGTTGTCAGAGATGCCATATATGAGAATTTCGTCTGTGGATCGCTCTAGACTCGTGCGATGTTTTCAACAGGGACGAGACTGGAGACTTATCGCAGTTGAACTGGACATTAAGAGGACGACTGCCAATGACATTATCAGAAGATATGTAGATGAAGATAGGATTGATCTTAACGCGCGTGGAGGTGTGGTGAGACCAAAGTTCACCGAGGAGATGCTCGAGGCATTGACGAGGTACGTGGAAGAGAAGCCGACTGTAACGCTAAAAGAAATGCAGCAAAAGCTTGTGGCAGACTTTCCTGCTGCTCCTGTCGTGACAACGCAGGCAATTAGTCGTCGGCTTGACGGGACTTTGTGCATTACATTGAAAGATGTACGGCGGGTTCACGGAGATTGGAATAGTGACGTGACAAAAGAAGTTAGATTTCTACACATGACCTGGATGCTAGAAACTGGACTGTTTGTAAGGAATTTAATCTACGTAGATGAGTGTGGGTGCAACCTATGGACGGCACGAACTAAAGGATGGGCGGATTTTGGCAATTTCAGTTTCTTCCACCTTACTCGCCTTTCTTGAACGCCACTGAAATGGCAATTTCTTGCATGAAGGCGGCCCTGAAACGGCGCATGACCGACCCTGAAGTTGTCTTTGAAGTGCATGATCGTCAGGCGGCTGTAGCAGCAGGTGAGACACTTCAGAACCGGCGTCTTCGCATTTTGAGTCGAGAAGTGGAAGCTGCGATGGTTGCGATCACGGAGGAGAAATGCCGACAATGGCACGAATTCACACTTCGGTACGGACCGCGGTGTCTGGCACACGGAGAAATTTTGGACTGACTACAGCGTGTTAACCTGTTCAAGCGACTTTAAAGCGTGATTTTATGCGTCTGTTTTCCTGTTTTGTTTGTTTAGTTGCTGTTTTACTTCACGATTGACAATATATACTGGTTGCACTGACGAATTTCACTTACTTTGACGAATTCGAAGTCACTTTCTCGAAAGAAATTACCATAGACACCCTTCTCATTCCCTTGAGCGCTCTATAGTTTTATATAGACTGACGAATTCGAAGTCACTTTTGACGAATCCGAAGTTGAAAAGGTACGAGTATATTAAGCATAATACGAATAATCACTATAATCACACAGTACTTCTAAGTAAGATACAGTACTCCGTACAGGCCTGGCACTCCGAAAGTAAAGACACGCATGCAGCGCTTACCGGTCGGAACGCAGAATGACAGGATGACTTCGATTTCATTTATTTGTATACAATAAGTTGAGACTTTGCAGTAAGAGACCGTCTTTACCCATGGGATCTTAAAGTTCGCCGGAGCGAGCGCAGTTGCCCTGGCACGGGCAGATATTGACAAACAAATGGGGCAGCAAGGGGGCAGACAGGGGAGGCCGTGCACAGACAGGGTCAAGCCACCAGCGCGCAGGGAGGGGTGGGGTTGTACGCGCTGGCCGGGTGGACGGGCAAAGCAACGCAGAGCTGATTGGCGGGAGGGGCAAAGCCACGAAGGGCTGGGGTAAGGGTTGACAGACAATGCCCGCGTCCAGCCAATCAGATGGCGGCACAGGGCACCCTGAGCAGGGCCGGGGGAGGAGGGAGAGAAAGGGCGAGGCCAAGACCGGGCCAAACAAACCGGCATCAAAAACACAACGGCCTTGGCGAGCAGTCGACCTGAGAAACACAGGCACTACAATTCATTAAGCATCGGTTAAGTAGGTAGCAGCAAATGACCCTCATGGCTTGCAGAGCATTCATTCTATTCTAGTTCATTTGCTAATTATTAAGAAGGAGCTGAATCCTTCCACTACGCATGCTAACTAGCGCAAGTACCCAATTACATCATTACTGCTAATTACCTGAGGTTCTGTTGAGTAAATCAAAAGAACTTGCCCCAAATCAAAGAAGTGCCTTTCCAAATACCAAGGAGAAGAACGATCGGGAGGAAAATATGATTATGTGTCTCGCGACTCTTGCCTACAGAACCATATGCTTCATTTCATCCTTAAAAACGAAGTCATGCAAAATTTCTGCTTAATTAAGTCTGCGCTATTCGTCAACTTTTTTATGACGAGCTAAACCAGTTTTCAACTCAAGCATTTAGTTATGATGATGACGGAACACGCGATGCAGATTATTTCTACGTTAGTCCAGCTCCGAATATTTGAGTTAGCAATGATTCGTCTTGTCAAAATATTAACAAGAATTACGAGCTACATTTACTAAAAAAGAACGACAATAACGACAAAGAACGACCAGGTCGAGCATTTATGTCAGTCTAAACATGTTCAGAGAACGCAGTCAAAATAAGCCTCGTGACAGAGAGAATCACTGGGCATTGAAGCGATGAAATTATTAGATGGTTTCTATGTAGCTCTCTTAAGAACGCGAAGCGCTTATATCCATGACAATACATGTGTACGCAAAGCTTTTAAAGCACTCTGAGTTGACATGCAATAGTAATGATCATTAGCCTGTTACAAATGCACTTAAGAGCTGAACATGATTGACTGACACAGCATTTTAGACATTTGCCATACAGACGCCATTATCAGACGGTGTGTATTGTATTTCATGAACAAAAATATGAGTTTTTAAGTGAGCCAAAGCGTTCTTGGTGATCTTTTTTATTCCAAAAAGTTGTATTTTTTCGCAGACTATTGCGATTTAAAATCGATGTATCAGTCGTTTTTTGTCTCATGCAAAGGCGGCTTAGGCTTTTAGCTATACTATAATCTAGTTTGGGATGAGGCAGTTTCAACTCATGCAATGTATCTATAGCTGGCTTCGAAGCAATGGGCATGCTTTGTCACTGTCGATACAGCGTGATAATAACCTTGACGAATATACTTTCTTCTGACTAGACACAATGGGTGTATAGATTAGATGGGGCTCCAATGCAAGCCGCTGAAATTCATTGTTCTGTATGCCATTTTATAGTGCCTAGTCATAGGACGAAATCCCTAAAAAAGGAAGAGATAAATAAGCTCAAGCTGCATTCGTCTGAAGCAGATATCTATTTCTCAGATCTGAAGTTTTATTGTGGTACTCACGATCGGCATTGCAAAAAATACAATGGAATACATTGGTATAATTAAAGCAAAAAAACGCTAAAACTATGCATAGAATTTGAAGAATGAAATTCAAGCATTGTATTTCATACATTTTATGCTAATACCTATCTAACAAAGCATGGCGAAAGGCGCATTGTTTCAGTCTTTTGTTTTTTATCTACTGACGATCTAATTTTTGCCGCACTTTTCTTGATCGGGTAAAACTGCATGATTCTGGTCATGCTCTGGTCTGGTCGTGATTCTAGCCATATTCGTGTCCTGGGCGTGCTAGCTGACGAGTCAATACGGACGTCAAGAATAAGAGAACAGAGTTCACGAATAGAACTAAAACCTTACGTGAATGGGAGACGCCTTTTCAGTTTAAAATATCTAAATTATGAAAGATATTTTCTAATTGTTCCTTTTAAGATCATTAAGGCAGTCACAAAAAAGAACATGCCCTTAAATAAAGATTTCAGTTTTTTTAGTTTGTTTTTTGTCTTTGCTGCTGCATGTGTGTCTTCTGATGCCAAATATCATGTCACATGACGATATGTCAGTGCCCGCTGCCTTCCTGAGAGTATTTTTGAATACCTTTTATGCGTGATGATTTAACGTGTTGTGATAGTGTTAATTAGTGCAGGTCGTGGGATGCAAGTTGCGTAACTATAGGAACAGTGATCCAAATAAAGCTGCTGTCCATGTAATCACTCACCAATGATCGCCAACACGTGAATGGCAAACTGTTTATCGCGCCTCGCCTGAGTGGCGCTGGCCGTGAGCAGCCCCGAGTTGCGACTGCGGCGAATCTGGAAGAATCGGACTAATGCTGTTTGCTTAGCAAAGCCAGCCTAACAACAGTGCGTATTCTGCGGCGATGCCTAGTCACAATCATAAAACTATTTTGGAAAGTGACACTTTTATTCCGTCAAAAATACGATAGGGCAGAGTTTAAAATAAATAAATAAATGAGACAGATGAGACTCAGGACAGATGGGGCGGCGGAGAGATGAGACAGCGGATATCTGAGACAGCGGAGATCTGAGACAGTGGAGATCTGAGACAGTAGAGATCTGAGACAGTAGAGATCTGAGACAGTGGAGATCTGAGACAGTGGAGATCTGAGACAGTGGAGATCTGAGACAGTAGAGATCTGAGACAGTGGAGATCTGAGACAGTGGAGATCTGAGACAGTGGAGATCTGAGACAGTGGAGATCTGAGACAGTGGAGATCTGAGACAGTAGAGATCTGAGACAGTGGAGATCTGAGACAGTGGAGATCTGAGACAGTAGAGATCTGAGACAGTAGAGATCTGAGACAGTGGAGATCTGAGACAGTGGAGATCTGAGACAGTGGAGATCTGAGACAGTGGAGATCTGAGACAGTGGAGATCTGAGACAGTGGAGATCTGAGACAGTGGAGATCTGAGACAGTAGAGATCTGAGACAGTGGAGATCTGAGACAGTAGAGATCTGAGACAGTAGAGATCTGAGACAGTAGAGATCTGAGACAGTAGAGATCTGAGACAGTAGAGATCTGAGACAGTAGAGATCTGAGACAGTAGAGATCTGAGACAGTAGAGATCTGAGACAGTAGAGATCTGAGACAGTAGAGATCTGAGACAGTGGAGATCTGAGACAGTAGAGATCTGAGACAGTGGAGATCTGAGACAGTGGAGATCTGAGACAGTGGAGATCTGAGACAGTGGAGATCTGAGACAGTGGAGATCTGAGACAGTGGAGATCTGAGACAGTGGAGATCTGAGACAGTGGAGATCTGAGACAGTAGAGATCTGAGACAGTGGAGATCTGAGACAGTGGAGATCTGAGACAGTGGAGATCTGAGACAGTGGAGATCTGAGACAGTGGAGATCTGAGACAGTGGAGATCTGAGACAGTGGAGATCTGAGACAGTGGAGATCTGAGACAGTGGAGATCTGAGACAGTGGAGATCTGAGACAGTGGAGATCTGAGACAGTGGAGATCTGAGACAGTGGAGATCTGAGACAGTGGAGATCTGAGACAGTGGAGATCTGAGACAGTGGAGATCTGAGACAGTGGAGATCTGAGACAGTAGAGATCTGAGACAGTAGAGATCTGAGACAGTGGAGATCTGAGACAGTAGAGATCTGAGACAGTAGAGATCTGAGACAGTGGAGATCTGAGACAGTAGAGATCTGAGACAGTGGAGATCTGAGACAGTAGAGATCTGAGACAGTGGAGATCTGAGACAGTAGAGATCTGAGACAGTGGAGATCTGAGACAGTAGAGATCTGAGACAGTAGAGATCTGAGACAGTGGAGATCTGAGACAGTAGAGATCTGAGACAGTAGAGATCTGAGACAGTAGAGATCTGAGACAGTGGAGATCTGAGACAGTGGAGATCTGAGACAGTAGAGATCTGAGACAGTGGAGATCTGAGACAGTAGAGATCTGAGACAGTAGAGATCTGAGACAGTAGAGATCTGAGACAGTGGAGATCTGAGACAGTAGAGATCTGAGACAGTAGAGATCTGAGACAGTAGAGATCTGAGACAGTGGAGATCTGAGACAGTGGAGATCTGAGACAGTAGAGATCTGAGACAGTGGAGATCTGAGACAGTAGAGATCTGAGGCAGTAGAGATCTGAGACAGTAGAGATCTGAGACAGTGGAGATCTGAGACAGTAGAGATCTGAGACAGTGGAGATCTGAGACAGTAGAGATCTGAGACAGTGGAGATCTGAGACAGTAGAGATCTGAGACAGTGGAGATCTGAGACAGTGGAGATCTGAGACAGTAGAGATCTGAGACAGTGGAGATCTGAGACAGTGGAGATCTGAGACAGTGGAGATCTGAGACAGTAGAGATCTGAGACAGTAGAGATCTGAGACAGTGGAGATCTGAGACAGTGGAGATCTGAGACAGTAGAGATCTGAGACAGTGGAGATCTGAGACAGTAGAGATCTGAGACAGTAGAGATCTGAGACAGTAGAGATCTGAGACAGTGGAGATCTGAGACAGTAGAGATCTGAGACAGTGGAGATCTGAGACAGTGGAGATCTGAGACAGTAGAGATCTGAGACAGTAGAGATCTGAGACAGTGGAGATCTGAGACAGTAGAGATCTGAGACAGTGGAGATCTGAGACAGTAGAGATCTGAGACAGTGGAGATCTGAGACAGTGGAGATCTGAGACAGTAGAGATCTGAGACAGTGGAGATCTGAGACAGTGGAGATCTGAGACAGTGGAGATCTGAGACAGTGGAGATCTGAGACAGTGGAGATCTGAGACAGTAGAGATCTGAGACAGTGGAGATCTGAGACAGTGGAGATCTGAGACAGCGGAGAGATGAGACTTGGAGAGATAAGACAGGGTGGAGTAGGAGTAGGAGAGGCGCCAGATGTTTGAAATTCGAGGCGCACGGACCGGAGGTTGTCGATTCCTGTTTTAGAGGCGAGTAACCCGGTCTTGACAATTGAAGCGGACGAGACAGATTATCGGCTTAAGTCTGAGGGACGCAGCTGCATGCCAAGCAGTGATAAATGGTTTTTGATGGCTAAGATTCTACTCCACTGAATGCAAATATATTCTCTGCTCATTGGAGCTTGCATTGGATTTTACTCGATGTGTACTCGCCTGATTCTCTTAATACTCATGATGAGTCGAAGTACTCGTATGCAAACTCCTTGGAGTTATTATTGAGCTATTCTTATAGAAGCAAGCACCAACCTGCAGTTTATTGAAAAAGAGCTTCTAAAGTCTAGTATAACGCAGCCAGCCCGTAATGGTGCACTTTTAGAAAGCTCATAACTAAAGCGGGAGCGTGAGTCGCATCTTTCCTTTGAAGCTTTTTTCATTTCCCATGTGACAAGCAAGTTGGGCCTATTCATTCCAAAGACCCAAATACCAACTCCGGAACAAGTGGTCCGGAGTTGTTGTCTAGCTAGCTGTATTTCATCTATTACTTTGGTTAGGAATCACGAACCACATTTTCATCAGCATTGCTACTGCTTATGTAGACTGCACCCAACAATATCTGTGTGCAAACGCGTTTAATTTAGGAAAGGCCAATAGGGCAGCCAGAACGCTCCATCTAACTGAAAGTTCTATCCATCGCTGGTCTTATTGCTCACCCTCCTGTCTGCTTCCAATTTCTCTGGAAGCTTCTTAATCATTGAAGAAATATACGGAATAGCTGGGGTCCTGTTTTTTTACTTACGAGTCTAAGAAGCCTTCTGAATTTTGCTAATAAGCCAGCGAGTCACCGAAGCAGCGATAAAATAGAACAGACTTCAACTAACGTGGCCTATATTTCAATTAAAAATACTGTTTTTACCATAGACTGTGAAGAGAGACTGGTCCATTCAAAGTTCCGCTCTTTTAAACTTCTGGAGGGGTTTCTCGAAACCAATTTAGGAAAGACCATAGACCTAAGTTGCCTAAACCAGACTTAGGGTTTGCTGGAAACGAGCGCAAAATCCCGTCTCTTAGGATCCATCTTATATTTACTAGGTCGTACGTTTGCGCAGAAAGTCGTTTCTTGATCGCTTCTTAAGTCTATGTATGGCCCATCCTACGATTGATGCTCAGTCTAAGAGTGGTCGGTACCGCTCGTAAGCTGTCTTTTCTTAGCAAGCAAGGCTTGATATTCTCTTTTCTTCTGATTTGTTTGCATGCGCTTTCTGCTTTCTGTTTTCAAAGTTTAACCAAATTGCGTCTGCTTCCGTTGAACGAGCTCCAAATTTCTCAACTGCTGAAAAGGAGGAACTGTTAGATGGCGTCAACGGGGGATCTTACCATAGATCTTATGACACTTTCGAGAAACCCCCCAGACCGTTATTACTATACATTTTACCTTAATACTCGTAGATCTCATAGCGTTTATTCTGATCATGCCGATATCTATTCTTATCTTATCTTATCTCAAATGGTGCGGACTTACATGCACAAAAATGGCCGCGTAGGAAGCTGCTATCACTGCTAGTGGCAGCAGGAACTCGCCAAACAGCAGGGCCGCAAGATACGCCTTGTCACTAGGTCGGCTGCTCTCCCAGTCTAGGTCGCAGGCGGCCAAATGGTTGACTCGGCGAACCCCAGCGACGCCGAACATCGGCGGGAGACTCCAGGCGGCGCCGGCGACGAAGCACAGAGACACAAGAGCGAGCGCGTCCCAATTGTCGAATGGGCGATTTCGAATCACCATGCGACACCGTAGCGCCGACAGTCCGGTCAACAGATTAATGTTGAATAGGCCGATGGTGCAGGTGCTGAAGACATACCTATCGAGAGTTGTAGGTTTAGGCTTGTTAATTTCGAGCTTTTAACGCTAAAAATAGGAAAAAACGATTTTGCTAATGGTCGCAATTGTGCGCAAATGTGTAAAAACTGTAGCTCCTTTTTGCTGCCAAGCGTAGGTGTAAGTAATGAAGCCATTTTACATCTTAGTCATCTAATTGGCCAAGCTCGAGTAACTGTAGCTTGTTCGTCACGTCAATGCTTTACAACTGAAAATGTTCTTCATAAATAATGGTTTTTTTGTTGAAACTGAAGAACTCTGACATGTAAGTGGCACATCCAGTTGTTGCACCTTAAGCAAAGTTTTGTGTTGTTTTCGATTTAATAGACCAAATCAGGTGCTTGTACAATTTTGCGAGCTAAGGCGTGCAGCACGCGAGTATAATATAGAGCTCATAATCTAAGGTCAATCATTTTTTCATTTCTAAACACGCATGTGTCTACTTTTAGAGATTTTATCGATCTAGACTTCAGCTTCATTGATTGCCTCAGATAATATGATATTTGAATGGTATTTTCAAAAAACAACGCACCAGTAGCACCAGCCAATGTGAAAGGCCCACTCTCCGGCTTTCCACGCGGATGTTAGGTTTAGTGTAGCTGCCACCAGCACGCAGACGCAGTTGCCAACGAAGCCGGAGCACAGTATGTGCATGGACGGATTGCGCATCGATTGCGAGGCGAGTATATTGTAGGCTGAAATGGCGTTTGACGAGAAGCTCACGATAAACACTATCGTAAACCAAATGGCGCTCACAATGTGGCCCCAGTTGCTGAAGCGGCTCATTATTCGATCTTCAGTGTAGTTTCCAACAGTCATCTTTACCTTTATAGTTTCATGCGTATCAGTTTATCTGTATTTATAAATATATACTATTTTATCACAAACGCTACCGTCTATATATTCGTTGATCTGCAAGAAAGGGGCCCTTTAACTCGTAAATAGGTGTGAATTCGGAAGCTGGCAGTTCTCATTGGCCCATCTTATGATTGGTTGGCAGATGAGGCTGGACTTTTCTCAATCAGGTGCTTTTCTGCTCTCGGACTTTTAGCTGGGATGTGAGGGTGATGGGAGGATGACTGCAAATGGGAAGTGAGAAGTATGGGCTGATAATAAAGGCAAAGTGTTGCATACGAATGAAAGCTCCCACAATTCTAAATGCGACGCTTTGTTAGTGTGAAGTTCCGTATAGCAACCAACAGCTCCGAATGAATAACTGGATCTCCGAGCTACCCAAGGATTTCTTTAAGGAAACTAAAAATGTCGAGGTTCAAATATAGCTGCGAAGCTTGCACATCTACAAAAATAGTACTGCCGGATTATACTAGTATTTTAGGCCGGAAAAATGGCAGCTTGAAAAAATTTATTCACAGTAACTGTGCAGTGTGCATACCTTGAGAAGGCTGACGATTCAGTCAAGGAAGAAAAGGGGATAAGTTTAATATATACGAACATTCGCAGGAGCTGTGTGCACTGAAGCATCGCTTGTCGATCAGCCAAAACCACTATCGAGAGGTCACGCTTCACACACAACTGCCTTAGCGTCGAGGCCTACCTCGGCTACGCCTCGGCCGAGAAACAAGTTCTCAGTCGTACCGGCCTCGACGCTAAGGCAGTTGTGTGTGAAGCGTGACCTCTCGATAATCATACATCGTTAAACTATGTCTATGGGGAATTCCCACAGGGAATTCCCTTTGGATTCTTGTATTTCAAACGTTGACATTGATGCCCGAAATAGCCGGTGTGTATTTTCATTGAGCAACGCTGGGATTCCCGCCATTGACCAACGATAAAAGCGGTCTTTAATGTTTCCATTAATGACTTGTTTCTATGGCCGAAACCCATATATTTCAAGCATTTGAATCCGCTGGCGATTCAACGATATGAAAAAAAGTTTTGATCTAATTTCAAATACAGAACGGCAAAAACACAAGTAAGTAACGAAAGTTTTTTGTTTAGATCAAACAGTGCCATATACATTTCCCTGTCTCTCATCGACCGTTGCCAAGAAATACCTGAAAGGTGCAATTTTTGAAAGTTCCGCTTATTCCAAATGCCAATAGCTGCCCTGCGCGTCTCTCCAGACCGACTTTATCCGTGCTCACATTAGATCCATCACTCGCCCATTGATCTGAATGTGCAATATCCAATGAAGGTGAAGTTGTCTCAGCGCTATTTTTCGATGAACTGGCACTAACATCGCTGATTACGTTAGACAGCCTTGCCATATCAGCATCACGCTTTGCGGTTTTGCGAATGTAGCGATGAGTAGCCTCAGTGGACTTGTGTCCAGTGATCTTTCCTATGTCAGCAATGGACACTCCCGCGTCATCCAGGGTAGCACGAATGCAGTGACCGGTGTGTCTCTTGCTTAGCTTCGCATTTGTTGATATGGACGCCATCATATTGCCCAACGTGTTATGTCCAACTGGCTGATTAGCGAAGAACCAAGAGTTGTTGACACCTCGTACACGAGGCCGAAGGAAGAAAACCTGGTTTTCAATTCCAGCAGCCTTTTTAGCCTCTTCGATTGCCTTTAGCCACGATGGAGTTGTACCGGACACATCGGTTACATTTATCCTAAAGCTACTCGAGTTCGCCACAACGCACCCAAACAATCGACGATACGACATTTAGTAAAACGACATTGGCACTATGCGCCAATCTGCTTTGCTTTACCTGATTAGCAGTTCTGCATACGCGCATGCACAGACGCTCCTTCCTTTGCCCCACCAACGCACATTACGCACTCAGTTGGCTGGTCTAGGAGAGATCGGCACTGAAAATGATGCACACGAGATCGTTAAGGTCACATTTGCCAAACTGAAACCACAACAGAGGTCTTGTGTGTTGGTTTTCGATGAAATGTATGTCCAGCCATCGATTCGCTATCGGTGCCAACATCTGCTCGGCCAAGCGTCAGACAAGCATAACAAAACTGCTCGAACAGTGCTCGCAATAATGTTGAAGCCAATGTTCGGCGGTAAGCCATTTGTTCTAAGGCTGCTACCGATTTTTCTTCTTTCTGCCGACTATTTGTACCACCAGCTTCGAAAGTGCATTCAACTCAATTGTTTGCTGCCGTTGGCGAGTTTTACTTCCCTGAAGCAGATGTTCTGGGATGCTGCGTGCGCCTCACCAACTGTTTCTTCAAGGGTTATGTTCAACGAGGAACAAAGAGCGCTCCTTCGCATGATAAAGTGCACGATAGAAAAATACTGAAGCTGAGTGGACAGTGAGCGAACCTGGAGCAAACACTACTATAAATCATAGTCAGCTCTTGTCCCGTTGTGTGACTGTTATTTTCCTCTCTGTTTGCAGTTCAGATAAAGAAAGAATCGTAAATTTTTCTCGAGTTTCCTTATGCATGTGCTGCATGTACAGCTTTCCCATAGTGTATTTTCATGACGTTTACTTTATGTAATAAAACTATTCAACATTTAAGAAAACCGACCCTGCACCCGCCTTCTGACTGCCTATTAAAAAGTCAAATATGATACGAATATACATTGGCAACTGAAAGCATGCGCATACGGATGGGCCATAGAACAATGGGTGGTTGTCTGGAATTGAGATTTCAGTTAATGGCCATAGACACGAGCGTGCGTAGCGCGCGAGTGTCAATTTGGCCATTAACTGAAATCTCAATTCCAGACGACATCATTGTCCAAATTGTCAGCTAGGGGTTAGAAATTAAAGTGGGTGGGGGACGGAAATGGGGCTGTGGGGGCGAAGCCCCCACATCTTAATATCTGCCACGTCTATGGGAAATCCCAAGGGTTAGTTCAGTTCCAGACAACGGCAGAACACACGAAATCATAGAGAATGATATGTCTATGGTCAAGACGACGGAGTTTTAAAGAGTCGCTGTTCATCGGGCGAGTAGAATCAATTTCATAGAGTCGCGATAGAATGGAAGGCATTCATTTTCCAATCAATTGGAGCAATCTGCCTATCGACGAATTAGGCAATGTCGACTCGTTCGAACTGAACTTTATTTCCGAGACTTCAAATATCGACCGACGCGACGACGAAATTGCAGCGTTCCTTGAATATATTCAAAGTGATCGTTCTAACGATGAACTGCCGTGCCTAGATGGCGAGCAACTTGATGTTAGCGAGATGGATCGAGTAGAAATTGAAAGCCTACCTGCCGAAACGAGGAAGCAGATGTATATTCACGGGGAACGCTTCCTTAATCTCCTCGCGAGTGAGAAACTACGAGACGTTTCAGAAGTGCCGACCGAAACCCTCAATCAGTACTTAAGGTACTTCTACTTTAAATTGAAGCGGCAGGATGGAAAGTCATATTCGCCTGCTTCTCTAGTCTGCATCAGGGCAGGAATACAGAGGTACCTGCGTGTAATTCGAAAATTGAAAGTAAACATCATCACCGGTGTAGAGTTCCAGCAAGCGAACGATATGCTTCGAGTGCAGGTAAGAAAGTTTCACCAAGAAGGAGGCGACGTCCAGCAGTATGAGCCGATCGAAGAGGGCGACATGTCGAAGCTGGCAGATTACTTTCGAGACGGAAGCGCTGAAGCCGAGCAGGATAGGTTCTTGTTCTATATTCTGTACAGTCTCGGTGAGCGAGGACAAGAGCATCTGAAATATCTGAAGAAACGCGACATCCTCGAGCTGCGCACTGATGCAGATGGCAAAGAGTACTATTGTCTACCAAAGCTTCCATCGAAGAACAAACCTGCTGATCCTGTGAAGGCCAAGTCCACCAAGGACAACAAACAGGCCAGAATCTACGAGACCGCCAACGTGCGAAGATATCTGGATCTGCTGCCTTCACAAACAAAGGACGATCATCTTTTTCCTCGGCCGCTAGCTAGCCACAACGGCAGCGTGACGTATTCGGCGAAGCAAAATCGTGGTGACAACTACTTGCAGCGATTTATGCGAAACTTAAGCGAGAAAGTCGGCCTGTCGAAGGTTTATACCAATCATTGCATTCGGTAAGTACGAAAGCAGTAGTCGATTGTGTATAGTAGCTAAAAATTTCAAGTAGCTAATTGAAAACCTTTAACAATCTTTTTAAATAGTGTCACTCGGATCTGCGACCTGGAAGCTGCCGGACACAGTCTGAGTGACATCATGTCCATTACTGGCCAAACGTCAGAGAGAACAACCCGTCGCTATCTGGCGAGGCGGCGTGACCGTTCCCTACAGAAGAATAGTGCATCGGTTTCTTCTGCTCTTCAGTTGCGCTCTGATGAGGATGCTGTCGCCATCCCTGCTTCCGGTTCGGCTGTTGCTGAACAAGACGAGTCCGTCGCCATCCCTGCTCCTGACTCGGATGCCACTATCTCCATCCAATCGGGCCTGTGCTTTACCGGCTTCAATAGTCACGACAACCCTGTGACTAAGTTCAGTTTCAATGGATGCACGTTTAATCAGTGCAAGTTTAACTAATTTTTACTAAAACTAAAACTTGTTTGTCATTTGTTAAGTTTAAACTATACGCGTTAACTTAAAAAAATTATTCTAAAAATTCCAAACAATGACCGGTCATTGTATGAATGTCATTGCCTTGAATTAAATTACCATAGACATTTTGGACAATGCTTTTAAACGAGCCTCATACTTTTTTCGCCATGAATTGGCTCGTTTCCGGTCCTGAGTTATTAAGTTGTCCTTGGGTGTTGAGTGAGAATGATTCCTTTGAAGTTCTTTAGAGAAAATACATTCTTTAGTGAAGACGAGTGTTGTTTTGCTGCCTATTCTTTTTACGGCGTCGACATGTTGGATTACGAGTCAATACTAGAGATCGATATTAGCGGTCTAAGCTATGATTTTTTGGCGCGCCTTGGACGTCGCCAATCCAACGATGGTGGAATCCAACGTGGTTACAATACTGACGGCTACTGGTATCACAATAATCTCGTACTAGGAAAGAACTGGCTAAACAGCTTTATGAAGACGCTGTGCGAACTTGCTGGTCTTGCTGGCCGGAATCACACAAACCACTGCATCCGTGCAAGCGTGGTCACAAACCTGATTGAAGACGGCGTCAGTGTACCCCAGATTCAAGCTGTGACTGGCCATAAGCGAGCGGAAAGCGTCGAGCACTACAATAAAAGACTAAAGTTTTCCAAGAAAGTGGCGTCTCGAACGATTGGTAGCCGCCTTTCGACAGCACCGTCTACGTCAGACATCTCTGTTCTTCCTGTAGCGCAGTCTTCTCCTTTGGTCGAAAGCTATACTGTGGTTGGCCCGTCAACAACTGCGTCGCCTGCGATCGCAAACTGCAGTGTTGCAATTGGAGTTCCTTCCGCCGGAGTACCTAACATTTTCAGCATCTGTAAGTTTGAAAACTGCACGATCAGAATAAACCAAGGGCACGGCAGCAGCTGACCATTGTGCTTTTTACTCACTGTGACTAAGCTGACAGTTTTTATTGTTTTTAATTCTATTATTGCGTCTAAAATGGTTTCCAAGCTCGTATCGAGCTTAAATTTTCCATACATTTGTCATGTTAGCGTTGTAGTTAGCCTACGCGTGTTAAAACGAGGTTGAAACTAACGGCAGCCCGCCCTCTTCTGTTGTCTATGGTCGAATTCCATAGATATGCACAGCGGGCGGGCCGTGAAGGCCGTCAAAAAAGTCAAACGACCGTCCGAAGTGGGGTTGTAAAGTATGTCAAACTTGACAATCAGAGTACGCTCTTCAAACTGCTCTTTTTCGATTGTTCTAAAGCTCGTTTTAAGCTTGCCAACTAACCGCAACACTATAGGTTAACTTCAATCTTTCTCCGGGTTGCTTTGGCTTCATCAATATAGACGTTGACTTACATGTACTTTTAGTTGTTACCTCGGGATTAAATCAAGGTCGGTAGGACCTTACAGATGATTTAATATCAGTGCCAGTGCGATGTAGTGCCAGAAGTATATATGTAACATGGTGTTTTATAAGCTACAACAGAGCTTGCAGGAAGTCCATTGAATATTGGGAGACAAGAAAAAATTATACGACAAGACCACCATAGAAACGGAAATTCATACATTTTTTAGAATTCTGAATAAAGTCTCTGTATAATTTAGCTGCGGAAAAAATGTTTTGAACTTGTAATGAAATTCAGATAGAATTCAGACTTTGAGCAGGACACTGTCTGGTAAAAATGTGAGTGCAACGATGCACTGAAAGCTGGCTTATCTGTATTACTTCAGTAGGTTGCAATTAATCTATTGTAATGTGTTGCAAATGAAGTAAAACATGTGGTCGATTCATGTTGGAAGCACGATGCAGCGAAATAAAAACGTTTTGTCCATAGTTCTCAGGATTTTGAACTTAAAAGGCTCTAAATTTAATAAACAGTTCAATGTCTAGAACGGCGATAGAGTGACGAAAACAATGTTTTGTCTAATCGGAAATGTTGTGCGTTGCGCGTTGCAGAAAGATAATTAATCGAAATATATTTGTCTTTGCACTGAGATTCAAGCACTTTAATTGATTAGAATTAATGACCCAGACAGTCTTCGGAACGAAATTAGACTCCAAACATTTCAACCAAATTAAAATCAACTAATAAAAGTAAGTTAAGGGATTTTAAGTCGGAAATATGCCGTTCCTATGGCGCTTGTTGCTGTTGTGATAAATCTGAACAGCGATTCAAGGGCAGTTTTTTCAGATAAGCGACGGTCCTACACTGTGGGTCTTGCCACTGTCTTCTTTAACACTTCTACATCTTCTACACTGCCTTCCCTTATTTTCATGTGACACCACGTGTTGCGCTGATCCGTTTAGAAGAACGAGGGCAATGTGCTGGTGCCGACATTCCAACAGTCTCGCTGCCCCCTCCTTTATGCTGATGATATCCACTTCAATGTCGTGACCCAGCTGTGGCCTGATGGTAGTCTTTCGGGCTTGGCTCGAAAAGGGAGGTGCTGAATGTGGGCACCGACAGCTCGCCCCGGCACTTGCTTTTTCCGGCGAAGATCCCAGCACAGTTTGTGTGAGTTTCCGGACCCTGAATGGGCTCCCTGCTAGTCACGAGCCCAGACTCCATCGTGTCCGACAGGGAAAACTCAGGAGCATTATTCACAAATGTCTTTACTCTACCCGCAAGGACAACCTTCAAGTGCGTCTCTTAATTTCGCGCAGCCGAGGAAACGACCACCCCAGGTCTATGGCGTGGGAGCAGCCGAAACGCGGGAAAGGGCCCTGGACGCGCTGTACAGGTCCCTCCAATGCCCTGGGCGTGCACTTATCGGTAAGGATGAGGTCCAAATGCTTACGGGCCACTCCTAGAGAAGCTACAGTCGCACGGCGTTTAAATACCGCTAGCGCTGACCCAACTAGCACCCGCCGAAGGAGAGTTAGTGCATGCAAGGGACAAGGACAAAATGGTTTCCTAACCGACACGCTGATGGCTTGCAGGCCATTGGATTCAACCCCCCAGTCGACAGTGGCACTGGCCATCCCGTATTCTAACCCCTCTTGTGTCTCTCTATGTGATCTATATCATTCTAAGTCGAAAAATGAATTATGTCGATTACAATTGATGGTTATCTACCGCGGGGAAACTTAGGATTGACCAAAACATGAAAATTGACAATCAAAACTTTCAGTCTTTATCAGAGTATAGTCTACTGTAGCGTACGAGCTACGTTACTTTTAACAATTACTTCTCACCCAGTTAGGGCCAGATGATATACAGCCAATGAGTACGTGGCACAGGTGCAGCTACTGCATATAAAATTAGTGTAGAGCTCACCGATTTTCTACCAATTTGCTACCATTTGCGCTGCTGGGAAATAAAGAAACGGAATTATAAGGTGCTAAAATGCGTATAGCAGGTTTTAGCACGTGCTGAAGTATTTTTAGCACCTATACATTGTCGTCGTTTTATTTACTTTCTGTAGCTACTAGCGAATTGTTAAATTTTCGAAACTAAGTACTTTACTATATTCGAACTATAAATACTTTACTATATATTTACTATTACTATTGTAAATAACAAAAAAAATCGATAAATAAATCTGCTGAAAGATTTTGCCCATAAGCCCTTTAAAAATTAATTACGAAATTAAAAGTCACATGCAAGCAAGTGAATTCAAAATTTTGACTTGAAAAAATCTATTCATTAAGATTAATTAGGATGATACAGATTAAACCAACTGTTTCATATTTTTCTCAAGATGCATTGAGCCATGCTCTCAAATCAATGTAGAATATGATCCCATAATTGGAGTGCCAGATTTTTTAGGAATTTTGCAAACAGCGCCTTGCATGCAATTTGCATTTTACATGAGTTGCTTTTGTGCATATAGTGATTAGGCTGGGAAATTCCTATTTTATATTTGATTGCAGCCAAATTACAAACGCGTTCCAAAATTTTTCTAATTAGATTGTGATTAAAAAATTTAATTTTCTAATGGATAACACACCTTGCCCCGATTCGGCCAGATATGCAGCCGACAGCCAGCCGCAGCTATCGATCCGAAAGCTGCGTAAGGCTGTTCAGTCCATGGACTGCAAGGACGCCACACCCACCCACAATAACCCCATGCAGCTAGAAGTCTAGTGCCCCTTTAACAGCTGGATGAACTGAAGCAACGCAGAGTTAAGTGTCTTGCTAAAGGACACACATTTTTGGAGTGGAATCGGGAATCGAACCGCTGACCATTAGGTCGTGAGTTCGACGCTCCAACAACTTGCTGGTATAGCTGCTACAACCCGCCTTGAAAAAAACTACTAGAACTTCTGGAAGAAAGTTTGCCAGGGGCTAGCGAAATGGGCGGCTCCCACCGCCTCCTCGTTACATCCGCTCGGGCCGGTGCACGCTGCAGATAAGTAAGTAAGTAACTGGAAGTTTAGATTATTCCTTCACAAGAAACAGTAAATTTAAATTGTAAAGCACTTTTCGAGACTGCTCAGCATTAACGCAGTTCCGCGTAGGCTCGAGCGGTCGCTGTTTGTGACGCCCCACGGGAACAGCGACGCTTAAACCCTGGATGACTTTCTGGAGAGGCAGGATATGGTGTCGGTCTGCCTGCTTCTGCAATCCACACAGCAGACTCGCGACTTTCATGGCCTGCAAGCGGAGGCAGTGGAATGCGCGCGGCCGGTTTGCTACGTAGTCTGGCAGAGCTCGACCATGTGCTCACTGCCGCACCGTCTCGCCGCTGGCTCTGCGCTCCGATCGTCGGCTCCTTGACTATTGATGTGCTGTAGACTGCTGAGCAGCCTCCAGGCAATCTGTGAGTCAGGCTGTTCTAGGTCTGTGGGAGGGCTAGGGTTGGTAGTTAAGTGTTTCCCGTGCACTGTCACTTCCGCTCGCCACCCCCCTCCTCTCTCGTTCTCTCGTTCCAGCTCTGTCTGCGCACTGAGTCACATTGCACACCATGGTGCAATCGCTTAAGTTCGGAAGAAGACTGGCATTACAACGCTCAAATGCTCCTACTATAAGTAGAGCACAGTCCGACGAATCCTTGAGATGGTGTTAGTACCGCGGTAGCACAACTTCTGTACGAATATGGCACGTTTCTGTCCTCCAGTCTTCATGCGTTTCACATCGATTGTGTTCTTTTGCAATCTTTGTATCTTGTCTGCTAACATTATTGTGAAGCAAGGCCGTGTGTTGCATTTAGAAGCATAGCACATCGCCAGGCTTCAGAGCAGGGAACCAAAGTAGCAGGAATTACTGCTAGAGCCTAAATAGCGACCGAGGAAATTAGGTAATCTAGCCTGACTACCGGGTTGCTCCACTGCTACGAGGCATTCAGTGTTGAGGCCGGTATAAACTCTCTCTATCGAAATCTAGTTCCTGTCTTGGTTATTTTTACCAATTGTGTGTGCCACGCTACCACAGGTACAACACTATGACCTCGCACGCCATGTGAGAGATAAAATTCAGCCTACTGACAACAGTAGAAAAGCAAAGGCTTGGCTGCAAAACTCTCACATAACACTAAAAAAAGTATCGCTATAAAATGGCAAGGTTAAAAGAGACTTCTGTGCAGTGGTGGTCGGTGGGAGAGGTGGGAGAGGACTGCGTGTGGCTATGGCTGACTGAAGAAGCCAAACAAGCCATAAACCGGTCTCGGTCTGTCAGCCCGAGGTTCGTTCCCCACTTTTAGTGCGTTTACACGCCGGCATGCTGCGCGCCGCGTTTAAGATCAGCGACGAGCGAGTCAGTAACGCGGCACTCTATCGCCGCGCCGGCCTGACCCGTCCATGTGAATTGCGTCCAAGAAGTTCTTGGAGATGACGCAATTCTTGGTGGCGATTCTGGAAAACTGGCCAACTTAATTAAGGATGGTGGGCGATAACGGACCTTCAGATCGAGAGCCCGTCGTATATAGCTCGTATAGCCAGCCCTAACGTTAAGTTGTTGCTGCTAGCTTTCGCCACCAAGGAATTAGAGGCATTGAGGTCACCAAGGAGAACACTATATTTGCGCGAGACCAGGCTCTTGCAGCGTCCTCTCCCTCTTTAAGCTCCTTTATACTACCCAACTTGTACATTTTCCTCTAAAAGCTACTCCGCGCGGTCCCCCCATACCATAACTTTTGTGCAGGGTGTTGTGTGTGAGGCAGCGTGGCCAAATGAAGAACGGAGCACTGGGTTAGAAGGTTGGAAAAAACGCGAGCCCTCCAAAGGCCTTTGCGCACTAATATATATTTTAGCCAGTCAGAGTAAACAACAACCCCCCGTCACGGCCTAAACCGGTTCGGATGGACCGACCCCCCCAGCCAATCAAAACGCGCCACGCGCAGTCTAAGGCGGCATGCAAGCCGCATACACAACATCACCCCCTTCGAAAAGGAAAAGGGGATTAACGCATGGGGGAAAACAACAGTCCATTGGTGCGCAAAGTTCAACAGTTCATTCCAAGCAAACTGCATATCAACTCGGGCTGAACCGATTAGGTGGTCTCCGAATCCGGCTGCCCCGCCTGGGCTGTGGCAGCGGCGTCTCGTTGCCCGCCGGCAGCCTCACCGGTGGCTCTGGCCATGGTATCGGCGCCATCAGTGCGCCGAGTCCAACGTCGGCCGCACCATTGTCCGCCGCTGGTGCACTGGGGACGCTGACCAGGTTATCGGAGTGCCATCGCGAGCCGTCGTCGAGCAGCCAGGACTCGGGGCCCAGCCGCCGAATCATTTGCCGAACGTCGCCCAGCCGTGTCGCCAGCTTGTGAGCAGTCTGTGGCCGGCGAACGCGCACGGTGTCGCCAGCCTGCAGTCGTGAATGTCGGGCGCCTCGACGACGATCGGTGGCTAGCCTGGCCTTCTCCTTGTTGGCTTGGACTCGCCGCTCTGTGGCCTCCGCTGATGTCGCTTTCGATGTCGGCTGGCGGATGCCTTGGCTCCACTGGTTGAGTGGCCCTCGGAGCGGCCGGTTGATCATCAGCTCGGCAGGCGTCAGGCCCGTGGTCGCATTCGCCGTCCAGCGGAAAACGGAGTCTTTCTTGAGCAGCTCTCGCAGCGGCCTCGCAGTCTTTTCGAAGTCGGGGATAAACTTAGCTAAGTAGTTGACGGTTGCCAGGAACGAAGAAACAGCTCGTGCTGTTGTCGGTGCCGGGATGCTGAGCACGTCCTCGACATTGGACTTGGACGGTCGAACTCCATCGGCAGAGATCCTGCAGCCCAGGAAGATGATCTCCGGGACGCCGATCTGACACTTCTCCCTGTTCAACGTCAAGCCGTTGTCGCTCAGTCGTTGGAGTACCGCTAGGAGTCGCTCGTTGTGCTCATCGGAGTTGACGCCGTGAATGACGATGTCGTCCACCGAGTGTCGGACACCCTTGATGTCGGCCAGGATCGTTGACAGGATTTTCTGGAAGCATGCGCCGGAACTGGACATGCCGAATGGGACTCTCGAGAACTGGTAGAGACCACAGTGAGTGATGAACGCAGTCAGCTGCCTGCTGCCTGGGTGCAGCGGGATTTGAAGGTAGCTCTGCTTCAGGTCCAGCTTGGTGAACACCTGGGCGCCCGCGAACTCGGCGGCCAGCTCCTCCTGCGTTGGCACGGGGAACTTGTCTGGGTTGATGGCCTGGTTGCAGTTTCGCTGGTCGACGCAGAGTCGCAGGTCGCCGTTCTTCTTCTTGGAGACGACCAAGTTTGACACCCTACGAGACGCGTCGATCTTCTCTATGATACCTGCGGCCTCCATCTTGTTCAGTTCGTCCTTCACGTGGTCCTGCAGCGCAAGTGGCACCCGGCGCAGCGGCTCGACCGTTGGCGTCGCATCCTGGCGCAGCAGCGGCCTGTGGCAGAACTTCTTGGCCATGCCGATGCCGTTTAAGATGCGTGGGAACTCCTCTACGATGTCTTCGACGCTGCTGATCGTGTTGACTCGGATCGAGAAACCCAGCTTTTCCATGCCGTCGATACCAAGGATGTTGGCACCTCGTCGAGTGATGAAGAATCGGCAGACTGCAGACTTGCCATGGTGCGCGACGCGCAGCTCGGCCGTCCCCAGAACCTCGATTGCTGATCCGGTGTAGGAGAACAGCTGCTTGTGGGTCGGCGTGATGACAAGTTGCTTCGGAAGTCGCTTTACGGTCTTCTCGTTGGTGATGTTGACCCTTGAGCCAGTGTCCAACAAGAGTTTGACATCGATTTCGGCGATGCTGCAGTTTACAAAGCTTAAAAGAGATGCGTCACCCTGAACTGCAGACACCTCGAATAGCTCATTGTCATCGTCGTCATCCTTGACGGTCCGGACCTTACGTCGCTGTCGGCAACATGACTTAAAATGACCGACCCGGTGGCAGTGCAGGCAGGACTTGTCCTTCGCTGGACACTCAAGGGCGCGGGCAGCGTGCCCAGCCATTCCGCAGTTGCCTCATCGCGCCTCCGAGCTAGATTTCTGCGGCATCGCATGCTTTGGTCCCTTGCGTGGCGGACGCTGGCTGATCTTCTGGATGCGGGACTCCAACTCCTTGTCGTTCTTGCCGTCGCGCAGGTTCTTGGCGTCGTTGATGGCGGATTCAACTTGAATCGCTAGGGCTGTGGCCGTCTCCAGATCGAGCACCTTCTCCATGAGCAGTCGCTCTCTGATGCGCGGCGAATGGGTCTTCTCGATGATCTGGTCCCTGATCATCTGGTCTTGAAGAGCGCCGTATTCGCAGTCTGCTGCGAGTTCGCGAAGGGCGTCAACGAACCGGCTGATCGGCTCGCCAGGCATCTGGGCGCGTGATTTGAATCTGTAGCGGTTGCTGATGGTGCTATGCGACTGGCCGAAGATCGTCTTCAGCTCTTTCACCAGCTTGTCGAAGGTGTCGACGTTAGCCGTTCGCAGAATCCTTAGCGTGTAGATTCGCTGGCCCTCCTCGCCAAGCAGATGGATGAGAATCGCGCCTTCTTGCGTGCGTCCGATGCTTCGTTAAGGTCCAAGGCCTCCAGGTAGATTTTGAATCCTTCGATCCAACCATTCCAAGGCGTATGTGGCTGTCCTGGGTGGGCGAGAAACACGCGTGGCTCGGAAATGCGCAGGCTCGTCGCCATGTGTGTGAGGCAGCGTGGCCAAATGAAGAACGGAGCACTGCTGGGTTAGAAGGTTGGAAAAAACGCGAGCCCTCCAAAGGCCTGTGCGCACTAATATATATTTTAGCCAGTCAGAGTAAACAACAACCCCCGTCACGGCCTAAACCGGTTCGGATGGACCGACCCCCCCAGCCAATCAAAACGCGCCACGCGCAGTCTAAGGCGGCATGCAAGCCGCATACACAACACAGGGGGTACCCGGCCAAGCCTCCTCCGAACAAGTAATAATAAAAAATCTCATTTTTACTAAGTGTACCCCTCATATTGATGTCAGCATCAGCATCAGCACTTAGATTTTGATTTATAATACATTGTTTGTGAACTAGTACCGTCCAATTTCTATACTAACCATGGCACGGAGATGAGCGGGCCGCGTCGAATAATAGAAAATCAAAGCACCGTTATATATATTATATACAGCAGCAGAACAGCTGCATGGTGAACCGCTGGGTCAACCCGATCGCCACTACAAAGATTTTTTTTCAATTTGTTATATCGTACATTTCTGTGATTTTTCAAACTCTAGGATTAGCTTTTCGGCACGTGTTTAACGTCAATTGTTGTTCCTACACCCTGTACAGTTACAAGTTGGGCGAGCGTTGATGCTATTAAGCTTATAAAGTAAACTGCTCAGATAAACTCTAAGCCTAACACAACCATTTGTAGTTGACAAAACGATGGTGACATCTTTCTTGTGTGAATATTTATTTTTCGTTTTTCAGCTTCTGTTATTATTTTGTCCTGTTACAATCATCTAGCTACCTAGTTTTATTCTTTGCAACTGTAAAATAGGTAAATAGAGAAGGCAATGACTCAATGACTGGATAATTAGCTACCTAGCATTACACAATCTTATTCGTCCCTTTTTAACATCACGTTTTTAGTAATAAACCTAAACTTATAGACTTAGGGGCCTAAATTATCTTTAATATACATTAAATAATAATAATTAAGATTAGTAATTAAATATTGAACATTAGTAACTTATTATCTTCGCATGGTCTTTTTGTAGCATTGGGCCAAGCTAATTAATATACTAGGGCCTAATTACTAGCTACTAGCTTAATGGACTAGCTTACCATTACCACTGGCACCAGGACATTTATTGTATCTCATTATGCTGTAGTTGGTTGATTCAGCCAACTTCTAAGTTAGTAATTAACAAATCAGTAGCATTTCTATTTGCTATGTCCCTGATCGTAGCAGTTTGATTCTCACTTAGCTCGTGTGGTTTATTACAAGGCACTGAGTCCTGGTATAAACTCAAGTTATGCAATGTGACACTTTAAATATTCTACTGACTTAAAGGGTCAAAGCTAAATAACTAACTCTTGAACTAGATATCTCTATACCATAGTCAGGATCATGTCATGGTCATGGTATACACCAGAATAAAAAGTCCCCTAAAAAATCTGTCACTTTATACTGAAATGTACGGGCCAAGGTCCTAGGAACTTATATCAGGTTTTCTAGGTTTTGCAACAATAAAGCGTATATAACTTTAGCCGATTGGTTTTTACCGACGTTAAACCGACGTTAAAATGTACATACACTGGAGTGGGGTGGCTGCTAGCGGGACGAGATTTTAATTGGGGTATGTGACAGGGAATTCCCTAACCCACCCCAAGTGGACAATTAGTCATGCTGATGATTCATCTCTCAAAAAACCCCAACATTTAGGCTTCATATGAAATACATTGCCGACGTAAACTTTTCCCATCGCTAACTAAAAATATATATGCATTGATGCATATAATCGTTAGCATGTTAGCATGACTTTTTTTGCATGTTACACATTTTTGCCTACTTTATAAACACCTTTACTTTACCCGCTTCACTAACCAAACACAACACACTAGTTAACATCATATTGTACATTTTTACACTTCTGAGACAGACATGAATTCAAAAAATCTACAGTCACAATGCTAGCATCAAAAAGGTCACAAACATCGCAGGTGCTGCATTGGTCGTGGGTGTTGCATTGTTTGCAGCAGGTGGAAGCAGAGCTTCAAGCTGGACTGTGCTGCCTCTGGTTCTGCCAACAAATGAGCAGCGTGAAGTTGCCTTTATGTGCCTGTCAAGTACTTAGCTGACACAAATTCAGAAAAAGAAAACACAAGCACAAGAAAATCATAATATTGTATCTACACACAATGTATTATAAATAGAGCACAAAAAGTAGTAGATTCAGTGTGATATAGACCAAATCTTTTAAGTTGAAAAACCGCGATTTTGTTTTAATTCGTGTAAAATACGTAAATTTCTTTGAATGTACCGTAATTATTTTGTTTAAAACGATAAAATTTTGGTATAAATACAGGAGCAAAAATGGAAACAAAATTAACCTTGTTCAACACAGTTTGAATCAAAGTTCGTATACAATACTCAGAATTGTGTTCTTTTCATTCTTTATAAAACATACGGAGACGAATACTAAGAAGGATTCCAGAGAGAGAAATAGAAAGTATTGCTGTACACTTGAGATCATTGGTAACGCTCTTCGGAAAGCCTATACTCAGAAATACATACATGCGATAAATTAATCGGCCAGAATAACTAAATACGCTACCTTAGACTAACTAAAGACGATATTCAAGGATAACTAAATACGCTACCAAGAAATTCTTTGGATATATAGAATACATTCTCAGAAATTAATTCTAAGAAACATTAACAGTAAAGAATACAACAACATTGTGAGAGTAAAAGTTAGAATAATAATTAGCGCTAGAACAACTTTGGTGGTATTCAGTAGAATATTAAAATATTATAAAATAACCCTAGGAGAACTTTGACAGCAGCAGTGGGATTAAATTAGCCCTACAACAACTTTGGTAACAGCAGTGGGATTCGCATTATTGGAAATAAAGTTTAGTAAGAATATAGACAGAGGCCTGCAACAAGTGTTTAAACTTTTGTATTTTTAAGTACAAAACCTAAGAGTTTAAAACTTGCTCAGGTAGGTAATTCTGGGTAGTATGGCCAGCCTACCTGGGTAAAGATCCAGTGGATCTCCAAATTCATTAGGCAGAGCTGATCCATTGGCTGCTTAAGATCAATGAAGTCCCTTGGCAATGTACTATAATAGCACCACTTGATGCGCCATCGGGAAACTCATTTGTAGGGCTTAGATGCTTGGCCAGATCCTCTCATGCTGCAGCAGTGCTTGATCCAGTTGCTGTTTAGCGCTGCGCTGCAAGTACTGCAGGAGAGAAAAATCTAGTTGCTCAATCCACTACTATATAATTAACTTTTAAACTTGATTTCTGTATAAAATTATATGCTTTAATATTTGCCTTAACTGCCTCTACAAGTATGTAAGAACAGGTCACAAGTTAATTTCTCCCTTTGGAATTCTTATCTGTTTATTGTGGTTTGCAGATTCAAGTTTATATCAAATACTATATATTAATTGATATTTTGCACAATAAAACAAACATTGTAATATTAAATTATATTGGCAGGAATTCAAATTTAGCAAAATATTTTGTGATATTTTGTACTAAATTAGTTAAAACAATTCTGGCAGTTGTTTAAATGTATTAACTAGGAGGCCTGTTACACTATGCCTAGATTATAAGTGTATGTTTAACTTCGTGAATTAGCGAGCCACCACAACTACCCAAACTTCTTACCCAACTAATGCTGCTACCAATTTTACAGCACAGTAAACTAAAGCAATTTAGGAGAAAGGGAGTTAAGTGCTCTGCTCAAAGATACAGACTCACAGACTGTTTACTTTGGCTAAGATTTGAACTCCCAATGTTTAAGTCAGATGTCTAAAGCTTGGACCAATGGGCTAGCTACCCAATAGGTACCAAGGCTCAGTTCAACGAAATATCCTCATATCCCTTAAATTTCCACTTCGATCCTGTTATAATCTTGAATAAAAATTTCAGCAAAATCTGCTATTCAAAAAAAGTTTATATTCTTTGAAGCTTAAAACAGCTATAGTGATGTCTCAACCAGACACTAAAACTGAGGCAATGGGACAGCAGCTCATGACCCTGTACAGCTTGCGTCTGAGGACTTTTGCCAAGTGGCCATTCACTGCGCCAAGTCGATGCACCGCCGAGCGCATGGCCAAGGCTGGATTTTATCGCATTGCCACACCTGACTGCACTGACGCTGTGCGCTGCTTTCACTGCGAGAAGGTTTGGACTTGGATACGTAAAGATTACTATTTTTGCTCATCATCGAGTCACAGTGACAGACCTTTAGGACTTCCATGGCTTCTCACGAGTGCTGTTCCATGACTGCAATCTCAGGAGTGCTGTTCCATGACTGCAATCTCACGAGTGCTGTTCCATGACTGCAATCTCAGGAGTGCTGTTCCATGACTGCAATCTCAGGAGTGCTGTTCCATGACTGCAATCTCAGGAGTGCTGTTCCATGACTGCAATCTCAGTAGTGCTGTTCCATGATTACAATCTCAGGAGTGCTGTTCCATGACTGCAATCACAGGAGTGCTGTTCCATGATTGCAATCTCAGGAGTGCTGTTCCATGACTGCAATCTCAGGAGTGCTGTTCCATGACTGCAATCTCAGGAGTGCTGTTCCATGATTGCAATCTCAGGTGTGCTGTTCCATGACTGCAATCTCAGGAGTGCTGTTCCATGACTGCAATCTCAGGAGTGCTGTTCCATGATTGCAATCTCAGGAGTGCTGTTCCATGACTGCAATCTCAGGTGTGCTGTTCCATGACTGCAATCTCAGGAGTGCTGTTCCATGATTGCAATCTCAGGAGTGCTGTTCCATGACTGCAATCTCAGGTGTGCTGTTCCATGACTGCAATCTCAGGAGTGCTGTTCCATGATTGAAATTCGCTGAGAATCGCCTCAACAATTGTCGCAATATCCGCTGAGTGCTAATTTCAACGCATTCCATCAGGAGCTGGACGGCTGGGCCGCCGACGATGACCCGGTTGCCGAGATGCGTCGACACGCCCCCCACTGCCGATACCAGGACCTGCCCAAGGCCTATGACGACATGTTTGTCGACGAGGTTCTTTCCAGCGAGGCTGACAGGCACATGCACGCCCTGGAGAGGAGTCACGCCGTCTGGCAGGCTCGAGTTGACGCCTCCGCCGAGGAATTGTTGCTCGAAATCGATCGTCAGATAAGCCGTATGCAGGGGAAGTGAATTTCTGCGTGTTGCCTGATTCTGTATTTACTGCAAACCAACTTTTATTTACACCGACATTTAATGACATTCAGCTAGTGCACTTTAATCTTCTTTTAATTTAGATTCGAAAAAAATATTTATTTAAAGGTAATTAGCATTTGTGTTTTTTATAATTTGAATTTTTTGCTTAAGCTTTAAGCTTGATTGACTGCAGTTTAAACATTCACAAAGTCTAACTTATAATGTAAATTTAATTTAATTCACATAATATCAAATTAACTGTACCTTCTATGCTTTAGTACTTAACTGTGTGTCAACATTATTATTAAATTATTATTTTTGTTATTAAATAAAAAATGCTATATACACATAATTAAAAAGCATAAAGGCTGTTTTATTTTTGTTTTTTTAGTTTTTTTCGTAATACTACCATTAGTAGTATTTTTAAAAAACGGAGGCGTTAGTTTGTAAAAAAATCTTTTTTAATATTGACTTAGTAACTTAGTACTGCTAGCGATGTACAGTTCGATATGAGACTGGAATCCGAGATATGAATGAGACATTGGCGAGTTGACATAATTGGGAAATGAGACAGTGGAGAGATGAGATAATAAGTTCAAAAGTAATAAGTTCAGATAATAGGGAAATGAGACAGTGGAGAGAGTTCAGATAATAGGGAAATGAGACAGTGGAGAGAGTTCAGATAATAGGGAAATGAGACAGTGGAGAGAGTTCAGATAATAGGGAAATGAGACAGTGGAGAGAGTTCAGATAATAGGGAAATGAGACAGTGGAGAGAGTTCAGATAATAGGGAAATGAGACAGTGGAGAGAGTTCAGATAATAGGGAAATGAGACAGTGGAGAGTTCAGATAATAGGGAAATGAGACAGTGGAGAGAGTTCAGATAATAGGGAAATGAGACAGTGGAGAGAGTTCAGATAATAGGGAAATGAGACAGTGGAGAGTTCAGATAATAGGGAAATGAGACAGTGGAGAGTTCAGATAATAGGGAAATGAGACAGTGGAGAGAGTTCAGATAATAGGGAAATGAGGCAGTGGAGAGAGTTCAGATAATAGGGAAATGAGACAGTGGAGAGAGTTCAGATAATAGGGAAATGAGACAGTGGAGAGTTCAGATAATAGGGAAATGAGACAGTGGAGAGTTCAGATAATAGGGAAATGAGACAGTGGAGAGTTCAGATAATAGGGAAATGAGACAGTGGAGAGTTCAGATAATAGGGAAATGAGACAGTGGAGAGAGTTCAGATAATAGGGAAATGAGACAGTGGAGAGAGTTCAGATAATAGGGAAATGAGGCAGTGGAGAGATGAGATAATAAGTTCAAAAGTAATAAGTTCAGATAATAGGGAAATGAGACAGTGGAGAGAGTTCAGATAATAGGGAAATGAGACAGTGGAGAGAGTTCAGATAATAGGGAAATGAGACAGTGGAGAGTTCAGATAATAGGGAAATGAGACAGTGGAGAGAGTTCAGATAATAGGGAAATGAGGCAGTGGAGAGTTCAGATAATAGGGAAATGAGACAGTGGAGAGAGTTCAGATAATAGGGAAATGAGGCAGTGGAGAGTTCAGATAATAGGGAAATGAGGCAGTGGAGAGTTCAGATAATAGGGAAATGAGACAGTGGAGAGAGTTCAGATAATAGGGAAATGAGGCAGTGGAGAGTTCAGATAATAGGGAAATGAGACAGTGGAGAGTTCAGATAATAGGGAAATGAGACAGTGGAGAGTTCAGATAATAGGGAAATGAGACAGTGGAGAGTTCAGATAATAGGGAAATGAGACAGTGGAGAGTTCAGATAATAGGGAAATGAGACAGTGGAGAGAGTTCAGATAATAGGGAAATGAGGCAGTGGAGAGAGTTCAGATAATAGGGAAATGAGACAGTGGAGAGTTCAGATAATAGGGAAATGAGACAGTGGAGAGTTCAGATAATAGGGAAATGAGACAGTGGAGAGTTCAGATAATAGGGAAATGAGACAGTGGAGAGTTCAGATAATAGGGAAATGAGACAGTGGAGAGTTCAGATAATAGGGAAATGAGACAGTGGAGAGTTCAGATAATAGGGAAATGAGACAGTGGAGAGTTCAGATAATAGGGAAATGAGACAGTGGAGAGTTCAGATAATAGGGAAATGAGACAGTGGAGAGTTCAGATAATAGGGAAATGAGACAGTGGAGAGAGTTCAGATAATAGGGAAATGAGGCAGTGGAGAGAGTTCAGATAATAGGGAAATGAGACAGTGGAGAGTTCAGATAATAGGGAAATGAGACAGTGGAGAGTTCAGATAATAGGGAAATGAGACAGTGGAGAGTTCAGATAATAGGGAAATGAGACAGTGGAGAGTTCAGATAATAGGGAAATGAGACAGTGGAGAGTTCAGATAATAGGGAAATGAGACAGTGGAGAGTTCAGATAATAGGGAAATGAGACAGTGGAGAGTTCAGATAATAGGGAAATGAGACAGTGGAGAGTTCAGATAATAGGGAAATGAGACAGTGGAGAGAGTTCAGATAATAGGGAAATGAGACAGATAAGAGACCATCTAGTATTTGAGATTAAGTCTGTCGCGATGAGACCCTTAGAATTACTTTAGACACCAACAACCGTAGATATTTCTGACAGGTTTGAAAGAAATCACTGCTTTAGTTACCCTTACATTTTTATGGCATTTAGCACGCAAAAAATGTTTCCTAACTTTCCGTATCATTTCACAGCCCTGCTATCATCAAGCCGCTTAATCTAATAATGGGCAACTCGCCATCGCCTCAAGGGCTACGCCGATTGAGCAGTTGCACAAATTCTGTGGCTGATGTAAACAGTGCATCAACTAGACATAGTCGGGCCGGTTCTAATAAGCCTTCAGATTTGGCCACACCGTCGCCATTCAATGAAACTCGACGACGTCATAAATTTCGACTGTTAAAATCTGGTGCTGTTTCGGACCCGCGATCGCCTACCGATGGTGTTGATAGAACACCCATTGGTGTGACCAGCCAATTCAATGCTAGACAATCTACTGGCTTGACTAAACTGATGACCAACGACGGTGAGTGCTAGTTGCCTCACATATTGTCTACTTTGAATAATTTTTATATAGTCCAAACTATTATGGACCTTCCTTTAGGCTAGTTCTGCTTTTCCTTCCATGCTCTATTAGTATAACTATCACCTAACTACAGATGTTTTACAGGCTTCATGTTAGATATCCATCTGCTTCAGGTTAAATCAGCGACCTCCTTCAGGTTTTGGCTCCGACCAACTTCAGGCTAAAGCTAAGGACCTCCTTCAGGCTATAGCTAAAGCCCTCCTTCAGGTTATAGCTAACTAACTCCTTCAGGTTATAGCTAACTAATTCCTTCAGGTTATAGCTAACTAACTCCTTCAGGTTATAGCTAACTAACTCCTTCAGGTTATAGCTAACTAACTCCTTCAGGTTATAGCTAACTAACTCCTTCAGGTTATAGCTAACTAACTCCTTCAGGTTATAGCTAACTAACTCCTTCAGGTTATAGCTAACTAACTCCTTCAGGTTATAGCTAACTAACTCCTTCAGGTTATAGCTAACTAACTCCTTCAGGTTATAGCTAACTAACTCCTTCAGGTTATAGCTAACTAATTCCTTCAGGTTATAGCTAACTAACTCCTTCAGGTTATAGCTAACTAACTCCTTCAGGTTATAGCTAACTAACTCCTTCAGGTTATAGCTAACTAACTCCTTCAGGTTATAGCTAACTAACTCCTTCAGGTTATAGCTAACTAACTCCTTCAGGTTATAGCTAACTAACTCCTTCAGGTTATAGCTAAATAATTCCTTCAGGTTATAGCTAACTAACTCCTTCAGGTTATAGCTAACTAACTCCTTCAGGTTATAGCTAACTAACTCCTTCAGGTTATAGCTAACTAACTCCTTCAGGTTATAGCTAACTAACTCCTTCAGGTTATAGCTAACTAACTCCTTCAGGTTATAGCTAACTAACTCCTTCAGGTTATAGCTAACTAACTCCTTCAGGTTATAGCTAACTAACTCCTTCAGGTTATAGCTAACTAATTCCTTCAGGTTATAGCTAACTAACTCCTTCAGGTTATAGCTAACTAACTCCTTCAGGTTATAGCTAACTAACTCCTTCAGGTTATAGCTAACTAACTCCTTCAGGTTATAGCTAACTAACTCCTTCAGGTTATAGCTAACTAACTCCTTCAGGTTATAGCTAACTAACTCCTTCAGGTTATAGCTAAATAATTCCTTCAGGTTATAGCTAACTAACTCCTTCAGGTTATAGCTAACTAACTCCTTCAGGTTATAGCTAACTAACTCCTTCAGGTTATAGCTAACTAACTCCTTCAGGTTATAGCTAACTAACTCCTTCAGGTTATAGCTAACTAACTCCTTCAGGTTATAGCTAACTAACTCCTTCAGGTTATAGCTAACTAACTCCTTCAGGTTATAGCTAACTAACTCCTTCAGGTTATAGCTAACTAACTCCTTCAGGTTATAGCTAACTAACTCCTTCAGGTTATAGCTAACTAACTCCTTCAGGTTATAGCTAACTAACTCCTTCAGGTTATAGCTAACTAACTCCTTCAGGTTATAGCTAACTAACTCCTTCAGGTTATAGCTAACTAACTCCTTCAGGTTATAGCTAACTAACTCCTTCAGGTTATAGCTAACTAACTCCTTCAGGTTATAGCTAACTAACTCCTTCAGGTTATAGCTAACTAACTCCTTCAGGTTATAGCTAACTAACTCCTTCAGGTTATAGCTAACTAACTCCTTCAGGTTATAGCTAACTAACTCCTTCAGGTTATAGCTAACTAACTCCTTCAGGTTATAGCTAACTAACTCCTTCAGGTTATAGCTAACTAACTCCTTCAGGTTATAGCTAACTAACTCCTTCAGGTTATAGCTAACTAACTCCTTCAGGTTATAGCTAACTAACTCCTTCAGGTTATAGCTAACTAACTCCTTCAGGTTATAGCTAACTAACTCCTTCAGGTTATAGCTAACTAACTCCTTCAGGTTATAGCTAACTAACTCCTTCAGGTTATAGCTAACTAACTCCTTCAGGTTATAGCTAACTAACTCCTTCAGGTTATAGCTAACTAACTCCTTCAGGTTATAGCTAACTAACTCCTTCAGGTTATAGCTAACTAACTCCTTCAGGTTATAGCTAACTAACTCCTTCAGGTTATAGCTAACTAACTCCTTCAGGTTATAGCTAACTAACTCCTTCAGGTTATAGCTAACTAACTCCTTCAGGTTATAGCTAACTAACTCCTTCAGGTTATAGCTAACTAACTCCTTCAGGTTATAGCTAACTAACTCCTTCAGGTTATAGCTAACTAACTCCTTCAGGTTATAGCTAACTAACTCCTTCAGGTTATAGCTAACTAACTCCTTCAGGTTATAGCTAACTAACTCCTTCAGGTTATAGCTAACTAACTCCTTCAGGTTATAGCTAACTAACTCCTTCAGGTTATAGCTAACTAACTCCTTCAGGTTATAGCTAACTAACTCCTTCAGGTTATAGCTAACTAACTCCTTCAGGTTATAGCTAACTAACTCCTTCAGGTTATAGCTAACTAACTCCTTCAGGTTATAGCTAACTAACTCCTTCAGGTTATAGCTAACTAACTCCTTCAGGTTATAGCTAACTAACTCCTTCAGGTTATAGCTAACTAACTCCTTCAGGTTATAGCTAACTAACTCCTTCAGGTTATAGCTAACTAACTCCTTCAGGTTATAGCTAACTAACTCCTTCAAGGTTATAGCTAACTAACTCCTTCAGGTTATAGCTAACTAACTCCTTCAGGTTATAGCTAACTAACTCCTTCAGGTTATAGCTAACTAACTCCTTCAGGTTATAGCTAACTAACTCCTTCAGGTTATAGCTAACTAACTCCTTCAGGTTATAGCTAACTAACTCCTTCAGGTTATAGCTAACTAACTCCTTCAGGTTATAGCTAACCCTTCAGGTTATAGCTAACTAACTCCTTCAGGTTATAGCTAACTAACTCCTTCAGGTTATAGCTAACTAACTCCTTCAGGTTATAGCTAACTAACTCCTTCAGGTTATAGCTAACTAACTCCTTCAGGTTATAGCTAACTAACCCCTTCAGGTTATAGCTAACTAACTCCTTTAGGTTATAGCTAAAGACTTCCTTCAGGTTATTGCTTACGACAAACTACCTGTCCTTGCCTATCCTAATAAGTTACATTAATGTGTAGATTTCTGTACCTAATCTGGCCTCTGAATCTAACTAAACTAAGTGATAGTCTATATTTTAGGTTCTAATAGAGTAGTTACATATTATATTTTTCCTGTAGGCATTCAGCAACTGCTTTGCCATAGGGAAAGGAATGCCTTCCCTATATAAACCTTAATTAGGAACATGTGCAATTATTAGTGCTGTTGCTAGGCTAACTAAATAGTACAGCATCTGTCTACCGATTAATAAAAGTATTATTTCTAGGAAAGACTAGGTTACTAAAATGAACGCGTTTTTTCTACACCATGAATGGGTTGAAACAACCGCTCGATAACAATAACAAAGGAGACAGTGAGGTAGATGTGCATCACTGGATGTGTTCGTCTGTGTGGGTGGGTCTCTTTTGGCCTAGACGTTTTTCCACATTTTCAGCTGTCCCCAAAACGTTTTTAGCCGGAACCTTTCGTAGATCGTGCCAGGTTCGGAAGAACTTGCCTTTTTTCAAGTCGTTACCAGTGCATGCAGACAAACACGGTTGCGTCGTATTTTCGAGGGCTGGCAATAGCTTTGATGACGCAGACCTGACCATATACGGCCTCTCTTAGCGTTAGCTGCTTACAGTAGATCCAACGATGATTCTCCTCTGCCATTCTGGCGTTAAGCCGCTTCATTAGTCAGTGGACCTGTACGGACCGACTGGTGAAATCCCTGCCCGATCCAGCTGCAAATATTAGCGGCGTGATCTTCTACCACCTTTGCACCGAATCCAGCTGGCTTCGCTGTATACTTGACCCTCGGTTCCGCCCGCCCGCCTGCCTAGAAGTGGATCTGCGACTTCGTCAGCTGCTGCTTGGTATTTTTGGCACTTTAGTTCAACGTTTAGCCTTTGATGTCAGTCCAGGTGTTAAAACTTTCGAAAGGTACATTTAAAGAGAGGCATCCTTTCCTATGGTAGAGCGCAAGAGTAAAATAATTGCGCTAGAAAAAAGTATTTGCATATTCTCTTACACTTGAACTTCTTGTTCTTTTCTTGTCAACGAGACGGTTTTTTCCATAGGCTCGGTACAGTCGGCTTTGGCAATCTACGTCGCATCCAATAGATCAGGGGTTGGCAAACTTATTAGCTAGCGGGCCAAAGAGAAAACGTAAAATACTTCAGCGGGCCGCATTGATTGTAGAAATGTGAGATAGGGGAGAGATGAGACACATGAGAGATGAGACACAGGAGAGATGCGACACAGGAGAGATGAAACAAGATACTATAAGTGTCGGAAGGGGCAACGGGCCGGATTTGGGAGCTTCGAGGGCCGGATCTGGCCCGCGGGCCGGAGTTTGCCGACCCCTGCTATAGATTACGAGATATACCCCACTGACCTGCGTGCCTATTTTAACTGCTACTGAAACTATTCAGTCTTAACTGTACAACGCGTAATCCTTTATGTTGAAAACCTCATAAATAAAGCGTCTACTGTCACGGCAGTCCGTTCGTCTTTTTTTCTACTTCACTACTTTAAGACACTGCACTAAGAATTTCGTAACTAAGAATACCTCGCTATATATACGAGTCTTCTTCGGTTTTCTTTGTAGTCTTCTAGTCAGTGCTCTCGCACAAGAACGTTTAGAGCCTCGAAATTCGCAGTTATAAGCTAGTACTACGTTTCCTTACAATTCCCACGCAAAAGATAAAAACGCTTCTGCATAATCCTTAGCAATCCTTCTTTGTTGGTCAGGAACTGCGTCTCTTTGTCCTTCTGTTGCTGTCTCATTCTAATTACGAGGTTACGAGTGCTATGAGCATCCATAGAGATTTAGATGACGATAAGGTATTTAAACTGTAGATGAGCTTTCTAGGCTCACAGTGCCAACTTTGAGATGAAATTAATCTCATATGGTTTGACGATATTTTGGTAAAAAATGACTAGATTTTGACTTCTCTGTTGTAGTGGGGCAGCGAAAAATTAATGGCAACACCTGTGGTTAAGTTTATGCCAAGGTGTGTATAGCAAAAATATACCTAGAAAAAAACCCATAATAGATATAAAAATGCTCAAATTACTTAACTTTTAAGCTAGAGTTGTTATTTTTATAGCCGAAACCCGCACTTAAATCGGAGCAGTGTTGCAAGAGCTATGTTCAAAAGGGAAAGTACTTTTGGAACACGCCTCATATGTTTGATGGCAAAAAACTAAAACCGAATGCGATTTATGTAGATGCTAGCTATTATAAGATAAGTTAATTTTTCTCTGCACTTTTACGCATGTCGTGTAGTAGCAGATTCTCTTGTCCCCAGAATCGTAGCAGATTCTCTTGTTTCCAGAATCGTAGCAGATTCTCTTGTCCCCAGAATCGTAGCAGATTCTCTTGTTTCCAGAATCGTAGCAGATTCTCTTATCTCCAGAATCGTAGCAGATTCTCTTGTCCCCAGAATCGTAGCAGATTCTCTTGTCCCCAGAATCGTAGCAGATTCTCTTGTCCCCAGAATCGTAGCAGATTCTCTTGTCTCCAGAATCGTAGCAGATTCTCTTGTCCCCAGAATCGTAGCAGATTCTCTTGTCCCCAGAATCGTAGTAGATTCTCTTGTCCCCAGAATCGTAGCAGATTCTCTTGTCCCCAGAATCGTAGCAGATTCTCTTGTCTCCAGAATCGTAGCAGATTCTCTTGTCTCCAGAATCGTAGCAGATTCTCTTGTCCCCAGAATCGTAGCAGATTCTCTTGTCCCCAGAATCGTAGTAGATTCTCTTGTCCCCAGAATCGTAGCAGATTCTCTTGTCCCCAGAATCGTAGCAAATTCTCTTGTCCCCAGAATCGTAGCAGATTCTCTTGTCTCCAGAATCGTAGCAGATTCTCTTATCTCCAGAATCGTAGCAGATTCTCTTATCTCCAGAATCGTAGCAGATTCTCTTGTTTCCAGAATCGTAGCAGATTCTCTTGTCTCCAGAATCGTAGCAGATTCTCTTGTTTCCAGAATCGTAGCAGATTCTCTTGTCCCCAGAATCGTAGCAGATTCTCTTGTCCCCAGAATCGTAGCAGATTCTCTTGTCTCCAGAATCGTAGCAGATTCTCTTGTCTCCAGAATCGTAGCAGATTCTCTTGTCTCCAGAATCGTAGCAGATTATCTAGCGTGAATTGTAGCAGATCGTATTAGTTTTAATGACTTAAGCATTTTATAGAAAGTAGAAATACATACGAGTATTATTCTCAGTTTTAGTACGGTTTCAGATTTATAATCGAGTTTCAAAGCCATGCGACCAATTGATGCTTACCGAACTGCAGTCAGTTGTTGATTGTGCTCATAAAATGCTTAAATTTTACGAGCTAAATGTTCATTTTACAATGATCGTTAATTTCATACGTTAAAATATTTAGGCAGACTGTTGATCATAAAAATGTCAGTTATTAGTACATCAACGCACAACGAATAATTGAAAGAATCTTGTTAAGCAGTGCTAGAGGCTTTTTAACTACGAGCTAATCAGTACCGACTGGTTTATTTAGCTGTTTGCTGAAGTAATAAAAGTTTATAGCATGCGTTATTGTTGTATGGAGAATGTAAAATAATATTACGCAAGAATTGCTGTATTCAGCATCCAGTAACTGGAAAATTCGTTTTCCAGCTTGGTCAGGAAAATAGCTGTTAAAAAGCTTTATTTTAATTTGCTACAGTTAGTTCTTAAATTAAAACACAAAACTTTAATTTATATTATAATCACACAGCATACGATATAATATATCCAACTATTTCAATTGATTCCTAAAAATACCATTTTTCGGACGAGGCACTTATCTGTTGCACAACTTAAGCTTTTTGAGGTATTTCACAAGCTTGCTTTACGAAAAAGATTTCTTAAACCAAACAAGTAACTTAACGCGTAGGAAAATGTTGTGCAGATCTAAATAACAATAGTTATAGCATCCCTCATACCTGCATACATTCACCGGGAAGCGCATTGTCTTTAAATAATTTCAAGTCAGGAGAGCATATTGTCATAACTTATTAGGCGCTAATAATCAAGTCGAAAGCTCTGGAAGCGGGAATTTATTGCCTGTTGCAGGTAAATAAAATTACTACAAGCATGAGTTCATAAATAAAAATGTACTAATTTTTTATATATATTTTTAAGCTAAGATATCAGCAATTCCTGTCTGGATAGGCACTTGTAAATTTCACAGCTGTGCAGTCAGGAGGGTGTCACCATCAGCCTCTTCCACACCGTCCACTAACTTGGACCTCGCCAGACTGTCAGTGGCGTCACTATGACCAGCCTCCCTGAATACGACTACCCGAGAGCCGTTATCGCCCAGACCGGCTGTATAGCCAATTAATCGTATCGGTTCCATCTCGCCGCGTTCAATCGCTGGCTTTGATGCTGCTGATGCTGCTCCGTTAACTATAGCCGAATTCTTACTGCTCGGCATATGCGTCGAACTGACCGCACTGCCTGTAATTGTCACCGCTCCGGCTAGCTTCAAACGCGCCGCTGCAGCCATGCGCCTACGGGAGTGACAGCAGTAGGCAGCAATCAAGGCGCCACCCATAAAGGCTCCAGCAGTTAAAAAAGCTGTGCCGATGACGCCCTGACGCTCTAGGCCCGACATGGCTTCTGCGGTATTTGTTTGTTGATCTTGCGTGTCGCCCCGTAGATTTTGCGAAGAATCTATATTTATTGATTCAGTTGTGGGATTGTCTAGCTTTGCCGGAATCAACGTTGATTTGATAGTTGACGAAGACGGTTTCTCCAATTGGCAGGCTTCGTCACAGACACCGATGCTACTTGCGTTGACGATGTTGCATCGAAATCTAGCCAGATCTGTGTATTCTAGTACAGCTTCGCTAACGTCTCCGCAAAACTCGTCAGCATAGCTAATTGCTAATTGATCAGCTACGAAGTCCGCTAATAAAAACCCGTTCAGTTGCAACTGGCCTGTTGGCCAAACAGCGCACAGTGCTGCCTGATTTCTTAATAGTATTCTTTGCACAATCACTTCTGCAGCTTCACCATCGAGCGGCTCCACTCGAAGGATACTAATATTTTTAAGGCTCAGCGTTGGTTTCCATATTAGCGCGAGATTCGAGTTTATGGTAAGATGACGCAATGAGGCGCTCACTTGGCAAAATGCATTGTCAGCGCTAGCAGTTATCGTTTCGTCTGTGTCATTTGTTGCTGTCTGTAATTCTAGTAGTGCCAGTGAAGGAAGTACGGTTGCACCACCGAGAGATTTCAGTCTTGGACTTCCACGAATCCTCAGCTCGGTTAGACTGACTAGAGGATCAAGTGCACCCTCCTGAATGCAGATGAGATCAGCATTGTCAGTCAGTCGCAGGCTGACCAGCCGAACAACGAAGCTAAAGTCAGGCGAGCCAGCAGTCTCTTCTTTAGCATGAAACAGATTGCGATGAAGGCATGTCGCATTAGTCTCAGCCAGATCGAGACGAATCAACCAGGCGAGCCGATGCAGCGCCGTTAAATCTAAACCGTCTGGTTGATTCAGACGACGCAGCGATAGTGCGTCAACTTTTTCTATTCCTTTAGTCCAAAAGGCATCAACTGGCAGGCTGTTGATTGCCTCCTTGTCTGTTAGTGGGGGACTAAGTGTCCAGACCGGTCGACCTTGCCAGGCTGCGGCACCTCCCACCGGAACGAAGATCTTTCGCCGTACAGTGTACTCTTTATCGATATAGTCCAATAAGTTACTGTTAGTTCGACAGTCTAGGATACTGGCATTGTCAGAGCTGTGCTGGTAGTAACCACAGCTCAGCATAGCAATTGGTGTTGTTTCATTTTTCACTTGAATGGGCGCACCGAACGCTCCGATCATCATCAGAAAGATCGGAAGCACGCTCTTTAGTTCCATTACCCCACGATAGAAATCCTTGTTTATTTGAAAATTATCTGCTTCTGTTGTGGTTACTTAGCATTGCACTACTATTTTATTAGTTTTTTTTATCTGAAACGGGTTGCAAAAATAGGCAGGTCTAAATTGCTGATTTAAAACAACATATTGAACTTGGAACTATATGTTGTACTAGGGCCGTACTCAGGGCTACTAAACAATTGCTTCAATAGGAAATACTCCTTAGTAGTCCCTGGTATTACATTGATAGTTTTTCTACGATATTTCTGTATTGATCTTTACGCTATCAAAAAAGAAATAAAGTAGAAATTACACATAGTCCAGCTGGGCCATATGTACGAGCAGTGGCTCAGCTCTCGGCTGTTCCGCGAAGCTTCTAAAGTCCGTGTACTGCTGTTCAGTTCGTGGATTTGGGAGGCCGCCAAATTAAGAGAAGTTAATTCAGTATTCTAAGCAGTATACTAAATTCTTATCCACTATAAGTTACATTTGTTTTACTCCTCTTCCTACCCAGTGTGTACTTCTATGATCCCAGTATTTCTCCTATTTTATTACTTAACTCAGTAACTAGACGTCTTGAAAGTGTACTTTTGTTATAGTTAACGTTGCTGTTGTGTAACTTTCTTAGCTCGCAAGAATTTAACTGAACTATTTTAGTTTGTGTCAATCAGTTGGCTCTGATCCAGTAAATTTTTGTTCAGTAGTTTTTTACATTTTGTGGTCGGAATGTCTTACCGGATAAGTGAACTGAGTTCCTTAAGTGTTTCTTGCTTTCCTGCTTAGAAATTCGCGATTTAGGACTCTCGTTTGTAGATAAATTCAATTTATAGTATTCAAAATATTTTTTACTATAGATGATCTTTGCTTTGGAAGTTTGCAGCTATTAGAAATCAAGCCTTTGAATTCTATCTACTTTATATGGCCTAATGAGTTAAAGTCTTCTTGCTATTGAAAGTGGCAAGGATAGGTCTAATCTCTCTACAGCCAATGATAGGCTCTGGCTGTGCTTTAGGTCTGTGCGCCCTTCAATTCACATTGTAGCCTGACTAAAAATAGACTTCCCTAGCCTCCGCCCTACGCATAGTGTTGAACTAAGAAATGTGAATAAAAATATGACTTGCGGTGTAATTACTGTAGCGTCGTCAATGTTGATTGTTGTTGTGTGTTTCATCTGTTTAGTACGGGTAATCATTAGTTATTATGATTGTAGAGTTAGTCCCATTTTGTAATATAATATTCTCTGCCCTAACCAAACGATTTTTTCTGCACGTATTTTTATCTATCTATATATATAAAAGTGAAAACTCTGTCTGTCTGTGTGTGTGTGTGTGTGTGTGCAACCTTTTGTCTTTATAGACGCCGAAACCGCTCAACCAAATCGCACCAAACTTTGCACATACCTAAAACCACCTACGCTGAGTGCAATAGGCTACTCAAATTCCCGAAAAATCATTTCCTTCCTGCTCAAAAGTGCAAAAAACTGCTCAAAAATCGTCAAAAAATCACTCAATTCGACATATCGTCGCCCCACTTTGTCAGATTTTCTCCAAATTTGATCCACTTACACTTTACATGTTTTCCAACAATGCTGTCAATTTTGAACATCTCTACTCAATCCAGAGCAAAGCTGCATCATCTCAAAGTGAGTCACTTTTTGTTTTCCGAGGACAGCCACCCCAACTCCCCTCCGCCACTCTACGGGCCAAATTTTATTACAGCCACCCCCTCCCTTCCCCGGGCGCCGAAGCCCCAGACTGTACATTGTATTTCAAGCCGTGAATGTACACAGCCCAAACCCCTAGACTGTCTACTGGCCCCCAAGCAGCACTGAGACTGAGTGCGGTGAGTGCGGTGGCGTCCCAGTGCGCAGGGCTCTCCGGTCGATATTTCTCTCCAGCCAGCCTGGGATAGAAGAAAGAGAGAGGCTGGCGATCAACTGATGGGTGGTGTCACTCTGCTGCTGTCTGGAGACTTTAGACAGACGCTGCCTGTGATTCCGCGTGGCACTCCTGCTGATGAGATTAATGCTTGCCTAAAATCATCTCACCTGTGGCCATCGGTTGTGAAGTTGCACCTACGAACAAACATGAGAGCTACAATTCAAGGAGACGAAACAGCTCATGAGTTCTCTGCCAATCTATTGCGAATCGGCAATGGTCTGCTGGAGATTAGCACCGAGGATGGGCAGTCATCGATCGCTACAATCGGAACCATTGTGCAGTCAGTGCAGGAGCTCAAGGCAAAAGTTTACCCGAACCTGATGGTTCGATATGCTGACGTTGACTGGCTGTCAGAGAGGGCAATTCTGTGTCCTAGAAATGATGCCGCCAACGAAATTAACTACCAACTGCTTCAGGAGTTGCCAGGTGCAGTTTTCACCTACAAGTCAATTGATACAACGTTGACTGATGACACCGCTGTGGAGTATCCTGTTGAGTTTCTGAACTCTCTAGATCCTCCTGGAACTCCATCGCACAACTTGCAGCTGAAAGTTGGGGCACCAATTATGCTCCTCCGCAACCTGAATGCGCCAAGGCTGTGTAACGGCACCAGACTGATAGTCAGGCGGCTCTTCCCACACGTGATTGAGGCCACGATAATGACTGGATCTGGCAGAGGAGAGTCTGTGTTCGTTCCCCGGATTCCAATTATCCCCACGGACCTGCCATTTCAGTTCAAGCGACTGCAGTTCCCTGTGAGAGTGTGCTTTGCGATGACTATTAACAAGGCTCAGGGACAGTCGCTGAAGGTGGCTGGCATCAACCTGGAGACTCCTTGCTTCTCGCATGGGCAGCTTTATGTCGCCTGCTCCCGTGTTGGAACTCCAGCTGGCCTATTCATTTTCGCACCAAGGGGAAGAACGAAGAATGTGGTGTATCCCCAGGCCTTGAGGTGACTCGCAAGCAATTAATAGAAAAGTAGTCACGAATTGACCTTGACCTGTCTAACTCTGAACTCTGAAACAGTTTAATTTTGTTTCTTTGACATTGTTATTGTTATGCCATGGCTATTTTCCTTATGTATACGCGTGTACATGCATACTGTATACAGAGGCAGATTTAGGGGGGCAGGGGGGCAGTCGCCCCCCAAAATTTTAATCATGGGAATAAGATGCCCCCACCAGGGGCGCCAGTCGCAGCACTGGCGCCCCTTTTCGGCCGCTGGCGCCCCTTTTTCAGCCGCTGGCTCCCGTTTTTCAGCCGCTGGCGCCCTTTCTTGGCTCCTGGCGCCCTTTTTCGGCCGCTGGCCGATCCCCCTCTGTGATTCTCATGGCGCTCCCCTGACAGACCGCCCCAAAACAAAATTCCTGGATCTGCCACTGACTGTATAGAGGAGTGGCTAAGAGACATGTTTCTAAAGAAGTAATCAAGAGGGGGCTTTTTGGACAAACTTTTCACTAATTTTTTACTTAAAACTCCCTTAAACAAACTCTTCACTTTTCATTAATGCAGTAAATAAATAAATGGTGACCTTCACTATAAAGTTAATACAGAGACGTGAATTGCTTACTGCTTTGCTTTAAATTTCTTCCCTTAAAAACAACGGGCAAAAAAGCTAGTTATGTATAAAGGACAGAAAAGTACAGAACAGAAAGGTACACAACAACATATAGTGAAGTCGGGCAGTGGGGTAAGATGAGAGCTACAGAGAGATGGTGGAGTAGAACAGTGGGGTGAGATTAGAGCAACAGAGAGATGGTGGAGTAGAACACACAGTGAGGTTAGAGCAAATGATAGAGATCTTTTTAAGTCGGACAGTGAGTGACACCTTGATTCAGCCTATTCCCAGGCTTCAGAAATCAATTGTTTTTTTGTTTTAACTCAGGAAAAAGCAAATATGCAACCTAAAAATATGATGCAAATAAAGTAAAAGCTTGCAAAGAAAACTGCAGTAGGCTAACTAAGTTTAATGAATAGTGTTTTATTCCTAAGAAGATGAGGAACTAAATCCCAGAATCTGAGTTGTTAATAAACTCCGATTCATCATGATTTGGCCCAGCTGTGGTAATTTTTGTACGGGCTCTGAGCCAGTAGGCTTTCGGTATTATCGGATTGCTACTCTCGTGGGCATCGTATGGAATTATTCTGTTTCGCTTTGCCGGATTTAGTGCTATTTATAATAATAATTGGAAATCCTACTGGTTCTCATCTGTCTCTCGGGTTCAATAGTACTAGCGAATTCTAGGACTGGGATTTTGGCTTCTCTGTAGTTTCATTCCCCAACTCATGGTACCATTATTTATTTTTTACTGACCCTCTGAATCTGTGAGCAGACATCTCGTCGTTTTTCCTTTTAATCTATAAGGCATCCCCGATCCCCATCCTGATCTTCACTTGTTTTTCAGTTCTTTTCTGACAGTCTACACTGTCGGAAACTATAAACTAGTGTAGTCAATTATTCTTTCTAGTGTATCGTAATAGTGCATATTTTTCATGCTTTATTGAAAATTCGACGGAAAAAATGCACGAATCTTCGTTTCATGCCAGCAGAAAAAAAATTGACCTGGTTGTAAATCTCAAAATTTAGAACATCTGGTCTCGCTTTTTAATAAGATGGCTTCAGTTAACACAATACTGTTTATAATTTATTGCGCCAGTAGCCAGAATTGTTTGCCGGCCTACGTCCGATTAAAAAGTACAAACTAAATATCAAGCTAGCTAAGGTTGTTAAAAATTCCAGCTACATTTAGTTTTTTTTCTCCAGCAACCACCAAACGTTGGCTATTGTAACTGGCCCTCTTTCACTCTGTGCTCAATTACCGCAGTTTTCCTGCGCAAAATCTCAGCCCTGCCATAATGGGGGCTACTTGCCTGGGAAAATATATAAAAGTGTTAAATGTTTTCTGTTGCGTGCACCCCGGCTCGCTTTATACTAGTGAAATTTCTCATTAGGTACAAGATTGCTTTTTTTATTTTAATTTTCGCCAAAAAACTCTCACTCGCGCTAGTAAAGGTTGCGTGTTTTGCAACGCCCGAGTTGACAGTTTTTTCTCATGTTCGTGACAGATCTACTAGTGATTAATAAGAGTTCATAGTTTACTTTTGTGCAGGCAGCTTGTGGCTGTTCCTGATTTATTTCTTTTGCCCTGCACGAACGCATACACTCGGACAAGGCTGCACCGACATAAGTATATGATTTCTTCTGCTTTTGCGATTATTATTAGTGTCGAGTTCCTGGGTTTCGATGTTACTTTAAAGCTATCATAATACTACGAGGGCTGTCCCAAAAGTAGTGTTACTTTTGATTATATCTATTGATCTGATGGTTCAAATAACGTGATTTTACACAGTCTTATAACGGCAAGTCTCTTCTTTATATTAATTCAAATCTTTTTTCTAACAGACTAGGGAAATAGAAGTTATCAACGAAAAACTAACAGGACCTCAAACATAGACTTACAGTAAATCAACATGCTACGAAAGTGCTTTCGACTGAGGTCACTCTTTCAACCAAAATTTCTCAATTTCTCAATCCGTGACAATGATATGTCTCTGGAAAAATCATAATGAAGTTATAATTTGAAAGTTGTCTCTGGAAAAGATGGAATGAAATCTTCATATCTCTCACTGGGACTTGGCTTCAGTACGAGCATTTTTGTTCTCATTTCTTGCTGTGCTAAAGATCATGGATGTGCATTCAAGTTTTGCCCAGAGGAGTGTGATTTACACCCTTTGGAAGACGGGGCACAGTGCAGCCGAGATTCATGGGCAACTTTCATCAGCTCATGGGTCTTGCGCGGTCAGTAAAATGACCATCTATCGTTGGATAGAACAGTTTCGAGCGGGAAGGACGGACCTTGCTGATCAGCTCAGGACAGGTCGCCCTCATGTTCGAGACTCTATCGTCCTGGCTGACGCTATCCTGGATCTTCTTGATGAGGACGCACGAATGACGATCAGAGAGATTGCTGACAGGCTGAATACTCCGCGATCAACGGTTCATCGTAGTCTCACCAGCATGGATTATGTGAAGCTGAGTGCTCGCTGGATTCCACGCCTTCTGACACTAGACCTGAAAGAGCAGCGGCAGCGAGTGTGCCAGGAGAATCTGGAGCTCGTCAGGCAACATGGTGGATGAGAAACGTTTCGGCAAATCGTTGTTACTGGTGACGAGACGTGGGTGCCTCACTTCGATCCCCCCACCAAACAGGAGTCCAAGGTTTGGACAATCAGGGGTTCAGACCCCCCTGTTAAGGCACGTCGAGAGCCTCACTGCAAAAAGGTGCTTCTGACTTTGTTCTTCGACAGAAATGGACCACTTACAATCGAATTTCTTGAGCCAGGGAAGAGCATCAATGCCGAGTGCTATATTGCTTCCCTTGAAAAATTGAAGTTCGAAATCTGGAACAAGCGTCGGGTTGGAATCAAGCCCTTTCTTCTCCACCACGACAACGCCAGACCCCATACTGCACAGAAGACCTCCGAGGCTGTCAGCAGACTCAAGTTTAATATTTTGCCTCATCCACCGTATTCGCCTGATCTGGCGCCAGCAGATTTCGCCTTATTTCCACTAATGAAGTCGCATCTGCGAGGTAAAGTTCATGAGAACCGTGACAACCTCGAACAGGCAGTGCGGAATGTCCTGCTCCACAAAATTCCACGCGAGAGTTATGCCAACGCTATTGACGGTTTGTTCAGTCGGTGGCAAAAATGCCTTCAGCTCGGCGGTGACTACGTTGAGAAGTCAAGCATTCCCACCGACGAGTGAAGAGGAGCGTTTCAATTGCTACGAGAAAACTTCATATTCGCAACCACTCAACTGTTGGTCATTTTTGCTTGCTTGTTGATTTACTGTAAGTCTATGTTTGAGGTCCTGTTAGTTTTTCGTTGATAACTTCTATTTCCCTAGTCTGTTAGAAAAAAGATTTGAATTAATATAAAGAAGAGACTTGCCGCTATAAGACTGTAAAATCACGTTATTTGAACCATCAGAACAAAAGATATAATCAAAAGTAACACTACTTTTGGGACAGCCCTCGTATATTATATTGAGCTGGTATGATTGTACTGTCGGTGACTGGCGGTTTTCTTCTTTGGCGAGCGGATCGATAAAAAGTTTTCTGTAGTGACGGTGGTCGGTTTGGGATCCCCTGCCTACAGTACTATTAAGTATAATACGATAATCACTATAATCACACAGTACAGTACTAAGTATGATACAGTACTCCGTACAGGCCTGGCACTCCGAAAGGAAAGACACGAATGCAGCGCTTGCCGGTCGGAACGCAAGATGACAGGATGACTTCGATTTCGTTTATTTGTACGATTAATAAATAACTTGAGACTTCGCAGTGAGAGACCGTCTTCACCTATGGAATCTTAAGTTCGCCGGAGCGAGCGTGGTTGCCCTGGCACTGGCAGATATTGACAGCAAAGGGGCAGACAGAGGAGGCGGTGCACAAGCAGAGCCAAGCCACCAGCGCGCAGGGAGGGGTTAGGGTTGTACGCGCAGGCCGGGTGGACGGGCAAAGCTACGCAGAGCTGATTGGTGGGAGGGGCAAAGCCACACAGGGCTGGGGTAAGGGTTGACCAACAATGCCCGCGCCCAGCCAATCAGATGGCGGCACAGGGCACATTGAGCAGGACCGGGGGAGGAGGGAGATGTCATGCCGCAAATGACTGAGAAAAGTTCATTCTGCTAGTTTGAGAACAAGGCGAGCAAAATTCTATATCTCAGTGTGCGATAATCTATAGCGAGATATTATATAGCAATCAGGGGAGAGTGGTGGAAGGTGACAATATTTGGTGTGGTGGGCTAGGCGCACACAGGTAGACAGAGTATTAGAGAAAATGAGTATGTACTTGCAGTGGATTAAAATAAGTGAGAACAAAATAAAATAAACAAGTTGCGATGCAAAATAAGTCAGACAACTCAAATTCACTTCAACTCAAACGCCGCCTCAGGAGAGAAAGGGCGAGGCCAAGGCCAAGCCTAACAAACCGGCCTCAAACACAACGGCCTTGGCGAGCAGTCGACCTGAGAAACACAGGCACTACATTTCTATAACTAAGGGACTTAGCAGATTTTTTAAACAATATATTAAATTTGACTACAATACTTCATATTTGATGACTTTAAGCGATTCTACAAATAGCCAGGCTTTAAAACGACTCAATAATGCTTCCTTTACGCCTCTGTAATGCGCCCTGCGGCACTCTGAGCTATACTTTCGATGTCCTAGATCCCAACGTACCTCAGTTGTCCCTTATGCCAGCGATGACTAGGGCATCCTCCGCGTTGGCATACCGTTGGTGATGTCGCAGTAGCGGATACCATCGATCAATCTTTTTTATCTCCTTAGCAGGTCATTCCAAAAATGATGCATACTCGCCTAACACACTGCCTCTAACATACAGTATTTGACTCTAAATGTGAGGCTTGTCAGAATGTCTCGAATGTATTAATATAAGGCGAGTATCTCGTTTCAGGCGTAGACATTTAAATGGTTATTCAAGCATCAGGATACAGTTCAATGATGCTTCATAAATCACTACAGTTTCGTTTTTTGCAGTGTTAAGCTTAGTATATTAGTGACCATCCGTTCGCATTTTTGCATCTATTATTTTGAACCTCGCCCGCGAGCACTTTGGCCGTTAATAATCGTTATCAGAAAAAAGTATCTGACCATCGACCCCGAGTTTTTTTTATTGTGACTCTATGTACTCGTAAGTTTAATTCTGCTCAATAGGCATTCCGGAAACCAGACTGCTGCTGCTGTTGCCTGTTGTTGTTTTGGTGACAATATTATGTCTGCTAAAACTCCATTAGATAAATTTGTTTTGATATTTGGTTTAGCAACACATTCTGGAACTACATTTAAAATGTAGTTCATTTATAGGAGGTTCTAACCCGACTTTTATAAAGAAAATAAGGTAAATAGTTTTTGAGCGGCGTAAGTGTTTAATAAAGACACACAACTGACCTTAGATGCTAGGAAGGCATATAAAAGCAAATGATTTATGACTGTCGCTGTTATAAACTATAATGCTACAAGCTAACCTAGATGATAAAATGTTATCAGCTATTTGCTGCTTCGTACATGCAGAGTTTGCTTGCCTTGTATGCAGTACTTGTCGGTCAAAACATTTTTGTGGCATATTGATCATGCGGATTCGCCCCATGCAACGGGCCCTATTCGGACTTAAATTCGTTTCTTACATCTAGACTGGACGCAGATGCAGCACTGAACATGTGGCCGACAGCGCAGCATCTTGCAGAGTGTCTTTCATCGTATTAATCCAGCTTGAATTATAATTCTTTTCTGCCTATCACGCCCGATCGTTTGCAATCATGCACATGACCCTCTCCCTAAAACATTGCTGAATGGATTGCCCAGTAGAAAAGCATCCGTTTGAAGCGTTTGTGCGCGTTTAAAGTGGCGTAGATATTCGACTTGGTTCTTACCAGAATGCTTGTTCAAAATTATACACCTTCCCCTAGACCGCTCGCTATACTGAACAGCTATTTTATTTTAAAATGGTATTACTAAAACACTTTCAATCGATGCCATCCACTCATGAAATAATCTCTAGTTCGTAAGTTAGTGCGTTAACCTGCATGCAGTTTCCCTATTGTTCTGTTCAGCTCTGTTTAACCACTTCATTAGTCCATCCATTGTTGGGAATGCCAACTGGGCTGTTCAGAATGACTCAGTTCAATGTTGTCCTCAACTGCCCCCATCAATTGCTTGTCAGGGCTGTATTATTTCATCGTTAATTTTAAGCTTTGGGAATTTAGCTCCGTAAAATATTCTCCTATGTGAAACTCTTTCTTTCAGACTTCATCGTTTTAATCAGAATTCTATTGCTACTTGCAGTAGTCTCATTTGTTAAAATTCTTTACTTTCAGGTTCATTTTCGCCGGCACAGCTTCCAGGGCCGTTCACCGTACCAGAGGAGCTGCCGTCCATTGATGACTACGATGAGGACAACATTGTTGACGCAGGCGCCATCGACGCATCGACGCTATTGGCCGACAGTGCCGAAGCCAATCCGACCACTTCTGCTGGCACCAGAAGCCGCGTCAACCAGAACGAATCTTCGACTGCAGCCGCCACCAGCGGTGTAATTGATGAGGAAAGCCTAGAATGCTCTGCTAGGTCAGACTCAGAACTGGTGGTAACCCGTGAGTTCAGAATAATATTCTTAGCAAAATTTGGGCCCTTGATAACGCGCCTCGACATTTGTAGCTCCGTTATGAAATTCCGTTTCCCCATACACGCCTTCACTGCCAGACGACACAACTCGAAAGACCCCTCTGGCTCGAATTAGGGACTCCTTCAGAAGCTTCCTAAACGGTGGCGGCGGCGAATGCTCAACTCCGAGGTCAACAACGACGTCATCGGCTCCTCCGAAGCTCATGCGCAACCAATGGCAGCGTCAGGCTTGTCGAAGAAGTCGCCGGCGTCTTGCCGGTTCAAATGGCGGCGAATCCAACTGCGACGATCTGCAGCAGGTGCTCTGAAAGTAGCGTAATGCTTCAATAAATTAATTTTATCTAACCGGGTTTTAAATCCAGATTTAATATTATTTAGTATAAGCTTTTGCTCGTGCTTCTTAATCTCTAGCGTTGTATTCTGTATTACGCAAATATAGCATTTTACGAAGCAGTTTTTACTCCTTTTTGCTAGTTTTTTTAGCTTCCCATAAAAACTAATTTGTTATAATTTTCGGCCATACGTTTTCCGCTTTGAGTTTGATTTGCGCTTGGACTTATAAGATATAAGATATAAGATAAGATAAATATAAGATAAATATAAGATAAATATATATATGTCGTGATTCGTAACTATTTTTTCGGATACACTTTTTAGATTAATTTTTGTCGTTTTTGTAGTTTTTTCATATTTTACAAAAAATAATAAACTCTGGCTACAGTACATTTACATGCAAATTTAGCTGACTAGAACCCCTGACGCTTTGGGAGTCAGTGGCTGAGCATTTACCAAATGAGCCTCTCGCACAAAGGTCCCTAAGATCCCTCGACTCCGAAGCGAGGCCACATTCGTTAGGGTGCAGTCGCGGATACATGGCTTGGGGGCTTGCCGTGCAACTTTGTGCAGTGAGAGTGTACACTGCCTGACGATCAGAAAGTCAGTGGACATTTCTGCCTTGTGTGAGCGCGTGCCTGTGTACGGTATCTGTATGTGTACGTTTAGGGGTCAGCGAAATAGGCAGAATCGCCTCCTCACTGGCTACGGTACGGGTCTAGTGCAAGGTCTGCTAAAGTAGATAAACTATATACTGTGTAGTTCTTGGTCTAGTGTGTCACCATAGGAATGCGATTGTTTGCAGCCAGCCCTCCTGAAATGTCTAATATACCCCTGAAGCTGAAGGCAGCTCGTTGAGGCCTTGTATAATATTTAAAATGTTTAGATTGCATACAAATAGACATAAATGCACTGAGTACATTCGATTCAAGAACTATTCGTTGCTCGTCTGTTGCCAAGCATTTGATCTTTACGAAATGCCGGCGTTTGTTTCACTTCGAGAAAACTACTCGTTAAAACAAAATGTTTTTTTACTTTTAACTAACTCTAACGTGTTATAATTTTCAGCTAAGAAATACCGTATAATATGCGTTATTATTTTTATGCGCCAACAACTACTACATAAAAATGAAACATATTTGTATTGATCTCATTATTACAGAATTTATATTTATAATGCTTTATTTTAACTTTTGTGGCTTTTTGCATATTGTTTCGGGCCTAAATATTTATTCGCTTATTCAATTAGTACTTGTGAAGTTCCACTCGTCGGTGCAAATATTAACTTTTAATGTATCCTGGTTTTGTATATGTGTTTTGTGCATTTTTAGTACAGTTTAATTTGTGATTTTGTTATTCCCCTCTTGTAGCTCAGACAACCAATACCAAAGCACAACTGTAAAGTTCTCTGCAAAATAAATTTAGTGCCCTTGTACAGAAGTTTGTTATAAATTTAATTGACTACAATCAATTTAGATGTTTTACATAGGCCTAACTCTTAAACCCATAGGGCCTAATTATGCCTTTATAGACTCATTGATGACTTATATTATCATTTAGCTTATATTATATATATCAATGCTCACCTGGTGAGGTAATAAATGTTTATACAGTAAATATGAGCTATAACTGTTTATGCTATGCTATAAACTATATAATAATAGCATATTATTCGTTCATAATATTGAAAACTTGCTAAGCTTAAAAGAACTGTTTAAGACAGCGAATTTAAGAGGCCATCATTCATTTTGTTTCAACATTTAATCCTCAGTTTTTTATTCATTAGCCTCACATTTTAAGTGGAAGCCCTTGTGAAACAAAATGTTAAATATAGCTATCTAACTGCAATAAAAATATAAAATAAAAAGCAACATAAAATCAATGCAGACTAAAAGCTTGTCTACCTAAGCATAACACCCCATGTAGATCATATGGTTGACTGCATTTATAGTCCATTGTCTAAACTAATCTGTAAATTATGCTGTTAATAGTTCTCCAATTGAGTCACAATCAAGTTTCGTTTACTTTGTTTGGACTAGTTCAATATTTTTTCTTTACTTTTAACTAAAATGGCACTATATTGCAAAATTTCCGTAGTGTATTGCAAATTTATCTTTTTAAAAATTTATTATATACATTTTTTTGTTTTTATCATTGCAGAAATAAAAAAACAGTGCCGAATATTCAACACCTGTCATGACATCAGCATTTTATGACACTCAACTTGAGCAAATTAATTTTGAAATACAGGAGTGCGAAAATGAGTAAGTTAAATTGGAATAGCTTAAAAATGAAAAAATTGCTTAAGGAAATAGCTCGTATTTCTCTTTTGTTTCAAAATTCAGAATTCAGGAGGTCCTGGCTGGTCTGTTGGAGCACGCCCAGGCTGAGCTCCCAACCGCCAGACCCTCGGACAGCCTGCTAGCCGTCATGGAGTCGATGACGCTGCAGAATGCTGTTGAACGGACCGCCTGTCACGACACCAGCGCACAACGGGTTGGCGAACTGCTGGAACAGCTGATAGGCGGACTAGACAGGGGCGAGTTGACACCCGTACAGGTTAGTACTCTTTCAAGCTCTGGGACCTTGGTGCGAGAGGCATACACGTTAGACCGCTCTTTCTCTCACCCTCATAAAGACCTTGACAGTACCTTTTCCAGATCAAAGATCAGGCACAGCAAAATGGTCAACATTTGTTATTGGTATTAGAACCATTTGGCCAGGCTGAAAACTATAAAAGTACATTAACAATATCTCCAAAATACATTTTACCAGGCTGCCCATGGTCTCATCTTTCTGACGGCCGAGCGCGGCGTCCTGTTGCCGTTCTCCACGGCGGTGAAGTCAACCTCGGCTGATTCCGACTCGCGCTCGGTGTCCACCGTGTCGCTGAACAGTGTCGAGGACAGTCACGAGCGCGGCAACGACGCTCTGTGGAACAGCCTAGCCGGCAAGGTCACGCGGCACCTCATCACCGCGTTGAGCGCGGAACCGCCGGCCGGCTCTCAGCCAGACGAGGCATTCAGCGAAGGCGTGACTCGCCGTTTGCGCTTTCAGCAGGGCATCGAAGTTCTGCAGTTGTTTAACTCGGCCCAGCGCTCCTGGCAGGTCGGCAGCTGATTTTGTCTTTTTGAATTCTTTCTTTAAAGAAGATGTATGCAGTTTTCATTGCTACAATTTGCAAGAAACTTTGCATGGCTTAGTGGTCAATTTTGTAAGAAACCCTTCTGTACTCAGCGGCACTCATCCAGAAAATTAAATTGGTTCGCTGGTCCTTTTTCCAAGCAACTTTTAACAGTAGAACTACCAAGCCGTTTGTCCGCCAGTTTTTATACAAATGGTTACCCCCTGAATGCTGAATGCTAACAGCTTTGGCTAGTGACTGATTCGTTGAAAGGCTAGATGGTGGTGTCCTGTGGTTGAGCTGCGCCTAATATTTAGGCTTGATCAGTGAAATTAGAGAAATTCACGTCCGGGTGTCCATAGTGGCCTATTTTCACCTGTTGTAGCCCTTGTAGGTCCAGCAGTCCGTCTAGGTAAAAGTCGGTGACCACCGAAGACGGAGATGGTGCAGTCACATTCGGGTGACATGCTTATAAATTTTAAACGCCTGGAAAGGCCGCACTGAGGCGCAGTGCTAGTTCGTGCATATGTCTGTATGAAATACACTAGCGCTTATGGGAAAAATCTGACCTTCGGCCAGAACCCTTGAATATCTCGACGGTCTGAAGAGCTGTCGACTTGATTCTTGTTTCAGAAGATGCGCAAAAATTTGCCCGTTTTCTTGAGTTTCGCGTGCTTGAGTTGTTCCGTTCGGGTGCAGCACAAAAAATTGTCATGAGGGTCTACTGTTAAATTCTAAGAAACGTCACCATCAATGCCTGACTACCAGTATTCGAACTCGCTAATCAGGTGTTCAAGCAGATCCGCATGAGCCACCTGGAGCGCCTAATTGACCGGCTGTTCTACACGCAGCAGTCTGGCGGGCACAAGCGCCGCCCTCTCTCCGAGGTGTCGGCCAATTTTCCAACTTTCGCCAGCGCCGCCGTCGCCATGATGCGCGAAGATTTCGACCTGATTAGGGCCGAATATTTTCCAACGATTGGCAACTCGCAGGACAGCGTCATCAACATCTACCTGGACTACGTGTGCCAGGAGCTGGCAGACTTTGCGCACACCTTGGAGCGGGCTCTGTCAGATTCGGCGGCTAAACAGGCCGGAGCCGGTCGTGGCGGCGCCTTCTTCTCCAACCTGTCCAACGACGCACTCGGCCTGGACACGCTGCTGCAGGTTGGCGACTTGTCCGAGCTTATTATTAAACGGCAGTGCAAATTCACGCACTGATATATATATGTTCTTCATTCTTACATTGTAACATCAGCTTCGTTAGCGTTATTCTGCTTATTTTCTTGAAAATTTTCATTACTTATGTTTTTATCTCCACATTTTCTTTCAACCTTTATAACTTCCTCTAAAAATTACTAAAAACTTTTTGTTATAAAAATGCACAATAATCATAAATTAACAAAAGAATAGTGATTGGCAGAGCGGTCTAACGCGTTTGCCTCTCGCACCAAGTTCCCTGAGCTCGATTCCGCGGCGAGGCCACATTTATTTGGGGCGCAGCCGCGGAAAGAATGGCTTGGGGACTTGTCGTGCAATTTACGCCCTTGAGGGCCAACCTCCAAGGCACAGTGAGAGTGTACACTGCCTGACGATAAGAAAGTAACGGCAGATGTTCACACCAGTGTGAGCGTGTGCCTGCGTACGGTATTTTTATGCATGTATGCTCAGGAGTCAGCGGAATGGGCAGAATTGCCTCCTCGCTGGCTGCGGGTCTAGTGTCGCCAAATGATGCGCCTTTTCCCCCTTTTCCCGCAGCCCTCCTGCAATTATTATTCTTCTTTTTCAGAAGGGTCAAGTATCGATAAAATATGTTCTTAGCAGCTACCTAAAAGTACATTCAAACTCAAGCGTCCAACTGAAACAAAAATCCCATCTCAGATTACTGATCTCCTGGCCACCCTGGCTGGCCTGGAGCGTGACTTTGTCTCCGTGGCCAATGACTATTGGTCAGCCAGCACCCACGGTCTGGATCAGCTGCAGCTCAGCAGTCTGTCATCCATCGGCGCCGAGAAACCGCGCGGTGTGCTCAAACGTCGGCCTTCTAATCCGGCTTTGCTTGGCGGCGACCGGCGGATGAGCATGGCTTCTGAGCAGGTTGGTTTTTTTATTCCACTGAGCATGCAATGAACAGACTGGTTCAGGGATTGGATAGACGGATTCAGGAATTGGATAGACGGATTCAGGGATTGGATAGACGGATTTAGGAATTGGATAGACGGATTCAGGGATTGGATAGACGGATTCAGGGATTGGATAGACGGATTCAGGGAATGGATAGACGGGTTCAGGGATGGATAGACGGGTTCAGGGATTGGATAGACGGGTTCAGGGATTGGATAGACGGGTTCAGGGATTGGATAGACGGTTTCATCTATCCCCTCTCCCACCGGATTCCGCAGGGCATCCTAGTCGTCTCGTCTCACGATGAATCTAGCGTTGTCCTGGAGACCAGCAGCCAGCTGCAGCCGCTGCTGCAGTGGCAGGCAGAGTTGGAGCCCTACTTCCCCGTGCTGGCTCGCTCCATGGAGTTCCAGCTGCACAAGAGCTGGCAGCGAACCTACTCTGATCGGATTCGCTGCTCCGTTGACGAAGCCGTCAGGCAGGGTCGGTTAGACTTTCCGCAGCTGATTCACAAGTCGCTGCAGGACTACACAGAGCTGGTGCAGCGGCTGATGCGCCTTGCCGTGTTCTGCTCCGACTCCAGCGCCGCGTCATCCTGTGGCCTGCTGTTGAAGTCACTCGTGGCCACCGTTCAGCTGCACTTTAACGCTATGGCGGGGGCTCATTCCGCCCTACTGGACGGAGGTGGCGAAGGCGGAGGCGGAGGCGGCGGCGGCAGCGCCGAGGGCATTCCGGACTCCGAGTTTCCAATCCGCATCGGTGACGCCGCCTATGCAATGCACGTGTGCGCCCACCTGGCCCAGAGCCTGGCCGGCTGTCACTCGGATTCCAGCGGTGCCATGTACGCCCTGCACAAGACCTTCGCCACCCTGCTGCACCGCCTGACTGGCGAGGCTGAGCTGCGCTATTCTCAGAACTTTCTCACCTGCCTGCTGTTTGACGCGAGCTCCAATTACTGGGAGGACGGCCAGGAGTTTCACGACGAGACCCGGATCTCGTTCAGCGTTGAACGGTGCGCAATAACACTGCGCCGTTGTGCCTGTAGGGGGGAGTGAGTGGCAGAGCGATCTAACGCGTTTTCCTCTCACGTCAAGGTCCCTGAGCTCGATTCCGCGGCGAGGCCACTTTCATTTGGGGCGCAGCCGCGGAGAGAAGGCTTGGGGGCTTGTTGCCCAAATGCACAATGAGGGTGTCTATGTCCTTGCGTAATATATATTTTCATTGCTTCAGTGAACCCAGCTGTATAAGCTAAAATAGCTACGAGCATCAGCTGGGTAGAAAATCTGGGTGTAGGTGTAGCGGCACCACAGTCCGCGGACTGAACAGCTGTACACAGCCTTTAGATGCTTTGAGAACGCGTGGCCCAAATCACGACAATGCGATCATCACCCGCAGCTGGTACTTGGAGCTCAGGCGCATCTGGCACTCGCTCAGCTCGACCTGTCCGCACGAGATCAGCCGCTGCGTGCTGCTGTCGCTGCTGGAAAAGACTCTCGGCTTCCTGCTGCAGCGCTACGCCCAGGCCACCCCGTCGCATCGTCGGCTGAGTCAGTACAGAGCTGACATCACCGCCATCCTGCTCATGACTGAGGACCTTCTGTACGCGGTTTGTGAGCACGCTGAACAGGTGAGAAATCTTCAATGCCTTGGATATCGGATACAAGCTGAAATCGATTGAGTGACTCAAAGCCGTGTCATTTATTCGCTAATGCAGGTGACGAACCCAGACCAGCTCGAGGATGCCAGCATCTGCTTCGTCCACAACTGCTGCTCTGGCCTGCTCGCCTGTCTGGCGATCGTCTCCTCGCCTCTGCCAGTACTTCACAAGGCTTTCAGGAAGGGTCTAGGCGGCTCTGGCAACGGCAAGACGTCGTCGAAGTCCTCGGAGCATCATCATCGCGATCATCAGCAGCAACACTTGCAGACTGGCGGTGGAGAATCGTACAATGGTTCCTGTACCTACTGGCTCAGTGTCATCAGGCCGGAACTGTATAACCCGGATGCCATCACGTGAGTTCCCTGTGTTTTTAGAAAGTTGTAACCTATTGGTCAGTGCTTCTAGTAATGACTGAGACGTTCGGAGTTAAAACCCAGTCCAAAGGAAATTTTTTCTTTGACCAAGTGACCAAAACACTAGAATCTCCATCGCTTCGGTTAATTCGGAGTAGAAACTCCAGCAGCAGATGGTGTGGCGGCCTCTCGAGTCCACGGACTGAAAAGCTGTACATAGCATTTGGAAGTATCGCGCTATAACTGCGCCACTGGCTGTATATACGGACCAACATTGCGTACAAGATTAGATCCAACATTAGATCCAACGTTGCGTACAATGGATCTAAACACTCGCGTGTGTTTCTAAAAATAGAAACTGACGTCATGAAAACAAGGGGTAGACCCTGGGGAAAGGGTTATGTTGCTAAAAATAGCATCTCACGCGCACGTAAAGGATAAATGACACGTAAATTTTAACACAGGCGCACTTTAAAGACAGGAAAAATCCTTAAAAAGAAACAAGACGCACTCATATTAGAGCATAAGTAGCTCACTAATGTGTTAAATGTGACAACACGCCCGGCGATCTCAACCACTGTCTCAGGCTGGACTCCATGCCTAGTCAGTTGGCTCTGCACATGCAGCTGCGCCTACTGCAGGAATCTCCGGCTGCTCGACACGAGCACGTCCTGGCCGCGCTGCTCATGAAACAGTTCGCCCTGTCTGTGCAGCTGGCTTCTCGCGCCTGCGAGGCTGTAGCTGCCGGCGGTAGCGATTCAGTCTGCGAAGCCACACTGGCCTCGCTTCTGACTGTGCTGTCGCATTGTCGCGGAGCTTTGCTAGAAGGTCCGTTGCGTTGCCTGCTGCCAGTGTTGGATCGGGGCGTCGGTGGAGGCAACAGCGGCGGCGGCGGTGGCGGCAGTTTCCGTGGTGGGGTAAGCGTCGGCGATGACGAAGGCCACTGGGAGCAGCTGGACAGGCGTCGATTTCTCGGCCTTGCTAAAGCGTCAGACGTGCCAATGTGGCTGCGAGCAGTCGGCCGCCTGCTTGAGCCGCACCTGGAAGCGGCACTGCGCGCTGCGGTGGCGGAGACGGCGCAGCGAAAGTCCGCCGAGTTGCAGGTGACGATAAAATTTACTCAATGGCATGTTTAGCTGGCGCAGGTGTTGCTTTTATGATGGCTGGGGCAGGGGTTGGTTTTATGATGGCTGGGGCAAGGGTTGGTTTTTTGATGGCTGGGGCAGGGGTTGGTTTTATCATTGCTGAGGCAGGGGTGGTTTCTGGCAGGGGGCAGGGGTTGGTTTTATGATGGCTGGGGCAGGGGTTGGTTTTATGATGGCTGGGGTAAGGGTTGGTTTTTTGATGGCTGGGGCAGAGGTTGGTTTTATCATGGCTGCGTTAAGGGTTGGTTTTATCATGGCTGAGGCAGGGGTGGTTTCTGGCAGGGGACAGGGGTTGGTTTTATCATGGCTGCGTTAAGGGTTGGTTTTATCATGGCTGAGGCAGGGGTGGTTTCTGGCAGGGGACAGGGGTTGGTTTTATGATGGCTGGGGCAAGGGTTGGTTTTTTGTTGGCTGGGGCAGGGGTTGGTTTTATGATGGCTGAGGCAGGGGTTGGTTTTATGATGCTGGGGCAGGGGTGGTTTTTAGCAGGGGTTGGTTTTATCATCGCTGGGGCAGATGTTGGTTTTATGATGCTGGGGCAGGGGTGGTTTTTAGCAGGGGTATGTGTTTCAGGCGATCTGGCGTAAGACTCTAGTCAGCTCAGTCAGCATTGGACATTTTCCAGCATCCAGTCACCAAATTACAGGTACCCAGTCGAACCACCTGCCCGGCCCTCCATGGCCAGCTGCCCTGCGGCTGCGCCGCCCCTGTCCCGGCCAGCCGCAACGCTTCGATGACGTCAGCGGCAACGGCTGCTGCCACTGCTGACTCGCTGCTGGTGGCCCTGGCAGCTGAGTGGCCGCGTACACCTCCAGCTGTCCAGTTCTGCCTGCGGGCTATCGGCGATGCAGCCGCACGTCGTGGCGCTCGACCAATCGGTGGCTGTGCCGGGCTGCACATCCTCGGCGCCTGCATGGCCCAGCACCTTCGCCGACTCCGGCTAGTCAGGAAGGACGGTGACCTGGGCCTCGGCGCCGAACCAGACGCCGTCCTACAGCGCCTGGTGGAGTCCCTCACGGATGAGGTTCGCCGGCCAGCGTCCGTGTTGCGCATCATTGAGGCGGTCGGGGCGCAGGTGCGGATTCCAGTTGTCTGATTGGCTAGAAAAAACAGACCCTTTTATATTCAATGTCGCTAGTTCGAATTCTAAAGTATGGCTTAGGGTGAGCTTAACGACCGACAATGACGATCGATAGTTGCACAATCGCATTTTTAATTTGCTCCTCAACCCCCATCGTACAGTCAGCCTCCAGCATGCTGGCTCCGTACATCGACAACGCTAACGACTCGGGCCCGGCGTCTGGAGCCGGCGTGGATTCATCTGGCTCCGCCTCCGCCTGGCAGGACCGTCGTCAGCTGGCTGCCACCCTGGCTGAGGTGGACGCCGCGGGCCACTTGCAGCACCTTATCGGCCTCGGCCACCTCCTGCGCCGCAACGCCGACTGCCTCGTCGCCGGGTTGGGCGTTGCGCCGCCCGACGATGCCGGAGCCGCCGCGGCCGCCTCGGCCGCATTCATCTGCGACCTCGGCCCGATGGAGGCGGCACCGTTCGATCCGTTGAGGGCCGCCCAGCACATGGGCTGCAATCAGCGCGCCAGATACTTTGATGTCGCTGAAGGCGAAGGTGACATCGGCGATGCCGAGGCCGATGATGACGATGAGGACGATGATGATGACGACGAAGACACCGAGGAAGACGTCGGAAGCCGTCGACGCCGACGATCCCAGTCCAAGTCGTCGTCAAGGCGTCGGGCTAGTGAGCAGCGACGCGGCCTTCAGCAGCGGCGTTCACGACGGCCGCGGTTTAACTGGCCGGAGCTGCTGGCGGGCGGCGGCGCCAGGCTCGGTCTCAGCCTAGTCAATTTCCGCTCCCTGCTGGCGCACCGTTGGGAGTTCACGAGGCCTGACCTGGTGGAAGGCGACGCGTCAACTCAAGCCATGGTGGAGTCTCTGGCTAGCAAGTTTGGACTCTGAAGCCATGCTCCTTATCTCATTCGCTACTCTCAGAAGCTTTTATTGTTTCTTTTAGATAGGCTTTGCAATTTTTGTCCATAGACATTTCCTGAATGGGATACCTGTAGATAACCCCTGTCCCCTGTGTCAGTGCCAGAGCGGTCTAACGCGTTTGCCTCTCGCACCAAGGTCCCTGAGCTCGATTCCGCGGCGAGGCCGCATTTATTTCTGGTTCAGCTGGGGAGAGAAGGCTTTGGGGCTTGTCGTGCAATTTACGCCCTTGAGGGCCAACCTTCAAGGCACAGTGAGAGTGTACACTGCCTGACTATTAAAAAGTCAGGGCAGATGTACAAACCTGTGTGAGCGAGTGCCTGCGTACAGACAATATCTGTGCGTGTGTGCTCAGGAGTCAGCGAAATGGGCAGAATTGCCTCCTCGCTGGTTGCAGGTCCAGTGTCACTAGTAGACCCTAACCCTAACCCTAATATTTACCCTAATGCAATGGCCACAGTACGTTCTGCAGATATCCTAATTATTTATATGTAAAAACTGTTCCCTGTACTACAGTTGATCTGCTGCCTGCTGTTTTGCAACATTGAAATACCAAACTGACAATTCACACTTATCCAACTATACTTTATCTATTGTTGTTTTCTGCATTGCTTGACAATCTTTCTACTTGTAGTAGCTTTACTAGCAGCCTGCGCTGTGATAAATTAGCAGATTTTTTTATTTTCTAAATAAGAATTTTCTTGTTTTGTCGGTTCTGCATAGTCCGATTCCAGCTTTCATAGAGAAATCGCGAAATATGATGGTATCGAAGCAAGAAACACCCCAAATTATATAAATATTAGTTTAGCATGAATATATACAGATAAGTATATCTTTTCTTAAATATTACTTAAATAAGTTTATTCGGAAGATTGAAGTATTGAAGTATTATTTTACTCTCATTATATTTTAAGTGGGTCGATTGAAATCGTGACACTGGAAGGCAACATAAATATATTTCTATTTGTGATGAAAAAATGTGCAAGTCTTTTATAATATTGAGCATTTAAAAAAATAAAAATGTTGCAAACATTATTATAAATAGGAAAAAAATCATAAAGTGCATAAATTATGCTTTTCATTTGTTGGGAATAGTATGAAGTAGAAAATAAGCTACATTTTCTAATAGTTTGAGCTAATTATTTAAATAATAAATATAATATAGATAAAAATCACAGTTGCACATCAAACTTATCGACAAAAATTGAAAGACACTCGAGGGAGATGAAGGGAGCGAATTGAGTTGATTGAACGAAAAATTCCCAGAGACAAATCAATCGGAAGCGATTGAGGACCCGACGATCAATAAAAAATGTAAAATCTATCGTAATCAGGTCAATGGGAATCTAATTAAAAAATTAAAATGAGCTATTTATTTTTGTGCGGCAACACAATCACAATAAGGTGCTGCCCAACCACAGCCACCCCACCCCAATGTACACTCGCTGCTGGCCAACTACAGCCACCCCACCCCAATGTACACTCGCTGCTGACCAACCACAGCCACCACACCCCAATGTACACGATCGCTGCTGACCAACCACAGCCACCCCACCCCAATGCACACTCGCTGCTGACCAACCACAGCCACCCCACCCCAATGTACACTCGCTGCTGACCAAGCACAGCCACCCCACCCCAATGTACACTCGCTGCTGACCAACCACAGCCACCCCACCCCAATGTACACTCGCTGCTGACCAAGCGCAGCCACCCCACCCCAATGTACACTCGCTGCTGACCAACCACAGCCACCCCACCCCAATGTACACGATCGCTGCTGACCAACCACAGCCACCCCACCCCAATGCACACTTGCTGCTGAATATGCATTTGCTAAAATTGTGCAAATTACACAGGACCTATACCTATTGCCTAGCTACAGTCAAGTAAAATAAAACGCTTTTAGTTAAAAAGAAATATTGCAATTCGTAGTACACGAAAATACAGTACGAAGACAATAAAAAAAGAAAAACCTAGAAAAAATATTTAAAACGTTAAGAATCACTCATTGACAAAAAATCCGATGCGAATGGAGAGCAAAAAATATCGAATGGATTTCAAAACGGCATTTTTCAATCGCAAATTTCACGCACTTTTGTGTTTTTTCTGTACACGGAAAAACTCCGAAAGGCTAAAAATAATTAGTAAAAGAACAATTTTAGTCAAGATTGGAATAAACTATTTCAATAAACTAAAGCTATAGAGTATTTCTTGTAGCTTTACTTGTAAAAAAACTGTAGAGAAATTATTATCACTGGATTCAAAAAATCTCAGCAGAAGACTTAATTAGAAAATTATTAATGTCATAATAATATTTAACACGAATTTATTATAATGTGCCTTCACTTACATTTTTAAGACTAGCAATCCATTTGGTATTCTACCATCGCTAGGGAATAGACTAGCAATCCATTCTATTCAAAAATCTATGAGGAATAGACTAGCAGTCCATTCTATTCTAAAATATATGTGGAATACACTAGCAATCCATTCTATTCTAAAATCTATGTGGAATAGACTAGCAATCCATTCTATTCTAAAATCTATGTGGAATACACTAGCAATCCATTCTATTCTAAAATCTATGTGGAATAGACTAGCAATCCATTCTATTCTAAAATCTATGTGGAATAGACTAGCAATCCATTCTATTCTAAAATCTATGTGGAATAGACTAGCAATCCATTCTATTCTAAAATCTATGTGGAATACACTAGCAATCCATTCTATTCTAAAATCTATGTGGAATACACTAGCAATCCATTCTATTCTAAAATCTATGTGGAATACACTAGCAATCCATTAAAGTCCATGCTGAAAGGCTTCTGAAAAGTGTGCTCAGCCTGGCTCAGCTGAGTACTGCCCGCTGATGAGGCGTCGCCGACTCATCGCCAGCTTGTAGGCGGCGCCGACTGTTTCGAAGGCGCACTCTGAGATGCAACAGTCATCGGCCTGGAAGCGCAGCCGAACCAGAGCTGGGGAGCCTGGCCCTGAGGTCAGCGGGAAGCTGGCACGAATGCGTCCTGGCAGGCTAAGTTCCTCCCAGATGACGGAGCCAGTTGAGTGTGCCAAACGGCCAGGCGGTTCCGAGCGCATCTCTACGACGCCGCCCGATATCTCCGTCTGTGTTTATTGGGGCAAAATTAGACAGCCAATCAACTTAAAGAGAAACAACTTAAGGCCACTGAGATGACAACCAATTAGATTTGAGCGAGAGAAAAAGTACGTCAGCTAGATGACAGCCAATCAGAATGAAGTGAGAGAAAATTAGACGAATTAGATAATAGCCATCAGATTGAGGCGAGAGGAAAAGTAGGCCATTAAGATGACAGCCAATCAGATTGAGGCGAGAAAAACATGACACATGCATAGCCAATAAGCGCAATGTCGCAAACACTCACACTAATTGCCACAGACTGAATGGGCAGCGCACATCCGGGATGCAGGCGAGCCCGCACCAGCAGCTCGGTGCTGTTTGGCAGGCAGCGCCAGACGGCTCTCAGTTGGACAGGCGCCTGGAAGTCTTCCAGCAGTGGCACCTCGTAGGTCAGCAGGTCTAAGTTAAGAAATCGGGCGTCGGGTTTTCCTCTAGCCAATCGGAGCAGCTCTTCGGTCAAGACTGACGGATCAGATAAGAACTGGTCAGCCTGCTGCCTGCGATGGGTTAGAAAATTTGATAAGGCGCGCTGTAGCCAATTGGATAAGATCACGGCATATCAAAATGCAGCTTTGCCTAGTAAGTTAACAGCCAATAATAATGAAGCAAATCATGTAAAGAATCTCTGCCAATAGGAATAATATAAATTATCTTAGAGACTACAACCAATTATCGCGAACCTAAATGGTCAGAAAAAGTCACAGCCAATCAGAATAATACTTTTCTTTCATACTCGTACTAACTAATTAAAATGAATTAAAAATTTCAAAACGGTGACAGCCAATCCGAAAAAGCCGCATTTTAAATTTCAGAAAAGCTAACAGTCATTCAATCAGAATGCTTTGAAAGGAGCTTGAAAAATATAAGAGTAAGATGGCCGTGACGTCACTCACTCCTTCACAACCAGCCGTTGAACGGGTGCTGCCGGCCCTGGCAGGCCGTTGAGACGAAACGCCAGAGCTGGCATCGGCGCAGAAGCTGATGTCGGAGACTGACTGCCACTGCGGTTCAGCACCTCGGATGCCGGTACCGACACCGTCACGCTACCCTGCGCCTTTAGCCGACACAATCCCGCACCGATGCCTCCGTCAGCGTCCAGAACTACGTCTAGATCAACTTCGTCGCTGCTGTTAGTCGTCGACAATGTCGAAGATTTCGGCGGCGTCCAACGACAATGAAGGCATTCGCTGATACGAACTGCCAACGGAATCACCGGCGATGTGGCTGACGACGTTGACAAGAACACGCTGCTAGTCAAGTCGCTTGAGGACCAGTCCGGAGTGTTGGCGCGTCTGGAAGGTCGACCGAGCGGCGGTGGCGGAGATCTCAGCTGCAGCGTTGACGCCTGCTGCTCGAATGCACTCAATGGACGCTGCTGTGTAGAGCTACTGCCGCCGCTGCTCCACTGAATGGTCGGCTGGAAATCGTCTAGAGAGAATGTTTTGCTTTCAACACCGGGGTTCGAGTCCAAAAGAAACGACTGTTGCTGCTGCTGCTGCTGCTTTTGCTGCTGCTGCTGCTGCTTCGAAGGCAGAGACAGGACTAATTGAGCCGAGGCTTTGAATAGATCGCCATTGTCAGTTTCGGGTACTTTTTGTTTAATAGAATTTATCCGAACCTGCGACGTGACATGACAGGTGACATGGGATATTGGCATCATTAGCAATAGCGTGCAAGAATCTGATTAAACAGGTGACGCAGCAAATTGGTAAGGCGTAAACGTGCACAAGTCACACACACAGGTAAGGCACACACACATGTAAGGCACACACACACACAGGTAACAAGCGGACAATCAGGGTTAGCGGGGCTGCTCACAAAGCGGAATTTCGCCGCAGCTTGCTCAGGGTCTGAGTCATCCGACTCAGATTCTGAAGAGTCTTTGCCAGCGCTTAGGCGTCGGCCCCGACGCCAATCCTCGTGATCCCGGGCCTCGTCGCGCTCGATAAAGCCGTCGGCATCGACCCTAGCGGGCTCCGGGCTCGTTGGCGACAAAGGAGTGGCGACTGCGGCAGGTTTTTCATCTAAGGAGAGGGGACATAACAAAGCACAGCTGGAAACTCCTGTGAGCTTCAAAGAGTCAAACTCACAGACAAAAGTCGCTCACCCTTTCCTGCCCGCGACAGTCGGCCAGGAATCAGGCTGGAAAATATCTCGCGAACACCTTTGCCGCCACTGGAAGTTCTCTCAGGCGGCTGCTGCTGCTGCTGCTGCAGCGGGGCTGGCGACACTGGCAACGGAGCTGGCGACTTCTCGTCAAGAGACTGTTGACTATCTAGACTGAAGAGATTGTTCAGCGACTGGTTGTCAGAGTTGGCGGCAGTGCTGGAGCCGCCGAGGTCCAAGTAGGCTGAGATCGACTCCTCGATTGGCTGCGGTATCTCGTCGCCTGTGCCGTTGCGCTGCACCCAGTCGGTGAGCAGGTGGTCGGCTGAGTTGCTCAACATCTTCTCCTAGGAGCGTGCGACAGTTGTGGCTCAGTATTGATTTTATTTATTCACTCAGAATATTTTTATACAACTAATGGAAAATGAGGGTGATTTTTACACCCACCAATCAGAGAGTAGCGTATCTCTGACCACAACCAATCGGAAAAGAGCGTACCTTTTATCTCGACCAATCAGGGAATAGCGTATCTCTGACCAAAACCAATCAGGAAGCAGCGAATCAAGACAACAAAACAATCAGAGTATAGGTTGGCGTATCTCCTACCCCAGCTAATCAGAACAAAAATAAAACAAGCATTTTTCAATTTAGTCAAATCAGAGCCAAGCCCATTCTGCCGAGAGAAGCAGTGATTTTAGTTTATTTTTAAATGCTTACCTGCAGTTGCCCTTTGACTTCAACCAATCGGGTTCCAGCCACCGCGATCGGGTCCAAAAATCGATCAACAAAGTCAAGCATCTTGGCTAGGTGCTGAGTCTCGGCCTCTTCAAAGTAAGCGCACGATTTTGTCATTCCGTCAACGAATGCGGCTCGAACGCCATTGTACTTTTCGACATTGAAGCTCAGCTCCTTCACTGCCGACTCCAGTTTAGCCACGGCGCGTCGCTTCTCTTTTTCGGTGGCAACGGCGGAATCCGACGATTGAAGACGGCGAGCCTCAGCCTGGCGAGTCTGACAGGCTTGCCGCTTGGCCAGCACCTGCGCTGAGAAGGTCTTGATGGCAGCGCTGCTGGCCTGCGTCTTCTGGTGTTCGCTGTCCTGGAGGGTCAGGTTTGAGATTGGTAGGATGGTATTTCCTGATGATCTGGTTGGTGTCTCCTTAGGATCTGGATGGTGTCTCCTGGGGATCTGGATGGTGTCTCCTGGGGATCTGGTTGGTGTCTCCTGATGATCTGGATGGTGTCTCCTGGGGATCTGGATGGTGTCTCCTGGGGATCTGGTTGGTGTCTCCTGGGGATCTGGATGGTGTCTCCTGGGGATCTGGTTGGTGTCTCCTGGGGATCTGGATGGTGTCTCCTGGGGATCTGGATGGTGTCTCCTGGGGATCTGGTTGGTGTCTCCTGATGATCTGGATGGTGTCTCCTGATGATCTGGTTGGTGTCTCCTGGGGATCTGGTTGGTGTCTCCTGGGGATCTGGATGGTGTCTCCTGGGGATCTGGTTGGTGTCTCCTTAGGATCTGGATGGTGTCTCCTCGGGATCTGGATGGTGTCTCCTGAGGATCTGGATGGTGTCGCCTGAGGATCTCTATGGTGTCTCCTGACGATCTGGATGGTGTCTCCTGAGGATCTGGATTGTGTCATCTGAGGATTTAGAAGGATTTTGGTGTCTCCTGAGGATCTGGAACGGATGTTGGTGTCTTTTGTGGATATGGAAGGGATGTTCGTGCCTTTTAAGGATCAGGGAGCGATGTTAGTGTTTTTCGAGTATATGGAGCATCCATTATATCATCCCTTGTTCCCCGTGCAACCTTGAACGCCTTGACTGTCTTGGCCAGCTCATCCGAATATTTCTGTGCCTCCTTCATCAGCGCCTGGTGGGCGCCGCTCATAGCCGCGTGCGCGCTGGCAACACCTTCAACAGCTTCGGCTAGTATGTCCCAGCAGGGCACGAAGCTGCCAGTGGAGGCACCGGCTCGAAGGCCGCCAATACGTTTGCCCAGTCTGGCGAGGCCCTTCTGATAAGCCTCCTCGCAATGGCCAAGCTCTCGCAGCACAGACAGAAACTCGGCAGCTGCTAGAGGGCCGCCAGTAGCAAAGTTGGCGTAGAGTACATCGAAACCCCTGCGAGTTGTTCATGAAAGCTAACCTTTTAGGTATTTATGCATGAGTTTCTAAGAAATATTCAATTTCTAAGAAAAGTGAAAATATAATATATAATATAATATTGACTTTCACCTGTGTTTTTCACCCCAGAAGCTGGCTAGAAAAGATGACTGAAGCGTCAAAAGCGGTGGTGGACTCAATCCAGTCAAGGGAAGCATTTCGGTTTCTCTTGCTATGGTTGAGCCTGAGCAAGAGAATTTAGAGAATGTTGCTTATAAACTGCTTCCTTAGTAGTAAAACTTAGATCTGGTTGTTTTCGGCTAATCTGAAATAAGAAATTAAAAAGCAATTATACTTTTTTTCGCTGGAGAGGAGAAACTTTTATTATTATTTTATTTGGGTAAAATGGTAAGCAGCTTGGTTATATGGAAAAGTATTCCTACTCTGCTAATGTTTGCTTGACAAACATGAAAAATGAAAACAGTTTTACTAATAATAACTGATTTAGTTCAGTTATTGATAGAAAATAATATAAATGATAGAAAATTTACATAAATAGAACAAAATAAATTAATAATATATAATATATAACATAGAAATTTATAGTTTAATAGGTTAATAGATAATTAATAGGTTGAAGATTCTTTTTGTTTTGACCAAGAGGTTCAGCTTTTAAAACGATTCAATTTTTAACTAATATCAGTTGTAAGCTACTTGAAGCTTCATTTTTAAATCATTGAATTCTAAAAACTATGCATAGCTATATTTATGCTTACTTAAACTAATAAATCACGTTTCTTTTTACACATTTCAGCATTTCAAAGCTAAAAATTATTTCTGCTTTTTAAAATATACTAGAGTAAAAACAAAAATCATGTTGTAGGTAATAATAATGCAGAGGTTGTAATACATTTTATCTATAAGGAAATAGCTATTTTAAGTTTTCCTAGTTAAGTGCTACATGAAAAAGCAGAAATAAAATAACTGCTAGTTAGGTGATAAGCAGAGTGCATCCATAGATTCCAAAATGTGAACTGTTGTATTGTGGTAACATTGTTAGCGACCAAAAATCTATTGAATGAATATCTCTAAGCCGCAGTTAGCGTAAATTTTTTCTGTCCAAAGAACCAAACAAATACTACAACAAATAACAAACAAATGACAAAGAAGCAACCAGCAGGAAAAACTATAATTTGAATATTTCGCATAGCATTCGACAAACTGATTAAGCATATGATTATTTCTTTGAATGTTCACAAGTTAAAATGTATGCTGTAAACACCTTTTGATAGAAAAACAAATATTTTTCTGGCGCCATGTCATCGTAGTGTACTGTGATGAAAATTTTATTTGAGTATTAACTATAGTGGTTCAAAGCACAGGAAAGACAAAACAACTATTCCCATTGTGATTCTTAAATTTTTGGCTCTTGAAAGAATATCTTTGACAATATAGACTGCTAAAGATTCTGCTCGTGTTACTCTAAAAATCCTGGCGGCGTGCGGGACTGCACCAAAATGGCCTCGATCATCACTAATTTAAGCCTTTGGCAGCTTTGTAAGATTGATGATAATGAAGCCATTCGTAGATGTTACTTACGTAATTTCCTATGATTATATTTGCGTTAATTGTATCTAAAATTGTATTTACACATATTTTTTCTTCGAAGCTCCAAACTAGATTTCGTAAATGTACAGTTACGATGTATACATGCATTTTTCATGTTTTTTTCAATGTGTAAGCAAAAGTGCACGTAAATCCATAAAAATATCTTGCAAATTTATAACGTAGATTACATTGCAGTTAATATAGAGCACAGTACGTGTTCCACAGAATTGAATATTAGACAGTAAGAACATGCAAAAAAGAAAACTGCATGGATTTTAGGCCCTGCATGATCGATCAGCAGCATTTGACGAAATTTCGACCCGCAGACATCGATTACGTAGACAATGCAACAAGACGTCGCGTATTTTGCTATACTTTATTCAATCTAGACAATGAGTCCGCGATAGGATCTCATTATGATAGCACCATGTAGGGACTTGTTTGGAAGGCTCGAACATGAGCGCTTTGTCTAACGACGATGAGAATTTAATGGATCTGAAACAAAGATTGCAGACAGCGTCCGGCAGCCCCATTTTTCAGCATTCCAACAGACGCACTATAATTAAGTTAGAGTAAATAACTTCAATAAGCTCTCCGCAGTGTAAATGCTCCTCCGCACGATGGCTGGAACTGTGGGATAATAACTTTCCAATTAATTAATTAAGCCGCCATCCATGGATTACTATAGCTATAACTACTTGTGGTCCTTGTGCCAGCCCTCCACATCGTCTTTCCAGTTAACTTCAGATCAAAGTCATGCTGTACTCAGGAGCTCTCTTGAGACTTTAGTAATTAGCTGGAGACATTCCAACGCTTGGACGTGACAAGAGAACTATTGCTGTTGTGCCAGCATTAGTACATATAATTGAAGATAACTCATTCGATAAGAGAAGGACTCTTCTTATTATCGTTCATGAAGCACAGTCTACCCCAGCAGCGTCGTCTTGTTCAGCGTTGGAAAGGCTTCCACACAAGTTGACTCAGGTCTCCACTTTTCAGGTGCTATTTCTTCAGACAAGTTCGCGTGACAAATTGAAACTTTCGACCAAGTGGCTGCAACCCCAGCCCGTTTGTTTCAGGCGATTTAATTCAGGAGCAGAGTCTTCTGATGGCTTAGTCCTCACGTTGGCCAATACTTAGGCTCTACAAGTAATAAAATGGGAACACTCTACAATAGCTGACGCTTTGAATGGCGTCGGCGTTGCGAGAAGTCAGTAAGCTATAGGTGTGACGCACTTCGATCTTCTCCGGAATGTTGAGAACACAGCGACTTGTATTGATTTGGATTCCGTCGTTGGCTTCACCACCACCCTTATTGTTCCAGTTCACACCAAAGCCAGCTTGATCAGCTCCCGCAAGACCTCTTTGAATTAGGAGTGCTCAAGACAACTCAATTAAACAAAAGGAAAAAAACCAATGAAGTCAACCAGAAAGATAGCGCGCCACGCGAAGTAAATGTGCAAAAGAAGAGGTAGCGAGCGCAACGCCTCGCCCTGCGTTGAACATTAAAAGGGATCTAGGATTGACAGCCTGAGAAAGTGTACACAATGCACTAGATTGCCAACCGCTGCCCTGGTTTAACATCCATGAACCATGCTAGGCCCGGTCAGAAAAACTAATTGTAGACTCACCCAGGATTCGAACTTAAGTACTTTCCTGCGAGAGTCGAATGCTTTAAATAGAACGTCGAATATATATAAGCTTAAACTAAAATTGTTAATTAAGAAAAAAAACGCGCACGCCATCCATGGGTACTGATTTTTTTCTTTTACTTCAAATATATTTTTGACAACAAATATTTTACTCGACAACAAAAAACTTGGAAAGTGAAGTTTTGTGGAATCAACTATTGAGCTAGAAAGGGAAAAGCAAAGGTACTAAAAATAAAAGCAGTAAAAGCACAAGGAACACTAGGAATAAAAAATTGATGTATATTCTTAAATTTTATTACGAGCTCGTAGCTTCAGGGCAGCTGTTCCCTTATTTTAGAGATATCTATGATGTACTTTGCTAAAGCTTCAGTGGTTTCCCTATCGTCTTGTGCCATTATGTAGTTAGATTTCTCTTCTGCTTTAGGGATGCGAAATTGGGAGTTTTCCCTGAAATATTCTTTTCGAAATTCGAACGTGCTGCGCTATACATATTCCAACTGCACTTAAAAAGGAAGTGGACCTCGTTTTCAACTTCCGTTTTGCATTTACTACATTATCTATTCGCATTCGGAATTTTCGGTCTCGCAGTTCGCAATGTTTCGCAAGCTAGTTATGGTTTCTTAGTCTAAACGAGGATATGGTACGTCTCAACTCCAGGTTGTATATTTGTTGTAAATATTTTTCGGCTGAATAATATTGCTTAAAGGAGTAATAGAAGTGACTTAGCTTGCCTGAGTTCTGTGTCCTTTGTCTCCAATGGGTATCGAACTGAGAAACATAGTTTTTCGTGTGGTTTCTAATTTCTTATGCAGGACTAATGCCTCTGCAGTTCAGTATTATGACGAAGTTTCAGTTTCAACGAATAGGCGTAGCAGTTTCGGTTTATTTTACGAGTAAGGTAAATTATCAATCGTTACAAAACCTTGTAGCGGAAAGCACTCTCATGCAATAAATTGGGACTTCGAATTAAGAGATCGTCTTTACGGTGAATTCTGGCTATATTTTAGATGGGTTACAGAGCTACTCAATGGATTTCACTTGAAACACAGCTACGGCTACAGTTCAAATTAGCCACTGATACAATAACAACCAGCACTCAGTCGTAGAACAAGCCCGGGGAGGTGTGGGAGCCTTCCTGGAAAGGCCTAATTAGCACATTTGAATACGAAATACGACTAGTAGTACACTAAAATTAACAAAACCATTATAAATATTAATGGAAAACCGAAGAAATATCCCTAACAAATATAGCTAACGAAAATAATGCACACAATTCTAACAGCATATTAAAATAACATTAAATTAGAGAGACAACGTCACAGTATAACCTCATTGTTGATATTTGCTTTGATTCCAACATCACTGCGTATGTTAGGTCCGCTAATAACTTGAAAATTATGGAGTCCGGGCGGCTTGTTATGGAGGCTCAGTATGAAATGCTTCTTTTCTGGATGTTGTATAATAAAGGCAATCTGCCTGACTCTGAGCGGGCCCCGTTGCCATCTGTATTTTGGCTGACTATGTAGTATAGCTTTACAGCACCTGATGTTTACCCTTTCAAAAAGACAACGGTCCCAAGGACCCAGGTTCCTTGAGACGTTGAGCTAAAAGCTCAATGAGACGTTAACGCTTTTATCCTATTTGCCTTCTTGCCGAAAATCTCGGTAAAAAGCGTGCAAGGAGCTATAGGGGGTGAGTGGGTCAGCGGCTAATGTCGCTGCCTCACTTTCCTATCGTCGCTGGTTCGTTCCTCCCTCCAAGTCATGATTATTTCGGCGCTTAGTTGGAGGTTTGCGAAGTAGTGACTTGCGGAGATGCACCTTATTCTGTGCAACCAAAGCTAATTAAAAATACCTGCCTTCCGCATGCCTGCTTGTTTGTGTTTGTGTTTGTGAGTTGGGCCGGATGTGAGGCGTTGCATAGGGGGTGGGGCGGGTGTGCACCAGCCATGCGTGCTCTGAGCGGCGAGGTTTCACCAGCCGTCTGCGCGCGTGGCTTGGTCCTCTCGTCCCTACCCTTCAGGCATCTAAGTCCTCCCCTGGTTTGGTCAGCTCTGTGTGTGTGCGGGCCTGGGGTGAGAGGCACTCCGGCTGCCGCCCCCTTCTCCGCTTGGCTTGCGGCTGTGTGTGAGGTGCCTGAGTCCAGGGGTCCAGATGGCGCGCTGGGCGACTCCCGCCTAGTTCGCCGGCCTGGGGGGCATGCCGTTCCTGCGCTTGTGCGTCATGTGCCCCAGCCCCCTGCAATTAAGTATAAAGTAAAATCGGAAGAGCTATTATTTATTGGGGTGTGCTCAGCCAATGAGGCAATATTACATGTCGAAGATAAAAAATCTATGAAAATGGAAAAGTTCAAACAGTCCAGTATTAGAGGTGGGGAAAATCTCAATGCAAACTTTTGTTATATAAAAAATGGACAATTAAAAATAGGATAGAATAGAGCATATCCAAGTTGAGAAATGTACAGCGTCGGCAAAGATTAGAACACATTGACGGTTAGTGTTCAATGATGGTGAATTTTAATGGTGGCACTTCACTTGAACGATAAAAAGTACAATTAAAGAAAAATAATTGGATGGACCGAATGAAGAAACTTCAAAGCGGTAAATTTTGTGTTTTTTGTGTCAAATAAATTCAATTTTATAATTATTTTAATTTATGCTCAAATTTAAGTTTGAGCAAAATAGTGCCGGATTAGAAATATGCACTTAATCTCTGAAAAACGATGGTTTAGGAAAACTTGTTTAATGTTTTTTTAATTATAGCGGACGAAAGGATCGTAAGACTTAAATATAAAAATAAAAGTCTTTTCTTGAAACCTTCGAGTAAAAATATTAAATCAACATGCATAGCTTACGAGCTTACTTCGAATATTATGGTGACGATAGTACTTTTCACGTGATTGGACTTAAAAATTAAGTTTCTGGAAAAAATGGGTGCGACGAAAACTCGGTTTATCTAGATGAGCTTCTTGGTCTTACATGTTCTTCGAGAACCATTACTATACTAATTCATACCATTATTATTATTATTGTTATTATTATTATTGAAGTGCGCACACCGATTGGGTGCTGATTTTTTTGTTTATTTGATGTTGGTAACAAGGCTGCATACCAGCTACCAACTCTATATGTTTGTGAACTGATAATGGTCGAATAAGTAAGTGGCTCGGACGTTGTTGTAAAGTCGTAATAATGGGCCCTGTGTCGTTGACATTAAAATCTACGACGTCAATCTCTCGAAACAACGTTAGAAATTTCAATACTAAGGGAAAGAATCTCATGTTGACCAGGAAAGCTCACTCTAGAGAAATAAACAACGCCTTTCATTACGGACATAAACCAGCGAAAATGAACAAAAATTATAAATCGAATCTGTCTTCTTGCTCAATCAGAAGAAGTTGAATTCGGCAGCAGACGGTCAATCTTCTGAAAGATGTCTACAACCTCTTTGTACCTGGTCACATAGGACTCTCGCATGATCCTGTGCGCGTGCTGCAGCTGCTCCAGGTTGGTGCTGAACTTGGCGAACAGGTAGTACTCCAGAAAGTCGGCGCTCTGATCCTCCTTCAGCTCGTTGAACCAATCATCCATGCTCTGCAGCTCCGGGAGAAGGACTGCTCGTAGGCACTTGAGCAGACAGTCAAAGTTCATGTAGTACGCTGACTCGTTCGGAGCAACTCTCGCAGGAAAGTAATCGGCGAGGTCCAGCGTATCACCTATCTCTCTCTTTAGCTCAGTCAGGAACTTCAGCTTGGGTCGCTCATTGCTGTGGAAGCAGTGCTTCCAGGAGTAATCATTTTGGTAAATCTCGCCCTTGATGTGCATACGAATGACATTAAGGTTTCGTTCGCTGGAGAGCTGAGTGGGAAATGTGAGATAGCGTCTGACTCTGTGCTGCGCGCTGCATCTCAGAATATCTTTTGCGCCTTCCATTTCGCTTTTAATTCTCACACCATTTTCGTCTTTTTGATTCCATCTCTTCAGTTTGTAGAGAACCTTTAAACCCTCCCGAACTGAATAGGCACAGTCCGGCATTTTTAATACAAAGTCATAGAAAGCTTCAGTATTTTCTGGCTTTTCATTGCGACTAATTTCAGTCAATGCGTTCTCCATAAGCCTTTGAATATCGGCATAGCTTTGTAATGGATACTGTTTTCTTACAGGGGGAAAGTACGGGAAAATGGTAAAAGGATGGTAGTAGAACGGCTCCTGGCATTGTCCAAACTGACTAATCCTGGCTCTTTTGTGCTTTAGTCTCTGAACATACTCGTCGACATGCTGTGGTAAATGTTTGATTAGCCGCTTGAGGCTTTGAATGACGCTTTGCTTGTTCGATTCGCCACCCTTCAGGTAAAGTCTAGCATCTTTCAAGAAGAAATGGCACATGATCTCAAATTCGCCTCTTTCAGGCTTCTTGATTTCTTCTAGAAGAAAATTTAGAGCTTCTTTTAGTAGTGAAAACAAGTTGGAATCATTCCAGTTTTCTTGTTTCGTATTTTGTATCATGAAAAATAGTACGGTTTTCGCGTGATATGATTTTAATCCAGGCGCTTCAATAGACACTACTTCCCTCAGTAGATACTTGAGCAAAATAAACAGCTCACCTTGAATTGGAAGCAGCCGGTGCATGATTTCCTTTTCTAAAAAACTTGTGCTTATCCTAAGCTCTAATTTCATTTGTTTGTCTTCATCATCTTGAGATTTCTGCACCTCATTTTCTTCACATTTTCTTTGAGATCGAACGAGATGAAGACTGTAGCATCGCTTGTTGCCTTCCAAGTCAGCTTTTGAACATTGCATTGATTTTCGCTCTATATCCTCAGTCATTTTTTCTTGTAAAACTGCTTTGAGTAGATCAGGGACGTCTCCAAGATGCTCGAACATTTCTTCCGTCACTTTGGAATGCTCTGATTTGAAACTTTGTTTCGCTTCGGCTATTGGAGATTTCCGTCTTTTGGCGCCAAATCGCTTAAATGCATCCAATATAGACGGGCGCAGGTGGCCCGGATTTTGAAAAGGCTCAATTAAATGATGAGGTGCGCAACATCGGAAAGCTGAGCAATGATCGATCGGAGGTCTCAGCTCTGACTTCATGGTTGTTTGCGCGGGATTCGACTCTGAAAATGTAATTGTTTAACTGTTTTTTTAATTGCTAAAGTTTAGTTTCACTTTTACTATTTTAAGTGAAGGGCAGTATTTGGTGCCTTACTCGTTACTAGTTACCATTATGTTAATGATCGTTGCTTTTTTGCAACGTTACTTTTCCCACTACCATGGGCTTGTAACAAAAACGATGGTAACGAGTCGTAACCAACAGTGTGCATTTCCCGCTGCCGGTTTTCGTTACCAGTTTCCGAAAAAAATAATAACATAGCAGAACTGTAAATTATTTCTTTTGCAGCAATTAAAACAGTTTTGTATTGTCTTTTTCTACTTAATAATGTAAAAGATAGTCAGGTTTATATAATTAGAAACTTTAGTTATATTTATGTAGTCATTAATTTTACAGATTAACGAATAACGATAGTTTTTTTTCATTACCGATCGTTACCACCATCTCCGTTACTTTTTGGTAACGCGCCCAACACTAATGAATGGGATATATTTTTATTTCAGAATTTATGTGGGATTTGGGTAAGCTGGGATTTGACTTACCAGCGTTAAAGCACAGTACGTGTCCTGCCTCGCACTTATACACTTTTTTAATATCTTTGCAACCGCAACCGTCGATGTGGAAGACTTCAGTCTTTATCAAATGAGTAAAATCGACATCGGACAGGTGAAAGATGCCGTTAATGCAATAAAGATTTGATCCCCATCCATCGGCAAAGCTTCCGCAGATGTGAATTTCATGAATTTCACTATTTAGTTCATTGATGAATTTCTCGTGAAGCTCAGCAACACAGCGCTGGATGAATGCTCTTGAAAAGCTGATGCCCGCTTCCAGCAGCGCATTGTGCAGCCTGGTGTTGTTGGCCTGGCCATTGGACATGGGTCGTTCAATATTTTGTTTGTCGGACTCCATAAATGTTCTCGTATCATCAGAATTGATGAATCTGAAAAGTTTGCGAATTAAAAAATGTTATTCTAAAGATTGCTAATTGTTATTGGTAAAACTAAAATAAACTGATGTTAAAAGAAACTTGCCCATCAGGTATGCCTGACTTGACAATAACATTTGGCCGTAATATATCAAGTTGGTGTAATATTGCATGCCTTGCATGTCTTTTCGACACTTTTATTGCCTCAGCGATCAAAGATTTTTTAGATTGCATTAGAATGGTATTTTTGAGAGCTTTGACGATTCCTGGTCGATCAAAAACAATAGCTAGTTGTAACGCATTAAACTTAATTTTGTTTTCCAGTAGCAAATTCACACTTCCGCTGGTCAGGAGCTTCTGAATAATTTCCTTCTGGTCAGATATCACTGCATGAAACAGGGCAGTGTTTCCGTCCTCATCCATCATTGAAATATTCGCGTTCAACTTCAGAAGCTCATTCACGCAACCTTGATGTCCATATCTGACTGATAGCATTATTGCGGTCATTCCATTATTATTAGGTTTGTCAATTACACTAGAATTCGCTAAATCCTGAATCACACGCTTGCCTAGCAGATTCACAACATTCGCATGACCATTTTGAGCAGCAATCATGAGCGCGGTCATTCCGTGCACATCAGTCTTTTCGAGGTCTGCATCATGCTCAATAAGCAGTTTAACAGTTTTATCAAGCCCTGATTTTGAAGCCATGTAGAGAGCTGTTTGCTTTTCGACGTTTGAAGCGTTCACTAATGCTCCAGCAGATAAAAGAAAATCAGCCACGATGTGATTTCCAATTTCACATGCGTTGATAAGGATCGTACTGTTATTCGCGTCTCTAGTATTTGCCTGTGTATCTGTCAGAATAAATTTCTTCAAGTTCGATTCGATTTCATTGTCTGTGACTGAAAAAGCAAGCCGCGATAGATTTAAGTACGAGTGCATCGCGCCTGCGTCACGTAACAACCGGAATACCTTCGACTCAGGATCAGCCACACTTAAAGCTGATTGGTCAGAGTTGTTCAATGCGTTTAAATTTACTCTGGCTGCAATTAGGAGCTGAACGATTTTTGCATTTCCTCTCCGGGACGCTATAATAAGAGGAGTGCAGCCATTCTTTCCGTCTAAATTAACATTAGCACCTGAGAAAATCAGTAAATCAACCATAGCTCTCAGGCCTTCCTGGCAGGATATGTGCAGAGCTGCTGCTCCATCAGACCTTTGTGAGTCTAGCTGAACTCCAGAGCCGATGAGATACTTGGCGAGCGTCTCGTTCCTAGAAAAACAGCTTAAAGTCAAAGGAGTATCACCCTCTCTTGTTTTAACATCGATATCTGCCTGACAGTCAATTAAAAATTTAGCGAGATTTTCGTGCTCGTTAGCCACTGCCCTGTGCAACGCCGTAGAGCCGCCCTTACCTGCTTCGTTGATATTGCCACCAATTTTCAGAATCATCTGAATAATGTCTCCGTGACCTCTTTGAGCGGCGAGATGCAGAGCAGTGTCCATGTCGTCATCCTGAAGAGCATAATCCGAGCCGGAGTCGATAAGTAGTTCGAATATTTCTGTTCGTCCATGGAAAGCTGCCAGTCCAAGCGCTGTTATATGATTGTGGTCCTTTCGGTCTAAATTAATATTTGCGTGAATTAGCTGTTGAACAATTTGAAGGCTCTGGGACACAACTGCAAAGTGAAGAGCTGTAGAGCCGTCGTTTGTCGCAGCATGGACACTAGCTCCAGCAGCAGTCAGTAGTTGGAATGTTGAAAAATTGCCATTTAGTGCGCTGAGTAACAGTGGAGTGCTATCATTCTTTCCAGTTAGCTCTAGATCAGCATTAGCTGAAATAAGTACTCGTACAATGTCTGTATGACCCCACTGAGCTGCCAAATGCAAGGCGGTTGCGCCATTTCTTTCTCTGAAATTTACGTTTGCTCCAGCTGCTAGCAGTCGATTAACTGGTTTGATTCGCCCGAAGTATGCGGAAATCATCAAAGCCGAGTTCCCTTCTGAATCATGACTGTCCACATCTGCTTTCGCACTGATCAACATGTCGATAATAGATTCAGCGCAAACTGCTGTCGCAATGTGAAGTGCAGTCTTGCCATCTGCTGCTTGCAAATTCACATCACAACTATTCTCAATTAAAAACTTGACAATGCTCTCGTGTTGTTTTGCCACTGCAAGAATCAATGGTGTGGCCTGACCCTTTCCTTGAGTATCGATCGCACACTGTGCCTGTACCAGCATCTTCACGATCTCTAAATGTCCGTTTTGAGCAGCTGAGTGTACAGCTGTGCCACCATTCGAGTCTCGCATATTCTGATCCGCTCCTGCGTCGATCAGGAATCGAACAACCGCGTCTTTGCCGAAATAGGCCGCCATAATCAGTGCGGTATCGCCATCGCTGTCCTGCTTGTCGATCAAAGCCTTCGCTTTAACAAGACGCTTCACAATTTCAACATCACCACCCATCGCAGCAACAGCCAGTGCTGTCCTACCTTGCTCTGCATCTGCGTCAACTTCGGCATGTCTTTCAAGAAGAAGTTTTAAAACCTGATGGTGTTTATTGTGAGCGGCCAAAATCAATGGCGTCGCGCTACCTTTACCTTTGGAGTTCATGTCACTTCCTGCATCCAGAAGCAGCTCAGCAACCTCAAAGTGGCCACTCTGAGCTGCCATATGCAGTGCTGTGCTACCAAACTCATCAGTAAGTCTGACATTTGCTTTCGATTCAATGAGCTGCTTAATGATATCCCGATTACTGTTGAATGATGCCGCCATCAGCGCCGTTCTTCCATCTCGACTTTGAAGATTCGGATTAGCGTTCATTGCTAACAATCTCTTAACCACATCTGAATAACTGTACATGGCAGCCAGCATGAGAGCAGAGTATCCGTCTTTGTTCACCGCATCAAAATTAGCGCCATGCTTTAACAATAGATCAACGACATTTTGACGACCATTGAGGGCGGCTCGAATCAAGGGAGTCGTTCCATTCTTCCCTTCCAGGTCTGTCTTCGCGCCGTTTTCCAGCAAAAATCGCGAAATTTCCAGATGCCCTTCTTGAGCAGCAGAATGGAGAGCAGTGCATCCGTTGGTATCTCCATGATTTATTTCAGCATTGCTAGCCAGCAATTGTGAAACAACTACAAAATGCCCAAAGTGTGCGGACACAATCAAAGCGGTGTTGCCGTCACTGTTAGGGATGTTAGGATTGGCACCATTTGAAAGCAAGAACTCGGAAATCTTAAAATAGCCAAATAAAGAAGCGTAGAAAAGTGCTGTGTTTCCAAGAAAGTCTTGGTGATTTACTTGCGCCCCTGATTCAACCAACAGCTGGACTGCCTCTGCATGTCCCATGCAGCTGGCAAGTATTATAGGTATTGCATCACCTTTTCCGATGCAATTGACATTTGCACCTTTGCTTACAAGCCATCTAATGAATGCTGTGTGGCCCATTTGAGCAGAAAGCAAGATTGGAGTGGCTTTGTCGTTATCGGCATCGTTCACGTCAGCAAAGGCAGTGACCAGCATCTCAGCCAAATCCAATTTGTTTAAAAATGATGTGAGTAGAATTGGCGAGTAACCAAATTTATTTTTTTTATTCACACTTGCCCCGGCAGACAGAAGCATTTGTACTATTTCATTGGACGTACGGAAAATAGCATAAAATAATGCCGTGTTTCCTTTGTTATTTTGAATGTCAACGCTGGCTTTTGCTGATAGAAGAGCCTGAACACATCTCTGGTGCCCTGAATAAGTTGCAAGGATAAGTGCTGAATCCCCATCGTCCGTGACAGCGTTAACATAGGCATCGTGTCTGATCAAAAGCTGCACAATCTCAAAATGACCAAAGGTCGCGGCTAAAATAAGTGCTGTGGCACCGCCCTGACCTTTTGCATTCACATTCACTCTAGCTTCTAACAATATGTTCACGATTTCAATGTGACCATTTTGGGATGCGCAGTGCAAAGGGTTGTGCTTGCCTGCATCAGCGCCGTCTGCGTTGGCTTTGTATTGTAAGAGCAGCTTTACAATTTCTGTATGGCCGCTAAATGAGCTGCAGATTAATGGAGTTTCGCCTGCAGCATTCGCTAGATTAGGGTTGGCTCCATTTTCCAGTACACACTGGATTACTGAAATGTTAGCAGAAGCGATGGCCACCAAAAGCGGAGTAGTCAAACCAGAGATAAGGCTTTGATAATTGATGTCTGCCCCGCAAACTATTAATAGAAATATGATGCTTAAATTTCCATTCAGAGTGGCCACATGAAGAGCTGTCAATCCCTGATCATCTTCATGATTGATGGCCGAATTTGAAGCTGCATTCAGCAGCAATTCCGCAGATTCGAAGCACCCAGACGCGCAAGCTAGAATTAGAGCCGTGTCCTTTTTGTCACTCACGGCATTTATATCTGCACCAGCGTCCAACAGCAGCTTCACAACCCTGGGGTGTCTATTAAAACAAGCGAGAAGCATTGGTGTGGCTCCGTTTTTACCATGCGAATTTATATCAGCACCGGCTTTTATTAGCAGATCAGCAATGTCTATGCTACCTTCTTGTACAGCGCAATGCAAAGGCTGGACCTGTTCGCTGCAACGAGCGTGAATATCAGCTCCGTAATCTATAAGCAGTTGAACTATTTGAGCACTTTTAGAGAACGCAGCAAAATGTAGGGCACTCAATCCATCTTCTTCTCTCGCATTAATTTTCACACCACATTTCAAAACGAGGCTAATGAGTCCCAAATCTTCGTTTCTTGCTTTCATACAGGCGACCATTAGACAGGTGAGTCCGTTAGCCATGACTTGGTTGACGTCAGCCCCAGATTTTACAAGAAATTCGAAAATTTTTGGCCTTTTATTTAAGCATGCAGAGAAAGCAGCCGTGCTCTTGTTCTTTCCAGGACCGTCTAGGCTGTACATCATCGGAGCCAAAAACTTCACTATTTCTAACGAGCCATTTTGAACAGCGCAATGAAGTGCTTGACATCCTTCAGCATTGCGAGTTTCTGGATCCGCTCCTGCATTGATCAACAACTCGGCGGATTTTTCGTGACAGAAATATGAAGCAAGAATTAAAGCTGTATTACCATCTTTGTCCTGCAGATTAACATTCGCACCAGCTTTTATTAGAATTTCGATGATTTGGCTAAAGCCTTGGACTGAGGCCATCATCAATGCAGTCTGCTTATCGAAGTCAACAGCATCCAATTCGGCCGAAGATGCTAAAAGCTTAAGAACGTCAGTATGTCCTCTCATTGCAGCAGTAATCAAAGGGGAATGACCGAACATTCCAATCTGTTCTGGATTTGCGCCAATGGAAAGTAGCTTTGCAACTATATCTGCCTGATTAAAAAAGCAAGAATAAAATAGTGCACCAGATCGGAAGCTACATTGATGGTCGATATTTGCTCCAGAATTAATCAGTTCAGCTAAAGTTCCAAGAGAGTTTTTGACAACAGATAGCGTCAAGGAAGTATCGCCACTGTCATTTGTGGCTTCAATGTCTGCCCAAGCTCTAATTAACTCCTTGACGATTTCGGTTCGACCGTTGAATGATGCGATCGTCAGTGGCGTATTTCCGTTTCTTCCTTTTATTTCTAGTTCAGCACCAGAAAGCAGGAGCAGGACTAAGATTCCCAAGTGACCATTTTGAGCTGCCATATAAATAGCAGTCGCTCCGTTGCTGTCCCTTAAGTTAGGATTTGCGCCAGCAGACAGAAGCAGTGCTACAGAGGTGAGCCTTCCGAAATAGGCAGCTAGTATCAGAGCACTGTCATTATCATCATCCTGGTAGTTCGTATCAGCACCGGCAAGAAGAAGAGCTGAAACAATGTCATTATGACCTTGAAGACAGGCTAAAATTAAAGCGGTGCCGCCACCTTTTCCAATCCAGTTCACATCAGCTCCAGCAGCGATCAAGTAAGTAACGATTTTTGTGTGACCATTTTGTGCAGCAAGGAGTAGCGGTGTCGCAAGAGTTGCATCAACGTGATTTGGATTAGCGTCCGCCTCAAGCAAGAGCTTTACAACTGTCTGTTGTCCAGTATATGCGGAATGAACGATCGCTGCTCTTCCCATGTCGTCGCAAGCATTCACATCCGCATTATTTTCAATGAGCAGCGACACAATTTCACTATAGCCAATTGTGGATGCCAAGATTATTGGAGTGGAGCCTCCTTTGCCAACGACATTTACATTAGCGCCTGCTGCTAAAAGCTGGCGAACTATGTCGATGTGACCATTCTGAGCGGCAGAAGAAAGCGCAGAATTCCCTTGATTGTCAACAGCGTTGATCTGAGCTTGGGCTTTTATTAATATTCGCACGATGCTCTGGAAGCCCAAGTACGATGCGATGATCAGTGGAGTGTTCCCGCCATCAGCTCTTGTGTCGCAATTCGCTTCAAAAGAGAGGAGTAGCGAAACAACATCCGGATGACCATTTTGAGCGGCGATGTACAACGAAGTTCCGTTTCCTTTTCCTGCCCAGTCAACATTTGCTCCGGCTTGCAGAAGATCTCTGCAAAGATCTAAGTATCCAATCTGAGCAGCCATCAACAATGGCGGGGCATTCTGATAGTCTGCAATGTCAACATTTGCATTCGCTTTAATCAGCACTTTCGCAGCCGACCGGTGGCCACCCTGAACTGCAAGGCGCAGTGGGGTTCCATCTCCTTTGCCTTTCCAGTCGACCTTTGCTCCGGCAATCAGCAAAGCCTCGCAAATTTTTGTGTGTCCGTTCTGAGCAGCAAATATGAGCGGCGTTGCGTTTTGCATGTCTGCAGCATCCACCTCAGCTCCAGCGTGAATGAGCAGACAAGCCACGCCATAGTGGCCTTCGTATGCAGCGTAGTGAAGAGCCGTCTTGCCCTCAATGTTTCTGTTGTTTATTTCTTCTGGTTCGTTTCTTACAATTCGCTCTACATCTTCTTTATTGCCACTCCATGCAGCTTGCATTAGCTCAGATCTCTGTGTGGCTGCGAAAAGATTCATTAGATCCATCGGCATCTCAAAAGACTTTTTTTCCTGTTTTCGCATTGGCATGAACTGTTCATGCTTAAACTTGGGGGCACTGCTATTTGTTGCAGTTTGCAAACTTGATAAAATTGCATGGCTTCTTGTCTCAAAAGCAACATCGTGTATGGAGAGTCCGCTGCTGTCAAAGATGTCAGCGTTCGCGCCAGCTTCTAGCAGCTGTTTCACAATGGCCTCCTGACCAGCTTGAACAGCCAGCCAGAGAGCAGTCCTACAGAACTGATCGCGACTTTCCAGCAGCTCCTTGATGTGCGTCAGCTGACTGACGATATCTTCGTGGCCCAGCTGCGCTGCTATCATCAGGGGCGAGCAACCGACTCCGTTGGCGATTCGAGGGTCGGCACCAGCCCGCAGCAACTGAGCTGCGATCTCTCTGTGCCCTCCCTGACATGCGAGAAGCAATGGGCTCGTCGCATTATTCTCAAGTATATTAAGGTCAGCGCGGGCCTCAATCAGCAGAGCGACTATGTTTCCGTGACCGTTTTGAGTCGCAGCTGAAAGAGGCGACCTTCCAAAGTCGTCCTGAGCGTTGATCTCTGCGCCTCGTTCCAACAAGAGTTTGACAATTGCTTCATGGCCATTTTGAGCAGCAAGCAACAAGGCTGAAATGGGTTTTTCTGGAGCTTTGAGATCCTTGAATCGGCCCATCAACATCTTGAGAAATTCTTCACGGCCATGCTCGCTTGCAGTGATGACGTGCCAGCTGAGATCCACATTGTCTGGTGCGCACTGCAGCACCAGCTGAATTAGACGCTGTTCTTCCGTTCTGGCAGCTTGTTCCATCAGCTCATCGAACTCTTCCAGTCCAAGTGTCTGAGGATTCTTTTGAACGAGCATCTCCGCGACAGCCACGTGATCTCCTCGAAGCGCTGCGACTAGCGCAGTCTCACCTTCTCTGTTTTTCACATCCAGCAGCGTCACAGGTGAGGTTAGGAGTGCCCGGACTGAGGCCTCTTGCCCTTCTCTGGCTGCCAGCAGCAGCGGCGTGTCTCCCGCGTCATCCGTCGCGTTCGCATCGAAGCCCGCTTGGAGGAGCTGCAACACTCGATCTGGCTGTCCCGCGCTACTCGCCACGTGGAGTGCAGTCCGACCTTGGCGATTACGACGCGTGCCGAACTGGTTTTCTAAAAAATTGATTGTGTTTTTTGCTTTCTTTGATGTTCTCAAGACGCTTATAAACAAAAACCAGTCTATGCAGAAACCAAAATAACCGAGATTTTAGTTTTTTATATCTAATACGCTCGTAGATAGTTAAAGACTAGATTTTGTTGCTCAAATTTCTGGATTATAATGTCAAACCATGCATTACTAAAGTATCATCATGATGCAAATTTAAATGCATGCAAAAAAGCCCACGCAAAAAATAAATGATTTTTTTCATGTAGCACTGATAGATGTGGTACGACGTAAAAAGTGACAATTAAAGTGACTTTGTTTTGTCAGCATCAATTAGTACAGAAAGTGTGATTGTTCATATACGATTGTAAAAGACTCAATAGATGTTCGTTTGAATACTACTGCGTATTAAGCAGTCAGTGAAGTTTGCTTTTTGTCTATTTCAATACAAGTAATAATAATCATCTCACGCCCCGCGCCGATCACAAGTGGCCAAAAAAAGGGGGGCGTCAAATCGCGCGCTTCGGGGCAAGGTCTCTGACGTGCTTCACGCCGGCTGCCTGGCTGGGTGCTCGCGCATCATCAAAAAGACGGTCGATGTAGCGAGCCGTTCGTCCCTGTCCGCGCCTGCGAGGTCCCTGCGGAGTCCACAGCAGGACTTCCTGCAGCGGCTCTGGGCAGTAGGCTTCGGCCCGGATGACATGCCCGGCAAGCCGCAGACGTCGCTTGCTCAGCAGGGCAGAAAACCGCGTCAGGCGCGCTCGCTGGTACAGGGAGTCGGTCGTCTCGCTGCCAGGGCCGCGGCGAGCGCCGAACGCGGCACGAACCAGAGCCGCATGCGCCGCGTCGAGCTGCCCCTCGAGCGCCCCGGTCAGCGTCCAGGTCTCAGCATTGTACAGGAGGGCAGTCTCGACAACAGCCTGGAACAGCTGGGACCTGGCGCTGTCCGACAGGGCTTCCGAGAGCAGCACCGGCCGAAAAGATCGAAAGGCGGCCCAGGCCTTGCCGCGCCGTCTCGCCAGGTCGTCGCTCACGTCCGGCACCAGCCCGCCGAGGTAGAGGAACTGACGGCACTTCGGGAGCACCGTCCCAGGGGCATCGCCGTCTCGGAGTCGGAGTCGGATCTCGGCGGGTAGATTGTGCGGCACCGTCATTAATACAAGTACAGCTGTCATTACGCTCGTAATTGCATTTTCAATTAAATTCAGTGTAATTCAATGCTCCATTCTGGTCCTGAAACAGATCATAGTCGCTATACTTGGCTCCAGTAGAACTCTGCAGCCACGCTAGTAGGCATAGTAACAAGTTCCCACTCCTGCATGCGACTGCATGAGTACCCGCAGCCATCGCCGCTATATGGTTTAGCTTAGTCTGAGTCCTATTTAGTTAAATATTAGATGGTGTCTTTAGGGTGTCAGTAATAGGAGAGCAGTGGCCGTTTTTCCACGGTTTTTCGGATTCAGCCTGCCTGAATCTTTTCAGCCAATGAGAGCCCGTGAATGGCTCCAGCCAATGGCAAGGCAGGAAGGGGTCCAAACCGTCTATAAATACGAGACACCCGAGAGCCCTAAAACTAAGACACCCGCCCCCTCGCCCCGTCGCACAACTGTGCTAAAGTCTTATACTTGAGTTTGGACTCACATAGTCTAATTAATAAGGGGAGACGCAACACTTACGAGCTTTTATTTAAAGGCTGCGATATCAGTAATAAACAGACAATGCAAAGCGTTAGTACGAGCGTGCAAGCATATATCAACGTAGGAGTGTGACGAACTTACAATGCAGCACTCACTAAACAGTATGATGGTTATACGAGGCGTGATGCATCATTTTACATATATATGTCTATTTAGTATGCTAATGCTCCAATACACTGGTGCTATATCTGACCAAACAATAAGGCCACATATAGCCTGCATTTTCTTAGGTCTCAAAGGTATGAGCATTCTCACAATAGTTGTTTACCTGCAAAGAGTCTAGGATAATTAGGCACCCTAAAACGTTGCATTTGAAAACGTCTGACAGAATGATACTAAATAGACACCAGCACAATTCTGCGTGTTCTTGCATATGACAGTTTCATCTCAGAAAAGGAACTCTCAAAAGACAGAAAATATTCGTTTTTACGCATGGAAGTTTAAAAGACTCAAGACAGTTGAATAAACAAGCATACATATAGCACGCACTGCCTGTCAAATCATAATATTTTCAGAAAGCTTTACTCAAATAATAATAATTTGCAGAAGGGATGCGGGCAATGGCACGTCATTAAATGGTGACATTAGACCCTCAGCCAGCGAGGAGGCAATTCTGCCCATTTCGCTGACTCCTGAGCACGCACGCACTCACAGGTGTGTACATCTGCCCTGACTTTCTCATCATTAAGCAGTGTACACTCTCACTGTCCTTTGGAGGTTGGCACTTAGGGCTGTAAATTGCACACGACAAGCCCCTAAGCCTTCTTTAGCCTTGCTGTGCTAAGCCTTGCCAAGCCCCAAATAAATGCGGCCTCGCCGCGGAATCGAGCTCGGGGACCTTGATGCGAGAGGCAAACACGTTAATTGCTCTGCCGTCGACCCTCTTTAAAAAGCTTTTTGCAAGCCCCAGTCTACGATGAATGTCATTTATAGTTGACAAAATTAACTATGGACAACTACGAACGTTAATATTAACAATAACAAAGAATTAAAGATACTTTACGAGCGTAAATTTCTACCGCGAAAACTGCTTCTCACCAACACCATCTTGATCGTCCACTCCAGCCTCCATGACGCGCCTAATCCTTCGACCGAGAGGTCAGCAGGGCAGGCGGCAAGGTCAACTCGTGTTCACTCTGAATAAAATTAGCAAAAAAGTTAGATTAGCAAAATAACTTTTGATAACGAGAAGTTGACTACGGCTCGCATATACTATGTGATTTCGGGTTATTTATCCCAATTCAGCTGCGTTCAGCAACTTCAAATAGTTTGTTACAAGGCACAATTGCAAATTTTTTTGTGTCATGAACATCTAGTACAAGTATAATACAGTCTAATTTCTAAAAACGAGAAGGTAAAAATATGAAAACGATTGGAATAAGGCTGTTGACAGTCGAATCTCATTTGAATTTTGAACGCTAAGTTTCGTAAAACTTACGAAAAGCACTTTCTACCTTTCTCTGTGCTATCGAGGTGGGAAAATTATGCCCAAAATCACTTTAAAACCTGGTCGGTGTCGTTAATCATATTTTTAGGGACAGACACAGAAATACTTTCTAAATTTTTAATCACTAAAGCCTTACAGTTTACGAGCCCTAACAATGTGGATAAACGCATAAAACAGAAGTGTCTTTAAAAATTCCAAGGCATTATAATATTTGAAACTGGCTGTCCATAAAGAAGGCAATAAAATGTGCTTGTGCAGCTATTATCTGTGCATAACGAAGAACTTACTTATCGTATCCTTCTTTGTCAGTTAGTAGACATTATAATTATGTGTTATCAGAAGACAGAGTAGATTCACAAAAATATGATGTCCTTGTAATGATGATCAATTTCGGCTCAGTTTTATGCGCTTATCCGCAGTTAAATGAACAAGGTACAAACATTAAAACGTAATTTGATTCTGTGTTTAGTGCTGTACTTTCTAACCCACGTTTACAGTTTAATGGTCGAGCGTAGCTTGGTTGGAGGTTAAACCGGGGGGTTGGGGGCTTGTGCATTGGTGCGGAGGTGCATGTACGTTGCCTGGTCGCGGGGCCGCCCCCCTCTTGGGGTCGGCCTTGCCCAGCCCTATTTAGTGTGGCGCGCTGTGCGCCGGCGCGTCTCTCCGAGAGGCTTATTGATTTTTTTTGTGCCATGGCTGACCGTGAGAGCTTACTGCAGCTTCGCAAGGCGGCCTTGCAAGCGTTGTGCACACGCGCAAATGTTAGCAATCGCGGTAACAAGACCGAACTCGTCAGCGCCCTTCTATCGGCTCCGGACCAGTCATGGACAGAGGCCTTGCAAAACTTGGAGCGGGGCTCAACAGGATCGAATGCAGATGACGAGATCGTGGCTGGGGCGGCTCGGGAATCGGCGGTGGGCCTGGACGAAGACATCGCGAAGGCGCAGAAGGAGATCAGACTGCTTCAGCTACGCAAAGAAGCTGCTCAACTAAGGAAGGAGATCGGCAGCCTGGAAAGCGAGCGTCCGACGGCGCAGCCGAATAACCGCAGTGAGTTTACCAGACCTGTTGACCCTGATTGCCTCTTTGAATTGCGGGATGATCAGGAACAAGAGCAAGAGAATCGCAATGAGCTGCTGGAAAGACTGCTGTTACAGGACAGGGCGAATCCGAGTGCCGCGTGCCCTGGCCGGCGCAAAGCTCTTCTGATTCGCGACTTCTTGGATGGTTTTGAGCAGAAAGAGGTCCTGGCTAATGGAGCTGGAGGGCGAATTACTTACAAGAGCAGAAAGCCGAGCCCTGACAGTATCACAGCAGCGCAGTACATGGTCGGCAATTGCAGACTGATGATGCGGATGATCAAGGACGGAGATTTAGTGATTGAAAAGAACGGATCTGTAGATACCACCAATTTGATGAATTATCTGCGCTACTCGATCCAGATTGGCGAGCTGTTCGAGGCTGGCTTCAGCCTGGCTCAGGTGAACCGATTTGACGAAGACTATCGCTGCAAACAGGCCGAGACCGGCATGCGCTGGGGCAAGGAGTCCTTTCAGCTTGTGGCGAAGCATTTGATCAAAGCCGGAGCTCCTGCCAATCCGGCAGCAAATAAGTCAGCATCGCAGTCTCGGCAGCAGCGCTTTCAGAACCAGAAGCCAATAGACCCCAGGAGCCTCAGGACCCCAGACGGGGAGGAAATCTGCTTGCATTTCAACCACAGGGGTTGCTTCCGGTCAAGTTGCAAATTCCGGCACATCTGCCGCATCTGCTTTGAGGCCCACCCTGAGGCCAACCACCCCACAAAAAACTAATAGCGGCGGTGCCCAATTTTAAACCCGAAAACCCGTCCAGTGAGTATCAATTTTATAATATCAATTTTATCAATCCAACTGCTCAGAGTGGAGGAGCTAGTCTGCGTTTTTGTTCGTGGAAGTCGGAGCTGTTGGATGATCCGGATCGCGATTTTATTTTAGACGGCATCGCTAATGGTTTTCGCATTACTGATGGCGAATTGCTTTAGGAAACTTTTCATGCTAATTGCATGTCAACCGATGCTTATCATCGTGCTGTTGAGCTGCAGATTAAAGAGGAGATCGACAATGGAAGATACCTGGTGGTTGCCGAGAAGCCAACTATGATGAGCCCTCTTGGCGCCATTGCTAAAGACAATGGGAAAGTTCGCCTCATTCACGACTGCAGCAAGCCCATAGGCTGCTCGGTTAATGACAACTATTCGAAAAAGCTCAGCCCAAAGTTCGAGTCCGTCAAGGAACAAGGACCAAGGACCAAGGTCAAGGAAGGCTGGTTTATGGCTAAGCTCGATCTCTCCCAGGCCTACAGAAGTGTTGCTATTCACCCGGAGGACTATCAGGCGACTGGCATTGGATGGCGTTTTAAAGGCAGTCAAGACCTGACGTGGCTCGTTGACACACGGCTGCCATTCGGTAGCTGCGCCTCGGTCGAGATTTTCTACCGACTGACCCAGGCGGTCAAGAGAATGATGGTGCGGCGTGGCCATAGCAACGTGTCAGTCTACCTGGATGACTTCCTGGTTGCCGCGGAGAGTAAGGAGGAGTGCATGAAGGCCCTTAACGAGCTGATCAGGTTGGTACGCGAACTCGGATTTGGCGTCAACTGGAGCAAGCTGGTGGAGCCAACTCAATGTCTGGTGTACCTCGGAGTTAAGATCGATACCGTGCGTGGCGTTCTCGGTATTCCGGCTGAGAAGTGTGAGGTGTTGCGCGATACTCTGCTTAGCTTCTCGCAGCGTAGGCGCCTCTCGAAGCGCCAGCTTTCGTCGCTCTGTGGCAAGCTCAGTTGGGTCATTCAGGTGGTGCATTCTGGGAGCTGTTTCCTCAGGCCCCTGTTCGACTTGCTAAATGCTCTTCAAAAGCCACATCACAAGATCCGCGTTTCCGCTGACACCGTGCGTATTTTATTCTGGTGGCGTAGCGCCCTTCTGCAGTTTCCTGAGTTTCAGCTTTGGACGCGTCATTCGAATTCCTGGGTCATCGAGACGGATGCCAGCAGTGTTGGTGGTGGCGCTATTTTGCGAAATGCTAACGGCATGATTGATTGGCTGTACGTCAACTGGGAACTGGATGCCGCAGGAGTGTTCAAGGACATGCATATCACGTACAAAGAAGCCATTGTTCCTCTCCTGGCGATGGTGCGCTGGAGTGCTTTGCTTAATAATAGTTCTGTGGTGTTCTACTCTGACTCTAGCGCCGCTGTCGGCATGATTAATAGAGGTTGCTGCCGCAAGTCTGAGTTACAGCCGCTTTTTCAGACTGCCATGCTAATCGCAGTTAGGCGCGGTGTCGAAGTTCGTGCGTTTCATGTGCCTGGTTGGTACCAGCTTTTCGCAGATCCGTGCTCTAGACTGCACACTGTGTGCAAGATGTGAGACTTTTTATTTCGTGTGTATGGAACAGTTAACTGTAGCGCTACTGAAATTGCAAGCCACGCTTTCTGCCGTTCTGCTTCCGCGTTTCTCTTTTTGCAGGCCGCTCCCGACCGGCTCAGCCAGCGCTGCGCATTTCTCCTCGGCAATGCATTCGCTCCCCACACGAAGCGGAGTTACCGGTCGCAGCTCGCGTCCTGGTTGCGTTTCTGCAGTTCCAAGCGCTTGACACCAGCCCGAGCGCAGCCGGTACACGTGGCTGAATACCTGGCTGAGCTGTCCAATCGGCTAACCGCTTTCCGCAGTTGCCATGCGTATGCGAACGCAGTCTCTTTGTACTTCAGAGCGATTGGTCGGCCGGACCCGTGCGAGACACCGATGGTCAAGTGGGTGCTTCGCGGCCTTCGCCGGTTTCTCGGTCGACAACAGCAATCGAAGGAGCCAATCCGAGTCGCCGATCTTCTCAAGCTGCACGCCTATCTTGACCAGAAATCACGCAAAGACATCGCTTTCTGGTCGGCGATTCTGACGGCCTGGTGGGGAATGCTGCGAAAGGCGAATGTCACCACGCAGGCAGGGGAGCTCGATCTGGTGCGCGATTTGTCAGCGTCGAGTGTCACCTTCTCGGAGCGCGACTGTGAGCTGGTAATGAAGCATTCCAAGACGAACCAGTTTGGCAACAGAGTTCAGCGTGTGTTTCTCCCGAAGCTTCCGGATGGCGGGCTAGAGGCCATTTGCCCGTACCGAGCTCTGAAGCAGCAGCTGGCCGCCAACCTGGTGGATCAAGCCCCTGGTCCTGTTCATCTTTTTGCGACCAGGTCGGCGAACGGGTGGACGGCCCTGACAGCTAGCGGTTTCGATGGCCGCCTCCGATCTCTGTGCGCTGCGGCGGGTTTTTCGCCGCGTGTCTTCACAGGCCATGGGCTGCGGCGTGGCGGCGCTACGACGGCGATGCAGCTCGGTGTTCCTCTGCCGGTAATCAAGCAGCTCGGTGACTGGAAGAGCGGCTCTGTGTTTCGCTATCTGTCTGTGCAGGACTCGGATGCAAGGGCAGCCGTGCATGGGCTGGCGCGTCGCCTGGGCGCTCTCTAACTCAATCTTTTTTCTGTTCCCTGCTTCTCCTTTCCGTTTTGGGTTTGGGCCAGGTTCGAACTTGAGCCTGCCGTGCCAACCGCCTGGCTTCGACTCACTGGTTTAACTAAAATATAAAGTATTGAAGTTCATGAAGTATTACCGCGATAGCTTCATAGTTTTCGCATGTATAATCTGCAAATGTACATTTCTATTGTCTTGTTGTATTAGCTATTCCTAGCAGCTGTACATTGCTACTAAAAGTAGTTTAATAGCGACAACTAGACAAAATAAGACACTACGAGGCACAAACCCCTATGATTAAATTTCCTAATACTGAACCCAAATTTGCACAAACTCTGAGGCGGAGCACACTTTTACGTGGCTGTCAGCTCCGACTTTATTACAATAGGACTACCAAGCCATTTCGCCGCCCATTTTTTATACAAAGGGAGGAATTTCCCACCACCCTGTAATTTTTTGGCAGCGCTTGAGTGCTAACAGCGTTGGGTAGTGACTGATTGGTTGACAGACTAGGCGATGGTGTCCTGTGGTTGAGCTGCACCAAATATTTTCGCTTAAACAGTGAAATTTGAGAAATTCACGTCAGGGTGCCCATAGTGGCCTAGTTCCACCTTTTGTAGCCCTTGAAGGTCCAGCAGTCCGTCTAGATAAAGGTAGGTGACCACCAAAGACGGAGATGATGCAGGCACCTTCGGGTGACATGCTGATAAATTTTGAAGGCCTGGCAAGGCCGCACTGAGGCGCAGTGCTAATTTGTGTATAGGGGTGTATGAAATACACTAGCGCTGAAGGAAAAAATCTGATCTTTGTCTAGAAACATTAAGTATCTTAACGGTGTGAAGAGCTGGTGACTTGGTTATTGTTTCAGAAGATGCGCAACAAAAAATTCGGTCCATGTTCGCGAGTTTTCGTGTGCTTGAATTCTTCCGTTCGGGTGCAGCACAAATAATTGCCAGGAGGGAATTACCCGCCCTTGGTAGTTCTACTTTAAATCTCGTCCACAAATGGAGTCGAATTTGTTATGTATTTAGAGTATTCGTTAGCCTTTCTAAAGTTTTTCAAATTTATATATTTTTATACCACGAGTAATTGCACTAAATTGAGTTTTCGCATTAAGGAGACAGCATTTTGATGAAGCCAAATTACCGTAGTTCCAAAAATACGTGTCGTATTTTATTCAGTCTGCACTCCACTCTTGCTTTAACGCTTGTATTTACAATCTTTGTCGCCCGAGCTCCTAAATCTCGTCCTGAGAGGTTACTGAGAGGTTTGGCCACAGATATAAAGCTAACTTGTGCAAAGGAAAACGGTGGCGACGGGGGTGGGTGAGAGAGACGCTCAGCCAATCACGCGAGCGGGATAGGTTCGAAGACACGTTTCAAGTCATGGTGAGTGAGAAAGGTTGCACACCATGGAAAATAATAAAAGAAAGTTGGAAGTGCGCAATTCAAAGAGGATTTCAGGATTCACAACACTATCCAGATTTTAAGGGAGATTGCGGAATAAAGATAAAGCTTTTCTTTTTCAAAGACCGTTAATTTTTATAGCCATTCATCTAATTAATCGATTAATCTATCTCAAGGCCTGAAACCTGAATTATAGAGCTTTTTTCCTCGCATAAACTCTTTGTGACCGGTGCCACCTCCCCAAAAGGTAAGTCAATTTCATTATATGTGTCACAGTTTCCTGCTGCATCGGAGTGCCCTAGGACAGTGTCACTCTAAGTCTACCCTTAGACAGCTAATGTTGTAAGGGCTATTCGATCAGCAGCAGCTATGAAAAAATCATCATCGTTAAATTATGCATTTACAACTGTCAAAAATGATTGCCAGGAAATAATTATGACAAGCTTAATTGCAATATTATTATTTTCAAAGTAGCAGTGGTGGCTTCTGATCACTGCAGACACCTCAGTGGAACGCTCTCCGGCCAATGGGAACCTGGCTTTGGGCTATAGCTGATCCTATTAAACTACCTGTTGCTACGTTAATAAGCGTCTGCAGCAGTTAAAATTCTAATGCACTTAAGCATATTCAGGTAACGAAATCAGGTAAATACCGGACTTATAGAGACTGTTTTCAGAGATGGTGCCTCATCCATGCACCACAACTTCTTTCTTTCTGACCCTGTGCATGGCCCTAATGGTCAGAGGCCAGGATATCGGTAAGCTATGCTTTTTGTGCTTCTTTCTATTTCTTTGTTTACAAGCACAGTATGCGGTAACTTGCACTCTAGGGCCCAGTCAGCTTGCCAAGCTCGCTCGGTCACCAGCTGGCCTCGGCGCCTACATGCCTTCAGCCTGGGCTATACCAAAGTCAACAGTGGCCAATCAGGGCCAGCTATCGTTGAATCTCAGAGCCACAGCAGCTGGGCCGTTCATCCAGGGCGCCTACCTGGCCGAGTTGCCGGTGTGGATCTACTTTCCATTCGACTTTACCGTCACTGGCTTCCTGGTCTATGGCAATATGACGCGCTCGACCAGCCCACCGGGTCGGATTACGCATTTCAAGGCGGGCTACTCAGTGACCAAATCCTACCTGACCAGTGGCAGTACAATTTACATTCTGGATGGATCTGGCTCAGAGGTGAGAGGCTGAATCCAATTTGATAGTTAGTATTTTAAATAAGGACAAAGGGCCGGCAGCCTTTGACGACGCCATTTCGCATTCCGCCGACCCCCCAATTAAATGTAACTCAAAACTGTCAAATGTTAAGCGTAAAAATTGTTTACAACAAAGACAGGATTGCGCAAAGTGATATCAAGAAATTTCAAAACATAATACTTTTTAAGAGAATCTACACCGTTACCTACGCGGGTCCAAGCGAGCCAAGCATGGTACTTCTAAACGTTTCCATAGTAACTCAGCTGGCACTGTTTGAAGTTGTCGCTTGTCAGACGGCCTGTGTGCTGCAGCTTGATCTTATTGGATACCCCAGTCCAACAGGTACGAATTCTGATATAGCAACTAGACTTTTGTATTAGCCCCATGAATTTTGGCATAAACAACTATCTAATCTTATTGTAAACAAATTATCCTCGTGAGCAGCCTGTCCTGCCATAGCAACTGCTGAGTACACTTGGTCGATCGCGAAATCTGCTCAAGAGACGGTGGTGATCCTGAACTTCACCCGAATCTACTACCTGACCAGCTTTGTGCTGCGCGGACTAGCAGCCGACACCAGCTTCTGGGTTTCGTACCAAAGTGTGCTTGGAGAGCCCGCACAGAACTTGACTCACGCGTGGAACTCCAGCCTCTATGTGGTAATGATAAGAAAATCATAACTCTGCAGGAGGGCTGTGGGCAATGACAAATCATTTGGTGACAGTAGACCCGCAGTTAGCGATTAGTCAATTCTGCCCATTGACATATAACCAAGTGTGTGTAAACGTCTCAAGCTCGTGTATAGTTTATGGCCCAAATGCCATCAAAGAAATAGATTGAAGTGTGCAGTAAATTCCGCAACTGTGCGGTAAATGATGCCCCACTTGATCTCCGTGCCATCCCTCTTCTGAGCTACTATGCAGTAAATCCCAGACGGGTATTGTCTATGGGCCGAAGGAGCTGGTCTTGCGCACACACACTTGGTCATAAATCAATGCACTTATGCTAGGCTTCCGAGTGCGTAAATAGTCTTGGCACGAGTGCGCGCAGCGCACAAGTGCCATAGACTATTTACGCACTAGGAAGCCTAGCATAAATCTACCATTTCGCTGACTCCTGGGCACGCTACAGGCACACGGTCACACAGGTGGTCACACAGGTGTGTTTATCTGCCCTGACTTTCTCATCGTCAAGCAGTTTACACTTCACTGTGCCTTGGAGGTTGGCGCTCTAGGGCGTAAATTGCACGACAAGCCTCCAAGCCTTCTCTCTGCGGCTGCGCCCTAAATGAATGTGGCCTCTTCACGGATTCGAGCTCAGGGATCTTGGTGAGAGAGGCAAACTCAATAATAGCTCTGCTACTCACCCCCTCCTATTAGTACGTTGCAAGAAATTTTATATCATTTGTTTTAGCTAAGGAATTTGTACTTTGTATTTGGGATTTTAGACTTTCCTTTTGTGAAAAAACCACTTTGAGTCTTAAACTCTGTTTTTAGTTTCCGGTGTCCTACACTGACGAGCGCTTCATTGTGCCGTTCATTCTGACACCGCTGCAGCTGCGGATTCACCTGTCGCCGACATCGGCAGTTACCTCGGTTGAAAGCCTGACTGGTTGCGCTATTGAGAGTGAGTATTTTCAGGCCACTTCATCCACTTCCTGAAAAATCGGAATGCCATGCTCTTTTCCTGTTTTTTTTTTCAAATGGAACGCAGTTGTTTATCAGCCATTATCGCATTATTCTCATTCATTTACGTCGGAACTGCATGGATACACACACTGCTAGGCAAAGCAAGCAGTGTCCTGTCTAGTTGGAACGATAGCCTCCTACCCTATTGCTGGCTGAATATGGCCAGAAATAATTGCACTGAATAATTTATAGCTAGGCCACATCGCGTTGGCCACTAATTAAATTAGAAATAAATACTTTGACTGACAATTTAGCAGCATATTGAAACTATTCCCGCTAGCAAACAGCTTCTGATTAAAAATATTGTATTTAATCAACGAGAAAGATTGTGCATAATTTTCATGCTCAAATCCAAATTATTGCCTACAACTTTATCGACAACAAAAATCCTATAACGTTAGTTTCAGACAGTAAACTTCGACTAGGTAGCTGCAGTCATCTTATATTCATTTGCCTGCTCCCCTTGTCTATCTCGCCAATGCATTATATTATGCCATATCCCGCGTAGCAAAGGGAAGATTTTTACACGTTGTGCATTGTCTATGGTCCACTGTGCAATGGGCAATTAAGCATTAGTTGGTGACAGTCGACACGCACTCGGCGAGTAGGTTGTGATTACGCCATTCCACTGACCATTACGCCATTACGCCAAGCACGCGCATGAGCAGTTGTGTACTTTTGCCTTTAAGTTCTTTAAGTTCTTAAGGCATTTAACTTTAAGTTTGTCTCCTCGGCTGCGCGTAATCGAGCTTAGGGACCTGATGATGCTTCCGAGCCTCACAGGCGTAGTTCATTCGCATGTGGTTCGCTTGACTCATTGTGGGTGGTTGTGTTCCGAACCAGAACTAGAAAACCAGAGACCAGAGCCAAAGATCAGAACCAGAGGCCAGAACCAGAGAATCAGAGAACCAGAGACCAGAACCAGAGGACCAGAGACCAGAACCAGAGAACCAGGGGCCAGAACCAGAACCAGAGAACCAGAGGCCAGAGAACCAGAAAACCAGAGACCAGAACCAGAGGACCAGAGACCAGAACCAGAGAACCAGGGGCCAGAACCAGAACCAGAGAACCAGAGGCCAGAGAACCAGAAAACCAGAGAACCAGAGAACCAGAGACCAGAACCAGAGGACCAGAGACCAGAACCAGAGGACCAGAGACCAGAACCAGAGGACCAGAGACCAGAACCAGAGAACCAGGGGCCAGTACCAGAACCAGAGAACCAGAGGCCAGAGAACCAGAAAACCAGAGACCAGAACCAGAGAACCAGGGACCAGAACCAGAAAACCAGAGACCAGAACGAGAGAACCAGAGACCAAAACCAGAGAAACAGAGTCCAGAGAACCAGAGAACCAGAGACCAGAACCAGAGAAACAGAGACCAGAGAACCAGAACCAGCGAACCAGAGACCAGAACCAGAGAAACAGAGACCAGAACCAGAGAACCAGAGAAACAGAGACCAGAACCAGAGAAACAGAGACCAGAACCAGAGAACCAGAGAAACAGAGACCAGAACCAGAGAAACAGAGACCAGAACCAGAGAAACAGAGACCAGAACCAGAGAAACAGAGACCAGAGCCAGAGAACAGAGACCAGAACCAGAACCGTGCGCCACCAGAGATACTTATATGGCCACCCGCAGCCTGCCCTCCTGGCTGGATGCGAGGCCTCACCGGCTTCTGCTGGCACCGAGAGGAGGCCACAGTCTCCTGGTCTGACGCAGATCAGTACTGCGCTAACGGACTCACTTGGGGCGGCCGACGAGGCAAACTCCTGCTTGCGAAGACTGTTGTGGAGAGAAATGTCTATGCGAATCCGTAAGAATTTTGACTGGCCTGTTTGATTTGACATGAAAATTAGAATATAGGAAACCTAATTTAAACTACATGTACATACAGCCTGTGGGGCTGCGACTCACTAGTCCTCGGACAGGAGTACGTCCACCAAAATTCTTCCCCACCTGATGCTGGTACCAATTTTAACAGTTGGATAAACTGAAGCAATTAAGAATTGAGCAATCTTGCTTCCCTGGGGTTCCAACTCTTGACCATAGACCCAGGAACGCCTAGAAGTAAGTGATTAGTAGCATTAGTAATGCGTTTAGTACACAATATAAGTAAAGCTATTTAGTGACGTATATACAGTAATTTATTTAGGGAAATTCGTAAATTTAACCAAAAAACCACCGGCTCCTAAATCTGTTGACCGAAAAAATTAAATAAGAGTAATAAGGAAGAATTGTGTGTCTCAGGTGTTAAAATTCCATTCGACCTTATCCTAACTGTTAATTTTCATTAATCCAGGGCTGACGAATCAGTATTCGGTGTTTATCACATCGGATTGCGACGCAACTCCAGCACCGGCGCCTGGTTGTGGAGCGACGGCACGCAGCCGGAGGCCGGTGCGTTTTATATGACGCGACCACCGCCCGAGTGTGCGGCTCTGGACAGCAACGACGCTTTCATTGTCAGCGTGCCGTGCGATTCGCAGCTGCAGTTCATTTGCCAGGTCGACATGTACCTAGGTAAGAGCGATTTTTAGGGCCAATTTGCGCCGTATTTTGAGTCCGGTTGGTGGTAATAAGTGCCTGAGGCCACTAAAGATGCAGCCTAAGTATCTCTTCATGGTGCGAGACTGTTTCATCGATTAGATTTAGCACAATTAAACGAATCTCGGCCGTTCTGTACTGAGCCTCGGTATTGGAATGTCCGAACGGCATCATCAACTTGCGTTAAGTCTACTCAAGAAGATAATATTTACAAAAAATACCTGCTAAACTATGAAGTCTATTAATAATAATAATAACTGATTACGTCTGCCGTAATAGGGCCAGATGTACAGCCAACAGAACAGCCGCAGCTAATGTACATCTGAAGTCTGCAAACGGCTGTTCAGTCTATGGACTGAGGGGAGACGCCGCACCCATTCTCAATTAGCCCAACTAATGCTGGTTGCAATGCTAATAGCCATTGAAAGCTAAGTAAACGGAAGCAATTTAGAGTTACGCGTCTCGCTTAAGGACACAAGTTGTCCCTGTGGGATCAGAAACCGAACCCCAAACCTATTGATAAGTCTTGATTCTGATGCTATCACCACTAGGCTACAACCACCTTTATGGTTCATTATGGTCATTACTTTTGAGTTTCATACGAAAGTTGCTTCAAATGGCAAATACGGTTAGTAGTATTAAATCTTGCAGATCACGTGACTGACACGCACAAAGTGATGCTGGTATCTCGCAGCCACTGCGGCGTCGCTGCCGAGGACGACGCCATGACGGTAAGCGGCTATGGCAACCTGCTGCGGCTGCAGACGCTAGACAGCCTCGTCACCGACCAGATCGAGGTCTACAACACGTACGGAGCAGCCCGTTCCACCTTGACGAGCGTCGGCCTTTGCGACTCCGTAGATAGCATCTACGGAGTTTACTATATGTTTCCTATTGATAAAGGTACGAACACACGAGTATGATCAGTTCCAGTTCCTCTCTTTGGGTAGATAAACTTATTTCTGCTAAAATATTCCCATTCTACTATGGGAATTTTATCCCGATTATTACCAGTTGAAAGACACCGGGGAAAGACAACAGGGCCATTGCAAATACCCAATGCCTACTTCACGATAGTTCCCAAACCAAATAACCAAAGTTTTCGTGAAAGTCCACCATCTGAATCTAAATTTTCCGCTCGTTACGATGAGCTAACTTTCAAAACAGCCTGACTCTGCATCGTCGAGACATTTGTCGAATCTTGCGAATCTTGTCGACCCTGGTGTCAAATAAATTTATTCTATATAAAGCTCTTTTTGACAAATCCATACCGGTTCAAAAGTGATACATTCAAAATAGAAACAATACAGTATAAAAAACAAAGGAAGCCGACTTTATTAAGTGATAAACTTTTGTGGGCAGAAAATGTTCGCCTTTTTGTGGTTTTTGCGACCAGACACCCCGATGAGAATAGTTGACTAACTCAAAGACACAGGTGTTTTGTGATTCTGGAAGTTGTTTTATCAGATGGAGTGGAAAATTTTAGCCCTAGTTCTGTATTTTCATGGAGATTGGTTGAATATGTTGAGAGATTCAGAAGCAAAGAAAAAATGTGGGTATTTGAAATATACCCATTCCTTCTACCATTAAGTACTGCATTGTCCCATATCCGTCTCGTTTTTGCTTTAGTCCATCATATCGTACAGACATTTACAGACCTGATTAAATGGTTTTTACGAAGATGACGAGTTTCAGGTGCTTTAAGGACCTTTAAAATTCTAAATCGTGATCACTGCAGGCTGTGCACTGCCATTGTTCAGCATTAATGACGGCCAGTTGGGTGTGCGATTCGAGGCTTCCAGCAGCAACTATCGCAGGAATGCCAACTATTCAATTGTCGGAGCAGCTTCCGAGTATTCCGGTACTTAATTTTCTACGTCATGTTTCTTTAGTTTATTTTTATTATAATACCTGCCCCGATTGGGCCAGATGTGCAGCCAACAGCACAGCCGCAGCTATTGCGTCGCATCTGACCAGCTGGGTGAACTGAAGCAATGCAGAGTTAAGTGTCTTGCTAAAGGACACAAACTGTTCCAGTGGAGTCGGGAATCAAACCCCCGACCTTCAAGTCGCGAGACCGACGCTCTAACTCCTAGGCTACAACCTCCTGTAGCCTATTGGTTGGCTTCTTTTGACTTATCTAACAATTTCTTGTGACGAGAGTTTCAACTATATTTTTGAGTTTTAACTAAGAGCTGGAAAATGCAAAAGAAACACAATTCAACTGCTAATTAAACCTGTCAGATCATCTGAAGTGCACTGTTGCCGGAGCTGACTATAAGTACTACGACTACGGAGTAACAATGACGGGTTCAGGTCGAGCTTGCAGAGCTCGCACAGGAACCTATTCTGCGTACAATCGTTCCTGCATTACAGGTAAAACCAATGTCGTTTAAAAAGAGAGAATACTCAATTGATAGCACTTTCTTCTCAACTTAGTCTCAATTCATCGAGATAGAATGAATACAGAAACTTCGAGATATTCTGCGCCCCTTTCCACCACTGCCATCTCTGGCTTTAATCACGCACATTTCCATATAAGGACATCGGATCGTGGGAGTCAAACGCTCAACCCCAAGCCTAATTGGCGACGCTAACCTTAGAAAAAATTAATATCAAAGTCATGCGGAACTGTCAACAGACTAGAAAAACAAATCTCATCAATAGGCACAGGGCGAACTCTGAATGAGAGCTCCTAAGACAATGGAATCCGAGGGTTGAAAAATCTGCTAAGTTCTGTCATTTATAATACAGGTTTCACAGAGATTTCTCCAGGGAAAAGTACCTAACAATTATCTGTAACCCAGAACAAGGGCGTACAATGTCCCGATTTCGTATGAGAAAAATACTTACACGTGGATCAACAACACCGCGTGTGAAACAAAATATTTTAGGCTAAAATATTTCGTTTTTTATTAAAAGAACAGTTTGCTCGATTTTTCGCACTCTACTGTATGCTTCTGTCACTTTAATCGCCCATTATATTTCAAATCAACTACAATACACTTGCACATTTCAGTAACAGCAGCAGTAACAACCAACTGTCAGGCGCAAGGATCGGCGACAACAGAAAACTGTCACCCAAACTTCGATCAACTACTGTGCGGTTAGTACAGCTACCAGCAATGTACCGCTCGTGTTATTTGCTTATTTGAAATTTTTAATTACTAATGAACACCAAATTTTATTCACTTATAGTTCCCAATTTCAAGCCACCGACGGACCTGTACTCAACAAGAGAGTTTTCAATAACATCACAAAAGGTTTTCTACTACAACGACGTTCGCATCAGTAGCCCGACATTCAGTTTGGATAAAGTAACGCTAAATACAGGAGCAATATCGACTGCTACTCCTTCTCAGTATTGGCGTTTGGTTGTAGATTTGAAGTCCAATCATCACGTACTGTCGGGTGAAATAGTATTAACAACGGGAAGCAGTGAGTAGCGAAAATAGCTTTTTCTTTGTTTTAATGTGTATAAAAACACAGTGCGACTTGACAGTTAGAAGAGAGATCAATATAGACAAAGCGAATTTGAGCAGTTTAAGAATCAATAAAATTCAGAAAGAACTGACAACCCTTCGGCGAGGTTTCCCCTAAACTATGCCCCTAAATTTGTGGGGTGAAGGGGTGATTTGTAGGGACAGCTGTTCAGTCCATTGACTGGGGAGGCTGCCACACTTGACAGTAAAAATACCACGTTTTTTCCCACCCGTTGAAAAGATCACCTGTGTATTTTAAATACCCACTGCCTAATTCACGATAGCTCCCAAACCGAATGACCAATTTTGTGAAAGTCCACCATCTGAATCAAAATTTTCCGACCTTTACGATGAACTAACTTTTAAAGCCGACCAAGTCAGAATCGTCGAGATATTCAGCGATACTTGTCTAAGACCCTGGTGACAAAGACAACTGACATTGCTGTGTATACACGTCTATGGCGAATCCATATTTGGTTCAAAAATGAAAAAATTAGCAATTTAATCAATCCAAAATAGTAAAAATAAATAGCTGACATGGTTGAATGATGAAAATTTGTGAGCAGAAAACCCAGACACCAGACTACCAGAAGACAATCGTTAATTATCTCGACGATGCAAATACTTTGTGATTCTGGAAGTTGTTTAATCGGATAGAGCGGAAAATGTTATCTCGTGTTCTGGATTTTCGTGACGATTGGTTGAATATTTTAGGATATATAGAAAAATGAAAAAAGGTATTTGAAATACCCCGTGGTCCTTCTACTGTTAACGTACCACACTTTCTTAAAAATTCCAATAAAAAATCATTTCAGAATTGAATAACTTCTCCGTGAGAGTCAACTCTGATTGGAACATCAGCTCGGGTGAGTTGGCCTTCGAGGCTTGGCCTGTGTGCTACACCTACAACCTGCCGGAAGTGGCCTCCTCACCGCTGAGATTCTGGTGCGAACAGACACTAGCCGGTCGCTATGTAGCTTTCCTTCAAGGCGTTCAAATTGGTAGGCTCTCCATAACTTCCTTGCAACTGCACGCTGAGGAAGGTGGGTCAGAGCTTGTACTTTTAACTTGCTAATATAGTCTAGTTCATTTGAGCTGTTATATTAATTTTGTTCGAGCTTTTGTGTTATTGATCAGTCATTTGACCCCCGCAGAGAAATTCGAAGAAACGGGCACTTTTCCCTCCCTAATCCGTCGCGTTCCGGCTAAAGTGATGAGTTCAGACTCTGTGAAGCTGAACAACTCGCTAACAATGTCCGCTCGGCTGAGAAATTCTGGCCTAAAGCTGTGGCTCACGAATCAGTACGAGCACGCGGATATTCTCAATGCGGTGAGTGTCTGAAAGATTGCAATATACACGTAGAGCTGCTGACTGAGGTCGCTCTAAAACTAATGATTGCTTTCGAAATTAACAGCCCCGTTGGGAGATTTCAATTAGTGGCAATGGCTCAGCCGCATTCGTCAGCGAGGCAGTTGTTCGCACCGGCGACGCCACCAGTCCAAACACACTGTCCGCCATGATGCAGTCCAGTCCTAGCGGTCCTGTAGCTGTCATCACGGACGATTATCAGATTGTGCAACTAGTTTGGACTCAGTCAGGCATCAATGTCAGCATAGCCGGGTCCCGGCTCGCCAGTTTGACTGTGACAAATCCTATCTATACGCTGGATTTAAGAACGATTGGTTACACAACTCTCGGCGACGACTCGGAGGACACTAGAGCGCACGTTATGTTCGACTTTCCGAGTAAACCTTGGCACTAGTTTTGTCTTATAGGCGTGCAGTATAGAATCAGTGTCCTGCATTTAGATTTCGGCCATTCCTTTCAGATGATAGACAGCTTGGCATTTGGTCTCCAATGGGCGTTCTGGATTTTCCATCAGTGTGCGCATCATACATGCAATATATTCAGGTATGATTAGCTTAATAATAATCATAATAATTAAAGGAGAGCTGCAAGCAATGACACATCATTTGGTGACACTAGATCCGCAGACAGTGAGGAGGCAATTCTGCCCATTCCGCTGACGCCTGAGCACACACAATGACAGATACCGTACGCAGGCATACGCTCACACAGGTGTGTACATCTGCCTTGACTTTCTCATCGTCAGGCAGTGTACACTCTCACTGTGCCTTGGAGGTTGGCCCTCAAGGGCTTAAATTGCACGACAAGCCCCCAAGCCTTCTCTCCGCGGCTGCGCCCAAAATGAATGTGGCCTCGCCGCGGAATCGAACTTAGGGACCGTGTTGCGAGAGGCAAATGCCTTAACGGCTCAACCACCGACCTCCGGTATGATTAGCTTACTGAAACGATGCCTTTAATTCTAACATTCATAGCTCGTCGATAAATATGTAAATGACACTAATAGGGCCGGATGTACAGCTAGTGGCACATTATCCGTCGCTTCCAAAGGCTGTGTACAGCTGTACAGTCCGTGGACTGGGGAAGCCAATCAGACCTAAAGTTGTCCCTCACACTAATATCTAACCCAGCTTTAGACAGAGATTAGAACTATGATACCTTGTACCTGTTGTAAAGGCGGTAGCTTACTACAAAAGCAAAGTTCTTGTAAACTTTTACTTAAATATGAAATAAAAGTAAAAAACTGATTTTAGGCCAAATTTACGAAGTCTGTCACAGTGTTTGTGCTAGCCATCCAGGGTGGTACGGACAGATCACTTGGATATTTGCAATATCCAAAGTATCTATCAGTCTCCTATTCAACTGATGGAGAATCGTTCACCCCGTTTGTCTTGGTGAGTCTGATGCTCAATGGAATGCCAACTGATTGATTATTTTGATAAAAAGCAGTAATAAATAAACATAATTGCAGAAATTTCTGGGTGCTCGCAAGCCTACTTACACATCATTTCACGGCTTCTATCCTGAGATATTTGGCAGAGCGTTTCGCATGTACGCCAACACATTTCACTACCGATGGGAGTCCCGATGGATGCTGTACGGCTGTCTGTCCAGTATGAGGCTTCACTTTTACTCATAGACAGTTGAATGATAATGTCTAGTGTTTTTACGTCTAAAAGAACAATCTTATACTTTCTAGATCGCACAGCTTATCGGCCGCCTCCAGTGCTGATGTCGCAGTACCTCGCATTGGTAAGCAGCGACCCGAACAACGCAAAATACCTCACCGATGGTAAAAGAGGTCCTTTAACATTATCGTGGTCAGCTAATAGTGCTCAACCGTGGATAGCCGTTGACTTTGTCTCCCGAAGATACATCGAATTTGCACTGATTTTCGGCTACAGTCTTTATCAACACAGTGAGTGTGATGCAGATCAAAATTATAATTTAACAGTTAACAATGAGCAATGAAATATTTTTTAGACCTAGCGGCAAACGAAAGGAATGTATATTCGGCAATATTTGCTACTAACCAATCAACATACTCGGAAGCCACTTCCGTGTTGGTCTCTCGAAACTTCTTCACTGCCCTGAAGCAGCCATGGCGAGCCAATGTAGGCCTGGTGAGTTACATGAATTTTATAAACAGTAGAAAGACCTCCTGTGTATTTTAAACACCAACTGCCTAATTCACGATAGCTCCCAACCCGAATGACCGATTTTCGTGAAAGTCCACCATCAAAATAAACATTTTCCGCCCTTTACAATGAACTAACTTTCAAAGCCGTCCGAGTCTTGACTTACTTGACTTAGCTGCAGGGGGCATCCTTCGGATGCAGCGGCGAGGCATTGCCACCCATTCCATTAGCCCCTGGCGACCACCGGCAACTAAAGCTGCGGTGTCGCGCAGGGGGATCCGGTGATGCCGGCGTCCACAGCGCGGTCCTCCTCCGGAGAGTTCAGGAGGTGGAGAGTCGCTCGCTCGGTGGGGCGTCCGAGTCATCATCGTCGAGATATTCAGCGATACTTGTCGAAGACCCTGGTGACAAGAGCAACTGAAATCACTTTGTATAAACGTCTATGGCGAATCCATTTTTGGTTCAAAAATGAAAAAATTAGCAATTTAATGAATCCAAAGTATTCAAAATGATAGCTGCTGACATGTTTACACGATGAAGTTATGAGAACAGAAAATTATGCCACATTGCCGGTTTTTGCCACCAGGCGAGAATCGTTGAATATCTTGACGATGCCGATGTTTTATAATTCTGAAAACCGTTTTTTCGGATAGAGCGGAAAATTCTAGCCAGTTTTCCAGATTTTCAAGTCGTTTTGTTGGATATTTTGGGATATACAGAGAAAAAAGAAATATGTGTGTATTTTAAACTGCTAAATATTGAATACCCAATTTTATTCAACTAATCCGATATGCTTTTATAAAAAACAGGTGGCCAGAATGTTGGGACTGGCAAAGACTAACGTCAGTCTGTGTGCGCCGAACTGTCGACTTCAACTGATTGAGATTGAAGTATACGGCAATCCTCTAAGTACGAACAATTTTTATCACAAATTACTATAAAAATGCCTTCGTTTTTAGAGAGTAGTTTTTTATCGAGTTAACTACGAGTATATTCTATTTGGTTTGAGTATAGCCACTAGCACTAGTGACTCATATCACTCCAACTGCAATCAAGTGGTACAAGGACAGTAAGTCATTTATTTAAAGTGGTAAAACCAATAGCTCATCGCTGTTGGAATTCTCTCAATTGAGTCTCACTTTGCAGCATTTTGTAATTTTGTATAAAAAAATTGTCCAGATAGCACAACTTCTTGGCGCTTTAAATGCCCCTTCAAGTTTAGCGTTGCTACGTGATACTCTTTGTGATTGCTTTGCCAATGATTATTATGAATCTAACTGCTTAGGAAAATAATATTTGCCTTAATCTTGTCATTTATTTGTGACGATCTTTTACTAAGCTAGGTGTCTGATTTTTTCTGCATAGATGTCACAGGCTCGAGCACTCCACGAGCTTACGACGTGGCAATCGGTCTTGGAAGTCGCTTTCCCGCCACCGGTGTGCAACACGGCGACGTTGGCAGCCTGTGCGACTTCTGCGCTGACATGTACTCCCTGCCGCTGAACTTTCCTGGCGATGAGAGTTTTCACCACACCTTTATCAATCCGGATAGCAGTCAGTTCATGCTGTTCCTTCCACACACCTATGCTCTAACTGGCCTGCTAATCAGAGGTGGATTCAAGAGGCTCGAGAGCGGCTCCCTGCATGGCATGGTAACCAGCTTCCGGCTGTCCTACTCGGCTACTGGAGGCAGCGATCGTCTCATGCCGTTTAATGACCTTCAGGACGGGTCAATAGTAAGCAGGGCAATTTGCTCTGCAGTTGAACTAAAAATGACTAGGATAAATATCCCGATGTTTTCTGGTTTTGCAGTTAGCCCAGCTGCATTAATAAATAAACAAAGGCAATTCACGAGGGCTAGAGATGACTTGCTAACTGCAGCCAGTGGGGGGTAGACGTATTCTGAATATTTCACCCCAACCTCTGGGTAAAAATGGGTAACTCACGTTATGCCTTCTGCTAGCTAGTTTGACCCGTCACCGTTGAGCTACTTAAAAACACACAAATGCTTTGGGATAAAATTATCAAATGAGCATAGAAACAATGGAACCGGAAAGCAATAGCCTGATATATTACGCATACCGTAATAAAAAAATTGTTGGAGGACTGCGGGCAAGGGCACATCATTTGGTGACACTAGACACGCAGCTAGCGAGGAGGCAATTCTGCCCATTTCGCTGTCTCCTGAGCACATACGCACACAGATACTTTACGCAGGCATACGCTCACACAGGTGAGTACATCTGCCCTGGCTTTCTCATCGTCAGACAGTGTACACTTCACTGTGTCTAGGAGTTTGGCCCCATATTAATGTGGCCTCGCTGCCGAATCGAGCTCAGGGACCTTGGCGCGAGAGAAAAACGCGTTAACCGCTCAGCCACTCACCCCCAATAGTATAATTAGTAATGCATTACCGTTTTCACTTAACCTCGAGTCAGAAGCAAGACTTGTTACTAATAAAAGTCAAGAAAAACCGCCGATATTACTTTAGGTTACACTTCCTGGGCCAGACAACTACGTGGAGACATCACGCGTCAATTTTCAACGATCAATTTTGGCTAAGCTGGTCAAGTTGGAACTGCCGAGCTTTTGCAATAGGAGACAACTTAAAATGGACCTGATTGGGTACCCAAACGACCTGTGTAAGTGAATCTACCTAGAAAAATGATGTTGGATAGGAGGGCTGTGGGCACTGGCACCTATATTAGTATGCATCTGCTTTGACTTTTTCATTGTCAAGCAGAGTGTACTCTTACTTGTTTCGGTTGACCCTCAACAGCGAAAATTGCGCGAAAAGCCACCAAGCTTTCTCTCCGCGGCGGTGACCCAAACGAATGTGGCCCCGCCGCGGAAAGGAGCTCAGGGACCTTAATGGGAGAGACAAATGCGTCAACCACTCTGCCACTCACTATCTCTGAAAATCAAGTTAACAAGCACTTAATAAACAAACAAAAAACATATTTTTAGCTGCAGCAATTATCAATGATCTCACCGTGTCTCAAACGGATGCAACTACCCTGCTTGTCAAGTTTGGCTCATTCTACCACATAAACAGCATTGTCGTTAACAGAACTGCCGGCTCCTACCTCAGCTTTTACATAATCTTTACGGAAGTTGACGGAGAGGCAAACTTTACACTACAATTACAGGGAGACGTCTGGATGGTAACTGGTTTTTCTTATTCAGATCAAACGTTGATTGATAGCTGAAATACTTGATTACGGAGCTTTTAAATTAAATTTCCTGCTTTTGATTTAAAATTACAGTTCGAAACGAGAGACTCTCAAGCTACGTTCGAGTTTCCTATCCTTCTGGCCCCTTTAAGCTTACAAATTAAAACTGTCAACGGCTCGCTGACGCCTCAGGAGGTGTCATTCTTGGGCAAGCAATCCGAGCCTTGCCCGCCCGGATTCGTGCCCATGGGTGACTCCTGTATCCACCTGGGCCCAGTGACTGCTCTGAGAGAGTCGGCACGTCGTGTCTGTCGCTCCTTCGTCTGGGCTGGTGGCAGGGGCGACCTGCTGATGCTCAAGGATGCGTCTGTAATGAGCTACCTGGCTGCTTCGTGAGTACTTGCACATCAGTCATTGTGCCTCTTTCAAATACCCACTGCCTACTTCATTATAGCTCCCAAACCGAATGACAGATTTGCTTGAAAGTCCTCAATATGGATCGAAATTTTCCGCCCTTGTACGATTAAAAACTTTCAATTCAGCGGTTCTTGTCCAAGGCCCTGGTGACAAGAACATTAACTAACATTGCTCAGTGAAAACCTCAGTGAATGGCGAATCCGTATTTTTTTAATATAATAAGTGTCAATAATAAACAATACAATGCAATCAACAATAGATAGCTGACATGGTTGAATGATGAAATTTTGTGAGCTGAAAAGCTGTGCCTATAATAATCGTTTTTTTCACAAGACACCTCGCTAAGAATCGTTGAATGTCTCGACGATGCTGATGTTTTGTGATTGTAAAAATTGTTTCGACGGATTAATATGGATTTTCATTGCGACTTTTTTACTTTATTAGATTCAGACAAAAGAATGAAGGTATTTAAAATATTTTAAATGGTCCTTCTACTGCTGAGGTTGTCAGATTCATTGAGAACATCATCATGTACTCGTATTAATTACAGCATCTCATTTTTAATTCGTAGCGTCGATTACCTTCTTCACGTTGGGATTGTGAGGAACGGAACCGACTGGTTCTGGCTTGACGGCAGCCCGGTGCCCAGCAGCCACTGGAGGCTGGGTCAGCCGGGGGATGTCTATGGTCTGTGGAGCACCAGCCAGGCAGCTCTGGTGGCAGCGGCAAGCGGAGAGCAGCGAATGTTCGCCTGCCAGTTACCACAGGCGTCGCAAGGCATAAGTAGGTTAAAGTATGAATGACAGATTTTTCCAGATATTTTGATAAGTCGATTTGTCGTCTACATGCAATACTTAATTGAAGTATTGAAGTATCTAAATCTCGCGAACCTCCTGACACAACGCGATTGAATGATGCGAAGAAATCAAGCGTTTCACAACACCCTTGTGTTACTTGGTCGTAAAAACAAAAACATAGTGTTTGTACCGATTTCTAGTTACCCGAACTCTACAAGTGGGTCACGTGACCTTCTCGGACCAGCGCTCTAGCATTGGCGGAAACTTCGGATTGGCCTGCGTAGCCCAGAGCAGCCCTGGCACAAGCCGGTCCCAGCAACTGCTGTACAATCGAGTGCACCTGTTGGACGAGACGCTCAGCCGCTTCAGCATCAGTCACGTGCAGTCAAGCTCGACAGCCATCTTCTCCTGCAGCGTCACCAGCGACCTGCTGAGCGGAGCGGCTGACGCAAGCATTCGCACCATCTCGACTGTCCCTGTGGATAAAGGTGAACTCAGTGTGCCGCAAAGTTTCGCAAATTCAATATTGGAACAATTGTAATGGGAGGTTGCTAACTAAAATGCATTGAAATTTTAGGTTGTTTTCAGCCTCTTCTGGGACAATCAAGTGCGGCGCAGGTGACAGGTTTTCCTTTCTCTGCCTCGTTCTTTGACGCATCGAATGCGCACCTTGGCAGTGAGATGCGACTGCGACGTAAGTTATTTTGCTTGTTAGTGATGTAAAATGTGAATTTGAGATACATTGAAGTATCTAGCAACTCTGCGACCAACCATTATCTGTTTCATCTAGACAACTGTCTGATAGTCCAGGGCGACAGGGAAAACTATGTCTATCCGGTGAACGTCACAGCCTACGGTCGCGTGTGCATTAGCACAGACTCAGCTGGCTCCAAGAGGGACTACAAGAATTACTGCATCAGTAGTAAGTTGCACAGTTATGATTTAACTGCACAGAAGAGCCGTCGGTGTATTACTTTATTTATCAATTAATAAATTAATTAACTAATCAATATTGGCAGGTAATTAAAAGAGCAAGTAAATTCAAGCATAAAAATAAACTAAATTAATGACAAAGACTATTTTTTTTAATTTACCACCAAAACAATTTGAATTCATTGCCTTTATCTATAATGTTGCTGAGATAATCCGCTATCTTCTGTAATGCTAAGTGGGACACTTTTCCTTCCACTTATTCCTTAAGCACTTTCAAAACTTTTTGCGAAAACAAAAGTACTCGTATTTTCTTTAAAGTCTATTTCTACGTAATACTTGTTGGCCAAATGCATTCAAAGAGGAAGTGGACCTCATTTCTACTTAGTTTTGTCACTTTGGCCAAGTCCTGCTTTCAAAGTGCACTTTTGGACTAGTAGTTCAAAGCGTCTCGCAGGTCTCTAGTCGCGCTGGTGGTTGTCCAGAAGATAGTGGGATATTGTTCGCCAGTATTTTATAAAATAATAAGTACTCACAGAGTTAGGCATAAAAAGTTGATTTCTATTTGATATTTTAGAGCTCTGTAAATACGATTTTTTCGTTTCCTCCCAGCTACCCCAACAGAGGCGCCGTTCTGCAATGTCGATGCGTTGAACACAAGGCAGAGCTGCATTCTGCACAACTGCTGTAAGTGCTAGCCAGGGACTATTCAAGTAATGTATATATACTCAAGTATACGTACTCAAGTATCTACTTAAGTTGTCCTTGGTGCTAGCATAAGCCAATTACTTGTTATGCGCAGCGAGGGACTCAAGTTTTTACACTTAAATGATAAACCTTGCAGTGCATAACTATAATCCCTGGAACACAACTCGACTGTCGCATAACATCGCTTTCTTTAAGTCAATTTACTACAATGGTCAAAGATTGCAAAACCTGAGTCGAACTAGTCTAGGCTTCCTGCAGGTTCTCACTGGCTCATTGTCTGCAGCCGCTGGCTCGCGGTTTCACAGCTTAGTTGTTGACTTCAAAAGTGTTCATCTAATTAATGGAGTGGATATGATAGCAGGTAAGAATTTTAAGTTAATAATTTCCTGCAGCAGTGCAGTCAGTTGATGTTGTTATTTCCCACTTGTTGTTGGACGTTGGGCTAAGCTGGTCATTGGTCTTTTGCTTTGTTAGTTTTCCTTCGGCTGAGATTGAACCAACGATCTCAAAATTCGAACCTCTTACCACTGGGCTAAAACCTCTGTAGGTTGTTAATTGTGTGAAGCATCACCCTCAGTAGATCACAAATATTGATTTCAAGAATCATCAACCAAGCGTACACAAAATATTTTTATTCGCAGCTGGCAGCCAGCCAGGCCTCAGAATTCTGGTTGGGCAAACGTGGCAGCAATCGATGGCAGATTTCGCCTTCAATGGTTGGCGCCAGTGCGGAGCAGTCGAGGTCCCGCAGCTCAGCACCGATTACAGCATTGGCTGCTCAACTGACGGCCTGCCGTATCGATTTTTAGCTGTGATACGCCTGAGGGAGCTGGGCTCTTTGAACATCACGGCGATCATAGTCTATGGGAAGGAGTGTAAGTGCCTGAGGGTAAAAAAATTTCAGGATAAACTTAAACGCTTAAAATAGAACATTTTAGAACCTTTAGGAAACTTTAGGCAACTTTAAGAAAAAAAGTTACCTGTGTGACCTGATGGAGAGATCTACTTAATAATTTGCTCTCTTCATTGTTTATAGTTTTGGCAGTGGGGTTGCTGGCTGGGAGTGAAATAATTATCCCTGTTAAATTTCCTGGTCAGGCCACCACGTAAGTGAGGATGCTAGTCGCAGAGGTTTTCTATCGCATCTATCTAATGAGCTATCTATGTGCAATAAAAGTACATCTAAAAACAACCCATGATAGTTTTACGCACCTCTTTTAATACCTTTTTTTCTTCCTTTGTCAGGCAAGTTGCGTCGTCCGACGCTTTGTAGCAATTAATTTATCGGTTTTCATAGGTATGAGTCGCAGTTATAATCGAAAAAAAATTATTTTAAAAATCCTGCGGACAATTGACATCACTATTTTATCGGTGCGAACTAAGTTATAAGTACATTTTCAAACAGGACCAAATGTCTGATCCCTTAATTTTCTGAAGCAATACAACTGTGCTTATTTCAACTTTTAAACTTTCTAAAGCAAACTTTTTCAGACTTAAAAAAGTATCTTAGTCAGAGAAATAAGCCAGTACAATATTGCAGCGCGATCTCTTTATCATTTCCTGTTGGTTACGTTTGAGCAAGTTCTTGAGACATGAGTTGAACAGATGCATGCGGAAGTTAGTACAGGCAGGTGAAGACGATTTCAGGACTCTATTTTAGTGCAATATTTCCCAATTTTCTGTAAATTTGTACAAAATTTTAGTTTTTATTTGCGATATGCATAAATTTTATTTATTGCGTGCCTTGTTTTAAAACGATAATGCAGTATTTAATCGGGTACTTCATCCGCAGACTTTAAACTCGACGAGCGCGTACAGTTGCGTCCCGAGTGGCTACCAGAAGTGATATCATCGCCTTCTACGATGTTTGGACAGGTGAGCCTTCAGGCTCGTCTGCAGCAGCAGACTCTGAAGCTGTGGCTCACTGACCAGACGACGCCGGACGCTGCGATGTTGAATGTAAGTCTTTTACAGTAGGAAGACCACGCTATTTCCCCCTTGGGGAAAGTCCACGGGGCTATTTAAAATACCCACTGATTACTTCAACGTAGCGCCCAAGCCGAATGACAGATCTTCGAGAAGACCACCATATAGATCAAACGATTCTGCCCTTTACGATTGCTAACTTTCAAAGCCGTCCGATTCAGCACAGTCGAGATATTCAACAATTCTTGTCGAAGACCCTGGAGACAAGGACATAAGCATAAACCTCAATGGCGAATTCATATTGGTTAAAAAATATAATAACTAACAATATAATCCACACTATATAGTCAAGAGTAATAGTCATGATGCATTTTTTGAGCAGAAAATATAGGCCCTATTGATGGTTTTTTGCCTCCAGACACCTCGACGAGAGTCGTTGAATATCTTGATGATGCCGATGTTTTGTGATTCAGGAAGTTGTTTCGTCGGATAGAGCGGAAATTTTAGCCCGTGTTCTGCATTTTCATGGCGATTGGTTGAATATGTTTAGACACAGAAAAAAAGAAAAGTGTAGGTATTTGAATCATAGTTCTTTCTGGTGCTAAAAAGCCTCTCAAGCGTGTTTAAAATGATAACTTTTGAACAATCCAACTATACTAAATCTCTATGATTAGCTTGTTTGTCTGTCCGGCTGAAACGGTCTACTGTTTGACAATTCTAACTAAAGCTTAAAATATTGGACTTTTGAGCAGTCTGGTGAGCTGTTACCGTTTTAGAAGCGGTACATCGTTCATGTCTCGAGCAATGGCAGCGCCACCCGATTGTCAAACTGCACAGTCGAGCACAAAGACTATGGCCAGGCGGACTTTATATTGGCTTCTTTGCCAATTAATACCACTGCTAGCTCGGCTTCGATCATGTTTGACACGGACAACTTCGCAAATCTTACCATCGCTTGGCAAAGCGACGACTCAGTTGGAGCGACCAAAATCGAGGTGTACCTCGAGCGCCAGTTACTGGGCGGTTGCTGGGACAGTATCTACAGGATCGGTGTGAGCCGAGTCGGCTATTCTGGACTTCTCATTCCCCCGGACCCTTATGGATCAGCTGTTGCGTCACCGCAGATTTGGCTCAACCAGACAGATACCAGCACCATGGGTGCCTTCTCACCGAACTTGCTCTCTTATCTGTCAGACGGATCCAGTTCTACCGATGCAGTTTTTATTCAGGTAGGTAAACATTTTTGTTTTACTCTTTGATTTAAATGAATTTGTTTGTCAATAATTACCTGAAAACGTTTCTCTCCTTCATTCGCAGGCTATTTTGCAGCAGCGAACTCGTTTATTCTCCGTTGCGGTTGGTGGCGGAGCTGACGTCACCCAAGTTGTCAATGCATCGAGCAGTGTCACAGAATTCGCGGTCGCGTTAAGCGAGACGGGCAGCTACTGGGAAATGTACCGCAGGGTGAGGAGCAAGCGGAGCATTGTTTAAGCAGGAAATGCCGAGAAAAGATAGTCAGAAAAATACAAAATTGTTCATGTCCACTGCACTCTAGAACCAGTCGGGAGTTTTCACAGCTCATCACGTGACCAAGCATCGGCTGCTACCCGCGCCAACAGTGCGCGGCGTACGCCTGTATCCACTGAGGTGGCAGCGCAGTCTGGAGCTTCGCTGGCAGCTCTACGGGTGTCCTGATGACAGTAGCTGTGAGCTGTGCTATATTACTCACCGTTCTTTTATTAGCAGTTGAATAAGCTTTTTAAGTTCACAATGTCCTATTACATGAAAAGTAGACATGTTTTTGTGTTCTTCTGAATCTAATTTAGAACAGAAGCAATTGGCATTTACTGATGTCACATATGCATAGAACAAAATTTTATCTACTGAAGATTAATTAAAAGCACGAAAAAGCTTTTAAAAGAGTCAAGAAATGTGCAAGACACTCTACTGAATAAATTGCAGAAGAGCGCATCGTTTCTTTCTTCGTCCTAATTAAAAAATAATTTGTGCTAATAAATCGTTATCTCTCCATTCAAATATTATACAGTTGAACATAAGCTGAGGAAGTTTAGAGATATTAGGATATTTATTAAATAGTTGTGTTATAATGAAAATAATTGCAGGAGGGCTGCAGGGAATGCCATCATTTGGTGACACTAGATCCGCAGTTAGCGATTAATCAATTCTGCCCTAATTCGTTGACTCCTGAGCACACATGCACACAGATACCGTACGCAGGCAGACAAAAAACTCATTAAGTTGTGTACATCTGTCCTGACTTTCTCATCGTCAGGCAGTGTACACTTCACAGTGCCTTGGAGGTTGGCCCTCAAGGGCTTAAATTGCACGACAAGCCCCCAGACTCTCTCCGCACCTGCGCCTCAAAAGAATGTGGCCTCGCCGCGTAATCGGGCTCAGGGACCTTGGCGTAAGAGGCCAAGATTGACTTCTCTGCCACTTAACCCCCAATTTGTGTTAAACATAAACTTCAAACCTGATGGTCCTTTTCTATAACTTTTACAGTCCTACCGAGTCCAATTTTACTGTCTCGCCATCGACCAACCGGCTCAAACAATGGCACCAGTGCTTCAACCAACCTCGCGGTGGATGGCAACCTAGTGAATCACGTGCTCTCCGGACTGTGCTATCAAGCAGTGCCCACGGCTGGCCTGCCACATGTCTATTGGTATGTGAGTCTGGGTGACCTGCAGCTCATTGCCTACATATTCATCGTGGACATGGTGCAAGGAATGGGTAAGCTCATTATCATGGCTATCTTCTTTTTTCTATTAGCTTTTATCGACTAAAACTCCTCAACTCAAGCTTCTTCACCCAAAATTGCAGCAACTGTCCAACAGGCATTTGAGGACATGCAGTCAGTCAGTGTGTTCATTGGCAACAGCACAGACACATCCCTGGCAACCATTGTGGACACTTGGACTGGTGGGTTTATGAAAAGTCACCTGTGGACCGTTAAAGTTAATCAAGTGAGTTTTCATCACTCACATTTCATTGGATTAAAATGTTTCGTGCGATAGTAATTTTTTTAATTTTAGTTTCTTTCTATTTTCCAAGGCAATTCCAAGGCAAGGCAAGGCAGTTCTATAATTCAAAGCAGCATAATTCTACAGCCTTGAATGTGTTAGTTAAACAAGGGATGAGTGACAAAGCGATTAATGCATTTGCCTATCGCACCAAGGTTCCTGAGCTCGATTCCGCTGCGAGGCCACATTTATTTGGTGCGCAGAGACAGCTTAGGGGTTGCCGTGCAATATAAGCGCATTTTGGAATAAAATTATTATTGGCAAACAGATTTTGCGATGTTGGTGGTAATAACAATTACGTAGATGGAATCTACGTAATCTCGTAGATGGAATAGAACCACAGCAACATAACGTTCGAATACCCAACAAAACATGTAGCTGACTTGCTACAAATGTTACTAGTTATTTAAGAGTCGGCAAAAGCTTGAGCTTGTCTATTTAGTTTTGTCGTGGGGTTACATTTAAGCCTTAACCGGGCGACTGTACATAACGATAACAAGGGTCATAGACAATAAGCGGAAAGGAGGGAAATAAAAGTACCATTTGAATCTTTAAATATTAAGAGTTAAAAGAAAGAAGTGAATTTGCTGCTACAAGATACTCCCCCCACCCAAAACGGAGTTTATGCAAAGGTTTTGATTGTCGTTATGAAACAGTTAGAAAACGATTTTCAGTTAGGTTAATAATGGTTCAGTTGCGTAAAACTGTGTAACGGATGGTTCTGTGGAAAAACGAACGTGGGAAGCGGTTTTAGCACGTATGTTTGCTGCCGGTGGGTTTTCCGGTGTTACAGTAGTTGCTGGTGCTTTGCTAATTGGTACCGGTGCTGGGAGTGTAGCTGGTTTCACTCGATCGATAGACACCACAGAAGGCTTGCCGTTGATTTCCAATGTAAATTTCGTTTCGTGTCTCTCCAGCACTGCATAGGGTCCCTGGTAGGGTGCTTCTAGGGGACGTCGAACTCGATCTAGTCGCAACCAGACGTGGGTGCATGCAGCCAAGTCTGCTGGCAGATAAATTCTTACCTCGCGCGTTCGTGGTTGGCGATACGGAAAAAAAAGTTGGTGCAGTCTTGTGGAAAGTTCCTTGACCGAGGAGGTGTCGGCAACTACAGGTGGGACTAATGGTTGTTCACCGGTAACGATGGAGAATGGCGATGCACCTGTCTCGTCTGCAAAAATGCGCATTCCGAGAAGCACGATGGGTAGCTGCTGCAGCTAGTTCTTGCCACGTGCTTTCAGCCCGGACTTTAATGTTCGGTGGGTTCGCTCGACGATGCCATTTGCCCTCGGATTGTAGGCTGAAGTGCGGATGTGATGGATTCCGAGCAGTGTAGCCAGGTTTTGCATGAACCTATGATTTCTAAATTGTTCTACAGCAAATGCTGACTGTTTCTGTACTCAAATATTTCAGATCGCATCGGTGGCCGGGCTTCTGAAGGCGTCAGCTCTAGGCAACTTTTCCTTCTGTGAATTCGAGGTCTACGGATACCCAAACGTTGGTAAGCAACTTTTAAACTAAAATTCACACATTCTGGAGTGTACAAAGTGTTTGAGTTGAATGCATCCCCTAATCTCTGAGTTCCAACATCTCCAGCTGCGTACTACTATATTAACTGGCCAATCGGTCTGGAAGATGGTCGTGTTCAAGCCAATCAATTGGGAGTCGGCTGGGCTGTGCCAGCGAGTCCATTCGATGGTTTTAGCCATCCGACGCCGTACATGGCCGCACTGAATAGGCAGCAGACGAGTGGACTGTCTCCAGCTGCCTTCTTCGCTACTAGTGAGTTTGTTATTCTCGAGAAGTCGCTGTAAACTTTGTTATTTTTATTATTTAAGTTTAACAGCAGGACGACCAAGCCATTGTTTTTATACCAAGCCATTGTTATACTGGGGAAACTTCCCGCCCCTAATGCATGCTGAGCGACGCCGGGGCGCCCGACACTGCCACCGGCGCGGACCATGTTCGCGCACTGGCTCTGCGGCGCGCCATCTGACGCTGCCTTCTTGACTTTTGGGGATCGTCTTTTGCTGTTTTTGTTGTTTTTGTTGTTTCCCACCCCTGAAAATTATTTGTGCTGCACCCGAACTGAGCAAGAACTGACAGACAGACTAGCGTTGTTTATCCAATAACCGCTTGTACGAGTAATTAGACAAAGCGCAGAAATACCCTTAGCCAACAGGGCCAAAAGCAACAAGAGGGAAGGCACAGGCGTGGCGACAAAGGCAGCGGACGAACGAGTCCTGCGATAGCGAATATATTTTAGGATTTGGGGCGTCACGAAGGAAGGAGTAAAAAGGAAGTCACGAAGCAACGGAATAAATGGCAATACAGAAAAAAAATTTACGAGCCAGAGCACGCACGAGAGAGCGTGAGCGCACAAATAAAAGTGGGGCCGACGCCGCCACCCCCCAACCAAACCACCCCACCTGCCGGCCGGCACCCAGCACCCCACCTTGCGGCAGGGATGCACACGCGCGAGCCGCACGCACAGACAGGCGGAGGGTCGGCCCAGTCGGCTAAACACGATTACAGGGCCAGTTAAAACCGGCCCCGAAATCGCAACCTGAATAACATTAGATTTTCTTTTAGAGGAGAAATGTGATAATAAAGTCTCAGAGAAACGATAATTTTTTCGATAATACGAAAGAATAGATGATGCGATCGAACAAGTTTTTATTCAAAACAACTAAATTTCCTCTTTTTTCTCTATTTTTGCTTTTCGGTTGCACTCATTCTCAGCTCATTGTGATTAATTTAGATATATACAAAAAATCAACATCCTTATTGAGTATCATAACATTAATATTGACTTTTTGGTTCCTACATGAGCTGAATTTGGCAACACTTCCAGTTGGCTCAGACATCTACCTTGAGATTCAACTAGATGTTAGTCACACAATCTGCGGCCTGGTGTGGCAGGGCAGCGGTGTGTTCAGCGATCTGCGTTTCAACAACACCAGCAGTTATAATGCTTTCGTTACCACTGTCGAGATACTGTACGGCAACTCGACAAAAACTTTGCAGTACTACTCAATGTACGGGACTTCGGGACTGAGTTCGGTGAGTTTTTGTGTCAGATAATAAAAAACATTTCTTTTTTATTTAAGTACGAACGTCAGAGTTTCATAAAAAATCTAATCTGATTCAGACAATCAGCACAGGACTAATAGACAGTGTGACACCTTTGCGAATGTCTGTGAGCAGTCCGTTCAAGGCGAAAATTGTTCGTATTTTGCCCAAGGGTGCTACAAATCTGCGACTGCTTCGAATGGAGATTCTCGGCTATCCGGAAGGTGAGTAGGCCTTGAGTAGAGGAGCGTAACGTGTGAGGCGGTTCTGATTTGGAATTTGAAATTCCAAACGTTTTGAAATTTATTTCCTTAAAAATATAGATTAATCGATTTCTGTTATGCTCTATTTTATATATAATATTTTTTCTATTTACATGCCCTCCATTGTGCCTAAAAATACTCCGTACATTCTGCCCCTCAAAACAAAACACACTCGAAAACTAGCCGTTCTCTGATCAGTGATCAAGGCAATCCATTAATGTATTAATTAATTAACTAACATTTCTCCCCAGACTCTAGCCTTATGACTTGTTCATTATTGTATGCTTAGACCCTGATATTTTTATTACCGATATAATGTTATAGCTAAGTAAATTAGAAAACCGGATAAAGATAAACTTTTTGGTAATAGAGTTGCCAAATTCGTCGGACCAACATAATAACAAGAGAAGAGCCTTGGATCTGCTTGAAATAAAACCGATTGCCGTTTAAACATGAAAAAATATTTTTCTTAACTCATAATTTCCTAACAATCTTTTTGGCAAAAATCCAGCCTTCTAAACAGTTTCTTTTTAACATAATTTCCCGTCCTTACTACTCATAGTGGTCCTTGGTGTGAGAGTGTCGCTTGGGTTATCAGAATGGGCAGGATTGTCTCCTGAAAGTTTGTAGGGAATTTGTAGGATTTCTATACGAATCATTGGTATTTTAGTCCATGTGGTTATAAATTTAAGAGAACCTGCTCATTGAGAAGGACGAACGCGTTGCATTTCAGACTGCGACTGGCTGGACTCGTCCGTGGCAACTGTCAGCGCTGTGTCACCTTCAGTGGTCCAAGTCTCGCTCTCCGCTGCCCACATCCTGACTGGATGGAAACTCAGCGCCAGTGTGTGGAATGCCACCTTCAGTTTGAGCTTCGTCAGCCTGAGAAATGGGAGCGTACAGAATGTCAGTCTGGGCGGAACTGCGAGAGTAAGTGAATTCTTTTAACAGTAGAAATACCCCGCCATTTCCCCCTGGGCAAAGACCCTGGGGTATTTCAAATACCCACTGCCTACTTCACGATGGCTCCCAAACCGAATGACCGATTTTCGTGAAAGTCCACAATACGCTCGTATGGATCAAGATTTTCCGTCATTTACAATGAAATCACTTTACGAGTCCACTCGTACTTGAACTCACTCGTACCTTCAAAGCCGACCAAGTCAGCATCGTCGAGATGTTCAGCGATTCTTGACCCTGGTGACAAGGCCAACTATTATTGCCCTTTGTAAACCCCAGTGGCGAATCAATAATTGGGTAAAAATGTAAAAACTTAGAATAAAAAATATATATCAACTATAATAGTCTATATGGTTACATGATGAAACTTTGTGAGCAGAAAATTATGCCTATTGGTGTTTTCTTTCCACCATACACCCCGACAAGAGTTGTTGAATATCTCGACGATGCCGATGTTTTGTGATTCTGGAAGTTGAGAGTCGCGTGAATCGCGAGAAACTTTTCAGAAAGAACAGAAAGAACAGGGAGATACAGAAAGAACAGAAAGAACAGAAAGAACAGGGAGATACAGAAAGAACAGAAAGAACAGGGATATACAGAAAGAAAAATTTGGGTATTTAAAATATCACAGTGGTTACTCTGCTGTTAATTCAACATCGTAAATACACTTTGCTTAGCAACTAGTTTTTCTAGCTGTTTGAGCTGACAGAGCCAAAGCTCAAAATATCTCCCACATACTTATTTCAGTTGTTCAACTGCAGTCTAGGTAACGAGCAATATCTTCCTATGGCGATCTATACAACTAAATTGTTTATCAACTTTTCCGATCCGAGTCACTTAAGCACAGGAATTTCGCTTCGCGGCTGTCGCATGTTAGGTAAGTTTGAGTTGGTCTTGAAGTTTAAAAATACATCGTTTGTAAACAGTGATAAGCCCCAGGAAACGCCCGTTAGATCTCAACAATGTCATAGTCGTCCGTGTTCCTCCGACACTAAATTTATGCTCCTTGAGCAGACTGTCCTGCGAATTCCTTTCGGCATGGCCGCCTGTGCTACTGGGTGCCATTCTCCGACGTCAACCGACCGCACACGGTGGCCAACAGACGGGTGGCGAATGACATCTGCCAGTCGCTCAGCTGGCTAGGTGAAGGTCGGCTGGCTCGCATGACGACAGAAGCAGAGCTGCAAATCATGAGCTTCATATTCAGGCAGCTGAGAAACAGGTGTGCGAATGTTCTCATGTATTTTTAATCTAATCTCGACACGTTTAAATTGTTTAAAAATATATCGTTTTCTTTTTTCAAGCTCTACTCCGGTCTACAAGTTTGTACATATAGATGGCCAACGCAGTAATATTACTCGCGAGTTTAACACCTACAATGGTCAGCTAGCGGCCGCGCACCTGAATAATTGGCAGACAACTAACGAGTCCGGTGACTGTCTAGTTGCTGAGATTGGAGAACGAATGCAGTGGCGAACAGTGGCATGCGATAGCGAGACCGCTGTGCATCCGTTCATATGCGAGATACCGGCTGCTCGGAGTGAGTACTTTAAGGCGGTTTAAGTTCTTTTAAGCACATTTAGTACTTTAAGAATAGCCTCTTTAGTAAACAAGTTCAAGTCAAGTCAAGTCAAGATAATCAAGTCAAGATACTACTAGCATGTGTATGCTCGTAGTATCTTGTTGCTTTCCTGAATTCGCACTGATCAGTTACTTGCTAGTCAATTCTGAAAACAAATTTCGGCTTTTCAGACTTCCAGTGCGACTCGAAGCTTTTCCTGCCGGCACTCAGTCCGACTTCTCTCTGGACAATCGACCAATACCAGGCTACAGAAGCGACGTCGAAGGCTCTCGTAGAGTGTCAACTGAATGCTACGCGCAACTGCAGCGCCGTTCGACTGGCAGACCCCGTTGCAACTTGCAGCGTCAGCTCTGTCAATGCGTTGCTCGGCCAGCCATTTGCAGTGCTGAACAGCTCTGTCCAGTGGTCTTGCTATGGTAAGATTCGATTGGATTCGGGCCGATGTCGAAAGCTGGACCCCACTTCAATCGGATGATCGACGCCTCCCAAATCCATGGTGGCGCCCCACACCCCAAAATCCTCGTTGGCGCCTTCCAAATCCACGGTGACGCCTCCCAAATCCACGGTGACGCCTCCCAAATCCATGGTGACGCCTTCCTAATCCACCGTAAGCCTACCAAATCAAAGATGTCTCGGCACTATACGAAGTAGTGGCCCTATAAAAAAGTCTGTCTGCGGCTCAGGATTGAATAACTTATGTTTTGCTTGATCCTTATAACCAAGATATTAAAAAGGTATAATGCAAAACGATTTCAGATGCAAGCTGTGACAGTCCACTTGTCAGTACCAACACAATGACCCATGCCACCAATACGACGGTAAAAGTTGCTGGCATAACAGCTAAATCCAGCCTGCCAGGATTTTCACCAGAACGAATAGCTTTCAACTTTTTAGCAAATGGCAAGTACTTTCGTTTTTCAGCGAAAATCCTGACTGCAAAATTTCTTTATATCTTATGTATATTTAATTGACTAACTGTAGTGAGTAATTTTTCGACCACTGTAGACTCCAACGTTGGAACATTCGGTTTCTACAGGGCTGCCACCACCAGCCTGAACGAATGGTTTCAGGTGGAGTTCGTGCAGCAGGTGACAGTAAAGTCCGTCGCAATGTCTGGAATTTATTGCCTTCCTGGACTTGCCCGGGAGGCTGTGACTAGCTATATCATTTTGTACTCTCGCTCTGGTATTTACTGGGGTCTGGCGCCTGGTGTAAGTACTGCTTAACGCATAATAATGACTGAAGTAAAGCTTGAATTTAGTTTGATTTGCAATTGAAATTTTTTTCCGAAATAGATAATGCGAGGACCGGTGGGCTATCCCGACAGCTGCATCTCGACTGTGGAGCAGCTCTCAAGCCCAGTGGTGGGCCGCACATTCCGCATCTATCCGCTACAGCTCATTGGTAGACTAGCTGGCAAGCTAGAGCTGTTTGGCTGCTCAGCGGCTACCTCAGTGGAGGCTCCGGCCGTGCCTGTCTGGCCCCATCAGCTGACTGTCACTCAGCGATCGTCAGCCGGTGCCTTCACCAGCTGGCCAGACGGCCCGCAGTCGTTGCTGTTGCCACTGACAGTCATTAACAGTGACTCCATTGGTAAATCATACGAACTGCCGGTGAATGCGTCGGTTCGAGTCACCTTTCCTGTTCCACATCGCGTATACAGCCTGATAACGGCTGGCTACAATGGATCGTATATTAGCACCTACGATATTGTCTTTGGCTCGACTGACGAATCTAAACCGGCGAGAGTTCCTAGAGCCAGCTTGCCAGACCGAACGCTTCTTGGTGGAGTTATTTCAGAGTTGAAGTTCGTGGAGGACCTGCCGTCGCCTGTGATTGCCAAGTACCTTGTACTGACGCCCAAGCAATACTATGGGGACGCGAAGCTTCAAATTGGTATTCTCGCCTTTCCAGTCGGTGAGTCATAGAAACGATTTTTGTCTTTGTTTTACGCTCGATCATAAAGACTCAAACTGTATAGAGCTTTCCTCAACTTGAATCATTAGAGTGCCCAGCGATTGCCAACACGTCACTGAGCACAGCTGTGAGCAGTCTCCCTGGCCAGATACAAATTTCGTTCATGCTGGACAGGCTGCACTACCTTACTAACCTGACAGTGGTAGTTCGGTTAGCGCCCTATACGACTGACACAAATATTCTGCTCAGGGTTAATGGCAGTCAGGAGTCTTTGGTGAGTCTTCTATCACAGATAAAAAAAGTTTGAAAACCGTGGACAGAAGATCCGGAAAAACGATCAACGAATTTTCTAAAATTCATTCTGTCGTTAAATACTCGTATTATCTCGGTCTTTCTCAGCTGATTCCCGTGATCAACGGCACGAATTTTGTTTGGCTCAACCGCACATTCGCGACCAAAGCTGGAATCTTGGTAGCCAATTTAACGACTGTCGCCAGTCTGACTTTGGCTGACGCTTTCGGTTGTTCTACTGGACGTAAGTGTCAATCTTACATCATTTTTAGTAGAAAAATCGGCCTATACTTCATGTCGCTGAATTCAATGACAAGAATACTATGAATCCTATCGCAGAGTGTCCCGTGAACTACTACTTGTTTGAGGGAGTGTGTCGGCACCATCACGTGGATGGCATGGGCGGTGTCTCGCGGTCAGTGGCAGAAAGCTATTGTCAGAATGCTAACTGGGACAAGCCTGGGACCTTGTTTCTACCAGCCAGCTACTACGATTATGCAGCAATGCGACTGGCCTATGTTGACTGGTCTCTGTAAGTTTACCAATCGAATTGGCTGATTTCTCGTACAAACTATCGAATCGAATAAAATTTAAAACTCTGATTGCAGGGTTTCTAAAAAAACTTTCAAGATGCCTTGCTGTTAGTAAACTTTTGAAGACACCTTTTAGACAAACTCAAATTTTTTGCGAATTTCAGTTGATTAATTAAATTAAGAGAATGAATAACGTTTCGCTCACTCGAATTATCAGGAATTTCAACCAGAGCCAGCAGCCCTTGCGTCGTGACGCCAGATTTCACATCGGAGTCAGCCAGCGATCCTCCGACGGTCAGTGGGTCTCAGCGTCGAACTCCAGTCTGACCTGGAGACATTGGGCGCCTGGACAGCCAGCGGGAGCCACTGCTGCTTGTGCAGCCTCTAGTCTCACTGGGGAAGCCTGGACAGCGGTGGACTGCGGCCTAAATCGGGGACACATCATCTGTCAAGTTGAATCGGGTCAGTGCGGTGGGGGGGGGTCGGTGACGAAGCAGTCAACGCAACCCTCTTGCTCTAAGGTCCCCGAGCTCGATTCCGTGGCGTGGCCGCATTTATTTGGGGCGCAGCCGCGGAGAGAAGGCTTAGGGGCCTGTCGTGCAATTTACGTCCTTGAGGGCCAACGTCCAAGGCACAGTGAAGTGTACACTGCCTGACGATGAGAAAGTCAGAGCAGATGTACGCACCTACGTGAGAGTGTGCCTGCGCATGGTGTCTGTGTGCATGTGTGCTCAGGAGTAAGCGAAATGGGCAGAGTTGCCTCCTCGCTGGTTGTGGGGCTACTGCCACCAAATGATACGCCATTTCTCGCAGCCCTCCTTCAATTATTATTGTTAACACTGGTGACTATCTGCAGCAAGCGAAAATTATTTTGGGAAGCTAGGGGTTGCACATCCAAGCGGGTTGAAACTCCTAGACCCTGTCTGAGACTTCATCTGGGCCTTCTTGGACGGTGCACCCAATCGAAGGCACACGTCATGCTGTGGCAATAGATCCTCGATCGACAGTGCCGCAATGTACGCTCTCAGTGTGCCCTCATGGGCTAGAAGATGTGCCACAAACCCCCAAGCTTTCTCTCCACCGCTACGCCTCCTACCTTATGGTGGCTTTGTCGTTGTATTAAAGCTCACCACTTCACTAAACTCGCATAAACATAAAATAATTAGACACTGATAATTTTTCTATTGGTTTCAGAAGTAAAGCATGACCTCGGCTGCACTAGACCGTACTACAATGTATTCTACAATTACACAGTGAAGGCGGATAGTAATCTGGTCATCTACGCGGCAAGTGTGCAGTCGGCATTGCTGAAATGTCAAGCTGAAGCCTGCAAGAGTCTGCTAGCGACTGTCGGACAGTCGGAATTCTATGGCACAATGATGGACACAGTGTCAGTCGGCTTCCAGCCCACCTGGCAGCAGTATAACTTCTACATCGAACAAGTTTGTCGAAGTAAGTTTCAACGAGACTGTATGAAGACAAATATTGAATTTGTCTAAAACAAAAAATCATGATTTGTCTTGTTTTTGTCTTCTTGCATTTCTCACTAAAACTTGAGAAGTGGTCGTATTTTTAATCAAAAAATCAATACTGTCTATGATCAAACCAATACTCCAGAGGAGTGCTGGTACAGTCTGACTTCGTTGACTTCGAACGTAACGACAACGATCTTTGTCAATGGCACAAAAGGAAATTCGTCAGATTCGCTGCTTTCGCGCACAACTCTGAGTAGCTCGGATGGCGTTTTCAATGCCTACTATCTGACAGTGAGACCATGCTTACACATCATTTATATTATGGCTTGAGATTAACAAAATCTACAACCCGTCTGTACCAAAACTAATGTCACCCAGGTAACTTTGAGCTTGCAAGTGCGTGTTAGCGGTTTCGGCTTCACAGGCGCCGGCAATAATTTATGGAGCAGTGAGCCAGCAGCCTACGACTCCGTTAATTTGCTCTATTTCGACCCGGAAGCTGCAATTTGGACACCGGCGACATTCGTTTTAACTCAAAATAAAGTAAGCCTCTTAAAGCTCTTTGTTCTTGTTGGATTTATAATAGGTAGCTTGAATATATTCAAAACTTTCCATGCTGTGCCACACTGTTCCATGCTGTTGAAAAACTTTTCATTTCAGAGTTTTGGTCTGTCTGTGGAGAGGGAGGACATGCTAAATCAGGTGCTAATTTTCCAAGCAAAGTTTGCCATAGTCACTGTACAGTTGCGGCTGATGCCATTGCAATACATTGATTCGGCCGCCTTCAAATTTGACATTTTCGGCTGCGCTCTGCAAAGTAAGTCGACAATCCTTAGAATTCCTTTGTATTGCCTGGTTATCAGAAAGTATATGAGAGTTTTGTATGCATCCAACCTGACATTCTCATAGTCGGGCAGTTTAAACACGCAAAGGGCTTTGCCTCGTACTTCAACTGAGGATATGAGTCCGACGAAGTACGGGATCCGAGCTTGTAGTGTACCTCAGTCACCTTAATAATTGTGGTGTTGACCCGTTGCAGCACATCACATCATTTAGAGACAGTAAACCAGCAACCAGTGCGGAGGCAATTCTGACAATTTCGCTGACTCCTGAGCACACACGCACACAGATACCGTACGCAGGCACACGCTCACACAGGTGTGTACATCTGCCCTGCCTTTATCATCGTCAGGCAGTGTACACTTTCACTGTGCCTTCGAGATTGGCCCTCAATCGCTCGACAAGCCCCCAAGCACAGTTCCTCCGCGACTGTGCCCCATCTGAATGTGGCCTCGCGGCGGAATCGAGCTCAGGGACCTTGGTGCGAGAGGCAAACGCTTTAACCGCTCTGCCACTCACCCCTGCAACCTGGCCCTCAAAATCACTGATTTAAAACTGTTTTCCCAAACTTTCAGTTCCTACATGCGTTGGCAAGAACAGGTTTGAGTTCGGAGGAAAGGCCGTTGCTTGCCAAAACGATTGGGCTATTTTCTATCGTAATCTCAACACTAGCTCAGCAATGAACTTTTCAATTGTTAACTATCAAGACGGCTTTGAATTCGACAACCTCACTTGGTTAGGCCTGCGAACACTGAGTGATTTAACAACTGTGGCTGCGTTTTCGCTGAGAATCGACGCTTGGATTTCAGATGGCGGCTTCCGATACGTTGAATGCCGCCAGATTAAGGTTTCGCCAGCTTATCTCCGTTTCAGCTTTAACATCGAATCTTGCAATAGCGACTTCGGAGATCAGTTTTTGTTTGAGTCGCTTAACAAATCAACATTCTCTACCTTTGACTTCGGTGCTGATACTAATTGCGCATTGGTTGGTGGCAGCGGCTGGTGGTACATCCCTGGCTGCAATTCCATGAAGTTGACTGGCGTCGCCGGAGGCACTGGCAACGATGCTGTTAGATGGTCGTCGGGAACTACTAGGGGAGCCCAAATTGTCATGAGAATAATTAGCAGAAACTACTTTCATCCTCGTGAGTATACGATGCCCATTTTTATTGTTTTTCTTTCAAATTCAAAAGCGTCAATCACGCAGTCAATGTAAAAATGATACTCGTATTTTTCCCAACACGACAATTTCAGCCAAGTCTATCGGAGAGCTCTGTTACGCGGATGCTTCTTGTGCTATAACGGAAAACACAGTTTGCCTATCGGCCGGCATCCTATTAGATACGAGATGCGCATGTCGGAAAGGATTCGTGCAACGGGGATTGGAGTGCAAAGCCCGTGAGTTTGACAACTCCTTCGTAGCTTAATCCAAGAGAAAATCTGGGATTTTTACAGCTTGAACGAGGATAGATTGACAGCTTGAATCAGGATAGATTGACAGCTTGAACCAGAATAGATTGACAGCTTGAACCAGAATAGATTGACAGCTTGAACCAGGATAGATTGACAGCTTGAACCAGGATAGATTGACAGCTTGAAGCAGGATAGATTGACAGCTTGAACCAGGATAGATTGACAGCTTGAACCAGGATAGATTCACAGCTTGAACCAGGATAGATTGACAGCTTGAACCAGGATAGATTGACAGTTTGAACCAGGATAGATTGACAGCTTGAACCAGGATAGATTGACAGCTTGAACCAGGATAGATTGACAGCTTGAACCAGGATAGATTGACAGCTTGAAGCAGGATAGATTGACAGCTTGAACCAGGATAGATTCACAGCTTGAATCAAAAAAGACTTCTATACTTCTATTGTAGTGATTGACAGCTCGGTACAATCGCTATTTCTTCTTACATCTGCACCAATAATGCGAGATGTCACAGCGAATGTTACTGTCATTGTACATGCTCGTCTGGTCAATGGAACTGTTAATCTAACAGAAGCAGCAGCACCGAGAACAAATTTTATCTTCGCAGCTCAGCTGAGGGGTGGCGGCATAAATGCTACAATTAGCAACACTCAATTGATCAGCGGTGATCCCGCTGCGGCGCGGTACATTGGTGAGGATTTTAATTTTTCACTGACACTGTCAGTGCGACTTCCCGCTGGCAGTGATTGCTTGAAGATCATTGACATCTGTATTGTCGCTCAGCCTGGTGATAGTGCTAGGTTTTTCGACTATCAGTTAATCAACAACGAGGCCTGCATCGGATTCAGTAAAGTCTGCCAGCCTGCATTGGATGTTGAAGCATCTCTTAGGCTGGTGAGTTCTACAATCGTCACGCGCTCACTTCCGGCGATACTCACTCTTGAGACGCTCTTGATGTTAAGCCCCACCAGCTCTGTCCACGTGGCTGCGGTGCCCATGTTCGACGAAAACTTTGCAGTAAGTCTTTTTTGAGGACCTAATAATCGCTATAGCCTTTTAATATCATACTTTTTAACTTAATATCATTCTCTCGCTTAACCAGATGGCTTCGTTGTTGCTTTGTGCAGCCAACTGCACTGGCAGCAGCAACAGCTGCCTTCAGTCAGTGTGCGCACCAACGCTGCTTGAATGGAGTGCGATATCGTCTAGAGAAGCTATCGCGGCTGGTAGCTCAGGAAGAATACAGGCCAATGCTTCGACCACTCTAAATCTGAGCACGTGTGAGTCCTACAGCTTCATCTGCACTCAGATTTCGACCGGGGCCAACTCAAGCTTGACCTTTTCGAATGCTAGCGTCAGGGTGGCGTGTGTCCCTCTGATTAGAAATTGCACACCATTCGCTGACGTGGAGGTCTCTCAACTGACCTTCGTGGTCAACAATGAGACTTGGATCAGGCGCTATCCCGCTAGCCTGACCGTCTCGAGTACCCTACGTATTCGTTCAGGGCTTCCTATTGAAGCCGTGCCATCGCCGCGCATAAATTTTCAGCCGATTGCTTACCTTGCCTCAACAGACATGGCTGTTACCGAGTCATCAAGCTCCAGATTCTGTGACCAAGTCTCTCTTCAACAGAGCCTTATTAACGGTAGCAGCATCGGTATAAACTGCATCTATGTGTTCAATGTGAGCGCGAACTCATGTTCAAATCTCAGGCAGCTCTGTGTACTTTACAACACCAGCTTTGGTCCTTCGTATACTGAGAGTGATTTCTCGAACAACCTGGCTTGTGTTGCTCTGCTCGGAAATCTGTCGTGCTCAGAACTGTCAGTTGTCAATGCTAGCTGTCAAACCTCAGGCTCGCTGTTAGCGCCGAATGATACCTTGACTATCCAAGCGGCATGGCAAAGAGGGTCTGCCGTGCGAGTTACCTTAGCCTTCAGCAACCATCGCATTCTTACTTGGGATTGGCTCTCAGCTAGCCATGTCAATAGCTTTTATGCTCAATCGGTCCAGCTAAGCCTCATATTCAGAGAGGATGTGGGCCTTTTCAACTTCACTTGCAGAATTGGAAATGAGGCCGGCGATTGGCAAAAAGTTGGCGACATTGTTGTGGCGCCTCAACTTAAGGACTTCTTGCGACTTTCCATGGCGTACGTGCCCCAGCCTGTACCACTGAACGCAACGGTGAATTTAGAAATGGTAAGTAATAGATGGTCTAAACTTTACGCTCTTATAGACAGAATACAATAATTTCTACCCCTCTCTTTTAGATTCAAGGAAGCCCGGTTTCCAACTTGCCCGTTTCGTGTTATGCTCAACTCCAGCCTGGTTTTTACAGAAATTTCAGCCAGACAATTCTCCCAATGAAGAGTCACAATGAAGTTATCACATTTACGGATGACGCTCCGTATGCACTGGCCAATATAACCTGCTGGAATCAGGTGTCTACAGTGACAGCAACATACTACGTCATCTTGCAGGAGAACATCACGCAGCTATGGTTTAATTCAAGCCAGTTGTTGGTGCCCACAAATCATACTTTCCAATTGTTGCTCAGTGTCAGCACTGGAAGCCATGTGACCTATCAGATAGACTTTGGCAATGGCACAAGTTCGATTGTAACCGACGCACAGCTCCTGGCTTGGCGGGCTCCTGACATAGTAAACGTGTCCTACAACAATCCAGGGAGATATTTGATCAATATTGTCGCATCGAATTACCATTCACGATCCGAGACCCGCAGTCTGAATGTTTTAGTACAAAATCCAGTTCGTCAACTGATGCTTCAGACGCCAAGATTTGTTGAACTATCTGCCCTAAATGCTAGCATTCTGTTCACTCACCCTGATCCACAACCAACTAATGCTTCGTGCCGGGTTGCTTTTGGTAACATGTCTGCTATAGTGAATCTATCAGCATCATCTATCCAACTGCCTTTGCGGTGCTACAGAGCACTGTTATTTGAACCAGAGTTCGTGAAGCTCACTTGCTGGAACCTAGTCTCTGAGATCGATGTGTCAAACACGAGTGTCAGCTGTCAGGAGGCGGTGAATGGGTTGAACTGGACTGGACCAACGGCGCTTAGAAGGGCTGAGACTAGTTACTACTCACTGACTGTGACTTACGGTTCAGCGCTTCGTGCAGGAATGAACTGCGGTGACGGGCGAGTGATCTCGCTGACCGGTGTGCCAGGAAATACCTCAGTTCAGTACGCTTCAATCGGCAACTTTACCGCAGTTATATCTGTTTGGAACGATGTCAGCAATCAATCAACAACATTTGGTCCAGTAGTTGTGCAAGAGATTATAAGAGGTCTCGTCCTGGAGTACAATGCCAGTGTACTTTACACTCCCGCGGAAGTACATTTCCGTCTGACAAGCCCAATAGTCTCATTGACTAACGTACATTGTCTGTTCAGCTGGGCTGAGTTCGGCTCCCGTTATCTCTATCTAGACAGTATAGGCACTGTCGGCGAAGCGAGTCATGTCCAGGCATTTCCACGAGCTGCCTTAGGGCTCAGAAATTTTAGTCTGAACTGCTCTAATCTGGTCTCATTTCAAACTGTACCTATAACCGTCGACATCATTCTCGACGCCGTGATAATTGGAAGCTTTCGAACCAACGGATCAGCGTTACTATCCAATGCGACCTATTTCTTTCTCAACATCACTCGATTCGGCACCAATGGCTGCTTTGTAGTGAAATTCGGTGACTCAACTGCCGGTGTCAGCTTTGGAGTGCCTGACTTGTGTCAGGCTTATTCAGAATCTCGTGGCATAAACTTCACCGCGATTTCTTACGGGAACTTGTCCATTTCATTCAGTCATATTTATAGCAGATTAGGTAGCTTCTCCGCAACAATATTTGCCTTTAATCACGTTAGCAATGACACTGCTGAAACGCTGGCCCTCATAATGGACTGGATGTGCGATGTGCCCAAGCTAAACTTTTCGCACTCTGGTGTTCAGATAGCTCAGTTTGATCCTGGCATGCCCCTTAATCAGATGAGATCAACAGAACTTATTGTTGAAGGTCTGGCCGAGTTGAACTGTTCTAAGACTAGCTCAACAATAAAACGTTGGCGCGTTGAAACTACCAGCGGTGTCGCTCTGAACCTGAGCTTTTCTGATTCCTTTACTTTTCGTCTCCCTGCGCGAACCCTTTGGTATGGCCTTTATAAGGTCGTCCTGAACTTGTCTATGGCGGATGTTTCACCCCCAGTTTCCAAAGAGTTCGCATTCTATATCAACATAACCAAGACGCCGTTGAGTGCTAACTTTAGCAGTTTGTCACCGATATCTGCTGCGTACAATCAGACTGTGAGATTGGAGCTGCTACCTCGGGATTGGGACGTCGAGTCAGGAAATCTCACTGCAATGTCGTTTCAATGGATTTGCATGCAGCAGTCGGAGCTTACATCAAATCCGAACACCAGTCGCGTTAGTCCTCCGAGCAGTCAGGGTTTTATCGATTTTAGAGGCTGCTTTGGCAGCGGAGTGGGTGTGGTGTTCGAAGGAAGCGACAACGCTGGGTCCTCGCTACTTCTCAATACCTATCACATGCTGCCGAACGTTTCATACGCTCTTCGGGTCACAGTTTTCAAGGACTCCAGGACAGTGTCAAGCGACTGGCAGATCTTTGTTCACCCCCAAGACGCAGCAGTAATAACCATAGTGTAAGTAGTTTCATTCATTCTGATGTCTAATCTCGTTCTTCTAAAATTTACGGCTTGTAACTTAAATTCCGGCAAAATCTTTCTCTACACAGTTGCGAAGATAACTGCGCCGCAAAAGTGACTCCACGCAGCTCGCTTACTTACAAGGCATCATGCGAAGCAAACTGTGCTACTAAATTCTCTAATTTGAACTTCAACTGGGCAATGCGACAAGCACAGGCCAGTGGCTTTGACGACTTGGCTGCTGTCACAGAATCTGGTAAGTTAATCTGGTAATGGAATCTTTATCCAAGGTCGCTTTGTTTATAAAAAAATCAATGCACTTTAAAAAAAGTATCCTCATTTTACATAGGCTTTCATGGTCCTGTACTTATCCGAAGAGCTAACACTCTTGTACCGGGTGTCGCTTATATAGTACAAGTCTCAGCACTTAGCTTCGCTCAGTATAACTCAGCCACAGTTTCTAAGAATTTCATTGTTAATAAGCCTGCAAGCGGAGGAAACTGTACTATTCAACCACGTGAGGGCATCGCCATGGAGACGAAGTTTCGCATCTCGTGTTGGGGTTGGGTAGAGTTCAATGTGACGTCGACGAGACTGACATACGAGTATCGCATCAGGCCCAAAGGCAGCGTGCGCACCATCTTGCTCTTCTACGGTCCGACGGCAGTATCTCCTGAAGTTGTTCTGCCCGTTGGCTCGTCTATTCATGGATACAAATCGGATGCGTACATCAATGTAGTAGACAGCGTTGGAGACAAAGTGGCATTCATATTCGACGTTAAGGTGAGTGCGCATTTAGCTTATTTGCTTCGTTAATCGATAAAATGTGCAAATTAACAACCGCCGATTTTTGACAGGTAAACGCGCCACCAATACCAGCCTCGGAGCTTCTGTCCGGCATCACAGCGATAATGGACGGCTCAAGCAACGAATTGAGTCAGCATTTGAAAAGCGGCAATCAACAGGGAGCTGCGACCACCCTGATGTGCTTGACGTCTGTCATGAATGCTAAAAATGAAGATGCCGAAGGAGTGAACGCTACCAGCGAGAAGACGACAGAGTTTAATAAAAAAATGACTGAGGTAACTCCAGCGTTTTCTCGTTTGTAAATAGCCTGTGATCTTGTCGGAGATACTTATTTATTTTATTTATTTTCAGCTGCGCACAAAGTTGATCGCAGTGGTTGCTAACTTCAGCATCGATACTCCCGAGGATCTGGAACAGACGAATGATGTGCTTAGGAGTGCTATTCCTGCAGACAGAACCAGCCAAGTTACAATCGAATCACAGGTAATAAGGAAAATATAAGTTCTACCTTTACGAATGAAAACGTACAAGTTGCACAACTTAACCGCATAGTGGAGTCATAACACAACCAATCGATTATTTTTCATTCAAAGGAACTTGGCGCTTCCAAGCTTCAGGAGATCACTAGCAGCTTTGGAAAATTTAAGGACCGACTGCCTGCTGACATTCAACCACTGATGGGCTCAGGTATGTTTAGCAGAAGATATACTGAGCTCAAAATCGGGAGACCAACTACTTCTGTAAAAATTAAGTCCTACTGTTTGAATACCTGAATTATTGTAGACATTGTCTTCACGGGTTCAAATATATGGTCTGCATCGGATTCCACGGCCAAATTGGCAAACAATGAAACTGCAGGCTGCTCCCAAAACTCCTCACAATCCTCGTGTGCTGCAACGACGCCAGCCCCAGCTGCCCAAGCTGTAAATACGAAAGTCCGAGGCGTAATCGAGTCCGTGCTGACAACAGTCGAATCAGTTAGTGAAATTCTTCTGAACAGCTCTGGCTCCTACTCGATTTCGGATGCAGCTTTGTCAGTTCAAGGACTACGTCTAAATGGAAGCAGCGGTAACGTCAGTTTTCAGTCCGCTCACGGTGAGGCGACTTTGCCGCCAGCTCTTCTAAGCGGCTGTGACTCAGTCAAAGCCATCTTCTCTGGCCGCAGTCCGTATGTTTGGCAGCCGACAACATCCGTCGCTTCGTCAGTTCTCATGATAGAAAAGCGTGGCTGCCGCTCTCGTCGCGCTGTGGCGCCTTCCATCTCGGAAAGTTTTATATTTTCTCTACCTGCAACTGGCGTTGCGAGCAAAGCAGTGATTAATGCAACCCCCACGGACCGCTGGCTAAGCTTTTATCATAGTGTGAACGTCACAAGTGGAGTCTTACAGGTGACTGTGCAGCCGCTGAATGCCAGTCAAGAGCTGCAAATATTCGTTCAGCTTGACCGCGTTCCAACGCCAATTGATTACTTTTTAAATGCTAGCAAAGGTTCATTTTACCTTCCTGCAGTCTCCAATGGTACGTATATGATTGGCATCAAGCGAGCCGGCTGCTATCGAGAGACAAGCGGGGCATTGTCCTCGACGTGCTCGGACCCGAGCTTGTCCTACGAGTTTGGCCTCGCTCTGTACGACTGTCTGGTCTGGGACGCCTCGCTGGAGTCCTGGAGGGCGCCAGCAGCTGGCGGTGCTTCGTGCACCGTTGAAGCATCCGAGGTGCCGAATCGACCGCGTTTCGTCAGCAACCTATTTGGAAGCCTTGGCGCGGGCATGAATGTGCTGCCGAATCTCATCGACTTTGGTACACTGTTCCAGAACTGGCAGGGAAAGTTAGCTGACAGCGCGGCGGTAGTAGGAACCGTTGTGGCTTTGTGGATAATTTTCATTCCAATTGCAGTATTTTTGCGTCGTGTGGATAATAAGGACAACTTAAAGGTTAGTCAATAGCTCTTTGCTATCAGCTGCAGCACTTAGGGGTTCTGTCTCCGATACGAGACTATCGTAAACGATAGGTTAGAATAGTTTCCAATCTGGGGAGACAAGTGACAAATGAGTTCATAATTCGCTATTTAATTACGTACAATTTTCTAATTAAAAGGGCTTCGGAAACTGACAAAATTGTGGGGTAATGCTTCAATTTTCTTTGTAGTGGGTGGTGATTATTCGTATAGTTCAGACTTTTGAAAACCTCAAAACTTCAAAAAAACAATAATATTCTGTATTCTAGATTGGGGGGCAACTCTACTCAAAGCCCAAAACCAAAAAACTCAATTAATACACACACATATTTGTCATTTTAGTTCCAGTACTTGCCTTTGGTCGACGATCATAACAATAAATTCGTGTACAAGATCGATGTTTTCACTGCCAGCGAAAGGCGAATGGGCGGCACCAACGGATGCCCATTGCTTTCCGTTGGCGGCGAACTTCACAGAGTGCCAATACGAATTCTTTCCGATGGAGTACGAAAAGTAGGTAGCAGTAAATTCGTTTATTGACTTGCTAAAAACCTAAGAATCCTTATTTTTACCATCTTATTATCAGAACTTCCAGACAGGAGACATCAATCACTTCACAATGACATCGGCTAAGCATCTGGGTGATATTCTCGAGATTGGAATCGCGCTCGAAGGTCAGCGTCCAATAACTCCCTGGAAATTGAGAAGGATCGTAATTACTGATTTGCTTTATAACGTCAGGTTTGTTGTTTATTTTACACTGCGCTCGAATAACTAGCTCGTAAAAAACTCTCGGGTGTTCATGTCAAAGTATGCCATTATTTTTGTTTTCAGTTACATTTTCCCAACATCAGAAACGATAAGTCCGTACCAGCCGCCCTTAAGTATTCAGCTAGCGAACAAGGAGCAGCTGGCATTTCAGCAGCACTTTGTGAGGACCAGCTTGTCGCGAAAGTTTCTGGATGATCATCTGTGGATGTCAGTGGTAAAGCGCAAGACAGATACAAACTTTACGAGGCTGCAACGATTCGGGGTCTGCTTCTGTCTGCTCTTCATGACCATGATATCCAATGCCATGTTCTACGGCGTGGGCGAAGGGGGCCAGTCAGCGTCTGACTACCTCATCATCGGACCCATCAAGCTATCAATCAATACACTCGTCACATCGATCCTTGGGGCAGTTGTTGTCGTACCCGTGTCAGCCGCTGTCACCATCTTCTTCTTGAAGTCGAAGCGACGATCACCGAACGACATTGCACCGGAGCCTAGTGCTGCCGAACTGGAGAAGAAGATGAAGAACGAAGAGCGAAGAGAACGATATGACTACGAGCTGCAGGTCCAACAAGATTCGGTAAGTTGCCCAGTAACCAAATAATCTCTCGCTATTCTTGGTACTAGGTGGAGCAACCTTTTTAAGATCCGCTTTTGAGGACGATTGCAGTAAAACTAAATTATATGCGCCTGTACAGTAAAGCTATATACTGTAAACTACATTTCTAAGCACTAGAAACTACGAGTACTAAGTGATCTTTAGTAACCAAGAACCGCTTCGCGATTCAAGAACCGCTTCGCGATTCAAGAACCGCTGCTTAATTAGTAGTCGCAAAGCAGGTTCTTGCAGTGAGTTCTTGTTTGTTTCGAAGTCATTAGAAGAAGAAAATAATTAATTGAATAAATTTCAGTTCGAAAGTGGGATAATCTGGCGATGCCAAAAGTCGTTGGGCACTGAGGCCTTGACCGAGGACAATGCAGTGATCAATCCGGCAAGCACGCCTCTGACGCTGCAGGCAGTGGACAAGCCTTCAAGAGGATTCCAGCTTCCGCACTGGTGCCAGTACGTTGGTTGGGCTCTGGTGCTCGGCAGCATGCTCGCAGCTGGACTATTCTTAGTATTCTACGCCATGCAGTGGGGCAAGGAGAAGTCACAGCAGTGGCTGCTGTCGTTTGTGCTTTCCTTCGTGCAGACGGCGCTATTAGTTCAGCCATTGAAGGTAAAAGTACTTAAGCTTGACAGCAAAAAACACAAGTAACTGATGTTATATCGGTGTATAGATGCAATGGCATCCTTTCAAACTCTTTTAATTTCTAAGGTGGCCCTCATTGGATGCATACTGGTAGTGCTGTTTCGCAAGGACTACGACGTTGAAAGTCTTTCACTTATCAGAGTTCGATACTTCAATGAAGATTGTCAGAAAGGTAGCCAACTAATTCCTACTTCTTCGGTATATTTTGCTCATGAATAAGCTCTTTTGGCAAACGCAATTTGATTTTTGTTTCCAGAGGGTGTCGCATTCCTCCACGAACTGGAAGCTCGTGCAAAGCTGAACCCAGTGCGTCGTGCTGCCATCAACGCCACTCTGAAGCTGATCATCACAGTCACCCTGCTGCTGCTGCAGTACTGCATCTGCTATGGAAACATTGACCCAGGAACCTTCCAGCTGCACAAGAGTGTCAAGTTCCATCTGAAGTACAACAATCTGTCATCTGCGACCAGAACTGCAAGTCAGCTGTACAAGGTTATCAATGTCAGCATCCTGCCGGCAGTATTTCCAAAGACAAGCTCCTTTCTGATATCAGACGGTTGCGGCTATCGTTTGAGTCGTTTGTCCCTGCGCCAACTGAGGCGCCGTCGAAATGAAACACGACGCTGGGCCAGTGACGACGAAACCGGTTGCTTCCTTCCGGGCTGGATCGCCCCAACCCAGTGCAACCTGTCCGCTTCGCTACTGGAGCAAGCTTTCATGAACCGCCCAGAAGGTGCTACGTACGCTGGCCTGCTGGCAGACTATCGCGGTGGCGGCTTCACAGCCCTGCTACCTGACGGACTCAAAGCCAGTCGAGCCTTTCTAGCTGATCTGCAACACTTTGGATGGCTTGATTCATCGACCAGTTTGCTAGTGATCGAGTTGGACTTGTTCTACTCCGATGTCAATATGTTCACATCGGTTGCGATGGCAACGGAGCTGCAACCGTTCGGCGGCGCTCAAGCCAGTTCCCGGCTGCTTAGTACGCACCTGTATCGCTACGTAGGGGCCATTGGAGTTTTCGCTCTGGTGTCTGAGATTCTGGCCGGTCTGCTGACTTTAGTCCGGCTTGTTTTTCTTCTGGTTCAGCTCCGCAATTGGCGACAGTTTTTTGCAAACTTTGAAAATTGGTTGGACGCGGGAGTCGTAGTTGCCATGCTGGTTGCCGGCGTATTCTACGGCCTTCGCACGGCTGGCACGGGTCCGGCTTTGGAGGCCGCAATCAACGGAGGTCGGCCACAGCTCCGTCAGCTGCTGCTAGTCAATGAGTTTTTCTTCTACTCTCTCGGCGTAGCGACCTTCCTGCAGCAATTGTCTCTGCTGGGCCTCATTAGGTTCAGCAGAAACCTGGGCCACCTGCTCGGCACGCTTCGTGGGGTGCTCAGCAAGTTGAGCTCCTTCGCCGTTTTCTTCTGCGTAATCTTCTTTGCCTTCTGTTGTTTGATGAATCTGCTGTTAGGCCCGTTGCAGCTGCAATTCAACTCACCAGCTGGCACAATGTCTACTATGTTCTCTGCTATGCTGGGCAAGTTTGACATGGCTACAGTCAGCGGTCACGGACTGCTCCCGAAGCTAGCGTTCTCATTCTACGTCTCCTTCTTGATGTTCATTGTCATGAACCTATTTGTTGTGATTCTGAACGACAGTTACGAGTGCTACAGAGAGTCAGGTCAGAGCGATGCTGGGCTTGCGAATGATTTTCAAATTGTGCAGTTTGTCATGCAGAGGCTGCGAGATACTTTCACATCGGATGGAGCGCCTAAGAAATACAAGGAGGCCGAAGGTTAGTCTACAAATTCCTAGTCTAAACTGATTCAGTTTTAGTTTTTTAAAACCTAAAGTAAATATTTTGTTTCAACTCCGAATTCGTTACACGTTCAACACCGCATTGCCAGATCTGGAAACACGACTCAAGCGTTTGAGCACCAAGTTTGACATTGTCGACTCACTTGTAGGCGAAATGTCCAGAGGCGCACTAAAATGGGACAGTCAGCTCTGTCTGTCCTTGGTGATGCTCGAAGACTCGTGTAGCTGCAGCAGCACCGGCGGCGGCCGCGGCGGGACCAGCAGCAGCAACGGCAACAACATCGTCAGTAGTTGTCGGCGCCACGATAGGAGACTTAATAGTGACGCTTGCTACTTGGAAATCGATATGCCCGCTAGCAGGCGCAACACAATGTAGAATGTTGTGCACGGCTCACATGAAATAACAATTATATCCATGGCCAGGAGAATTTACGATTTTACGTTAGAACTAATCGGTTTATTATCCCAGTTCACTTCTATCTACTTCGTATATAATCTTTGATATTACCCTCTAAAGTTGCTGTTTAAGAAGTGCACTGTATCACTTGTAATCCGCAGATACTTTTTGTAGCTCGTACCAGTTTTTATTACTATTTTCTTAGCCTGCATAAATGACCTTGCAATATTACGTAACTTACTTCCTCTTCTAAGAATAGACGCACGAACTATATTGAACAATTGAACCACTGATATTCATGTGCATGTGCATAATATTTTCTTTAGTGACAGCTAGAGTACATGCGCAGCCCGCGAGATGGAGTTCTGTGTGTTTCCGCTGCATAACTCCCGAGAACACTCACTCACACTCACACAGTAGTAATATTACATAATAGTAGTATTATACTACAGTGGTCCTTGGGGTGTACCCAACACTTGCCCTGAAATTTTCATTGTGGTGATAGAGGAAATTAAATATTATTTTTGGACAATACAAAAGTATGTTAACAAACGTATAATGTTACTAATAATTAACAGAGTTATTATTAAAAGAGAGTTAACATTGGATAGCAAATTGCATCGGAAACACCATGGTTCACTGAGTTAATTAAATAAAAATTCAATAAAAATTTTTACATTCTCATAATTGATTCGCAAGGAGGTGAATTTGAGATTCGCGACATCTGTGGAACTTAAGAAAGAAGAATTGAAAGAATCGCCATTCAAAATACAGTCATTTATTTTAGCAGTCTTTATAATGCCTGAAAATAGCAGAACATTGGATTTGCGCCTCCGATTTCATGTGTAAAGGGCAATTGTGTTAAAGTTAAGAATGTACGAAAAATATGCCTCGACTCTTCTTGCAACCAATGCAGAAGATTGTTCAGAATTCAATTTTCTCTTCTGGTGGCAAATGTCAATGGCGCAAACAGAGATAAAATGTAAGAAAAGTTTATTTGAGTATGAAGATCAAACATTTTGTGCTTGAATTCATAAACTCATAAACTAATTCATTGTCGTTTATGTTTTCTTCCGTGAAAATAAACTTGAAAACAGCGTTTCTCCACGGTAATAAAAATATTAATTTAGCAGCATAACAAAATTGTAATAACTAAGTTTGAAATACCGTTTAGAGTAAAGAAAGTTAGAGTTTTTTTGCTACTAAGAGTTGTTGAATGCCTTTTTAACTATCCGCATATCTATAAAAAGTTAGAATTTTCGCATTGTCAATAGACACATTTTCAAACTACGGTGGCTTCTTGAAATTTAATCCTATATTTCTCGATCGAATTCGAGCTACATTATCAGTCCGAGGGTCAATAATTTATTTCCCGAGTACTGAGAATCCATGAACAAAATATTACTGTTTTGATCTGAAAATCTGACGTAAAATGACAGATTATTGGCTAAAAGAAAGCATTAAAGACATTCCGTTCGATAGTGTCTATGATTTATGTTCGGAACTCGGCAGGTGTGTCACTTATTGTTTTGTCGCATTTAAAATACAGTTAAAATAAAATTTTACTCTATGAGAATGTATCTAATTTTTTTTAATAATTTATAAAAACACTAGTATAACTTCACATTTAACTAATTTTGTTATAAACTAATTCAATGGCTTAAAATCGATATTTTTAGAGGCGCTACTTCAGTCGTGTTCTCCTGTCAGAAGCGTGGCACCAATGAAAAGTGGGCAGTCAAAGTCATTCAGAAGAAGGTAAATCTTATCTTTCCGGCGTTAAAATACAAATAAAGACATTTTGTTAAATATTTTTCTAAGTCGAAAGCGATAATTTAAATAAATTTACTAGTGACAACCCATTAAAAACTTTCTAGAACTTGGATTCAATGAACAACAAATAAACAAATAAAACTTATAAAGAAATTTTTTTTGAATTGACTCCATATAACAAGGATTTTTACTTTTCAAATGTGTTTGTATGTGCATTTTGTTACATTATTACCCAAATTAGAGACTAACAGTGTTTTTCAAATGTGAATAAATGAAAATTAAAAGATAAAATAAAACATTGTTTTTGTGCAAAAAAATCTGGAATTTCAAGCAAATAATGTCTAATGTCTATAAACAGTTGTTAAAGAATTGCTCTTGTTTTTTATTTTTTTGTTGTTCTTTAAACAAAATTCACAATTTTATTATAGGTTGACAAGAAAATAGTTGCTACAGAAATCGGAATTCTGCTGTCCATCAGCCATCCAAATATTGTAAGTTTAAATTGTGCATGTCTGTCCTTTGATATAATTTTTTCCTACATGCCTAATGAAAATTCTTATAATTCCCAGATTAGGCTCAAAGAGTTGTACGAAACAAGCACCCACATCCACATGGTGCTTGAATATGTCACTGGCGGAGAACTCTTTGACAGGTAAAACCATTTAAAATGTAATTAATTGCTTACCTTGTTTATATGTTTATGCTTACATATAGAGTTTATAGAGTCATATGACCCAATGACTCAAATAATCCAAAAATGACCTCCCAACAAGAATCCGCCTTTCTTGTCAATAATCATCTTCCTCACCAACCACTCCACAACAAGAAGCCGCCCTTTACTTACTCGGATTAGACCACTTTACTAGAATCCGCTCTCTACTTACTCGGATCCGCCCTCTGGTTACTCGGATCCGCCCTCTACGTTCTCGGATCCGCCCCCACATCTCTGCTTACTCGGATCCGCCCCTACTTACTCGGATCTGCATCCTACTTACTCGGATCTGCATCCTACTTACTCGGATCTGCATCCTACTTACTCGGATCTGCATCCTACTTACTCGGATCTGCATCCTACTTACTCGGATTAGACCACTTTACTAGAATCCGCTCTCTACTTACTCGGATCCGCCCTCTGGTTACTCGGATCCGCCCTCTACGTTCTCGGATCCGCCCCCACGTCTCTGCTTACTCGGATCCGCCCCTACTTACTCGGATCTGCATCCTACTTACTCGGATCTGCATCCTACTTACTCGGATCTGCATCCTACTTACTCGGATCTGCATCCTACTTACTCGGATCTGCATCCTACTTACTCGGATCTGCATCCTACTTACTCGGATCTGCATCCTACTTACTTAATTCCGCTCTCTACTCGGATCCGCCCTCTATTTACTCGTATCCGCCCCCTAATAACTCGTATCCGCCCCTACGTACTCGGATCCGCCCCCTAATTACTCGAATCCGCCCCCTAACTTCTAGGATCCGCCCCTACTTACTCGGATCTACATCCTACTTACTCGGATCTGCATCCTACTAACTTTAATCCGCTCTCTTCTCGGATCCGCCCTCTACTTACTCGAATCCGCCCCCTACTTACTCAGGTCCGCCCCCTAACTTCTAGGATCCGCGCCTACTTACTCGGATCTGCATCCTACTTACTCGGATCCGCCCTTTAATTACTCGAATCCGCCCTTTAATTACTCGAATCCGCCCCCTACTTACTCGAATCCGCCCCCTACTTACTCAGATCCGACCCCTAACTTCTAGGATCCGCCCCTACTTACTCGGATCTGCATCCTACTTACTCGGATCTGCATCCTACTTACTCGGATCTGCATCCTACTTACTCGGATCTGCATCCTACTTACTCGGATCTGCATCCTACTTACTCGGATCTGCATCCTACTTACTCTGATCTGCATCCTACTTACTCGGATCCGCCCTTTAATTACTCGAATCCGCCCCCTACTTTCTTGGATCCGCCCCCATACCTTCTACGATCCGCCCCCTTACCTACTTGGATCCGCCCCCTGACGAAGACCCCGCCCTGCAATAATATCCAACCCAGCCTGACCTATCATGTCACCTCTGTGAAATCTATTTTCGTCTGCGCATGCTGAGTGAGTGAGGCAGAGTGGGTGGCATTAAAGCCTGCATATCTGAGTCTTCATCGCTCCGCAGAATCGTCAGTCGCGGCAACTACTCGGAACGCGACGCGGCGCAGTGCATTCGTCAGCTACTGGAGGCCCTCAAATATCTGCACGAGAGGGAGATCATTCATCGAGATCTCAAGGCTAGTTTTTGACTGAGCGAATTTCACTGCTCTATTTTAGGAACTCTATTTTCTCTCTATTGTTAGAGACAAAAGCTCGTAGAATCTCAACACCCGATCAGTAACGAAAGCTGCGCCAAATATAGCATCTTTTCATGAGCGATATTTCCAGCTTTTTTAATGGCACATAAGCCATTAGAATATAATATATTTCCATGTGTTGTTCCAATTGCAGCCGGAGAATCTTCTGTACGAGAACGAACGAGAGGACGCCTGCTTGAAAGTCGGTGGGTTGCTTGTTTGCATCATTTCTTATCTGAGAGTGCATTTGACCTTGAATCACCCGGCGCTAGCGTGACAGCGAAAGCCTCTAAATGATTAAAGGAATCTTTTTTATTTGACCTTGAATCATGCGCCGCTAGCGTGACAGCGAAAGCCTCTAAATTATTAAAGGAATGTTTTTTATTTGACCTTGAATCATGCGCCGCTAGCGTGACAGCGAAAGCACTTAAATACGAGTAATTAGTTTTTTATTTGACATTGAATCATGCGCCGCTAGCCCTTAAACAGCGAAAGCCTCTAAATTATTAAAGGAATATTTTTATTTGACCTTGAATCATGCGCCGCTAGCGTGACAGCGAAAGCCTCTAAATTATTAAAGGAATGTTTTTTATTTGACCTTGAATCATGCGCCGCTAGCGTGACAGCGAAAGCACTTAAATACGAGTAATTAGTTTTTTATTTGACATTGAATCATGCGCCGCTAGCCCTTAAACAGCGAAAGCCTCTAAATTATTAAAGGAATATTTTTATTTGACCTTGAATCATGCGCCGCTAGCGTGACAGCGAAAGCCTCTAAATTATTAAAGGAATGTTTTTATTTGACCTTGAATCATGCGCCGCTAGCGTGACAGCGAAAGCACTTAAATACGAGTAATTAGTTTTTTATTTGACATTGAATCATGCGCCGCTAGCCCTTAAACAGCGAAAGCCTCTAAATTATTAAAGGAATATTTTTATTTGACCTTGAATCATGCGCCGCTAGCGTGACAGCGAAAGCCTCTAAATTATTAAAGGAATGTTTTTATTTGACCTTGAATCATGCGCCGCTAGCGTGACAGCGAAAGCACTTAAATACGAGTAATTAGTTTTTTATTTGACATTGAATCATGCGCCGCTAGCCCTTAAACAGCGAAAGCCCTTAAAATGATTAAAATAATGCTTTCTTATGCTCTGATTTGAGCTACCGCGCTACGGAGTGAAAGCAAATCAAAGCATTTCAAAATAAAAAACAAAGGTGGGTTAATTTATTTCTCTTAATTGATCTTTTGCGAAAGTGGGAAACCAAATCGTTTAATAAATTTGCTACTAATCCGAAGCCAAGGGGAATAATTAGTCTACAATTTTTCTTTAGCTTTTTAGCTAAGCCTTCACAGCCTTTGCTGAACCAGGCGCAAATACGTACTTTAATCCCGTTTCACCTCTCTGCGTATCACTTCCAATCTGTCACCTGGAATTCATATTGCGTCAGTTTACATCTCTGCATCTACCGTGCATATTATTTCCCACCTGATCATCTTACTATTCAAATCATCACTTAATCTTCCCATCCTTAATATTTGCATCCTCACTTTTTCTTCCCATCCTCAATTAATCTTGCATTTGTCACTTATTCTTACCGTCGGCATTTGTTCGTGTCATCTTTAACTTTCTTCCAATCTTAATCAATCCGCTAACTACTCTGTCCTCCACATTCCCAAATATTCCCACTGCGCACCCACCTCTCCCCTCGCTCCGTCAGCCGACTTCGGCCTCAGCAAAATCATCAGCCGTGACGTCCAAACGGCGACAGTGTGCGGCACGCCCGGCTACTGCGCCCCGGAGGTCCTGCTCGGCAAAGGCTACGGCACACCAGTGGACATGTGGAGCCTGGGCGTTATCGCCTATATTCTGTGAGGACTGGGACTGTCAATATATTATTTAGAGTGAAAATGAGATGGGAGTGGTAAAGAGTGACATTCTAGAAATGAAGAGTGACATTCTAGGAATAAAGAGTGACATTCTAGAAATGAAGAGTGACATTCTAGGAATAAAGAGTGACATTCTAGAAATGAAGAGTGACATTCTAGGAATAAAGAGTGACATTCTAGAAATGAAGAGTGACATTCTAGGAATAAAGAGTGACATTCTAGAAATGAAGAGTGACATTCTAGGAATAAAGAGTGACATTCTAGAAATGAAGAGTGACATTCTAGGAATAAAGAGTGACATTCTAGAAATGAAGAGTGACATTCTAGGAATAAAGAGTGACATTCTAGAAATGAAGAGTGACATTCTAGGAATAAAGAGTGACATTCTAGAAATGAAGAGTGACATTCTAGGAATAAAGAGTGACATTCTAGAAATGAAGAGTGACATTCTAGGAATAAAGAGTGACATTCTAGAAATGAAGAGTGACATTCTAGGAATAAAGAGTGACATTCTAGAAATGAAGAGTGACATTCTAGAAATGAAGAGTGACATTCTAGGAATAAAGAGTGACATTCTAGAAATGAAGAGTGACATTCTAGGAATAAAGAGTGACATTCTAGAAATGAAGAGTGACATTCTAGGAATAAAGAGTGACATTCTAGAAATGAAGAGTGACATTCTAGGAATAAAGAGTGACATTCTAGAAATGAAGAGTGACATTCTAGGAATAAAGAGTGACATTCTAGAAATGAAGACTGACATTCTAGGAAAAAAGTGGCTTGGGATATGCAACGATATTTAAATACATTTTAGTAAACAGTGATATTAGTGCTGTCGCATTATACAATATCTATCCTGTAATACAAGAAAATTATCTCTTATTTTTTATGCCAGTATTTTGATGTCTGTCTGTCAGAATCTGTGCACTTTATTCTAAGCATTGCCTTCCAAGGCTTCACAAAGAGCTCTTCAGGACGATTAAAATAAGCAGACATTTTCTAATCTCTGTTGGTTTCTGTCTGCCAATGGATCCCAATTGATGCATTTGATCCAAAAAATCCCAATTGAAGCCTATGCGGCTACGAGCCATTCTACGCTGACAACGACAGCGAGATGTACCGCAAAATCCTGCGCGCCCAGTTCGAATTCGACTCGCCCTGGTGGGACGGGCTGTCGCGCAACGCCCGCGACCTGGTCGGCGGCCTACTGCAGCTGGACCCTGCCAAGCGTTTGACGGCCAGCCAGGCGCTCCGGCATCCTTGGGTTGGCGGCCAGGCGGCCAAGTCGGAGCCGTTGCAGTCGGCCCAGAGGAAGCTGAAGGAGTTCAACGCCAAGAGGAAACTGCGGGTAAGGCCCCGGGGCTTGTGGCTGCGGATGGGATAATTTGAAATCGCAAAAAATCGGAATCCCTAAAACTATGAAATCGCTTAAACTTTATATTCCATAGACTATGAAATACCAGACTATAAAATCCGATAGACTATAAAATACCATTGACTATGAAATACAATAGACGATGAAATACCATAGACGATGAAATACCATAGACTATGAAATCCCATGGTCTATGAAATCCCATAAACTTTGAAATCCCATTAACTATGAAATCCCATAGACTATGAATCCCATAGACAATGAAATACCACAGAATATAAAATCCCATAGACTTTGAAATCCCATTAACTATGAAATCCCATAGACTATGAATCCCATAGACAATGAAATACCACAGAATATAAAATCCCATAGACTTTGAAATCCCATTAACTATGAAATCCCATAGACTATGAATCCCATAGACAATGAAATACCACAGAATATAAAATCCCGTAGACTTTGAAATCCGATTGACTATAAAATCCCGTAGACTATGAAGTACCATAGACTATTAAATCCCATGGTTTATGAAATCCCATGGACTATAAAATTTTAAAGGCCATGAAATCCCATAGACAATGAACTACCCTAAACTATGAAATTCGGTGAACTATGTAAAAGCCAGGCTCTGTGATATCCAAAAGCTCTGAATTTCCTAAAATCAAAGAAATCCTCATAAATCCGAAAGCACTCGAAAAAATACAGTGATACGATAAAAAAAATTCAGATTAAAGAAAATTTTTTTTCTTTAAAATTGATAATTGCTGTCGTTGCTGTTGCCATGGTTTCTTGTATTGACTGAGCTCCCCGTTGATGGCCATTGTCTCAAATGGTTGCTGGGCAAGTTTCTATGGTTGACAGGTTTTTACAATTTCGTTCTGGTAAATTAACTTTGCAGCAAATATTTTTCACTTGTAGCAAGCTTTTCCTTTTGGCAGTCGTCCATTGTTTGCTTTTCTTTTAATTTCAGGAAAAAAATCAAACTCCACTGAGATTTGAAAATTGGTAAACAAGCGTTAGATACTACTCACACTGCTATCCTAGATTCTTTCTATTTTTAGTCGCTGAAAGAAGAAAAAGCAAGTTTAACTAAATTAATATAAAAAACCAACAATTTTACTAACAGCCGAATGTCAGCGCTGACTTTTGTGACTGCTGCTGAGTACAGATCTGTTTTTTTAACTGCTTAACTAAACACCTTAACAGTGAGGCTATCAACTTTGATTCATTAGTAACCCTTTTATTATTATTTCTGACACCTATAGTAATCCTACTGACTTAATCTTATTAAATTGAGCTTCAAGTTTGCACTAAGAACACTAAGAACTAATAACTAAGACCAACAGTGAAGGTTGCAATGAAAACAATTAAAAAAGTATTTTTCTCACATTTTTAGCTTTACTATTAGTAGCCCATAGCTGTCACGATTTTATTCATTAAAATAGTTTTCAAAAATGCATTTTTGTTTTATATTAAGTACTTTATAATATTTTTTCTGATGGCAGTCAGGAATTCTTTACGAACTTAACTCAAGACTGATTCCGGAAACTGTCGGAACTGGTTCAGGAAACTGTCAGAACTGGTTCAGGAAACTGTCAGAACTGGTTCAGGAAGCTGTCAGAACTGGTTCGGGAAACTGTCAGAACTGGTTCAGGAAGCTGTCAGAACTAGTTCAGGAAGCTGTCAGAACTGGTTCAGGAAACTTTCAGAACTGATTGAGGAAGCTGTCAGAACTGTTTAGGACAATCTCAGAACAGTTTACGACATTTGTCAGAAGTGTTTAGGACAATGTCAGAAGTGTTTAGGACAATGTCAGAAGTGTTTAGGACAATGTCAGAAGTGTTTAGGACAATGTCAGAAGTGTTTAGGACAATGTCAGAACTGTTTAGGACAATGTCAGAAGTGTTTAGGACAATGTCAGAACTGTTTAGGACAATGTCAGAAGTGTTTAGGACAATGTCAGAACTGTTTAGGACAATGTCAGAACTGTTTAGGACAATGTCAGAAGTGTTTAGGACAATGTCAGAACTGTTTAGGACAATGTCAGAACTGTTTAGGACAATGTCAGAACTGTTTAGGACAATGTCAGAACTATTTAGGACAATGTCAGAAGTGTTTAGGACAATGTCAGAAGTGTTTAGGACAATGTCAGAACTGTTTAGGACAATGTCAGAACTGTTTAGGACAATGTCAGAACTATTTAGGACAATGTCAGAAGTGTTTAGGACAATGTCAGAACTGTTTAGGACAATGTCAGAACTGTTTAGGACAATGTCAGAACTGTTTAGGACAATGTCAAGACTTATTCAGCAAAAAAGTTATTGCCGATAAAATGTATAATCTACATCCAAATTCTATTTTTTATCAACCCACGCAGTTTAATTTCACAACCCAAAAGACAAAATTTTTGAAAAACCTTAAGCATGCAATTCGGGTGTACTCGTAACAACATGAGCAGCCTGAATCATTAACTCTATCCCCTAGGCCGCCACAGACGCAGTGATCGCAATTCGTCGTACAGCCGCCATCGTACACCAGGCTAGCAGGAAAAGCGAGTCTAGTCCCACACACGAGCAAGCGACTTCGCTTGTCGAATAAATCTTTGATTAACTGCTTGCAACTGTTTGAGTTCTTTAATAAGTTTGAATTGTTTTTTTCTTCATAGAATTGATTTTTAAACCTACTGAATTTTTGGGACTGAAACTGTGGACTTAAGCGGCTCGTCACTACTCCGATTGTTTGTCACTCATGTTTGAACAAAGGTCGTTGTAGGATTATTCGTCCATTATGAAATAACAAAGCTAACTAAAGGGATAATTCACACACCGAGGGGATAGCTTGCAGCTAAGGGGATGGGATAATTTGCCTCTAAGGGGATTGGATAATTTGCCACTTAGGGGATGGGGTATTTGCCACTTAGGGGATGGGATAATTTTCCACTAAGGGGATGGGGTAATTTTCCACTTAGGGGATGGGGTAATTTTCCACTTAGGGATGGGATAATTTTCCACTAAGGGGGTGGGATAATTTTTCACTAAGGGGATGGGATAATTTGCAAGAAAAGGGATGGGATAATTTAAAACTAAGGGGATAATTTACAAATAAGGGGATATGTGAAGTACTTGCAGCAAAGGGGATGTTTTCAAACAAATGCAGTTAATTTACGAGCTAGCTGGGTTATTTTTAAGACGAAAAAGGCAAAAATTTACAAACATGTGATTTGAAACTCTATAAGGGATTATTTTTCATAGCTCAATTAAGCGGAAACAGCGGCACCGATTTATTTTTCTTTTTACCTAGTCGCATAGCTTAAAGAAATGGACATTTGTAGGCTTTAGTTGTTTCAAAAGGCTGTGCCGTGTTTTCTATATTTTTTGTTAGAAAACTGAATTTAAACAGACTTCTTACCGGCCTCATAAAGCATCATGATTTCAGTTTTTTGTTAAACTGGTTTCGCAAAACAGGATGCACTTTTTGCACTACAGAAACATACTCTTTAGCCGCGCCTTGGGTCAGAATTTTAGTTGCTTTTTTTCAGAGCTTATAAGTTGAAATATTTTCTAGAATTGATTTTTATCCTGGCACAATTTTGCTGGTCGAGAAACCATGTTATTTTAAAGAAATTATTCAATAAAAAAGGACTTCGCACGCGCATTACACTACTCATCTTGGATGAGTAAAGCAGCTTGGCTTTTTGTCCGATTTAAAAATAAACTGTCTGTCTGCTTTGTTATTTTAAAAAATGAAAAAACAATTACGAAATTCTAACAAAATCGTAACAAAAAATGTTTTCTATGAGAGATTTTTTACAGGAGTAACTTAAGGACCTCTAGAAGAAAATTTATTTGCATTTTTTGTATTCATGAAAAAAGCTTTCTAAAATTCGTTGAAGCAACAAGTTTGCTTCTAGTTCTTAAGGACTAGTGGTCCTTAGAGTAACTTTGATACTGACCTAAGTGTAACAAAAATAACAACATAAAAGAGTGCTCAGTGTCCGATTATAACAAAAACAAATGAATAAGAATGGTGATTTCCAGTGACTCTAAATTTCAACAGGATTTTTACAATATTAGGTGACGCGATATTTTCATTTAGTAAACGAAGCCTACGAAATACCTATTGCTGAGGTCTTACGAGCTATTTTCAAGTGGGTAAGTTTTTTTCGCTTCTTTACTATGGGTTTCCCCGATTAGTTGTTCTAAAAATAGAAACCGTTTTTAATATTGGCCAACCAATCAAGTTTCGGGTTGCCTTCTGACCCCTTCTGCCTCAAGCATACGAGCTACGTACATTCTGTCGTGACTTTTTAATCTCCTGGAAGTGCAGTGTACACAGTGTACAGTGGATCAAAATTTACTGCCTTTAACGATGAATTCCAAAGCTTCCAAAGCCGTCCGGTTTCAGCACATCTGACCCGATTGGGGCAGGTGTAATCAATTATTATTATTATAATAGGAACAAATTATGAAAATATGTATTGATTGCTTGCTAGAGTATGCGCAAGACATCCAAAATGCCAGTATTTGAATAGAATATTTACATTATAAATAATGTCGTTTAGGACAGAGAAAAACACTACTGACAGATTGAATGCGGCTAGACCCATAGTTTAGACGTCATAGTTAAAATAAATCAGAGCTTCATATTGCTGACCAGATGCAGTTTACAATTTTGTACAGTTAATTATTTCATAGATACAAACAAAGTATATTTTATCATTAAACAGCGCGCTTAAACTAAAGCCGCTTCTTTGCTGAACGCTGAAATCGACTCCTCAGCCATCGACCCGGTTGAGAACACCGACGGACTTGCGGGTGGAGGCGGCGGCGGCGGAGGGGGCGACCTTCGCGATTGCCAACCGTTGCGCAATGAGACAGAGGCGTCGGTGAATAGAAGCGACGCTTCGCTCTCTAAGATGTCGGCGACATTCTGCTGCCGCTGCTGCTGCTGCTGTTGCATCTGTCGAATACTTCGCAGCTGCTGCTGCCTGCTTTCGCTGCCACCAGCGACTGCTCGCGACGTTCCAGCCGGCGGGCTAATTGAACTGTTGGACGATTTGCGTCGCTTGTAGTAGGCCTTGAAATCCAACTGCTGCGTGAACTCGGCCTCCTTCTTTTGCCGCTCGTATTTCCAGTTGTGCTCGATGACTGCAGGATGGGGTTTTAAGTGAATTATGACACACTAATGAACTACGGAACACAGACACTGTACACAGACACTGTACACAGACACACACTCGCACACACTTATCAACGTCAGTAGTGCCTTTTTCCGCTCTATCCGATGAAACAACTTCCAGAATCACAAAACATTGGCATCGTCGAGATGTTCAACGATTCTTGTAGGGGTGTCTGGTGGCAAAAAAAGCCATCACAGGCATAATTTTTGTGCTCACAGAATTTCATCACGTAACCCCGTCGTCTATTATCGTTGACTATTTTAACGTGATTAATTTCCTAATTTCTTCATTTTTAACCACAATGGATTCGCCAAAAAGGCTTATACAGAGCACCGCGATTCTTCCTTGTCACCGGGGTCTACGACAAGAATCGCTGAATATCTCGACGATGCTGACGTCGGACGGCTTTGAAAGCTAGTTCATTGTAAAGGGTGGAAAATGTCGATTCGTATGGTGGACTTTCACGAAAATCGGTCATTCAGTTTTGGAGCTATGGTGAAGTAGGCAGTGTGTATTGGGAATACCACAGTTGTCTTTCTACTGTTTAAGGGAAGGGTGATTTCCCGTTGAGATTTCATGCAAACTGACAACAGTTTAAAGGGCTCACATTGATAGTCGGGATTTCTCGGTTTCCACCAGAATTTCTCCCAGCAGAGCAGGGCGGTAAAGAGCAGGACGAAAGCGAATGCGAGGACAAGCAGGTGCAGCTGGTTGGTGAAGAACAACGACCTGGCGATGCCCTCCGGCGATTTCGGATCGTCGAATTCCTGTTTGCGAGTGAAAGGTCACTCCGTTCCCGTCACTCTGTTCCCGTCACTCCGTTCCAGTCAGTCTCTCCCCGTCACTCTGTTCCCGTCACTCCGTTTCCGTCACTCCGTTTCCGTCACTCCGTTTCCGTCACTCCGTTTCCGTCACTCCGTTTCCGTCACTCCGTTTCCGTCACTCCGTTTCCGTCACTCTGTTCCCGTCACTCCGTTTCCGTCACTCCGTTTCCGTCACTCCGTTTCCGTCACTCCGTTTCCGTCACTCCGTTTCCGTCACTCCGTTTCCGTCACTCCGTTTCCGTCACTCCGTTCCCGTCACTCCGTTCCCGTCACTCCGTTCCCGTCACTCCGTTCCCGTCACTCCGTTCCCGTCACTCCGTTCCCGTCACTCCGTTCCCGTCACTCCGTTCCCGTCACTCTGTCCTTATCACTCAGTTTTTTGTTCTATGTTTCAGCAACGAGCTGCTACCGCAACAAGAGAGCATGGCTGCTTCGTGCCTAACTAGCCATGCAAGAAGCTCTGCCCTATGTCAACAATTGAAGGCTGGAAGCATCGATTGGATTCTAAGCATTCGTTTTGGCTTAATCAATATATGCTCAAAACTAAGGCGCGTCAGCTGCTGCTTTCTCAGAAATTCGAAAGCATCGTCTGTTAGATTTCTTAAATTTTCTGGTCATATTTCTCTCAAAATCAATGTAGTAATTTGATTTTGCAATTAATCCAGGTAGCCAGGGCTAATTAATCCAGGTAGCCAGGGCTATTTAATCCAGGTAGCCAGGGCTAATTAATCTCGGTAGCCAGGGCTAATTAATCTCGGTAGCCAGGGCTAGTTAATCTCGGTAGCCAGGGCTAATTAATCTCGGTAGCCAGGGCTAATTAATCTCGGTAGCCAGGGCTATTTAATCCAGGTAGCCAGGGCTATTTAATCCAGGTAGCCAGGGCTATTTAATCCAGGTAGCCAGGGCTAATTAATCTCGGTAGCCAGGGCTAGTTAATCTCGGTAGCCAGGGCTATTTAATCCAGGTAGCCAGGGCTATTTAATCCAGGTAGCCAGGGCTATTTAATCCAGGTAGCCAGGGCTAATTAATCTCGGTAGCCAGGGCTAATTAATCTCGGTAGCCAGGGCTAGTTAATCTCGGTAGCCAGGGCTAATTAATCTCGGTAGCCAGGGCTAATTAATCTCGGTAGCCAGGGCTATTTAATCCAGGTAGCCAGGGCTATTTAATCCAGGTAGCCAGGGCTATTTAATCCAGGTAGCCAGGGCTAATTAATCTCGGTAGCCAGGGCTAGTTAATCTCGGTAGCCAGGGCAAATTAATCTCGGTAGCCAGGGCTAATTAATCTCGGTAGCCAGGGCTATTTAATCCAGGTAGCCAGGGCTATTTAATCCAGGTAGCCAGGGCTAATTAATCTCGGTAGCCAGGGCTAATTGATCCAGGTAGCCAGGGCTAATTGATCCAGGTAGCCAGGGCTAATTAATCTCGGTAGCCAGGGCTATTTAATCCAGGTAGCCAGGGCTAATTAATCTCGGTAGCCAGGGCTAGTTAATCCAGGTAGCCAGGGCTAATGAATCTCGGTAGCCAGCGCTAATTAATCTCGGTAGCCAGGGCTAGTTAATCTCTGTAGCCAGGGCTAATTAATCTCGGTAGCCAGGGCTAATTAATCTCGGTAGCCAGGGCTATTTAATCCAGGTAGCCAGGGCTAATTAATCTCGGTAGCCAGGGCTATTTAATCCAGGTAGCCAGGGCTAATTAATCTCGGTAGCCAGGGCTAGTTAATCCAGGTAGCCAGGGCTAATGAATCTCGGTAGCCAGCGCTAATTAATCTCGGTAGCCAGGGCTAATTAATCTCGGTAGCCAGGGCTATTTAATCCAGGTAGCCAGGGCTAATTAATCTCGGTAGCCAGGGCTATTTAATCCAGGTAGCCAGGGCTAATTAATCTCGGTAGCCAGGGCTAGTTAATCCAGGTAGCCAGGGCTAATGAATCTCGGTAGCCAGCGCTAATTAATCTCGGTAGCCAGGGCTAGTTAATCTCGGTAGCCAGGGCTAGTTAATCTCGGTAGCCAGGGCTAATTAATCTCGGTAGCCAGGGCTAATTAATCTCGGTAGCCAGGGCTAATTAATCTCGGTAGCCAGGGCTAATTAATCTCGGTAGCCAGGGCTAATTAATATCGGTAGCCAGGGCTATTTAATCCAGGTAGCCAGGGCTAATTAATCTCGGTAGCCAGGGCTAATTGATCCAGGTAGCCAGGGCTAATTAATCTCGGTAGCCAGGGCTAATTAATCTCGGTAGCCAGGGCTAATTAATCTCGGTAGCCAGGGCTAATTAATCTCGGTAGCCAGGGCTAATTAATCTCGGTAGCCAGGGATATTTAATCCAGGTAGCCAGGGCTATTTAATCCAGGTAGCCAGGGCTAATTAATCTCGGTAGCCAGGGCTAATTAATCTCGGTAGCCAGGGCTAATTAATCTCGGTAGCCAGGGCTAATTAGTCTCGGTAGCCAGGGCTAATTAATCCAGGTAGCCAGGGCTATTTAATCCAGGTAGCCAGGGCTAATTAATCCAGGTAGCCAGGGATATTTAATCCAGGTAGCCAGGGCTATTTAATCCAGGTAGCCAGGGCTAATTAATCCAGGTAGCCAGGGCTAATTAATCCAGGTAGCTGGGCTAATTGATCTAGGTAGCCAGGGCTAGTTAATCTTGGTAGCCAGGGCTAATTGATCTCGGTAGCCAGGGCTAATTGATCCAGGTAGCCAGGGCTAATTGATCTAGGTCTCTGTGTCCGGGGCTAATTAATTAGCTGCTGGTAAGTCGGGGCTAATTAATCCAGGTAGCCAGGGCTAATTAATCTAGGTAGCCAGAACTCGCAGATAGCTAAGTCAAATTAAACAGCATCAGAATGCTTACCGCCTCGCTACCCTTGTGCTGCAGTCCAACAAGATCAACAAGCACCCTGTGCTGCTTGGTAACTAGCCAGCTGATGAGGCAGTTAGTGACACTGGGCTCCAGTTTGGTGAGAAGTCCGCGGACAGACGGTCGCTTAATTACCATCTGTAGTTTGATGTTGAGCACTGAAGCCGGATGCTCCTGACGCATGTGCAGGTACATGAAGTGCTCAATCAGCGCACCGTAATGCCGGGCTGCCTCACTGCCGGCGTCTCCGTGACTGGCGTTCCGCGATGTCGATTGGCGAACGTCGAACGAGCTATCGCTGGAGTGTTGCAGCGAGGAGTCTCTGACCAACTCGCTCCAGGACTGCACCACTGAGAAATGGAAGCAGGTGACGGCAACGGAGTGACGGCAACGGAGTGACGGGAACGGAGTGACGGGAACGGAGTGACGGGAACGGAGTGACGGGAACGGAGTGACGGGAACGGAGTGACGGGAATCTATACAGACATCTAGCTCGTTGTAAAGTACAGTTTAATGATAAATACCTTACTGAGTTGCACCCAAGTTGTGTTTACAGTGGGAAAGCCAAACACGAATTCATAAAATTTCGAACAACAATGGAGGCCCCGCTGCAGTAAAGTGCAGGTTTCACATCGCGTGTATTGGGAAGTTTTATTACCTTGACAAGGCAGCCACAGAAGCTATACCTGCACTTTTTATTCTCTCACGAACCGCAGAATCAGACTGAATTTCATAATCTTATCAAATCCACCTAAATCCTTTATATTAATAAACTACTATTCTTACTATTATTATATTATATCCCGTACATGCCGAGCTGCGACATTTAGCTGTAAGATTAGCGCATGCCTCAGTTAACAACCGACATTTGGCTTGTTTATTAAACTTACTGAATTTTATAAATGCTCCTCTGATTCTTACCGATCGGACTCGATCCCATTTCGTAGGCTATGATCTCCTCGTAAGAGCCGTTAACGACAGTCATCTGGAAAATAAAAAAGTTGAACAAAGGTTTACTTATAACAAGTAAATAAGATGTTTGATTTATATACCAAACAACAGAAAAAAAAATTTAGTTATTTTTTTTAAATCACTTTTTAGTAAAAAATCTAGAATCGATATAGATATTTTTTTAGTTTACTATAAAATATATAGGATTCATAATTATTAGTTGCTTTTTTACTAACGAGAAAAAATTAATTCAATAAATGTTTTTTTATTTTTAAAATTGTGTATAAAAATTTCTTTTATTTATATTTTACATTAATTCATAAATTCTTGATGATGTTTATCAATAATATATCAATATATATTCGAAAATATAATGACAATAAAATATTTGGCGAAAATATCATAATTGATATGTTTAACTGATTTCCGTAATTGTATATATTAAATTTCGTGTACTAGTAACCAAAAAATTACTTTTTTTGCTGAAAGAAATTGTGCAAATGTGTGAATGGTTCTTTAATGTTACGCGTTATATAAGTTTCATGGAAATTTAACGAAATTTTATTTCTGGACCTGATTGTTTACCGACGTAAATGTGACTTATTCTCGATAAAAATTCTCAAACACCTGTTTTCGAATGTTACTGAGTCTTAGAGACAATCTTTCCATTGTTCTAAAGGTGCAAATCTGACAGCTAGAAAAATGTAGAGATTGAAGTTAATTACCTTTGACAGCCGTTAAATTGAACCCTTAAATTGTGTTTTTAATTGAAACTGACAGGCTGCAGTATGTCAACGATACATTTCTTAGGTTTCCACGGAAAAGGACAGATTTGAACGTACAGTCTCCAGTTAGTAAGGATCTCGATTTAGTCTAAATCAAATCATGCAGCCCTTACTAACGAGAAAAAATTAATTCAATAAATGTCTCGAGCAGTTTGTAACTAGGAATAATTTAAATTATATTCTATGACTGCTAATCAAAATAAAATCATTTTAATCATTACGATCAGTTACGAATACCAGCATCGACCATGTAATTTCTAACATTAGCTTGAAACAGTTTGGAATCGTCCAAAGACTGCGAGCTCTGTCCCAGGGCCGTGGTGATGCCGGCGGTGAACATTGAGGTGATGACTAAGCCGAAGCAAATCCACAGGAAGGCGAATAGGCGACCGCAGATGGTTTTTGGCGAGCGATCGCCGTAGCTGGTGGTTTGACAGTCGGGTCCAGATGGTTTTGAGTTGATAGTTACGAGATTTTTTATGTTATATTATTAGAAACAAAAAGCTGCGAGAAAATATTGTAGCCTTGCAGGGGGGAGAGAAGGGGAAGAGGAGAGATCTAAAAAGGGAAAGGAGAGATCTGAAGGGGAGAGGAGAGATCTAAAAAGGGAAAGGAGAAATCTGAAGGGGAGAGGAGAGATCTAAAAAGGGAAAGGAGAGATCTGAAGGGGAGAGGAGAGATCAGAAGGGTGAGAGGAGAGATTGAAGGGGGAGAGGAGAGATCGGAAGGGGGAGAGGACAGATCGGAAGGGGGAGAGGACAGATCGGAAGGGGGAGAGGAGAGATCGGAAGGGGGAGAGGACAGATCGGAAGGGGGAGAGGAGAGATCGGAAGGGGGAGAGGAGAGATCGGAAGGGGGAGAGGAGAGATCGGAAGGGGGGGAGGAGAGATCGGAAGGGGGAGAGGAGAGATCGGAAGGGGGAGAGGAGAGATCGGAAGGGGGAGAGGACAGATCAGAAGGAGGAGAGGAGAGATTGAAGGGGAGAGGAGAGATCGGAAGGGGGAGAGGAGAGATCGGAAGGGGGAGAGGACAGATCAGAAGGGGGAGAGGAGAGATCGGAAGGGGGAGAGGAGAGAACGGAAGGGGGAGAGGAGAGATCAGAAGGAGGAGAGGAGAGATTGAAGGGGAGAGATCGGAGTGAAAGTAGGAGTCGTATAAGGAGGAGATAAATGTTTATTGGGGGATAAGAAGACTATGTGTTGGCTACAGAAAATTTTGTTGCGCATATTGAAAAAAACCAGCCAGACACAGCTATCCCTACAAAAACTTTTTTTGCTAACTTGTTGTTTTTTCAACAGGTCCTGAAAACGTGTTAATTTTGAAACTTCCAAATCGATTCACCGCTTCCTCTAGTAGGGCCACCGAAGCAAATAAAAAGCAAAAGTAGCGCAGTGGCCTGCGTCTTGTATTTTTAGAACAGAATTTAATTAGATTTTTGTGTTTCTGAGCCAATTTCTCAAAGCTGGTAGCGAACTGGGCATAAACAGACAGTCAAGCTAAAAGTGCTCGGCAAAAAGTTTTAGTCAACTAAATCGAGTCAGTTTCGGTCAGACAGTGTTTAAGTTGGTCGAGTTGTTGAAATAAACACAATCCAATCGCTACACATCATTTTGGGAGAGTTTTGTAACAAGAAAGCTTAGAGGATTCCACAGTGGCGGCCAAGGCAACAAGGATTTGTGGGAAACTGTTAGTAGGCCGTCGATCTATTGCAATTCTGAATGGGGATTTCTAGCTGGGAGGCGGGGAAATTATCTGAACTCTCTTTTTGGCCTCTTTTTTCGACCTCCTGTGACCTCTACGCCTCTTCTACCCTTTCTTCCAGCAGTTCCGGCAAAACTTGTTCGTAGGCGGGGCTCGCACAGAGACTGAAAGTTTCTACCACAATTTTTCCTTCATCATTTTCGCGGCTGCATCCATCTTGTCTGCCAGTTTGTTAACAATATTGAATTTCATTGCTGTAAGCATTCGGTTGGTTTAAAAAATGTGACTTTCCAGCAAGGAACTGTCAAGAAAGCTGCAATGTTTGAATCAAAGTGAGAGAATGGAGAGTTAAGTGTGAGAGAATGGGAGAGTTAAGTGGGAGAGAATGGAGAGTTAAGTGGGAGAGAATGGAGAGTTAAGTGTGAGAGAATGGTAGAGTTAAGTGGGAGAGAATGGGAGAGTTAAGTGGGAGAGAATGGAGAGTTAAGTGGGAGAGAATGGAGAGTTAAGTGGGAGAGAATGGAGAGTTAAGTGTGAGAGAATGGTAGAGTTAAGTTGGAGAGAATGGAGAGTTAAGTGGGAGAGAATGGAGAGTTAAGTGTGAGAGAATGGGAGAGTTAAGTGGGAGAGAATGGAGAGTTAAGTGGGAGAGAATGGAGAGTTAAGTGTGAGAGAATGGTAGAGTTAAGTTGGAGAGAATGGAGAGTTAAGTGGGAGAGAATGGTAGAGTTAAGTTGGAGAGAATGGGAGAGTTAAGTGGGAGAGAATGGAGAGTTAAGTGGGAGAGAATGGAGAGTTAAGTGGGAGAGAATGGAGAGTTAAGTGTGAGAGAATGGTAGAGTTAAGTTGGAGAGAATGGAGAGTTAAGTGGGAGAGAATGGAGAGTTAAGTGTGAGAGAATGGGAGAGTTAAGTGGGAGAGAATGGAGAGTTAAGTGGGAGAGAATGGAGAGTTAAGTGTGAGAGAATGGTAGAGTTAAGTTGGAGAGAATGGAGAGTTAAGTGGGAGAGAATGGTAGAGTTAAGTTGGAGAGAATGGAGAGTTAAGTGGGAGAGAATGGTAGAGTTAAGTGGGAGAGAATGGAGAGTTAAGTGGGAGAGAATGGAGAGTTAAGTGGGAGAGAATGGAGAGTTAAGTGGGAGTGAATGGAGAGTTAAGTGGGAGTGAATGGGAGGGCTCTGTTGCAGGGAATCGAGGTTCTGCACTGTGACACATAAATGGGTTACCCAGGCCGAAAGTACAATATGGGATAACCGATTTCGTTAAGAACGTGACATTTGATCCCAGACGAACAACGCGCTCTCACCCAACGGTTGTCATGGTGATGAAAGCCCACCAGCAGCCCTCCCAGAAGCCGCGCAGGAACGGCCTGGGAAATTCTTGAGGATTTTTTAGGCGCTCCTGAAATTTATTAGGCAATGACCGATTATTAATTAGACAAGGCTACTTGTACCTACGCAAGACAATGTCAATAGAATTTTAGATTAGGATTTTTAGAAAAAAAACTAATTATGAGAATCCTTTTAAAGAAAACTAGTTACAATAGCAAAAACTATCTCGTCGACATGTTTCTCACGGAGAAAATGTTACGGAAGCCACGTTCTCCGCAAAATGTAGGGTTTTTTAGCAGTGTATTTTTCTGTGAAAACCAGCCTCGCAAACATTTTCTAGGAAACACAGTTTCTAAGAAACCTTCCATTTCTAGCGGTCCTACCGCATTAATTCAGCCTCGCCGTGGTTTTACAGTGTTATCCGTGCGCATCAGTTTTAAGAATCAGCTAAGCTCACCATCAGCCAGGCGATGACGCCGGCGTAGGCGCATGACACCAGAATGATGACCAGCAGAGGCCAGGCGTGTACAACGAAGTTCAGCTGCGAGATGCCAGACAGGTGCGAACGGAGGCTCGGATCCAACCAGACCGCGCCTGACAGGGATTTAGGGGATGGGCGAGGATTTGAGTTTGAATCTCAGCCAAGGATTATTATAAAAGTGTGACCTCAAGTGTGATCTCAAGTGTGACCTCAAGTGTGACCTCCTGTGTTACCTCCTGTGTGACCTTAAGTGTGACCTCATGTGTGACCTCCTGTGTGACCTCAAGTGTGACCTCAAGTGTGACCTCCAGTGTGACCTCCAGTGTGACGTCCAGTGTGACGTCCAGTGTGGCTTCAATTGTGACCTCCAGTGTGACCTCCAGTGTGATCTCCAGTGTGATCTCCAGTGTGATCTCCAGTGTGATCTCCAGTGTGATCTCCAGTGTGATCTTAAGTGTGTCATTCGGTTTTGGAGATATTGTGAAGCATAGGCTGTGGTATTCGAAATACCCTTATGTCTTTCTACGGTTAATAAATCCATTAGTCTCACGGTGCGTTGTTTTTGTGAAATCAAGATCCAGTACCGGTACCTCCTAGTTAAAACTGAGAAACAGTCATCTGTAATTAGCGAACCCTATAGGTCTTGAAAACATGTATTTCAGTAAGCCTTTTTAAAGGGCTAGAACTGTGAATTTAACTGGAGTATGCTAATGACAGGCAGTCTAGACTTGTCACCTGAAAAAAGTCCAGAGTTGAGATGCGAAATATAGACTTATGCTAAATAAAACGGGCGCTATCTGACAGAAAATGACAAACTCTATCAACTATTCAATGAGAATTGAAGGAAATCTAAGTTGTGCCTGAATAAATTGATCTAAAATGAGGTGAGATAGAGATGGTGAGAATGAGAGAGTTAGAAAGATACAGGGTGAGATCGAGAATGAGAGAAAGCTGTTAAGGTGAGAGGGGAAATGATTAATGATTCTTAAAAAATTAAAATCAAGGAATATTGGGATTTTCGGAATATAGTGATTCTTGGAATATTAGGATTCTTGGAATATTGGGATTCTTGGAATATTGGGATTCTTGGAATATTGTGATTCTTGGAATATTGGGATTCTTGGAATATTGGGATTCTTGGAATATTGGGATTCTTGGAATATTGTGATTCTTGGAATATTGGGATTATTGTAATATGATGATTTTTGGAATATTGGGATTCTTGGAATCTTGGGATTCTTGACATATTGGGATTCTTGGAATATTGGGATTCTTGGAATATTGGGATTCTTGGAATATTGGGATTCTTGGAATATTGGGATTCTTGGAATATTGGGATTCTTGGAATATTGGGATTCTTGGAATATTGGGATTCTTGGAATATTGGGATTCTTGGAATATTGAGATTCTTGGAATATTCACACTCTTGGAATATTGGGTTACTTAGAATATTTGGATTCTTCGAATATAGGGATTCTTGGAATATAGCGATTCTTGGAATATTGGGATTCTTGGAATATTGGGATTCTTGGAATATTGGGATTCTTCGAATATAGGGATTCTTCGAATATAGCGATTCTTGGAATATTGGGATTCTTGGAATATTGGGATTCTTGGAATATTGGGATTCTTCGAATATAGGGATTCTTCGAATATAGCGATTCTTGGAATATTGGGATTCTTGGAATATTGGGATTCTTGGAATATTGGGATTTTAGGAATATTGGGTTACAATGAATAATTGGATTCCTGGAATATTGGGATTCTTGGAATATTGGCATTCTTGGAATATTGAGATTCCTAGAATATTGGGGTTTATCATCGTGAGATATATACAAAATCTTGGGATTTCGTGAATGATAGAATAATGGTAATCCTTCAATATTTTTGGGATTTCCAAACTGTTGGGATTACAAAGATCAACTGTTGTGAATTTCTGCTTTTAAGATTAAACTGGTTTCGTGTTTCGAAAGCGATTTTGCTGCACATGGAAATAAAATGTATAATCTCCGTTTTCCGCGAAATCAACAGACTTAGTTTTATTTTCGATATATTTTGTTTTTCTTCTAATTTATAACCGATATAAATAAGGACATTTTATTTAGGGACAAAATTTCTCTAATCTGGCCGTAATCAGAGCCTTATACCGCAGAATCGCTTGGCATTGCATATTTTAGTTTGCCCTTGCGACATAACTGAAAATACTGTCCTAAATAAGGAACCACACAAAAAATAGAAAAATGAATTGTTCTAATCAGCAAATTCACTATACAAAGTCACTAATTTGCTAGCACTAGCAGCCACTATTGGAAATTTCCTTTCATATTTCTTTCCTCTCAGAGATTTAGAAATTTGTTCAAGCCAAAAAAACGTTTATTGACCCTCGTTCTTTGAAAGCAAAAGAAAAACTTAAACGTGGTTAATCTTTCTTACTTTAAATTTGTTTAGATTTCAGAAGAACCTGCAGTTAAAAATTCTTAGGATCAATTTAGATTATGTTAAGATAATCAATGGATTAGGGAAGATTACACTTCGATAATCTAGGGATTTGGGCGGATTACAGTTCGATAATCTAGGGATTTAGGTAGATTACAGTTCGATAATCTAGGGATTTGGGCGGATTACAGTTCGATAATCTAGAGATTTGGGTAGATTACACTTCGATAATCTAGAGATTAGGGTAGATTACAGTTCGATAATCTAGAGATTAGGGTAGATTACAGTTCGATAATCTAGGGATTTTGGCGGATTACAGTTCGATAATCTAGGGATTTGGGTAGATTACAGTTCGATAATCTAGGGATTTGGGTAGATTACAGTTCGATAATCTATAGGGATTTCGGTAGTGTGGTCAGATAATCTTGGGATTTTGGCAGAATATGGTCAGATAATCTGTGGATTTAAGTGGATTATGGTCAGATAATCTGTAGATTTAGGTAGATTATGGTCAGATAATCTGTAGATTTAGGTAGATTATGGTCAGATAATCTGTAGATTTAGGTAGATTATGGTCAGATAATTTATGGATTTAGGTGGATTATGGACAGATAATCTGTAGATTTAGGTAGATTATATGGTCAGATAATCTGTAGATTTAGGTAGATTATGGTCAGATAATTTATGGATTTAGGTGGATTATGGACAGATAATCTGTAGATTTAGGTGGATTATGGTCAGATAATCTGTAGATTTAGGTGGATTATGGTCAGATGATCTGTTGATTTAGGTAGATTATGGTCAGATAATTTATGGATTTAGGTAGATTTTGGTCAGATAATTTATGGATTTACGTAGATTATGGTCAGATAATTTATGGATTTAGGTAGATTATGGTCAGATAATTTATGGATTTACGTAGATTATGGTCAGATAATTTATGGATTTACGTAGATTATGGTCAGATAATTTATGGATTTACGTAGATTATGGTCAGATAATTTATGGATTTAGGTAGATTATGGTCAGATAATTTATGGATTTAGGTAGATTATGGTCAGATAATTTATGGATTTAGGTAGATTTTGGTCAGATAATTTATGGATTTAGGTAGATTATGGTCAGATAATTTATGGATTTAGGTAGATTTTGGTCAGATAATTTATGGATTTAGGTAGATTATGGTCAGATAATTTATGGATTTAGGTAGATTATGGTCAGATAATTTATGGATTTAGGTAGATTTTGGTCAGATAATTTATGGATTTACGTAGATTATGGTCAGATAATTTATGGATTTACGTAGATTATGGTCAGATAATTTATGGATTTAGGTAGATTATGGTCAGATAATTTATGGATTTAGGTAGATTATGGTCAGATAATTTATGGATTTACGTAGATTATGGTCAGATAATTTATGGATTTAGGTAGATTATGGTCAGATAATTTATGGATTTAGGCGGATTAGGATTAGATTCTTGTGTAATTTCAGGATTTAGTGCTCGCTACCCATTTCGCTGGTTGAACTGAACTAGTGTTAAGTGTCTTGCTAAACGACACAAAAATGGTTCCAGTGGAGTTGGGAATCGAACCTCCGACCTTCAAGTCGTGAGTCCGACGCTCTAGCCGCAATAGGCCACAATCCACGATTATTACGATGATTGTATGAATAAATAAACTTTGGATTTTGATTAAAGAGTAGAAACTCACCAGGCGTGGTTACAATGGGCAGGAATGTGTGTTCCGTAAGCAAGTCAAACAGTGCCATTTTGGTCACGGGCAAGCTGATGTTGCAGTCCCTTGTGGCACCGCTGCTCAGCAAGTGGCTCTCGCTACTGAACTGACGATAACGCAGGCCGGCCTTGGAGCCGCAATGTCCTAGGCCGACTCTGGCCAGGTCCCAGAATACGCCATGCAGTTGGTTCTGCTGCGAATCCGAGAATGGAGGATGACTGAAGTGGCAGACGATCAGCTCCGACATTGGACTAGTCGGAGATAGGCCCATCTGTCTTTCTGTCTTTACAACGATTTACCTGTCTAAACTGCCAACGATAATGATCTCTGATGTGATAAAGTTGCATAGATATATACATGCTGCAGCAGCAGCAGCAACAGCAGCAGTCGCTTCGCTATTGGCTCCTGGGTACTTGGCTGATCAGCATTCTCGGAAACTGTTAAGCTTGTAGCCTACTGGTTAGAGCTACGGATTAGTGATTAGTGTGAGTGTGGGTGCATCCCCAGTCCATGGACTGAACAGCAGTACACAGCGACTAGAAAGCTGGTTATCGACCAAAAAATACACTACGGAGATGGAAAATTTTAGTGTGTTTTTATTATGTCGAGTCTATAATTACACGGGCCAACTTTTTGTTGCGCACCTTCTGAAACAATAATCCAGTCGCCAGCTCTTCAGATCGTCGAGATATTCAATGGTAATGGCCGAAGGTCTGATTTCTTCCATAAGAGCTAGTGTATTTCATACACCCCTATACACGACTTTGCATCTCTGTCTTTGGTGGTCACCTACCTTTATCTAGACGGATTTGCCGGACCTTCAAGGGCTTCAACAGGTGGAAATAGGCCACTATATGAACATCTAGTCTGCCAACCAATCAGTCACCACCCAAACACACAGCAGTTAGCATTCAGGCGCTGCCAAAAAAATCACAGGGGAACTCTCCCCTTGGTATAAAAGCAGGGGGCAACCTGTCTTGGTAGTCCAACTGCCAATAAGAGTACATAAATCCAGTACCGACCAGTTGATTAAAGACAAAATGTAAAGCCACTCTACTTAAAAGCAACATGTGGCTTTGAAATCAAGAGTCATTTCTACTACTAATATGCATGCATATAACGGCTATATTGTGAATAATAAACGAGTTCAGTTTTTTACTATTCTTTAAATGTCTCTTTTGAATCTGATTTCAAAAGAAAATAAGAAAATTAAAGGACTGTCAGTTGCAAGTTGGAAATGACTCATTATTCAAAGGGTTGGGGCTGAAAGGATTCAGAAAATGAGTAAGGAAATTGTAGGGAGAAGAAATTTTGTGTGGAAATGGGCGAATACCAGATAGAAGAAAATATGGATAGTGAGGGAATGAACGCTGGGACAGAGAATGCGAAAGATAACAAGGGAAAGTGCGAGAGAGGAAGAGAAGGAGAAAAAGGGAGAAAAAGAGGGAGAGAAAGGGGAGAGAGGCGAGTTGGAGGGTAAACTGTGAGGTAGATTTATATATTTCTGTAGTATTATTATTGTATATGTCTGCAACAGTATGTCTGTACTTTTTACATCGCATTTTACAACTTACATCTTATCTCTCTGTATGTCTGTATTATTAATAAGTTTTCATTTTCAGCATAAATAATTATTATAAGGGCGATGGAGAGGGTGGTCAGTGGGAGAGCGGTTAACGCGTTCGCTTCTCGCACCAAGGTTCCTAAGTTCGATTCCGCGGCGAGGCCACATTTATCAGCCGCGGAGAGAAGGCTTGGTGGCTTGTCGTGCAATTTACGCCCTTGAGGGCCAACATCCAAGGCACAGTGAGAGTGTACACTGCCTGACGATGAGAAAGTCAGGGCAGATGTACACACCTGTGTGAGCGTGTGCTCAGGATTCAGTGAAATTAGCAGAATTGCCTCCTCGCTGGCTGCGGGTCCAGTGTCACCATTGCTCGCAGCCCTCCTGCAATTATTATTATTATTGTTATTAAAGGAGAGGGTAAAGGCGAGAGTTGAAGGGTTGAACTGTGAAGTAGACTCGATGGAAGCGACAATGTAAAAAGAATAGATTTAATAGAACAGGTGAAGATCTATTCAATATAACCAGAGTTGATAAGTAAGAGATTATCAAGCGTTAAATGTGGTACTGATTAGCAGACGCAACCCAAGAACTAGAGCACACTCTAGCATTGTAGAAAATTTAATTAATAAAAAATGCTAATACACTGGAGCTTAACTCAAAAAAGGAATGTGCCTTATATTAGGAAATTCTCAGGCAAGCTTATTGACTGACTCATCCTATAATAGAAAGGCAATTGGCAATGCTTTTAGCAGCGAAATTCAAAACAATGACGCACGATGAAAGAATGGAAAGCACGATACTGATTAGCTGGGATAAGTCGAGCATTTCTCAGGCAGCAGATAGTAAGCTAAATTCAATAAGCCTTCTATTGTGAAATCTGCTCATTTTTTCATGCAACTTTTTGTCACGAGTCTATAACTGAACGCCTCGCTGATTACCTATAGTTTACTAAAATACTGGTAGTTAATAGAGATCCCCTGTATTGACAAGGCTATAGTTTGATAAGCAACAGGTTTGTTTACCTGTTAAGAACAGGGTCGTTTACATATTAGGAACATATTTGTTTATCTGCTAAGAACAGGTTTGTTAAACCCTTAAAACATGTTTGTTTACATATTCCTTTCATGGCAAAGAATATGATTGTTACCTATTTTAACAGGCTTGTTGCCTAAATGGATAAAGTTTTTAGTTGTAAATAAACTCTTTTAATCGTTTAATTCAGCATTTTACATATTTAAGTTGGAAGTTAGAGTAGGTTTTGAACAAGTTTACCTGTTAGAACAAGCTTACCTGTTAGAACAAGCTTACCTGTTAGAACAGGCTTATAAGTTAGAACAGGCTTACCTGTTAGAACAGGCCTATAAGTTAGAACAGGCTTACCTGTTAGAACAGGCTTACCTGTTAGAACAGGCTTACCTGTTAGAACAGGCTTACCTGTTAGAACAGGCTTACCTGTTAGAAAAGGCTTACCTGTAAGAACAGGCTTACCTGTTAGAACAGGCTTACCTGTTAGAACAGGCTTACCTGTTAGAACAGGCTTACCTGTTAGAACAGGCTTATAAGTTAGAACAGGCTTACCTGTTAGAACAGGCTTACCTGTTAGAACAGGCTTACCTGTTAGAACAGGCTTACCCGTTAGAACAGGCTTCAAAAATAATTAAACAAGAACAAAACTACCTAAATCTGTGAACAAACATTATTTGTAAATTACAACAGTTTAAAAAAGTTAATATCATTTACATTGTACAAAGTTTTAAAGCTGCGAATAAAAATATATTATTTGCTAACGACAGTTTAGATTGCACTATAATATTAAACAATTTTTACAACATCCAGAGGGTAACAAGTTACAGATGATAAATTTATTAAACTTATGGCTAAGCAAATTAGCACAAGTTACGCATAACAAAATAAATGTTGATATAAGGACAGCAATAGAAGTACACGAGCTAGACAGCTGTCAATCAAGCTGTTGGCTCAGTTCTCAACGGTATAACATAGCGCTGTGGCACAGCCAATGACGGCGCAATGCCTTCCGGATATGATGAGTCCTCGAAGAACAGCTGATAGTCTTCGTGTACAGAGGTTGGCGGCTCGTCCACCAGGGCCCGGTAGAAACAGGTGGTCTGCGGATACAGGGCCAGCACCATCTGGTGGCGAATGGGGATAATCTGTGTTAGACATTATGAATTACAAAATCAAGTCTTTGCAGTATGAGACAGTCTGTCTGCTCAACCATTACAGTGAGCTTGCAGCATAAGGTAGGTCCGGAGTTCGAATCTCAGCCCGAGCTGCACAACCATTACAGGTAGCTTGCAGCATAGGGTAGGTCCGGAGTTCGAATCTCAGCCCAAACTGCACAACCATTACAGGGAGCTTGCAGCATAGGGTAGGTCCGGAGTTCAAATCTCAGCCCGAGCTGCACAACCATTACAGGGAGCTTGCAGCATAGGGTAGGTCCGGAGTTCGAATCTCAGCCCGAGCTGCACAACCATTACAGGGAGCTTGCAGCATAGGGTAGGTCCGGAGTTCGAAACGCAGACCAATCTTAAAAAACAATTTGTACCATCGAGCAAGACACAAATAAATTCCTAGTCCTACAGTTTACCCAGCTTGTAAAATGGGTGTTAGCATTAGCTGGGGTAGAAATTCGTGTGGCCGTCCGCGGCATGAACAGCTGTACACAGCTGTTGCCGGGTCACTAGCCAAACTGTCATTAATTATCTATGTAGCATACTAATTATAAGATCATTTTGAACCAGATTTAGGATAACAAAAATCGAATCGGATTACTGGCTAACTAATCCAATGGATTATCGAAATAGCAATACAGTTCAAATTTTTTGTAATCCGATCTGTTTTTCGAAATTTTAAGAATAGCATAAAAACGTTTCAAGATTCAATTTTAGATTTTCAGATTTGAGAATCCAAGATATAAGCTTACTGAATTTGAGGATCAATGATACGGATTATTACATTGAAGGATCCAAAAATAAATTACTGGATTTGCAGATAACGGGTTATTGTAGTTGAGATCTAAAATTGGATTTATGGATCTAGGATAGGGTTCTTAGATTTGAGGATCTAGGATAGGGTTCTTAGATTTGAGGATCTAAGATAGGGTTTTTAGATTTGAGGATCTAGGATAGGGTTCTTAGATTTGAGGATCTGAGATAGGGTTTTCAGATTTGAGGATCTAAGATAGGGTTTTTAGATTTGAGGATCTAAGATAGGGTTTTTAGATTTTAGGATCTAAGATAGGACGTTTAGATTTGAGGATATATAGGATAGGGTTCTTAGATTTGAGGATCTAAGATAGGGTTTTTAGATTTGAGGATCTAAGATAGGGTTTTTAGATTTGAGGATCTAAGATAGGGTTCTTAGATTTGAGGATCTAAGATAGGGTTTTTAGATTTGAGGATCTAAGATAGGGTTCTTAGATTTGAGGATCTAAGATAGGGTTTTTAGATTTGAGGATCTAAGATAGGGTTTTTAGATTTGAGGATCTAAGATAGGGTTTTTAGATTTGAGGATCTAGGATAGGGTTTTTAGATTTGAGGATCTAAGATAGGGTTTTTAGATTTGAGGATCTAGGATAGGGTTCTTAGATTTGAGGATCTAAGACAGGGTTTTAGATTTGAGGATCTAGGATAGGGTTCTTAGATTTGAGGATCTAAGATAGGACGTTTAGATTTGAGGATCTAAGATAGGGTTTTTAGATTTCAGGATCTAAGATAGGACGTTTAGATTTGAGGATCTATAGGATAGGGTTCTTAGATTTGAGGATCTAAGATAGGGTTTTTAGATTTGAGGATCTATAGGATAGGGTTCTTAGATTTGAGGATCTAAGATAGGGTTTTTAGATTTGAGGATCTAAGATAGGGTTTTTAGATTTGAGGATCTAAGATAGGGTTTTTAGATTTGAGGATCTAAGATGGGGTTTTTAGATTTGAGGATCAAGATAGGGTTTTTAGATTTGAGGATCAAGATAGGGTTTTAAGATTTGAGGATCAAGATAGGGTTTTTAGATTTGAGGATCTAGGATAGGGTTTTTAGATTTGAGGATCTAAGATAGGACGTTTAGATTTGAGGATCTAAGATAGGGTTTTTAGATTTCAGGATCTAAGATAGGACGTTTAGATTTGAGGATCTATAGGATAGGGTTCTTAGATTTGAGGATCTAAGATAGGGTTTTTAGATTTGAGGATCTAAGATAGGGTTTTTAGATTTGAGGATCTAAGATAGGGTTTTTAGATTTGAGGATCTAAGATGGGGTTTTTAGATTTGAGGATCAAGATAGGGTTTTTAGATTTGAGGATCAAGATAGGGTTTTTAGATTTGAGGATCAAGATAGGGTTTTTAGATTTGAGGATCTAAGATAGGGTTTTTATATTTTAGGATCAAGATAGGGTTTTTAGATTTGAGGATCTAAGATAGGGTTTTTAGATTTGAGGATCAAGATAGGGTTTTTAGATTTGAGGATCTAAGATGGGGTTTTTAGATTTGAGGATCAAGATAGGGTTTTTAGATTTGAGGATCTAAGATGGGGTTTTTAGATTTGAGGATCTAGGATAGGGTTTTTAGATTTGAGGATCTAAGATAGGGTTTTTAGATTTGAGGATCTAAGATAGGGTTTTTAGATTTGAGGATCAAGATAGGGTTTTTAGATTTGAGGATCTAAGATAGGGTTTTTAGATTTGAGGATCAAGATAGGGTTCTTAGATTTGAGGATCTAAGATAGGGTTTTTAGATTTGAGGATCAAGATAGGGTTTTTAGATTTGAGGATCAAGATAGGGTTTTTAGATTTGAGGATCAAGATAGGGTTTTTAGATTTGAGGATCTAAGATAGGGTTTTTAGATTTGAGGATCAAGATAGGGTTTTTAGATTTGAGGATCTAAGATAGGGTTTTTAGATTTGAGGATCAAGATAGGGTTTTTAGATTTGAGGGTCTAAGATAGGGTTTTTAGATTTGAGGATCAAGATAGGGTTTTTAGATTTGAGGATTAAGATAGGGTTTTTAGATTTGAGGATCTAAGATAGAGTTTTTAGATTTGAGGATCAAGATAGGGTTTTTAGATTTGAGGATCAAGATAGGGTTTTTAGATTTGAGGATCTAAGATAGGGTTTTTAGATTTGAGGATCAAGATAGGGTTTTTAGATTTGAGGATCTAAGATAGGGTTTTTAGATTTGAGGATCAAGATAGGGTTCTTAGATTTGAGGATCAAGATAGGGTTTTTAGATTTGAGGATCAAGATAGGGTTTTTAGATTTGAGGATCTAAGATAGGGTTTTTATATTTTAGGATCAAGATAGGGTTTTTAGATTTGAGGATCTAAGATAGGGTTTTTAGATTTGAGGATCAAGATAGGGTTTTTAGATTTGAGGATCTAAGATAGGGTTTTTAGATTTGAGGATCAAGATAGGGTTTTTAGATTTGAGGATCTAAGATAGGGTTTTTAGATTTGAGGATCAAGATAGGGTTTTTAGATTTGAGGATTAAGATAGGGTTTTTAGATTTGAGGATCTAAGATAGGGTTTTTAGATTTGAGGATCTAAGATAGGGTTTTTAGATTTGAGGATCAAGATAGGGTTTTTAGATTTGAGGATTAAGATAGGGTTTTTAGATTTGAGGATCAAGATAGGGTTTTTAGATTTGAGGATCAAGATAGGGTTTTTAGATTTGAGGATCAAGATAGGGTTTTTAGATTTGAGGATCTAAGATAGGGTTTTTAGATTTGAGGATCAAGATAGGGTTTTTAGATTTGAGGATCTAAGATAGGGTTTTTAGATTTGAGGATCTAAGATGGGGTTTTTAGATTTGAGGATCAAGATAGGGTTTTTAGATTTGAGGATCAAGATAGGGTTTTTAGATTTGAGGATCAAGATAGGGTTTTTAGATTTGAGGATCTAAGATAGGGTTTTTATATTTTAGGATCAAGATAGGGTTTTTAGATTTGAGGATCTAAGATAGGGTTTTTAGATTTGAGGATCAAGATAGGGTTTTTAGATTTGAGGATCTAAGATGGGGTTTTTAGATTTGAGGATCAAGATAGGGTTTTTAGATTTGAGGATCTAAGATGGGGTTTTTAGATTTGAGGATCTAGGATAGGGTTTTTAGATTTGAGGATCTAAGATAGGGTTTTTAGATTTGAGGATCTAAGATAGGGTTTTTAGATTTGAGGATCAAGATAGGGTTTTTAGATTTGAGGATCTAAGATAGGGTTTTTAGATTTGAGGATCAAGATAGGGTTCTTAGATTTGAGGATCTAAGATAGGGTTTTTAGATTTGAGGATCAAGATAGGGTTTTTAGATTTGAGGATCAAGATAGGGTTTTTAGATTTGAGGATCAAGATAGGGTTTTTAGATTTGAGGATCTAAGATAGGGTTTTTAGATTTGAGGATCAAGATAGGGTTTTTAGATTTGAGGATCTAAGATAGGGTTTTTAGATTTGAGGATCAAGATAGGGTTTTTAGATTTGAGGGTCTAAGATAGGGTTTTTAGATTTGAGGATCAAGATAGGGTTTTTAGATTTGAGGATTAAGATAGGGTTTTTAGATTTGAGGATCTAAGATAGAGTTTTTAGATTTGAGGATCAAGATAGGGTTTTTAGATTTGAGGATCAAGATAGGGTTTTTAGATTTGAGGATCTAAGATAGGGTTTTTAGATTTGAGGATCAAGATAGGGTTTTTAGATTTGAGGATCTAAGATAGGGTTTTTAGATTTGAGGATCAAGATAGGGTTCTTAGATTTGAGGATCAAGATAGGGTTTTTAGATTTGAGGATCAAGATAGGGTTTTTAGATTTGAGGATCTAAGATAGGGTTTTTATATTTTAGGATCAAGATAGGGTTTTTAGATTTGAGGATCTAAGATAGGGTTTTTAGATTTGAGGATCAAGATAGGGTTTTTAGATTTGAGGATCTAAGATAGGGTTTTTAGATTTGAGGATCAAGATAGGGTTTTTAGATTTGAGGATCTAAGATAGGGTTTTTAGATTTGAGGATCAAGATAGGGTTTTTAGATTTGAGGATTAAGATAGGGTTTTTAGATTTGAGGATCTAAGATAGGGTTTTTAGATTTGAGGATCTAAGATAGGGTTTTTAGATTTGAGGATCAAGATAGGGTTTTTAGATTTGAGGATTAAGATAGGGTTTTTAGATTTGAGGATCAAGATAGGGTTTTTAGATTTGAGGATCAAGATAGGGTTTTTAGATTTGAGGATCAAGATAGGGTTTTTAGATTTGAGGATCTAAGATAGGGTTTTTAGATTTGAGGATCAAGATAGGGTTTTTAGATTTGAGGATCTAAGATAGGGTTTTTAGATTTGAGGACCAAGATAGGGTTTTTAGATTTGAGGATCTAAGATAGGGTTTTTAGATTTGAGGATCTAAGATAGGGTTTTTAGATTTGAGGATCAAGATAGGGTTTTTAGATTTGAGGATCAAAACTGGTATCGGGTTTTTCTTCAAGAAATATGTATATTAGTCAGAAAGATGGACTGATCGACACAATAATCTGCGTAATTATTAATATCATTATTAAAACTGACTAATATAATTTAGCAATCAATACTAGCAACAAGAACAGCGAATTTTGACGAAGAATTTGGCTACAATTTTTAGCCAGCTAACTAGATACACAGAGCGTGGGCAGAGAATGATTAGACAAACACCCAATTTAGCCGTCAGTAGATTGAACATGCCGATTCCAATCAGGCCAGTCACGACACAAATAATTGGGACAGCTAAGCATACACTCGCTCAGTGTTCATCAATCAGAATCAGCTCTAGCTAGTGTTTTTAAACAAAAATTTACCTTGGAAAATATCTCTAGAAAAAGGAAGGTCAAATCTTAAGCAGTGATGAAATAAAAATGTATCGAACTAGAAAATTTAAACGAATTTTAGGAATCATTTAATCCAAGACTTAGGCTTATAAAATAGACTACGAGTAGGGGATATAAAAAATAGCAGATTAGCATTAGACTAAAGGATTTGGAAACTGAGGCTTTGAATGATCTGGGAAACATCAAACTGGAATTTGAGGATATGGAAGATAACAAACTGGAATTTGAGGATCTGGGAGATAACAAACTGGGATTTGAGGATCTGGGAGATAACAAACTGGGATTTGAGGATCTGGGAGATAGCAAACTGGGATTCGAGGATGTGGGAGATAACAAACTGGGATTTGAGGATCTGGGAGATAACAAACTGGGATTTGAGGATCTGGGAGATAACAAACTGGGATTTGAGGAACTGGGAAACATCAAACTGGAGTTTGAGGATATGGAAGATAACAAACTGGAATTTGAGGATCTGGGAGATAACAAACTGGGATTTGAGGAACTGGGAGATAACAAACTGGGATTTGAGGAACTGGGAGATAACAAACTGGGATTTGAGGAACTGGGAAACATCAAACTGGAATTTGAGGATATGGAAGATAACAAACTGGAATTTGAGGATCTGGGAGATAACAAACTGGGATTTGAGGAACTGGGAAACATCAAACTGGAATTTGAGGATATGGAAGATAACAAACTGGAATTTGAGGATCTGGGAGATAACAAACTGGAATTTGAGGATCTGGGAGATAACAAACTGGGATTTGAGGAACTGGGAGATAACAAACTGGGATTTGAGGATCTGGGAAAAAACAAACTGGAATTCGAGGATCTGGGAGATAACAAACTGGGATTTGAGGATCTGGGAGATAACAATATGGGATTCAAAGGATCTGGGGTATAAAATAACTGGGATTTGGGAATCCGGAATAATTGCAAGATATCGGGTATCTAGGAGAAAATAATAAACATTAATTTTCGGTGTATTTAAACAAACTAAGATTTTAAAATGCCCAAAGTATTTGTGCACTCACCTCGCCTTTCTTGAAGATTGCTTCCGGATTTGTCTCCGGATTGGCCTTCCAAACTGGCAGCGGAATGACGCAATTCTTTGGCAGCGAGTGTCGCCTAGAACGAAATCAATAAGCAGAGAATGGCACTTAAAACAGACATTTCCCGAAACATATGTTAATTTAGGATGGCGGGAACAAGTATTATGCTTAAATGCCAGGCACAGCAACAAAATGTAAGCTGGTATATTTTATCGTATTTAGCAAGATTTAGCAAGGGTCGGTTACACCATCTTTTTCAAAGCTAACAATGCAAAGCTGACACCAAGGCCGTGCATAAAATAGTTTTGGTTTGGTCTATTTAAAACAACTGTTGGAGCATGCACGATAAGAGCACATGAAAGAGCTCTTTGACAAGACATCGCACCATACTAACGCTCGCATGTTCTTGATTATTAATCTTTCATCAATGATCTGCGAATCAACTAACTTCTGTGTCCTTCAATGACCAGTCAGTCAACTACCTCACTGTGTCCTTCAATGACCAGTCAGTCAACTACCTCACTGTGTCCTTCAATGACCAGTCATTTAATTACCGGACTGTGTCCTTCAATGACCAGTCATTTAATTACCGGACTGTGTCCTTCAATGACCAGTAATTAAACTAACTTACTGTGTTCTTCAATGACCAGTCATTTAATTACCGGACTGTGTCCTTCAATGACTAGTAATTAAACTAACTTACTGTGTCTTCCAATGACCAGCCATTTAAAGACCTTACTGTGTCTGTCAAAGACCAGTAATTAACTACCTTACATCCTCTGCCAATGACCAGTTTTTTAACTACCTTCCTGTGTCCGTTAATGACCAGTTACTTAACTACCTTCCTGTGTCCGTTAATGACCAGTTACTTAACTACCTTCCTGTGTCCGTTAATGACCAGTTACTTAACTACATTCCTGTGTCCGTTAATGACCAGTTACTTAACTACATTCCTGTGTCCGTTAATGACCAGTTACTTAACTACATTCCGGTGTCCGTTAATGACCAGTTACTTAACTACCTTCCTGTGTCCGTTAATGACCAGTTACTTAACTACCTTCCTGTGTCCGTTAATGACCAGTTACTTAACTACCTTCCTGTGTGCGTCAATAACCAGTAATGAAGCTACCTCACTGTGCAATTCAATGACTAGTTCCAAGCTCCTTACTAGGTAGGCTTGAAGTCAAAGTCAAATTGTTTTTCAAGCTCGTGACTAGCGTGCACTTTGCTAAGGAAAGGTGCGCATAGAAACGCGATTCTGAAAGCAAAGGATGGCTAGAATGAGGATAAAATGAAATTAGGAAAAAACTAGCAAGAGATTATTGGTGCGCAAGCGCTAAAACTACTACTACCACTAAATAGAGGGATGTGAGTAGTAGTAGCAGCGAAATATGCACGTCAAAAAAACACGTTTTAAAGTCCACTTACTCCGGCCTGCTTGTGGATTTTTGAATGATTTTATCAAGGAGAAAGATAGGAAAACATTATCCTATGTAACAGATTGATGATTTACTAAAACAAAAGTATGACAAAATAAGCACTCACTCTTTGCCTTCCTCCGCGTCGACGTCAGCAACGTGATACCGGCTATTGACCCACTGATACTTGATAACTTCAGCCAATATCCAATTATCTTCGCCATCCTCGCGTACTAGGGCCGCTATTTTGTCCCTAGGCTGACAGATGTAGGACGGATCGGGAGGCCTGGAGCCGCATAGTGGCGGAGCTTCGTGACCCGGTTCGCCAACCCACAGCGGCAGGGTTCGGGCAGCGTCCTGCAGCAGGGACATTAGTACACCGCGTCGAACTACCGTCGGGGCGCTGTATTTACTTAGAGACTCCTTGATTTCGCGAATTTCAACGATCAGATCTAACGCCTTCTTTAGGCATCTGAGAATAGGATTAGGAACAGGATTCAGTGACCTTTGATTGGCAAACTGTTTCGCATGAAATATTGCTTAACAATATCCGTTATCAACTTAATACTCAAGAATTACTCAGGGGGTAGGTGATATCCCATCAGTGGAGGAGGGATGGGTGATTCCATCAGCGGAAGAGGGTGATCGATTTCAGCAGCGGAGGAGGGGTGGGTGATTTCAGCAGCTGAGGAGGGGTGGGTGATTCCAGCAGTGGAGGCTGGGGTGGGCGATGTCTGCAGCGGAGGAGGAGTGGGTGATTCCAGCAGTGGAGGCTGGGGTGGGCGATGTCTGCAGCGGAGGAGGAGTGGGTGATTCCAGCAGTGGAGGCTGGGGTGGGCGATGTCTGCAGCGGAGGAGGAGTGGGTGATTCCAGCAGTGAAGGCTGGGGTGGGCGATGTCTGCAACGGAGGAGGGGTGGGTGATTTAAGCAGCGGAGGAGGGGTGGGTCACGTGGGTGATTCCAGCAGTGGAGGTGGGTGATTCCATCAGCGGAATCTCGATTCTCATCAAGATTTTACTCAACAGTTCCCCTCCAGCAATCAGACATTAAAGTTTTCATCTTATCTTTTACTCAATCTAAAAAAGTTATGCATAAATTAGACAAAAGGCATACCTTAAACTTAAAGTAAAATCATATTTAGTTTTACCTGATTAAACAGATCAGTTATATTATATCAATAGCTAAAGTAACAAAGAGTGCATGGCTCATTAAATAATTAAATAACAAATTTAACTCACTCTTGCTCACTCTCAGCATCATTCATTGCTTGCATATAGAGTGCCTGCAGCCTATTCTTAGTCTGTGAGACAACTGCAAAGATGAGTATTAATTATATTATTTGTACTTTAAATGCCTCCATTTTTATAACAATAACTGCAATAGTAAACTAAATAAACAAAATACACTCACCACGTGATTCATTGCGAACTTTCTCGCAGATTTTGTTGATTGAATCGATAGTGACATCACTGCTGCTTTTCTCCTTCTAAAATAGATCAAAACTTAATTAATTAAAGTAAAACTATAGCTTTTTCATATTAAACTTACAACAGCCTTCTTCAATAATGTGTGTAGTTGGGCCAATTTATCCTGCAGTAGCTCTTCCTTTTGCTTTGCCATAGTTATAATTTTATTTTATGTACAACTGCAGCTACGTTAACCTGTATAATCGATAGCTGAAAAGGTTAGTTGGTTTGATCATTAAAGTGCATTGTAGTATGACAAAAAGGTTAAAGTTATGTTAAGGTATCTTAGTAATCAAAAACAGTACTACCAACATAAACTTTCAATAAACACTTGACTGTTAGTAGCTAGAGAACTTAACTATATTTTATCATCTAAGCTTCAAAATAACATAGATAAAATCTAATTTAAATATGGGTTTCAAATGGTACCACAAAAAACAACAATGTAAACAAGTAACAATTCTGTGCCTTGGAGGTAGGCACAGAAGGGTGCTAACCCTAATGGAGCGAATTTAAAAAAGCTGCGGACACTCCTGCTAGGCCCGCAGGTGCGCAGTTGGTTTCAAGAAAAAGAGTGCAAATCCGCAATTGCTATATATCTTCAGTCTGACTCAGTGTAGTAATTGATTTCAGGAAAAAATGTCGAAAGACCTTTTTTGATCTCTGTAGTGTATTTCTAAAAATAGAACAGGTACGTGATGTTTTCGCAAAAATATGTACACATACCAAATGACCTTTTTTGATCTCCGTAGTGTATTTCTATAATTAGAACAGCTAAGGTTTAGGGCACAAGGGCACATTGTTATACATCTACATACTTACGACAACTTTACACACACAAGGCGCGGCTGCGCAGACAGGAATTTCGCAGGCAATTTTCACAAGCACGCCGGACGCTGTCCGCAAAAACCCCTATTGGCTCCAATAGGGGGGTGCTAATAGCCCAAGCCCTCTCTCTGTGGCACCAAATTCATGTGTCCTTGCCACAGAATCTAGCTCAGAGACCTTAGTGCAAGAGGCAACTACACAATCTGTCACTTAACCCTGTTTTAGTCTAATGCACTTAATACACTACAAATATAAAGCAAACAAGACAGCTGACAAGGAATTTTTTATAAAAAAGTGGTCTAAAGGCAGTTAGCACAGAAATCACAAGGAAAAGATTTAGATCTTTCTAAATCTAGAAAATAAACTGAAAGGTGACACACAGATAAGAAAAACTCGAAAAATCAATTTTAGAAAACTTATATTAAAAATTAAATTAGGCCTAGCTCTAGCTAACTCATATTATAAGAATGTTAGATAGCTATGTGACACATTCATTATTTTGCTAGTTTTAATGTTTTATTAGATAAATTTGTCTTGACTTAATAGTAGCCAGCTACTACCTATTTAATTGGGCCTACTAGGCCTAGCAAAAGGTTGCCAAAGCCATAAGGTTGCTAGGCCTATATGTTTAAGAAATATGCTCAATGTAGAGGATGTACGAGGGGTGTCCAAAAAGTCTTGGACTTTTTTGGATAACTCTTTTTAACAGCTAGCAAGAATAACAGGAACACACTTATTTTATAGTGGCTTTATTTGCAAATGTCACAGTTAAAGAATTTTGAAAATATCACTAACTGTTCAAAAGTTATGCCTCCTTAACTGCAGTGGGGTACTGTATCTAAATACATGAACATCCTGAACTCGAACTAAACTACAATTTTGAAATCTCACAGAAATGAAACAAATTTAAATTTCTGCACAAAATCTCTAGCATGATGACGTGTGCCACGTCATCACTCTCTATATCTATGGTAAATTGTTCATTTGCTTCTGCTTGTGTGGCGCTATGAAACAGCCAATGAAGATACTCATTTTGTGAGCAGAGCAAGCTTAAAGCCTTTGTTGCCAAGCTTGCCAGAATTTTTTCTTAATCTGTGGATCCATGGATGTCCACTCAAAGACAGCACAGCATTGCTCAGCCTACACCCTCTGGCATATAAGGTTGAATGGTGCTGAAAAAATATATGCATTGATGCATATAATCGTTAGCGTCGGGAAAAGTTTACGTCGGCAATGTATTTCATATGAAGCCTAAATGTTGGGGTTTTTTGAGAGATGAATCATCAGCATGACTAATTGTCCACTTGGGGTGGGTTAGGGAATTCCCTGTCACACACCCCAATTAAAATCTTGTCCCGCTAGCAGCCACCCCACTCCAGTGTATGTACATTTTAATGTCGGTTTAACGTCGGTAAAAACCGATCGGCCAAAGTTATATACATCATAATTGGGTCTCTGTACATATTTATGTAAGCAAGCATCCTAATATTAAGAAGCACATTCTGAAATTTAACCTAGACATAAAAATTGATTAAATTGTATTTGTAGGCCTATCCTTTAAATTTTAAAACATCATTTATATGCAAAAGGGCAAAAAACAGTAAAATGAAGCCTTGAAAATTATATTCCACTTAATGACAAAAAACCTAGACAGCTATTCTAGAATATTTAGTTAAATATATGCTTTTTGGCAAAAGGTTGAATGTCACTGATTACTAGGCCTAGAGTCTTTGACTTTGGCTTAGTTACTATTTGTCTGAATTGCTAGGCCTAGGCCCTATAAAGAAATTGCCAAAAGCAGGTGGTGTTTTGCTGGCCACTGCATGATTGTCAACATATTGTGTGTCACCTCATACATGTGTTTGATAGATAAAGAAGGCTCCCTGGCTGCACAGATGGTACAACTTCAGCAGGTGCAACAGTGAATGACACTGATAAAGCAGCAGAGCTGCCAGAGCATCCAGCCATTAGTGCAGTGTTGACAAATGGACACAGAGAGAGGCAGATGGGCAGAAAATAGCCAGAACTAGCTATGAACTGAATCGAATGAGCTTAACAGAATATTTAATGGGGGCTAGGCCCAGGGGAAGAAAAGAACAGAACAGTTTTTTCAGAGTTAAAAATAGCTCGTATATTAAAACATTCCTAGACATCAGTAATTTAAAAGTGTGCGTCTTTGGTATTTTTCTTAGGACAAAAGGTCTTAAAGTATAAAGACTAGGATTAAAGTAAATATATAATTATTTTGAATAAATTACAAACTGTTTGCAATTTTATCTTAAATGGTTTATCTTTTTGGCACTATTTTGAAGTATGCTTAGTATGAAAATTTTGTGTCCAGCCCTTGTCACACGAGCATGACTCTCACCCTTGTTTAGAGATGAGATTTGCGAACGACATTTTAGGTTAGGCCTATACACGTATCTGTAGAATTAAAAAATATATACTGTCTCAGATAGTTGTGTTTTAAACGGTTGTTTTATTTAATCTTCAGACTAGGCTATTTAGCTTCGTAATTAATTGAAGTCTCAGTCAGAGGACAGGTTGTACCATCGCAATTTAGGTTGATAAGGGCCTATTTACTAGTAAAAACCGTATTCTGTAGTAGGCCCTTGTTTATTTTATTTATAATAGTAGGGCCTTTTGCTTCTTTTGTTCAGAGTTTATAGTGTTGAAAATCAGGATTTGGGTGTACAGAGACAGTAGGCCTAAGCAGAAAGTAGGCATATTGAGTGTTTGTCAGCTTGTGCACTGACAAACATTGTCAGGCACTAGCTTTGCTGCAACTGACTGTTTATAGCCTAAGTCTACAATGTGTTAATTATATATTATTTATAATAAATCATGTAACTTCCAACTTGTGCCACTTCGTGAAGTTCTCAATCTTATCTTACAAATAGGCCTAGACCTATCTTCTTGCAAGTTAGTCCTATTCACCTATTGCTTATAGTTTAATATATATATATTGTGGCTTAAGTGTATAAAAGAGATGTAGGGCCTGCCCTGAAAGATATTGTAGATTTATATAAATTGGTAGCAAAGTTACAACATGATACAGTGCCTATAAACCAAAGCAGACTATTCAGGAGATAAAAGTGCCATCAAGCTATGCTAGGGCATAGGGGGCCTACTAAGTTGAATATTCCTGTGTAAACAATGCTTATAAGTATATAAGTATAATTTATCAATTATATTCAAAGGCCTTGTCCAAAACTGATTTAGGCCCTACCAGTTTAATGCTTACTAAAGTAGACAAGACTATGCCTAAAAGATATATGCCCTAGGCCTAGAGCCTAGTCTTGATCATGTTAGGTGCATTCCATTATTTTAAGAAATATTAGAAAGCTAGAGTCGAGTGCAGCTAAAAATGTATCTTTTGTATGCTTTAAAGTTGAAAGATACATAAAAATGTTAGATAAGCTATAACTCTATTTTCTATAATCAACAACCTTAATTTTTTAAAGCCCTAACTATTATAGTACTATACATGCATCATACACACCTTGAGCACTTTGGATGCCAAGAAATCAGGGCAAGGCACGTGTAGGCCAACAATGTATGCCTAAATTGGTAGATTTATTCCCTAATAGTGTGAATTTGAAAAAGCTGCAGACACTCCTGCTAGGCGCACAGGTGCGCAGTTGTTTTCAAGAAAAAGAGCACAAATCTACAATTGCTATATATCTTCAGTCTGACTCAATGTAGTAATTGATTTCACGAATAAATGTCGAAAGACCTATTTTTGATCTCCGTAGTGTATTTCTAAAAATAGAACAGGTACATGGTGATTTTGCAAAAATACAGACACATATCAAATGACCTTTTTTGATCTCCGTAGTGTATTTCTATAATTAAAACAGCTAAGGTTGTCTTTTTGCACTCGGGCACTGCGGAGCATGTATTCATGTAGGGGCATAAGGGCACACTGTTTGTTATACATATACATACTTTCAACAACTTTACACACACAAGGTGCAGACAGGTATTTCTTTCTGCGCAGCCGCACAGGCAATTTTTCACAAGCGCGCCAGACGCTGTCCACAAAAACCCCTATTGGCTGCAATAGGGGATTTATTTACTAATTTCATGCCCAAAATCAATGTACACCCTATTGTTTAGAAAATGACACACTAGAACAAATTTTGGAGGACAAACTATGTGCCAACTATATTTTGCCATTATAACAATTGACCATTCCATCTGTGCAGCAACTATATGCAATCTGTGTGCCATTTATAATATTATGTTTTATCTTAGTAGAACTAAAAGTTATTGTTACATTTATTAATTATCTGCTATATTAATGAACTTATCTAGATTCCAATATATGAACTCAAATGTGGCTTTCAGTAATTTATCTGTAAAGAATGATTGAAATTTTGTGACATGGACAGACAGAATGAGATATAATTGAATTTGATGGATAAAATATTTTAGTAGTTTATCTAGCCATGAATTATAATTTATTTATAGTTTGTTTGATTTTAAATACCAGAAAGATTTTTCATACTTTTTTAACTACTAGGCCTACTAGATACCAATATGCTAGCTAGAGAAGAACTAAAAAATTGTTTGTGTTCAGTGTTGTTTTGATATTTGGTATGTAATTTACCATTTAATAAATTATATTGTGTATAATCATTCTTTCTTGTTTCTTAAATAAGTTTTAATTAGTTATAGTTTTAAATAATGTCTGACCTAGCTAATTGCTCAATCAACCAATGTCTATCTTATCTTGAGAGCTCATTACTAGGTATACTAATGTTTTTTTAAATGAAAATATTTAGTGTTGCCCTTTGTTGTCTTTTAAAATAAAGGACAAATTCTGATTGTTTTAACACAAAAAATTTTGGCCATAACCATTTTGGTCTGAAGACGAATGTCAATGTTCTGATTCTTTAAATATCAAATTTAAGCATTGTTTGCTAGCTTTTGTTATTTATTACTAAATAATTGTTAAGAAAGTCAACATGGATATATGTTTGTAAATTATTGTATAATTCAGTAGTGTGACAGTGTCACTTTTGTCAGTTGTAAAGTAGTTTCCCTAATAATTAATGCATTCTGTGTATAAATATAATCATATATCAAAGCAAAATATAGTCATAGAAAAAAGTAATTATAATTTTTTTAAATGAAACTAATGTTTTTTATACTGTGTATTGAAATTTTACATAAATGTTAAAATAAACTCTGGTTTATCTATTCCAGAATATATTTTTTCAACTAAAAACTCCTAGTTGCAAAAACAACAGCTATATTTATTGTTGCTCATCAATTTAATGTTTTGTCATTCCTGCTAGCTCCATGCCTGGTCCTAGTTCAGCATTGAAGCAACGCAGTAAGATCTATTGTGGCGCTCTTGGCACTCCAGCAACTAGCAGCAATGGGCCAGGCACTGCCATTCAGATGCCCCGGCCAGCCAACCTGGTTCGATCGATGAAAGAAAATAGGGTGACGCCATTCGTTGCTTTTTCAAAAGAGAAGCCCACTCTTTCTCAGCAGCAGCAACAGCAACGAATAGCAAGCCTCACTGCTCGCATTAAAGACTTAGAGCTAGAGAACAGTAACCTGCGCAAATGTCTCGACACAGCTAATAATTGTCGAGCTCTATTGGCTGAAGTGCACGATCAAGCAGTCCTATCAATGCAGTATTTGTCAAAGTTTGCACACCTTAGCAAATCAGCTCTTGATGAGCTAGTCATTAATGTGCCTCCTCTGCTAACAATAGCACCTGTTCCAGCTGTTGCACTGGTTGATTCAGCTGTACAAGTAGAAACGCATGTTGCTGCTGTAGTTGCTACTGTGGAAAGTAGCATCGCTGAGGCGCAACCCAATCAAGCAGCAACGAAGCTATCTCGTCGAACCATAACCCTCGATCGTGCTCAATCTGAGCCAGATGAATTAAGCGTAGTTCAGCATCAGCTAGCGCGACATCTCACAACGCTTATCGAATCCCCAGATGCTTCTGCGCAGTCTCAGTCGGAGCCGGAGTTGATGGAAGTCCAGGAAGGGCAGGACGATAATCAGGCTAAACAGTGCCACCGAACTCAAAATATTGAACCAATTATGGAAGTGCAGCAAAGTCCAAAGTCTGACACGAGTCTTAAGCCTGTAACTCAGCCACAAAGTGGACTGTCTGAAAACCCTGAGCCAGTTGATTCTGTCAAACTGGAAGTGATTGTGGTGGAGCAAAAGCAGGAGAAAGCTAAGCCAAAGTCTAGACAAATTGCCAACCTCAAGAGACCTATTCGAGTAAATCGTAGAAGCAATGCTCGTTCTAGTCAGGAGCGGATTGTAGATCCAGTTGAGGAGCAGCAGGGGGCGCCGCTGCAGAATCCGTTCATTCCTAGGCACCGTCTAGCTCGAACACCGCCCAAACCTGGTGCAGCTTATCAGAATCTAAGCATGAATTCTAGCAACAATGTCCCTTTAGAGGACAATCAACAAACACTATCTTCGCCATTATCTAGGCAGACTCTGTCTCCGACTGAAACGATGTCGCCTTCTACGCCGCTATTGACTAAAGAATTGACACCTAGTGTTCAAAGACGTAATTGCGTAGGCGGCGCTGACAAAAATCTTCAACGTCGTGGCACTTTCGTTGTTAAACAACAGCAAAAATCGATGTCATTATCCTCCACAACAAAAACTTTGTCAAAGCCGACGCCCCCCGCATCGCCCTCTGTCAATCTCTGTCACGCTTCGATTGTCTTAATCGAATTGCAGCAAGAACAATCTGATGTTGCTGAATTGCCCAGTTGGCCATCAGCTGATCAAGCTGAATTATCTGCAGTTGACGATGCTGGTGAATTCATTGCAACTATGGTCCAGCCAGAGGTGCGCCAGGCTCCTCGACCATCAATGCTTCCTAAGCGGCTATCGCCGGTGTCGGCTACAAAACCTATCGGAGCAGTTGCTAGGCGTTCTTCTTTAGCTTTAACTAGCGCGTCTAATCAGACATCGGTGCTATTAAGTCATGCCAATATCAGCGATTCTGCTAACACCACCGACGAGCCTAATGGTCCGGCGCCTACAAAACGGCATAGACGCACAAAGAAACAGTTGGTCAAGCAATGCTCCGGCGAAGGCAACGTCGCCGACGAAGCAATCGAAGAGCCGGCAATTGTGCGACCGCGTAGACAGAGGAATGCGGCAGTCAGTTATAAAGAGCCAAGCATTCATGCCAAAATGCGTCGAGAGGATAAATAACAATAACGAATGATCAGTAACAACTAATAACAACATTTTAAAGTATGTCGAAATTAAATAATTAACAGAAATTTATCTGCAACAAATGCATAAACGCGATACTATACATACTCTTATAATGTAATTATTTGCAGTTTTTAGCAAATATCGAGCAAAATCAGCATTCTTTTTTTGTACTATTTCGTGCAATCACCTTTTAATACTTTCATTTAAATCTTTCGCTTTTGTGCATTGTCATGTTTTCTACATAATTCACCGTCACCCACACATTATTGCTTATTATCAATTATTTAAATCAGTTGGTGCTAAGGTCGCTGGTATGCAAGCATTTTATTCTTTAGCTTATACTCCTGTCATTTAAAAAGTTTACCGGCATTATTTTCTTATATTAACTCTGTTAATTTGTTTAATATGTGCTAAAAGTCGTTAACATATTTTTCTACTATTACGCAGCTTAATTAAAGTACTAAAATGTGAGCGTGTGTTAAAAGTATTTGGCCTTCGATTTTTTTCTGCAGAAAAACCTATGACAATAGCGAGAACATTTATCGAAATATTACTAAATCGACTTATTAGATCAGAACTAACTTTGAAATGGTCATCATTATTACTCTCCTCCATTCATTAAGTGCCTACCAGCCCTGATATGCTCCGTTCATTCAGTGTCTACCAGCCCTGATATGCTCCGTTCATTCAGTGTCTACCAGCCCTGATATGCTCCGTTCATTCAGTGCCTACCAGCCCTGATATGCTCCGTTCATTCAGTGTCTACCAGCCCTGGTATCCTCCGTTCATTCAGTGTCTACCAGCCCTGATATGCTCCGTTCATTCAGTGCCTACCAGCCCTGATATGCTCCGTTCATTCAGTGCCTACCAGTCCTGATATGCTCCGTTCATTCAGTGTCTACCAGCCCTGATATGCTCCGTTCATTCAGTGCCTACCAGCCCTGATATGCTCCGTTCATTCAGTGCCTACCAGCCCTGATATGCTCCGTTCATTCAGTGCCTACCAGTCCTGATATGCTCCGTTCATTCAGTGCCTACCAGCCCTGATATGCTCCGTTCATTCAGTGTCTACCAGTCCTGATATGCTCCGTTCATTCAGTGTCTACCAGTCCTGATATGCTCCGTTCATTCAGTGCCTACCAGCCCTGATATACTCCGTTCATTCAGTGCCTACCAGTCCTGATATGCTCCGTTCATTCAGTGTCTACCAGTCCTGATATGCTCCGTTCATTCAGTGTCTACCAGTCCTGATATGCTCCGTTCATTCAGTGCCTACCAGTCCTGATATGCTCCGTTCATTCAGTGCCTACCAGCCCTGATATGCTCCGTTCATTCAGTGTCTACCAGTCCTGATATGCTCCGTTCATTCAGTGTCTACCAGTCCTGATATGCTCCGTTCATTCAGTGTCTACCAGTCCTGATATGCTCCGTTCATTCAGTGCCTACCAGTCCTGATATGCTCCGTTCATTCAGTGCCTACCAGTCCTGATATGCTCCGTTCATTCAGTGCCTACCAGCCCTGATATGCTCCGTTCATTTAGTGTCTACCAGTCCTGATATGCTCCGTTCATTCAGTGCCTACCAGCCCTGATATGCTCCGTTCATTCAGTGCCTACCAGCCCTGATATGCTCCGTTCATTCAGTGCCTACCAGCCCTGGTATCCTCCGTTCATTCAGTGCCTACCAGCCCTGGTATCCTCCGTTCATTCAGTGCCTACCAGCCCTGGTATCCTCCGTTCATTCAGTGTCTACCAGTCCTGATATGCTCCGTTCATTCAGTGCCTACTAGCTCTGGTATCCTCCGTTCATTCAGTGCCTACCAGCTCTGGTATCCTCCGTTCATTCAGTGCCTACTAGCTCTAGTATCCTCCGTTTATTCAGTGCCTACCAGCTCTGGTATCCTCCGTTTATTCAGTGCCTACCAGATTTTCATTATAGAACAGTAGAATTTATTCGCCATCCAAACGCGCTCGAATAATTTTTGAATAAGCTGGCTTCATAATTAGCAAAAAATCGAATTCCAGCTAATCAGACAGCTCAGTTAGCAAATGGGAGACAAAAGTAAACTCCAGAAGCCCCGTTTCGAGCTACCAATCGCTGCTACAACTGCCGCCGCTGCTGCTGCCGCTGCTGCCGCCGCCGCTGCCGCTGCCGAAGGTGGTTGTCGCTCCGTTACTATGACAACCGGCCTGCAGCCGCAGCTACACTGCATGTCATCAATGCCAGCCGTTGGCAAGCTGAAGCTACCGTCGCCCTCGTCAACGGAGGCCTTGGACTCTTCATCGTCAGCCGAGGCGTCCAATTGTTCAGCTGCGGAGTCTGTCGAACGCGACTTTAGCGTTGAAGATCTGGAAGATGTGCGCGAAATCGGCAGGGGTGCATTCGGCACAGTGAATAGCATGCGCTACAAACCCACTGGCACTATGCTGGCTGTTAAACGTATTCGGTCAACAGTTGACGAACGCACCCAGAAGAACATGCTAGCCGAGCTGCGTATTGTTATCAATAGCGACTGCGATTATATTGCCAAATCCTATGGCGCTCTGTTTAAGGAGGGCGACTGTTGGATCTGCATGGAACTGATGGACACTAGCCTAGATAAGCTCTATTGGATTGTCTATCACCACCTAAATAGACACATACCAGAGCCTGTCATAGCCTACATTGCCTATTGCACCGTGTCAGCGCTTAATTATCTGAAGGAGCGTCTGCAAATGATGCATAGGTAGGCAATTATTTTATTAGTCAAATGACCTTCCGTATGGTCATTTAGATATGGTCATAACGACAACATACATAGTTCAGTAATATTAGTAACACTGAAAGTTCATTCTGATTAGAGCAATTGTCAAACAAGCCTTAAATCAGTCTCATGACCAACTCACACTGAATGATCATTTCTGTTAATGACCAACTCACACTGAATGATCATTTCTGTTAATGACCAACTCACACTGAATGATCATTTCTGTTAATGACCAACTCACACTGAATGATCATTTCAGTTAATGACCAACTCACACTGAATGATCATTTCTGTTAATGACCAACTCACACTGAATGATCATTTCTGTTAATGACCAACTCACACTAAATGATCATTTCTGTTAATGACCAACTCACACTGAATGATCATTTCTGTTAATGACCAACTCACACTGAATGATCATTTCTGTTAATGACCAACTCACACTGAATGATCATTTCTGTTAATGACCAACTCACACTGAATGATCATTTCTGTTAATGACCAACTCACACTGAATGATCATTTCAGTTAATGACCAACTCACACTGAATGATCATTTCTGTTAATGACCAACTCACATTGCATGATTATTTTAGTTAATGACCAACTCACACTGAATGATCATTTCAGTTAATGACCAACTCACACTGAATGATCATTTCAGTTAATGACCAACTCACACTGAATGATCATTTCTGTTAATGACCAACTCACATTGCATGATTATTTTAGTTAATGACCAACTCACACTGAATGATCATTTCTGTTAATGACCAACTCACATTGCATGATTATTTTAGTTAATGACCAACTCACACTGAATGATCATTTCTGTTAATGACCAACTCACACTGAATGATCATTTCTGTTAATGACCAACTCACACTGAATGATCATTTCTGTTAATGACCAACTCACACTGAATGATCATTTCTGTTAATGACCAACTCACACTGAATGATCATTTCTGTTAATGACCAACTCACACTGAATGATCATTTCTGTTAATGACCAACTCACACTGAATGATCATTTCTGTTAATGACCAACTCACATTGCATGATTATTTTAGTTAATGACCAACTCACACTGCATGATCATTTCTGTTAATGACCAACTCACACTGAATGATCATTTCTGTTAATGACCAACTCACACTGCATGATCATTTCTGTTAATGACCAACTCACACTGCATGATTATTTTAGTTAATGACCAACTCACACTGAATGATCATTTCTGTTAATGACCAACTCACACTGAATGATCATTTCTGTTAATGACCAACTCACACTGCATGATTATTTTAGTTAATGACCAACTCACACTGAATGATCATTTCTGTTAATGACCAACTCACACTGCATGATTATTTTAGTTAATGACCAACTCACACTGAATGATTATTTTAGTTAATGACCAACTCACACTGCATGATTATTTTAGTTAATGACCAACTCACACTGAATGATCATTTCTGTTAATGACCAACTCACACTGAATGATCATTTCTGTTAATGACCAACTCACACTGAATGATCATTTCAGTTAATGACCAAGTCATACTAAATGATTATTTTAGTTAATGACCAACTCACACTGAATGATTATTTTAGTTAATGACCAACTCACACTGCATGATTATTTTAGTTAATGACCAACTCACACTGAATGATCATTTCTGTTAATGACCAACTCACACTGCATGATTATTTTAGTTAATGACCAACTCACACTGCATGATTATTTTAGTTAATGACCAACTCACACTGAATGATCATTTCTGTTAATGACCAACTCACACTGCATGATTATTTTAGTTAATGACCAACTCACACTAAATGATCATTTCTGTTAATGACCAACTCACACTGAATGATCATTTCTGTTAATGACCAACTCACACTGAATGATCATTTCTGTTAATGACCAACTCACACTGAATGATCATTTCTGTTAATGACCAACTCACACTGAATGATCATTTCAGTTAATGACCAACTCACACTGAATGATCATTTCTGTTAATGACCAACTCACACTGAATGATCATTTCTGTTAATGACCAACTCACACTGAATGATCATTTCTGTTAATGACCAACTCACACTGAATGATCATTTCTGTTAATGACCAACTCACACTGAATGATCATTTCTGTTAATGACCAACTCACACTGAATGATCATTTCTGTTAATGACCAACTCACACTGAATGATCATTTCTGTTAATGACCAACTCACACTGAATGATCATTTCTGTTAATGACCAACTCACACTGAATGATCATTTCAGTTAATGACCAAGTCATACTAAATGATTATTTTAGTTAATGACCAACTCACATTGCATGATTATTTTAGTTAATGACCAACTCACACTGAATGAACATTTTAGTTAATGACCAACTCACACTGAATGATTATTTTAGTTAATGACCAACTCACACTGAATGATCATTTCAGTTAATGACCAACTCACATTGCATGATCATTTTAGTTAATGACCAACTCACACTGAATGATCATTTCAGTTAATGACCAAGTCATACTAAATGATTATTTTAGTTAATGACCAACTCACATTGCATGATTATTTTAGTTAATGACCAACTCACACTGAATGAACATTTTAGTTAATGACCAACTCACACTGAATGATTATTTTAGTTAATGACCAACTCACACTGAATGATCATTTCAGTTAATGACCAACTCACATTGCATGATCATTTTAGTTAATGACCAACTCACATTGCATGATCATTTTAGTTAATGACCAACTAACACTGCATACTGGTTAACATAAGAATTCTGTAATTTTCAACGGCCCTGTATTCCCGCAGAGACGTGAAGCCCAGCAACATCCTTGCCGACCGCACTGGTCGGGTGAAACTGTGCGACTTCGGCATCGCCGGCAATCTAGTCGACAGCATCGCCAAGACTCGCGACGCCGGCTGCCGGCCTTACATGGCGCCCGAACGCATCGATCATCAGCGAATGCAGGACGGGTACGATGTGCGCAGCGATGTCTGGTCGTTGGGCATATCACTTTACGAATTGTGTACTGGACGATTCCCTTATAATCCTTGGAGTACCATGTTTGAGCAGCTGGAACAGGTTTGATGCCCTTGTTATTTTTTTCGTGGCATTTTTGTGATTTTAGTGAGGTTGGGATCGTCTTTAGGGATTATTGTTAGAATGGGATTGTTTAAGTGAGACCTAAGTGAGATTCGGATTGTTTTTGGGATTTTAGTGAGATTCGGATTGTTTTTGGGATTTTAGTGAGAATGGGATTGTTATATGGTTTTTAGTGAGATTGGGATTGTTTTATGGTTTTTAGTGAGATTGGGATTGTTTTATGGTTTTTAGTGAGATTGGGTTTGTTTTTGGGATTTTAGTGAGATTGGGATTGTTTTTTGGTTTTTAGTGAGATTGGGATTGTTTTTGGGATTTTAGTGAGATTGGGATTGTTTTTGGGATTTTAGTGAGATTGGGATAGTTTTTAGGATTTTAGTGAGATTGGGATTGTTTTTAGGATTTTAGTGAGATTGGGATTGTTTTTGGGATTTTAGTGAGATTGGGATTGTTTTATGGTTTTTAGTGAGATTGGGATTGTTTTATGGTTTTTAGTGAGATTGGGATTGTTTTTGGGATTTTAGTGAGATTGGGATTGTTATATGGTTTTTAGTGAGATTGGGATTGTTTTATGGGATTTTAGTGAGATTGGGATAGTTTTTAGGCATTTTAGTGAGAATAAGATCATCTTTAAGGATTTTTTGAGAATTGGATTGTTTTTAGAGACTTTTGTAAGAATAAGATAGTTTTTATTTTTGTGAGAATAATATTTTTTGCGATTTTGGCTACAAGGGGACTGTTTATGGATTTTTGAGAATTTATAGTTCCATTGGAATTGTTTTTAAGGATTTAGTGAGAACAGGATTGTTAGTAAGAATTGTATTGCTTTGAGGCATTAAGTAAAAAAGCATGGGATTGCTTTTGAGGAACAAGATTCTTCCCATTAGAGATTTTATTTAGGATTCGATGATTTGTCGATTGCTTTAAAGATTTACAAAGAATTCGAATATTATTTAAAAAGTGTTTTTTTTAACTTGACAAGCGTATTATGCATGCATTTAATAGTTAATAGTTAAAAATTTCTCTCCAAACGCTCAGGTTGTAAAAAGTGAACCGCCGCGTTTAACAGACGATAGATTTAGTTCTGACGCGCACAATTTTGTGAATCTCTGCCTAACAAAGGATGTACACAAGCGGCCCAAGTATAGGGCCCTGCTGCAGCACAGCTTCCTTGCTTCCGGGCCAGACAGGGCCGTCACAGCTGAGTTCTTTAACTCTGTGCTCACTGATTGCGGCGATTCTAGCGGCATCAACGATCTGGTTGCTGCACTGCGCATCTGACATGCCTGATGGTGTCTCGTTCGGCGACCTATTAGTGTTTCTGTTTAGATTCTTTTTAGATTTCGTGCAAAAAATTTGACGTGAAAATGCAATTACGAGCTAAAAATATAGTTAATTTCTTTACTACAAATTTCTTTGCTCTTTAGAGGTAGAATGTTTTCAATATGGCTTCATTGTTACTCCCGTGAGATTCTTGAGGTTTCTAGGATTTCCCATCGTGTGTAACTGGAATTCTTCAAATCAGGTTTATGGCTCTTACTTGTCGTCTTGTCTTAAGATTTCGTAACTGTTTTTTCTGGGATTTCCTAATTAAGTTTTATAGAAGTTCTTCATCGGAATTCCCAGAATTCCCTCATTGGATTTCCCCTTAATTCCTTTTTTGGGGTTTACCCTGGACTCATTTTTTCGTGTTTCTGGGATTTCCCTAGTTTCCCCGTATCAAGGATTTTTCCAGGAATTTAGTTTCCCTGAGATTCCCTTGTTAGGATTCCTTTTTGGGTTCTCCCAGATCTCCCTATTCGGGATTCCCCGGGATTCTCTTTTGAAGTTTTTATAGAATTTCTTCATCGGAATTCCCAGAATTCCCTCACTGGATTTCCCCTTAATTCCTTTTTTGGGGTTTACCCTGGACTCATTTTTTCGTGTTTCTGGGATTTCCCTAGGTTTCCCCGTATCAAGGATTTTTCCAGGAATTTAGTTTCCCTGAGATTCCCTTGTTAGGATTCCTTTACGGGTTCTCCCAGATCTCCCTATTCGGGATTCCCCGGGATTCTCTTTTGAAGTTTTTATAGAATTTCTTCATCGGAATTCCCAGAATTCCCTCACTGGATTTCCCCTTAATTCCTTTTTGGGGTTTACCCTGGACTCATTTTTTCGTGTTTCTGGGATTTCCCTAGGTTTCCCCGTATCAAGGATTTTTCCAGGAATTTAGTTTCCCTGAGATTCCCTTGTTAGGATTCCTTTTTGGGTTTTCCCAGGTCTCCCCTATTCGGGATTCCCCGGGATTCTCTTTTGAAGTTTTTATAGAATTTCTTCATCGGAATTCCCAGAATTCCCTCACTGGATTTCCCCTTAATTCCTTTTTGGGGTTTACCCTGGACTCATTTTTTCGTGTTTCTGGGATTTCCCTAGGTTTCCCCGTATCAAGGATTTTTCCAGGAATTTAGTTTCCCTGAGATTCCCTTGTTAGGATTCCTTTTTGGGTTTTCCCAGGTCTCCCCTATTCGGGATTCCCCGGGATTCTCTTTTGAAGTTTTTATAGAATTTCTTCGTCGGAATTCCTAGGATTCCCTCATTGGATTTCCCCGTAATTCCTTTTTGGGGTTTCCCTGGACTAATTTTTTCGTGTTTCTGGGATTTCCCTAGGTTTCCCCGTATCAAGGATTTTTCCATGCATTTAGTTTCCCTGAGATTCCCCTGTTAGGATTCCTTTTTGGGTTTTCCCAGGTCTCCCCTATTCGGGATTCCCCGGGATTCTCTTAGTCCCGGAAAACTCTCTTAGAGTTAAGTATTTCTTGTTATATTTTTTTCGAAGGATTTTTTATTGGTTTTTAGTACGTCTCTCAAATTTGTTGTCCTTACAATTCGCAAATGAGCATATAGTCTCTGGGATTCCCCAAATAGCTTGCTAGTTAGATGATTTTGCTTATCCACGATGTTCATATTAGCAACATACTATGTTCGTAGTGTGCATGGTACTTTGAGTAATTTACTCGTAATAACTTTGTACTTTCTTAAGCAATTTTTAGTACTATTGTTTAAGAGGCCATTAAAAACCGCTTGCTTAGTTTTAAAATATAAAGTAATTTTATGTTTCTAGTCGTGCAATGTGCAAACTATATAAATTGTTATTTAATAACTTTGCACTGCATAATACATAATCAAATTGAACTTTAATTAATATCAAAGGACTGTCGTTTTTATCAATTTTGTTGCTTGGCAATGCTAGTGCTTGTAACCCAGTAACCAGCTATGAATTTTGAATGCTTCGATTTTATGCGATCTAACCGCGTCTTTCCCGGTCCCTACAGCTTATGAGTTGATGCTTTTTTTAATCTCAATATTTGTACTTTTCAACCTTTTCTACTTTGAGTAGAGAAATTAGTGCATTTTCTTGTCCTTTCTACAACAATAATTAAAGTCTAGGCTACCAAACATACCAGAACCTAAGATGAGGCTAGCAAAACTACCAGATCCTCATATGAAGCTACCAAACCTACCCGATCCTCTGATGAGGCTACCAAACGTACCAGATCCTCTGATGAGGCTACCAAACCTACCAGATCCTCAGATTAGACTAGCTAGCCTACCAGATCCTCATATGAAGCTACCAAACCTACCAGATCCTCATATGAAGCTACCAAACCTACCAGATCCTCAGATGAGGCTACCAAACCTACCAGATCCTCAGATTAGACTAGCTAGCCTACCAGATCCTCATATGAAGCTACCAAACCTACCAGATCCTCATATGAAGCTACCAAACCTACCAGATCCTCAGATGAGGCTACCAGATCCTCATATGAAGCTACCAAACCTACCCGATCCTCAGATTAGACTAGCTAGCCTACCAGATCCTCATATGAAGCTACCAAACCTACCAGATCCTCATATGAAGCTACCAAACCTACCAGATCCTCAGATGAGGCTACCAAACCTACCAGATCCTCAGATGAAGCTACCAAACCTACCAGATTCTCAGATGAGGCTACCAAACCTACCCGATCCTCAGATTAGACTAGCTAGCCTACCAGATCCTCATATGAAGCTATCAAACCTACCAGATCCTCATATGAAGCTACCAAACCTACCAGATCCTCAGATGAGGCTACCAAACCTACCAGATCCTCATATGAAGCTACCAAACCTACCAGATCCTCATAGGAAGCTACCAAACCTACCAGATCCTCAGATGAGGCTACCAAACCTACCCGATCCTCAGATTAGACTAGCTAGCCTACCAGATCCTCAGATTAGACTAGCTAACCTAGCAATATTTGTCATATTGTTTTAAAGCAACCGAGGGTCATTATAAATATTAGATACACCATTTTCATTCCTTGTTGTCTATATTGTTGTCTGATGACTTATTAAGTTTGTTGTATCACTGGCCCCTCTCTATTGATTGCTTATAAAATAGGCTCATTCGTGTCTGTTTTATTAAACAATATTTCTAATCAGCACGAGTTTATCTGTGTATATTCTTGAATTCGCGCAAGTACACTCTAAGAATAACTTGATTGTAGAGAATTGAGTAATATCTTGGCAACAACTTGTAGTTCTTGCAGTTTCTATCTATTGCTATATATTCTCCCCTCCGCTCTATATTCCTTCCCTCGTTTCTCCCCTTCATTCCTTCCCTATATTCTCCCCTCCATTCCTTCCCTATATTCTCCCCTCCATTCCTTCCCTATATTCTCCCCTCCATTCCTTCCCTCTATTCTCCCCTCCATTACTTCCCTCTATTCTCCCCTTCATTCCTTCACTCTATTCTCCCCTCCATTCCTTCCCTCTATTCTCCCCTTCATTCCTTCCCTCTATTCTCCCATCCATTCCTTCCCTCTATTCTCCCCTCCATTCCTTCCCACTATTCTCCCATCCATTCCTTCCCTCTATTCTCCCATCCATTCCTTCCCTCTATTCTCCCATCCATTCCTTCCCTCTATTCTCCCCTCCATTCCTTCCCTCTATTCTCCCCTCCATTCCTTCCCTCTATTCTCCCATCCATTCCTTCCCTCTATTCTCCCCTCCATTCCTTCCCTCTATTCTCCCCTCCATTCCTTCCCTCTATTCTCCCATCCATTCCTTCCCTCTATTCTCCCATCCATTCCTTCCCTCTATTCTCCCATCCATTCCTTCCCTCTATTCTCCCCTCCATTCCTTCCCTCTATTCTCCCCTCCATTCCTTCCCTCTATTCTCCCCTCCATTCCTTCCCTCTATTCTCCCCTCCATTCCTTCCCTCTATTCTCCCCTCCATTCCTTCCCTCTATTCTCCCATCCATTCCTTCCCTCTATTCTCCCATCCATTCCTTCCCTCTATTCTCCCATCCATTCCTTCCCTCTATTCTCCCCTCCATTCCTTCCCTCTATTCTCCCCTCCATTCCTTCCCTCTATTCTCCCCTCCATTCCTTCACTCTATTCTCCCATCCATTCCTTCCCTCTATTCTCCCCTCCATTCCTTCCCTCTATTCTCCCCTCCATTCCTTCCCACTATTCTCCCATCCATTCCTTCCCTCTATTCTCCCCTCCATTCCTTCCCACTATTCTTCCATCCATTCCTTCCCTCTATTCTCCCCTCCATTCCTTCCCTCTATTCTCCCCTCGATTCCTTCCTTCTATTCTCCCTCCATTCCTTCCCTCTATTCTCCCCTCCATGCCTTCCATCTATTCTCCCTCCATTCCTTCCATCTATTCTCTCTTCCATTCCTTCCCTCTATTCTCCCCTTCATTCCTTCCCTCTATTCTCTCCTCCATTCCTTCCCTCTATTCTCCCCTCGATTCCTTCCTTCTATTCTCCCCTCCATTCCTTCCCTCTATTCTCCCCTCCATGCCTTCCCTCTATTATCCCTCCATTCCTTCCCTCTATTCTCCCCTCCATCCCTTTCCTTAATTCTCCCCTCTATTCTCCCCTTCGTTGTAATTTTTTCGAGTCTAATATATGATTTTAATTCTCTTATTTTCCAGTAATTGGTTGCCTGCCAAAAAAAGCAAGCTTCACCAGACACCAGTCAATATAGAACAGCTCATTAAAAGCGTATTTTTATTACTGAAAGTAGTTTCCGCCGGGGGCAATGCGTAAAAAGCAATCATCAACTAGACGAATGGCCGGCAGCGATGGCGACGACCCGGACGTTGAGTCCGCCGGTGCGGCAGCCGATGATGATTCTCAGCAGGCCGAGCCAACTAATAGTGGAGAGAATGGATCCGAAGAGCCTTCAGAACAGCCTGAGCAGCAGCAGCAGCCGCCGCCGGCGCAGACTGAAGAAGCGAATTCGTCTGCCATCAGCACTAGAACTCGCGGCAGCAGCGGCGGTGCGGGCATGCACACATCGCCAGTGTCGGCTCCTGGCATCTACGACACTGTGAAGTGCACCGCCTGCGGTAAGCGAGTCAATCCTTACAATGGCACAATGCAACTGCATCCAATGCTCTGCGTCTTAGTCTGCCAGCGCTGCTATCGTTTCTATCGAACCGGCCAATTCGACATCGACCACGACGGCAAAGAGAATCAGTGCCGCTGGTGTGGCGAAGGCGGCTCCCTAGTCTGCTGCGATCGCTGCCAGCATTCCTTCTGCAAGTCCTGCATTCGGCGCAATCTGGGCCGGACGGCGCTGCAGTCGGTGGAAGAGCTTCCAGATGAAGCCGTCTGGAGTTGCTACATGTGCGACTCCGCGCCTCTAAAGGACCTCCAGGTGCGCTGAAATCACAGCTGATTTACTGCAGTCTGTAGTGTGTACTCAGTTTGTCCAGACTAAACCCATGTACATCCATATTACTGGGCTTTAAAAATGCACATCCGTTGTCTGGGGTTGCCCAATGTACATCATTTTCTCCAGGCTTTCCCTATGTACATCTGTTTTACTAGGCTTAACAAATGTACATCCGTTTTTGGGGCTGTACATCCTTCTTCTTAGCTAACCCAATGTACATCCTTTCTCTTAGCTAACCCAATGTACATCCTTTCTCTTAGCTAACCCAATGTACATCCTTTCTCTTAGCTAACCCAATGTACATCCTTTCTCTTAGCTAACCCAATGTACATCCTTTCTCTTAGCTAACCCAATGTACATCCTTTCTCTTAGCTAACCCAATGTGCATCCTTTCTCTTAGCTAACCCAATGTGCATCCTTTCTCTTAGCTAACCCAATGGACATCCTTTCTCTTATCTAACCAAATATCAGTGTATCTAGAGGCTAAACAAAGTTCTCCAGAGCACTACCTTTAGGCTATATTAATGTACATCTGGCTCCATAACTCTTTTTTATGTGCCCATATTGTGTACACCTTTTCTTCGTCCCGTTCGTTTCGTTCCAATTTTCGCCAGCCACCTTCACCATCAGCGCCTCCATTCTCCACCGTGCAGGCCGAGGCTCAAGTTGTGATGCAGGCTGTTCGCGACAAAAACATCAACGATGCCGCTCGCAGTCGCAAATCTAAGCCTGGCCAGGCGCAGCAGCAGCAGCAGAGGCTGCATCAGCAGAGGCTGCAACAGCAGAGGCTGCAACAGCAGGCTCAGCAGCTTCAACGCGCATCTGCGGCGGGGCCTAGTTCCGGCGGTTTCATGGGCGGCCTGAAGCTCGATCTGAGCTCTGTGCCTAAACTACCCGCAACTTCCGCCGCCACAGCAGCCGCCGCCGCTGCCTCCGCCGTAGCGATGGCCGGGGGCGCCAGTCGGCAGCAGCAGCAGCGGCAGCTACTTTTGCAGCAACAGCAGCGGCAGCGTCAGCTCCTGTTACAACAGCAGCGCATTGCTTCGGCGGCTACTGCGATGCCAGGTTTTGCCAACGTACCGGCGGCCGCCCAGCTGGCCATGCGAATGCAGCAGCAGCAGCAGCTGCAGCAGAGGCAGCGAGCTGTGGCAATGGCGGCCGCAGGCAATAGCGCAGTAATGACTGAGCAGTGGTACAAGAAGAATGTGCGCATCGAAGCTATTCTGGCTGACATTGAGTCCGTCAATGCCTACAATATCGGACCTGCGCTCAGTGCCACCGTCACACTCCTGCAGGGCATGATGCGACAGTACAGCCGGCTTATGCAGGACCTGACTGCCGCTCGGTTAGTATTAACATCCTTCTTACCTACTATTCCATGAGGTTGGTGGCAGAGCGATTACTGCATTTGCCTCTCGCATTCTGGTCCCTGAGCTCAATTCCGCGGCGAGGCCACATTGATTCGGGGCGCAGCCGCTGAGAGAAGGCTTGGCAGCTTGTCGTGCAATTTACGCCCTTGAGAGCCAACCTCCAAGGCACCGTGAAAGTAGGAGTCGGCGAAATGGGCCGAATTGCCTCCTCGCTGGCTGCAGGTCCAGTGTCACCGAATGATGTGCCAATGACCATTGACTTAAAAAATTGTTCCTTCTCCCATTCTGCCCCATTCTCCCATTTCCTCATCCTCAAGTTTTTTTTGTCCCAAACCTGCAGTTGACTTCGCTTCGGCTGGTTAGAAAAATATATTAGAATAAAGTTAATGAAATCTCATAACCCATGACACCTATTGCAGGACTAACCTAGACCGCAATCAAGTGGTGTCCCGCTTCAAGAGCGCCTACAGAATGCACCTGTTCCTGCGTCTGGGCAAACTGCGCAGCATCATCGCTGAACAAGATCGACACTCGACTGCGCGTAAGACCGTCGGCAGTGTCGGCAATTTGGTGACTAATCCGGTCATTAGTGCGGCCTCAGCTGCGGCAGTGGCCTCGGCTAAGAGTCTGTCAGCTCAGCTGCCAATTCAAGCTGCAGCTGCAGCCGCTGCGGCCAACTCAACTGGCGGCAAGACGGTGATGGACGCCCAGGGCCAGGCTATACCCATAGCTGAGCTGCTGCCCGAATTAAATCGCAACATTCGAGAAATGATCGAGCGCCAGAATCAAGCCAGGCGCGAGGCAGAAGCCGCCGCAGCCGCTGCCGCATCCGGTGTGACAATTGTACACGGCAGCGATGTAGACGTTATCGACGATGTCGGCGGCGCCGGCGATGTTGTCGTACTTAGCGACGAGGAGGCTTCGTCATCGGCCGCCGGGGCTGACGGCATCGCTGAGCTCCTGGCTAGGCGGCGTCAGCGCGAGGCTGAAAATTCCGCAATGTCCGCCGCCTCAAAGCCAGCGTCGTCTAGGAAGAAGAGCCAGCCAAGGAAGATCACTCTGCCGGCTACAAATCGACGCTTCGCTCTGGACGGTGAAGATGACAACGGAGTTGGCAGCGACGCAGACTTTGAGTGCGGCAGCGGCGCCGAAGAGCAGGCCATGGCGGCCGCTGCGGCATTCAGCGAGAATGGCGACGATAATAACGGCAACGGCGATCAGGCCGCGATGACTGATGAAGCCGCTGAAGTTGACAATGTCCAAGATGCCGGCCCAGATGATGCCAACAACGACATTACCGACAGCGTCGAAGATGACGACGCTGGTGAACCAACAGACGAAGCGGCCGCTGGCAATGATATCAACGACGCCGACGATATGCCGTTTGATAGCGCCGACGCTGCCTCAGCGGGAGTTGCCGCGGCGGTGGCGGCCGCCGTCGGTGGCCAGTTTGAACCGTTGTGGTCAACGCCTGGCGAGGATGAAGCCGCGGGAGGCGGCGGCGGCGTCTCGCAGGGCAAGAGAAGCCATCGCGACGACGACGGTCAAGACGAGGACGATGCCGAGGAGCCGTCGCAGAAGCGATCTAGGCCGGGCTCGCCTGGCAGTCTGGAGACGCCGCCGTCGTCTGTGACGGCCTGATAGTCCAGACGGCGCTGTTTCCGGTGTACAGTTACTGTTTAACCTGCTTCTCGATAGTAATTTATTGGCTTTGTGCTTTGTTTAACAGTAGAAACAACAACACGCTATTTTTCACCCTGGGGAATGACCATTGTGGGGTATTTCTAGTGCCCACTGCCAACTTTACGATAGCTCACAAATCGTTGAATATCTCGACGATATAGAGCGGAAAATTTTAGGCTCTACTGGTCTACTGGCTACTGTCCAATATTAAATTAAACTATCGCTGCTCTAGTCTAGTAGTTATCCTAGCTAAATTTTTATTCAGTTTTTTGTGTGTTTTTTTACGAAGCAAAGCTGCAAAAATTGTCGCTTTTTCTACTGTTAAAAAACATTTTATTTTACAATTTAGCAAAAAAAACATAAAAATTCTGCTAATATATGCTTTGCTCCTGCCTGCCTACTGTTAACCGTTGAAGAACCCCCCTTAAAGTAGCATCGTGAGATTGCGACTCGCTGTCTTATGCAATTTATTCGTATTTGTGTGTTATTTTTAACACTGTTGCTATTTTTTTATTGTTCTTGCGTTCGCTTTTTATGTTTTAATTTTATACTTGAATAATAATTACTATTATTGGTAAATACCTGTTTTTATGTTGCGAAAGTTTGATAAATTAAAGTATACGTTAAAAAAAGTTCAACACCTGCATGCTTCTTCGTCGTTACTTCTACTCGTACTAATTATTTTTATTATCGTGTTGCTGTTGTCTATAAGGTAAAAATTATTGTAAGTTTTTTATAGTATCTTATCTCCCCCAGCTTCTCGTTGTATTGATGCGTCATCATTGTCAATATTCTCTTAAATATCAATCGAAATGTTACAGCTGGTTAGGCTTAACTATTTGGTCTAGTTTTTTATTCGTGAATAAAGTTTATTCAGTTTCATTTTTCTGTTCACCAACAAACTGCCCGTGCAAACACAAGCGTGTTAAATAATTATTTTGTCTAATGCGCGCAAATTGCATCTTGAAAAAAAACATATTAATAAATTCTGCGCGACTGTCGTATAAACAGTATAATTACGCCTTGCAAGATGCTGTCTGTCAATTTCAAGTGACATCTGATGTCACCTGTCAATATCATCCTTCAATTGACATCTGCTGTCACCTGTTAAAACGGTCCATCGATTGACATCTGCTGTCACCTGTCAAAACGGTCCATCGATTGACATCTGCTGTCACCTGTCAAAACGGTCCATCGATTGACATCTGCTGTCACCTGTCAAAGTGGTCCATCGATTGATATCTGCTGTCACCTGTCAAAACGGTCCATCGATTGATATCTGCTGTCACCTGTCAATATTGATCAATATGATCAATATGATGGCATCTGCTTTGACCTTTCAAGACGTTTATTCAATGGCCATTGGCTGTCATGTCAGTATGCTACTTTGATTGCCAGCTGATGTCATCTGCTGTCATGTCAGTATGCTACTTTGATTGCCAGCTGGTGTCATCTGCTGTCATGTCAATATGCTACTTTGATTGCCAGCTGGTGTCATCTGCTGTCATGTCAATATGCTACTTTGATTGCCAGCTGGTGTCATCTGCTGTCATGTCAATATGCTACTTTGATTGCCAGCTGATGTCATCTGCTGTCATGTCAATATGCTACTTTGATTGCCAGCTGGTGTCATCTGCTGTCATGTCAATATGCTACTTTGATTGCCAGCTGGTGTCATCTGCTGTCATGTCAATATGCTACTTTGATTGCCAGCTGGTGTCATCTGTTGTCATGTCAATATGCTACTTTGATTGCCAGCTGGTGTCATCTGCTGTCATGTCAATATGCTACTTTGATTGCCAGCTGGTGTCATCTGCTGTCATGTCAATATGCTACTTTGATTGCCAGCTGGTGTCATCTGTTGTCATGTCAATATGCTACTTTGATTGCCAGCTGGTGTCAATTGCTGTCATCTCAATATGCTACTTTGATTGCCAGCTGGTGTCACCTGTCGACTGTTACAATTGTAGGCAAAAACAAAAACACGATAGGAATAGTCAGCAATGCAACTTTGTATCGCTAATTGTATTAGAATAGTTCTGATAATGTTTATGCTGGTTTTATTTTTTCTCTATTGTTAGGCTACTTTAGGCGGGAACCAATGACAAACATGTGACAAGAAAGCAGCGAATAAAGAGGCGGTTCTATTGTTAAACAGTCTTATTTCAACGTCGCAAAAATAGACTAATACTAATTAATAATAGCTAGGCAAGCAGATTCTTGGTACAAAACTTGATCTACTTTCAATGTGCCTATTGTAGTTATAAAAGAAGCGATGAAACCAAAAAGAACAAGACAGAAAGCAATTTATTGCTAGGCTCGTACTTAAAAAAGGCAAAAGGCACGCCATCAAATGTTTTTGATGCTATCAACTGACATCAAGGCTTATTAGCAACTATCTGTGCTTTTGAGAGACTAAATAAGCCTATGGTTACAAGCAATATCAAGTCTCTCCTTCATCTATAGTGTCTAACGTCACTTGTCCAAGGTCTTTGTGTTGATCCCAGCTCTTTGTAAAATAGCCGCCTGCGACGGGTTTGTCGCGTCAAGACCAGCAGCCGCAGCATTGTTGCTGCACATGCTTTTATTAAATTTTCTTGAAAAAAGCAGAAGCTGTTATTGATTGTTTTCGATCAGCCATTGTGCGCGGACAGAATAGCGGCGAAAGTAAAAAAGAAAAGTTTTTTTAAATCAAGTGGAAGCCACAGAAAGGAGGGACAAAGAGTGGCTGCACAAAGACCCACAAGCTTTGAGACAACGGGCTTCGCTAAAAGGTCAGGTTAGTCTCTAGCCTCTAAAAATAGAGTATAGACTAAATGTAGTTCAGTCCATTATTCGATTTTCGCAGCTAATTTTTTGTTTTAAACTTGTTATTAAACACGAAAATCATGTGCATACTATGTGTATACTACTGATTAGTATAGTACAGCGCGCATGCTAATCGATTTTTGCGCCCAACTTTTGTAAGTAGAATGGATCTAATACTTAACAACAGTGAATTTCGATGATTAATTATAGCTAACTCTAAAGTAAAACTGACAAAGCTGCTTTGCTGAGAGGCGTGATCCGAGGGAGTTGGACATGAAAAAATTTAGATAAAGTTTATTGTGAAGTGGAGAGCCATTGCGTTTGGTGCAGGCCAACTGAAGCAAATAAAATGATGCCAAGCAGACGAGCTTTTTAAAATGTCAGTTTACTAACTACGAATATATACGAGAGAGTTTAGGAGCTTAGCGAGACTTCATAGGCAACCAAATCAAGACGGGTGGTGCTCAAACTATAGTTGGGTTAATAATCTTGGCTTGCTTCTGAAACGCGTTGACTACCGTTCAGCTGGCTAGTGGTTAAATAGCAATCCATGACGTCACTATATCGGCCCTTCCCTCATTGGCTAGCAGCCACGCACTTTCTCTCTAACCTGGTCGCGGTCTCTCATTGGCCAGCAGCCCCACGCTTTCCATCTACCCTGAACGCCGTCTCTCATTGGCTAGTTAGCCTAGCCGACTTCGCTATTTCCTTCTCTCTCTCTCTCTCTTGAGAATTTTCCGGCCCCGAGAAATCACATGATGCTGGTGGCTCGCGCTCCGGCGCGCCGACTAGATGTCACCTCGCGGGCCACACTGATCGAGCGGATGACGGTGCTGCTGCCGCGCCTAGTGGACATTGTGCGCTCAGCCAAATCAGCCCGGTGCTCCGCCTCCTCGATCTGCTGCTGCGCCTTGCGGTACTTGGTCATGGCGATGGCCGAGATCTCCTCCTGTTTGACAATTTTTTTTGTTTAAAATTTCCGGAATTTAGTTGGCGAAATTCCCCCAGGAGGAGACAATAACTTCACAGGGGGGCCAATTTTCCCAATCTGAGTGGACAAGTTCGATATTATTGTATTCCTGGTAGTGTGTACTTTAGATCATCTAGACCAGGGGTCGGCAAACTCCGGCCCGCGGGCCAGATGCGGCCCTCGAAGCTCCCGAATCCGGCCCGTTGCCCCTTCTGACATCTGCAGTGTCCTGTTTCATCTATCTCGAGTCTAATCTCTCCCGTGTCTAATCTCTCCCGTGTCTAATCTCTCCCGTGTCTAATCTCTCCCGTGTCTAATCTCTCCCGTGTCTAATCTCTCCCGTGTCTAATCTCTCCCGTGTCTAATCTCTCCCGTGTCTAATCTCTCCCGTGTCTAATCTCTCCCGTGTCTAATCTCTCCCGTGTCTAATCTCTCCCGTGTCTAATCTCTCCCGTGTCTAATCTCTCCCGTGTCTAATCTCTCCCGTGTCTAATCTCTCCCGTGTCTAATCTCTCCCGTGTCTAATCTCTCCCGTGTCTAATCTCTCCCGTGTCTAATCTCTCCCGTGTCTAATCTCTCCCGTGTCTAATCTCTCCCGTGTCTAATCTCTCCCGTGTCTAATCTCTCCCGTGTCTAATCTCTCCCGTGTCTAATCTCTCCCGTGTCTAATCTCTCCCGTGTCTAATCTCTCCCGTGTCTAATCTCTCCCGTGTCTAATCTCTCCCGTGTCTAATCTCTCCCGTGTCTAATCTCTCCCGTGTCTAATCTCTCCCGTGTCTAATCTCTCCCGTGTCTAATCTCTCCCGTGTCTAATCTCTCCCGTGTCTAATCTCTCCCGTGTCTAATCTCTCCCCAGTCTTATCACTCCCGTGTCTCATCTCTCTCGTGTCCCATCTTTCCTGTGTCTCATCTCTCCCGTGTCTAATCTCTCCCGTGTCTCATCTCTCCCCTATCTCATATTTATACAGTCAATGCGGCCCGCTGTCGTCTTTTAGGTTCTCTCTTTGGCCCGCCAGCAAATAAGATTGCCTACCCCTGATCTAGACAGTAATGTTATGCAATGTTTACGTCCTAAGATAAGTGCCACATATTTATGAAAAATAACAGCATAGTGCCAAACTAGCTGCACCAGATGTCACACATTCCACATTGTCAGTGACTGAGAAAATTTCACTTTGATCCTCTCTGTGATTTTATATGTGGCAACAACAAAAACAATAGCAGCAGCAGCAGCAGCAGCAGCAGGCCTGCATCTGGATGGGCTTCCAAGTTCAGCAAGTCCAATTATGGTCATTCTCTTGCCCTCAACCGGTCTTCTGTACGCGTGCCGGGTTCCGTACCGAATCAATAATAAAATGTTGCCCTTCCTCTCCCCCCCGCTCTCTCTCTTCCCATGCCTTCCCTCGATTCCGCGTCCCTCGGTTTCGGTACGGTTTCGGCTGAATAACTGACATTTTCGTCGAAACGGCGCACAGCATCCCGGAGCGCGGTGCGTACGCTCTATCGTGGGCGCACGAACGAAATTTGAAAAGGAATTGGCGGCCAAAAAAAGAATAAGCCAAGAATTTCCTATTTTAGTAGCAATGGGATTAGAAGGAAAATGGGATCTGGGAAGACTGGGAGAAGTGAAAAGATCCGTTCGCTTTGGCCGAAGCTTTCTTTTGCCAATTCTTCATGAAGCTATACTGAAACAGATAAGCTAATGTTTCCTTTGTCTGCTGCTGCTACTGGGTGCTGAATCCATTCTCCTTGACGATTTATAACCGTAATCTAGCGCGACAGCAGTCCGCTTATGTCCTCTATCTTGTCTTTATCTAGTTTATTGAAGTGGTTAAAATTGCGTTTTGCTAAGGGCAACAAATGTTCTTCGATTTGAATGATTTTTATGACGGCCATTAAAAAGAAAGACAGAAAAATGACTCGGAAAGTCATAAAAATGCGTTTTAGCAACTGTTATTGCAAGTTTTGACATTTATCTTCAGGTATCCTGAAATCATAAATTGATTAGGTAGATAGAAATGACACCTAGAAGAGTTGTAGCAATGAGCGGGGGCGCCACATTGCAAGCAATTGTCAAACCACTGCCTTTAAACTCCTCTCTACATATCTCGCTCTCTATGGGTTTATTAGCCAATCAAAATGAAACGAGAAAATTAGCAAAAAAATCTCTGCTGTTTTCTCACCGATTCCTCAATCTGGCGCTTGTAGGCCTTCATTTTCAGCTGGGTCTTGTCCAGCAGGTCCTGCAGCTCCATGTTCATCCGGCGCTCCTCCTCGGTCTGGGCCACGGCCTCCTTGGCCTGGCGCTCGAATTTTCTGGCCGCAGCCTGCGAGTCCTTGGCCTTGCGCTGCTCCTGATCTAGCTCGGCTTCGAGGTCGCGCACCCGCCCCTGCAGCTTCTGCACCATGCGGCGCCCCTCCCGAGTGGCGAAGGCCTCGGCCTCCTCCAGCTTGACAGTGATTTCGCGGATCTCAACCTTCGCGAGGGAGGGATTTGGATGTCTCTGAGTCATTGCTAAAAATAGAATCTTGCGTCACTTTCTATGTACATTCAAGTTTCTAAAAATAGAATCTTGCGTCACTTTCGAAGTGCGTTTAAGTTGTTAAAATAGGCAAAAGGCAAAAAATTTCTTTTAAAAAAATATATCCGCTTCTTACCTCGAGCTGCTTGCGGAGGCTCTCGGCATTCTTGTAGTTCTCCTGCTCCAGACGGAGCTCGTCGGCCAGGCGCTGGGCCTCGCCGGCCAGCCTGTTGGCCCGGTCGGCCTCGGCCAGCCGGCCGTTGTGCGCATCGTCAATTTCCGCCTGGGCGGCGGCGGCCTCAGCCTCCAGTCGGCGCTTGTCATTCGTCAGCGACTGCAGCTGGCCCTGCAGGTCGTGAAGTCGGCCAGTAGCGTCGGCAGCCTCAGCCTCGGCCGCCTTGGCCTTGCGCTCGGCTGCCTCCTGAAGGCCTCGGGCCTCATCCAGCTCGGCCTGGGCGGCGGCGCGGCGCTTCTCGCAGGCTACCAGGTTGCTCTGCAAGTTTGTGGAGCGGACGGAAAAAATTGAGCAATTATGTACAATCCCGCGACAATACAGTCAATTTCACACCCCAAGGTAGAGGATTAATCAAGAAAATTGCCCCCCAGACCTGTGTGGCATCATGAGCCCTGCGCTCCTCATCGAGGAAGGTCTCGAGCTCGTGCACCCGGCCCTGCAGGCCCTTGTTGTCCTTGGCGAGGCCAGCATTCACGCGGCTTAGATTGTCGATTTGGCCCTCCAGATCCGCGGCCAGAGCTTCGTACTTCTTCTTGGTGCGGCTGATCTCGCTCTTGTACTTGGACTCGATCTCGGTGATGGTCGCGTGCAGCTCCTCGATGGTGCGCTGGCTGGACTTGCGCAGACTCTCCAGCTCGGCCTCCTTCTCGTTGAGGCGCGCCTCCAGCTCGGTCTTGAGCGAGGCCAGCGCCTGGGCGGTCTGCTGGTACTTCTGCTCCAGCTCGCGCAGGGCCTCCTCGGCGTCGCGTAGAGACGAGGCCAGCGAGTCCCTCTCCGCCAGGAACTGGGCGCGGAGAGCCTCGGAGTCAGCCAGGCGGCGCGTCAGGTCCCGATTTGCGCTGTTGGCCTCCTTGAGCTGGCTGGCCAGCTGGCCGTTCTCCCGCTCCAGCGCGGCCCGCTTGTCCTCGGCGCTCTGTAGGTCCTTCTTCAGCTTGGCGTTGTCGGCCTGCAGGCTGTGATTGGCTGAGCTCAGGGCGTTGTTCTCCGAAGCCAGCTCGTCGCAGCGGATGGTCAGCTGGTTGACGGCGCTCTCCGCCTGCTTGGCACGTGAGGCCAGCTCCTGGTTGGCCGCCTGGAGGGCGTCGATGTCGCCCTGTAGCTCCTTGATCTCCAGGGTGAGCTTCTGCTTGGTCTTCTCCAGGTTGCTGGCGCGGGTTCGCTCGCGCTCGGAGATGTCCTCGAGCTCCGTGATTCGGATGGTCAACTTGCGCCTGGGTTGAGTTTTGAGGTCATGTTTTGCGTACTCTGCTGTTCATCATTGCGGCGTAGATGAATCAGTGGCGAAGCCAGGATTTTTGTCGAGGGGGCTGCGCCTTTTGGGGGCCACTACTTGGGGCGCCACTACCACACGGGGGCGCCACTACCACACGGGGGTGCCACTACCACACGGGAGTGCCACTACCACACGGGGGCGCCACTACCACACGGGAGTGCCACTACCACACGGGGGCGCCACTACCACACGGGGTGCCACTACCACACGGGGGCGCCACTACCACACGGGGGCGCCACTACCACACGGGGGCGCCACTACCACACGGGGTGCCACTACCACACGGGGGCGCCACTACCACACGGGGGTGCCACTACCACACGGGGGTGCCACTACCACACGGGGTGCCACTACCACACGGGGGTGCCACTACCACACGGGGGTGCCACTACCACACGGGGGTGCCACTACCACACGGGGGTGCCACTACCACACGGGGGTGCCACTACCACACGGGGGTGCCACTACCACACGGGGGTGCCACTACCACACGGGGGCGCCACTACGACATGGAGGCGCCTCATAGTTTCGTCAGCAGATTAGGGGGGCGCGGCTCCCCATGCCACCCCCCTGGCTACACCCCTGCATTAACTAGTGTCGAATGAGCTCGCGACATTTGTAGTTTAAAATCAGAGCAAAATGCTTAAACGTACTGACGCTAAAACCTTATAAAGAATCGACTCGCAGGCACTCACTTGATCTCCTCGTACTCCTCCACCTTGACTGTGAGCTCTCGCTCAAATTTGGACCTAATCGAAGCCAGATCGGCATTGAGCTTGGCCACCTGGGTGCGCAGGTTGCCGGCGGCTTCGCTCTCTTCCTCGTATTTGGCCTGCACAGCGTAATAGTCCTGCTGCAGCGAAATCAGCTGCGACTGCAGGTTGGTGCGCGACTAAAATTTACGAGACGGATGCTCTGCGAGATTCTCCAGTGATTCAATCGATTGAACATAAAGTACAAGAGGTATTAGCCCTTGGAGTTACCCTCGTCTCCTCATCCAGACTCTTCTTGAGGTCGTCCAACTGGTTTTGCAGCGACGACTTGGCCTTGCTCAGCGTGGCCGCCTGTGTCTCGTACTCGTGCGCAGCCCTCTGCAAGTCGGTGTTCTCAGCCTGTAATCGGCTCTGAGTCTCGTGCAGGCTGCGCGCCTGAGTCGTCAGCTCGTCGTTCTGGCTTCGAAGGCGCATCAGCTGGGCTTCGGCCGCTTCGTATTTGGATTCGAAAGAAGCCTGCAGTAGCAAAGCAGCGCTGTGTGCTGTGAAATTGACTTAATTCAAGCGTGATATCTTGTGCCGACATTACGGGACTGTGGGTGTGTTATCCGGTGACGTCACCTTTCAATGTGTTATCCAGTGACGTCACCTTTCAATGTGTTATCCGGTGACGTCACCTTTCAATGTGTTATCCGGTGACGTCACCTTTCAATGTGTTATCCGGTGACATCTTAGTGGGTGCGTCATTATCCTGTGACGTCACTTCGGGTGTGTTATCCGGTGACGTTATTTTTGGCGGTCAATTTGATGAGTGATTTCACTAGGTCACTAGGTGTAACGTGTATCTATGTGCGACTAGGTCACTGGGATACATTTTTTGTTGCTTGGATGGTTTTCTTTTGCTTTTCGCTTACTATCTATCATCAGATATCTAAAGCTATTGTAAAACACATCAACTTTAAATAACAGTCAACCGTTACCTTAGCCTTCAGGGCTTGGTCAGCCTGGCTAGCCAGATTGTCGATCTCAATCAGCAGGCTAGATTTCTCCTTCTCGACGCGAGTCTTCTGCTTGTTGGCATTCTCTAGCTCGCCAGTGAGCTCAGTGATTGTCACCGTGTACTTCTTCTTCACCGTCTGCTCCAAGGACTCCAGCTGGCCGTTGGCCGACTCTAGGTCCTTCTTGAGCTTCTGCACCTCCTGGTCGCGTCGGCGCAGCATCTCCTGGGCCTGGCTGCTAAGACCTCCGGCCTCATCAAGGCGCTCGTTGGCCGCGTCCAGTTGGTAGGCGTAGTCGTTCATGTTGCGCTCAGCCTGCGGTGGAGGCGAAAATTTTGAATTTGGAACAGTCTAGGACAGATTTTTTAAATCCTTGAATCCCTCTTTTCTCAGCCACAAAGTACCTGTACTTCATTGAGCATCTACTGACACCGAATACCTGTATTTCTTTCAGCACCTACTGATACCGAATCCCAAACTTTTCGAGGGCCACTTCTACTCACCCTGGTGCGTCCGTCACGCTCCATCTCCAGTAGATCCTCGAGCTCCTTGATGCGAGACTGCAACAAAAAAAGTTATAGGTCGTTAGCAAAATTGGGTCAAATGAAGGTCAAGTTTTCGCGACTCCATCCTCACCTCCAGTCGGCTCTGGCTCGCAGGCGACAAGCCGCGGAAGATGCCGCGAGCCGAATAAGACGACGACGATGCCTCCATGCGGGAGCTGCGACTAGAGGAAGCCATACCACCGGCGCTCATTGTGCTGACTTGGCTGCTGCGACTGTTACCAAGGTAAACAAAAACTAGATGCGACAAAAATCACTGGATTAGAGAAAAACTTTCGAAACTAAAATAGTTCTGGAAAAAGTGGGCACTCAGATTATCAGATTGGCGGATTTCCGATTTAGGCTTCGAAGCTGGAAAGGAAACGAGGCGAAAAGGAGACGGAGGCGCGGACGAGGAAGGAGACGAAGGCGCGGTTCCGTCGCAACCGGAGGCAGCTAAAAGGAGGAAAAAGTTGCGGCCCCACACACTGTCCACCCACCCAGCGCCGAACAGCCTCCTCTCGCTCTTGTTATTGGGCCTCGGAATTTACAGGGGCGCAGATCTGCCACAGTCTTCTAACCCGACAGTTCGTCTGGTTCTTCATTCCTCGCCCAGTTAGCCTTTACCGGTTCTACGGTATTTCCCAGAAAAACCCGATGGCTTTCCCCGAAGTTTTGGGGGGTTGAGGGGAGAGGTTAGAGGGTCCGGAGGTACGCGGAATTGGCCTTTAAAAAAAACGTGCGGAAGGCATCAGGTAGATCCGCCCTTGCGCAAGCCTAACGACTGTAGGAGAAAGCAAAGCAGCAAAGCAGCAGCAGCAGCAGCAATTGAAAAAGAATGCTGAAGTTTGCCCTCCAAACGAGCCAGTCCACAGTTTCATGGCCGAAACCATTACAACTATACCAGTTTCGGGCGGAAGGAGGTCCGTTGCCCCAGATCAATCGATAATTGGGAAGTCTAACCAGGCGGCGGATGAGGATATGATAGGGGGAAGGCAAACTGGTATGGGGCTATATCAATCCAAGCGGTGATGCTGCAGCTGATGCATTTGCCGGGGCAAAGAAAAAGGATTTCTCGGCTAGGATTAATGGGTAAATGTTGGAGGGGCTTTAGTGGCAGACAATATAATTGGGTGTAATATAGCTTCCAGTCTCATGACGCTCACCTTACCGGCAAGTGGATTTTGGTACACAAGCTTATAGTCATCTTTCTGTGCCTATTGTTGATAGCATAATCCCACACGATGTCTTACATTTTCAACACCTCACAAAAACAGATTTTGGAAAACAAATGGGCATTGTATTTTTAGAGGTATGATGATCACATCAATACTTTCGACAGAAAGCACGGTTGGCGGAGAGGTGGCCGTTCGCACACTCAAACTGCCTCTGTACATTGGCGGAGAGGTGGCCGTTCGCACACTCAAACTGCCTCTGTTCATTGGCGTAGAGGTGGCCGTTCGCACACTCGAACTGCCTCTGTGCATTGGCGGAGAGGTGGCCGTTCGCACACTCAAACTGTCTCTGTGCATTGGCGGAGAGGTGGCCGTTCTCACACTCAAACTGTCTCTGTGCCTTGGCGGAGAGTGTGTGCCGCGAGTCATTTCTATTGAGGGGTCTGATTTGTTCAATATTGAAGTACGTACAATGGGCTGAGGCAGAGTTGGCTGGGTTAAAATTCAATTAATAAACTTGGCGGGCCTCTCAATGTAGGCGGAGAAGAATGTGGTTGCTAAACTGGCTGTTCTTTGCGCTAAAAAGCAGTGAAATTTCAACTGGGAATTAATTTTTTGCTTTTTAAGATTAGTGGATAAAATTTATACTGCCAGAAAGAACTGAGGCGATTTGAGATCAGGCGATCGGAGATGAGACGATGGGAGATAAGACGATGGGAGATGAGGCGATGGAAGATGAGGCGATGGAAGATGAGACGATGGGAGAACGAGCGATGGGAGAACAGGCGACGGGAGATGAGACGGTGGGAGATCAGGCGGGGGAAGATCAGGCGATAGGAGATTAGGCGATGGGAGTTCGCTCCCGTCAACTACCTCCGGAGGAGGAATTCAGCTCGGTTAACTATAAAGACAGAGATAGCAAGTCGTGGCCATAGACATTCAAGAGTTGCAACTGTTACTTTGTTATTTTTAATCATATCTTTTGTTCTGATAGTCCAAAAAATGTTAACTTTTCTTGGTCTTATAAAGCGGCTATAGTCCCGTCTTTCTATAGACTCAATTATATTTTAAACACAGATAATGGAAACTAAAGTAATGAACAAAAAACGAACAGGACCTCGACTATTGGCAAAAAGTTAAGGTTAAGTCTGCTGACAGCCTCGGTAGTCTTTTGAGCAGTTTGTGGGTCTGTCGTTATCGTAATTGAGAAGAATAGACTTGAATACATTTTCGATTTTCCAAGGGTAGCAACAGCAGGGTCTGGTTGTCCAACCTTTATCCAGAAGATCATCCAGCGACTCTACTTTTGGGGCAGGCCTATTGCGTGCTGCTCGCGTTGAATGTCTATGGCCACGGCTTTTTTATCTGTCTTGATAAGCTGCCCATAACTTTGGGCCATAGACGTTTGACAAAATAGACTAAAATTTTTGCTGCACACTTCGATTGTCTATGGGTGAATCTATCTAATTTCAATATGCTGAATTATAGATATTGGTGCATATATCTACAATACGAGATTTAGTGATTAATTCCATTATGTGATATCATATAAATCATAAATCATAAATCATAAATCATATTGATACTGAAACGACATAGGCAATATAAAATACTATTTTAGCACACAGGGTGTACAAATCATACTACTAGGAGTAGAATATACAGATTATTAAATATAAATACAGTTGAACAATCAGTGCCACATGAGCAGCTATAATGATTACTCATTGATCAGTCAGTGGTCTATGAGGATAGTTATTATCGTTTTTTGCAGCTCAATTAGCTGAAGCAATGAAGAATTAAGTGCCTTATTGCTTATATTTGACTGTAGAAAAACCACGGGGTATTTCAAATGACCGATTCTTGTGAAAGTCGACTATACGTCGAATATTTTGGGATACACACGAAGAAGTGATTATTTGAATACTTAAATAAACGTTGCCGCTTACTTACCTTTCCATCACCTGGTTACGGCTTGCCATAATTTAAACAAAAAGTAATTGCGTTCGTTAACTGAGGACAAAAAAAAAGAAATTAATTTTAGTTTGCCAATCCAACGGCACCATCGTGTGGCTTTACGCTTAATTTATACATAGATGTGCCTGTCTAGACAACTGCCTGCACACAGAAAACTTGTACACACACAGACGAAAAGATCCTAACAAACTGGTGCAAATTTAAACAACAGTATGGCATCATGGGTACTAGCTCTGTACATATGTAAGAGCAATGGACCGCGGTGGAATGTCAGTTATGTACAGCCTAAATGTCACGATTTAATAGCTTCCGCGGGTGAATCTTAGTTTTTGCTATGTCAGAGACTACCAGTGAAATGATAAATGATGGACAAGTACATGTACCTAGTCTTCCCTGCTATAAAAACAGTACTGAAATTTTTCTAATGAAGAATTTAGGCATGCAGATATGGAATCGACTTGAGAAACCGCCAAGCAGATATAGAATCGACTTGAGAAACAGACAAAGCAGATATGGAATCGACTTGAGAAACAGACAAAGCAGATATGGAATGGACTTGAGAAACCGCCAAGCAGATATGGAATCGACTTGAGAAACAGACAAGCAGATATGGAATGGACTTGAGAAACCGCCAAGCAGATATGGAATCGACTTGAGAAACCGCCAAGCAGATATGGAATCGACTTGAGAAACCGCCAAGCAGATATGGAATCGACTTGAGAAACGGATAAAGCAGATATGGAATCGACTTGAGAAACCGCCAAGCAGATATGGAATCGACTAGAGAAACAGACAAGCAGATATGGAATCGACTTGAGAAACCGCCAAGCAGATATGGAATCGACTTGAGAAACCGCCAAGCAGATATGGAATCGACTTGAGAAACGGATAAAGCAGATATGGAATCGACTTGAGAAACCGCCAAGCAGATATGGAATCGACTAGAGAAACAGACAAGCAGATATGGAATCGACTTGAGAAACCGCCAAGCAGATATGGAATCGACTTGAGAAACCGCCAAGCAGATATGGAATCGACTTGAGAAACGGATAAAGCAGATATGGAATCGACTTGAGAAACCGCCAAGCAGATATGGAATCGACTTGAGAAACCGCCAAGCAGATATGGAATCGACTTGAGAAACCGCCAAGCAGATATGGAATCGACTAGAGAAACCGCCAAGCAGATATGGAATCGACTTGAGAAACCGCCAAGCAGATATGGAATCGACTTGAGAAACAGACAAGCAGATATGGAATCGACTTGAGAAACAGACAAGCAGATATGGAATCGACTTGAGAAACAGACAAGCAGATATGGAATCGACTTGAGAAACAGACAAGCAGATATGGAATCGACTTGAGAAACCGCCAAGCAGATATGGAATCGACTTGAGAAACGGATAAAGCAGATATGGAATCGACTTGAGAAACCGCCAAGCAGATATGGAATCGACTAGAGAAACAGACAAGCAGATATGGAATCGACTTGAGAAACCGCCAAGCAGATATGGAATCGACTAGAGAAACAGACAAGCAGATATGGAATCGACTTGAGAAACCGCCAAGCAGATATGGAATCGACTTGAGAAACCGCCAAGCAGATATGGAATCGACTTGAGAAACCGCCAAGCAGATATGGAATCGACTTGAGAAACGGATAAAGCAGATATGGAATCGACTTGAGAAACCGCCAAGCAGATATGGAATCGACTAGAGAAACAGACAAGCAGATATGGAATCGACTTGAGAAACGGATAAAGCAGATATGGAATCGACTTGAGAAACCGCCAAGCAGATATGGAATCGACTTGAGAAACGGATAAAGCAGATATGGAATCGACTTGAGAAACAGACAAAGCAGATATGGAATCGACTTAAGAAACAGACAAAGCAGACATGAAATCGACTAGAGAAGCAGACAAAGCAGATATGGAATCGACTAGAGAAACAGACAAAGCAGATATGGAATCGACTTGAGAAACCGCCAAGCAGATATGGAATCGACTTTAGAAACAGACAAAGCAGACATGGAATCGACTAGAGAAACCGCCAAGCAGATATGGAATCGACTTGAGAAACCGCCAAGCAGATATGGAATCGACTTGAGAAACCGCCAAGCAGATATGGAATCGACTTGAGAAACCGCCAAGCAGATATGGAATCGACTTGAGAAACCGCCAAGCAGATATGGAATCGACTTGAGAAACCGCCAAGCAGATATGGAATCGAATGAAAAAGCCACAAGCGTCCTAGGTAAGACTAAGACTTAAAGCAACAGAAGAGACTCTAAAAGTACATTCTGGAATAAAGTTATTTTTAGTAACAGCGCGACAAAGTCAATAGCGCTATAAACTGAAGTGGCTGTAAGTGAATTATAAGTTTTATTGCCTTATAAAATAATTCAAGGTATAAAATACCTCAAATAAAAAGTCAGATTTTAAAACAAAAACTTGAAGGTTTAAACTAGAAAGAAATGTTTCGCAACAAAAAACACGGAAAAATGATTTGCTATCAACAAAATAGATAGGTCAGATTAGTTACATTGCACATATCTTTCTAGCATGGTAAATTGCTGGTTTTCTGCTATTTTTTCAGGCGATTCTATTTATATACATTAAAGTACACCCCTTTAACAAAACTTGTTAAGTATATTTGAATACTAGATAATATTAATTCAATTTACCTATACTACCTGGACAGTAAATAAAATTTTAATTAAATATAAATGATGAAATAAGTCTTGTTACTGGCCATTAAATCCAGTAAGATAATATAATTGTTCGATTTGATTGTAAAATAAAGCACGTAATACAGTAACGAACGAATTTGTAAACAAATATATCACAAATACATGTACACACGTTTTTCACACAAACAACAGGCCCGAAATTATAGCTTAGCCAATCGGAAAGTTTTAGGTTCCTTCGCTGCCTAATTTTAGGTTCCTTTACCGCCTAATTTTAGGTTCCTTTACCGCATAATTTTAGGTTCCTTTACCGCCTAATTTTAGGTTCCTTTACCGCCTAATTTTAGGTTCCTTCACTGCCTAATTTTAGGTTCCTTCACTGCCTAATTTTAGGTTCCTTCACTGCCTAATTTTAGGTTCATTTAGCGCCTAATTTAAGTTCCTTCACTGCCTAATTTTAGGTTCCTTTAGCGCCTAATTAAGGTTCTTTCACTGCCTAATTTTAGGTTCCTTCACTGCCTAATTTTAGTTTCCTTCACTGCCTAATTTTAGGTTCCTTCACTGCCTAATTTTAGGTTCCTTCACTGCCTAATTTTAGGTTCATTTAGCGCCTAATTTAGGTTCCTTCACTGCCTAATTTTAGGTTCCTTCACTGCCTAATTTTAGGTTCCTTCACTGCCTAATTTTAGGCTCCTTCACTGCCTAATTTAAGTTCCCTCACTGCCTAATTTTAAGTTCCTTTACTGCCTAATTTTAGGTTCCTTTACTGCCTAATTTTAGGTTCCTTTACTGCCTAATTTTAAGTTCCTTTACTGCCTAATTTTAGGTTCCTTTACTGCCTAATTTTAGGTTCCTTTACTGCCTAATTTTAGGTTCCTTTACTGCCTAATTTTAGGTTCCTTCACTGCCTAACTTTAGGTTCATTTAGCGCCTAATTTAGGTTCCTTCACTGCCTAATTTTAGGTTCCTTCACTGCCTAATTTTAGGTTCATTTAGCGCCTAATTAAGGTTCCTTCATTGCCTAGTTTTAGGTTCCTTTTGCGCCTAATTTAATTTCCTTCACTGCCTAAATATAGGTTCCTTTAGCGCCTAATTTAGGTTCCTTTTTACTGCCTAGTTTTAGGTTCCTTCGCTGCCTAATTTAGTTTCCTTCACTGTCTAATTATAGGTTCCTTTAGCGCCTAATTAAGGTTCCTTCACTGCCTAATTTTAGGTTCCTTCACTGCCTAATTTTGGGTTCCTTCACTGCCTAATTTAAGGTTCCTTCACTGCCTAATTTTAGGTTCCTTCACTGCCTAACTTTAGGTTCATTTAGCGCCTAATTTAGGTTCCTTCACTGCCTAATTTTAGGTTCCTTCACTGCCTAATTTTAGGTTCATTTAGCGCCTAATTAAGGTTCCTTCATTGCCTAGTTTTAGGTTCCTTTTGCGCCTAATTTAATTTCCTTCACTGCCTAAATATAGGTTCCTTTAGCGCCTAATTTAGGTTCCTTTTTACTGCCTAGTTTTAGGTTCCTTCGCTGCCTAATTTAGTTTCCTTCACTGTCTAATTATAGGTTCCTTTAGCGCCTAATTAAGGTTCCTTCACTGCCTAGTTTTAGGTTCCTTCACTACCTAGTTTTAGGTTCCTTTAGCGCCTAATTTAGGTTCCTTCACTGCCTAGTTTTAGGTTCCTTCACTACCTAGTTTTAGGTTCCTTTAGCGCCTAATTTAGGTTCCTTCACTGCCTAGTTTTAGGTTCCTTCGCTGCCTAATTTAGTTTCCTTCACTGCCTAATTATAGGTTCCTTTAGCGCCTAATTAAGGTTCCTTCACTGCCTAGTTTTAGGTTCCTTCACTACCTAGTTTTAGGTTCCTTTAGCGCCTTATTAAGGTTCCTTCACTGCCTAGTTTTAGGTTCCTTCACTGCCAAGTTTTAGGTTCCTTTAGCGCCTAATTAAGGTTCCTTCACTGCCTAGTTTTAGGTTCCTTCACTGCCAAGTTTTAGGTTCCTTTAGCGCCTAATTAAGGTTCCTTCACTGCCAAGTTTTAGGTTCCTTTAGCGCCTAATTAAGGTTCCTTCACTGCCTAGTTTTAGGTTCCCTTAGCGCCTAATTAAGGTTCCTTCACTGCCTAGTTTTAGGTTCCTTTAGCGCCTAATTAAGGTTCCTTCACTGCCTAGTTTTAGGTTCCCTTAGCGCCTAATTAAGGTTCCTTCACTGCCTAGTTTTAGGTTCCTTTAGCGCCTAATTAAGGTTCCTTCACTACCTAGTTTTAGGTTCCTTCACTACCTAGTTTTAGGTTCCTTTAGCGCCTAATTTAGGTTCCTTCACTGCCTAGTTTTAGGTTCCTTCGCTGCCTAATTTAGTTTCCTTCACTGCCTAATTATAGGTTCCTTTAGCGCCTAATTAAGGTTCCTTCACTGCCTAGTTTTAGGTTCCTTCACTACCTAGTTTTAGGTTCCTTTAGCGCCTTATTAAGGTTCCTTCACTGCCTAGTTTTAGGTTCCTTCACTGCCAAGTTTTAGGTTCCTTTAGCGCCTAATTAAGGTTCCTTCACTGCCTAGTTTTAGGTTCCTTCACTGCCAAGTTTTAGGTTCCTTTAGCGCCTAATTAAGGTTCCTTCACTGCCAAGTTTTAGGTTCCTTTAGCGCCTAATTAAGGTTCCTTCACTGCCTAGTTTTAGGTTCCCTTAGCGCCTAATTAAGGTTCCTTCACTGCCTAGTTTTAGGTTCCTTTAGCGCCTAATTAAGGTTCCTTCACTACCTAGTTTTAGGTTCCTTCACTACCTAGTTTTAGGTTCCTTTAGCGCCTAATTAAGGTTCCTTCACTACCTAGTTTTAGGTTCCTTCACTACCTAGTTTTAGGTTCCCTTAGCGCCTAATTAAGGTTCCTTCACTGCCAAGTTTTAGGTTCCCTTAGCGCCTAATTAGGGATCCTTCACTACCTAGTTTTAGGTTCCTTTAGCGCCTAATTAAGGTTCCTTCACTGCCTAGTTTTAGGTTCCCTTAGCGCCTAATTAAGGTTCCTTCACTGCCAAGTTTTAGGTTCCCTTAGCGCCTAATTAGGGATCCTTCACTACCTAGTTTTAGGTTCCTTTAGCGCCTAATTAAGGTTCCTTCACTGCCTAGTTTTAGGTTCCTTTAGCGCCCAATTAAGGTTCCTTCACTGCCTAGTTTTAGGTTCCTTCGCTGCCTAATTTAATTTCCTTCACTGCCTAATTTTAGGTTCCTTTAGCGCCAAATTTTAGGCTCTTTCATTCACTGTCTTTTTAGCTGCAGTTTCTGAGCTGCAGTTTAGCTTAGACCGTTGCGATTTGAACAGCTTGCCAACCCCAACTGGGTAAATGATAAAATACGAAAATTAGTTGAGTTAAGGAAAACTAGTAAGAAAAACACTGAGTGACAAGTGTGAATAAATTAATGACAAATAAATATCAAGTAACGGCTAAAGCAAGAAAATAAATCAATAACCAAGGCAAAAAAGAAACAGAGAAGCAAGCTCGTTGACAGCAAAAGCAGAGCTACATTATACAAAAAATAATTTGAAAAGGAAATCAAGAGACACTGAGACCACCAAGGACCGAAAGTTGTATTGTTCGAAAATAAAATCAACAAATATGGAACCACACAAAATGGAACCAATTTATTTATTGGCTCTGAATTTTATTTATTAGACGCAAATAAGGAATTTTGCGATTTTTTCAGAACTAAAAAAAACAATTCACTCTCTAATCCTCAGTTGTTTCGACGCCGCCAACTGCTAGACTACTATTATCGTCGCCGGCCGCAGATCCACCGTCGCTATCGCTGACCTCCGCGACGCCTTCGTCTGTTATTATACCGGAAGCTTCGACATCGTTGTCGCACAGGTTAATCTCCTCGTCAATGTCCTTCTCTAATTCTTCGGACGCGGCTGTGTTACCCGAAGCCGCCGCGGCTGCAGCCGCCGAAGCTCCATCGTCGTCGTTGTCACTGTTGACCTCTGGCGCCGGCCCGGCGACCGCCTCCGAGGCGAATGTTGCCGCGTCCAACGATTCGCCAAGGCCGTCAACTCCGCCTACAAGGTCGCTGTCGGCTTCGACATCGGCGTCAATGCCGCCGTTGGTTGGCGCCGGAGCTGAACTCGACGCTTCGAGGCGATCGCGAAGTTCGTTGACTATACGGCGCTGCTGGGCCGCCTCGGCTTCAAGGCGAGACGCGTGCCAGGTCAGGTCGCGACACTTCTGGTAGAAATTCGGAGCCCGGACCTGCGAGACACAAGGCATTTGCTTGTGAACTCAATTTATTCACAATCGATCCTCAATCTATTCACAATGGATCCTCTATCTATTCACAATGGATCCTCAATCTATTCACAATAGATCCTCAATCTATTCACAATGGATCCTCTATCTATTCACAATGGATCCTCAATCTATTCACAATAGATCCTCAATCTATTCACCATGGAACATCAATCTATTCACCATGGAACATCAATCTATTCACCATGGAACATCAATATATTCACAATGAATCCTTAATCTATTATCAATGGAAACTCAATCCATCACCAAAGGAAACTGAATTTATCCACAAGATTAATCCAAATTGGAATGTGGAACTAATGACTTAAGAAAAAACCTGAATCTACCAGCAAAAAATGAATAACTTTCAGCACTAACCTGAAATCGCAGCAGCAGGCAGTCATTGTCCAAGTAGCCTTCGCTATTAAGCAAATCTAGCCTAAAAAAGCGATTGTAGCCCCAGCATTCTCCAATATCAAAGTCCGAAGCGAACTCTCGCACAATATTCCTAGTTGAATCTCTAGCAGCGTGGTGCACCATCTCTACGCGGTATTCGTATTTGCTAGTCTCGCTAAGGCCCGCCGTGAGTTCAAGGAATACAGACAGGTAGTTGCCGCGCACAACGCCGTTACCGTCCGGATAGACTTTGAGTCGCCAGCTCAGGCCGTGGACTAGCAGTGGCTCACTATAGACAGGATCTGCTCTCTGCTGCAGCTGGCTGAATTGTTCCAGACGGAATTCGTTGCCATCGTAGGGCGGCACAATCTCCGACTGGAATTCCGCTGGCACTGGCGCAGTCACCAGACTGCTGGACGGCTGGCTGTGCGGGTGGAAAGCATGCGGGGCGATGATTCTTGGATAGTTGGATATTTGGACATCTGCCCTGACTTTCTCATCGTCAGGCAGTGTACACACTCACTGTGCCTTGGAGGTTGGTCCTCGAAGGCGTAAATTGCACGACAATCCCCCAAGCCTTCTCTCCGCGGCTGCGCCTCAAATTAATGTGGCCTCGCCGCGGAATCGAACTTCGGGATCTTGGTGCGAGAGGCAAATGCGTTAACCCCCGACCCTCTTTGTTACCAGCTTACCAGCTTTGTTACCAGCTTACTAGCTTTGTTACCAGCTTTGCTACCAGCTTTGTTACCAGCTTTGTTACCAGCTTTGTTACCAGCTTTGTTACCAGCTTTGTGGTCAGCTTACCAGCTTTGTTACCAGCTTTGTTACCAGCTTTGTTACCAGCTTTGTTACCAGCTTTGTTACCAGCTTTGTTACCAGCTTTGTTACCAGCTTTGTTACCAGCTTTGTGGTCAGCTTACCAGCTTTGTTACCAGCTTATATGCTTTTGGAGAATCCGCGTGTTTAGAGGGGATAGTTTGCTAGATTTGGGAAATTCCTCAACTTAGCAGGGATAATTTGCGAACTGAAGGACGCTTTGTTAGCAAACTGGGGGATGATTTACTAGCCTACTTGGGGATTTCGACGACTTAGAGGGGAAAATTTTTTAAAGTAAGAAAGTTTGCTACAATTAATAAATAATCTTCCAGTTTTAATGGACACAGCAACTTATAGAGGATAACTTGCTAACTAGGTAGTTGAAAAATTAAGTTAAAAAATGTTCCTCGCTCTTAGACAGCAGCAGCACTCACCGTCTAAAGTCGGCAATCATGGCGAGAATGTCGGCCGACCGGTCAATCAGCTGACTGCGCGACAGAACTCGCACCTCATATTCGACACTATTTAGCAGCGACTCAAGCAATTCAGTCTCCTGAGCCAAGTGACCCCTTTGAGTCATCAGAGTGACAAGTTTGGATTTGAGCTGGCTCTCTAGCCTGGTAACAATGAGCTCCACAGCGTTGCGAATCTCGCGAACTCGCTCATCTTTGGCCTGCTTCACCGAGTCCATGTTTTTTTCCTGCGTAGGCGTATTAAAATATCGGAAATTTTTCTTGCATACTACTTGCACGCATTTTAACAGTAGTATAGTAACAAAGATATTCTGTGTCTGCGAGGCCGCACTAATTTGGGGCGCGAGGCACATCAAACTGAACTACTGAGTTCATATTATTTTCCTGCGTAGGTGGACAAAAATAAAAAATGTTTCTTGAATACTACTTGCACGCATTTTAACAGTAGTATAGTAACAAAGATATTCTGTGTCTGCGAGGCCGCACTAATTTGGGGCGCGAGGCACATCAAACTGAACTACTGAGTTCATATTATTTTCCTGCGTAGGTGGACAAAAATAAAAATTGTTTCTTGAATACTACTTTCACGCATTATAACAGTAGTATTGCTACGATTTTTTTGGCTACAAGGCTTGCATTAATATAGGACGAGTCAAAATATATCAATTTGCTTCACCGAGTTTTTTATTTCCTGCGTAGGCGAATTAAAATGCCGGAAAATATTGCTCGCATACTACTTGCATATACTTTTCAGTAGTGTAGGTTACAAAAGACTTTATTTGGCATTATCATAGGGCGCAGGCGCAGAGATAGCAAGAAGGCTTCGGGGGGATTTTAAACAGTTATTTAGCTATTTAGTTAGCACTTACCACTTCCTGAATGAAAGAAATCAATTCCGAATTGCGCCGTTTCAATTGATCCACTTTCTCCTGGATGCGCAGTACGTGCTGCTCGTAGACTCGCTCCAATGGCTGGAATGCGTGCTCGGCGTGCTGGGCGTCGAATAGGGCGCAGCGGTGACAGACGGCCACCTGGCAGGTCTGGCAGTACACAGTCAGGCGCTCTTTGTGACTCTCGCATCGGTCGCTGCTGCGCGCGTCGCATGGCGAGCTCAACGGCTGCGAGGCCTGCGACTGCCGGGGCCCAGACTGCGAGCTCAGCTGCTGCTGCTGCTGCTGGCTTTGAAGCTGGTCTAATTGACTAGTTACCTCGTCTGCCCAACGACAAATGATCAAATCTTGAACGTGCAAAGGTGACCTGCATGAACAAATTATATTCAGTTACTTTGCAAACGATTCATTATTAGGGAAATTCCAGTGTGGGAAGATTCCAGTTTAGGAAGATTCCAGTGTGGGAAGATTCCAGTTTAGGAAGATTCCAGTGTGGGAAGATTCCAGTTTAGGAAGATTCCAGTTTGGGAAGATTCCAGTTAAGGAAGATTACAGTGTGGGAAGATTCCAGTTTAGGAAGATTCCAGTTTAGGAAGATTCCAGTTTAGGAAGATTCCAGTTTGGGAAGATTCCAGTGTGGGAAGATTCCAGTTTAGGAAGATTCCAGTGTGGGAAGATTCCAGTTTAGGAAGATTCCAGTTTGGGAAGATTCCAGTGTGGGAAGATTCCAGTTTAGGAAGATTCCAGTTTAGGAAGATTCAGTTTGGGAAGATTCCAGTTTAGGAATATTCCAATTTGGGAAGATTCCAGTTAGGAAGATTCCAGTTTAGGAATTCCAGATTCCATTTTCAGGAGATTGGCTATGTTCTGAGACGGGTAAAAAGATTTGGATTTTGGCAAGCTTATTAATTTCAAATTCAAATCTAAACTCCAAGACTTTGGAAGAATTTGACTTGAAAATATTACAGCCTGGGGAGATTTTACTTGTAAGGATTTCTACTTCTATAGTGTTGCTTGCTAATTTTTATAGGATTCAGTTTTTTTAAATTAGGTCAAAATATTTCAAGCTTTAAAAAATAGCATTAAACATACCGACAATGTGGGCACTGTGGTCGCTCTGTAAGCCAACGCTAGAAAAGATTTGTGAAAATTGCAATAAATATTAATGATATAAAATAATTAAATCTTTGAGAGAAGATTTAAATACAAAAATATTTCCCAACTTACTCTAATGCAAACAGAGCAACAAAGTTTTGAGCACTGGGGACATAGCCTAGCATCTCTAAGTCGCTCCATGCAGATAAAGCAGCGGAACACTTCTGCCAGACTCTAAAAGTAGTTAATAAAAGCATTAATAAAAATTGTTCATCCCCAGTGTACATTGGCTTTCATGTGGTTGATAATTTTGGTTCAGAAAAATGAATATATAAATATATGTATAGTTTAAAAAAACTTGTCTAAGATGAGAATCATGATAATCAGACATGTGCTTGCTGCTATTTTATAATTCCTTATAGTTAATGTTTCATACCAGCCCACCAGTAATTAGATTTTTACTTAGCTATAGTTATTGCTTGCTTTTTAGTCAGACCATAGGCCTAACAATGAATTACTTAGGAGCCTATAAGATTAAATATATAAACAAAAAATTATTGCACACAATCTGTGAGCTAGTGGCTAGCCAAATTTTCAACAATACAATTTTTGGTAATGCTTGATGATTTTAGTTTGGTATTTTTTAAAATATAGCTTTTATCTATATCTATATAAGTATATGATAATTTATACACATTAGGCCTATGGCTGATATAGGACAGTACAACACATAATTTTTATTGTAGTTGTTCTTATGTACATATCACACTTAACTTACAATGAAAATCCCTGCAATCAAGTTTATATTTTTCTAACAACTAAATGCTACACTAAAAGATAGCTAGCCGGATATTTAAAGCAAATGTGAAGAACAACTTACCTCAAGTCCATCCTCGGCTGATCTAGCAGTTGACCTGATTGAATCTAAAGATTTTGCCATTAATATGGCTTGTTGGATAAAATGTTAAATGCAGCAAAAAGTTTTTAAAGGTCAGTATCCCAGTTAAGTTTGATAGCTGGTGTGTTGTGTTTTTTATTTTAAACTTAAAGAATGCTAAGTTTTAGATCAGAAGCACAGATGCAATAATATAATTTATAATTAAATTGCTGTGAATTAGATAGCCGTAAAGGATTCCCTACTCAGAAATTTGTGTTACTAGTAGTCCTATATGCTAAAAGTATATAAAAGTAGTCCTATATCCTAGCCGTAGCTTATTTTATTTATTGATTCTAGCAAATAAGACAAGCTTCTTTTTTAAGTTTCAATTATAAAACAGTAATAGGAGAGGGCCTGTATATCAAAATAGCTGTGTAACTAACACAAGAGTTGAAATTTTCGGGTAAATTGTGTCGCTTAAAAATTTATATACGATAATTAACGATACATCACAGCACAAGCATGTGTAGATATGATATGTCTAGGAAAAATCTACAGTACTAAGCATTTAAAAATTAATTTTCCTAAGTAAAACACATTTACTTTATTAAATCTAAAGAAACTAAATCATCTATATCTTACAGACATATTTTAACTTTTTAATATATGTTTTATAGCATAATTTACATAATAAGCACATAAATACTTAGCAAAGTAAACTGAAATTTTTATTATCGTGCACCCTGCCACCCCAAAGGCAACTTATTGACGATCGAGCTTTATCGACGTTAAAATGAGCCAATGAGTAGCTTCGAAATTAAGTAAAAAGGGAGAGGAGAGGAAAACACACAAAGTTAAACAAAAGCAAGAAAATTGGTTTTCGGAAATTTAATTTAATACTAATCGGTATTATTCAACTAAGTCTGCTTCATATATTTAGTGAGGCTTTGCACGATTCGTTTGCATAATGCTTATATGTATCAATCGCCGACGTCCGTGCTTAATTCTGTGTTTTCAAAAGCTTTTTTAAATTATTATACTTATTATAGCTAGTCCGCTTTTTGAAAAAGAAACTGCTATGAAAAGGAGGCAGTTTGTATTTCACGTCACGTGTTCTGCTCTTGCTTTGTAACAGCAGCTTTAGTTTACTAAATAAATAGATATCAGACTTAAAAATTTATTTCCTAACGGTGTTAAGACGATACAGACGTGTTAAACAAAAAGTACTATAGCGATTAGGTCTTGCTATTTTTTAATTAAACAAACATTATAGTTTTAAATCAAAACTGTTATAATTTTTTCAATGACTTTAGCATGTCAGAACAGTCTTTTTAAAATACTTGTATTAAAATTTGATATTAGAGGAAGTTAAAATGTTTAATTTCCGTCAAGAATTACAAAAACTTAATATAATAAGGTCACAATTATCTTTTCCGATTTTGCTGTTGTTTGATGAAACGTGATTATTTAATGAAGAAATTATTTTAAACCTCATTTTTAGAAAGGAATTTTTAGAAAGGAATCAGTTTTCTCTTTTTGTTAAATGTTACGAAATAAAAAAAGAAGCGAAGAAATAATCGTCCCTGATAAAATCAGTAACAGTCCATTATTTTCTAGAGACTAGACTAAATGATTTCTAGCTGTAGAATTTGTATATAAGTTTATAGTCATCAGTGATAATGCATTATTTTATATGTAGCTAAATTTTGAAAGTCTGTACTTAAGAGTTAAGTGATTTTTTTTATCCAGCTGATTTTGACAAGAATGACTTTACTTTTGCTATTTTTCTGGAGCCAAGCTAATTGATTTAATTTTTTTTGAATATTATCTACATAAATTTATGATCATATAATAGATAGCATGATTTTTTGTAGTCAAAATGTTTGTGTGTAATACAATTAAGATTATGTATATCTCTAATTACATTATAGTCTGTACTCTATATTGTATTCCTTTATAGCTGTTTTGGTTATTACTATTTAATTTAGTGATGTCCACATTGACAATTTATGACAATAACTTCAGCATAATATATAACAAATGATTAGAAAGTTGATATCTAAGAAAAATCATGATGAAATGTACCTAGAATTACCTAGTTATTTCAATTGTGTCTAGTACAATTTTATATTTATTCAAAATATGAAAGATATGAATATAAATTGAAAGACATAGGGTAAATATAATTTTATGAGAATAGTCAATAGTCACTTAAGTTTATGTTTAAGAAACACAGTACTATAATATATAATCATTTTGTATTTAAGGTGCATGTATCAACACTAAAGAAACACCAGATCAACATTAATTTTGACTAAAAAGTATTAATCACTGCATGCACTGATTTATTTGTTTGTTATAAAAATGACCTTTACTGTTTTCTTGTAATTTTTACAATATATTGAGTAATGTTTTTCTATATAATATATTGATTGCATTTTCAGATGTGGCCTTTACTTATATTGCTAGCATCATTTTTGTCTGAACCACTAGGCATAAGTGGTCAAAATTACTATTACTGTGGTCCACCTGTCATCAACAAAACCTTGGATAGTGAGTAAAAAACATTTCAATGTAACAAGCACAGTATGCCAAATAATACATCATTTTCCTCCCATTGCATTTTAAACTAGGCTGCCCTAATGGCTGGGTGAAGTATGAGTCCAACTGCTATTTCATCAACCAGTATCCCTACATGACTTATGCCAATGCTGAGAAGGATTGCAAAGAGCGCTTTGGTCTACTGCTGCGCATCGATTCCAAGATACAATTCAATGGGATTGCCCAAATTCTGGACGAGAGATCTTACGACACTTCGGAGCCCTACTATACATCTGGTCAACAGGATGGCGCTGTGCGCTTTAAATATGTCTGGAACGGCCATCCAGCCGATTTAGCAGCCTGGCGAACCGAACTCTACGACTACTGGATTGACGAGATTCCAAGAGAGGGCGACGGCAAACCGCCAGAGTCATGGGGCGATCGAACTTTTGCCCTGCTGGGGAACAATGGCGCCAAGTGAGTTAAAAATGGCATAATAAAATACTTAGTCTTATAGTCTTAACTGATAATCAATTGCTGGAAATTGACAAGGAAGATTGCATTGTTCAGTCCATAGACTGGGGGCGCCACACCAACCCTAGATTAACCATTTAACAGCTGAGTGAACTGAAGCAATGCAGATTCAAGTGTTTTGCTAATGGGCGAAAATCGTTCGAGTAGAACCAAAAATCGAACCCCGGACCTTTTAGTTGCGAGTCAGACGCTCTAACCACTTGGCTAAATATATTAACTGACCTCCTACGCATTCAGGTGGGGCTTCTTCTTGCGAAATGGCACAGCGCTGAGGCCGTTCATCTGTCAGGCGAATGCAGCCGCCCTGTCTGCAGCCATCGGCAGTCAGCGCGGCTTCGACTATGGCATTGTTGGCATCAACAATATTTTGCGAAGTCCGTGCATCCAATCCGAGCCAGAGAACAGTGTGTACTTTGAGAATACCAGAGCGGGCAGTTCGGCTACCCCATCAACAGCCGTGTTCCAGTGCCAAGCCTACGGAAATCCGCAGCCTAAGTACACCTGGTACAGATTTAGCACCAATATGCAAAAGATAAAGATTGATCCGCTGACACAGCCACAGTACAGTATCACTAATGGCAAGCTTACCATCAACCAGGTGGAATCGTCTCGCGACTCGGGTAATTTTTTAATTGTTGCGTTTATGCATATAGTCTAGATAAAGCCTTAAAATATGCTAGGTGAGATGCTACTGGCTAGGTGAGATGCTACTGGCTAGGTGAGATGCTACTGGCTAGGTGAGATCCTACTGGCTAGGTGAGATGCTACTGGCTAGGTGAGATGCTACTGGCTAGGTGAGATCCTACTGGCTAGGTGAGATGCTACTGGCTAGGTGAGATGCTACTGGCTAGGTGAGATGCTACTGGCTAGGTGAGATCCTACTGTCTGGGTGAGATGCTACTGGCTAGGTGAGATGCTACTGGCTAGGTGAGATGCTACTGGCTAGGTGAGATGCTACTGGCTAGGTGAGATCCTACTGTCTAGGTGAGATGCTACTGGCTAGGTGAGATGCTACTGGCTAGGTGAGATCCTACTGTCTAGGTGAGATGCTACTGGCTAGGTGAGATCCTACTGGCTAGGAGAGATGCTACTGGCTAGGTGAGATCCTACTGGCTAGGTGAGATCCTACTGGCTAGGAGAGATGCTAAGCTCATGCAAAACTTCGCACTTGTACCCCCGCCAGGTAATTACGCGTGTGAGGCCACAAACGACATTGGTTCCGTGATGAGTCGGCACGCCGCTCTAAAGTTTGGCATCCTGCCAATATTTCCCAAATCATCGCAGGAAACCATAGAGAGAAACGCCTTCCAATTCGCCAATATCGAGTGCAAACTATCGGATAACAGCAATCCCAGGGATCTGTTCCTATTCATGTTCTATTTTAGCGCAATAGCTCCGCCTGCCGGTGATATTCGCGAGGTGCGGCCGGACTTTCGATCAAACCTGTTCGTCTCGCAGTCCACGGGTAGGCTGTACTTTAGTGAAGTCACCTCCAACGATCAGGGCTATTATTACTGCCAAGTGGCCGTGTCTGTTGGCGTCAGCAGTCAGGAGAAGGGTCCGAACATCTACCTGAAAGTAAACACTGGCGGCGGTGATGAGATCAGTGTCATGGTTGCTGACGGCTTCCCGGCCCATGTTCCAAAGAGTCCGCTTCGCGGCGAAACAGTCCGCCTAGAGTGCGTCGGCTACGGCCCCATAACTCGCTACAGTCAGCCGCTTATTTATAGGTGAGCGCCGATTGTTTTAATTGAATTAGCGCCGTATGTAGTGCCGTCTGGTTTCAATGATTAGAAAAGGAAGATACTTATAAAGAGAAAGGAGAATTACTGGCATCATAAGAGAGGAGATAATATGATCAAAAAAAAGGGGTGATGTTATCATAAGATAATAGTAGCTAATATGATAAGAAAGGGGAGATACAATGACCAGAAAAGGCGTATAAAGTGAATAGAAAAAATGGGTATATAATGACCAGAAATAAGGCGTATACAATGACCAGAAATAAGGCGTATACATTGATCATAAATAAGGCGTATACATTGATCATAAATAAGGCGTATACATTGATCATAAATAAGGCTTATACATTGACCAGAAAAAAGGCGCATATAATGACCAGAAATAAGGCGCATATAATGACCAGAAATAAGGCGCATATAATGACCAGAAATAAGGCGCATATAATGACCAGATATAAGGCGCATATAATGACCAGAAATAAGGCGCATATAATGACCAGAAATAAGGCGCATATAATGACCAGAAATAAGGCGCATATAATGACCAGATATAAGGCGCATATAATGACCAGAAATAAGGCGCATATAATGACCAGATATAAGGCGCATATAATGACCAGATATAAGGCGCATATAATGACCAGAAATAAGGCGCATATAATGACCAGAAATAAGGCGCATATAATGACCAGAAAAAGGCGTATACATTGATCAGAAATAATGCGCATATAATGACCAGAAATAAGGCGCATATAATGACCAGAAATAAGGCGCATATAATGACCAGATATAAGGCGCATATAATGACCAGAAATAAGGCGCATATAATGACCAGATATAAGGCGCATATAATGACCAGATATAAGGCGCATATAATGACCAGAAATAAGGCGCATATAATGACCAGAAATAAGGCGCATATAATGACCAGAAAAAGGCGTATACATTGATCAGAAATAATGCGCATATAATGACCAGAAATAAGGCGCATATAATGACCAGAAATAAGGCGCATATAATGACCAGAAATAAGGCGCATATAATGACCAGAAAAAGGCGTATACATTGATCAGAAATAATGCGCATATAATGACCAGAAATAAGGCGCATATAATGACCAGAAATAAGGCGCATATAATGACCAGAAATAAGGCGCATATAATGACCAGAAAAAGGCGTATACATTGATCAGAAATAATGCGCATATAATGACCAGAAATAAGGCGCATATAATGACCAGAAATAAGGCGCATATAATGACCAGAAATAAGGCGCATATAATGACCAGAAAAAAGGCGTATACATTGATCAGAAATAATGCGCATATAATGACCAGAAATAAGGCGTATACAATGACCAGAAAAAAGGCGCATATAATGACCAGAAATAAGGCGTATACATTGATCAGAAATAAGGCGCATATAATGACTAGAAATAAGGCGCATATAATGACCAGAAATAAGGCGCATATAATGACCAGAAATAAGGCGCATATAATGACCAGAAATACGGCGTATGCAATGGAGATACAGTCATAATTCAGTAACGAAGTAACGATCCAGCTAGAAGTAACGATTCAGCATCCGCACACCAGGTGGCGCCGTGTTGGCCGCGAGATACCCAGAAAGAGTTTCTGGGGCGATGTCTTCAAGCGAGTGCTGGTGATTCCAGACGCCCAAACGGAGGATAGCGGCGCCTACGAGTGTGAAATCGAGGACGGCAATAGGCGAACCAGCGGCTACAAGAGGCTACAATTGAGCATCAACTCCGGGCCGTATTTTGTTCGCCGACCATACGATCTAATCGTTGACGAAGGCACCACTCAACGATTCGACTGCAAAGCTGGCGGCACGCCGCCACTTAGCTACGCGTGGTTTCGCGGTGACAGCCTTAAAACTGAATTATTAGAGAACATACCCAGCCTAGATAAGAGCCGCTTCGAATGGGACGTTGCTGGTAATCAGCCCTACTTAAAGATTACCAACGTCCAGCCTGGCGACTCCGCCTCCTACGGTTGTCGCGTTACTAACAGCTACGACACAATCTACGGCTTTGCTGAACTCCGCGTGCTTAACTTTGCTCCAACATTCTATAAGAATCCGTCTAGCATGGAGTCTGGCCTAGTTGGCAAAGTTGTCTACCTGCCTTGCGACGTCGAGGGTGCGCCGGAACCAACGAGAACTTGGCGATTCAAGGGAGCGGATATTGCCGTTGTTAGGGTTATTGAACAGGTGAGCTTGTGAGGGCAGTACTTGGCACTTATTAGATGACGAGGTAAAGTTACTCCCGCCGTTTACCTGATATTTTTATTTTCATTATTTTCAGCCTGATCGACAGTGCCCGCCATCAGCCAAGTATTGCCTGTTGCCCAGCGGTAAGCTGCAGATTCAACAACTGGTGGCAGCTGACTCTGGTGATTATTCCTGCGTTGCCACCAATAGTGGCGGCACGGCTAATAATTCCGTCTCGCTGACTGTCGCTGAGCCGTTGGCCTTTGATTTTGCACCGGAGAATCGTTTAGTGCTAGTTGGCAGCACCGTTGACCTGCCCTGCCAGCTGAAGGCCACTGCAGCCAATCTGGATACCAACTATATGTGGAAATTTGAGGGCATGGAGATTCTATTTGGCCGCTACGACTTCGACGCCAGGCGCTACGAAGAGACGCAGTTCTATAGGCCCTACAAAAAAGATTTTGGCACCCTGCGCATCTCCAATATTCAATACGACTACGAGGGTGAGAATCTAATCAAATTTATGACCTGTAACGATTTCTTATGCAACAAATTGAGTCCTCGCAGTAAGAGCCCGTTCATACGGCAGTGAGCCAATTCAGGCCGAGAGTCAAAATATATTTAAGTTTAACAGAGCGATAAGGAAGGGGGTTGGTTAGAAGGGTAACATCAAGGACTTCTATAAATAGCATCTATTCAGGGGTCCTTGGGTAACATGTGCGCGGACTGGCCAGAGGTAAGAGATGAAACGCAGGGGAAGGAAAGAGAGACGAGGTGAGAGCCAATCAGAGCCGAGAGAGAAGATAAGGCTAATAAATAAATTGAACAGGCAGGGGGAGAGAGGAGAGAGTACATTAAGAGGGCGCGCGAAATGAGAAACCAGGGAGAAGTTAATACATGACCTACAAGCGGGCAGTTGTAGCATTGTGACTTGAAGGTCGTGGGTTCGATTCCAGACTCAACTAAACCAATTTTGTGAGCTTTAGCATTGATTAATTTAGTTCACGCAGCTGTTGAATGGCTAGTAGTATTAGCTGGGGGTAATCGAGGGTGGCGTCAGTGACCCCCAGTCCATGGGTTGAACAGCCGTACGCAGCCTTCAGATGCGCCTGGCAATAATAATTATTTAGGCAATGGCACACCATTTGGTGACCTAGACCGGCAGCCAGCGAGGAGGCCATTCTGCCCATTTCGCTGACTCCCGAGCACATACACGCACAGATACCGCACGCGCGCACAGATACCGTACGCAGGCACTCGCTCACACAGGTGTGTCCATCTGCCCTGGCTTTCTCATCGTCTGGCAGTGTACACTCTACTGTGCTTTGGAGGTTGACCCTCAATGGCGTTAATTGCACGACAAAGCCCCCAAGCATTCTCTCCGCGGCTGCGCCCCAATTAGATTCTTTTAATTTAGAACACGATTAATGCCTTATTGGCTTTATCTATAAAATTCAAACGCTTAGTCTCGCCTATCGTTGCCTAGGCAACTACACCTGTCAGGCCCAGACGCCATTAGGCTACGAGGAGCGTTCAGCCTACCTGCGTGTGGCCGGCCCGCCAGGCCCGTGCGCCGGCGTTGAGGTGCCGTCAATCAACAGCACGGTTTTCACCATCAGCTGGCGAGCTGGTACAGATCATCAGAGTCCAATCACTGCCTATCAGCTTGAGCTTGAGCTAGCCGCTGAGCCTGGTGTCTGGACGCAGCACAGCATTGTGCCAGAGTCGCCAGATATTGTCATTATGGAGTCCGGCCTAGACATGGGCAAACGGCAGGCTCCGGTAACCGGGCTGCCATTCTACCAGCAGTACAGGGTTCGAGTCAGCGCCATTAACGCCTACGGAGTTGGCCAGCCTAGTCCGCCTAGCCAGGTGTTTGTCACGGTGTCTGGTCCGCCCTCTCAGGCGCCGCAAAATGTCACTGGCGGCGGTGGTAAGGTAAGCAAAATAACTCAACTGCCGAGATAGGAGCTAAGGTGTTTATTTATCATTCATTCTTGGTCGTATGTACAGCCACACATATTCTTCCAATCTCCCGTATAGATCAAGACTCTGGTTGTCCGCTGGAAGAAAATCCCATTGGCTTATCAGGGCGGCTTCAACTTTACCTACGATGTGCAGTACAGGCGCGTTGGCGACACGGACTGGCTGATTGCTAGCCGGGTTGTTGGCAAGCCGCTGCTTATACCGCCTGAGCACGTTGAACATGCCATTGTTTTGTCCGGTTCCCCCAGCGATATCAGCTTCAAGGAGTACCAGGCTCAAGTCCGGGGTGCCAGTGTCCGCGTGGACACCATTAACAATGTGCAAACCATGGTTCGGCTGACTGGCGAATGGTCCGAAATCGTCACGTAAGTTTTACATTTAAGAATATTTCTAAGGTTTGACATTATTCATTCTGTGTAGACATGACATCATTCTGTGTAGACATGACATCATTCTGTGTAGACATGACATCATTCTGTGTAAATATGACATCATTCTGTGTAGACATGACATCATTCTGTGTAAATATGGCATCATTCTGTGTAGAAATGACATCATTCTGTGTAGACATTACATCATTCTGTGTAGACATGACATCATTCTGTGTAGAAATGACATCATTCTGTGTAGACATGACATCATTCTGTTCAGAAATGACATCATTCTGTGTAGACATTACATCATTCTGTTCAGAAATGACATCATTCTGTGTAGACATGACATCATTCTGTGTAGAAATGACATCATTCTGTGTAGACATGACATCATTCTGTGTAGATATGACATCATTCTGTGTAGATATGACATCATTCTGTGTAGAAATGGCATCATTCTGTTTAGACATGACATCATTCTGTGTAGACATGACATCATTCTGTGTAAATATGGCATCATTCTGTGTAGATATGACATCATTCTGTGTAGATATGACATTATTATGTGTAGAAATGACATCATTCTGTGTAGATATGACATTATTATATGTAGACATGACATCATTCTGTGTAAATATGGCATCATTCTGTGTAGAAATGACATCATTCTGTGTAGACATGACATCATTCTGTGTAAATATGGCATCATTCTGTTCAGAAATGACATCATTCTGTGTAGACATGACATCATTCTGTGTAAATATGACATCATTCTGTGTAGACATGACATCATTCTGTGTAAATATGACATCATTCTGTGTAGACATGACATCATTCTGTGTAGACATGACATCATTCTGTGTAAATATGACATCATTCTGTGTAGACATGACATCATTCTGTGTAAATATGGCATCATTCTGTGTAGACATGACATCATTCTGTGTAGACATGACATCATTCTGTGTAAATATGGCATCATTCTGTGTAGATATGACATCATTCTGTGTAGATATGACATTATTATGTGTAGACATGACATCATTCTGTGTAAATATGGCATCATTCTGTGTAGAAATGACATCATTCTGTGTAGATATGACATTATTATGTGTAGACATGACATCATTCTGTGTAGATATGACATCATTCTGTGTAGACATTACATCATTCTGTGTAGACATGACATCATTCTGTGTAGACATGACATCATTCTGTGTAGACATGACATCATTCTGTGTAGATATGACATCATTCTGTGTAGAAATGGCATCATTCTGTTTAGACATGACATCATTCTGTGTAGACATGACATCATTCTGTGTAAATATGGCATCATTCTGTGTAGATATGACATCATTCTGTGTAGATATGACATTATTATGTGTAGACATGACATCATTCTGTGTAGATATGACATTATTATGTGTAGACATGACATCATTCTGTGTAAATATGGCATCATTCTGTGTAGAAATGACATCATTCTGTGTAGACATGACATCATTCTGTGTAAATATGGCATCATTCTGTGTAGAAATGACATCATTCTGTGTAGACATTACATCATTCTGTGTAGACATGACATCATTCTGTGTAGAAATGACATCATTCTGTGTAGACATGACATCATTCTGTTCAGAAATGACATCATTCTGTGTAGATATGACATCATTCTGTGTAGACATGACATCATTCTGTTCAGAAATGACATCATTCTGTGTAGACATGACATCATTCTGTGTAAATATGACATCATTCTGTGTAGACATGACATCATTCTGTGTAGACATGACATCATTCTGTGTAAATATGACATCATTCTGTGTAGACATGACATCATTCTGTGTAAATATGGCATCATTCTGTGTAGACATGACATCATTCTGTGTAGACATGACATCATTCTGTGTAGACATGACATCATTCTGTGTAAATATGGCATCATTCTGTGTAGATATGACATCATTCTGTGTAGACATGACATCATTCTGTGTAGACATGACATCATTCTGTGTAAATATGGCATCATTCTGTGTAGACATGACATCATTCTGTGTAGACATGACATCATTCTGTGTAAATATGGCATCATTCTGTGTAGAAATGCAATCATTCTGTGTAAATATGGCATCATTCTGTGTAGACATGACATCATTCTGTGTAGACATGACATCATTCTGTGTAAATATGGCATCATTCTGTGTAGAAATGCAATCATTCTGTGTAAATATGGCATAATTCTGTGTAGACATGACATCATTCTGTGTAGAAATGACATCATTCTGTGTAGACATGACATCATTCTGTGTAGATATGACATCATTCTGTGTAGACATGACATCATTCTGTGTAAATATGACATCATTCTGTGTAAAAATGACGTCATTCTTTGGGGATAAGACGTCAATCTGCATGCTAATCAGAGCAGGTTATTCAGTATTGTCAAGCGCCACCCACCATGGATCCCTGATTTGCAGAATGCGCAGCGCCGAGCAGGTGCCTGTTAGCGCGCCAATCAACATCCGGGTGACGCCCATGAACGCCACGGCTGTCGACGTCTTCTGGGATCCGCCACTAAACTACGACGGCATTGTTGGCGACATTCTCGGCTACCGCATTGTCTATTGGCCACGCATGGCTTCGTCTTGCAGCGTTGAAAACAATGTCTACAAGGTAAAGCTAGCCCAGAGGCAGACTACTTACGGAAAGGCCACCACCGGCCAGGTCATCGGCCTTGAAGCGGACATATTCTATTGCTTCAGCGTCCAGTTATACAATTCGGCCGGCGATAGTCCCGAGTCTTCGTGGCGCGATGTGGCCACTAATAAGATGTGGCCAACTGACCTGCCAACCAATGTTGTGGTGCACAGCACAGGCGAGTTCAGCAGCATCAGCGTCACTTGGAACGGTGTTCGTCAGCAGCCCAACGAAGAAAGTGTCGACGGCTATATGGTGAGTGATGATGCGGAATTGCAAACCTTAGCAATTGCTACCCATTTCTGCTGGTTTTTTAGCACAGCTCGGCAATTTCCATTTGCCCTGGCAAATCAGGCCTCTAGTTGGCAACGTATGCCGAGCGAGCTGGCCAGATGCGGCCGATAAAGCTGCTAATTCTGACTCACTGCCCTAAAACCCTTTCTCCAGTCTTATTTCTTGTGTCTCATCTCCCCCGTGTCTTATCTCTCCCGTTTCTCATCTCTCCCGTGTCTCATCTCTCCCGTCTCTCATCTCTCCCTTGTCTCATCTCTTCCCTGTTTCATCTCTCCCGTGTCTTATCTCTCCCGTGTCTCATCTCTCCCGTGTCTCATCTCTCCCGTGTCTTATCTCTCCCGTGTCTTATCTCTCCCGTGTCTTATCTCTCCCGTGTCTCATCTCTCCCGTGTCTCATCTCTCCCGTGTCTTATCTCTCCCGTGTCTCATCTCTCCCGTGTCTTATCTCTCCCGTGTCTCATCTCTCCCGTGTCTTATCTCTCCCGTCTCTCATCTCTCCCGTGTCTTATCTCTCCCGTGTCTTATCTCTCCCGTGTCTTATCTCTCCCGTGTCTCATCTCCCCCATTTCTCATATCCTCCCTATATCATCTCTTCTCTATCTCATATCCTACCTGTCTCAACTCTCCTCTGACTCCTCTACTAAATGTGGCAGACAGTTTTTGAAGGTCGCCCACGCTGTCTAATCTCCAACCAGGTGCGGCTCTGGATCACCGGCGCGCCCGCTGTCAACTTCACCGACGTAGACGCCGGCCTCAGCAATGAGGTGATAGTGCGCCGGCTGTCCAGCGAGACTCGCTACGATCTTCGAGTCTACGCCTATTCCTCCGGCGGCATCGGCACCTACAGCAGCCCGATGATCCAGTTCATGCTAATCCCCAAGGACCGCTGCGTGCCGGGCGCTTCCTGGGAGGCCCCGGATGTTCGCTACGTATTCATCTGCTCCGGCTGCGGCCTGCGGGCCTCCATCTGGTCCCTGGCACTGGCTGCCGGCCTGGCTCGACTTATCTGTGCAGCCGCTCCCTAATGAACAATGAATTTATTTAATAACCGATTTACTGTTTTTCCGTGTTTTAGGAATTCTACTTTGTATGTTAATAGTGGTTTTTTAAATTACACTAGTAAAAATATTAAAGATTCCAAATGCTGTGTACAGCTGTTCAGTCCGTGGACTAGGGAGACCGCACTAGGGGCAAATTAATTATCTTCCTGGGATTCGAACTCCGAACCTTATTAGATAAAAGTATCAACAATTGTAAGATCGGTTTAATAATATTTATTAGTATTAAAATCATTGCCGGCTATCAATCCTTATCGCCTATGTGAATGCGTGTTTTTTTACTAACATTCCTTACTCTTGTTTGTGCCATTGTGTCATTTGGTTGGTTCTATGCTTGTTTGTATGTTTTCTATTTACAACCAGACTACATTCCGTTAATGTTAAATCTATAGGTTTTTACTTTGTGCATGTTCCATTTCCAATACTTGCTGTTCTCTGTAAGTATATTTTCATTAGTCCAGGTTTTTTTTAAGACAGGCCTTAAAAAGTCCCTTTCCGCTCTTCTTTATTATAGACTTTATTACCGATTCCCAAATTTTTTCTGATGATGTCTTCGAAGTTGAGCTGCTCTGTTCAGAGTGACTTTCTTTCAATTTATGGAAACCATATATATATATATATATAATCAACATACGTAAATGCATCTCGGACCATCTAAGTTGCTGCCGAAATTTTTGCACGATCCTTACTACGTATTACGTAAGCATTCGTTTTCTATTAACTTGTTATGTAATTAATTCCAAAACACGTGTACCCATGCCACTGAGTAAATTATATAAAAATTATTAACTAAAGGATTCGCCCTTTGTGGCGCATCCATGATTTAACGTAGAATATATTCGGTCGTCGCATTAATGCTTTCAATAATTATTTACGTGTGTACTGAAATAAATAAAAAGTAATTTTATTAAAAAAACCGCAACTGTAACTCATGCTATAACATAAACATACGCGGGCTATGTTTATGTTATTTTTAGGTTTCTAGCTGGATTAAAAAATAGTTGCTAACGTCACAAAGAATGACACGAAAATGTAAGGATGAGCTATTTATTAGCATTGCCTTACGACGGCCGTTGAAAGCAAGAAATGCAAGACCATGCGACAAACTATAAACGTGTTGTCTCGTTCTTCTTTCATTTAAGTAAAATTTGTATCGAGGAAGATCGATCAAGGAAATATCTTCAGAATGTTAGATGTGCATGGCGGTGACTTATGTGGTTTTAAATCTGTAAATGTAGTTTTTCGTCGGCATCTGAATTGTCTAGCGATTTTTCTATATTTACTTAATATACGGTTATTTACGCATTTGGATGGAATAGTGATTGTGATATCAGCTACGGTAGCTAAAACGATCAAGTTACAATCGGTTCATCTCTATTCTGCGTCTGCGTCTGCCAAGAGCGGCACACCACCAAAGCGGCGAGCGCAACTGTCGGGGTCGACTCCGAGGACGTGAACGTCGAGCCACAGGCCAAAGCCCCGCACTGCTGGTTGGCGCGGATCTTCCGGGTGGCGCCGGGGACGTGAGGCCCAAAAAGCGCACAAGAGCTCAGGGTTGCGACGTGGAACAGTATAGGACTCTGCGAGCGAGATGGAGACAACACCTGCTAGCATGCACAGCTCGCTAACGACCTCAAATTAGATATAATATTGCTGCACGAGCTTTCCATCACAGCCGAGCCGGGGCTTCATCAAGAGCATCTTGGCGGCAGCTGGCTCCTACAATACACCTCAGCGGATTCAAAAGGCCGAGGAGGAGTCGGCGCTCTGATCAGCCCCCGGCTACAGCGATGCACACAATGCGAGAGTCTATCACCGCGACTGCTGCGAGTTGACCTGCGTAGGCGCAACGTGCGTCTGTTCTGCGCCTATGCCCCCACGGCTGCGCATCCGACGGAGCATCGGCAATTCATGGAGCTCCTGTCGGCGCAGCTGGAGGCGGTGGCTCAGCGCGACTCGGTGCTGGTGCTCGGAGACTTTAACGCTGTAATGCGACAGTCCGAGCGTTTCCGTTTCGTCACACCGCGCGAGTACTACAACACCGACGCACTGGTTGACTTTGCAGAACGACACGACCTAGTATCGGCAAACACGTTGTTTCGGAAGCCGCTGCAGAGACGCAACTTTTGTTGGCTGCAAGCGTTCACGCCGTAATGCGTGCGGAAAATTCGCTAAGAGAAGATTCGTCCAGCTGGACCACGTGCTGCTTCGCTGGCGAGAGAGGTGCCGTGTGACTAACTGCGACACGGTGGCTCCGCTTGCTGTGCGGTCGGATCACAAGCTGCTGTATACTGCGACCTGCGCCTAAAAGATCCGCTTTATCGACCACCGAGACGAAAACCGAAACGCTATTTCCGTGCCCTGCGCAATCCATCCGTGAGGGGCCCCTTCTGCCAGGCCTTCACTGAGGCGCTAGAAGGGAGACCGGATGCAGCCGCCACAGCCGAATACTCGGACATCAGCACCGCCGTCCATGTCGCCGCCACTAAAACACTGCCGCTTGTACAGCCAGCACAAAGCGGTAAGCCTGTGTGGCAGGATGACGAGTTGCTGCGGCAGGCTCGGCTGAGAGTTGAAAGACTGCGAAAGAGCGGACAGCCGACCGAAGACGCAGAGAAGGCCCTAGCGGAGACCTAATTCAAGTTGCGGCAGTGCGCCGCAGTGGAGGCTGCCTCGCTGCACGACATTCACCTACCTCGGCGGTCTGGTGCCAAGCGTGCAGGACGACATCGCTCGGCGCAGGGCGCTCGCCTGGGGGGCGTTTCGCTCCCTGCGAACTGTACTGCAGTGTCCCGCGCTGCCAGACCGGCTGAGGGGGCGTCTGTACCAGGTCGTCATCGAAACTGTGCTCCTGTACAACGCCCACACGTGGACCCTGACCAGCTCACAAGAGCGGCAGCTGGATGCCGCGCACGCTGCACTTCTGCGCGCTGCCTTCGGAGTCCACTTCTCGCCGAACTCCACGACCAACATCAGCAACGACGAGCTGTACCACCAGGCCCAGCTCTGCCGGCCAAGCCAGCTACTCCGCACACGGCGCTTGCAGCTGGCTGGCCACGTTATCCGTGCAGAGCAGCGCTGTCCAGAGCCCCTCCAAGATGTGCTGCTGCTTTCCCTGCAAAACCACGGCGGCGCGGCCAGGCGAGGACACAACGTTTCGTCGACCTGCTGCTGACTGATGCCGGCATCTCCGATCCGACCCTCGCGGACTGATCCTCCTGCGCAGTTCTGCGCTCGCGCGCGCTTTTTGACAGCTTCCCACTCTTTGGCCTCAACCAGGGTTGCTGTAGTTTGTTGTTGTTGTTGTTGTTGTTGCGTCTGCGTGATTCACGAAAAAATTCATTGCATTTTGATCGCTTATTTCAAATGATGACGCAAACTACTTTATAAAATAATAACATTTTTACTTTATCGAGCTGCTTTTCAATTCATGTGGACTCGCATAAATATAACTCGAACTTAAATTTCACTTAGACTCCAGCCGCACGTGTTAGTAGGCCGCCAATCACTCTAGAGTGTATTTAAATACAAGCTGAGCCAATCAGCGTTCGCGATGGCGCGCATTTTTTGAGTAACATACATTAAAACAAATACGAATACAGTAAGGTAAAGCAGACGCCATGATGACGCCAAGTACAGTAATAATGCAATAGAGGACTAATAAAAAATGACGTCGCGAATTTCAGTGTAAATATGTTAAGTTACAGTAAATGCGCACATTCAAATGTGGCAAGAAAGTCGCACTACAAAAATTATTATAGCCACGATTGTTGTAGCTGTTAGATATGTACCTTTTCTAAAATGAGAAGAAACGGGAATATATTCTGTTCTACTGTACTGTGTAATTGCAAATTTATAATTTTCTATATAAATTCACATTCATCTTGCCCGCAAAATAAGTTTGCCGCTACTGAACTAGACCTACACCTACGGCTAACACACAACTTGGACAGACAAATCTTCCGTTAATATGTGGCCTAAAGTTAATAATAATATCATATCAATAGGGCCTACTTCATCTAGCTAGTCCTACCTACAGACAGTCCTACATACTGCACTGGCCTACCTTTATCTATTTTGATTGGGAATGATAGAATGTATATTGTATAGAGGGTACCGATCACTTTGACGACAAGTCACTTCGGCGACAAGTCATTTCGGCGATGTTCAAAGTGATCAAAACTTGTCGCTGAAGTCAATTCCCCAAAATGACTTGTTGCCAAAATGACTATCGCTGAAGTGATTTGTCGCCTAAGTGATTGTAACCCTTGTATAGATAGAAAATAATTTCGTGTAGGCCTAGCTTTAGATCTTAGGGCCTAGTTAATTTTATTAGCTTGGTCTAGGGCTAGGCCTATTTGCTGCAATAAAAACTAGGGCCTAGCTGTTTTAAATTATATCTAGTCTAGGCTTATATTCCTAATACCTGGCCTAATTAGCCCTACCTACCATCCTAGTGGACCTATGCTAATGCTAAAGCCTTAGCTGACCCAGTTACACAGACAAAATATTTATTAAATTAGGCCTAACTGTAATGTCATAGGCCCTATGCCTAGCAGCATGTATCAATGCATGCTACTGCTAAGAACACTGTAAGAACACTCTAAGAACTGCAATACTTACTGATAGGTCTATACTACAGTGCTCCTTGACTACTTTTTCTGGCATAGTTCTACTTTACTTCGTTATATTATTTCATAATTCTACTTTACTTCATTATATTAATTTCATGTATTTTCTTAATCTTACCACAACCCTTTCAGCCATTATCCTATCCCAAAACCAAATGGGAATTGAAAGTTGATGGTTGACACAAATAAGATTCAGGAGTAGACCATTTTTTAGAAAAGGATTGGGAATATATTAGTCAGAAATGAGATATTCTAAGTCTGCTGAAGCGCAACACATCAATGAACCTGAAATTGATAGAAAGACGGGGTAAAAAAATTTAACGAAAGGCAGAATAATAGGCCTATAACAAAGTAAACTAGAACTGCCATTTTTCTATCTAGCTAGGTCTGGATGCCATGTATTTTGGTATCAGTGCATTTCCATTGGCCTACTAAGCATTTTGGTACCAGTTAGGCCTAGTGCTTTTTGGTATAGCTCTGGGATTAGGTACTGCTTTTTAGTACCTTTAGCATTTCTGTGGTTGGCTAACTAGTTGCTAGTCTTATTCCATGCATGACATGGTGCTATCTTGGTACATGTGGGTTGACTAAAACCACCACAGAGCAGACACCAAGACTCACAGTTCTGACTGGTTCCAAGTATAAGAAACTGAGGCAACATATTTTCTCTTTTAGTAAACATTTGTCCTTTGGGCAATGACTATTGGCTAGGGGCCTATGATTCGATGTTCTAGAGTAGCCTACAGAGAAATAGGGCTCACACACTATAGCCAATTCACAACACAAAAATGTTTCTTGCCTTAATAGGAAGTATCATAAAACAAAAGTCAGGGGTATGCCAGCATATAGCTCCAAGCAAATACTCCCTTGTTTTGCTCCACCATCAATGCCCCTAATGAAAATCTATACGTATTAAGTCTGAGGCTTGAAAATTTAAGGCTAGTACATTTTTTTCATTAGCATTCACCTTTGTATAATCCCTACCCTTATTTCTAACATTTAAGTAATTATATAACCTTTCAGTTTTACAATCCCCAATATACATTTTTGTCTTCTAACTGGAGACTGAGTGGATCATTTAACAAAAAAGTAAATATATAGCCCCACTTCTTTGTTTTTTCATCTAGTGTAGTTTTTGTTCTTAATGTTCTAGCTTTCAGCTGGTATGTTAAAGAATTGAGTTGATGATAGTTTAAATTACACTTGGTGACCTAGAACAACAATTCTGGATCTACATGTTTTTGTTCATTCCAATTCGGATTGCATAAAAAACAATCATAAAATGAAGCAATGGCCTATTTCATGTTATATGTATATGCTATTAAGATATAAGATATTAATTATATTTATATAAATAAAGAATTAAGAAATTTTGAAACAACTGAATGATTTTTTTTATATGAAAGTCATTAGGCCTATCAAACCATCACTTGTCCTAGACCCCTAGCATAGCATAGTTTTCTATAGTAGGTCTAGCCTATACATGCGCAACACCCAGCCGAACCGGCCGGGTGAAACGAGGGCCAAGCAAGGTAAGTCGCAAAAACCAATCGACCAAGAGCAAAAAAACAAAGGGGGGACCAAGGGACAAAAAAGAAGGCGTGAAGAAAAGGAAAAATAGGAGAGAAAAAGAGAGCAAATGAGAGCAAACTAAGTTGTAAATAGAGCAATGAAATGAACTAAGTCGCAAATGAGAGCAAAAACTAAGTTGCATGGCCGGCTAAGATTTGGGAGGTTGCGCATGTATGGTCTAGCCCCTACATCTTATATTCTAATTCATTTGAGATTAGGGCTTAGGCCCATAGCTTTATGTACCAAAGTAAATGTAAAGGCCATGTATCTAAACATTAAGTTTTAAATTATAGCTAAATGAATTTCATTTGCTCTTAAGTTTTTGCAAGTGTAAACATAATTGTCAATTCCAAGCATGCAGTTCTAAAATAGGTACATGGCTTGAACAAGCTATGCCAGCTCTTATGAAAGAATATTTAAATACCATAAATATAAGTTTGTTAATCTCCACCTTTACAGACATTATGTCATTTCATGGACAGAGTGGTGTTGTTGTTGTAAACAACAAGGTAATTATCAATTAATTAGTTAGGCACTTAATTAGTGCCTCAATGATGTGATGAAATTATGCATTAACACATTGATTTTTGTTATAAGCATTTGTGTTGCAATATAAAACTTATTTCTAATTTGTAGACCTATGACTTGGATAAGCTTAGTCCAGAGGAGCGCCATAGGTAAGCATCTAAAAATTTTACTGATTAAAATATGTAGTATATCTTTATGTGTTTAAAACATTCATGCTAGAATTCAAACGTTCACCCTGCTATACTTTTAGTAGCACCATTCGGTGTAAGATTGTACTGCAATAGAAACGAAATTTACATTTTACACAACTGCTTGCTGTGATCGCACTCTAGTCAGTTTTATTAGCCCATAGTTTCTCACCTGACAGTTTTATTGGCCCATTGTTCTCACACCTGACAGTTTTATTGGCCCATAGTTTCTCACACCTGATAGTTTTATTAGCCCATAGTTTCTCACAACTGACAGTGTTAAAGATCGAGAAACATTAACGACATCCTCCTCGCCAGGATTGAGCACCTGGTGCTGCACGAGAAGCACCGTGGTCACGAGTCTATGCACATGGAGATGTTTTTCATCCTATTAGCCACTCTGGTTGTGGCCCAGATACTTTTAGTGCAATGGCGCAAGCACTATTTTCAGTCTTACCAGACTGCCACCCTGCTCGGTATGTGGATTGTGCCAGTATTTCTCTGCCTAAAACTGGCCTGGCATCGCTTCCTAGTGGTGTGGACTGTGTTCTCTCTGATCACTGGCCTGATGATCTACTGGGCTACTAGGAAACCGCTGGCTGGCACCACACCTAGGCGTGTTTACACCTGGTTCCTGTTGTGCTATAAGGTGAGTGTACACAATCTGTGGCTTACCTAGCTCCAAGTAAAGCAAGCAATTTTTGGTGTTGTACAGCTGCGAAACATATTCTCATAAAACAATAATAATAATAATTGCACAATGGCACATCATTGAGTGATACTAGACCCACAGTTAGCGAGGAGACAATTTTGCCCATTTCGCTGACTCCTGGGCACAAACGAGCACAAATATCGTACGCAGGTTCACGCTCACACAGGTGTGTACACCTGACCTGACTTTCTCATCGTCAGACAGTGTACACTCTCACTGGCCTCGCGGCGGAATCGAGCTCAGGGACCTTGGTGCGAGAGGCAAACGCGTTAGACCGCTCTGCCACTCACACCCCAACCTATTCGCATACTTATCAATACCATTTTTAGAAGAACAACTAGCTCACTAAGCCCCCCTTGGGGTGCACTACTGTTCAGACAAAAAATCTTGTGTAATGCGTAAGGACAAAACGCGCTTGAAAGCAAACAAAAACGAAAACTCAGTTTGTCAGTATTAATTTCCCTGATTGCGAATATACGTGATTGCGATTCAACGATAATTTGAATTCTCACTAAACACAAAAATAGTTAGCCTGAGCTCGAATACATTTTGAGACATCCGGTCTGTACGCCAAGAGCACCGTTAGGGCAGAATCAGAAAAGTAACTTACGTTTGATACGTTTGTCTCCCAAACAGCAGAGAACCGATGTTCCGTCAGCAGCAGAGAGCTAATGTCCCCCAAACAGCAGAGAGCTAATGTCTCCCAAACAGCAGAGAACCGATGTTCCGTCAGTAGCAGAGAGCTAATGTCCCCCAAACAGCAGAGAACCGATGTTCCGTCAGCAGCAGAGAGCTAATGTCCCCCAAACAGCAGAGAACCGATGTTCCGTCAGCAGCAGAGAGCTAATGTCTCCCAAACAGCAGAGAACCGATGTTCCGTCAGCAGCAGAGAGCTAATGTCTCCCAAACAGCAGAGAACCGATGTTCCGTCAGCAGCAGAGAGCTAATGTCTCCCAAACAGCAGAGAACCGATGTTCCATCAGCAGCAGAGAGCTAATGTCCCCCAAACAGCAGAGAACCGATGTTCCGTCAGCAGTAGAGAGCTAATGTCCCCCAAACAGCAGAGAACCGATGTTCCGTCAGCAGCAGAAAACTAATGTCCCCCAAACAGCAGAGAACCGATGTTCCGTCAGCAGCAGAGAACTAATGTCCCCCAAACAGCAGAGAACCGTTGTTCCGTCAGCAGCAGAGAACTAATGTCCCCCAAACAGCAGAGAACCGTTGTTCCGTCAGCAGCAGAGAACTAATGTCCCCCAAACAGCAGAGAACCGTTGTTCCGTCAGCAGCAGAGAACTAATGTCCCCCAAACAGCAGAGAACCGATGTTCCGTCAGCAGCAGAGAACTAATGTCCCCCAAACAGCAGAGAACCGATGTTCCGTCAGCAGTAGAGAGCTAATGTCCCCCAAACAGCAGAGAACCGATGTTCCGTCAGCAGCAGAAAACTAATGTCCCCCAAACAGCAGAGAACCGATGTTCCGTCAGCAGCAGAGAACTAATGTCCCCCAAACAGCAGAGAACCGTTGTTCCGTCAGCAGCAGAGAACTAATGTCCCCCAAACAGCAGAGAACCGTTGTTCCGTCAGCAGCAGAGAACTAATGTCCCCCAAACAGCAGAGAACCGTTGTTCCGTCAGCAGCAGAGAACTAATGTCCCCCAAACAGCAGAGAACCGATGTTCCGTCAGCAGCAGAGAACTAATGTCCCCCAAACAGCAGAGAACCGTTGTTCCGTCAGCAGCAGAGAGCTAATGTCCCCCAAACAGCAGAGAACCGATGTTCCGTCAGCAGCAGAGAACTAATGTCCCCCAAACAGCAGAGAACCGATGTTCCGACAGCAGCAGAGAGCTAATGTCCCCCAAACAGCAGAGAACCGTTGTTCCGTCAGCAGCAGAGAACTAATGTCCCCCAGCAGCACAGAAGCAATGTTTCCTCTATTGACTTGCTGAAGGCTGAACAATTAAGTACTGACCTGGCTTGTAACATAACCCCATCGATGTTAGATTTAGACTAACAAACTCTACGAAACTTCTTTTGTTTAAAAAGAATCGTATTTTTCCGCATCAGATGATTCGAACTCCGACTCAGAAAATTTGATTGTTTAAAATCTGAGTTAATATGGGTAAATACCGGATTCACAGATTTGAAACACGTTTCCTAAGTCGTTAAATAAAGTGGCGAAATCTCTGAGTTTCATCCTGAGGAACAATTATCCCCAAATCCTGATATTTTAAGGATAGTAAAGTGATTACTGGGATGTCTCACCAGGTAGGCAAATACTGAACTTCGTAACTGTATAAAACATATCTGGTTCCTAGATTAGTTCTCAAATCTTCGGTTTCAAACATCCCAGATCCCCGGATTAGGTGTCAAACATCCCAGATCCCCAGATTGTGTCAGACATCCCAGATCCCCAAATTGAGTGTCAAACATCCCAGATCCCTATTTACTGTCAAACTTAACAAAAAAATCGCAACCAGGGGAGCTACGCTCTCGGCATCGCTGGCTACATTGTGATGATGGGCGCATTGTTCGGCCTAAGCGTCCTCTTCATGGTGAAGCCAAACATAGCCATGGACTTCGGCCTGGTGCTGCTGTTCTATGGGCTCTATTTCGGAGTTGTCGCCCGCGACTTCGCCGAAGTGTGCTCAGACAAAATGGCCTCTCATATTGGCTACTATACAAAGACTGGCATGCCCACCAGGAAACTGGACGAGGGCGTCTGCGCAGTCTGCGGCCAGCCAATTTCTGGCCGCGGTCAGGCCAGCGACGAGGAGGACAACGGCGTCGGAAATGCGGAGAAAGTGGTCGTATTAAACTGCTCGCACGCGTGAGTACATCAGATCGGCCTGCTTCAGCTTTCGCTTATCTACCTGTTTAACCCACTCCAGTTAGTGTTTAACCCACTCCAGTCAGTGTTTAACCTACTCCAGTCAGTGTTTAACCTACTCCAGTCAGTGTTTAACCCACTCCAGTCAGTGTTTAACCCACTCCAGTCAGTGTTTAACCCACTCCAGTCAGTGTTTAACCTACTCCAGTCAGTGTTTAACCTACTCCAGTCAGTGTTTAACCCACTCCAGTCAGTGTTTAACCCACTCCAGTCAGTGTTTAACCTACTCCAGTCAGTGTTTAACCCACTCCAGTCAGTGTTAAACCCACTGACCCACTGTCAATCTTTTACCCACCTCAGTCAGTGTTTACCGCTTCATTTCATTGATTATATAGTTAATTATTATTCTGTACAATTATCTCTTACTGTTCCTACAGCTTTCACGACTTCTGCATTCGCGGCTGGTGCATTGTGGGCAAAAAGCAGACCTGTCCCTACTGCAAGGAGAAAGTGGATCTGAAGCGCATGTTTCCAAATCCTTGGGAAAAACCGCATATTCTTTATGGCAACCTGCTTGATTGGATACGCTACTTGGTCGCTTGGCAACCAGTTATCATCACCTTGGTGCAGGGCATCAATTGGGCTCTCGGCTTGGAATAGTTCGCTTCTTAACTGTCAATTAAAAATCAATGGAAAATCGATTACAATCGATGGGAAAGATATAACAATCGATGGGAAAGATATAACAATCGATGGGAAAGATATAACAATCGATGGGAAATCGATAACAATCGATGGGAAATCGATAACAATCGATGGGAAAGATATAACAATCGATGGGAAAGATATAACAATCGATGGGAAAGATATAACAATTGATGGGAAATCGATAACAATCGATGGGAAATCGATTACAATCGATGGGAAATCGATTACAATCGATGGGAAATCGATTACAATCGATGGGAAATCGATTACAATCGATGGGAAATCGATTTTAAAATTGTATTTTTTTTTATAGCGACAGATGCAAAATGTTTGCTTTTAGCAATATAAAATAGTTTCAAATGCAGTGATGTAATACTTTTATAGTCCCGAAAAAAATAACTAGTAGAATAACTGCGTTCCATTGTTAATTCACTTACATGCCTCTGTACTCCATTTTATCTAAATATTTTTATTGGTTTGCTTTCTATCTTTAAATTGTTTTTTATCCACTGTAGGGATTTTTGGGAAAGAGGAGTTGTGACCCACTGTCATGGAGTTTTCATGTAATCAGCAGCAAGAAATCAAAATGATTAGTTACTATTAAGTATATCATATTATTAGTTTAATAAAGCGTTTCCATTATTTCTATGCTATTCTATATATGCATTACGGAACTAAATGCTCAGAAGTCGGTTAGAAAGTACATTGTTATCGTTTGGTCCGAGTCATTTTTTAGTGTCTTCTGTGTTTTGACTATTGTTATTAGTAACTTAATGTGACTAAGCCATGCTATAATGCTGTTAATGCATTAGTATGCATTTTTTACTTGTGTACCCTTACTGCACTAGGTAATGTCTTGAATTGGTTTGTATTTTTTTATTTACTAACTAGTTAAAAAAACAAAAAGTTAGTCTGTTACCCCTGAATGACAGGTAGGTAGTGTCTGTACTCCTGAATGACAGGTAGGTAGTGTCTGTACTCCTGAATGACAGGTAGGTAGTGTCTGTACTCCTGAATGACAGGTAGGTAGTGTCTGTACCCTCTGAATGACAGGTAGGTAGTGTCTGTACTCCTGAATGACAGGTAGGTAGTGTCTGTACCCTCTGAATGACAGGTAGATAGCGTCTGTACCCTCTGAATGACAGGTAGGTAGTGTCTACCGTCTGAATGACAGGTAGGTAGTGTCTACTCCTGAATGACAGGTAGGTAGTGTCTGTACCCTCTGAATGACAGGTAGGTAGTGTCTACCGTCTGAATGACAGGTAGGTAGTGTCTGTACCCTCTGAATGACAGGTAGGTAGTGTCTGTACCGTCTGAATGACAGGTAGGTAGCGTCTGTACCGTCTGAATGACAGGTAGGTAGTGTCTGTACTCCTGAATGACAGGTAGGTAGTGTCTGTACCCTCTGAATGACAGGTAGGTAGTGTCTGTACCCCCTGAATGACAGGTAGGTAGTGCCTGTACCCCTGAATGACAGGTAGGTAGTGTCTGTACTCCTGAATGACAGGTAGGTAGTGTCTGTACTCCTGAATGACAGGTAGGTAGTGTCTGTACCCCTGAATGACAGGTAGGTAGTGTCTGTACCCCTGAATGACAGGTGGGTAGTGTCCGTACCCCTGAATGACAGGTAGGTAGTGTCCGTACTCGAACTTCAGTTTACTTATCGTGGAGCTCAGTTAACGCTACTTAACTTTCTTCGATTCGCTAATCTCAGTCTGTCTGTTTGAGAAATAGGTCTTATCTACAGGCCTAGTGGTCTCTATATTTCTTGTCTCTATATTAAGTTGCGAATTATATGTTGCCTGTTAATTAGAACAATAGAGTTCTTCTTGAGTCAGAATTACTTATTATTACAAAATAGTTCACCTCTTTAATTTGCTTAATTGTTGCCATGTGACAAGAACAAGCGTAATAAAAAAAATGATCAATTAAACAAATAATATATCTTAATGCGATTGCTTAGTTCGTTCATTTTTACGTTTGTAAATTAGTAAAATTGTAGTAAATTGAATAGTTTCATATTTAGGCTCCCAGAATAAATAGATTTTACTTAGACACCAAAACAAAACAGGCTCGATTCACAAAAACCCACTCATTGACACAGCATATCATTTACACCTGACCCACTTCACACCTGACCCACTTCACACCTGACCCACTTCACACCTGACCCACTTCACACCTGACCCACTTCACACCTGACCCACTTCACACCTGACCCACTTCACACCTGACCCATTTCACACCTGACCCATTTCACACCTGACCCACTTCACACCTGACCCACCGTAACCTGACTCACTGTCAGCGTTTCCAATCCTTCCTGCGCGGAAGTGCGGAATCTGCGCGGAACTTTTTTTATTCATTGGTGAAAACACTGCTCACTGTATCCTTCACATCTGGCTCACTGTATTCTTCACATCTGATCCACTGTATCCTTCACACCTGATCCACTGTATCCTTCACACCTGACCTACTGTATCCTTCACACCTGACTCCGATATCTTTCAAACCTGACCCACCGTATCCTTCACACCTGACCCACTGTATCCTTCACACCTGACTCCGATATCCTTCACACCTGACCCACTGTATCCTTCAAACCTGACCCCCATATCCTTCACACCTGATCCACTGTATCCTTCACACCTGACTCCGATATCCTTCACACCTGACCCACTGTATCCTCCACACCTGACTCCGATATCCTTCACACCTGACCCACTGTATCCTTCACACCTGACCCACTGTATCCTTCACACCTGACCCACTGTATCCTTCAAACCTGACCCACTGTATCCTTCACACCTGACCCACTGTATCCTTCACACCTGACCCACTGTATCCTTCACACCTGACCCACTGTATCCTTCACACCTGACCCACTGTATCCTTCACACCTGACCCACTGTATCCTTCACACCTGACTCCCATATCCTTCACACCTGATCCACTGTATCCTTCACACCTGATCCACTGTATCCTTCACACCTGACACCCATATCCTTCACACCTGATCCACTGTATCCTTCACACCTGACACCCATATCCTTCACACCTGATCCACTGTATCCTTCACACCTGATCCACTGTATCCTTCACACCTGACTCACTGTATCCTTCACACCTGATCCACCGTATCCTTCATACCTGACAACGTTATCCTTCCTCAGCAAGCAAGCCACCCGGCTGCAGCAACAGCGGGCTCAAAGCAAAAAAATGGCCAGCATTGCCGACCAGCGAATCCGTCGCGAATTCAAAGAAGTCATGACTAGCAAAGAGATCACCAGCCATCAGATACGAGTTCATCCGGCCTCTGATTCTCTCCGCGAGCTGCGCGGCGAAATCGCCGGTCCGCCTGACACGCCGTACGAGCACGGCCGCTACCAGCTTGAGATTCGCATACCGGACACCTATCCGTTCTCGCCGCCGGTTGTTAAATTTGTCACCAGAATCTGGCATCCGAATATCAGCTCTGTAACTGGCGCCATCTGTTTAGATATTCTCAAAGATCAGTGGGCAGCCGCTATGACTCTGCGCACTGTACTGCTGTCTCTGCAGGCCCTCCTAGCCGCAGCCGAGCCAGACGATCCGCAGGACGCCGTTGTTGCTGGCCAGTACCGGGAGCGTCACGACATCTTTCTAGCGACGGCTCGGCACTGGGCGTACGCCTACGCCGGCGCGCCTGACAGGGAGCCGGAGCTTACTCGGAAGGTGGCGTCTCTAAAACAGATGGGATTTTCAGAGGTGTGTATAAGGTTTTTGCTTTTAGGCACAATGCTTTTAAGATGCAATTTTTATCCTACATACATTAGAATTTATATTTTTGAAAAATAATTGCACAGCTAACTAATGAAAACTTAAAAAAGTTCTTGCTAAAATTTAGTTTGGGATTTCCAGTGTTGCTTACTAAAAATACACTGAGTAACTTCCTTTTTAGGCTACTTCTGCTAGTGCTGATGAACTGATGTTTTCAGTTAATTAATTTTACTTTAGCTAATTAAAAATCCTCTATTCAGGCTACTAAATTAATTTAATTACGTGCGAAGTTTACCTTTGTAATGTTTCTTAGTCACATTTCTTGGAATCAAGGCGTGAGTGGCGAGAATTGCCATCGCCCGCAGCCCTCGTGCAATTATTATTAATAAAATTTCTTGTAATAATTAACCGAGAGGTCCCAAGTTCGATTTTCTATTTAGTAACAAACTGTTAATTTTTCTTTAACTTTCAGCACGACAGCCGTGTGGCTCTGTCGATGCACATGTGGAATGTCGACCGGGCCACCGAGCACCTGTTGAGCCAGGCCGATAGCTGAGCAGTGCATACTAGCTCTCCTTTGCGCTTTTTATCAATAATTTATTATTGACAGGAAAACAGATGGGCTTCTTTTGTCCGGTGTTCTTTTAGCCAACACATGTTTTTGTCACATTGTCTGTTACGGCCGACAGACATCCGCAGCTTGTGTATTCTGTACAGATTATTCAGTATATAATTTTACGCATACCTATTTGTGAACCGTACTTAAATCCCTGTGGGTTTTATGTCTGTCTAAAAATCACCTGTCTTTCTAATCCAGTTTCTCAATCTCTGACCCCTGCCTCCTCTCATTCCTTTATCCTATTTTCTATTTTATATTCAGCTGTCTATTTCATCCTCAGCTAATGCTAAATAATAAAATATACCATTTCCACTTAATTAATTAATCAGTTTGATTGTGCCGGTAACAAGCAGCGTGTTACTAAATTACATATAAAAAAATTTTCGACTCTCTTTTTTAGAATATTAAGCTTACTTGCTGTTCCATTTCTGTCGCTACTGAAAGAAACACTGCTTGTTGACTTTATCCCAAACTAGTTTCCCAGATCCTCAGTTTAGTCACATTCCCAGATCCTCAGTTTAAAGACATTCCCAGATCCTCAGTTTTGTCACATTCCCAGATCCTCAGTTTAGACACATTCCCAGATCCTCAGTTTAAATACACATTCCCAGATCCTCAGTTTAAATACAGATTCCCAGATCCTCAGTTTAAATACACATTCCCAGATCCTCAGTTTAGACACATTCCCAGATCCTCAGTTTAAATACACATTCCCAGATCCTCAGTTTAAATACACATTCCCAGATCCTCAGTTTAGACACATTCCCAGATCCTCAGTTTTGTCAAATTCCCAGATCCTCAGTTTAGACACATTCCCAGATCCTCAGTTTAGACACATTCCCAGATCCTCAGTTTAGACACATTCCCAGATCCTCAGTTTTGTCAAATTCCCAGATCCTCAGTTTAGACACATTCCCAGATCCTCAGTTTAGACACATTCCCAGATCCTCAGTTTTGTCACATTCCCAGATCCTCAGTTTAGACACATTCCCAGATCCTCAGTTTAGACACATTCCCAGATCCTCAGTTTTGTCACATTCCCAGATCCTCAGTTTAGACACATTCCCAGATCCTCAGTTTTGTCACATTCCCAGATCCTCAGTTTAGACACATTTTCAGATCCTCAGTTTAGACACATTCCCAGATCCTCAGTTTAGACACATTCCCAGATCCTCAGTTTAGACACATTCCCAGATCCTCAGTTTAAATACACATTCCCAGATCCTCAGTTTAAATACACATTCCCAGATCCTCAGTTTAGACACATTCCCAGATCCTCAGTTTAAATACACATTCCCAGATCCTCAGTTTAGACACATTCCCAGATCCTCAGTTTAAAGACATTCCCAGATCCTCAGTTTAAAGACATTCCCAGATCCTCAGTTTAGACACATTCCCAGATCCTCAGTTTAGACACATTCCCAGATCCTCAGTTTTGTCAAATTCCCAGATCCTCAGTTTAGACACATTCCCAGATCCTCAGTTTAGACACATTCCCAGATCCTCAGTTTAGACACATTCCCAGATCCTCAGTTTTGTCAAATTCCCAGATCCTCAGTTTAGACACATTCCCAGATCCTCAGTTTAGACACATTCCCAGATCCTCAGTTTTGTCACATTCCCAGATCCTCAGTTTAGACACATTCCCAGATCCTCAGTTTAGACACATTCCCAGATCCTCAGTTTTGTCACATTCCCAGATCCTCAGTTTAGACACATTCCCAGATCCTCAGTTTTGTCACATTCCCAGATCCTCAGTTTAGACACATTTTCAGATCCTCAGTTTAGACACATTCCCAGATCCTCAGTTTAGACACATTCCCAGATCCTCAGTTTAGACACATTCCCAGATCCTCAGTTTAAATACACATTCCCAGATCCTCAGTTTAAATACACATTCCCAGATCCTCAGTTTAGACACATTCCCAGATCCTCAGTTTAAATACACATTCCCAGATCCTCAGTTTAGACACATTCCCAGATCCTCAGTTTAAAGACATTCCCAGATCCTCAGTTTAAAGACATTCCCAGATCCTCAGTTTAGACACATTCCCAGATCCTCAGTGTAGACACATTCCCAGATCCTCAGTTTAAAGATACATGCGCAGATCCTCAGTTTACAATGGAGTGCATCTAGGTGCTCAAAAATTCATCGCAAGGTTTGTTAATCACACCAATTCTCGATGCCGTCATCATTCAATACCTTCTGCATTTTGTGATTAGCTTGATAAGTAATTAACTAATAAATAATGTCCCATAGTAGTTAATTAGCTCGAAAGGCAATCGCTTTAATTATAGAAATTCAAGTAGCCAATAAAGAACAAACCGAATTATTAAAGAAGAGACTCGGATACGTTGATTTCGCATTGCGGCAACATTTAGGATGCATTATTGCGTTTAACGCAATTATTATTATTTATTTATAAAGTTCAGCAAATGTACGAGTAGTATGAGAAAGAGAACGCAGAATATATCATAATTCAGTGTATACCGAGATGAGTCTCTTACTTGTATGGAATGCATACACAACAGTGTACAATGGCCAGGTAAAACCAGCATTAATACAATACAGGAAATTGATTTTGACGGGACTTTGTTTAATAAAGTCCCACCTTAATTGATTCTCTGCATGGAGATTAAAAATTTGTTTTGAAGAAAACTTTTAATAACTAAAAGGGTGCGCTATAAAATAAGATTTGACGACCAAGAATCACGCACTTGACAATAATAACATTTTCAGCCCTCAACTCTGTCTCTCGTCTGTATCGTTTCTCCCCTCACATCTATATATCTCCCTTGTCTCATCTTTCCTGTCTCCTCTCTCCCGTCTCCTCTCTCCCGTCTCATCTCTCCCCTGTCTCACATCTCTCTTTTCTCATCTCTGCCCTGTCTCATCTCTGCCCTGTCTCATCTCTCCCCTGTCTCATCTCTGCCCTGTCTCATCTCTGCCCTGTCTCATCTCTCCCGTCTCCTTTCTCCCGTCTCATCTCTCCCCTGTCTCTCATCTCTACCCTGTCTGATCTCTGCCCTGTCTCATCTCTGCCCTGTCTCATCTCTGCCCTGTCTCATCTCTCCCGTCTCCTCTCTCCCCCTGTCTCGTCTCTCCCGTCTCATCTCTCCCCTGTCTCACATCTCCCGTGTCTCATCTCTCCCCAGTCTCATCTCTCCCGTCTCATCTCTCCCCTGTCTCATCTCTCCCCTGTCTCCTCTCTCCCGTCTCATCTCTTCATTGAAAATTATCTCTCCTCAGTCAATGCGGCCAGCTGTCGCCTTTTAGTTGTTCTCTTCGGTCCGTGAGGTATAATTGCCGCGACCCCTGCTTTAGCTACAGGAGAAATGTGATGCACACGACCCGGGAGCGGGCCTCAGACGCTGGTGACCGCATGCAGCCTTTTGGAGGCGCTGTCCGAGCTAGACGGTCTCGGCGTCCGGCGATGAGCGGCGCTAAAGCGATGCTTCATTCGCTGCAGGCTGGCTCTGAAGGTGCGGCTGTAACTCATCAGCACCAGAAAGTTCAGGCAGGAGTCCAACGGCACGCACAGCATGCCCCAGGAGGTGACCGACTCCAGCAGGAACAGGGCTGGCTGCAGGTCGAGCAGCGTCTCGAACGGGTGTGTCAGGAAGTGAAAAAAGGTCGCCAGCTGGAGGGTGGCAAACGGGAACTCCAGAGCGACGAAGCCGAAGGACAGCATGAGGATCATTTTGCAGGAGCGGCGCAGGGAGCTGTGTTGAAAGGTCTGCCGCTTCAAGGCCCAGGCCATGCGACCGCCCAGGCCGGCGATGCCGAGGCCTGGCAGTAGGACGCCCAGCAGGGCGAGGCTGGCGAATCGCAGCAGGCCGGGCCGGATTTTGTCGCGGAACTCGGCAACGCTCATCATTTGCAGCGTCCCGTTGGTGCCGACTGGCCAACTCAGCGAAGTCTTTGTTGTCATAGTGGAAACTGTCGTCACGTCTTCAAGTTCCTTTGAATCCTCGATTGAAGAGCTAGCGACGTTCTCAGTTGAGCTGTCTGGGAGCTTGCCGCTGGCAAGGACGGCACTCACGAACACGAGGGCAGCCGACAGGCACACAATGAGCAACATCGCCTTGGCCTGGTTGCGCCAATTGAACCAGTCCGGTCTGCCGCGCAGCGGCCGGATCACCGCGAAGGTCCTGCAGGCGGTGAGCACAAGGAGCCAGCCGTTGCGCACAGTGTGCAGGGTGTGTAGGCCGGAGTCCAAGCTGCCGCGCTGCTGCGGCCAGTCCAGACGATGCAGCGTCAGGTGCAACGCCAGGAATAGCGTCAGCGAGATCTCCGTGGCTGTCAGCACTAGCAGGCTGTTGCCCTTGCTGCGAGTTGGCCCAACCGGGCCGCCTTTGATGAGCACGGTCATCAGGAAGATGTTCATGCACAGGGCGGTCATGGCAGCCGCTAGCGTCAGTGCCCATGGCACAGTCTCGTTAATTGGAGCATCGTCTTCCATGATGCGGGATTTTTGATGGCTTGAATGTCCCGTCGAGTTCTGGTCGTCGGCATGGATTTTTCTCTGAATATTCTCTGTTTGATTGTCTCCAGTTTTTCAGTTTCTCTGAGATCCAATCAAAATTCAGAAGAATTTTCGCTTCTGCAGTGGAGACCAGAGAAGGATTGCGATTGGTCGGATGAAGCCAGACTGAAACACATTTCTGTCTAGGCTTTCGGGAAACTCGAATGACAGGTAAATATCAGATGTCCTGTCCACTCTGTCTTTAAAGTGGCTGTCAAGTCTTTCTTTGTCGTGTCTGTCCAGTCTGTCTTTGAGGTGGTTGTCCAGTCTGACTTTGTAGCGTCTTTGAGGATAGTTGTCCAGTCTGAATGTGAGGTGGCTGTCCAGTCTGGCTTTGAGGTGGCTGTCCAGTCTGTCCTTTTAGGTGGCTGTCCAGTCTGTCTTTGAGGTGGCTGTCAAGTCTGTCTTTGTCGTGTCTGTCCATTCTGTCTTTGAGGTGGTTGTCCAGTCTGACTTTGTAGCGTCTTTGAGGATAGTTGTCCAGTCTGACTGTGAGGTGGCTGTCCAGTCTGTCTTTGAGGTGTTTGCACAGTGAATCATTGATGAGTTTTCTACTCTATATTTGACTTAGGATACGAGCTATAATTAAATCAGTCATCGATGCGAACGAGAACTGTAGTACGGGTTACTTTGGAAGGAAATGACGCATATGGAACATTTTTTTAATTTTTTTTCCTCACAACTTTTTCTTTTCGAGTTGGAACTATGCGAAGAGACTGCGCATCGGTGCATAGCCTCATTTTCGCTGTCCGTAAAAAAAGTAGTTATATAATTATGTGTCAATCGAACTCGGCATATGGAACATCGCACTGGAAAGCTAACTAAGATACTGACATTTTTTAACGTGACTTGGCATAATAATGTCATCTGTGATAATTAATATAGACAGGCCGGGCATTCAGACAGGAGTACTTCTAAGCATAATTATAAAATCTTAAGTGAGCAAATATTTAGAAGTCTGGGTCTCCATCAGATCTTAATACTTTTTTGTATCGAGCTGTATTGATTACAATTAAAAACATTTAATTAAATTTAATTACAAAACTCGCACTAATATAGAAGACCACTGCGTATAAATAGAATCGCAAGATGTATACACAGAAAAAATTACGAAGCCCGTATAACTCAAAAGTCAGTCAGGGAGACCCTAAGCTTCTCTATCCTCCAGCCAGCCAATCAAATTGCGACAGACATCACCCCTTACCCTTCATGTTAGGTTTGATGCCACTGGCTCTTACCTCAGTCATTCTACTGGCTCTCAGTGCGACACCACCCAATCCACCCCCCTTTTATCGATCGCTTTATCGGCGAGGCTTAGAGCGCAGTCGTGTACAAACCCTGGCAGCCCAAGTTTATTTCATTTCAAGCTCTGCACCCCCTATGCCTAATTATCGAGCTATGCTGTATCACAAAACATATCCAGCCTATTAAAACATACGAACTAAATAAAAACAACATTCTGACAGACTAACACCGAACTACTGAACTGCTCAACTATTGACTAGCTTTGCTCTAGGTTCTGCACAACAAATCGAACAGGAGGAGAAAGTCAAGGGCCCAAATTAAAATGGGCGCTAAAAGCTGCGGCTACCTGTGGCTTCTATTGTCAGGTGAGGCGATATTCAGGCCATTTTTTCCAATGCAGTTATACTGATTGGCTATACTGTCTAACAAAAGTTATTGTACGGTTGCTTCTGTTGCCTCTAGTATCCATAATTTCCATCCGATTCAAATGAAAATTAGTGCAAATGAAAGCTGGGAATCTCTGCAACATTTTCTGTTTCACCGTATTTTTTTATTCTGGAGTGGCTCGGAACAGCTTGCCGTTTAGCACAGACAGGTCGAATAAAAAAAGTGACAGAATGACATAGAGCAAGCAGTCTATGGCCAACTTTCTTCACGCGCTGACAAACTCCACAGAGTGTCTAGGAAGCCTTCTGTCGATCGATCGCTCTGTGTGTGGGGTTTGCTTTACTTCTTCACCCCAGGCGACATGTCTATGGCCTAAACTGTCGCACACTGTATAACCCTGTGCTTCCTCGCAAAGTTCCACGACTTAAATTGCCCTTTCTGAGAGACATGCCTGTTGTGAGCCAAGAAATTCGTTGGATAATCGTTTCGCTTCGAGAGGACGCAGGCTGGTCGCTTGCGTCGGTGAAGAAAGTTGGCCATAGACTGCTTGCTCTATGTCATTCTGTCACTTTTTTTATTCGACCTGTCTGTGCTAAACGGCAAGCTGTTCCGAGCCACTCCAGAATAAAAAAATACGGTGAAACAGAAAATGTTGCAGACATTCCCAGCTTTCATTTGCACTAATTTTCATTTGAATCGGATGGAAATTATGGATGCTAGAGGCAACAGAAGCAACCGTACAAGAACTTTTGTTAGACAGTATATTTATTTTGTTTCTCAGTTCTATAATTATTTTGTGATTACAAGGAGCAAAACAAGCCACATAAACATTTTTTGTCTTATTAACCTTTCCTTAAAATACTTTCTATCCTTCCTTAAACCATATTTAAAATTTTTGGTTAATAAACATTTCTCAAAACCCAACTTCTAGTCCCAACTTCTAGTCCCGACCTCAATCTAGTCCTAATCTCTAGCCCCAACCTCTAGCCCCAACCTCTAGTCCCAGCCTCTAGTCCCAACCTCTAGTCCCAACCTCTAGTCCCAACCTCTAGTCCCAGCCTCTAGTCCCAGCCTCTAGTCCTAACCTCTAGTCCTAACCTCTAGTCCCAACCTCTAGTCCCAACCTCTAGTCCTAACCTCTAGTCCCAACCTCTAGTCCCTACCTCTAGTACTAACCTCTAGTCCCTACCTCTAGTCCCTACCTCTAGTCCCAACCTCTAGTCCCAAACTCTAGTACTAACCTCTAGTCCCTACCTCTAGTACTAACCTCTAGTCCCTACCTCTAGTCCCAACCTCTAGTCCCAAACTCTAGTACTAACCTCTAGTCCCTACCTCTAGTACTAACCTCTAGTCCCTACCTCTAGTCCCTACCTCTAGTACTAACCTCTAGTCCCATTCCCAACCTCTAGTCCCAACCTCTTAATCCCGACCTCTAGTCCCAACCTCTAGTCCCAACCTCTTAATCCCAACCTCTAGTCCCAACCTCTTAATCCCAACCTCTAGTCCCAACCTCTAGTCCCAACCTCTAGTCCCAACCTCTTAATCCCGACCTCTAGTCCCAACCTCTAGTCCCAACCTCTTAATCCCAAAGTCCCAACCTCTAGTCCCAACCTCTAGTCCCAACCTCTAGTCCCAACCTCTAGTCCCAACCTCTAGTCCCAACCTCTAGTCCCAACCTCTAGTACTAACCTCTAGTCCCTACCTCTAGTCCCAACCTCTAGTACTAACCTCTAGTCCCTACCTCTAGTCCCAACCTCTAGTCCCAACCTCTAGTCCCAACCTCTAGTCCCAACCTCTAGTCCCAACCAAATTAATTTATACAATTTCAGGTGCTTTGTTGTTTTGTGGCGACGCAAAGTTGTCGAAATATGGGCCCGAAGAGTTCGACGACCTTCTAGTAAGTATTTTATAAATCGAACTGATTTCTCTAACAAAGCAATTTTACCATTCAACAAGATTAGCACACTCCAAAACTTGCTAACCCCACTCTAAACCCCAGCTCGCCATGGTATCGTGGAATTCAACAGTGAATTACCAGGAAGACCACAGCTTTGTTGAGATGGAACTCTGGTGGAATACGACTGAGCAGCAGGCAAACGGAACGGCTGTTTGCTTACATCTGACGACTGTTGTGTCAAACAATGAAATGTTCGTCATCGACTGCACCGACATTCGGCAGTGAGTTAAATTACCATCGCGTGGTTTTTGTCTGTCCAAGATTTTCACTTAGTATCCTATGAATACCAGAAGCATTCACACACCAGATACCGGGTGTCAGGGTGGTACAGTAGATTATACACCAGATACTGGGTGTCAGGGCGGTACAGTAGATTACACACCAGATACTGGGGTGTCAGGGTGGTACAGTAGATTACACACCAGATACTGGGTGTCAGAGTGGGGCATAAGATGACGCACCAGATACTGGGTGTCAGGGTGGTACAGTAGCTTATACACCAGATACTGGGTGTCAGAGTGGGGCATAAGATGACGCACCAGATACTGGGTGTCAGGGTGGGGCATAAGATGACGCACCAGATACTGGGTGTCAGGGTGGTACAGTAGATTATACACCAGATACTGGGGTGTCAGGGTGGTAGAGTAGATTATACACCAGATACTGGGTGTCAGAGTGGGGCATAAGATGACGCACCAGATACTGGGTGTCAGGGTGGTACAGTAGCTTATACACCAGATACTGGGTGTCAGAGTGGGGCATAAGATGACGCACCAGATACTGGGTGTCAGGGTGGGGCATAAGATGACGCACCAGATACTGGGTGTCAGGGTGGTACAGTAGATTATACACCAGATACCGGGTGTCAGGGTGGTACAGTTGATTATACACCAGATACCGGGTGTCTGGGTGCTTAGCATTTTAGAGTGCATACTATATTTACATTTAAACACATTTACAGCTCTTCTAGCAGCGAACAATTTCTGTTTTAGCAGAGAAAAATGTCCCCCTTTAGCCAATAACAATGTCCCCATCTAGCCGAGAACAATGTCCCTCAGCAGGAAATTATTATACTCCTTTTAGCAACAAACCAAAAGATTTCTCCGCATCAGAGATTCAAACTCGGGTCAATTAAATTTGCCTATCCTTGCCCCAGGTCCTTACAATACGGCTGTTCCGCCTATTGATAAGGGAGTCGACGAAACTGCCGACTCCCTTATTAGAGTAACTGCTGAGTGTAACGATTTAAATTGTACTGAAGTATGAACATTCTATCACTTATAGTTGAAGCTTTGTGCACTTTTTCAAATCAATTAAATCACTGGCCAATGAGCAATTATTCTTGTACGCAATTCAAACTCAGCCTGCCCATTACGCGCGGGTGAGAAAATTCACACATGCAACTAATTCAAATTAACTAATTTTTAACACCTGCAGGGACAATCAGTCCTATCAGCATCGAGCACTGCTAGAGTCCACAAAAGTCACATCACCCCAAGCTATTGTCAACCTCCTGACTGATCGACTGCGTCCAGTCAGAGCGGTGGTCAGAATCAAAGGTGTGTTATATTATGCTTGCTTAATATTGCGAATCACCTTTGGCAGTTTTACCTTTATTGATCATTAGCTATTGTAGCCATTTCACAATATTTCACAAGCCTTCTTTATCTCGATTATTGGGAGATTTTGAAAGTTGGGATATTTTGAAAGTTGGGATACTTTGAAAGTTGGGATATTTTGAAAGTTGGGATATTTTGAAAGTTGGGATATTTTGATAGTTGGGATACTTTGAAAGTTAAGATATTTTGAAAGTTGGGATATTTTGATAGTTGGGATATTTTGATAGTTGGGATATTTTGATAGTTGGGATATTTTGATAGTTGGGATATTTTGATAGTTGGGATATTTTGAAAGTTGGGATATTTTGAAAGTTGGGATATTTTGATAGTTGGGATATTTTGCTTATCGCGAGATTATTAAGGCTAGTATAATTTTTAGTTATTTAAAACTAGCATGTTTTGCCCCCCTTCGGGGAGCAGAAATATTTTTAATTCGTCTTGTATATACTTTTTAGCAGCTTTCAGCTTTAGCTTTAGCTTCAGCTTTATTACTTTCAGCTTTTTTAAGCTACAATGATAACCAAGTTGACAATGATAACCAAGTTGACAATGATAACCAAGTTGACAATGATAACCAAGTTGACAATGATAACCAAGTTGACAATGATAACCAAGTTGACAATGATAACCAAGTTGACAATGATAACCAAGTTGACAATGATAACCCAGTTGACAATGATAACCCAGTTGACAATGATCCCCCAGTTGACAATGATCCCCCAGATGACAATGATACCCCAGTTGACAATGATCCCTCAGTTGACAATGATAACCAAGTTGACAATGATCACCCAGTTGACAATGATCCTCTAGTTGACAATGATCCCCCAGTTGACAATGATCCCCCAGTTGACAATGATCACCCAGTTGACAATGATCCCCCAGTTGACAATGATCCCCCAGTTGACAATGATCCCCCAGTTGACAATGATACCCCAGTTGACAATGATTCCCCAGATGACAATGATACCCCAGATGACAATGAACCCCAGTTGACAATGATCCCCCAGTTGACAATGATCCCCCAGATGACAATGATACCCCAGTTGACAATGATCCCCCAGTTGACAATGATAACCAAGTTGACAATGATAACCCAGTTGACAATGAACCCCAGTTGACAATGATCCCTCAGTTGACAATGATCCCTCAGATGACAATGAACCCCAGTTGACAATGATCACCCAGTTGACAATGATACCCCAGTTGACAATGATCCCCCGGTTGGCCATGATCCCCCAGTTGACAATGATCCCCCAGTTGACAATGATCCCCCAGTTGACAATGATCACCCAGTTGACAATGATCCCCCAGTTGACAATGATCCCCCAGTTGACAATGATACCCCAGTTGACAATGATACCCCAGTTGACAATGATCCCCCAGATGACAATGATACCCCAGATGACAATGAACCCCAGTTGACAATGATCCCCCAGTTGACAATGATCCCCCAGATGACAATGATCACCCAGTTGACAATGATCCCCCAGTTGACAATGATCCCCCAGTTGACAGTGATCCCCCAGTTGACAATGATACCCCAGTTGACAATGATCCCCCAGATGACAATGATCCCCCAGTTGGCCATGATCCTCTAGTTGACAATGATCCCCCAGTTGACAATGATAACCAAGTTGACAATGATAACCCAGTTGACAATGATCCCCCAGATGAAAATGATCCCCCAGTTGACAATGATACCCCAGTTGACAATGATCCCCCAGTTGGCCATGATCACCCAGTTGACAATGATCACCCAGTTGACAATGATCACCCAGTTGACAATGATCCGCCAGTTGACAATGATCCGCCAGTTGACAATGATCCCCCAGTTGACAATGATCACCCAGTTGACAATGATCACCCAGTTGACAATGATCCGCCAGTTGACAATGATACCCCAGTTGACAATGATCCCCCAGATGACAATGATACCCCAGTTGACAATGATACCCCAGTTGACAATGATCCCCCAGATGACAATGATCCGCCAGTTGACAATGATCCCCCAGTTGACAATGATCACCCAGTTGACAATGATCACCCAGTTGACAATGATCCGCCAGTTGACAATGATCCCCCAGTTGACAATGATCACCCAGTTGACAATGATACCCCAGTTGACAATGATCCCCCAGATGACAATGATACCCCAGTTGACAATGATACCCCAGATGACAATGATACCCCAGTTGACAATGATACCCCAGTTGACAATGATCCCCCAGATGACAATGATCACCCAGTTGACAATGATCCCCCAGTTGACAATGATCCCCCAGTTGACAATGATCACCCAGTTGACAATGATACCCCAGTTGACAATGATCACCCAGTTGACAATGATCCCCCAGTTGACAATGATCCCCCAGTTGACAATGATCCCCCAGTTGACAATGATCCCCCAGATGACAATGAACCCCAGTTGACAATGATCCCTCAGTTGACAATGATCCCTCAGATGACAATGAACCCCAGTTGACAATGATCACCCAGTTGACAATGATACCCCAGTTGACAATGATCCCCCGGTTGGCCATGATCCCCCAGTTGACAATGATCCCCCAGTTGACAATGATCCCCAAGTTTAAAATTTCGATACATAAAAAAATTTTGGTAATGAAAAACTTTTGTATCATTTTAATTACCTTTTGAATCAAATTCACCGATTTTTTCAGTAAATGGTGAAAATTTCGCTTTGATGAAGTTCGACTTAAACAATTGTGAGTACTTTTTAAGCGTTTGAAATTTCACTGGCATCAATGTTCAGACTGCATACAACCCATTTTTATATCATTTCAGGCATCAACTTCTATCGAGTGTTCAATTTGAACTTCCAAGTCTCATTAAGCCATATTTTAAAGGTAAAACTACTTCACTGAATACTAGATCGTATTGCAAATCAGAATATTCGAGTTGAACTGGCTCACATTTTAATAAACCTTGAAATATTGGAAAACAGATCACAACTGAAGCACTCTATGGTAGAAAAGCAATGCTGGATGACAACCGCTCAGCAATCTACCTGCACCAGCGACTTCAGCGTCACAGTGGAGAGAGCTGTTCAACAACTGACAGCAGCGGAGGAGCAGTCTCGGCTGATGGACGACGGCGAAACGTGCGAAGCTTCAGGGCGAAGCGAGCGGTAAACACTCCAGACGGCAGCCTGATGTCAGAAACTACAGGGACTCCAGACGGCAGCCTGATGTCAGAAACTACAGGGACTCCAGACGGCAGCCTGATGTCAGAAACTACAGGGACTCCAGACGGCAGCCTGATGTCAGAAACTACAGGGACTCCAGACGGCAGCCTGATGTCAGAAACTACAGGGACTCCAGACGGCAGCCTGATGTCAGAAACTACAGGGACTCCAGACAGCAACCCGATGCAAGGACGCAGAGATGCGTCAACCACGACGCCAATTAATCTGTCTACTCAATCGTCTAGCAACTCGCCTGTTAGTTCAACTGGCGCATCTACTTTGGACGTAGTTATGCAAGAAGAATCTACAGACACGCCATACACTTCTTCGACTAGCGCAGTGGACACTCCTTCTCTATTAGATATTGTGACACCAACGACTTCAACTGATTCTTCGAGTAGCACAATGGACTCTCCTCCTCTATTAGATATTGTGACACCAACGACTTCAACTGATTCTTCGACTAGCACAATGGACTCTCCTCCTCTATTAGATACTGTGACACCAACGACTTCAACTGATTCTTCGAGTAGCACAATGGACTCTCCTCCTCTATTAGATACTGTGACACCAACGACTTCAACTGATTCTTCGAGTAGCACAATGGACTCTCCTCCTCTATTAGATACTGTGACACCAACGACTCCAACGACACTAATAGGTACAGGCAGAAATCAAAGTCAGTTTTTGTTAATATTTCATTGGACATCTACGATTAATTACTGTGCTAAAAAGGAAATCAGGAAACATAAAGTTAAAATATAGATTTTGAAATTACATTAACACTCTCCCTCACTACCTGGCATCTTCTCTCATTACCTGCTACCTTTCCTCACTGCCTGACACCTGAGGACACATTTCCTTACTGCCTGACACATTTCCTCACTGCCTGACACCTGAGGACACATTTCCTCACTGCCTGACACCTGAGGACACATTTCCTTACTGCCTGACACCTGAGGACACATTTCCTTACTGCCTGACACCTGAGGACACATTTCCTCACTGCCTGACACCTGAGGACACATTTCCTCACTGCCTGACACCTGAGGACACATTTCCTTACTGCCTGACACCTGAGGACACATTTCCTCACTGCCTGACACCTGAGGACACATTTCCTCACTGCCTGACACCTGAGGACACATTTCCTTACTGCCTGACACATTTCCTCACTGCCTGACACCTGAGGACACATTTCCTCACTGCCTGACACCTGAGGACACATTTCCTCACTGCCTGACACCTGAGGACACATTTCCTCACTGCCTGACACCTGAGGACACATTTCCTTACTGCCTGACACATTTCCTTACTGCCTGACACCTGAGGACACATTTCCTCACTGCCTGACACCTGAGGACACATTTCCTCACTGCCTGACACCTGAGGACACATTTCCTCACTGCCTGACACCTGAGTACACATTTCCTCACTGCCTGACACCTGAGGACACATTTCCTCACTGCCTGACACCTGAGGACACATTTCCTCACTGCCTTTGTTATCTTGCAAATCCAATTTGATATTAAACAGTATATTTGCTCGCCCTTAGCCCTTGCAGATTGCCCCTACCTGACCACGATTACTCGACGCAATTTCACCATTCTGCTGAGCATCCGGGATATGGCCGCCATGTCCCAGCTTGACGGGTTGACCAATGAACAGCTGATCGATACGGTTGAAAATGTCCTGGAGGCTTCATTAAACGACAGCGCCTACCTTCTTACTGGCCGCTACAACCCTAGCGTCAACCGCGTGCTCATCGGCCACAACCATATGGTGGTGCTCGTCAGCCTGGAGAAGGACCAGAATCTGCGACCTGGCCAGCCAGACACTGCCAGATTCAACCTGCCTGACAGCTTCTTGAGAAAACTGGCCACGGTCTGGCGGATTGACCTGCCCGGATCCGCATTCAACTCAATGAGTGAGTCAGACAGCACTTGTACGGCCTTAGTCTCTGCCTCAACCTGACTCTGTCTCGGGTTGCCCAATGACTTTCACACTTACTCTCACTCACACTCTGACTGTCAGTGTCACAGTCACTCTCACTCTGACTCTCACTCTCACTCTCACTCTCACTCTCACAGTCAGTGTCAGTCTCACTCTCACTCTCACTCTCACTCTCACTCTCACTCTCACTCTCACTCGCACTCTCACTCTCACTCTCACTCTCACTGTCAGTGTCAGTCTCACTCTCACTCTCACTCTCACTCTCACTCTCAGTCTCAGTCTCAGTCTCAGTCTCAAACTAACTCTCACTCTCAGTCTCAAGCTCACTCTCACTCTCACTCTCACTCGCACTCTCGCTCTCACTCTCGCTCTCACTCTCACTCTCACTCGCACTCTCGCTCTCACTCTCACTCTCACTCTCACTCTCACTCTCACTCTCACTCTGACTCTCACTCTCACTCTCACTCTCACAGTCAGTGTCAGTCTCACTCTCACTCTCACTCTCACTCTCACTCTCACTCTCACTCTCACTTTCACTCTCACTCTCACTCTCACTGTCAGTCTCACTCTCACTCTCACTCTCACTTTCACTCTCACTCTCACTCTCACTGTCAGTCTCACTCTCACTTTCACTCTCACTCTCACTCTCACTGCCACACATGCTCACACCCTGACTCATGGAAAATGATAACCTTCTTTTTGTGACATAAAAGTTCCCCTTATTATTCAAGGTATGTCAGTTCCCGGACCGGACATCTGCGAAATCAAAACCTGTCCTTATTTGCTGGAGAATAAGATACGAATTGAGCTTAGTACTTCTATCGAATTGTGGGAGGCCCAGAGCCAGCAACTGAAAAGTGCGACTGCGTTGAACAACTCGGTGGAATTGCTGGTGAGTCACAACTCATACCCGCTGAATGCAGTTGACGCTGATGTAATACAATGAACCATGAGACCACATTTATTTCCAGGTGCACTTCCTGCTCGAGAATGGCAATTACTATCATACCAGGCATCATGTGAACAACTCCTTCAAGCTGGAGCTAGTTGGCAAGAGTTTACTAGTCGAAGCTCACCTTGACCTATGGATCACCGCCAATAACGAGCACCCCAACTCAACAGTACTGGAGCAGAACTTTAATCATAACTTTATTCACTACCTAGAAACTCATTCACCCGGTGACTCACCCTACATGAAGCTTAACTATGTCAACATCACAGGTAAGGCCTTTTACTCAGAACAGCACATACTCAGGACAGCACATACTCAGGACAGCACATACTCAGGACAGCACATACTCAGGACAGCACATACTCAGGACAGCACATACTCAGGACAGCACATACTCGGGACAGCACATGCTCAGGACAGCACATACTCAGAACAGCACATACTCAGGACAGCACATACTCAGGACAGCACATACTCAGGACAGCACAAACTCAGGACAGCACAAACTCAGGACAGCACATACTCAGGACAGCACATACTCAGGACAGCACATACTCAGGACAGCACATACTCAGGACAGCACATACTCAGGACAGCACATACTCAGGATAGCACATACTCAGGACAGCACATACTCAGGACAGCACATACTCAGGACAGCACATACTCAGGACAGCACATACTCAGGACAGCACATACTCAGGACAGCACATACTCAAGACCGCACATACTCAGGACAGCACATACTCAGGACAGCACATACTCAAGACCGCACATACTCAGGACAGCACATACTCAGGACAGCACATACTCAGGACAGCACATACTCAGGACAGCACATACTCAGCACATACACATACACATACATACGTAGACAGAGTAAGTGGGTGACAGACTGTGAGAGTGGGTGACAGACTGTGAGAGTGGGTGACAGACTGTGAGAGTGGGTGACAGAATGTGAGAGTGGGTGACAGACTGAGAGAGTGGGTGACAGACTGAGAGAGTGGGTGACAGACTGTGAGAGTGGATGACAGACTGTGAGAATAGATAAGAGACTGTGAGAGTGGGTGACAGACTGTGACAATATGTTACAGACTGTTAGAATAACTGAGAGATTGTGATTATAGGTAAAAGACTGAGAATAGATGTGTGAGAGACTTAGAATAGATGTGTGAGAGACTTAGAATAGATGTGTGAGAGACTTAGAATAGGTGTGAGAGACTTAGAATAGGTGTGAGAGACTGAGAATAGAGGTGTGAGAGACTGAGAATAGGTGTGAGAGGCTGAGAATAGGTGTGAGAGACTGAGAATAGGTGTGAGAGACTGAGAATAGCTGTGAGAGACTGAGAATAGGTGTGAGAGACTGAGAATAGGTGTGAGAGACTGAGAATAGATGTGTGAGAGACTTAGAATAGGTGTGAGAGGCTGAGAATAGGTGTGAGAGACTGAGAATAGGTGTGAGAGACTGAGAATATCTGTGAGAGACTGAGAATAGGTGTGAGAGACTGAGAATAGGTGTGAGAGACTGAGAATAGGTGTGAGAGACTGAGAATAGCTGTGAGAGACTGAGAATAGGTGTGAGAGACTGAGAATAGAGGTGTGAGAGACTGAGAATAGAGGTGTGAGAGACTGAGAATAGAGGTGTGAGAGACTGAGAATAGGTGTGAGAGACTGAGAATAGGTGTGAGAGACTGAGAATAGAGGTGTGAGAGACTGAGAATAGGTGTGAGAGACTGAGAATAGAGGTGTGAGAGACTGAGAATAGAGGTGTGAGAGACTGAGAATAGGTGTGAGAGACTGAGAATAGGTGTGAGAGACTGAGAATAGGTGTGAGAGACTGAGAATAGAGGTGTGAGAGACTGAGAATAGGTGTGAGAGACTGAGAATAGAGGTGTGAGAGACTGAGAATAGGTGTGAGAGACTGAGAATAGAGGTGAGAGACTGAGAATAGGTGTGAGAGACTGAGAATAGAGGTGTGAGAGACTGAGAATAGGTGTGAGAGACTGAGAATAGGTGTGAGAGACTGAGAATAGCTGTGAGAGACTGAGAATAGAGGTGAGAGACTGAGAATAGAGGTGTGAGAGACTGAGAATAGAGGTGTGAGAGACTGAGAATAGAGGTGTGAGAGACTGAGAATAGGTGTGAGAGACTGAGAATAGGTGTGAGAGACTGAGAATAGAGGTGTGAGAGACTGAGAATAGGTGTGAGAGACTGAGAATAGAGGTGTGAGAGACTGAGAATAGGTGTGAGAGACTGAGAATAGGTGTGAGAGACTGAGAATAGAGGTGTGAGAGACTGAGAATAGGTGTGAGAGACTGAGAATAGAGGTGTGAGAGACTGAGAATAGGTGTGAGAGACTGAGAATAGAGGTGTGAGAGACTGAGAATAGGTGTGAGAGACTGAGAATAGAGGTGTGAGAGACTGAGAATAGGTGTGAGAGACTGAGAATAGAGGTGTGAGAGACTGAGAATAGGTGTGAGAGACTGAGAATAGAGGTGTGAGAGACTGAGAATAGGTGTGAGAGACTGAGAATAGGTGTGAGAGACTGAGAATAGGTGTGAGAGACTGAGAATAGCTGTGAGAGGCTGAGAATAGGTGTGAGAGACTGAGAATAGAGGTGTGAGAGACTGAGAATATAGGTGTGAGAGACTGAGAATATAGGTGTGAGAGACTGAGAGTGGGTGACCGACTATAAGAATAGATGATAGTAGGTGACAGACTGTGGAACTCAGATACTGTGAGTCCATGTTTGCTCTATGATTTCAAAGCCATAATTCACATTCGCCCTGCCCGCACAGTGACTCCCATCATCCTTGCCTGCATGGACTACCTTGAAGAGTTGCCCTACAAGGATCGCAAATACTTTTCCTACTCTGCGGACTTAAGCCTCAGTTCTCCTCAGCCGCACCTGCTCGAGAAAGCTATCTACTACACGGCCACGTGTGAGACCAGTTTGGTGCATCGCCTGCCATTCCTGCAGTTGGAGAACAACATTAGCGCCGTGCCGAAAGAGCATCAAAACATGGTCCTGCTCTCGTGAGTTCTCTGCTTGTCTGGCCTGGGACTGGTTGAAACGGCCTCTAACTCTCCTCACTCACCACCATCCAGTACCGTCCAGTACCATCCAGTACCATCCTGCAGTACCATCCATTAACATCCATTAACATCCAGTACCATCCAGTACCATCCATAAATATCGAGTACCATCCATTAACATCCATCAATATCCTGTACCATCCATTAACATCCATCAATATCCTGTACCATCCATTAACATCCATCAATATCCTGTACCATCCATTAACATCCATCAATATCCTGTACCATCCATTAACATCCATCAATATCCTGTACCATCCATTAACATCCATCAATATCCAGTACCATCCATTAACATCCATCAATATCCTGTACCATCCATTAACATCCATCAATATCCTGTACAATCCATTAACATCCATCAATATTCAGTACCATCCATTAACATCCATCAATATCCTGTATCATCCATTAACATCCATCAATATCCAGTACCATCCATTACCATCCATCAATATCCAGTACCATCCATTAACATCCATCAATATCTTGTACCATCCATTAACATCCATCAATATCCTGTACCATCCATTAACATCCATCAATATCCAGTACCATCCATTAACATCCATCAATATCCATTACCATCCATTAACATCAATCAATATCCAGTACCATCCATTACCATCCATCAATATCCAGTACCATCCATTACACCATCCATCAATATCCTGTACCATCCATTAACATCCATCAATATCCTGTACCATCCATTAACATCCATCAATATCCAGTACCATCCATTACCATCCATCAATATCCAGTACCATCCATTTACATCCATCAATATCCAGTACCATCCAGTACCATCCAGTACCATCCAGTACCATACTGCAGTACCATCCATTAACATCCATTAACATCCATTAACGTCCATTATTATCCAGTACCATCCATTAACATCCATCAATATCCAGTACCATCCATTAACATCCATGAATATCCAGTACCATCCATTAACATCCATCAATATCCTGTACCATCCATTAACATCCATCAATATTCAGTACCATCCATTAACATCCATCAATATCCAGTACCATCCATTAACATCCATCAATATCCTGTACCATCCATTAACATCCATCATTATCCTGTACCATCCATTAACATCCATCAATATTCAGTACCATCCATTAACATCCATCAATATCCAGTACCATCCATTAACATCCATCAATATTCAGTACCATCCATTAACATCCATTATTATCCAGTACCATCCATTAACATCCATCATTATCCAGTACCATCCATTTACATCAATTTTTATTCCCGGTTTAAATAACCTACTTCGCACTACTTTCGCTCTCTAAACTCTTGTGGCACAGTAATATCTCCTTCGTACCTGAACGAGACGAAGCTTCTCTGAACATTCGATCGCTGTTCCTCGTGAAGTCCGCCCGGCCCGGCAGTTTCATCCGAGACACCTTCGGCCAATTCGTTAGCGACGATGCCGGCTTTCGTCGCTGGCTGGGTCGCAATGCTACTTTGGAAAATGTTGCGTTCGATGGTGAGTGCTTTTATAATGTGATATCCTGAGATTGAGATTGAGATACTAGTAAAACAGTGGGGAGATAGACAGAGTGGAGATTGACAGGGTGGAGATTGACAGGGTGGAGATTAACAGGCGGGAGATTAACAGGCTGGAGATTAACAGGCTGGAGATTGACAGGCTGGAGATTGACAGCGTGAAGGTTGACAGGGTAGAGATAGACAGGGTGGAGATTGACAGGGTGGAGATTGACAGGGTGGAGATTGACAGTGGTGGAGATTGACAGGGTGGAGATTGACAGGGTGGAGATTGACAGGGTGGAGATTGACAGGTGGAGATTGACAGGGTGGAGATTGACAGGGTGGAGATTGACAGGGTGGAGATTGACAGGGTGGAGATTGACAGTGGGGAGATAGACAGGGTGGAGATAGACAGGGTGGAGATAGACAGGGTGGAGATTGACAGGGTGGAGATTAACAGGCTGGAGATTAACAGGCTGGAGATTGACAGGCTGGAGATTGACAGCGTGAAGGTTGACAGGGTAGAGATAGACAGGGTGGAGATTGACAGTGGTGGAGATTGACAGGGTGGAGATTGACAGGGTGGAGATTAACAGGATGGAGATTGACAGGCTGGAGATTACCGGGCTGGAGATTGACAGCGTGAAGGTTGACAGGGTAGAGATAGACAGGGTGGAGATTGACAGGCTGGAGATTGACAGGATGGAGATTGACAGGGTGGAGATTGACAGGGTGGAGATAGACAGGGTGGAGATTGACAGGGTGGAGATTGACAGGTTGGAGATAGATATTATATTTACTTTTTTATTACTTTCTGTTTTAGTAGAAGACGCTAAAAATATGTTATTCTTGATGACAAGTAATTTTAAAAGAAATCTTTTTTGCTTACTAACTGTTTCTAATTTTCGCGATAGTAACCTTGAAAAAAACCTAACTGAAATTCTGAATTAGCATGAACTCGTATCTGGATCAAAAACACTGTCATTTGCAGAGAAGAAAATTTTTCGAACCGTGAAGTACAAGCACAAAGACTTTGGAAAATCGCGTCGACTCATTGTGACCAAGCTGCGTTTCTCTTCATTCATCAAGCGGTTCTGCGGCCTCTGGTTCTCCCAGCAGGTTTTCCAGAAAGCCTATTATTACACCTCTAGGAACTACTTCACCGTCGACAAGAATAACGAGTTCAATTTGGATCGTTTCGACGAGGACGACTGCCAGTAAGAATTACGAAAAACCACACTTTTTGTATTCCCAATCGAAACTCATAATCAATGATGAGTACTAATCGACATTTCCCAATTTGGATATTAGCCAATCAATGGTCCTTTCTGATTGTCATAAAATGTATTGATTAAATCTCCATTCGCCCTTTACACTGTACACTCGCAGCTCGCGGGACAGAATCGAGTTCACCGCCATGTTTACGCTGTCGACCTTCGCCGATCCGGCAAATGTCTGGCGCAACGAAATCTTGGAGAAGGAGCTGCTTGAAGGTCTCAACTTCATCTTTCCCGACTTGGTCGTCGAGATCCTGCAGACTTCAATCAATCCGGCCGATACGGAATTCGATAGCCAACGCCGCCGAGTGCAGCAGCAGGTCATCCTGACGCAGAAATCGTACGCTGAACCTGAACAGTACGATGCCGGTAGCGCAGGCATCTTCGGTGGCGACGGCGGCAGCGGCAGTGTCAGCAGAGGCGTTGAAAAGAAATCAGAGACATGGGGCAAGCACTACGCCAAGGCCAGTCTGCGCCTCTGGCTGGCCCTCGGCCAACTCAGGAGCCCGATAGACGAGCGAATCTTCAGCATCGAGGGAGCTATCGATGTCTCGGACGTTGTATTTGAGTGAGTGGGCGGGCTGCGGGCGACGGCACATAAATTGGTGACAGTAGACCCGCAGCCAGCGAGGAGGCAATTCTGCCCATTCGCTGACTCCTGAGCACACACTCACAGGTGTGTACATCTATCACAGAGTGCACTTTCACTGTGCCTTGGATGTTGGCTTTCAATTAGCGCCCCAAATGAATGTGACCTCGCCGCGGAATTGTGCCTAGGGACCTTGGCGCGAGAGGAAAACGGTATTGGATTCACTATCTATTCTCTCTACTGTCAGTAGTGCAGTTTGAACACGAAAGCTCGTCGATTCCAAACCTCGCAGCTCGAAAGGCCTGATGTTTAAGGCCAGCTACATCATCAGCGTCTCACGCGAAACTACCTGGTCTAGCCATCGCTTGGCGCAACTGTTTTACAAGGGCGCCATCTCCAGAGATTTTCTCCTGGAAAGGACCAAGATCCGGTTGAGTTTGGTGCCTCTGAGTTCTCCATTCGTTGTCAAATCCGCCGAGGGCTGCTCGGACAGTCCGGCCAATGCAACTCTAGTCTATCATCGTGGCGCCCTGGAGCTTAGCAAGGACGAGCAGCTCTATTGGTCGAAGAAGAACGCGTCCGAGTTGAGAATGGACACAGCCAGACTCATCTCCATCAGCTACGCCAACGCCCCCAAGGCCGAACTCAAGGCCAGCGGATTCAGGGCTATTCGCTCCGACTCTGTGCTGAGTTCAACCTTCTTGAACCTGGATGCCCAGGTTGTGTAAGTCTTGCTTGCTTGCCTCGTAGGACCCTGCACCTACTAATGAGCCTCAGAGAACCCTAGAACCTACTAATGAGCCTCAAAGAACCCTATAACCTACTAATGAGCCTCAAAGAACCCTATAACCTACTAATGATCTTCAGAAAACCCTAAAACCTACTAATGAGCCTCAGAGAACCCTAGAACCTACTAATGAGCCTCAAAGAACCCTATAACCTACTAATGAGCCTCAAAGAACCCTAGAACCTACTAATGATCTTCAGAAAACCCTAGAACCTACTAGTCAGCCTCAGAGAACCCTATAGAACCTACTAATGAGCCTCAGAGAACCCTAGAACCTACTAATGATCTTCAGAAAACCCTAGAACCTACTAATGATCTTCAGAAAACCCTAGAACCTACTAATGATCTTCAGAAAACCCTAGAACCTACTAGTCAGCCTCAGAGAACCCTATAGAACCTACTAATGAGCCTCAGAAAACCCTAGAACCTACTAATGAGTCTCAGAGAACCCTAGAACCTACTAATGATCTTCAGAAAACCCTAGAACCTACTAATGAGCCTCAGAGAACCCTAGAACCTACTAATGATCTTCAGAAAACCCTAAAACCTACTAATGAGCCTCAGAGAACCCTAGAACCTACTAATGATCTTCAGAGAACCCTAAAACCTACTAATGATCTTCAGAAAACCCTAGAACCTACTAATGAGCCTCAGAGAACCCTAGAACCTACTAATGATCTTCAGAAAACCCTAAAACCTACTAATGAGCCTCAGAGAACCCTAGAACCTACTAATGATCTTCAGAGAACCCTAAAACCTACTAATGATCTTCAGAAAACCCTAGAACCTACTAATGAGCCTCAGAGAACCCTAAAACCTACCAAACAGCCTCAGAGAACCCTTAAACCAACAAATGAGCCTCAGAGAACCTTTAAACCAACAAATGAGCCTCAGAGAACTCTTAAACCAACAAATCAGCCTCAGAGAACTCTTAAACCAACAAATGAGCCTCAGAGAACTCTTAAACCAACAAATCAGCCTCAGAGAACTCTTAAACCAACAAATGAGCCTCAGAGAACCCTAGAACCTACTAATGATCTTCAGAGAACCCTAAAACCTACTAATGATCTTCAGAAAACCCTAGAACCTACTAATGAGCCTCAGAGAACCCTAAAACCTACCAAACAGCCTCAGAGAACCCTTAAACCAACAAATGAGCCTCAGAGAACCTTTAAACCAACAAATGAGCCTCAGAGAACTCTTAAACCAACAAATCAGCCTCAGAGAACTCTTAAACCAACAAATGAGCCTCAGAGAACTCTTAAACCAACAAATCAGCCTCAGAGAACTCTTAAACCAACAAACGAGCCTCAGAGAACCCTAAAACCTATCAATGTGCCTCAGAGAACCCAGTTGGCCACAAAATAAATTTTGTTACTAAGGCCTGTACTCAACAAACAGACATTGTGTACTACTTAATTCGCTTATTAAAGATGCAATTTTTGGCTTCAATTTTCCAAACAAGCTTCTATAGAATTCAGTCCCAGTTCTTACTCAGTTTAGCCTGTTCCATTGTGCTTCTAGTCCAAGAGCTATTTGAGCAGAGCCTCACAAGTCTCTTTTTCTACCCTCTCCCGGCCTTCACAAAAATTGTTTTCGCATAAAAAAACTGCTTCGCACATGTCGGAAACGCCGGCATAGCCTAATCTGCAATGCTTCTTTGTATATACAAGCTCAAACTCGCAGCTTTGACGCTGCTCAAAATTAGCTCCACTGCCAAGTTCCAAGGTCAGAAGAAATTCACAATTTGACAATGCACTCGCTGCTGCTGCTGCTGCTGCTGCTTGGCCTGAGTTTTGCGAGCCTGTTTGTGCAAGCTCACAGCCAGGCAGCTGATCAGATCGAACCAAATATCAACCTGGCCCTGTCTGACGCTGACGACGCGGCCACCATCGAGGCCAAGTTGAGCAGTCTGCCCAGTGCCGCACTCAGAGGCTGCTACTCAATGCGACGCAAATTTCACTTTCGGGCCCGATTCAGGCTCAACCGAGACCTCATGCGATTCTACTATGGAAAGACTTGAGCTTTATTGAATGCTTTTTGTGTGGAAATTATGCTGAACAATTTTTCTTGTTTTATTTTTATATTTTATTCCTTTTCTGTACAGAATGGTTTGGTACCATTCCATGGGTCCTTAAAGTGTTTTTGTACCATCGAATTTCAGTTTTTTCTTTCTTGTCTGCGTACTAAAAAAACTTGTGTGTAAATAAAATAATTTATTAGCGCATAGTATATGGACATTTTCCGTCCTTCTAGCTTGTAAATTACCTTGGTATGCTTCTTTTACCATTTATTTCTTCTACTAAATGGAAAAAGATTTGCATTGGATTTTAGAAAAAAACTAATCCAAACGCATAAAGTCCCACTTTCCAGCTCATACAGTCCCACCACAGCTCATACAGTCCCATCACAGCTCATACAGTCCCATCACAGCTCATACAGTCCCACCACAGCTCATACAGTCCCACCACAGCTCATACAGTCCCACCACAGCTCATACAGTCCCATCACAGCTCATTCAGTCCCATCACAGCTCATACAGTCCCACCACAGCTCATACAGTCCCATCACAGCTCATACAGTCCCACCACAGCTCATACAGTCCCACCACAGCTCATACAGTCCCACCACAGCTCATACAGTCCCACCACAGCTCATACAGTCCCATCACAGCTCATACAGTCCCATCACAGCTCAAACAGTCCCACCACAGCTCATACAGTCCCAACACAGCTCATACAGTCCCACCACAGCTCATACAGTCCCATCACAGCTCATACAGTCCCATCACAGCTCATACAGTCCCAACACAGCTCATACAGTCCCATCACAGCTCACACAGTCCCAACACAGCTCATACAGTCCCAACACAGCTCATACAGTCCCACCACAGCTCATACAGTCCCAACACAGCTCATACAGTCCCACCACAGCTCATACAGTCCCACCACAGCTCATACAGTCCCAACACAGCTCATACAGTCCCAACACAGCTCATACAGTCCCATCACAGCTCAAACAGTCCCACCACAGCTCATACAGTTCTACACTAGCTAACTCGTCCATCAAAGCTGCTATTGTTCTCTCTCTCGCACCCACCCCAACAGCGGCTCGCAGCTGCAGTTCCGTACTCAGTACACAGTTGAGTCGGTCAATCCGGAAACTGCTCAGCTCACCCAGGATAATCTCAATGCCAAGTTTCACGCCGGCCTTCAAGCCAGAGCTGCCGAATTTCGTGTCCAAGGCTTTCCAAAGCAGTCCGCCTGCGACGATTGTCGACTAGAACTAGCCTGTGAGCCCAGCATTGACCAGCTGCAGAGCCGGCCGTACGCTGTTCGCCGACTCATCCACCTGATGCGAGCCAAGGTGTCGCCAAGCGTTCAGAACGACGCTGGCGAATCAGTTTCTATTAACCAATTAATTAGCCACTGGATCAAGGTGCTTTACCTGGACTACTTTAGAGACAGTCTGCGTACTAACTATATGCCGCAAATCTACACCTATGTGCCCTTTGACTCAGATATAGCAGTCGAAAATGATGAGATCAGGTGAGCGTACTTGTCTGCTGGTCTAACGATGTGTCCACACATGATTTACACATGTACACACATGATTTACACATGTACACACATGATTTACACATGTACGCACAAGATTTAAAGGCTTCAATAAGGACTCTAACGCTTTCAAGGACTAAGATATAATTTTATATTCGGAGCCCTTTGACTACGATCAGATTACTTGGGTCTATATACAGCATTCCACATTGCTTTTCCAACTAATTGGAATTCAGTTTTTGTAGAAATTCTAATAATCAATAAACTTTTTACAGAAGTCTTTGACTAATTCGTTTTGGTAGAAATTCTACAGCCAGTCACAGCCAGTCACAGATAGTCACAGCCAGTCACTCAGCCATTCACACTGCTAGTCACACTGCCAGTCACACAGCTAATCACACAGAAATCCTGCTCCATCTCAACCCTTATAGAGGCCAGTTAAAGCTAAGTTACGTCCTGATGCGGGACCCAAAAATGTTCGATCCCGCATTCGCCAACCGCCATCTGTGGCCGGAGGAGGATTTTGCCGACAACTTTCTCAAGGCGTTCCGCGAGTTCAACCAGGTCACCAACCTATTCTCCACCGCGCCAGAACCGATGACCGACGTTGAGCTGTTCCCGCTGATGCCTCCGCAGGGTGACGTGCTGGTAGTTTCCCGGGTGGACAAGGAGGCCATTGTGACATTCGAAGGCCTGTCACGGGCGAATTGCTCAGATTCTGTTTTCTCGGAAAAGGTTTGCTGCTGCCGTTGTGACATCCTAATTTCAATAGTGTACATCAATTCATAGTAGCGGTTGTGGCATTGTGGTTAACGATAATAATTGCACGAGGGCTGGCATATCATTTGGTGATACTAGACCTGCAGCCAGGAAGTAGGCAGTTCTACCTATTTCGCTGACTCCTGAGCACACACGCACACAGATACCGTACGCAGGCACACGCTCACACAGGTGTGTCCATCTGCCCTGACTTTCGCATCGTCAGGCAGTGTACACCTTCACTGTGCCTTGGAGGTTGGCCCTCAAGTGCGTAAACTGCACGACAAGCCCCCCAAGCCTTCTCTCCGCGGCTGCTGGGCTGCAAATGAATGTGGCCTTGCCGCGGAATCGAACTCAGGGACCTTGGTGCGAGAGGCAAACGCCTTAACCGCTCTGCCACCGACTCCCCCCGCCTAGTGGTTAGAGTGTCGAACTCGCGACTTAAAGGTCAGGGGTTCGATTCCCAACTCTATTAGAACAAGTTGTGCCCTTTAGCAAGACACTTGCTTCGTAAAGGGTAACCAAGGTGTAGCATCTTCCCAGTCCATTGACTGAACAGCTGTTCGCGGCCTTCAGATGCGCCGCGCAATAGCTGCGACTGTACTGTCTTCTGGCCTTCTGGCTGCACTTCTGGCCCGACTGGTGCAAGTGTAATCAATTATTATTATTACAGTGAGCATCCACCATAAAGCATTCACTATACTGTAAGTAGTATTTCCGCAAAATCTTCTCCCGCCAACATCCAGCTGAGCCGCTTCAACTCGACCAAGTATCGCATTCAGACGCGCGATCAAGTGCAAGCCATCCCTGAGCGAAGCGGCTGCACTGTACGCTTCCCCATTAGCGCCACTAATCCAGACGAGGTAGACACGAACACCTGGAACACGAACCTCCTACTGCAGCTGTTTGGCTCTGTGTTCACTGGAGAATTTTCTAGGAACTCCCTGGAACTCGTAGACAAGAAGACCAGGTGTGTCTACTGCGATAGCACCAGGCGCATCTACCTGGGAATCGATGCCGACTACAGAAACGTCAGTCTTGTCTCCAGTGTCGAACTGCTCACTGTGCTCAACTACGAAGAGAAGAAGCGTCACCTAATCTATGATCACGTGAGTTAATGAAGTCTTTTTTGTTTTATTTAGTCGTATCAATTGGCCCGTGCTATAGAATACCATATAGGTTAATAGAGAGCGATTTTAGTTGTTTTTGTCACCAGGGTCTTTGACAAGAATAGCTGAATATCTCGACGATGCTGACGTCGTATCGGGTATGTTAAATAAACCCTTGGTATTTTGCCAGGGGGAATAGCGTGTTCTAACTACTATCAACTCCTTGGGTAGTCTAGCGGGTAGCAAGAAATCGAACCTCCGACCCCACAACATACCAGCTCCTGCCAGCACTGTCTTTGTCGAGCAGCTTTCGCAACCTGTTCATGGGCCGGCGACGCTATCAGCTTAGCGAGGCGGACAACGTTGACTTCGACTATCGGCGAATCAACGAACATGAACGATACAGCATCGTCTTCGACGCCAACATCCTGCCATCGGATGCCAGCTGGTCAGAGTATCACCTGCGAAAAGTGTTCACCGGCTGGATGTCCAGCCAGATGGAGCGCGGATCCAATGTCAAGCTGAGCAAAATCACTGTGCATAGTGAGTTGTACTTTTTGAGTACTTATATCTGGGTTCGGCTAAGCCTTAGTAACGACTAAAATGCATTTTAAACTTCTCAAAGACCTCTATAACGACTCAAACGCTTCTCGAACAACTCAACCTCTTCTTCAACAAATCAAACGCCTCTTAAACAACTCAAACTTAGATATTGCAAATCCTGCATTGAATTAATCAATAATAAAACGCGATGCAATTTCAGTCCTGGACCCTGTGGAGATGTCTGAGTTCATTCCGCCACCCAAGGCAGAGGTGTACACTGCATTGGTCAACATGTCTATGCCAGTTTTTATAAAAAGCGATATTAACGTTAGAACGGTGGTAAGTTCCGCTGGCATTTCCTCTCTTAACCTTTACTCTCAATGTTATATTTTAAACAAAATTGCTACGCACCTTGCAATCACCATACAGATTAATGACGCATTGTACAGTAGCCAAGACAGGGTCTTTAATTTGGGACTTGACGACGCTCAGTTTAATTTGCTCAAGTAAGTGCCTCATGACTAATAAAATCCAAGGTGGCACCCGCCCCCCCAAATCCAAGGTGGCACCCGCCCCCCCCCAAATCCAAGGTGGCACCCGCCCCCCAAATCCAAGGTGGCACCCGCCCCCCAAATCCAAGGTGGCACCTGCCCCCCAAATCCAAGGTGGCACCCGCCCCCCCAAATCCAAGGTGGCACCCGCCCCCCAAATACAGGGTGGCACCCGCCCCCCAAAGGTTGTCCCCTAAAGGAGGTAGAGCCCTCCAAATAAAGTGATGCCCCTAATCCAATGTGACATTCCCCCTAATTCAAGCTGGAGCCCCTACTTAGACTCGGCCCCTCAAAAAATCCTGGCTGATTAGTGGCAACCAGAGTACAGCTTTTGCGTCTCTGTGATCTAATTTTGCAGCCGAAGCATGCCAGATGGAACCAGTACTACCTACCTGAACATTGAGAACTGCCCGGCCACAATGCTCATTCATCTGCCACAGCTGCTGACTCGCAGCAGTGTTATTCGCAAACTCCGAACTGGTTTGAAATGGTCAGCCGACACAATTGACATCGACTTCGGCAAAGCAGACATCAGCGGTATGTGGCACTGCTTCTTTTCAATGTTAGGAAGTATTGCGAGCTAAATTCTATTCTATGTTTGATAGACAGATATACAAAATGAAACAAATATCACCAAACCCCTCCTCACAATGTACACTGAACTCACTCGACCAAACCCCTCCTCACAATGTACACTGAACTCACTCGACCAAACCCCTCCTCACAATGTACACTGAACTCACTTGACCAAACCCCTCCTCACAATGTACACTGAACTCACTTGACCAAACCCCTCCTCACAATGTACACTGAACTCACTCGACCAAACCCCTCCTCACAATGTACACTGAACTCACTCGACCAAACCGCTCCTCACAATGTACACTGAACTCACTCGACCAAACCGCTCCTCACAATGTACACTGAACTCACTCGACCAAACCCCTCCTCACAATGTACACTGAACTCACTCGACCAAACCGCTCCTCACAATGTACACTGAACTCACTCGACCAAACCGCTCCTCACAATGTACACTGAACTCACTCGACCAAACCCCTCCTCACAATGTACACTGAACTCACTCGACCAAACCCCTCCTCACAATGTACACTGAACTCACTCGACCAAACCCCTCCTCACAATGTACACAGAACTCACTCGACCAAACCGCTCCTCACAATGTACACTGAACTCACTCGACCAAACCCCTCCTCACAATGTACACTGAACTCACTCGACCAAACCGCTCCTCACAATGTACACTGAACTCACTCGAACAAACCGCTCCTCACAATGTACACTGAACTTACTCGACCAAACCCCTCCTCACAATGTACACAGAACTCACTCGACCAAACCCCTCCTCACAATGTACACTGAACTCACTCGACCAAACCGCTCCTCACAATGTACACTGAACTCACTCGACCAAACCGCTCCTCACAATGTACACTGAACTCACTCGACCAAACCCCTCCTCACAATGTACACTGAACTCACTCGACCAAACCGCTCCTCACAATGTACACTGAACTCACTCGACCAAACCGCTCCTCACAATGTACACTGAACTCACTCGACCAAACCCCTCCTCACAATGTACACTGAACTCACTCGACCAAACCCCTCCTCACAATGTACACTGAACTCACTCGACCAAACCCCTCCTCACAATGTACACTGAACTTACTCGACCAAACCGCTCCTCACAATGTACACTGAACTCACTCGACCAAACCGCTCCTCACAATGTACACTGAACTCACTCGACCAAACCCCTCCTCACAATGTACACTGAGCTCACTCGACCAAACCCCTCCTCACAATGTACACTGAACTCACTCGACCAAACCCCTCCTCACAATGTACACTGAGCTCACTCGACCTCCGAATGTACACTCTACTAACTTTCTCACCTATTTCCCTGCTGCAGTATTCTACGACTCAAAGGCTCTGATGAGGGTTGACTGCAGCCAGACTTCGCGCCGCGTCAAGTTCCTGATCATGCTGCGCCTGCTGAACACTGCCGGCAACCAAGCCATCGCCAATGTCACTCACAGCACCAAAGAGTTCAGATATCGCGACGAAATGATTGCCGGTATGAAGAGAATAGTTGAGCACAACATACTGGACTTCTACGGTCTGGACATCAGCATCACTGGAACCAAGGCGGTCGAGATTATGTTCCGTTCCACCTTCAACACCGGAGTGGTACAGGTTGACTACAACCTCATCAGCGGTATCCCCGGCTTCAAGTGGATCACTTTAGTGCGCGATACTAATGAGCTTCTGAATAGAATTAGCCTCAGGACCAGCTATGATGGGCACCAGTATCACGATGTGATAAAGAAGATCGGCTATGTCCAGTTAAGAGGAGTGCCAACCACTCAAGGTTTGTGGTTCAGCGGGTTTCGTCCGTCACTGTCATCACCGTCACTGTCCGTCTGTCATCACTGTCACTCTGTCACTGTCCGTCTGTCATCAATGTCACTCTGTCACTGTCCGTCTGTCATCACTGTCACTGTCCGTCTGTCATCACTGTCACTGTCCGTCTGTCATCACTGTCACTGTCCGTCTGTCATCGCTGTCACTGTCCGTCTGTCATCACTGTCACTGTCCGTCTGTCATCACTGTCACTCTGTCATCACTGTCACTCTGTCATCACTGTCACTCTGTCATCACTGTCACTCTGTCATCACTGTCACTCTGTCATCACTGTCACTCTGTCATCACTGTCACTCTGTCATCACTGTCACTCTGTCATCACTGTCACTCTGTCATCACTGTCACTCTGTCATCACTGTCACTCTGTCATCACTGTCACTCTGTCATCACTGTCACTCTGTCATCACTGTCACTCTGTCATCACTGTCACTGTCCGTGTGTCATCACTGTCACTGTCCATCTGTCATCACTGTCACTCTGTCAGTGTCTGTCTGTCATCACTGTCACTCTGTCAGTGACCGTCTGTCATCACTGTCACTCTGTCAGTGTCCGTCTGTCATCACAGTCAGTGTCACTATGTCATCATTGTCACTATCACTCTGCTATCACTGTCACTCTGTCATCACTGTCACTCTGTCATCACTGTCACTCTGTCATCACTGTCACTCTGCTATCACTGTCACTCTGTCAGTGTCCGTCTGTCATCACTGTCACTCTGCTATCACTGTCACTCTATCACACGTGTCAGAGTCTATCACATTGCCACTTAGTTTTTTACATGCAGTGCCAGTTATTACCATTTTTCTCTAAAATTTTCTTCGTTGTTATATATTTCTTGTCTGAAATGAAAGAGCTGGCCTTTGAAAATGACACTTTTTTATATTTTCAGTTTATGACAGATGCTCATTTAGCCGACACTTTCGAGTTCTGCAGACGACTCAACTGAAAATCATCGACAGGAACCAGTTCCAGCTGCTGGGCTATTATCTGAACTCAACTAAAGCACTGCATTACTTGGTGGGCTGGTGCACCTGTGCAACTAAAATAATTGCTAAATTCATCCGACCTGTCCTCAAAGACCTGTCCTCTAGACCTGTCCTCAGAGACCTGTCCTCTAGACCTGTCCTCTAGACCTCTAGACTACGGCATGACATAGACCTGTCCTCTAGACCTGTCCTCTAGACCTGTCTTCTAGACCTGTCCTCTAGACCTGTCCTCTAGACCTGTCCTCTAGACCTGTCCTCTAGACCTGTCCTCAAAGACATGTCCTCTAGACCTGTCCTCAAAGACCTGTCCTCTAGACCTGTCCTCAGAGACCTGTCCTCTAGACCTGTCCTCTAGACCTGTCCTCTAGACCTGTCCTCTAGACCTGTCCTCAGAGACCTGTCCTCTAGACCTGTCTTCTAGACCTGTCCTCTAGACCTGTCCTCTAGACCTGTCCTCTAGACCTGTCCTCTAGACCTGTCCTCTAGACCTGTCCTCAGAGACCTGTCCTCTAGACCTGTCCTCAAAGACCTGTCCTCTAGACCTGTCCTCAAAGACCTGTCCTCAGAGACCTGTCCTCTAGACCTGTCCTCAGAGACCTGTCCTCTAGACCTGTCCTCAGAGACCTGTCCTCTAGACCTGTCCTCTAGACCTGTCCTCTAGACCTGTCCTCTAGACCTGTCCTCTAGACCTGTCCTCCAGACCTGTCCTCAAAGACCTGTCCTCTAGACCTGTCCTCAAAGACCTGTCCTCTAGACCTGTCCTCTAGACCTCTAGACTACGGCATGACATAGACCTGTCCTCTAGACCTGTCCTCTAGACCTGTCCTCAAAGACATGTCCTCTAGACCTGTCCTCAAAGACCTGTCCTCTAGACCTGTCCTCAGAGACCTGTCCTCTAGACCTGTCCTCTAGACCTGTCCTCTAGACCTGTCCTCTAGACCTGTCCTCTAGACCTGTCCTCTAGACCTGTCCTCTAGACCTGTCCTCAAAGACCTGTCCTCTAGACCTGTCCTCAAAGACCTGTCCTCAGAGACCTGTCCTCTAGACCTGTCCTCTAGACCTGTCCTCTAGACCTGTCCTCTAGACCTGTCCTCTAGACCTGTCCTCCAGACCTGTCCTCAGAGACCTGTCCTCTAGACCTGTCCTCTAGACCTGTCCTCAGAGACCTGTCCTCAGAGACCTGTCCTCTAGACCTGTCCTCAGAGACCTGTCCTCTAGACCTGTCCTCAGAGACCTGTCCTCTAGACCTGTCCTCTAGACCTGTCCTCTAGACCTGTCCTCTAGACCTGTCCTCTAGACCTGTCCTCTAGACCTGTCCTCTAGACCTGTCCTCTAGACCTGTCCTCAGAGACCTGTCCTTTGACCCGTCTTGGCACCCAATTCTCACTTTCCAGATGAACACAATCTACGTTCTGAAATTAAGTCAGCTTCAAATCTACAGCGTGGTTCCGAATACTACTGTACTGCATCGGCACGGCATCAACAACAGGTAAATTTTGCTGAACTTATAACCGAATTTATCTATTATAAACAAGATATGAGATACGCAATAAAAATTTTAATTCCACCTCTAGTTCCGACACGTTAGAATTCGACATCTCTTACGAGCTAATTGGGTCGCACTGGTTCAACATTGAAGATGACATTGTGAACATTTTTGTCAATCAAATGCTGGACAGACTGGCACAAGCCTATGGATTCGTTAGACAGCAGGCCATTATACAAAGTAAGGCCGGTTTGTCATATGCTAAATCTATTTACCTTTCTTAACTAATTAACTTTCATCCTTTACCGAAATAATATTTACAGTGCTCAATGTAAAGCAGAATGGTATTCACTGCGTCTCAAAAATTGTCTCAGGAGCAGACAGCACCACCACCAGTGAGTCCGTGTTTCTAATAAAAATGATAAACAGTATTAGAAACCACATGCTCATCATTCCTTCGTTCACTCTCCCATCCCCATAGTGGTCTACTCTCCCATCCCATCCTGGTCTACTCTCCCATCTCATCCTGGTCTACTCTCCCATCCTATCCTGGTCTACTCTCCCATCTCATCCTGGTCTACTCTCCCATCTCATCCTGGTCTACTCTCCCATCTCATCCTGGTCTACTCTCCCATCTCATCCTGGTCTACTCTCCCATCTCATCCTGGTCTACTCTCCCATCCTGGTCTACTCTCCCATCCTGGTCTACTCTCCCATCCCATCCTGGTCTACTCTCCCATCTCATCCTGGTCTACTCTCCCATCTCATCCTGGTCTACTCTCCCATCTCATCCTGGTCTACTCTCCCATCCTGGTCTACTCTCCCATCCTATCCTGGTCTACTCTCCCATCCTGGTCTACTCTCCCATCCCATCCTGGTCTACTCTCCCATCCTGGTCTACTCTCCCATCCCATCCTGGTCTACTCTCCCATCCCATCCTGGTCTACTCTCCCATCTCATCCTGGTCTACTCTCCCATCCTGGTCTACTCTCCCATCCAATCCTGGTCTACTCTCCCATCCTGGTCTACTCTCCCATCCTGGTCTACTCTCCCATCCCATCCTGGTCTACTCTCCCATCTCATCCTGGTCTACTCTCCCATCCTGGTCTACTCTCCCATCCTGGTCTACTCTCCCATCCTGGTCTACTCTCCCATCCTGGTCTACTCTCCCATCCCATCCTGGTCTACTCTCCCATCTCATCCAGGTCTACTCTCCCATCCCATCCTGGTCTACTCTCCCATCTCATCCTGGTCTACTCTCCCATCCTGGTCTACTCTCCCATCCCATCCTGGTCTACTCTCCCATCCCATCCTGGTCTACTCTCCCATCTCATCCTGGTCTACTCTCCCATCCTGGTCTACTCTCCCATCCAATCCTGGTCTACTCTCCCATCCTGGTCTACTCTCCCATCCTGGTCTACTCTCCCATCCTGGTCTACTCTCCCATCCCATCCTGGTCTACTCTCCCATCTCATCCTGGTCTACTCTCCCATCCTGGTCTACTCTCCCATCCTGGTCTACTCTCCCATCCTATCCTGTTCTACTCTCCCATCTCATCCTGGTCTACTCTCCCATCTCATCCTGGTCTACTCTCCCATCTCATCCTGGTCTACTCTCCCATCTCATCCTGGTCTACTCTCCCATCCTATCCTGGTCTACTATCCCATCTCATCCTGGTCTACTCTCCCATCCCATCCTGGTCTACTCTCCCATCCTATCCTGTTCTACTCTCCCATCTCATCCTGGTCTACTCTCCCATCTCATCCTGGTCTACTCTCCCATCTCATCCTGGTCTACTCTCCCATCTCATCCTGGTCTACTCTCCCATCTCATCCTGGTCTACTCTCCCATCTCATCCTGGTCTACTCTCCCATCTCATCCTGTTCTACTCTCCAATCCTGGTCTACTCTCCCATCCTATCCTTGTCTACTCTCCCATCTCATCCTGGTCTACTCTCCCATCTCATCCTGGTCTACTCTCCCATCCTATCCTGGTCTACTCTCCCATCTCATCCTGGTCTACTCTCCCATCCTATCCTGTTCTACTCTCCCATCTCATCCTGGTCTACTCTCCCATCCTATCCTGTTCTACTCTCCCATCTCATCCTGGTCTACTCTCCCATCTCATCCTGGTCTACTCTCCCATCTCATCCTGGTCTACTCTCCAATCCTGGTCTACTCTCCCATCCTATCCTGGTCTACTCTCCCATCTCATCCTGGTCTACTCTCCCATCTCATCCTGGTCTACTCTCCCATCCTATCCTGTTCTACTCTCCCATCTCATCCTGTTCTACTCTCCCATCTCATCCTGGTCTACTCTCCCATCTCATCCTGGTCTACTCTCCCATCTCATCCTGGTCTACTCTCCCATCCTAGTCTACTCTCCTATTCTGGTCTACTCTCCCTTCTGAACACCCATGATTCTTCCAAGTCCAGCTCTAGTTAATTTATAATTTCATTAAAACCAGTACAAGATAGTTAAGCAAGCAACTTTTTCCTGTTGTATTCTTTTCTGCCTACTTCTCTTTGGGTCAGTAGTGTGAATGGTATTTTGAATGTTATTAGTAGAAATGCTGCAAACGCACTTTCAGAGCGTGTCGGCTGCTTCCCCGTGCTGGAACCATCGCTGACACTTGGAGTCTGCGCCAAGAATAATCCGCAAATTGCCCGTCAGGTGCCAATCAAGCACAGCTTTGTGCTGTCAGTCAATAGCGACTTTGTCTACAGCGACATATTTCCACAGAATGACCCGGAAGCTCGAGCAATCATTGAGTACATGGTAAGGGTTGATGAGCATCCCTTAGACAGCTCACTTCTGACATGTCACTTCGGACAGGTCACTTCTGACAGGTCACTTCTGACAGGTCACTTCTGACAGGTCACTTCTGACATGTCACTTCTGACAGCTCACTTCTGACATGTCACTTTTGACAGCTCACTTCTGACATGTCACTTTTGACAGCTCAACTCTGACAGCTCACTTTTGACAGCTCAACTCTGACAGCTCACTTCTGACAGCTCACTTCTGACATGTCACTTCTGACAGCTCACTTATGACAGATCACTTCTGACATGTCACTTCTGACAGCTCAACTCTGACAGCTCACTTCTGACAGCTCACTTCTGACAGCTCACTTTTGACAGCTCACTTCTGACAGCTCACTTCTGACAGCTCACTTCTGACAGCTCACTTTTGACATGTCACTTTTGACAGCTCAACTCTGACAGCTCAATTCTGTCATGTCACTTCTGACGACTCAGGTCTGACACCTCACATCTGACACCTTACTTCTGACAGCTCACTTCTGACACCACACTTCTGACACCACACTATTGACAGCTCACTTATGACACGGCAGTTTCGACACCTCAGTTCTGACACCCAGTTCTTACACCTCAGGTCTTGCAGTTCTGACAACTCAGTTCTGACACATTATGTTTGACACCTCAGTTCTGACACATTATGTTTGACACCTCAGTTCTGACACATTATGTTTGACACCTCAGTTCTGACACATTATGTTTGACAACTCAGTTCTGACACATTATGTTTGACACCTCAGTTCTGACACATTATGTTTGACACCTCAGTTCTGACACATTATGTTTGACACCTCAGTTCTGACACATTATGTTTGACACCTCAGTTCTGACACATTATGTTTGACACCTCAGTTCTAACACCCAGTTCTGACACCTCAGTTCTTACACCTCAGGTCTTGCAGTTCTGACACATTATGTTTGGCACCTCAGTTCTGACACATTATGTTTGGCACCTCAGTTCTGACACATTATGTTTGACACCTCAGTTCTGACACATTATGTTTGACACCTCAGTTCTGACACATTATGTTTGACACCTCAGTTCTGACACTTGACTTGTCACTGAGATATTTTCTCAAGCTAAAACATGGCTTAACCACCGCCGTCTCACATAGTTGGCCCTAACGTTTGACGATCGAATCACGCCTGGCATTCAGCTCACCTGGGATCCGACCTATATTGGACAAACGTCAATGGAAGTTGCGTAAGTCTCAATGTCAATTGTTTTACTGTCGCTAAGTGGCTAATTAGACATATAGAACAAGTTAACAGTCTCATTCCGTCTAATCACCTACAGAGCAACCACTTCACCGCTGCAAATCAGAGTGGAAACCAACTATATTCTGCTCAAGTCGAAAAACTTAACTGCCAGTGTGACCTCAAACATGATTGAATCAATCTTTAATTCTAATGTTAAAAAAGTTCTTAGCTACTTTGGCACTGGCTCCATACAGCGGTCTGTTATTAAACGTGAGTATTTGACTGGTCTCTCATATTCACGCTTTAAAGACTAAAGATTCTTAGACAAATCAGTCATATACTAACAATTCATAGACCAATGAGTCATAAACCATAGAGTAGTCATGGATCATAGATTAGTCATGGATCATAGAGTAGTCATGGACCATAGATTAGTCATGGACCATAGATTAGTCATGGACCATAGAGTAGTCATGGACCATAGATTAGTCATGGACCATAGAGTAGTCATGGAACATAGATTAGTCATGGACCATAGAGTAGTCATGGACCATAGATTAGTCATGGACCATAGAGTAGTCATGGACCATAGAGTAGTCATGGACCATAGAGTAGTCATGGACCATAGAGTAGTCATGGACCATAGATTAGTCATGGACCATAGAGTAGTCATGGACCATAGATTAGTCATGGACCATAGATTAGTCATGGACCATAGAGTAGTCATGGACCATAGAGTAGTCATGGACCATAGAGTAGTCATGGACCATAGATTAGCCATGGACCATAGAGTAGTCATGGACCATAGATTAGTCATGGACCACAGAGTGCTAGGCAAATTAGTCATGGACCACAGAGTGCTAGGCAAATTAGTCATGGACCATAGAGTGGTCATGGACCACAGAGTGCTAGGCAAATTAGTCATGGACCATAGAGTGCTAGGCGAATTAGTCATGGACCATAGATTATTCATGGACCATAGAGTCCTAGGCAAATTAGTCATGGACGAATCCGCTTCTTCCAGTCTGGTCTCCCGACTGTACCAAGCTGGTGGCGACCAACCCCGGAGCGGAAGTTGACAACCCGATAGAGACTGTCACTGTCAGACCGAAGCCGCGCATCGACTACCTGGGCCAGACTGGCCAGGTGAAATTGCGACTGAATGTGTCGATGTACAGAAATTTTGAGATCGCCGCGATTGCTGGAGATTTCGTTTATGCGCGATTCACCTTTAGCAAATGGCTACGACAGGTTTTTGAAAGCCTATCAGACTTCAGGCTGCTCAGTTCGGTTCACGGCAACCTGGTCAAAAATATCGAGTGGGTATTCTTAAAATCTTAAAAACAACAGAACCTTCCAAACCTTTACAATAATAGACCTAATTCAACCTGATAATATTTGTTCCACCTGGAACCTGCTCACCTCACACAATTGCTCACATGACACCTGCTTACCTGACACCTGCTCACCTGACACCTGCTCACCTGACACCTGCTCACCTGACACATGCTCACCTGACACCTGCTCACCTCACACTTGCTCACATGACACCTGCTCACATGACACCTGCTCACCTGACACCTGCTCACCTGACACATGCTCACCTGACACCTGCTCACCTCACACTTGCTCACATGACACCTGCTCACATGACACCTGCTCACCTGACACCTGCTCACCTGACACATGCTCACCTGACACCTGCTCACCTGACACATGCTCACCTGACACCTGCTCACATGACACCTGCTCACCTGACACCTGCTCACCTGACACCTGCTCACCTCACGCTTGCTCACATGACACTTGCTCACATGACACCTGCTCACATGACACCTGCTCACCTGACACCTGCTCACCTGACACATGCTCACCTGACACCTGCTCACCTCACACTTGCTCACATGACACCTGCTCACCTGACACCTGCTCACCTGACACATGCTCACCTGACACCTGCTCACCTCACACTTGCTCACATGACACCTGCTCACATGACACCTGCTTACCTGACACCTGCTCACCTGACACATGCTCACCTGACACATGCTCACCTGACACCTGCTCACCTCACACTTGCTCACATGACACCTGCTCACCTGACACCTGCTCACCTGACACATGCTCACCTGACACCTGCTCACCTCACACTTGCTCACATGACACCTGCTCACCTGACACCTGCTCACCTGACACATGCTCACCTGACACCTGCTCGCCTCACACTTGCTCACATGGCACCTGCTTACCTGACACCTGCTCACCTGACACCTGCTCACATGATACCTGCTCACCTGACACCTGATCACCTGACACCTGCTTACCTGACACCTGCTCACATGGCACCTGCTTACCTGACACCTGCTCACCTGACACCTGCTCACATGATACCTGCTCACCTGACACCTGATCACCTGACACCTGCTTACCGGACACCTGCTCACCTCAAACTTGCTCACCTGACATCTGCTCACCTGACATCTGCTCAACTGACACCTGCTCACCTCACACTTGCTCACATGACACTTGCTCACATGACACTTGCTCACATGACACCTGCTCACCTCACACTTGCTCACCTGAGACCTGCTCACATGACAGAAGTCATAGGCTACAACCTCTGAGGTTGTAGCCTAGTGGTTAGGGCGTCGGACTCACGACTTGAAGGTCTCGGGTTCGATTCCCGACTCCCCTGAACAATTTGTGTCCTTTAGCAAGACACTTAACTCTGCATTGCTTCAGTTCACCCAGCTGTTAAATGGGTACCAGCATCAGCTGGGATAATTGAAGGTGGGTGTGGCGTCCCCCCAGTCCATGGACTGAACAGCTGTACGCAGCCTTCAGATGCGCCGCGCATTAGCTGCGGCTGTGCTGTCGGCTGCTCATCTGACCCAATTGGGGCATGTGTAATCAATTATTATTATTATTATCACATGACACCTGCTCACCTCACACTTGCTTACCTGACACCTAAGCTCTTAATTATCACTAAATACTAATAAAGTATCACTAAACTTATAAATGTTCGTAACTTCGCTACAATGTCCACAGCAATAGCCGTGATACGCCAAGTACCACAGTGATATTCAACGACTTGCACGTGGATCTAGGCCAGCACCCGACCTCTGAGCTTTCATTTGCCAACGCCTTTGTCGATGTTACCAAGACTAGTGCCGCTCGTGCTTTCATCATCCCCTCCAGCTCGTTCAGCAACCTAGCTGCCAGTGCTGAATTCCTGCCCAACCAGCCAGCTAGAAGAAAGCGCAGCGTAAACAACACGCCGAACCAGTTATCTACTGCCAGAGCCTGTAGCTTCAGTCATCAGGTCCGACAGACCCTGATGCTAAAGTCGCGCTATCATCAGTGGTTTTCGCATCAGGACAAAATCAAACCGGTTCTAGGCTACCTGCTAACCAGATCGCTGCTTGAGTCAATCAATTCGGCTGGTCTCAAATTTAATTTAAACGAGTCCCAGGTGAGCCCTGCTAATAACTAGCGTTAAATTCTACAACACTGATTTTTTTTACTAAAACGGCTCTTTTAAGGTCCACCAATTCTATTAATAGCAGCATGCTATTAAACAATTGAATTATGTTAACTTGCTGAAACGGCTCTAGTAGTGTCAATAAATAAATAAATATAGTTAGCCGCAATTTTAAATTTTCATTTCGGTATGCTTCTAGACAAAACGGCCCTATTATGGTCATCACCAATCAGATATAGTTGCATTCATCGAACCTAAAAGTTTTGTCAAGTAACTAGCAAAGCGGCCCCGTAAATCGCTGATTAAACTTTCAAAAGTAAAATTGATTGCAAAAATAAACTTCGTTACCGACTCAAAATCTAATCTTAACAGTACTAGGATAAACGGCCCAATTAAGGCCCACCAACACTACCTATAGTTGGCTGGATTGTAAATTTAGATTTTAGGTTATTTAAATGACAGCTGTATTCAATGGTAAATTATTTTGTTATGTAAATTGCATTCCAACTAATGTTTAGGCTATTTCACAAGTCTCGTTAAATATCTCAATTAACCAGATTCAAATCGGCTACATCAGCGTCAACAGCCGAGCCGCGGAATTTCTAGCCCACGTGGCCCTGCTGCCCTGCTCAAAGCCGGCCAACCCCGACACAAGCCTTGTTGACAAAGTCAAAGGCGCCATTCGGAGTAACTTTTACGCCAGCTGGCGCGCACATTCTGCAGTCGGTCGGCTACTGCAGGAGCGACTTGTCGGCCTCGACTGGCAACACCTGCAGGCTGGCAGCAGTGGCGGCTGGAATCTGCGCGTGTACAAGTCACTGCTATTGGACCACTGGCCTTGGAGTGAGGACCTGACGGACAGGTTAGTGCCGGCTATTCACTGAACTGCTGGACACCAGACTCACATCATCAGGAGACACCATCCTCCAGATCCTCGGGAAACACCATCCAGATCCTCAGGAGACACCATCAAGATCCTCAGCAGACACTATCCAGATCCTCGGGAAACACCATCCAGATCCTTAGGAGACACCACCATCCAGATCCTCAGGAGACGCCACCATCCAGATCCTCAGGAGACACCATCCAGATCCTCAGGAGACACCATCGAGATCCTCAGGAGACACCATCCAGATCCTCAGCAGACACTATCCAGATCCTCAGGAGACACCATCCAGATCCTCAGCAGACACTATCCAGATCCTCGGGAAACACCATCCTTCAGATCCTCGGGAAACACCATCCAGATCCTCAGGAGACACCATGCCCCCCATGGGCCATGAGATAGAAACAATAGTCCTTAGCGTTAATGCTTCAAAACACACCCACCAGGCGTTCTGTTCCCCGGTTGCGCCTAACCGCCAAGCTGCTGAGCATCCTTCAGCTGGTCTACGACAAGCCCAAGGAGCTGCGCCTTGAAGGCTTCGATTTCGACGTTCAACGCACCGAGGCGGGCTTGAGGCTATTCCTCTTCGAGGATCTGCTGCTACGCAGCGGCACCGGGGGCATCTTGGCGGCTTCGCTAACTGCCGTCGAGGATTTCGTCCGCGGCGTCAATCTGCGCCGGGAGGGCGAAATTCGCAAAGCTACGCCGCTGATCATGACGCCATTCAACATGACTCAGCTATTCCTGAAGGGTGAGCGCTGAAAGAGTATGCTCTGCTACTATTGGTCACTCTATTTATTGGTCACTCTATCTATTGGTCACTCTATATATTGGTCACTCTATCTATTGGTCACTCTATTTATTGGTCACTATTTATTGGTCACTCTATCTATTGGTCACTCTATATATTGGTCCCTTTATTTATTGTTCACTCTATCTATTGGTCACTCTATATATTGGTCACTCTATCTGTTGGTCACTCTATATATTGATAACTCTATCTATTCCTCACTCTATTTATTGATCACTCTATGTATTGATCACTCTATGTATTGGTCACTCTATGTATTGGTCACTCTATCTATTGGTCCCTTTATTTATTGGTCACTCTATTTATTGGTCACTCGATTTATTGGTCACTCTATTTATTGGTCACTCTATTTATTGGTCACTCTATTTATTGGTGACTCTATCTATTGGTCACTCTATATATTGATAACTCTATGTATTGGTCACTCTATGTATTGGTCACTCTATGTATTGGTCACTCTATGTATTGGTCACTCTATGTATTGGTCACTCTATTTATTGGTCACTCTATCTATTGGTCACTCTATATATTGATAACTCTATCTATTCCTCACTCTATGTATTGGTCACTCTATGTATTGGTCACTCTATGTATTGGTCACTCTATGTATTGGTCACTCTATGTATTGGTCACTCTATGTATTGGTCACTCTATGTATTGGTCACTCTATTTATTGGTCACTCTATCTATTGGTCACTCTATATATTGATAACTCTATCTATTCCTCACTCTATGTATTGGTCACTCTATGTATTGGTCACTCTATGTATTGGTCACTCTATGTATTGGTCACTCTATGTATTGGTCACTCTATCTATTGGTCACTCTATCTATCTACTAGCTTTTGTGCCCCTCCGATTCCAGTCCTGCACATCGAAGCCATTCCGGCTTCAGAAGCTCGTCAGCACTCGGAGAAGGAGCCGCTGCTGCAGCTGCAGAAGACATTAATGATCAACTTTCAGCCTTCCGATGCCATGCTAGCCAGCATCAGCAGCAGCGGCAGCGAATTGTCCATTTTAGAACGTCTGGAGACAATGCTTCGCAGCCTCAGCGTGTCGGGCACTCCTGAGCAGCCGCACGTTCGCCTATTCCTAGAATCACTCGCCACGACTCCAGAGCAGCAGCCGCAGCATCGGCAGTCCCGCCGCAGCTTCACCGTGCTGACTCAAGTGCTGTGCAACGCCACCTCGCAGACGACCTACCAGGCAGCTGTGGCCAATGCCTTCCGCAGCCTCAGTGCCGTCGACAATGTCGTCTCCGAGTTCTTGTTCTGCGATATTGCGATGCACTTTGACAACGCCGGCGCTCAGGGCAGAGCCGCCACAGCTTCGGCTTCCATATTCCGCGTCAGCCACACCGCCGTGGACGATCGCGACGAGGTGATGAGCGCCGAACAGCAGGTCTTAGTATCCAAGGACCGACTGACCGAGTTCTGGACGAACATGGTATGAGCTTGATGTGCAACACATTTTTACAGTGAAAAGATCACGTGGGTATTCAAATACCCACATTTCAGTTTTTTTCTGTATCTCCTACAAAATTCACCCAATCGCCGTGAAAATCAAGAACACGGGCCAGAATTTCAGCTCTATTCGATGAAACAACTTCCAGAATCACAAAACATCGGTATCGTCGAGATATCTCGTGTGTGTGTGTGTGTGTGTGTGTGTGTGTTCGTGTTGGTTCGGATCCCTCGCTAGGCATACGGGGGGCGCGCCAGCGCGCCCGACGCCTCGACGAAGGTCCGCACCCCTTCTGGGTCGTCCTGCAGCGGGGACATAGAGCCGTTGATGGCCCCCGGGAGGTGAAGCCAGTGCTCCTCCGCCCACCTGGGGCAGTCTAGCAGAAAATGCCCGGTGTCCTCTTCGGGGGCATCCCGACCGAAAATAAATGTCCTTTAAAAGCGTCAAATGGCACATAAAAATGAATTAGAGCGAAGCGCATAACTGTCGAAACGTCCGGAAAATGGGCTTTTTCGACAATTGGTGGCACAGCGTGGCACAAATTTTACTGTGCCAAGCTGTGCCATATGGCCCAAGTGAGACAATTAGAAATCGATCATTTTAATTGTGCACTACAATGCCACAACTGTGTCAGTCGTCCTAGTTCGTTTTAAATACATATAATTGCGCACAACTGTGCCAGAAATGTGCCATTTGGCGTAGATACACCTGACGAGTAAATGTGCTGTTTGAAGCAGTCAAACTAGGGGCGCAAATGTGCCATTGATGCTGCTATAGGTGACGCGTTAAAGTGCATGAAGTAGCCAGCATGTTGTGAAAAAGTACATGCTTAAAGGAGGGAACACAAATTGTAAAAGGTTGCCAATATAAATTAAACATTGAAACAATCGCGCGAAGGTGTACTTGAAATTAAAACGATCTGGAAAGTAATCCGGATGCTGCCCATACATATATATTTGCTGGAAAATAGAAAACATGAATAGCGACGAAAAATACGCAAGTATCAAAGCTATTATGACAGTAACTGGTATGGTTAGCAGCTAGTTTATTTAATCCCCAGCTTGGCCCAGCCAGTTGCCTATCTCCACAGTGTATTTTCATTTAACTGGCCTAAGCGAGTCATTTAACGGCCTAGGCCGATTAAACGTATAGTCTTCCTTTTCTTTCTTTTTCTTAATGATTTCTTAATGATTTGTCTATCGCATTACCATGTGGGGGCTTCGCCCCCACACCCCCGACATTTCGTCTATAGCCAACTATTCAGCAAGAGAGCAAAAATAACAAGCCAAGGCCGAGATAGCTCGTACTGGCAAACAAACAGTCAATTATATATTTCGTACCTAAAATATAAGCTTTGTTTACTATGCCTGGTGGGCACAAAGAGGACAAAGACAGTTATAACTGTGCCAAAGGGCATATTTGTGGCACAACGGGCACATTTGTTACAAGTGTGCCAAGTGTGCCAATTGGTTTCAATGGGCAATTGTCGTACAAAAGGTTATTTGTGCCACTTGTGCCAAACAGGACAGACAAAGACAGTTATAACTGTGCAAAAGGGCATAGCTGTGGCACAACTGGCACATTTGTTACAAGTGTGCCGAGTGTGCCAATTGGTTTTAATGGGCAATTGTCGTACAAAAGGTTATTTGTGCCACTTGTGCCAAACAGGACAGACAAAGACAGTTATAACTGTGCCAAAGGGCATATTTGTGGCACAACTGGCACACTTACTGTTTTTGAGAGGACATTTATTTTCGGTCGGGATTGCAGTGCGGGCAGGCTGCGGTTGGGGCGCGGCCCAGCGATGCCGGGTGGCCTGCAGGAAGGGCGCACGGTTCGCCCGAAGCTGGTACAGCGCCACCTCGGCCGCCCGCGGCCAGCCTGGCCGGTGGATGAGCTGCGCTCCGCCGCAGAGCCTGTGGGGGTGGTCCGCCGGAACCAGCTGGTTGTACTCCGCCAATTCGACAGCCCGTCCCTGGCGACGGAGGGTGGCCCTTGCGGCCGCCACGGGAACTGGCTGGGGGTCCTGCTGCATGACGGATCCCCTCCGGGCCAGCTCATCGGCAGCCTCGTTCAGCGCAAGGCCAGCGTGCCCTGGGATCTAGATGACCGTGGGCCTGTGCTCGCTGGCCAGCTGCTGGAGCAGGATCGCGGCTTGCGCGGTGGCGTGGTCTTGCAGGCACTTGGTCGAGGACTGCAGCCGCTGGAACAGGGCTCGTGAGTCGAACAGCAGCCAGATCGCCGAGCTCGGCTTCCCCCCGAAGGAGACCGAGGGCGGGGCGTCGGTTAGCTTCCATGATGTCAAGTGGCTGGAGCCCGGCGTCCGCGATCAGCGCAGCAGACCGGGCACCGGGACTGACACCGTGATGGCCCGAGCCGCGGCGTAGTTCGTCGACTCCAACCGCTCGCGGTGGGTGCCGGCCAGAAAAAGATATCTCGTCGGGTGTCTGGAGGAAAAAACCACCAATAAGGGCATCATTCTTCTGCTCACAGAATTTTATAATGTAACCATGTCTGCTGTCCTTATTAACTACGAGTATTTTGGATTGATTGTGATAAAAAAACTGCCGTTTTTTATTTTTTAACTAATATGGATTCGCCATAGAGTTTTACACAGAGCAATGTCAGCTGTCCTTGTCACCAGGGTCTTCCCTAAGAATCGCTGAATATCTCGACGATGCTGGCCTGGTATGGTTAGTTCATTGTAAAGGGCGGAAAATTTTGAATCAGATGGTGGACTTTCACGGTCATCGGTCATTCGGTTTGGAGGCCATAGTGAAATAGGCTGTGTGTATTTGAAATAGCCCGTGGACCTTCCTCAGGTGGTCTTTGTATGTGGTCTTCACACTGTTAATATGCTTTTGAACGACTGAAGCTCATACAGTTTGATCGCATTTTTTGCCTTCCAGCTCATTCATATTGTCAACTCGGACACTAACACACTGATGGTCGTGCCGACAAAGACTGAGACTACCTGGTCACCTAGTGGCACCAGGTAAGACTTAGGAGTGACAATAGATTATATTTCACTTTCGTAGGTTAAACTGTACTCCAGGTATGTTGGCAATAACTACTGCTGGATCTTTGATCAAGTATTTGGTACACACGACAAACTATATGTCATATTGTTAGCTATTTTAGGTCATACTGTAGGTTTCTTTGTCATACTGTAGGTTTTTTTGTCATACTGTAGGTTTTTTGGTCATAATGTAGGTTTGTTGGTCATACTGTAGGTTTCTTTGTCATACTGTAGGTTTTTTGGTCATAATGTAGGTTTGTTGGTCATACTGTAGGTTTGTTGGTCATACTCTAGGTCTATTGGTCATACTGTAGGTTTGTTGGTCATACTGTAGGTTTGTTGGTCATACTCTAGGTCTATTGGTCATACTGTAGGATTATTGGTCATACTGTAGGATTATTGGTCATACTGTAGGTTTGTTGGTCATACTGTAGGATTATTGGTCATACTGTAGGTTTGTTGGTCATACTGTAGGTTTGTTGGTCATACTGTAGGTTTGTTGGTCATACTGTAGGATTATTGGTCATACTGTAGGTTTGTTGGTCATACTGTAGGTTTGTTGGTCATTCCCAAAATCTCGCTCTCTATCGCATCTGCTTCACAGGCTGATCAACTTCAGCTATCAGATAGCAATGCGCAGCAAGGACTGGTCGGCTGTGACAGTGCGGCAGTACATTCTTGATCGCTTTGATCTGTGGAACTTGCTATTTCCCTACTCAAATATTCGTACAACAGATATTCAAGGTAAGATTGCCTACTGGTGTTTTGATTCTAATAGACATCAAACTCTTGTGTTCAAAAAACTTGCTCACTTTATTTCATCCTGCCTTAGTCAATCCAGTTAACCAGTGGTTGCCGCAAACGACACCTACTATTGTGACAACTAAGCCTACTCAACTGAGCAGTAGCACTGCGGCATCGACTTTGACACGTACTGTCAGCACTAGAGCTGCAATTGTTGCTTCTACTATCACCTCTACTACAGCCACTACTAAAGCTACTACAGCCACTACTACAGCTAAGACTACAGCCACGTCTGCACCCACTGCTACAGCCACTACTACAGCCACTTCTACACCCACTGCTACAGCCACAACTACAGCCACTACTACAGCCACTTCTGCACCCACTGCTACAGCCACTACTACAGCCACTTCTACACCCACTACTACAGCCACAACTACAGCCACTTCTGCACCCACAACTACAGCCACTACTACAGCCACTTCTGCACCCACTGCTACAGCCACTACTACAGCCACTACTACAGCCACTTCTGCACCCACTGCTACAGCCACTACTACAGCCACTACTACAGCCAGAACTACAGCCACTTATGCTACTGCAGCAACGGCAACTCACAAACCCGTGTGTAAGTCGTTTATTAATGCCATTTAGACGCATTAATATTAGTGAGTAACTATATAGTGAGCACAGTGTGAGAATAGTGAGCACACTTTATTCTCGACTGTTATGCGTTTTTTAATATGTCCGATTAATAAGGAAAACGTCTCACAAAAATATTCATTTTCAGCCCAGCTACGCGTTCGACACGTGGGTATTGTGGAGATTCGCCTCCAGCTAAAAAATTGGAACTCGTCCAGTAGTAGTCCAGTTGCCAGGGCCAATATTGAGATACTTAAGGAGACGGTTAGTTTTTTCAAGTCGAGGAACTTTCTTATTTTACACTATCACTCTCCTTATAGTCATCAATCAATGACCGTGAACCAATCCATTCTTGTCTGCAGATCCGCGAGTGCCACTATTATGGTTCACTGAAGCAGCCATTTCAACTGCATGTGATCGACACCAACTTCCAGCTTGTCGGCTTCTCAGAGTGAGTGACAGTGAACCACTCTTAACTTTATAGTTGTGATTTGATCTCAGCGAAGACTATTGTACAAATTTAATTTCTCAACTAGTTACTTTTTTCTCAACAGAATCTTTTGGTCCAACAATAGTCGAGCATTGAAACTCAAAGGGAATAATAATAATTAAAGGAGGGCTGCGGGCAATGGCACATCATTTACACGCACACAGATACTGTACGCAGGCACACGCTCACACAGGTGTGTACATCTGCCCTGACTTTCTCATCGTCAAGCAGTGTACACTCTCACTGTGCCTTAGAGGTTGGCCCTCAAGGCTGTAAATTGCACGACAAGCCCCCAAGCCTTCTCTCCGCGGCTGCGCCCAAATGAATGTGGCCTCGCCACGGAATCGAACTTAGAAACCTTGGTGCGAGAGGCAAACACGTTACTATTGTTATTTAAACTTCGCCGCATAATTAAACCCTACCCGAAACCCTATCCGAAGCCCATCCCAAAATCCAACCCGAAACCCAACCCGAAACCCAACCCGAAACCCAACCCGAAACCCAACCTAAAATCCAACCCGAAACCCAACCCGAAATCCAACCCGAAACCCAACCCGAAATCCAACCCAAAACCCAACCCAAAACCCAACCCAAAACCCAATCCGAAATCCAACCCGAAACCCAACCCAAAATCCAACCCAAAATCCAACCCGAAACCCAACCCAAAACCCAACCCAAAACCCAACCCAAAACCCAACCCGAAATCCAACCCGAAACCCAACCCGAAACCCAACCCAAAATCCAACCCGAAACCCAACCCGAAATCCAACCCGAAACCCAACCCGAAATCCAACCCAAAACCCAACCCAAAACCCAACCCAAAACCCAATCCGAAATCCAACCCGAAACCCAACCCAAAATCCAACCCAAAATCCAACCCGAAACCCAACCCGAAACCCAACCCAAAACCCAACCCAAAACCCAACCCGAAATCCAACCCGAAACCCAACCCGAAACCCAACCCAAAACCCAACCCAAAATCCAACCCGAAACCCAACCCGAAATCCAACCCGAAACCCAACCCGAAATCCAACCCGAAACCCAACCCGAAATCCAACCCGAAACCCAACCCGAAACCCAATCCGAAACCCAACCCGAAACCCAACCCAAAATCCAAACCGAAACCCAACCCGAAATCCAACCCGAAACCCAACCCGAAATCCAACCCAAAACCCAACCCAAAACCCAACCCAAAACCCAATCCGAAATCCAACCCGAAACCCAACCCAAAATCCAACCCAAAATCCAACCCGAAACCCAACCCAAAACCCAACCCAAAACCCAACCCAAAACCCAACCCGAAATCCAACCCGAAACCCAACCCAAAACCCAACCCGAAACCCAACCCGAAATCCAACCCGAAACCCAAACTAAAATCCAACCCGAAATCCAACCCGAAACCCAACCCAAAACCCAACCCGAAACCCAACCCGAAATCCAACCCGAAACCCAACCCAAAACCCAACCCGAAATCCAACCCAAAACCCAACCCAAAACCCAACCCAAAACCCAACCCAAAACCCAACCCGAAACCCAACCCAAAACCCAACCCAAAACCCAACCCAAAACCCAACCCAAAACCCAATTCAAAACCCAACCCGAAACCCAACCCAAAACCCAACCCAAAACCCAACCCGAAACCCAACCCAAAACCCAACCCAAAATCCAACCCAAAACCCAACCCAAAATCCAACCCGAAACCCAACCCAAAGTCCAACCCGAAATCTAAGCCGAAACCTTACAGGAATGAAACTTCATAGCCACATGTTAAGAAAATGTCTGCCAAAGTATTTTGCCTACTAGCTCGTCCCTGTACAAATTCTCACCTGTCTTTGCAGTTCGTCAGTGCTGCAATTCACAGCCGAGTACAGCCTGTCTGCCAGCAAGTCGGCCGTGTCCGAAGCTGAAGTGCAGACAACCTTCTCAATTGGTTGGGAGAATAGAAGTCTAAAGGATTCGCTCAGCAACGCGTTGCTTAATAACATTCAGAGTGAGTACAACCGAAAGCATAACCTATTCTAGATAAACGAATGAAAAAAAGTGAAAAGTAATACTTAAAAAATGATTTGCTGACCAACAGTTTTGCTGCCGGACAAACCGCAGGACGATCGCAAATCTGCGCTAGTATATGCATTTATTATGCTAAACACTACTGACTCCTCTAGCAGTGCTGTGACACTGAAGGTTAAGTCTATGGTAAGAAGATAATTCAATAAACTTTCTTTTCACATCGTTTGGTGACACTAGACCCGCAGCTAGCGAGGTGGCAATTCTGCCCATTTCGCTGACTCCTGAGCACACACACACAGGTGTGTACATCTGCCCTGACTTTCTCATCGTCAGGCAGTGTACACTCACTGTGCCTTGGAGGTTGGCCCTCAAGGGCGTAAATTGCACGACAAGCCACCAAGCCTTCTCTCCGCGGCCGGGCCAACAGTTTTTGTGATGTGGCCTCGCCGTGGAATCCGGCTCCTCAGGGTCCTGTGGTGCGAGAGGCAAACGAGTTAACCGCTCTGCCACTCACCCCCTGCCTTGGCAGAAGGTCGGGGGTTCGATTCCTGACTCCTTAAGAACAATTTGTGTTCCATAGCAAGACACTTAACTCTGCATTGCTTCAGTTCACACAGCTGTTAAATGGGTACCAAGCATTCCCTAGGGTTATTGAGTGTGGGTGTGGCGTGACCCCAGTCCATGGACTAAACAGCTGTACACAGCATTCAGATGCGCCGCGCAATAGCTGCGGCTGTGCTTTTGCTGCATATTGGCCCGTTTTGGGGCAGGTATAGCCATTTGTGGTTAGATTATGTCTGCCCTTACTTTTACATTCATACATTATTCTAAATTTCTGCTGCTTTTCTACAGCTTAACGCACTCTATCAGAACACGACGATGGTTAAATTGCAACACCTGGAACTTCAATTGGCTGACAGGTGATTTTGGTTTCATTTGCAAGCTTTGTAATTGCAAATATATATGGTGTTAAATTTACACGATTGGGGTTAAGTAGTACGTTAGTTATGAGTGTAGTTGGCACAAAAAGTCTGGCACTAATGTACAAAATCAGGTAATTTTAATAAGCAATTTTTTATAGTTTTGTACAGAATTAGGTAGTTTTGTACAGAATTAGATAGTTTTGTACAGAATTAGGTAGTTTTGTACAGAATTAGGTAGTTTTGTACAGAATTAGGTAGTTTTGTACAGAATTAGGTAGTTTTGTACAGAATTAGGTAGTTTTGTACAGAATTAGGTAGTTTTGTACAGAATTAGGTAGTTTTGTACAGAATTAGGTAGTTTTGTACAGAATTAGGTAGTTTTGTACAGAATTAGGTAGTTTTGTACAGCGTTATGTAGCATAAAAATACATATCTTGCCTATAGACTTCAATTAATGTACTTGTATGCACTTTTTTTCAGTTCCATACCTTCTCAACTCAGTACGAAGCTACTGCTGGACCTCGAGGTCGACAGTCGTGGTCATATGGTCAGCGAAATCGTCAGCTTTGAGACCCACCTCGGCCTGTCTAAGATTCAAAATCAGCAGCTGAGCATCGTGGACGGATTCTTCGCTCACGGTATACTAATGACCTGATTAGGAACATTGCACCTGAACTCCTTGCCAATGCTACCCTGGCCTGAAGAGTCCTGAGCCACTCCAGTCCTGACCCACTCTAGTCCTGACCCACTCTAGTCCTGACCCACTCCAGTCCTGACCCACTCTAGTCCTGACCCTCTCTAGTCGTGACCCACTCTAGTCCTGATCCACTCTAATCCTGACCCACTCTAATCCTGACCCACTCTAATCCTGACCCACTCTAATCCTGACCCACTCTAGTCGTGACCCACTCTAGTCCTGATCCACTCTAATCCTGACCCACTCTAATCCTGACCCACTCTAATCCTGACCCACTCTAATCCTGACCCACTCTAGTCCTGACCCACTCTAGTCCTGACCAACTCTAGTCCTGAGCCACTCTAGTCCTGACCCACTCTAGTCCTGACCAACTCTAGTCCTGAGCCACTCTAGTCCTGCCCCACTCTAGTCCTGACCCACTCTAGTCCTGACCCACTCCAGTCCTGACCCACTCCAGTCCTGACCCACTCCAGTCCTGACCCACTCTAGTCCTGACCCACTCTAGTCCTGACCCACTCCAGTCCTGACCCACTCCAGTCCTGACCCACTCCAGTCCTGACCCACTCTAGTCCTGACCCTCTCTAGTCGTGACCCACTCTAGTCCTGATCCACTCTAATCCTGACCCACTCTAATCCTGACCCACTCTAATCCTGACCCACTCTAATCCTGACCCACTCTAGTCCTGACCCACTCTAGTCCTGACCAACTCTAGTCCTGAGCCACTCTAGTCCTGACCCACTCTAGTCCTGACCAACTCTAGCCCTGAGCCACTCTAGTCCTGGCCCACTCTAGTCCTGACCCACTCTAATCCTGACCCAATCTATTCCTGACCCAATCTACTCCTGACCCACTCTACTTCTGACTCCCTCGTACTCCGTTCTACCCAGACCTACCCTAACCCAATTCAAATCTGGGCTTTTCTCACCGCTGACTCTTTCCACTTTAACCACCACGCATTATCAAACCGTTTTGTTCCACAGTCATGCACTCTGCTAGCTTCAACAGGCGGCTCATGCTCAAAACGACGCCTGTGTATGTTAAAATTCGAATTTCGCGATTAGACTTCACGATTGATCCGCAGAGCAGTGTGCTCAAGCTTCTGCTCGAATACCAGATGAAAACGAAGGTCATTTCTTTTGCAGCTTTTATTTTTACGTTAATAAAAAACGCTCTAGACTAGTTTAATTACGTACTGATCGTTTGTGCGAATATTTTCATTATTTATATCGTTATTTTTTAACGTTCTCAGTTGGAAACGGCTTTTGCTGCGAAGCGTCACTTCACCGCTCGGGGCGTGAAAATTCACTCAATGGAGAAGCTGCAGTTGAGGTAATAAAAAAATAAAATATTTTTTATTTAAGCCCGATGGAAATATCAATATTTCATCCGACAAGTTTATCTAATCACTTTAAAACAAATTATTTTTGTAGTAACAAATTCCTGGTTAGTGCAATCGTCATGATCGGCCTGCTCAATGCTCAGCTAGATCACAACACGGTCGCCCTGATGTCGGAGATCAAGTTGGCAGCTTACGACGTCGTTTATGTGAACTGTGAGATCGTCTGACTTTCTGGTCTGACCAAAGCCTGGATGTAAAAAAAATCTGACTTAAGACGATTGATTAAAAAATCGAAAAAGTTGATTAACTAATGTACATGCACAAACCAGCGGATTCAAATGTACACGCGCCCACCCCACTCCTCTAGGAACGTCAAGAAAAGAGAGCTTGGGGTGGGAAGGAAAATTCAATGCACATGCGGTTTGAATGTACACACGCGCCCACCCCACTCCGCTAGGAACGTTAAGAAAAGAGAGCTTGGGGTGGGAAGGAAAATTCAATGCACATGCTGTTTGAATGTACACACGCGCCCACCCCTCTCCCCTGATCCATGCAGGGCCGATAAGTGCTTTCTCTACCCTGTCCGGCCCGGCCATTCGCCTGATGCGGCTGGAGCAAACGCTTCAGATTGGCGGTCACGATTTCGTTGGAGACGCAGCCAAGGCTGGCCCTCAGTTCATACGCGAATTCATGCAGAACTATCTGTGTGATAGTGTGAGTGCCGATGCATTTCTGTATACTCTACCCATTTTAACAGTAGAACTACCAAGTGGGGTTTTACCCGACAGTTTTTGTGTTGTTGTTGCACCCGAACGGAACGACGCAAGCACACGAAACTCGAGAACACGGGCCAAAATTTTTGTTGCTCATCTTCTGAAACAATAATCAAGTCGCCAGCTCTTCAGACCGTCGAGATATTCAATGGCCGAAGGACAGATTTTTCCCATAAGAGCTAGTGTATTTCATCACGAATTAGCACTGCGCCTCAGAGCGACCTTGCCAGGCCTTCAAAATTTATCAGCATGTCACCCGAATGTGCCTGCATCATCTCCGTCTTCAGTGGTCACCTACCTTTATCTAGACGGTCGACTTGCTGGACTTTCAAGGGCTTCAACAGGTGGAAATAGGCCACTACGGACACCCTGACGCGAATTTCTCAAATTTCACTGATCAAGCCTAGATATTAGGCGCAGCTCAACCGTAGTACACCATCGCCTAGTCTGTCAACCAATCAGTCACCACCCAGCGCTGTTAGCATTCAGGCGCTGCCAAAAATATTTTCAGGGCGGAATTCCCCCTTCCCCTTGGTCTAAAACGGTCGGCAAAGTTGCTTGGTTATCATACTTGTTAAACTAAATGTAAAATTTCCACAGAGATTTGTTCAAAAAACTTTTAGATTGGATTTATATTCAGCTTTGAGACTCCATCCGCTATTAGTAATTGCACGTGCAATTACCCCATTGCCCAAGCTAAAGGGTGAGTCAAAATCAAGCTTAAATTACTTTTAATAAACTCTTGCAAATACTCAACATGCTACTCAACTCTTAACACTATTCTATTTTTATTCTCCACTCTACCGTTTCTTACCCTCCCACTCTACCGTTTCTTACCCTCCCACTCTACCGTTTCTTACCCTCCCACTCAACCATGTCTTACCCTCCCACTCTACCGTTTCTTACCCTCCCACTCTACCGTTTCTTACCCTCCCACTACCATTTCTTACCCTCCCACTCTACCGTTTCTTACCCTCCCACTCTACCGTTTCTTACCCTCCCACTCTACCGTTTCTTACCCTCCCACTCTACCATTTCTTACCCTCCCACTCTACCATTTCTTACCCTCCCACTCTACCATGTCTTACCCTCCCACTCTACCGTTTCTTACCCTCCCACTCTACCGTTTCTTACCCTCCCACTCTACCATGTCTTACCCTCCCACTCTACCGTTTCTTACCCTCCCACTCTACCGTGTCTTACCCTCCCACTCTACCGTTTCTTACCCTCCCACTCTACCGTTTCTTACCCTCCCACTCAACCGTTTCTTACCCTCCCACTCTACCATGTCTTACCCTCCCACTCTACCGTTTCTTACCCTCCCACTCTACCGTTTCTTACCCTCCCACTCAACCGTTTCTTACCCTCCCACTCTACCATTTCTTACCCTCCCACTCTACCATGTCTTACCCTCCCACTCTACCGTTTCTTACCCTCCCACTCTACCGTTTCTTACCCTCCCACTCAACCGTTTCTTACCCTCCCACTCTACCATACCCTCCCACTCTACCGTTTCTTACCCTCCCACTCTACCGTTTCTTACCCTCCCACTCTACCATTTCTTACCCTCCCACTCTACCATTTCTTACCCTCCCACTCTGCCATGTCTTACCCTCCCACTCTACCGTTTCATACTCTCTCACTCTACCATTTCTTACACGCTAATCTACCATTTCTTACACGCTAATCTACCATTTCTTTCTTTATCGCTGAATCTGTAGTTAATCAATGCTAATATTTTCAGCACACGAAACATCGAGGTGAAATACACAATGACCTTCTCGTCTGTTGAGAGCAGCCTGTTCGACCAGGTCTCACTGCAGCAGTTATTTGCAACTGGGCTGGCCTTATTCAATGCGAAATTCTCCGGCGGCCATCCGATTAGCTCTGGCAGCAGTGAGTGCTTGGCTTTATGCAAATTGAATCTTCAGACACAGGAGAGATTCAACTGGGGGGACAAAACACATGATAGAAATGAGACAGGAGAGAGATGATATAGGGGAGAGATGAGACAAGGAGAGACAGGAGAGAGATGATATAGGGGAGAGATGAGACACGATAGAAATGAGACAGGGGTGAGATGATATAGGGGAGAGATGAGACAAGGAGAGACAAGAGAGAGATGATATAGGGGAGAGATGAGACACGAGAGAGATGATTTAGGGGAGAGATGAGACACGATAGAAATGAGACAGGAGAGAGATGATATAGGGGAGAGATGAGACACGAGAGAGATGATTTAGGGGAGAGATGAGACACGATAGAAATGAGACAGGGGTGAGATGATATAGGGGAGAGATGAGACAAGGAGAGACAGGGGAGAGATGATATAGGGGAGAGATGAGACAAGGAGAGACAGGGGAGAGATGATATAGGGGAGAGATGATATAGGGGAGAGATGAGACACGAGAGAGATGATTTAGAAGAGAGATGAGACACGATAGAAATGAGACAGGGGTGAGATGATATAGGGGAGAGATGAGACAAGGAGAGACAGTAGAGAGATGATATAGGGGAGAGATGAGACAAGGAGAGACAGTAGAGAGATGATATAGGGGAGAGATGAGACAAGGAGAGACAGGAGAGAGATGAGACAGGGGAGAGACAGGAGAGAGATGAGACACTGGAGAGAAAGGAGAGAGATGAGACAGGGGAGAGACAGGAGAGAGATGAGACAGGGGAGAGACAGGAGAGAGATGAGACACTGGAGAGAAAGGAGAGAAATGAGACACTGGAGAGAAAGGAGAGAAATGAGACACTGGAGAGAAAGGAGAGAAATGAGACACTGGAGAGAAAGGAGAGAGATGAGACACGGGAGAGACAGGAGAGAGATGAGACAGGGGAGAGACAGGAGAGAGATGAGACACGGGAGAGACAGGAGAGAGATGAGACAGGGGAGAGACAGGAGAGAGATGAGACACAGGGTCGGGACAGGGTCGCAAGTGGCTGAGGTCAGATCTGGCCTGCGGGCCGCAGGTTTTCGACCCATGGCGGCCAAATTCTCAGATCGATCTAAAATCAGCATGCTTTACTCTTACTAAAAATCTGTTTTTATTTATTCAGTTCATTTTCCCTACTCCAATCATCAAACTCGTCCCCTGACAGTCGTCTTGACCGCCAGCTACGACTTGTCGCGCAGCCGCGCCGCCCTGCTCCAGTTCGACCCGGAGCCGCCCAGCTTGAAGTCCGTGACCTATGTTCAGCGCCGACTCTTCGCCGCCAAGGTTGTCAAAGCCGAGGCCGAGGCCGAAGCTGCAGCCTCAGCCATTGACACATCGAATGAGTCGTCTGCCTCGAGCGAACTCCATCCCGACGCTGTTCCGAAGTCTCCGGAGCTGCTAGAGTCGGCTCCAAACGGCGCCGAGTCGCTCCTTCTCGGCGTCAGTCTCGGTATTGCCTGCGCCTGCGGCGCTGTGATTGCCGTGGCATTCTGCCTCTGCCTGGCCTGCCAGCTGAGGAACTGGCGCCAGCGGCGATTGCTGCTGACCACGACTGTTCACGAGGTGGACTTGGGGAGTCAGCTGCGAAGTCAGGGCGATGTTCACCTTACGAAGGACGAGCTGATTTGCAAGTCTGGTAAGCGGTGTGCGCACTCACTCACTCACTCACTCACTCACTCACTCACTCACCCACTCACTCACTCACCCACTCACTCACTCACCCACTCACTCACTCACTCACTCACTCACTCACCCACTCACTCACTCACTCACCCACTCACTCACTCACCCACTCACTCACTCACTCACTCACTCACTCACTCACTCACTCACTCACTCACCCACTCACTCACCCACTCACTCACTCACTCACTCACTCACACACTCACACACTCACTCACTCACCCACTCACTCACTCACTCACTCACCCACTCACTCACTCACCCACTCACTCACTCACTCACCCACTCACTCACTCACTCACTCACTCACTCACTCACTCACTCACCCACTTTCTCACTCACTCACCCACTCACTCACTCACTCACTTACTCACTTCACTCACTTTCTCACTCACTCACACACTCACTCACTCACTCACTCACTCACTTACTCACTTCACTCACTTTCTCACTCACTCACACACTCACACACTCACTCACTCACCCACTCACTCACTCACTCACTCACTCACTCACTCACTCACTCACTCACTTTCTCACTCACTCACTCACTCACTCACTCACTTACTCACTTCACTCACTTTCTCACTAAATTTGCTCAGGTGACAAGCAGCGGAGGCCGGGTAGTCATGGCCAATCCGACAGTCCAACAGAGTCCCTACTGAGCTTGAGCAAATAAATATGAATTTGTGAGATCAAAATCCGTCGGAACTGCCACGAAAACCAGTGCTTTTTAAATCCACATTTTGATGATAATTTTTAGAAGAATATTTTCAGATAATTTTTTCCCAGTTTTGATTCGTTTTTTCTTAATCCTAAGTATCATGTTTTTTGAAAAATATGCTTGATGCAGCTGTCAATCAGATGGTAAAACGCATAGTTTAGTCTTAAAATGGGCATTTTCGAAACAAACATAATAGAACTTTCATAGTCATTACTTCTAGCTCGTAGTATAACTTAAAAATAGTTTAGACTAGTTCATCTCAAGTTGTTGCCATCCAGTTTAGTCGACCAGCCGTTACTGATTGCATAATATCTAATAAATTATTCTGATAAACGATTCGGTTATTGACATTAAAAATAATATTTTATCCATCTCGAAACTAAAGCATGATCTGTTTTCAAAAATCGTAACAGTAAAATATAAATTATTGATTAAATTTTGCCTAATCTTTGTTTTCTGTCGTCGTTGTTAAGCTCATTAACTGATTGCTTGGATTTTGGCTTTAGTATTTTTGTTTTGAGATTAGGCTCTCCACTGTCTACCCGACTGTCTACCCCACTTTCTAACCAACTGTCTACCCCACTCTCTACCCCACTGTCTACCCACTTTCTACCCCACTTTCTAACCAACTGTCTACCCCACTGTCTACCCCCACTGTCTACCCAACTGTCTACCCCACTGTCAACCAAACTGTCTAGCCCACTTTCTAACCAACTATCTACCCCACTGTCTACCCCACTATCTACCCCACTGTCTACTCCCCTGACTACTATTTTTCTATCTATATGTCTACTCAACTGTCCACTTTTATCTACTTTCTTTCTAATCCAATGTCTTCTAGAAAATGAGTAAAAAGTATAACAATTGGCCTAAGATCATTGTGGCCAAAACTCGCATTTCCGGGGACAAAAAATCTAATTGTTATTGAGAATCAGATATCAGATTCAGGCTGCATTAATAAGCTGGAATGGTTACAATTGAAATACTACTCAAGTATCATAAATTTGTTGTTCACAGTCAGCTGAACTCAATCGCCTAAGTAAGCGTCCAACAGCTGCAGCAACTCGGGGCCGTTGGCAATGGCGTGCCGCTCGAACTCTTTCGCGTCAATCTGTTTGTTGCCGTCCTGGGCAAACGTGGAATATAACATTTTTATTTACCTTTTTTGAGTATCTTTGTTTAAAAGTTTTTCTGATTAATAAATAAAATTACCGAATCTATCTGGTCGAACAGTCGATCAATGTCCCTGCTAGAGACCTGCCGACTGTCCCGACTGCCCAATAGGTGCGCCCGGCTGCCTGCCAGATCGTGATAGTAGCGCCTTAGTTCGCCTAGATCGATGGACCCGCTGGTGTCCCTGTCCATTATGTCGAATACGACTGCGTACGAACGAGGGGGATTCTGGAGAAACCCTAGACAATTCATGTTGGACAGGAAAATCATGTGCAAATATTAAACCAATCCCCCAGGAAATCCTAGATAATCCCAAAGGGAATCTTTTGGGGAATCCTAAGTGAATCCCAAGCGAAATTCTAGGAAATTCCTCCGGAAATCCTTGGAAATTCATCAGGTAATCCTTAGTAAGTCGTAGGATAAATCCTAGAAAATGCCCAGAGAAACCATAATAAATCCCAAGGGAAATCCTAGGAAATCCCTAGAGAAATCCTTAGTAAATCCCAAGGTTAAGTCTCAGTAAAATCCTCATAGAAGTTAATAAAAATTCTCAACGAATGAAAATTCTGGGTTATACTCATAAAAGTTCTTAATTAGTGGAAATGAGACTGAAACCTTTCAGTGGGGTAGACAGTGGGGTAGTCACCTTTGGAAAATGCGGGCAATAAATGAGAAACTGTTCGCAGATTCTCAGGAAAATTTATAGTACCTAAGGTAAATCCTCGGGCACTCTTCTCGAAAAAAATGTAGAAGAATTATGACTTAGAGAAATTCCTAAGAAAATCCTAAAATATATATGGCAAATATGGCATTTTTAGGAAGTCTCAAGATCCTTCAGAAAAACCGGTCACATTCATTACTCTGAACTCCAAGCAGCTGGATGCTTACTCTGCACTTTAACTGCCACAGGAAACCGAATTAGCAGGAGGAAGTAGCGAATAAACTCGGCGGCACACAGCTCTCCGTCTGCGTTGGTGTCCAGCACTTCGAACACCGTGCTAATTAGGCCCTCCGAGTAGTGAGTCATGTTCATCATGGTTAGGAAGTCTTTGAAGTCCTGCTCAAATGAAAGTACGAAATGCTATAGTTTTAGGCACTCATTAATTAATTGTCACCCCTGCCCTATTGTTTGTCACTCCTGTTTAACGGCTTTTCATTGCAGTCTCATTGTTTCTCACTTCATTCTGATTGTTTGTCACTCCAGTTACACTGTTTGTCACTCCAGTCTCATTGTTTGTCACTCCGGTCTCATTGTTTGTCACTACAGTCTCATTGTTTGTCACTCCACTCCAGTCTCATTGGTTGTCACTCCAGTCTCATTCTTGGTCTCTCCAGTCTCATTGGTTGTCACTCCGGTCTCATTGTTTGTCACTCCAGTTACACTGTTTGTCACTCCAGTCTCATTGTTTGTCACTCCGGTCTCATTGTTTGTCACTCCAGTTACACTGTTTGTCACTCCAGTCTCATTGGTTGTCACTCCGGTCTCATTGTTTGTCACTACAGTCTCATTGTTTGTCACTCCACTCCAGTCTCATTGGTTGTCACTCCAGTCTCATTCTTGGTCTCTCGAGTCTCATTGGTTGTCACTCCAGTCTCATTGTTGGTCTCTCCAGTCTCATTGTTTGTCACTCCAGTCTCATTGTTGGTCTCTCCAGTCTCATTGGTTGTCACTCCAGTCTCATTGGTTGTCACTCCAGTCTCATTGTTGGTCTCTCCAGTCTCATTGTTTGTCACTCCTGTTTAACGGCTTTTCATTTCAGTCTCATTGTTTGTCACTCCAGTCAGATTGTTTATCACTCCAGTCTCATTGGTTGTCACTCCAGTCTCATTGTTGGTCACTCCAGTCTCATTGTTTATCACTCCAGTCTCATTGTTTATCACTCCAGTCTCATTGTTTATCACTCCAGTCTCATTGTTTCTCACTCTAGTATGATTTCTTGTCACTCCAGTCTCATCTTTGTCACTCCGGTCAAATTGTTTGGCACTCCAGTCAAATTGTTTGTCACTCCAGTCCGAAACATTCGCTACCCCATTTTTGTGCCAAACTGTAGATTAAACCATGAAGCAATGAGCAGCTGCAAACTCACATTTCTACTCATTGTCTTCCGATTGAATCGGCAAAACTTGCTAAAAGTATTGACAATGTAATCCTTGTCTTCTGCATTGACTGCAATGAGATGCGAATAAAAAACGCGGGAACGTATTAGCATCAGATGTGCAAGAAAAATCTACTCGTATAATCATGCAGCTCCCTTACTACCGGAATTCAGTATAGCATAAACTCACTGGAAAACTTCGTCACCAAATTGTTAATCTCCTCTCTCTGCTGCTTTCCCAACTGTGAGCCCATAATTATGTAGACGATCGGAGAACTGCAGTGTTCGGTGTCGACTTCAGAATTGGTCTCACAGTGAAGTGGGTGTGACATTTGTGACAGCTGTGCAAATTAAACATTCATTTTATACTGTGGTTTAGTCAAGCGGAGGAGAGACAGAAAACGCTCAACAGCGCATTGTTCAACAGAGAGTGTAAATGAAGTACAGCTTACGTACGTCGTCCATGTACAGTGCCTACCCTTACTATCTGTACTCTCTCTATCCAATTCTGTCTTTTCCTTCTTTCATTTTCTGCCTAAGCAATCTGGTTTGCTTGCAGTGAAGTTGCATTAACAGTAGAACTACCAAGGGGGGGATCCCCCCTGACAATTTTTTTGCTCCACCCGAACGGAACAATGCAAGCACACGAAACTCAAGAACACGGGCCAACTTTTTGTTGCGCATCTTCTGAAATAAGAAACAAGACGCCAGCTCTTCAGACCGTCGAGATATTCAATGTTTCTGGCCGAAGGTCCGATTTTTCCTATAAGAGCTAGTGTATTTCATACACCCCTATACACGAATTAGCACTGCGCCTCAGTGCGGCCTTTCCAGGCCTTCAAACTTTATCAGCATGTCACCCGAATGTGCCTGCATCATCTCCGACTTCGGCGGTCACCGACCTTTATTTAGATCTATCTCTCTTATCTATCTAGACCTTTAAGAGCTACAACAGGTGGAATTAGGCCACTATGGACACCCTGACGCGAATTTCTCCAATTTCACTGTTCAAGCCTAACTATTAGGCGCAGCTCAACCACAGGACACCCTCGACTAGTCTGTCAACCAATCAGTCACCCCAAAGCATTCAGTCGCTGGCAAAAACATTTTCAGGGGGGGGGAAATTCCCACCCTTGGTATAAAAACGGGCAGCAAAATGGATTGGTAGTATACTGTTAAATTAGTGTGGTTATACTGTTGTACGTGCCTGTACATCTGACCCGAATGTAGGCAGTCACTAGTAATCAGTATCAGATCAAATAGTTGAATAGTTCAGTGGTTGGATTGATGAGCTATCCAAGACATGTAGGTGTTCCACAGCAGAGCCACACAGTTAGCTAGCATCAGCCTGTTAAAATGTTTGAAATACGCAATAGGTTTGTACGCTTTTGATTTTTATCAGGTTGCTTGTTTTCGTCAAAATTGCAAAAAAATTGGTTAGCAATATTTTCTAGCCAATAAGCAATTCTTTATGCCAGCCAATCAAAAAACTAGAATATAGACTATTTAATCATAGCTAATCGCGGAATCGCATATTGACTATCAAGTTCCAGATAATTATTAATAAGCTGATCAAGATAAGTTGAAGTCAGCCTATCACAGAATCGCTAGACTATTCCATGCCTGCCAATCAGAAAATAGCAAGACCATTCCACGCCAGCCAGTAAGAGAATAGCAAGACCATTCCACGCCAGCCAATCAGAGAACAGCAAGACTATTCCATGTCAGCCAATCAGAGAACAGCAAGACTGTTCCATGCCAGCTAATCAGAAAATAGCAAGGCTATTCCACGCCAGCCAATCAGAAAATAGCAAGGCTATTCCACGCCAGCCAATCAGAGAATACAGGATGACAAGGCAAATCAGCACTAACCGAAGATGAACTGGCACGAACAGAAAGTTGACAGTCTGTACAGCTGGCCAAACTTTGTAGTTGTTAATTAGCACCTCGGGAAACAGGCGCAGCTGCTGTTTAACCTTGGCAGTATCGGCCGTATTCAGGTAGGTAACTACAGTCAGGTAAGAACCAATCACACATGGAGCCATCACCAGCTGATCGGCTGATACCATTTTTAGCAGAGCAAACGACCGGCCTTGAAATCTGACAGCTAGAAATTTGTACCATTGGTTGAGCCAAGGACCCTGTGTGCAGTCAGAGATAGGACAATCAGAATTTCATGGCCAATACTTTAGCTTTTGGATAGCAAAACAAAGAACTCACATAGAGACAGCAGCCGAGGCCAAATAGTCGAGCAGTTCGATTCAAATTGAAATTTGACGGCTTAGAAGTATCGCGGCGCTCGACCGACTGAGCAAGAAGATCTCCGGCTCCCATCAGAATTCCTAATTTATGTATACGAATAAATGGCTGCGCTAGATAATAACAATCTACTCACAAGTAGGCTGTTGAGCATTAGTAAGTTAAAATAATATAAATAGCATGAAAATCTAGCAAAACTAAATTAAATGAACAGTACAGCTTGAAAATGCAGGCAGTTTTAGCGAAAGGCCTGTAAACATGCTGACTATTAACCCATTTATCAGCTCGAGTGATCTAAGTTAAAAACAGTTAAAATAACTTTTAACACCGACATTAACGCCATCGTTTACTATAAATCCTCCAGGTCATTTTGCCATCATCCAGCTGTCATCATCCAGCTCACTCTGCCATCATCCAGCTCATTCTGTCATCATCCAGCTCACTCAATCATCATCCAGATCACTCTGTCATCATCCAGATCACTCTGTCATCATCCAGCTCACTCTATCATCATCCAGCTCATTCTGTCATCATCCAGCTCACTCTGCCATCATCCAGCTCATTCTGTCATCATCCAGCTCACTCAATCATCATCCAGATCACTCTGTCATCATCCAGCTCACTCTGCCATCATCCAGCTCATTCTGTCATCATCCAGCTCACTCAATCATCATCCAGATCACTCTGTCATCATCCAGATCACTCTGTCATCATCCAGCTCATTCTGTCATCATCCAGCTCACTCTGCCATCATCCAGCTCATTCTGTCATCATCCAGCTCACTCAATCATCATCCAGCTCACTCTGCCATCATCCAGCTCATTCTGTCATCATCCAGCTCACTCAATCATCATCCAGATCACTCTGTCATCATCCAGATCACTCTGTCATCATCCAGCTCATTCTGTCATCATCCAGCTCACTCTGCCATCATCCAGCTCATTCTGTCATCATCCAGCTCACTCAATCATCATCCAGCTCACTCTGTCATCATCCAGCTCACTCTGCCATCATCCAGCTCATTCTGTCATCATCCAGCTCACTCTGTCATCATCCAGATCACTCTGTCATCATCCAGATCACTCTGTCATCATCCAGCTCACTCTGCCATCATCCAGCTCATTCTGTCATCATCCAGCTCACTCAATCATCATCCAGATCACTCTGTCATCATCCAGCTCACTCTGCCATCATCCAGCTCATTCTGTCATCATCCAGCTCACTCTGTCATCATCCAGATCACTCTGTCATCATCCAGATCACTCTATCATCATCCAGCTCACTCAGTCATCATCCAGCTCACTCTGTCATCATCCAGATCACTCTGTCATCATCCAGATCACTCTATCATCATCCAGCTCATTCTGTCATCATCCAGCTCATTCTGTCACCATCCAGCTCACTCTGCCATAATCCAGCTCACTCTGTCATTGTCCAGATCACTCAGTCATCATCCAGATCACTCTGTCATCATCCAGCTCACTCTGTCACCATCCAGCTCACTCTGTCACCATCCAGCTCACTCTGAACCACTCACCAGTGGACACAGCCGGTGCCAATAAGGGCCGGCTAAGCAGCAGACTATTATAGCCAGTCCAAGCTCGCTTTAATAAGCTAGACATTTGTTTGCTGCAAGAATTAAAAGCGACAGCGCATTGTTACTAAAGTAAGTATATTGAATAGGACAATGGGTTCATATTTCACTAAAAGCTTAAACACTGCCAAAAAATAAGCAATAATATTATTTGGCCTTGTTGTACTAGTCTGTAAGCTGATCTGTTTACACGGTGGACTATTCATAATACAAACACATACTCCCCAACTGAAATGACACTCCTCTGATCCCCAACTGAAATGACAGTCCTCTGATCCCCAAACTGAAAGGACACTCCTCTGATCCCCAAACTGAAATGACAGTCCTCTGATCCCCAAACTGAAAGGACACTCCTCTGATCCCCATAGCAAAATGCCACTCCCCTGATCCCCCAACTGAAATGACACTCCTCTGATCCCCCAACTGAAATGACAGTCCTCTGATCCCCCAACTGAAATGACAGTCCTCTGATCCCCTAACTGAAATGACAGTCCTCTGATCCCCAAACTGAAAGGACACTCCTCTGATCCCCAAACTGAAATGACAGTCCTCTGATCCCCAAACTGAAAGGACACTCCTCTGATCCCCATAGCAAAATGACACTCCTCTGATCCCCAACAAAATGACACTCCTCTGATCCCCAACAAAATGACACTCCTCTGATCCCCTAACAAAATGACACTCCTCTGAACCCCAAAACAAAATGACACTCCTCTGATCCCCTAAACAAAATGACACTTCTCTGAACCCCAAAACAAAATGACACTTCTCTGATCCCCAACAAAATGACACTTCTCTGATCCCCAACAAAATGACACTTCTCTGATCCCCAACAAAATGACACTTCTCTGATTCCCAACAAAATGACACTCCTCTGATCCCCAACAAAATGACACTCCTCTGATCCCCATATCAAAATGACACTCCTCTGATCCCCATATCAAAATGACACTCCTCTGATCCCCATATCAAAATGACACTCCTCTGATCCCCATAGCAAAATGACACTCCCCTTATACCTGAACTGAAAGTAAAAATGACAAAAGAAAGATTTAAACACATTTAAAAAACAAACCAGCTCGGCCTCTCATGCAGCCCGTTTGTTATTGACCAGAGTTTTTATTCATGTCGACCAGTGAGATATTGAGACATGAGCAGCTACAAAACTGTGTGCATTTTTTCGGCCAAACTTTTCTAGCTAGCTTTAGAAGTTTAGACAGTTCATTTTTACATGGCACAGAAATGATTTATTACAATGAGATACAGTTTAAAACACAAATTTTAGGCCAACTAATAAAATCTAAGCCAATGTGACCGATTGGTTCAGGGAAACTTAAAATAAGCACAGAAACTTATTTGATACTTGAGTAAAAATTAGGATAACTAGATGCAAGAAAAAAATACAATTTTAGTACAAAATAGCTAAAAGTTTTACCACAAAACCGAAACTAACTTCAAACTAAATTTTCACAGCAACGAAATATTTTTTTTGTTTTTTATATCTAGTCTTCAAAAATACACAAAGAAGAGATGGGACTAGACAGAAATGACAATTGAACACAAAGAAATGGCACTTCAAAAAATAGTATAAGTCTAAAGAATCTGAGGTGTCAGATTAGCTAATCCTGATGGATCTGAGGTGTCAGATTAGCTAATCCTGATGGATTAGAGGTGTCAGATTAGCTAATCCTGATGGATCAGAGGTGTCAGATTAGCTAATCCTGATGGATTAGAGGTGTCAGATTAGCTAATCCTGATGCATCTGAGGTGTCAGATTAGCTGATCCTGATGGATCAGATGTGTCAGATTAGCTAATCCTGATGGATCTGAGGTGTCAGATTAGCTAATCCTGATGGATCTGAGGTGTCAGATTAGCTGATCCTGATGCATATGAGGTGTCAGATTAGCTAATCCTAATGGATCAGAGGTGTCAGATTAGCTAATCCTAATGGATCAGAGGTGTCAGATTAGCTAATCCTGATGGATCTGAGGTGTCAGATTAGCTGATCCTGATGCATATGAGGTGTCAGATTAGCTAATCCTGATGCATCTGAGGTGTCAGATTAGCTGATCCTGATGCATATGAGGTGTCAGATTAGCTAATCCTGATGCATCTGAGGTGTCAGATTAGCTGATCCTGATGCATCTGAGGTGTCAGATTAGCTGATCCTGATGCATCTGAGGTGTCAGATTAGCTAATCCTGATGCATCTGAGGTGTCAGATTAGCTGATCCTGATGCATCTGAGGTGTCAGATTAGCTAATCCTGATGCATATGAGGTGTCAGATTAGCTGATCCTGATGCATCTGAGGTGTCAGATTAGCTAATCCTGATGCATATGAGGTGTCAGATTAGCTAATCATGATGGATCAGAGGTGTCAGATTAGCTAATCCTGATGCATCTGAGGTGTCAGATTAGCTAATCCTGATGCATATGAGGTGTCAGATTAGCTAATCCTGATGGATCAGAGGTGTCAGATTAGCTAATCCTGATGGATCAGAGGTGTCAGATTAGCTAATCCTGATGCATATGAGGTGTCAGATTAGCTAATCCTGATGCATCTGAGGTGTCAGATTAGCTAATCCTGATGGATCAGAGGTGTCAGATTAGCTAATCCTGATGCATATGAGGTGTCAGATTAGCTAATCCTGATGCATATGAGGTGTCAGATTAGCTAATCCTGATGCATATGAGGTGTCAGATTAGCTAATCCTGATGCATATGAGGTGTCAGATTAGCTAATCCTGATGCATCTGACACAATCATGACAGTAACATAAGCACGAAGCACAAATGGTTTGTAAAAATGTTGACAAAGACAATGACGCTGTATTTGGAATTAAGTTTTCCTTATAATTAAACTATAAAATAAATTAATAAAAGAGAAAAAGCGAAAAATGACTGCAACAAATGAATTAAAAAACGCAGTATAAAAAGGGTTCAAACATTATAGCTAATGACATTTTTTAAACAAACGAGTTTAAACTCGTAGCATCATTCGTTTCCTGCACTTTTTCAAATCCAACTCTAGAAAATGTATGAGAATCGATTTGGCAAGGAAAGCTACTAGTTTAAACTGATTGATCCAATTTGAATCTGCATTGTTTCTTGGCGTAATTTATTTCAAATTTCATGTTCGACTAGCTAGCCAAGTAGTAAGGCCGAGGACGAATAGTGTGGCGGCGCAGGCTACGGGCACCAAGCGGCGAAGCAACCCGCCGATCTCGTCGTCCTCATGAAGTCGCTCGCGTGTGCTGTCAGTGTCACAGAACTTCACCAGGCCAACCTGACAGAGGGCGAACATTTTGATGCGTTGATTGGTAACAATGTATGAAAGTTCGGAAGCGATAAACAACAAGACTGATGGATCTGAAGCGATAAACAACAAGACTGATGGATCTGAAGCGATAAACAACAAGACTGATGGACCTGAAGAGATAAACAACAAGACTGAAGGATCTCAGGTGTTTTAGTGACAAGACTGATGGATCTCAGGTGTTTTAGTGACAAGACTGATGGATCTCAGGTGTTTTAGTGACAAGACTGATGGATCTCAGGTGTTTTAGTGACAAGACTGATGGATCTCAGGTGTTTTAGTGACAAAACTGAAGGATCTCAGGTGTTTTAGAGACAAGACGGAGGGATCTGAAGGTGACAGCTGATCAACATGAGGGATCTGAAGGTGACAGCTGATCAACATGAAGGATCTGAAGGTGACTGCTGATCAGCATGAAGGATCTGAAGGTGACAGCTGATCAACATGAAGGATCTGAAGGTGACAGCTGATCAGCATGAAGGATCTGAAGGTGACAGCTGATCAGCATGAAGGATCTGAAGGTGACAGCTGATCAGCATGAAGGACCTGAAGGTGACAGCTGATCAGCATGAAGGATCTGAAGGTGACAGCTGATCAGCATGAAGGATCTGAAGGTGACAGCTGATCAGCATGAAGGATCTGAAGGTGACAGCTGATCAGCATTAAGGATCTGAAGGTGACAGCTGATCAACATGAAGGATCTGAAGGTGACAGCTGATCAACATGAAGGATCTGAAGGTGACAGCTGATCAGCATGAAGGATCTGAAGGTGACAGCTGATCAGCATGAAGGATCTGAAGGTGACAGCTGATCAGCATGAAGGATCTGAAGGTGACAGCTGATCAGCATGAAGGATCTGAAGGTGACAGCTGATCAGCATGAAGGATCTGAAGGTGACAGCTGATCAGCATGAAGGACCTGAAGGTGACAGCTGATCAGCATGAAGGATCTGAAGGTGACAGCTGATCAGCATGAAGGATCTGAAGGTGACAGCTGATCAGCATGAAGGATCTGAAGGTGACAGCTGATCAGCATGAAGGATCTGAAGGTGACAGCTGATCAGCATGAAGGATCTGAAGGTGACAGCTGATCAGCATGAAGGACCTGAAGGTGACAGCTGATCAGCATGAAGGATCTGAAGGTGACAGCTGATCAGCATGAAGGATCTGAAGGTGACAGCTGATCAGCATGAAGGATCTGAAGGTGACAGCTGATCAGCATGAAGGATCTGAAGGTGAGAGCTGATCAGCATGAAGGATCTGAAGGTGACAGCTGATCAGCATGAAGGATCTGAAGGTGAGAGCTGATCAGCATGAAGGATCTGAAGGTGACAGCTGATCAGCATGAAGGATCTGAAGGTGAGAGCTGATCAGCATGAAGGATCTGAGTAAAAAAGCAAGGATTTAATAAATAACTTTTTAATTTAGACAAACTACGACTGTTTTCGATACAGAGGTCAGCAAGTGTCAGAGGGCAGGGGCAGTCCAAAACACGGGGCGAGAAAAACAAGTTCTCACACGAGTTCAGTTGATAAGAAATAAGTTAAAAATTCAGAAAAATGTTAATGTTTAAAACTAAGAAACACGTCATAGATTTGGACTTAAAATAACAAAACAGTCGAGAAAAAAACTGGCAGTAATTAGCTTAGGTTCAAAACGGCATTGCGCCATTGGAATGCATAGAAATGGGCCTATTTAATTAGCTAGCTAATTTGCATGCTATAACTAGTTTATTAGAGTTTGTTATAAAGTGTAACTAAACTAATATAAACGCATTGCCCTACACAGAAAACAGCTACAGGACTGTGTTGCAAATAAAATCACGTGGTACAACAAAGTACGCCTGTTCTAAAAGTTATATAGTGCAATGTATTCATGAGAATGCCTAAGGCGTGTTGGGTATAAAGAGGTATAATGATCTGTATCATCTTCCCGTCTCTCACCTCTACACTGTCTCATATTTCCCGATTTCGCATCTCTCCCGCGTCTTATCTTTCACTTGTCTAATCTCTCCCCGATTAGACTCTCTCTCTCTACTTTGTCTCGTCTCTACTTTGTCTCATCTCTACTTTGTCTCGTCTCTACTTTGTCTCATCTCTACTTTGTCTCGTCTCTACTTTGTCTCATCTCTACTTTGTCTCGTCTCTACTTTGTCTCATCTCTACTTTGTCTCGTCTCTACTTTGTCTCATCTCTACTTTGTCTCGTCTCTACTTTGTCTCATCTCTACTTTGTCTCGTCTCTACTTTGTCTCATCTCTACTTTGTCTCATCTCTACTTTGTCTCATCTCTACTTTGTCTCGTCTCTACTTTGTCTCATCTCTACTTTGTCTCGTCTCTACTTTGTCTCATCTCTACTTTGTCTCGTCTCTACTTTGTCTCATCTCTACTTTGTCTCATCTCTACTTTGTCTCATCTCTACTTTGTCTCGTCTCTACTTTGTCTCATCTCTACTTTGTCTCGTCTCTACTTTGTCTCATCTCTACTTTGTCTCGTCTCTACTTTGTCTCGTCTCTACTTTGTCTCGTCTCTACTTTGTCTCATCTCTACTTTGTCTCGCCTCTACTTTGTCTCGTCTCTACTTTGTCTCATCTCTACTTTGTCTCGCCTCTACTTTGTCTCGTCTCTACTTTGTCTCATCTCTACTTTGTCTCGTCTCTACTTTGTCTCGTCTCTACTTTGTCTCATCTCTACTTTGTCTCGTCTCTACTTTGTCTCGTCTCTACTTTGTCTCATCTCTACTTTGTCTCGTCTCTACTTTGTCTCATCTCTACTTTGTCTCGTCTCTACTTTGTCTCGTCTCTACTTTGTCTCGTCTCTACTTTGTCTCATCTCTACTTTGTCTCATCTCTACTTAGTCTCATCTCTACTTAGTCTCATCTCTACTTTGTCTCGTCTCTACTTTGTCTCGTCTCTACTATGTCTCGTCTCTACTTTGTCTCGTCTCTACTTTGTCTCGTCTCTACTTTGTCTCATCTCTACTTTGTCTCGTCTCTACTTTGTCTCGTCTCTACTTTGTCTCATCTCTACTTTGTCTCGTCTCTACTTTGTCTCGTCTCTACTTTGTCTCATCTCTACTTTGTCTCGTCTCTACTTTGTCTCGTCTCTACTTTGTCTCGTCTCTACTTTGTCTCGTCTCTACTTTGTCTCGTCTCTACTTTGTCTCATCTCTACTTTGTCTCGTCTCTACTTTGTCTCGTCTCTACTTTGTCTCATCTCTACTTTGTCTCGTCTCTACTTTGTCTCGTCTCTACTTTGTCTCATCTCTACTTTGTCTCGTCTCTACTTTGTCTCGTCTCTACTTTGTTCACCAATGAGAGCGGAAGTCAAAAACAGATCTCACGATGCAGAATGACTGACTAGGCTAGAGACATCAAGCTAGCTCGTAGAAAAAGAGTTAACAAAATATTTCTATCTTTAGAGCTGTAATATGATAGTTCGTGTAGCAAATAGATCTTATCTAGGTTAGCATTCATTCTGTTCTTCAGTTTTTTTCCTGTCTTTGTATATTATAGATATTTGCCCGTAAAAAACCTATGGTTATTTGCTGAGAAATTCTGAAGCTATTCTATTGACACAAAGATCTAGAAAAACTCTCTAGCCATCTATATTTAATTATGCTAGCTAATGGACGCGAAATATCGTGGGAACAGCGCCCACGCAGCTATATGGTATATTTAATAGTATTGTATGCATTTATGAAGTTTCTAAAACCAGAACACTAAATATTTAACTCTTGAGAGTTGAGTTGGCGTGCCTTTCTCAGCTGTGTTAATTCGCATTAATGTACAAATTAGTTGTTTCCATGCCTGTAAATCTGTAGATATGTGGATCTGGCTGTTTATCTGTAAGTCTATATTAGTCTCTAGTCTGTATGTTAATCTGTAAGTCTGTATTTTAATCTGCAAGTCTGTCTGTAAATCTGCAAGTCTGTCTGTTAATCTGCAAGTCTGTCTGTAAATCTGCAAGTCTGTCTGTAAATCTGCAAGTCTGTCTGTAAATCTGCAAGTCTGTCTGTTATTCTGCAAGTCCGTCTGTTAGGCCTAATCTGCAAGTCCGTCTGTTAGGCCTAATCTGCAAGTCCGTCTGTTAGGCCTAATCTGCAAGTCCGTCTGTTAGGCCTAATCTGCAAGTCTGTCTGTTAGGCCTAATCTGCAAGTCCGTCTGTTAGGCCTAATCTGCAAGTCCGTCTGTTAGGCCTAATCTGCATGTCTGTCTGTTAATCTGCAAGTCTGTCTGTAAATCTGCAGGTCTGTCTGTTAATCTGCAAGTCGGTCTGTTAATCTGCAAGTCTGTACATGTTAATCTGCAAGTCTGTCTTGATTGGCTGTCATACAGATAAATTCATTGAAATAAAGCATTGTATGTATAAAAAACTCTAACCAGACAGAATAAAGAACATTTAGTAATGGCCAATTAGAGTCAGTATTCTCACCCAGTCACCATTGCTGTGAATCCACGGCGCCACCTTCTCGGCTAGATAATCTACAGCCCAATCAGCAACCTGGCCAGCCCTGATTTCCACTCGCTGCTGTCGGCACTTGTTCAAATACATGCCGACAAAGATGAATACGGTCACTATGCGACCCCAATTGCAGCCGTCGACAAATACGGCGTCGAGAACTTCAACGAAGCTCCGATGCGGATCTGACGCATCGATGGTCCAACTATTGGATAAATCGAGCAGCTGTTGCTTATAACGCTCCTCGTAGTCGCTGGTTAGGCTAATTAGACAGCGTAGCAAGTCAGCTGATAGAGGATCCAGTTGATTATAGTTGAGGCCGCTAATGCCATTGGAACCATTCAAATGGAGCCTCATCGACAGGTAGCCGTGAATCAGTTTCTTAGCGATGGCACGATCGCGATCAATAGTAGTTGATGACATTGCTGTAATAATTTAATTAAATATCAGCTCTCTCACTCTGGAGAACGTTTAAAAGGCACGCAAGCATTTAAAAGATTTCGTAGACCAATAAGAAGTCAATGCTGTTCTAGGCTGTCTCCTATTGGCTGGGATTTTTTCAATTGTGGCTTTTACTGTGCTAGCTAATGTGAAAAGTGAACCCCGAGTCTATTTTTAGAATTACTCACACGAACCCATGCAGGGGAGAGCAGACTTGGGAAGCATTATCAAATTAAGCTCACTAATAAAAGCAAGCGAACACATGGCGAGGCAATCCAATAGTCATGAGGTGGCTATAAACTAATTCACATAGTTTGTAATCATTACTCACTGTCATTGACAACACTGATGACTGACAACCTTCTGTGGAATTCAGTGAAATCTAACGTGAACTCTAGCCTAGTTGAAGGTCGTCAACCTTAGCCTCGGCATCTCAATTCTCTAATGACTCAGTTAAGAGCATCAACAATCACATTATTCATTTGCTACTTCCAGTTGGGATTCCTTTGTCGCTATGTGGGTGGGGAAATGTGGATTTCCCACTTTTCACTTTCAAGTCAAGAGCTTAATTTTTTGTTGCCCACTAAAAGTAAGACTAAGAGCCTGTCCCTGAGAACCAGAGAATCAAGTTTTTAGTTTGAGCTTTGGGTTTGAAATTGAATTACTTGACTGCTAGTGTAGCCTCCACCATTGTCACATCTACCCACCCAAGCTAGGCTATCCAAAAGAAGACTATCAGTTATTCCACTCCTAACCCACCCTAGCTGTGGCAGTCTTGGTCCTACACCATGAATGCTTACTAGAAGAATATTCCTAACTGTAGAGAAATAGATCAATAGATATAAGAAAATAATAAATAAAAAACATATGAGCATATAATAATCAATACAAACCAACTAGTTCAATGGTTTTGGATGAAAAAAAATATTTTATGGAAGTTAGATTGACAAATTAATGATGGATTTCCCATGAATCACAATCAGTTTCCCTTTATCAAATTTATTTGACTGTGTTATGCAGCTTTCAATTGAAATGAAGCTACTTCTAAATAGGTAGAAGGTCACAAAAGGTCACAAAAGTAATTATTGATAACATTTTTCACTTAACTTTAAAGTTTTCAATGGGTATAAAATGGATCAGATTGCTACTTTCAAGCTTTAAATATGGTTCTTGCAAACAATGTGTTTGAGGTATAAGGCCACAATTGTCACTAGGCCCCTATTCTATGCATGCAGACTAAAACCTGTAACCCTAAAACAGATTGTATAATTAAATAGCTGGGCAAACCCTAGGCCCATCTGTCTGTTAAGTGATTTTAGAATGTTATGTCATGTTGCAGAACATAAGCACTCAGGAATGTGGAATTGCTACAGTTGCCACAATAGGACATTTTCTATAAACTTTCACTTGCACATAAATACCTACTAAAAGAAATTTGTTTAGCAAAAAATCTCCTTGAAGATGAAAATATGTTGAAAATAAAGATGAACGGTCTAGGATATACCTAGCCATGATATGGTCCGAGTAAATTAGAAAATACAATTATGTGGCATCAACTAGGGAATGGATAAACTATCAACTTTTGATTTGCAAACTGTGCTGAAAAAATAACCTTGGCTGGCTTATATAACATGCACTTAACTGAATCTGTATAATAATGTAGAGAGATAAGCATTGCAAATCATTCATAATGTATAATAAATAAGGGAAAAGCTATAAAAATACAAAACAAGTTTCCCTTTTTATATATTGTAAATATGCTGCCTTCTGTTTCTTGCTAGCCTATTAAAAATGGAAGTGCTTATTCCCACGGTCCCATGCCGATAATTATAATTTTATCCACACGGATCCGTGCCGATAATGTTCTGCTTATCCACACGGCAGCTTGTATGAATAGGTCTACTTTCAAGTCCCTATGCCTATTCTTCTCTGAGCATAAGGCTTTTGCTTCAGAGTATAGTGTATAGTGTACACTATCAATGCATAGTGTAAAAGAATAACAATGATTTATAATATGTGTGACGAGTTTGGTGCTGACTAGAATTCTACTGGTTGACTCGTATGATTTTCTTAGATAGAATTCTTACTTTTTTAAGTCAATACAATTCGAATGAAAACACGTAACGATGACAAAATATTTAGTAAGTTGTTATTACAATAATTAAAAAGGATGACATTAATGTCGGTTAATGAATGTGTAGGTCGAATGTAGAACACTGTCGTAACACACTGTCAACTTTGTCGATCTATTGGCTCGAGGGTTCAACAAACGTTCAAACCCGAAAGGGCCTCGTTTTAAAGAACAGAACCGTGTGGATAAAATTGAAATTAATGGCACGGCATATTTATAAAAAGAGTTTTAGACCTATTCATACAAGCTGCCATGTGGATAAGCAGAAAATTATCGGCACGGATCCGTGTGGATAAAATTGAAATTATCGGCACGGGACCGTGGGAATAAGCTCTGCCATTAAAAATATATTAATAAAAATATAGATTTTTAGCGAGCTACATATTATAAAATACAGTTAAGCTATAGATAGCTAAGTCTTATTGCTAGTGAATCATAAAAATCCACTAAACATGAATCACATATTAAAATATTTTTGGACAGAAAGACTAATGCTAGTTGTAGCAAAGTATTTCTACATAGCCTAGTTCAATTAGATGAGTTCAATTTGTGAACAGTCATTTCATTAGGGCCTAACTGGGGTTGTAGAACTTGTAGCAACTGATTCAAAGTGGTGCAAGGGGTGATTGATACAAAGTGGATAGGGGCCTAGCATCATATGACAACTATCAAATACTTAGACAAGTGTTGATTGTGCCAGTCATTAAGAAAAATGGCACAGTGTGGGTATGCGGCAACTACAAGCTGACCTACAAGACTGAGGCCAGGCCAGAGCTATACCCGCTGCCACACATAAAAAAGACCTGTTTGCCAAGCTAGGCGGCTGCAAATGGTCCAAGCTGGACATGTCAAATGACTTCCTACAGCTGCAATTGTCTGTCGACAGCAAGGCCTATTAGACCATCAACACGCAGTGAGGCTTGTACCAGTTGAACCGCATGCCATTTGGCATTAACTGTCCCAGCACCGTGTTCCAGCACACGCTCGAAATTCGATGAATTTAAATAACTGAAATTAAACACTTGTGAATCTTGTGATCTCTTGGAACTGGAACACTCAGTTTTCCGTATACAGTGCACATCGGCAACAATAAACCAAGTCAACACTGTAGTTTCTAATGATAGGTGACAAACTGACGAACAAACTGACTGATAAAGTGACGAGCCTACAGGTTACCATTACTAGGCCTAATAGGCCTATTCTCGAGTTGAATCTATGGTCCTCAAAAAATTACCCGGGTTTCAGTTTCAAAGAATAAACAAAGAAGTTTTTCTTGTAAAAACTGGTTTCCAAACCAAAAAACGAAACTTAGGACATTAATTCGCCACTAAACTTAAGAAAACAATAAAATTGTCTTTTTTTATAAGATTAAAAGTCCTGAAGCTTTATACAACTGCTATTTCGTACTGCTATTTTAGTTTATTTCAATTTCAAGCGCAAATTTAAATCATAAAGCATGGTTTGAACTGATCTCAGAATTCGAGTTTGGAAGTTTGGATGGATTCCCCTACGACAGACAATTACCGCTTGCCATATTTCACCTTGATCGAAAATTTAAGCAAAAACACATACTCTCGAGCCACAGTGCATTTCAGACTCAGACGCCAAACTATGCTTAAATATATTCTGAACTAATTGATTTGCCTATCTATATTTTGCTACTGTAGAAAGTGTGCTAGTGCTAGGATCAGACCATTAACACCAGAATGGCAGAAATCCAACTGAAAATTGTTCCAGCTCCTAGATTGTAGCTCTGTAACAAACTGTTTAAATCATTTTTTAAAAGTTAGAATTTTTGCTCACATCAATGCTTAAACAGCTTAATGCTTATCAATGCTCAATGCTTAACTCACAGAGTCACATCTCACTAAAGTAAGTCTAATATCTTAAAATTATGTTCTTATAGCATGTTTTATAGTTTTTCTTCATTTTTACACATGCCGAAGAAAGAAGCAGGAAAATAGGATGTAGCGGACTAAGTATCGGATTAAAAGTATTGCCGATACTCAAATTTTTGTAGGCCTATTGGACCATCACATTTCGCCAATATTTTTTAAAGCATCAGTATCAGAGTATCGATACTATCGATACTTTTTCAAAGTTTTGTGCCCAACACTGAAGATATATGATCTTGCCAAATTTTGGACAAAAATTAAAAAAGATGGCAAGTAAAAATAAGAATATTGGTGCACCACAAGGCTTCCATGACAAAATGCCAAATGGCCTCACACCAAAGCAGCTGCCTTGTACAATGACCACATGTCAAATTGCTAAATATTACAATGGCCACAAAAAATAAACAAACTAGAGTATCATAGTTTCTATTGTTAGGACCATGAATTATGAATAGACTTAAGCCCAGAAAAAAAATGTGTTAGCTAGGCAATACTAATTATTGCTGTAGGCAATTAATGTTGGCAATTATAGCTACATTAATAGGCTTAGAAAAAATTAGCAGCTATAGGCATGGTATACATAAGAATCAGGCAATTTTTTTAAATAATCAGCTATTTAATGGCCCCTTATTGTTGTTCCCTATTGGGGATAGGCCTAAATGTTGAAAACCTGCTGATAGAAGATTTAAAATTAAGAAAGATTGAAATAGGTACAATTAAGCCTAGTACCATTAGCCTTCCACCTAGAACACAACACAGATATGTTTTAACTATTTGTGCCTATCTTTGTTGCCAGTCCATGTCTCTGCTGGCTGGCTGCCCATAAGTGTTTTAGCAATATTTAGGTAGGAAAAGTGCACATGTGAGCATGTTGTGTTCTGCACTTTAGAGTAATCCCAGTCTGTGCCCAAAGTGTGCCAGATGCAATATAAGCAGCTTATTAACTTTTTCCTATAGGGTTGTTGTAAAAGTACACAAAATTTCAAGGATATGGAGTAGGCCTAGTCTCAGAATTTTTATAGCGCCAAGCAAACTTTGGATAAATGTGAGTCAGAAGTAGAAACATGAAATTGATTATATATTACTTAATTTTAAGTGAAGTAGTTGAATGTGTTTAATATCTGTATATTATATATATATATATATATTTCCAAATATTTCCCAACAGATATTTCCTAATATTCCTAATATAGTTAGATACTTCCTAACTTTTTCAATATATTATATTTTCATTTGCACATCAGTTTTATTAGGCCCTATAAAATTCCTACTTTATTCATTGTTTTTTATAAATATAATACATTTTTAATCACAATTTTAAAAGCAACACCCACCAACTGCATGGAGCAGAAAATTTAAGGTGGACATTATTCTACCCTCTAAATTAGCTAGTTCTATAAGCTGGAAAACTATCCAATATGGTAATTTCAGTTACCAATAGCTAATAAATGGACGAAGAGGAATTTGATCGCCTACTGGAGGATGAGCTGGATCTACTGCGAGAATTAGAAGAAGCTGATGCTGCCATTGCTGAAGCAACTGCTTTGTCCCAGCAGAAGCAGCAGCAGCAGCAACCATCTCAACGCAAGCGTCCGTTTGAGCCAGATAGCTCTTCACAGCAATCCACCGGCTTTAATTCTCTGCCAAATGAACATCTTCCACCAGAAAAGCGACCACGCGCCATAGAGTCATTGGTTGCTACGGCAACTAGATCGCCTTCGCCAACACCACTGCCACCGCCTGTGCCATCGCAGTCGAAGCCGACCCCAACCTGGCATTATTATTGCACGGTGCCAACTGTTGGATCAGATTTCTGCTCAATAACGGGTTCTCAGGGCCAGAGAATCTATCTCACTATATGCGATGCGGCCGACTATGATAAGAGTTGCAGATCAGCTGATAGCGAATTAACGCTGGTATCTGGTAGAAATTCATCCGGATTTTTCGCTTCGCTACTTGGCAACAGAGGTTGGTAATTGTGGGCTTTTTTGGTACTCGGACTGTGCGAGCTCGATCCCGTGGCGAGGCCAGTTAGGGCATTTAGGGCACGGCCGCGTTGAGAAGGCTTGGAGGCTTGTGCAATTTACACCCTTGAGTGCTAACTTTCAAGGCACTGTGAAATTCTACACTGCCTGACAATAAGAAAGTCAGGGCAGATGTACACACCTGTGTGAGCGTATGCCTGCGTACAGTATCTGTGTGCGCGTGCGCTCAGGAGTCAGCGAAATGGCCAGAATTGCCTCCCCGCTAGCTGTGGGTCTACTGTCACCAAAGGATGTGTCATTGCCCGCAGCCATCTTGCAATTATCATTATTACTGTAGGTATATAGGATCTGGAATCCAGGGGTGTCGGTATATAGCATCTGGGACCAGGGGTATCGGTATATAGCATCTGAGACCAGGGCAATCGGTATATAGCATCTGAGACCAGGGCAATCGGTATATAGCATCTGAGACCAGGGCAATCGGTATGTAGCATCTGGGACCAGGGGTATCGGTATATAGCATCTGAGACCAGGGGTATCGGTATATAGCATCTGAGACCAGGGCAATCGGTATATAGCATCTGAGACCAGGGCAATCGGTATATAGCATCTGAGACCAGGGCAATCGGTATATAGCATCTGAGACCAGGGCAATCGGTATGTAGCATCTGGGACCAGGGGTATCGGTATATAGCATCTGAGACCAGGGGTATCGGTATATAGCATCTGAGACCAGGGCAATCGGTATATAGCGTCTGAGACCAGGGCAATCGGTATGTAGCATCTGGGACCAGGGGTATCGGTATATAGCATCTGAGACCAGGGGTATCGGTATATAGCATCTGAGACCAGGGCAATCGGTATATAGCATCTGAGACCAGGGCAATCGGTATATAGCATCTGAGACCAGGGCAATCGGTATATAGCATCTGAGACCAGGGCAATCGGTATGTAGCATCTGGGACCAGGGGTATCGGTATATAGCATCTGAGACCAGGGGTATCGGTATATAGCATCTGAGACCAGGGCAATCGGCATATAGCATCTGAGACCAGGGCAATCGGTATATAGCATCTGAGACCAGGGCAATCGGTATATAGCATCTGAGACCAGGGCAATCGGTATGTAGCATCTGGGACCAGGGGTATCGGTATATAGCATCTGAGACCAGGGGTATCGGTATATAGCATCTGAGACCAGGGGTATCGGTATATAGCATCTGAGACCAGGGGTATCGGTATATAGCATCTGAGACCAGGGCAATCGGTATATAGCATCTGGGACCAGGGCAATCGGTATATAGCATCTGAGACCAGGGGTATCGGTATATAGCATCTGAGACCAGGGCAATCGGTATATAGCATCTGAGACCAGGGCAATCGGTATATAGCATCTGAGACCAGGGCAATCGGTATGTAGCATCTGGGACCAGGTGTATCGGTATATAGCATCTGAGACCAGGGGTATCGGTATATAGCATCTGAGACCAGGGCAATCGGTATATAGCATCTGAGACCAGGGCAATCGGTATATAGCATCTGAGACCAGGGCAATCGGTATATAGCATCTGAGACCAGGGGAATCGGTATATAGCATCTGGAATATGTGGATTTGCGTTTCGGATTAACAGTAGGAAGTTTTAGGATCTTGGGATTGGCAAGCATATTTTGTATAAATAATCCTTGCTATCTTGTCACAATGGCACATTCTAGGCGGCCAGTTACGTGATCAGGCGGTTGCCGAAAATCGTAAACGTCAGCGTCGTCTAGACGCTTGGCGCGCCGCTTTGGCTGCGGCGCCCGTAGCGGGAGCTGCAGCTCAGCCCGCCGAGCTGTGGGTGAGCAAGTACTCGCCAAAGAGCTACTTGGATTTGCTATCAGACGAATCCACCAACAGGGCCCTGCTGCATTGGCTAAAGCTCTGGGATCACGCTGTGTTTGGCCGACCTCGCCGTCAGACTGTTATCCCGGCCACGCTGCCTAACGACAACGACGATGACAACGCTAGCGGCGGCGATGGTCGCCAGCCGAAGCAGAAGCAGCAGCGACAGTTTAAAGAGGCTCAACAGGAGAATCAGGCGCCGGAATATGACGAAAACGGGAGGCCATTTTTCAAGGTCACAGCTCTTACGGATTGGTGTTGAGTTTTATTTGTCTAATTGATTTATTATGGACTTTAAAGATGTGTATTGAGTCACTAGTTACTAGGCTAAGCATCAGCTCTCACTCCTTGACTAGCTAGTCATCTCCGCTGTGTGGTTTAGTTTAGTCTCCATTAGAAATTCGGTTAATGAGTTGGTATCTTAAGTGCGTCAGTATACAACTGTGGCCGGTATTTCCACGGTTTTTCCATGGCAGTTTTGCCTGCCTTAAGCTTTCCAGCCAATGAGAGCGCTAGAAAAGCCTCAGCCAATGGCAGGCTGAAAGGGTCCAAACCGTCTATAAATACGAGACAATCGAGTGCCAAAAAATCTGATATCCGTTTTTAAACCTAGCTCAGGAACGGAAGGGGGAATTCGCCCCTACTGAAGTGGTTGCGCTGCGCCTAAAATTTAGTCTTGATCATATGAAACTTGAGAAATTCGCGTCATGGTGTCCATAGCGGCCTAGTTCTACCCACAGATTCTATATTACCGGTAATATAGAATATAGAATTTGTGGTTCTACCTGTTGTAGCCCTTTGAAGGTCCAGCAAGTTCATCTATATAGGTGACCACAGAAGACGGAGATGATGCAGGCACATTCGACATGCTGATAATTTTTGAAGGCCTGGCAAGGCCGCACTGAGGCGCAGTGCTAATGTGTCTATAGGGGTATGAAATACACTAGCTCTTGTGGGAAAAAATCTGTCCTTCGGCCAGAACCATTGAGTATCTCGACGGTCTGAAGAACTGGAGATTTGATTTCTTGTTTCAGAAGATGCCCAACAAAAAGTTGGTCCGTGTTATTGAGTTTCGTGTGCTTGCGTTGCTCAGTTCGGGTGCAGCACAAATCACTGTCAGGGGTGCGAATTCCCCCCTTTGTAGTTCTACTGTTAAATTTAGCAACGGGAGACACCACAGATGTGATTCAAAATTGATAATTGATTTTCCAATTCTCCCGTCAGGTTGTGCTGCTGTGGGGTCCGCCCGGCCGCGGCAAGACCACCCTGGCGCACACAGCGGCCAGACAATGCGGCTACAATGTGGTCGAAATGAACGCCAGCGATGATCGAAGCGTTGAACAATTTCGGGCTCGGCTAGACGCCGTTGCTAGGAGTCGAGGATCTGTTCGACCTGGCGGGGCTGGCGACGGCGGCGGCGGCTCTCCCACTCTGATGCCCGGCTGTCTGGTGCTGGACGAGATCGACGGTGCTCCAGGACCGGCCGTGGACGCTCTGGTCGCCTGCTTGAAGGTGGGATTTGACTAGGATCCATCAGACTCTCTCAGGATTCACCTCTATATCCCTCCGAATCCTTTATCCACCAGAATCCACTTGTTTATCCATCAAAATCCATCAGAATCCACCTGTTTAATCGTCAAGTCCATCCGTTTACTCATAAAATTTCATCCGTTTATGTATCAGAATCCACTAGTCAATCTATGTATACATCTGAATGCATATTTCAATCCATCAGAACCTATCTGTTTATCCATCAGAATTCACCTGTTTATCCATCAGAATCCATCCCTTTATCCATCCGAATCCACCTGCTTGTCCATCCGAATCCACCTGCTTATCCATCCGAATCCACCTGCTTATCCATCCGAATCCACTTGCTTATCCATCCGAATCCACCTGCTTATCCAACAGAATCCACCTGCTTATCCATCAGAATCCACCTGCTTATCCATCCGAATCCACATGTTTATCCATCAGAATCCACCTGCTTATCCATCAGAATCCACCTGCTTATCCATCAGAATCCACCTGCTTGTCCATCCGAATCCACCTGTTTATCCATCAGAATCCATTATCCAGAACGTATTATTCTCATTGTCAACCATCATCAATCATATTCGCTAATACCTCGCTATCCGCCTGTATCTCTTACAAGCTTTTTATCAGCTTTCTTTAAGTAACATTTGCTCGCGTTAATTTTCCAATATTCTGAAGGCCGCACCGGCCGGATCTGGTCGAAAGCGCGGCGCCGGTGCCAACCAGGCTCTGCTGCGTCCCGTCATCTGCATCTGCAACGATCCGTTTGTGCCAGCCCTGCGTCAATTGCGCGCATTGGCTCTGCAGCTCCGAATGCCTGATCCGCCACAGACTGGTTTAGTTAGCCGCCTGTTAGAAGTCTGCAGGTCGGAGGGCCTACCAGCTGATCGACTGGCGATGGCCAGTTTGGCCTCCAGGCACGGCGGCGATCTAAGATCCTGCCTCCAGGCTCTGCAGTTTATGGGCGAGACTGGCACAGGTGAGTATGTTGCTAGGCTTTTTATTTAGTTTAAAAGTTTCGTAAAATAACTCTGTTTGGATTTCGAAAGATTATACTCGTAGGGGGATGTCGATAGTACTAAGGGATTTTAATTGGTAATACAAAGGGATTTCCAAAGATTATACTAGGGAATTTCCATAGATTTTACTACGGGATTTCCATAGATTATATTAGGGGATTTGCATAGATAATACTAGATCATTTTCATAGATTATACTAGAGGATTTCCATAGATTATACTAAGGGATTTCCATAGATTATACTAAGGGATTTCCATAGATTATACTAAGGGATTTCCATAGATTATACTAAGAGATTTCCATAGATTATACTAAGGGATTTCCATAGATTATACTAGAGGATTTTTATAGATTTTACTAAGGGATTTCCATAGATTATGCTGAGGATTTGCCCAGTTTAAGTTAATGAAATGTCCATAGTTAATAAAAACGTTAGACTTTAATAAGTACAAAGTCAGTATTCTCATTGCCCAACAAACATTGCTAACCGCAGACGCCGGTCAGTCAGTAGTTGGTCGCCGCGACACGGTGGAGTCGCTTATGTCCACAATGGCCCGCCTATTCAGTCGCCAACCAATGGAAGCGTCCGCTTTAGCAGCCTGCGCCGAGTCTGACGAACGCCTAACCGAATGCATGCATTACAATTATCCGCACGTTGCTAGGGACGCTAAACGAGCCGCTGCTGTTGCTGATTTACTGAGGCATCACGATCTGCTGGCCGCTAGCGCCTTCTCCAGTCGTCAGAATGACGCCTTCACTTTAGCTAGATACGCGCCGTGAGTGACTTCGTTATTTGAGATATGTGCTGAGGTAAACGGCTGGGATACTTAGATTGGAATAAGCCAGGTAAGATTGTGCTTGGGAGGGTAAGATTCGCATAATGAAAGGGTGAGATTCAGATTTAGGAGGGTGAGATTCAGATTTGGGAGGGTGAGATTCAGATTTGGGAGGGTGAGATTCAGATTTGGGAGGGTGAGATTCAGATTTAGGAGGGTGAGATTCAGATTCGGGAGGGTGAGATTCAGATTTGGGAAGGTGAGATTCAGATTTGGGAGGGTGAGATTCAGATTTAGGAGGGTGAGATTCAGATTTCGGAGGGTGAGATTCAGATTTGGGAGGGTGAGATTCAGATTTAGGAGGGTGAGATTCAGATTTCGGAGGGTGAGATTCAGATTAGAGTGTGTGAGATTCCGATTTAGGAGGGTGAGAGTCAGATTTGGGAAGGTGAGATAAGAATCAGGGAGGGTGAGATAAGGATCAGGGAGGGTGAGATAAGGATCAGGGAGGGTGAGATACAGATCAGGGAGGGTGAGATATAGATAAGGGAGAGTGAGATTCACAGAATGTCAACCGTCTAACCCATTCTGAATCCCTTCGCCATTCGCCCGTCAGCTTCGCGCTGCTGGCCTGCCGCAGTCAGCTGGCCAGTCGTCGCGCGCCCCGCCTGTCGCTGCCGCCGACGGAGCAGCGCGGTCTGGCACTCCAGCAGCTGCTGGCTCAGCGGGCCGGGGTGGCTCGCGGCCTACTGTCCGACCTGGCGCCGGGTTCTCGAATCGGCCGCGACTGCCTTGTGCTAGATTTGGCGCCCTGCCTATTGGATATTCTGCAGCCCAGCCTGCGGCCTGTCAGTACGCATCTGTACACTGCCAAGGAGCGAAAGGATTTGGCCGCATTGGTCGATTGCATGATCTGCTACGGGTGGGTTATATTTTATCTAAACCAGATAGGTTTTTAGGGTGGCCAAGGTAAAAAAACTTCGGTCTTCGAAAAAAAATGGAATCTAAAATTAGGTTTTTACTATTTGGATTTGGATTTGGATTTAGATTTAGCACTTACTATTTGAGGGGTCATGAAATTTTGAGGCTTTTTTAGGCTAAAACGAGGTTGTAGCCTAGTGGTTAGAGCGTTGAACTCACGACTTGAAGGTCGGGGGTTCGATTCCCGACTTCGCTAGAACAGTTGTGTCATTTTAGCAAGACACTTAAATCTGAATTGCTTCAGTTCACCAAGCTGTCAAATGGGTACCAGCGTTAGCTGGGGTAATTAAGGGTGGGTGTGGCACCCCTCCAGTCCATGGACTGAACAGCTGTACGTATAAATAGCTGCGGCTGTGCTGTCCGCTGCACATCTGGCCCAATCGGGACGGGTGTAATCAATTATTATTTTTATTATATATTGAAATTTAAATCCGGTACTGGGGATCCTGAATTTAACAATCTTGGATTTGGGATCGTGATTTTTTTGTTTAATTTGGAGGTAAAAGTTGAGGTTTTCTTGGATCATAGCTTGGCACTACAATGTTAACATACAACCACGCCTGCAGTCTGCACTATACTCAGCAGCGCACACCAGACGGTCAGATGCAATTCGCCCTAGAGCCGCCAATCGACCAGTTAGTTCGATTCACCGACCAGCCAATCAGCGGGGCCCGCACAGCTCCATTGAGCGCCGCTGTCAAACAACTCGTTGCCAGGGAGCTGCAGTCGGAGCGGCTACGGCGCGCCGAGTCGGCCTCTCTAGCTCGCCTTGGACAGGCTACGCCAACGGCTACGCCGGAGCGCCCGCGGCAGCAGCAGTCGCGCGCCCTGGCTGACACTGTACGCGGTCTGGCCCCTAGCGCAGCCGCTGCCGCTTCGGCCGCGGCGGAGGCCTCCGCGCCGGCTCCGGTGCAGCGCGACTTTTTCGGACGTCCGATCGCTGCTCGACCGGCCTTGGCGCCGGCTCCAGTTGCTGCAGAACAGCAGCAGCAGCAGCAGAAGCCGCGCCAACTGTTAAACGACCGGATTTGGTACAAATTCAATGAAGGCTTCAGCAATGCGGTCCGTAGGCCGGTGAAAGTTCGCTCATTTCACAGCCTGCGAGAGTCCTGCGATAAGATTAATGTGGACTACTGACTACTGACTTGCTTTTGTGTTAGTAGTATAATGAAATTCATGAAAGAACCATTTTTTACGTTTTACATTTCCTATTTAAGAACAGTATTTTAACTTACAATTTTCAAATGTTCTGGTTCTGAAACTAAGTTTCTGTTGCATTTTATTCCGTTGTTGGATCTCGGTGCTTACTACTTAAAGCAAAGTTATGGTTAGTAGTATTTACTGAAATCGTGTTTTAAAAGTTACATGTTTGAGTCCGTTGTAAAATAAATTGTGCTAATGTGCAACTTTGAAAACCGTGCTTGAAATTTATTGAAATGAATTTGGCACTCAAAATTTGACTCTACTGTATTACTATGGCTAATGGTTAGGTGTCATTATAATAGTAACTACGAGGTTCGTTATTGTATATAAATAACTGTATATATGACTGAAGAAAGAATCTAAGAAAGAAACATTTTGTCTATGGTCTAAAGCCAAACTCACGGGGAACGTAAAAATCGGATTAAATTTATTTTAGACCCCTGCATCTATACTGCATGTATTTCCGAAGGACCACTACGCCGTTTTGCACTCAAATTCGTCATTTCTGCAATCAAGTTCAAACAAAACTGCATTCAAGTTCGAATGCGGTTTGCCGAACTTGAATGCGGTTTGCCGAACTTGAATGCGGTTTGCCGAACTTGAATGCGGTTTGCCGAACTTGAATGCGGTTTGCCGAACTTGAATGCGGTTTGCCGAACTTAAATGCAGTTTGCCGAACTTGAATGCGGTTTACCGAACTTGAATGCAGTTTGCCGAACTTGAATGCGGTTTGCCGAACTTGAATGCGGTTTGCCGAACTTGAATGCGGTTTGCCGAACTTGAATGCGGTTTGCCGAACTTGAATGCGGTTTGCCGAACTTGAATGCGGTTTGCCGAACTTGAATGCGGTTTGCCGAACTTGAATGCGGTTTGCCGAACTTGAATGCGGTTTGCCGAACTTGAATGCAGTTTGCCGAACTTGAATGCAGTTTGCCGAACTTGAATGCAGTTTGCCGAACTTGAATGCAGTTTGCCGAACTTGAATGCGGTTTGCCGAACTTGAATGCGGTTTGCCGAACTTGAATGCAGTTTGCCGAACTTGAATGCGGTTTGCCGATTTGCTTGCAGTTCAAAAGTATAGCCATAGAGGTTGTCCGAATTTGAATGCAGTTTTGTTGAACTTGATTGCAGAAATGACGAATTTGAGTGCAAAAAGGTGTAGAAGAAGAAGGAAGGGGCACATCGTTTCGTGGAAATTCCCACAGGGAATTCCCTTTGGATTCTCTTTCCCTTTGGATTGGATAGGGAATTCCCCATAGACATAGTTTAACGATGTTCATTAAAACCCTTGCTCAGCGTTGTTCAATGGTCTATGCACGAGGGCGCTTCGCGTACATATACTCGCCTATGTTCAGAAAGGCTGACTTTCCTGTGTCAGCTGTCAGGTGAAAAATGCCATAGACAATAAACTATGCCAGCGGGAAAGAAAGACATGGAGTTTTTACTACTCTTAGTAGGCAAAAGGCTATATAATCAGAAGTAGGCAAGTTCAAACATTTTATCCATATTTCTGATTGATTTCGATGCAAACAGCATCAGGTGCGAGAGCATGAGTGGTTAAAGTTTCGAAGACAGGTTATGTTTTATTTGAAAGCGTGAAACTTAATTAAGACAGATTTGGTTGTTGATTGTTCTCCTGGTCTAAATTTAGCCGTGAACAATGCTAGAATTAAGTACACATTTACTTTGACCGTGCCAGCTGTGCTGCTAATGAGAGCACTTGCCACTTTGAGTACTGGTCATGGAATAACAATGTAACAATAATAATGACATTGTGTGGACGATTAGTCATTCACGAATGACTATATGGCTATTGAGTTTTCATATGACTTATGCGAGTAAAATAAATATCAAAATGGGCTTAACAAAGAAAATTATCCGACGTATAATACATGTATATAGAGTTAGATAGATAGACAACTATAGATAACAATAACTGGTATAGAGATCATAATTTATCATAATGAATAAATTAATGAAGCATATACAAGTAGAAGAATAAAACACATTTTACTGCTCAACAATAGGCCTCGAAATTGTGTTCACGCAGTTAGCATGCTAAGCTCAGAAATGAGATTTTTTGACACTGCGAAAATTTTCCGGCTTTAAAAAACGCGAATGTCGTTATATTCGTCCCCTGGGCAGAGCGTATATAAATAGGACGCAAAAGAGGGGCAATAATTTTTTCTTCAATAGTCAGAAAAATTGTCTGACAGATAAAATCATTCCCTAAACAGTGAAATAGACCAGGATTTATTTAACTGGACCTACTGCAGGCTCCAAAATGACTCAAGTAAGTTTATTTAATCATCTTTATGTATTAAAATAAATCACGACTCCGGTCGCATCTCAAGCCAATTTTTTCCGCTTTAGGCCCAGGTCAGCAATGCTGGCGCGAAAGCCAAGAAGCGCTCAAAGAAGGACAAGGAGAACAAGCTGTGTGAACTGAAGAGTGAGATCGCCATGGACGAGCATCAGCTCGGCCTGACGGACCTGTTCGCTCGGCTCGAAGTTGACCCGGCTGTCGGCCTGTCCGCCAACGAGGCCGCTTCCCGGCTGGAGAAGTTCGGCCGAAACGAGCTGACGCCGCCCAAGCGGACGCCAGAGATTGTGGTGTTCATCCGGACATTGCTGGGCGGATTCTCTCTGCTTCTATGGATTGGTTCGATTCTGTGCCTCATCGCCTACGCAATTCAGTACAGCTCGACCGACAGTCCGTCTGGAGACAATCTGTACCTGGCGATTGTGCTCATTGTCGTGGTGGTTGTAACCGGCCTATTTACCTATTATCAAAATGCCAAGTCCGGCAAGATTATGGAGAGCTTCAAGAAGATGGTGCCACCGCAGGCGACCGTCCTACGCGACGGTCAGAAATTACCGGTCGCTTCGGCTGAGGTAGTTGTCGGTGACATCCTTCAAATCCAGCTGGGCGACCGAGTACCAGCCGATGTGCGCATCCTGACAGCCCAGGGGTTCAAGGTGGACAATTCAGCTCTCACTGGCGAGTCAGAGCCGCAGTCGCGGTGTCCCGACTGCACCAGCGAGAACCCGATGGAGACTAGAAACTTGGCTTTCTTCTCAACCAACGCGGTTGAAGGTGAGGCGGCATTGGCTTCAGTCTGTAGGTCACAAAAATCGACGCATCAGGCTAGGAGTTTCCCCACCAACCGAATTCTTTCTCTTTTCAGGCACCTGCACCGCCGTTGTCGTAGCAACTGGCGACCGGACCCTGATGGGCCACATCGCCAAGCTGGCCTCCGGCCTTCGCGAAGAGAAGACACCCATAGCGAAGGAGCTGGGCCACTTTGTCCAGATGATCACCGGAGTAGCTATCGTGTTCGGCGGGATCTTCTTCGCAATTTCCATGTCGATTGGCTACGACTGGCTGAGCGCCGTGATTTTCCTCATCGGAGTAATCGTGGCCAACGTGCCCGAAGGCATTCTGGCCTGCATCACCGTCTGCCTCACGCTCACGGCCAAGAGGATGGCGCAGAAGAACTGCTTGGTGAAGAATCTGGAGGCGGTGGAAACTCTCGGCTCAACCAGCATCATCTGCACCGACAAGACCGGTGAGATTGCCATAGACCTAGCTTTATCAGTAACCCCCGAATGGCTTGACTTTGCGATAGACCTAGCTTTATCAGTAACCCCCGAATGGCTTGACTTTGCCATAGACCTAGCTTTATCAGTAACCCCCGAATGGCTTGACTTTGCCATAGACCTAGCTTTATCAGTAACCCCCGAATGGCTTGACTTTGCCATTGACCTAGCTTTTTCAGTAACCCCCGAATGGCTTGACTTTGCCATTGACCTAGCTTTATCAGTAACCCCCGAATGGCTTGACTTTGCCATAGACCTAGCTTTATCAGTAACCCCCGAATGGCTTGACTTTGCCATAGACCTAGCTTTATTAGTAACCCCCGAATAGCTTGACTTTGCCATAGACCTAGCTTTTTCAGTAACCCCCGAATAGCTTGAGGGTCGTCTATTCATTTGAATATCACACAAATGCATACCAAAAACGAATCATTTAATGGCAGTGTGAATCATTTAGACGTTTGAAATCACAAACGCTTTGCCATGAAATTATTCGGCACAACGTGCCACATTTTTTAGCTGATAATTCGAGTTAGTATTTGTGAGTGAATTGTGGGATTCGAGGTGCGATCTGTTAGTGGCGTAGATGACTCACAATATTTAAGTGCTAATAGGCAGCTAGAGCGGCGAAAAGACATTTCGGCCATAGACATTAAGTCAACGGGCACGACAGACAGAGGACGCGTGTTATCCGTTTTGACCGCCCATTGCTCTGAGGTGTACATTCTGACTCTTGTGACTTTCTCATCGTCTAGCAGTGCACACACACTTTGAATCTTAGCGGGTTACCGCATGCGGGTTACTCAAGCGTTCACCTTGTTTGCCCTGCTCAGGCACGCTGACCCAGAACCGCATGACTGTGTCCCACATGTGGCTGGACAATCGCATCGTTGGAGTGGACACCTCCGAAGACCAGACGCACGACACGGGAGACAGTCTGCTGACCGACTGGCCGGCCTTCAGTCGCTGCGCAGCCCTGTGCAATCGGGCCGAGTTCAGGGCCGGGGAGGAGTCGAACTCGGTGCTGCGGCGCAGGTGCATCGGAGACGCGTCGGAGACGGCGCTGCTGAAGTACACGGAGCTAAGCATGGGCAGCATGGCTGAATATCGCAGCCGGAATCCCAAGGTGTTCGAGGTGCCGTTCAACAGCACCAACAAGTACCAGCTGTCCATTCACCGAACCGACGACAACGACCCGCGCCACCTCCTGGTGATGAAGGGCGCCCCGGAGAAGATTCTCGACAGCTGCTCCACCATTCTGGTCGACGGCCAGGAGCTTCCACTTGATGCCGACTGGAAGCAGAAGTTCAACTCAGCCTACGAGGATCTCGGAGGCATGGGTGAGCGGGTCATCGGATTCTGCGACCTCCGCCTGTCCGGCGAAGAGTTTCCGGTTGGGTTCGCGTTCAGTGAGGACTCGCAAAATTTCCCGCTGGACGGACTGCGCTTCGTCGGCCTGGCTTCGCTGATCGATCCGCCGCGTGGAGCCGTGCCGAGCGCCGTCCAGAAATGTCGCAGCGCCGGCATTAAGGTCATCATGATCACCGGAGACCATCCAATCACCGCCAAAGCCATCGCCAGGAGCGTTGGAATCATCAGCCCGAACAGCCAGACCGTGGAGGAGATCGCCAGATCGAGAGGCGTCGACCCCACCCAGGTGGAGCCCAGTGAGGCGCAGGCAAGCGTCATCCATGGCTCGGAGCTGAAGGACATGTCTTCGGCACAGTTGGACAAGCTGCTGCAGAACTATACGGAGCTTGTATTCGCTCGTACCAGTCCCCAGCAGAAGCTGCTCATTGTCGAAGGCTGCCAGCGCCAGGGCTGGATTGTGGCCGTCACGGGAGACGGCGTCAACGACTCGCCTGCGTTGAAGAAGGCGGACATTGGCATCGCGATGGGCATCGCAGGCAGCGACGTCAGCAAACAGGCGGCGGATATGATCCTCCTTGACGACAACTTTGCGTCTATAGTTACCGGCGTTGAGGAAGGCCGCATAATCTTTGACAACCTAAAGAAGACGACCACCTACCTACTCGCCTCAAACATTCCTGAGTTCGCGCCTTTCCTACTGTACGGTCTGATCGCCATTCCGCTGCCCATCGGAACCATCACCATGCTGCTGATCTCCGTGGGCACCGAGATTGTCCCGTCCATCTCCCTGGTACACGAGACGGCCGAGAGTGACATCATGCAGCGCCAGCCGCGCGATCCGAAGCGCCATCGGCTGGTGAATTGGAACCTTATTGGCGCCTGCTATGCTCAGGCCGGTCTCATCGAGGCCGCGGGCGGCATGTTCGCCTATTTCGTCGTGCTGGCGGAGAACGGCTTTCTGCCCGGACGAGTTGTCGGCCTGCGAAACGACTGGGAGAGCATCGCCGTTAACGACCTGGTGGACAGCTACGGACAGGAGTGGGTGAGTTGCGGGGATGAGAGGGATAATAAAAGTTATTATTATTAGAAACTAGAAACTATACTGTACGCAGGTGTATCCATTTGCCCTGACTTTCTCATCGTCAGGCAGTGTACACTCTCACTGTGCCTTGGAGGTTGGCCCTCAAGTGCGTAAATTGCATGACAAGCCCCAAAGCCTTCTCTCCGCGGCTGCACCCCAAATGAATGTAGCCTCGCCGCGGAATCGAACTTAAAAACCTTGGTGCGAGAGGCAAACGCGTAAAGCGCTCTGTACCTCATCCCTCTCAACAATGGCCTGGAGTTAGTGAGCTTATAGTTTTATACGCGCATTTCCTTTCCACCGTATCGCTCCAGTCATTCGGCCAGCGCAAGATGCTAGAGTACACCTGCTACTCAGCCTTCTTCGCCGCCATCGTGACAATGCAGTGGTTCGATCTCCTCATCAGGAAGACGCTGCGCTCGTCCCTGTTCCAGCAGGGCATGAGCAACGGCCCGCTGACTTTCTCGCTCTTTTTCGAGACCGGCTTAGTCATCTTCCTGACCTACTGCCCGGGCCTGGTCGACGGCTTGCACTTGGCACCGCTGATGTACCGCTGGTTCTTGCCTGCCCTGCCATTTGGCGTCTACATCCTGTTTTACGACGAGTTCAGAAAGTACCTGACGCGCACCCTGCCCCCGGGAAACTGGTTGGAGACCAATTTGTCCTTCTGAACGCAGCTACAAATGGAACACGAACTGTACATAGCGTATTTTGTTAGACAACTCCCAAAATATCTTCAACGCTTTTTAACCAGAATTAGGGAAATATTGTGCTCAATGTAAGTCAAGAATTTCGACAATTATTCCGAAGTCATTGCAATGCGAAATTTTGTGACTTTGATTTTGATTGTTTTAGAAAATAGAGCATACCAAATGCCAAACATTCTTGCAAACTTTTACCAATCTGCCTAAAGGGCTCCACACTATGTTTACAGTTGGAAATATAATTAAATCAAGCCTTCTTTTGTGATATCCGAATTACTGCAGCTTAATTCCTGATATTCTTGTTAGTAGCTAGCGCCTTGACAAAAAACGAAACTTTCTAAATTCATAATCTGAATTTTTTTATGTTATTGCTTTGCATTGCGAGTAACAATTTAAAAGTTTAAAAAAAACTTTAAATTACTGACTACTTAAAAAACTTGTTTTGGCCAGTAGTATAGCAAAAAACTAGTTTTTTTTGTAGAAAGTAGAAATAGTTTTCTTATCTTCTACAGATATTTTCTCCAGTGAAAGTGCAACAAACTGGTGCAAAGGTCCATTAAAGTTACTTCTATAATAAGCGTTACTGATTACAGTTTACCTGTTCACTTTAATTAGCTCCTTATCTCGGAATGAGAAAAATATTTCTCGGTCTTTGAAAAGTCGTCGCTGTTGCCGTTACTGCTGCCACCCAAGAATAGGTGAGCCCGAAAGCAAACAGTATAGCTCAAAGAAAATTCATTCACCTGAAAAACCTGAGCCTTTACAGCGATATGGGTGGATTTGGCACTCATCCTGACACTCTGCCAGATGAAGATTGGCAACAGGTGAGTATGCGATAGCTTCTGCTTCTAGTGGAAAGTTTTTATTGGATCTAAGATAGAATTATTAAACCGAATAGTCACATAACCAAAGTACATACACCATAACACTGAAGTGTCACAAGACCAAAGTACATACACCATAACACTGAAGTGTCACAAGACCAAAGTACATACACCATAACACTGAATTGTCACAAGACCAAAGTACATGCACCATAACACTGAAGTGTCACATGACCAAAGTACATACACCATAACACTGAATTGTCACAAGACCAAAGTACATGCACCATAACACTGAAGTGTCACATGACCAAAGTACATGCACCATAACACTGAAGTGTCACAAGACCAAAGTACATACACCATAACACTGAATTGTCACAAGACCAAAGTACATACACCATAACACTGAATTGTCACATGACCAAAGTACATGCACCATAACACTGAAGTGTCACATGACCAAAGTACATGCACCATAACACTGAAGTTTCACATGACCAAGTACATGCACCATAACACTGAATTGTCACAAGACCAAAGTACATACACCATAACACTGAAGTGTCACATGACCAAAGTACATACACCATAACACTGAAGTGTCACATGACCAAAGTACATGCACCATAACACTGAAGTGTCACATGACCAAAGTACATACACCATAACACTGAAGTGTCACATGACCAAAGTACATACACCATAACACTGAAGTGTCACATGACCAAAGTACATGCACCATAACACTGAAGTTTCACATGACCAAGTACATGCACCATAACACTGAATTGTCACAAGACCAAAGTACATACACCATAACACTGAAGTGTCACATGACCAAAGTACATACACCATAACACTGAAGTGTCACATGACCAAAGTACATGCACCATAACACTGAAGTGTCACATGACCAAAGTACATACACCATAACACTGAAGTGTCACATGACCAAAGTACATGCACCATAACACTGAAGTGTCACATGACCAAAGTACATGTGACTGACTGGGGCTGGAATCTTATAGGGTAGCAACCCCTCTGTGTCCGGGGCTGGAATCTTATAGGGTAGCAACCCCTCTGTGACTGGGGCTGGAATCTTATAGGGTAGCAACCCCTCTGTGACTGGGGCTGGAATCTTATAGGGTAGCAACCCCTCTGTGACTGGGGCTGCAATCTTATAGGGTGCAACCCTCTCTGTGACTGGGGGCTGCAATCTTATAGGGCAGCAACCCCTCTGTGACTGGGGCTGCAATATTATAGGGTGCAACCCCTGTGTGACAAGGGCTGAAATCTTATAGGGTAGCAGCCCCTCTGTGTCCGGGGCTGGAATCTTATAGGGTAGCAACCCCTGTGTGACTGGGGCTACAATATTATTATAGGGTATATTTACCACGTGTGTAATAACCACGCATCCGAAATTTCCACAACTCCAGCCTGTGGATGCACTAAAACGCGGTGGCATCGGACTCCGAAGACAATCTGTGCCAGTTGTGACTGAGGTAATTTTTACCGTATAGAAGAGCTAGGTATAGAGGAATGATAGATCAGTGATGGAGTGAGGTAGAGAGTGGTGATAGATCAGTGATGGAGTGAGGTAGAGAGTGGTGATAGATCAGAGATGGAGTGAGGTAGAGAGTGGTGATAGATCAGTGATGGGGTGAGGTAGAGAGTGGTGATAGATCAGAGATGGAGTGAGGTAGAGAGTGGTGATAGATCAGAGATGGAGTGAGGTAGAGAGTGGTGATAGATCAGTGATGGGGTGAGGTAGAGAGTGATAATAGATCAGAGATGGAGTGAGGTAGAGAGTGATGATAGATCAGAGATGGAGTGAGGTAGAGAGTGATGATAGATCGGAGATGGAGTGAGGTAGAGAGTGATGATAGATCAGTGATGGAGTGAGGTATAGAGTGATGATAGATCGGAGATGGAGTGAGGTAGAGAGTGATGATAGATCAGTAATGGGGTGAGGTAGAGAGTGATGATAGATCGGAGATGGAGTGAGGTAGAGAGTGATGATAGATCAGTGATGGAGTGAGGTAGAGAGTGATGATAGATCAGTAATGGGGTGAGGTATAGAGTGATGATAGATCAGAGATGGAGTGAGGTATAGAGGAATGATAGATCAGTGATGGGGTGATGTAGAGAGAGGTGATAGATCAGTGATGGAGTGAGGTATAGAGGAATGATAGATCAGTGATGGGGTGATGTAGAGAGAGGTGATAGATCAGTGATGGAGTGAGGTATAGAGTGATGATAGATCAGAGATGGAGTGAGGTATAGAGGAATGATAGATCAGTGATGGGGTGATGTAGAGAGAGGTGATAGATCAGTGATGGAGTGAGGTATAAAGTGGTGATAGATCAGTGATGGAGTGAGGTAGAGAGTGGTGATAGATCAGTGATGGGGTGAGGTAGAGAGTGGTGATAGATCAGAGATGGAGTGAGGTATAGAGTGGTGATAGATCAGTGATGGAGTGAGGTAGAGAGTGATGATAGATCAGTGATGGAGTGAGGTGGAGAGTGATGATAGATCAGTGATGGAGTGAGGTAGAGAGTGGTGATAGATCAGAGATGGAGTGAGGTATAGAGTGATGATAGATCAGTAATGGGGTGAGGTATAGAGTGATGATAGATCAGTAATGGGGTGAGGTAGAGAGTGATGATAGATCAGTAATGGGGTGAGGTAGAGAGTGATGATAGATCAGTAATGGGGTGAGGTAGAGAGTGATGATAGATCAGTAATGGGGTGAGGTAGAGAGTGATGATAGATCAGTAATGGGGTGAGGCAGAGAGTGATGATAGATCAGTAATGGGGTGAGGCAGAGAGTGATGATAGATCAGTAATGGGGTGAGGCAGAGAGTGATGATAGATCAGTAATGGGGTGAGGTAGAGAGTGATGATAGATCAGTGATGGGTGAGGCAGAGAGTGATGGTAGATCAGTGGATCATGAAGCCTATAATCTGTTGAATTTCAGGCCAACTCAAGGTTTCTGTTAGGTGTCGACAGGTCATCAGCCAGAGTCACACTTAGTCCAAGGCGACTATTGGCTGTGGCAGCTGAGGAACAAGAATTCGCTGAACGGTAAGCATTAATTGTGAAAAAATATAAGTTAGTAGTTTATTGCAAAAAAAGGAAAAAGCAAATAGTTTTCTAATTTGATTGTTTAAACTGACTTGACAGGTTGCGTATTGGCAAGTCAATAGTTGACGTCACGAACAGTAATTTGATGAAGCTCGATATGGATTTGTGACAACACCTAAAATATTTTATTAATTTTGAAATTGCTAAATAAAATATCTTGCATGAGAAGATGTGATTGCAACTTGTGCTTCACTTAAGATCTGTTTTAAGTTTACTCTAAATACAGCATGAAATTATTTTCCCGTGACTTTTATTGGTCTCAACCGTGTGATCCCAATTGATCCTATCAATCAGTGAGGGGATCAACTGATAATGGTCCTATCAATCAGTTAGGGGATCAACTGATAATGACCCTATATCAATCAGTGAGGGTATCAACTGATAATGATCCTATCAATCAGTTAGGGGATCAACTGATAATGATCCTATCAATCAGATCAACTGATAGTGACCCTATCAATCAGATCAACTGATAATGACCCTATCAATCAGATCAACTGATAATGACCCTATTAATCAGTGAGGGTATCAACTGATAATGACCCTATCAATCAGATCAACTGATAATGATCCTATCAATCAGTGAGGGTATCAACTGATAATGATCCTATCAATCAGTTAGGGGATCAACTGATAATGGTCCTATCAATCAGTTAGGGGATCAACTGATAATGATCCTATCAATCAGATCAACTGATAGTGACCCTATCAATCAGTGAGGGTATCAACTGATAATGATCCTATCAATCAGTTAGGGGATCAACTGATAATGATCCTATCAATCAGTTAGGGGATCAACTGATAATGATCCTATCAATCAGTTAGGGGATCAACTGATAATGATCCTATCAATCAGTTAGGGGATCAACTGATAATGGTCCTATCAATCAGATCAACTGATAGTGACCCTATCAATCAGTGAGGGTATCAACTGATAATGATCCTATCAATCAGTTAGGGGATCAACTGATAATGATCCTATCAATCAGTTAGGGGATCAACTGATAATGATCCTATCAATCAGTTAGGGGATCAACTGATAATGATCCTATCAATCAGATCAACTGATAATGGTCCTATCAATCAGATCAACTGATAATGATCCTATCAATCAGTGAGGGTATCAACTGATAATGATCCTATCAATCAGTTAGGGGATCAACTGATAATGGTCCTATCAATCAGTTAGGGGATCAACTGATAATGATCCTATCAATCAGATCAACTGATAGTGACCCTATCAATCAGTGAGGGTATCAACTGATAATGATCCTATCAATCAGTTAGGGGATCAACTGATAATGATCCTATCAATCAGTTAGGGGATCAACTGATAATGATCCTATCAATCAGTTAGGGGATCAACTGATAATGATCCTATCAATCAGATCAACTGATAATGGTCCTATCAATCAGATCAACTGATAATGATCCTATCAATCAGTTAGGGGATCAACTGATAATGATCCTATCAATCAGTGAGGGGATCAACTGATAGTGACCCTATCAATCAGTGAGGGGATCAACTGAAAATGATCCCATAATTCCACCCGGGAATATGGAATCCCATTCAATTATCCCATTATCCCGACCGGGAAACTTTCGATTTGCACAAGCTTTAAATGGAACAAAAAATTGTCTCAAAATTTTATTCCCGAAATTTTGAGAACCTAGAAAATCTGTAGTTTCGATCTTGACAAGCCTCTTAATCTCGTGATATTATTGCCCGTCACTGCCATTTCAATATCTGATTTTAGAAGCGAAAATTCACAGTATAGTGTTTACACACGCAAAAGCGGAACATTCTTGACAGGTCCTGCAGATACCCTTTAAAAAATGTCTCTAGTTGGTAAACGTTTTGAAATGAAAAGGCTCACTCACATATGCTTACATTATTATGCAGTCGCGATTGAAAAAAAGTGATGACATCTGTCGAAATGTTTGACTTTTGCTTCTCGCCTGGGAGGGGGGTTGATGGATGTCAGGCATTTAAAAACCCTTGCGTTCAGCTAGAAACCAAGTCACAGAAGAGTGGCCAGAAGATTTTCTGTCAAAGCAAATCAATAAATCAATCAAATTAATCAATACAATAGTTGGAGGAATTAAGACAATTGTCAAGAAGAAATGTTCCTGAGATCGACTATCGCTCTGCTGCTAGCGACACTGCTGGCTGCTGTCAGTCGGGGCGACAGCAGTTGGCCGGCAAATCACCAACTGAGGGCGGTCGTCAACTTTCCTAGCGCCGCTAGCCAGCCAGTCAGCTGGAGGTCCGGCTTCGTCCAGCGTCGACCGTCATCGGTGCAGTCAACTGGCTGGCAGTCTGACAGTCGACCTGATTGGAAGAGGACTATCTTTCGCTACGGCAAACGCCAGATGTTCCGCTTCGGCAAGAGACGCACCCCTACAGGTGGAAGATAATGATTTGATTTGATACAAAAATAATTTGTATGCACTTTTTGGACACTCGCTTTTAAGTTCCATTGGACTTTTAAAATGTTCACAAAAGCAATGCAACTAAATATAATCGATTGGAAACGATTAGATGGCAAACTATTGCATACACATTTGCGTCATTTGAGAACATGCTGCGTTTCTTGAAGGATCTGCTGATTTCACAGTCCTGACCCTTCAGTGAACGGCTGATTTCACAGTCCTGACCCTTCAGTGAACGGCTGATTTCACAGTCCTGACCCTTCAGTGAACTGCTGATTTCACAGTCCTGACCCTTCAGTGAACGGCTGATTTCACAGTCCTGACCCTTCAGTGAACGGCTGATTTCACAGTCCTGACCCTTCAGTGAACTGCTGGTTTCACAGTCCTGACCCTTCAGTGAACTGCTGGTTTCACAGTCCTGACCCTTCAGTGAACTGCTGGTTTCACAGTCCTGACCCTTCAGTGAACTGCTGATTTCACAGTCCTGACCCTTCAGTGAACTGCTGGTTTCACAGTCCTGACCCTTCAGTGAACTGCTGATTTCACAGTCCTGACCCTTCAGTGAACTGCTGGTTTCACAGTCCTGACCCTTCAGTGAACTGCTGGTTTAACAGTCCTGACCCTTCAGTGAACTGCTGGTTTCACAGTCCTGACCCTTCAGTGAACTGCTGATTTCACTTTAACTGCCGTTAGAACAAAATTATTTTTTCAAAAGAATGCGAAAAACGGTGTTTTAAGAGTTGCATTGGGAATGACTTCTTGTGATAATTATTTCTTGCTTTTAAGGAACTTTTTTAGTGCGTCTTTTATTTGGTGATACTTCAAATGAGAAAAACACATGCAGTTTTGCAGTGACTGTCGCCAAGTTCCTTAATTATTGAATTGCATTCAGTCAAACAAAAAGTATAAGCTTTCATCTGCACATCAACAAAGAAACTTAAAAACAGAAAGGTTAGTTTCTTTAAAGGATCAAAGTTTTGTACACAAAATTAACAGGGCATGACATTTCTGCACTTACACGCAAGACAGAAAAAACGAATTGTGAAATGTTAATGACATGTGGATACTAAAGTTTATGCTTTAGTATGAAGACAAAATCTAAAAAAGCCCGACCTTTTTCTTTGAAGGCCCCCATAATCGGTAGCAAAATGAAAAAATAAATAAATATAGAAAACTCTGCGACAATGGAAACTAGCAAACAAAAGGATACTATAGTCTGGATTGACTGATAAAACAACAGGGCCAACAGATAATTTGAGAAGAAAGCAGCAAAGATAAATTTTAATTAAATAAACAATTGCGCACCACCCAGGCCGATAGAATTTCTTCTCTGACCAAAAAGACAGGAAAACGCGCAATTGTCTACTGATATTCGTTTTAAGTAGTATATTTTAGGATCGTTAAGCGTTAATTTTTTCTATCTGCAAGCGTCTATCTGCCTGTTCTGTTCTCTGTAACTGGTTAGGGCGGTTTGTTTCGGGGTCGAAGTAAGGAGAAATGTTTGTTGACGCGGAAACTAATATTAAGAGATCGAGCCAGGTTAAAATGTGAAAGTCGATGGTGTCTTCTGGGTCGGCACTTTTGCACTTTAATAGACTAGAAAAATGTTACCATTGTTTTTCTCTTTTAATAACGTATTTTATCTATACCTTCAGTGCAAAAGTGCATTACCTTATTTTATACCTTATTTTATTTGCATAATTGTTAACTGTAAGCATGAATATCATTGACATTTTATCAGGAGAAAAGTAGCTAGGCACTTTGTTTATTTTTCAAGTTACTGATCGACTTGAGCAATGTTACTGTTCTATATACTGTCCTCTCGCTTATTCCCATTTGTCATAGCCGGATTTCCTACCGTCCTCACTACCCAGTTGTCTATGGTCCTCACTACCCAGTTGTCTATGGTCCTCACTACCCAGTTGTCTATGGTCCTCACTACCCAGTTGTCTATGGTCCTCACTACCCAGTTGTCTATGGTCCTCACTACCCAGTTGTCTATGGTCCTCACTACCCAGTTGTCTATGGTCCTCACTACCCAGTTGTCTATGGTCCTCACTACCCAGTTGTCTATGGTCCTCACTACCCAGTTGTCTATGGTCCTTACTACCCCATTGTCTATGGTCCTCTCGACCCTATTGTCTATGGCCCTCACTACTCTAATGTATATGGTCCTCTCGACCCTATTGCCTGTCATTTTTTCTATGGTCCTCTCTTTCCTGTAAATTCAAGATTGCACAAAAATCCAGGAAAACTAATAACAATCTAGCATTGCCATCAAAGACGTTAGGTGCGCAGATAGTAAAACAGAGAAACAATTAGTCAGATAATAATAGAAGACAATGATACTGCGAGAAGATACTAGTGGGCATCATCAGTTATAAGAAATTAAAAAATACAATAACCAAGAATGAATGCGCTGCACGATTCAGTATAGAATAGAGAATGGTTTTTCTAAGGTGTATATATAACTGGTGAACGGAATGGGGGCCAGGAAATTAGTTAAGCAAAGTGTTCTCTCACGCGAGACTGGCAACCAGAAAATAAAATAAAAATCATGACGCCAATGACGATTGCCAAGTGACGTTCGAGGCGACAATATGCGAGAGCAAGCAAATCTATATCATATCATTAGTATTTGCATAATATTATTTAGTACACAGGCAAACTCTCCAAAATTAACTTCAGTTTCTCCTATCCGAGAAGCTCAATTAGAATTTGGAGGATAATAAGGAGAAGGGATAGTCGAACTTAAAACAAACAGAAATCCCAATCATCCATTTTTACAGGAGCACATTCTTCGACCGGAACAAATGCAGGATGGCCTCGTATGTGGTGAGCACTATGCACGTGTTTGGTATCTGGCGAACAAAGTGCGTCAGCATGCCCTTGTAAAGCGCCAGGAAGCCTTCTTCGTGTATGATGAGGCGCATAGACTGGGCTAAACCGTGATACCGGCTGCCCTCCTGACGTAGCCGGGTGCGAAGCACCTCTGTTGATTGGAGAAAGGAATTATAGTTTGAAAGGAATGAAAGTTCGTCATGTACTTTATATTAACAATGATTATGAACAAGATTCGGATTCAATTGGTTTTAATTTAAAAGTGCTTGCATTTTTTATTGATCAGAAGCAGTGTTTCGTATGCCAAAAAGCGCTTTTCACGCCACACAAATTATTATTAAGGTCTGTGTGTATATGCATAAGAGTCGTCACTCATGGCTTCAACTCTTCTCTTTTTTTCTCCCTGCAAGTTAATTTGGCAGTCAGTGTCAGTGCAAGGGCGGACTAAACCGGTCCGCGTGAAAGCCGCCTAAAAATAAATGTACATATATTTGCTTAAAAGTCCAAATTCGACGAGAGGAGGGGTAAGACAAGATGGGCAGGCAGGGGTTTGAGGCTGCGGCGTGTGTGAGGTGGTGGGGCAGGTTTTGAAAGTCTCGCTCAGCCGCGTATTTTCATTTCAAAGCCTACCACCCCACGCTTTCTGCTGATACTATTTCCTAACTGTACATTCCTCTAATGATTAATAGAGGGACGGAAGTGTTTAGTAATGTACGACACACCACCAGACTGGGCCAATAAAGTATGAATGTACAGAGGGGCAAGGCGGCGAGAAGAATGTTCACATCACGAATTAACAGAATTGACGCACGTAAACTAGTGGGTGTGGCCGCACCCGAGGGACCATGTTTTCCTGCACCAAACGCCCTCAAGTTTTTTCATGCCCTTTACTATCACTGGGAAGACATAAGCAATCAACAGCACAGCAGTCCATTTGCTTAAACTTAAAGCAAACCTGTCCTAAGGTTGGGAAATAGCAATTTATATAGGATTTTATATTAACATACATACGCACAGAAAAAAAACTACTTAAGCCAGGCCATTACGACTAAAAGAAAAGGTGGGATTGAATGGGTGGAAACAAAGTCAAAAAACAGCAACGCGAAAATAATTTGTAAAAGATCCGTAACTTTTTACACTTTTGTTAGCGTAGTGGAAATAATAAACGGAAAAAACAAACTCGAGGAAAAAGACGTTTACATTATTTACAGCTCGCCAACTAAAATGTGTAACTCTTTGTCTGTCTAAACTGAAATTTCCTGCCCAAGCGAAAGAGACAATGAACAAGCAATGGGTTCAAAGTTGCACAGAGCGCGCGTGCTCACGACTACACACGCCTTCATACAACCCACCGGCACCGCCTGTGGGTAAAGATCTATTGTTGCATTGCAGCAAGGCTCCGTAGAGACTCAACATTCCGACATAAATTTAGGTTGAAGAATGAGTTGCGTACACGATTTTAATAATAAAAGAAAGCACAACTAGACAACAAGAGAATAGGCTGGAGTGGAGTGCCTTCAGCTCGAAAACTCTTATTGACGAACAGAGACATGCCAATTATTTAATTAGTTGTTCTATAAATAGCACGATACTATTTTGTATTGCTATCGCACACAAACTATATATTTTTTCTAGATTGAGTGGTCAGTCATGGGTCAGACTCAGACTGAACTGCTGATGCACACGTTTGCTCATTGTCTATTTTTTTTCTTGCATATGCATAAAAAGTTACATAAAAAATACGTTTGAACTCAGTCCTGTCCGGTATTAGTTGCGTCGCGACAAATTATATATTGAGTCAATTGGTAGACTTTTGAGTCAATTATCTTACCTTGCCTCAATTACATAAGATAAGCTAATGTTATCCCTAACATATAATGGGTGACTAACAATAATATTATCCTTAGCAACACATTGAGTCATTCATGTTATCCTTAGCAACACAATGGATCATTAATATTATCCCCAACTCATACAATGGGTCATTACTATTATCCCAAGCTCATACAATGTGTCATTAATATTATCCCAAGCTCATACAATGTGTCATTAATATTATCCCTAGCTTATACAATGTGTCATTACTATTATCCCTAGCTTATACAATGTGTCATTAATATTATCCCTAGCTCATGCAATGTGTCATTAATATTATCCCTAGCTCATACAATGTGTCATTAATATTATCCCTAGCTCATACAATGTGTCATTAATATTATCCCTAGCTCATTCAATGTGTCATTAATATTATACCTAGCTCATACAATGTGTCATTAATATTATACCTAGCTCATACAATGTGTCATTAATATTATACCTAGCTCATACAATGTGTCATTAATATTATACCTAGCTCATACAATGTGTCATTAATATTATCCCTAGCTCATACAATGTGTCATTAATATTATCCCTAGCTCATACAATGTGTCATTAATATTATACCTAGCTCATACAATGTGTCATTAATATTATACCTAGCTCATACAATGTGTCATTAATATTATCCCTAGCTCATACAATGTGTCATTAATATTATACCTAGCTCATACAATGTGTCATTAATATTATACCTAGCTCATACAATGTGTCATTAATATTATACCTAGCTCATACAATGGATCATTAGTATCATCCCTAGCTCATAGTATGGGTCATTCTTAAAATCTTTTGCTCATAGTATGGGTCATTCTTAAAATCTTTTGCTCATACAATGGGTCATTTATGCACATTCCGCTATCTTCTGAACACCCACTCAAGCAGATATCCTCCAACACAGGGGTGTAGTTCTGCTCTGATGTTTTTCCTTACATAACATCGCAATAATTTCAGTGTCGCAACAATAAAAGTAGGTCTGTGCAGATATTTGGCCAAGCCAAGATACCATGTAAGTTTTAGTGCATGCGCACTATATAAATGTAACACTGCCCTAAAAGTACATTCCGTCACACTCACCATGCGGATAGCAGGTGATGGTAGACACAGTCTTAGAGACGCCGCTAGCAATAGTGCAATACATGACATCGTCTGCGCTGCTTAAATTCAAATCCAAATTAGTAGCATTGGCTTCGGCGCCTCTGGACCATTGCACCAGGCTTCGCTTCAAATGCTCGTATAGTACAAACTGTAGAGAAGTCTCCACAATGCCAATGTAAGACGCTTGGATGCCTTTGAAGAAGGCTAAGAAGCCACCGCGACGCCAGGTATCCACTGTGCATTGCCAAACTGTCATTGCGCTGGCGGCGGGACTGTTATTGACAATATTACAATCGGAGATTTATTAACTCGATTTCATAAATGCAGGCATTAGACATAACAACTGTAACTAATGACACTAAAGACAGCAAATAGTTTTGTTAAATAATTTACATTTCAGCATATTTTTGCTTAACGCTATTTAAGAGTTTTAGACCCTAGGGTCGGAAGCTTCGGAGCCCTAATGAGATGAGACTGGAGAGAGATGAGACAGGAGAGAGAGATGAGACAGGGAAGAGAAAGGACAGGGGAGAGATGAGACTGGAGAGAGATGAGACAGGAGAGAGATGAGACAGGGAAGAGTTAAGACAGGGGAGAGATGAGACACGGAAGAGAAAGGACAGGAGAGAGATGAGACAGGGGAGAGATGAGACAGGGGAGAGATGAGACAGGGGAGAGATGAGACACGGAAGAGAAAGCACAAGAGATATGCGACAGAGGAGAGATGAGACAGAGGAGAGATGAGACAGGGGAGAGATGAGACAGGGGAGAGATGAGACAGGGGAGAGATGAGACAGGAGAGAGATGAGACAGGGGAGAGATGAGACAGGGGAGAGATGAGACACGGAAGAGAGAGGACCGGAGAGAGATGAGACAGTGGAGAGATAAGGAGAGATAAGATAGGAGAGAGATGAGACAGTGGAGAGATAAGGAGAGATAAGATAGGAGAGAGATGAGACAGGGGAGAGATGAGAGAGATGATAGAAAATGTACTTAAACTACTCGAACTATTAGACTTAGCGTAGTCATATTGGTGATAAAAACTACATCCAACAAATCTATCTAAATAGTAGGAATATAAATGCACATGAGAAAAAAAGTACAACCAAATTCCAAGGTCTGCTGTGTGCTGTCACGAAGCGAGAAAATTGAACTGTCAAACAAAAACTATAGACCTACAAATAGCCAGAAACGCAACAGCACGCGGTGAAGGCGTGATGCGTGCTCACCCCAGTTGAAAATAGGCAATAGAGAGGCCATGGGGAAACCCCGAACACACGCACGCGCACAGTTTAATGTTGCATAATTGTACAGTAAATCATTCTCTATCAAGTAGCCAATATTAAGTTAAGCTAAAAACTGTTTAAATGTTAATTGCACGCAGCTACAGCATGGCATTTCGCATTAATTTAAATATCCTATTTGGCTAGTCTTCTGCTTTAACAAAAAACTGACACTAGGCCCTATAATTATGTTGGACAAAACCTGACCACTTATTAATAAAGGTTAGAAGTCTATAGGTAGACATTCTAGTTCTATTCTAATTAGCTATAAATAGATAAAATTAAGCTTCTTCAGCAAGCAATAGCGTGATAAACTGCAAGAGTACATTATTCCCCTGGTCACGGGTTAGCTCAAGGTCTAAATTACAACTTATTAGAACCCTAAATTCTAGGGTCAATTATCAAATGCTCTAATCTGTCAATAAAGTACAAGTTGTACAACTTGTATTTAAAAAATTAACTTTCATATTTTGTGATTTTTAGTCAAGTAAAATAACTGGATTTCTGAATTACTAATTTGACTTTTACATAGAAACACTGAACTCTAGACATACTGTAAGAAAAGAGGAAAATAACGTAAAATTACGGAATCCAAAAATGAAAAAAATTATGCTTTATCTCCCTAGGGGGTAAAAAATAGAGTAACTCACGATTGATCTAGCTGCATCCGAGTCTTGACATACCAAATCGGATTTGTAAGGGTTGATGATACAAAGCTAGCAAATGAAGAGGCGGCAAACACGTTGCCATGGCTACCCTTGGCGTAGAGCGGAGCGAACATCTCCTGGCCATTGAAATAAGCGCCAAAATAGATAGCCCTCGATGGCAACACACCAGCGATGGTCATTGTAAGGCCTTTGAATAGCGCTTTGGCGCCTTCGGCCCGATAGATGTGGCGCACGCAGGCCACGATTGACATATGGTTGCTAGGCACGTATCTAAGGCGAGCTAGGCCGGCCCCTGATTGAATCAACAGTTGGGACTGCGCGCCACCTGTGCACTGGGTGCCGCCATTCAGTACAGCCGCAGTTGCTGGCCCAGTCCAAGTGTTCACAGAGCCCTGCAGGCGAGTCTTCACAATCTCCAGCGGGGAGGTGAATAGGGCGCCTGTTGTGCCAGCGACTCTGTCGTTGGGAGTTGGTGGGATTGGGTTTGTGACTGAGAAAATGTGACCTATATAAAAGTTTGCCTCAAATTATGCTGTTAACTAGGCTACTTTATTCGAACTAAACTGAACAAACTATACACTGTATTTGGAAATTAACTGCAGATATGCCAATGATTGTTACTAAAAATCATGCCTAACTGGGCTTGGTATAATTTTCATCTTTATAAACAAGAAAATAGATTTATTCTCTGAAAAGAAAAAAGCTTTAGTATTATAGGGGCCTACTGTAGTTATATAAGCTTCTAAATATTGTATTTTGGAAGTAAGCCAAGTTAGTTAAAATAAAAAGCAAAATACTAAACAGGGCACTAGAATTTTCTGGCATGACATGATCTAGACATAAAAATGACTATACAAAAAATAACAACAAGACAAGAATATTTTACCTTGGTATGGTAAAGAGACTGTGTAAAGTGTTTGTTTAAAAAGTTGCAATAACTAAAATATTTAAGTAGTCAAAACACAATACAATATAATATTTTTATCAAATTCTGAGAGCTATGTAATTAAAAGATATCAGTGATTTTCTTGTAAAGAGATTGAATATAAGATTGTTAATTTGATCAATAAATAAAATGCACAAACAATAAAACAAATATAATTATAATTGTTTATCAAGATAAATATTTTTAAACCATTATTTTTTTCAGTATCCCTTTATATACAATTAACAACTAGCTAGCTTTTTCATTCATATAGCCATAAAAGATAAATAGCAGTATTTTGCTTATTTCTTAGTTACTAAAAATATAATATAGCTAAGAATATAGGTACTATATTGGAATAAATAGTATTTTTGTGGATGGCATCTAGGGCAATTTTGCTTGTTGTCATGGCATATGATGCGATATGCATGCCATGAGCCATGATGAATCACTAGGTCACGATATGAGAACTTGACTTATTTAATATAATATAATTGCAGCCAGTGCAATTCTAAGCAATAATACAAAGCATGCAACTAGGAGGAAGTCAATAGCAAAATGGAAATTCATTAAACTGTTAGCAAAACTAAACAAAGAGCATTGCCACTTTAAGATTAGAAGATTGCCATGCTATAATTCCATACTGGCCATGCCACCCTACGATTTGAAATTTGCCATGAAGCACTACCCCTACCATCTTAGGAATGCTATGGTGCACTGTCTGCAGTAGCTGAAAACTTATCCTAATAGGGTTAGGGGCCACAAACTAGGAGATTGCCAGGTATCCATTATAGCTTGGCCCCTTATTAGGAATTAGCATTAGATAGGCATAGGCTTACCTCTAAAGAACATAAAATTGTTATTGTTTAATCGAAATAAAGGCAGAATATAACATAGTAACATAACTTCATTATTATAAATATATAGCTAGGCGGCAAAGTCCTACTAGGCTAATTTACAGACTTAACGATTTCTAAAGCGAGTAAGGGGTAAAGAAAGAATAGTCTAGCTTAGCTATTTCTAAAAGCTTATTAAGATAAAGTGAAGGTGCTATTTACGTTTTAGAATATAACTTACCCGCCAGCAACAATATGAGCTAAACTGCCCTCCATGTTCGAACAATTTTATTGTCATAAAGATTCAAAAGACATTTCTCTATTCTCTTCGCATCGACTTCTGAATTCTATTTGTAAGGTCAATCGCTTTTATAGCTTTAAATCACGCGATAATTATGAAAAAACCCGTAAGTTTTCGTGATGTTTACTAATCATGCCAATAAATGAAAGATTTAGAAGGCCAGAAATTCAAGAACTGTGTATTTTTATGTGCTTAGATAGAGCCATTGGAAGTATTTTTTTACAAAAGCTTCTTGAGTCTTTAACTAAAAGAAAATACTAAGGAGACTTTGTGAACTTTTCTACAATTAATTAAGAATAAATTATTGCAGCAAATAAAACAAAAAAGCTTCTTACTAAGTAAAAATATTAAGCTCCTCTAATATTAATGTATAAAATTAAAGTAAATAAAAGAAAATACTAGTCTTTATAGTATTATCTATATTATATTCTTTACTGCCTAATGCTTTGCATGACTTTTCTAATTTTAGGCTATTTTGTTTAGGCTAAATTGAGAACATATCTCAATTTTCTGCCAACTGTTCTCAACAAATAGTATAGTAGATATAGTAAAAATGACAGGCAGGCTGAGACTGGCAGTATTAGAATGTGTGTCGAAATGCATTTTTGAATGAACAATAGGTATCATTATTGATCGTGAGTCAATTTTATATTTACTTCACGGCAAGCTAATTACTTATCTTATCATTGTAACTAGTCTTTTGTTTGGGTAGCAAGCTTATAATTTTTCAGTAAAATTACTTCCGCTTGCTTCAATACTAATTGCTCCTACTACTCCTACTCCGCGGCCCTGGCAGCGAGACGACCAACTCCCTGTACCAGCGAGCGCGCCTGACGCGGCCTTCTGCCCTGCTCTGAGCAAGCGACGTCTGCGGCTTGCCGGGCATGTCATCCGGGCCGAAGCCTACTGCCCAGAGCCGCTGCAGGACGTCCTGCTGTGGACTCCGCAGGGACCTCGCAGGCGCGGACAGGGACGAACGGCTCGCTACATCGACCGTCTTTTTGATGATGCGCGAGCACCCAGCCAGGCAGCCGGCGTGAAGCACGCCAGAGACCTTGCCCTGAAGCGCGCGATTTGACGCTCCCCCTTTTTTGGCCACTTGTGGTCGGCGCGGGGCGTGAGATGATTATTTTTTTTTTCAAGACAAAAAATTTAATCAATGGAAACTGCACAGCTGGCTTTAAATAATCCCCGACCTCTGTTCTAAGGGTGATGACACTTTTTACTGCACCTTGGCCTGTCCACTGCCACACATAACATTGAGCACATGTTCTCAGATGTAAAGGTAGGAATTCTCATTTGCAATAGCCATTAATTAATTGAAGGTTTTAATTACTATAAAAGTTATTATAGCATTGTTAAGGAGAACTTAATTACATTCAGCAAAATCGTTTTAATAGATAGGAACCTACATACATTTTGAGCTATATTGCTCTAGGGCTATTTATAGAGCTATAAAATCGTGAAAAAATCATTTTATCTTCTATTTGAGCTAGCTGAGTATATTGATTCTAGCTGAGCTCAATATTTTCTTCCCCACTGGCCAGGGTCTAGTCAACATCTGCTGCAACACTGACCGATATGTAATAGACAAAATTGGCCCAATTTTGGCTGTTAATGCAAGCAACCAAACTCAAAGTATTCAGAACCGAAATTAGATTTCTGGATTTAATCATACACTTTCTATTGCTGTCATTTTATCATTTTAATCACAGCCCAAAGAAACCAGTTCCTGCGAGACGCTTTCGACAAAGGCGTCTGCAATATCGAAATGGAATCGTTGGGTTTTGCGGCTACGACACACATGCTGGGATTCAAAGGTAGTGTTGCTCACTGATCTCCTCATTTTCACCGTTCTGTCGTGTGATGGTTCTGTCTAGTGATGGTTCTATCTAGTGATGATTCTGTCTAGTGATGGTTCTGTCTAGTGATGGTTCTATCTAGTGATGATTCTGTCTAGTGATGGTTCTGTGTAGTGATGGCTGTGTCTAGTGATGGTTCTGTGTAGTGATGGCTCTGTCTAGTGATGGTTCTGTGTAGTGATGGCTTTGTCTAGTGATGGTTCTGTGTAGTGATGGCTTTGTCTAGTGATGGTTCTGTGTAGTGATGGCTTTGTCTAGTGATGGTTCTGTCTAGTGATGGTTCTATCTAGTGATGATTCTGTCTAGTGATGGTTCTGTGTAGTGATGGCTGTGTCTAGTGATGGTTCTGTGTAGTGATGGCTCTGTCTAGTGATGGTTCTGTGTAGTGATGGCTTTGTCTAGTGATGGTTCTGTGTAGTGATGGCTTTGTCTAGTGATGGTTCTGTTTAGTGATGGCTATGTCTAGTGATGGTTCTGTGTAGTGATGGTTCTGTGTAGTGATGGCTATGTCTAGTGATGGTTCTGTGTAGTGATGGCTTTGTCTAGTGATGGTTCTGTGTAGTGATGGCTTTGTCTAGTGATGGTTCTGTGTAGTGATGGCTTTGTCTAGTGATGGTTCTGTTTAGTGATGGCTATGTCTAGTGATGGTTCTGTGTAGTGATGGCTATGTCTAGTGATGGTTCTGTTTAGTGATGGCTCTGTCTAGTGATGGTTATATGTAGTGATGGCTCTGTCTAGTGATGGTTCTGCGTAGTGATGGCTTTGTCTAGTGATGGTTCTGTGTAGTGATGGCTTTGTCTAGTGATGGTTCTGTTTAGTGATGGCTATGTCTAGTGATGGTTCTGTGTAGTGATGGTTCTGTGTAGTGATGGCTATGTCTAGTGATGGTTCTGTGTAGTGATGGCTTTGTCTAGTGATGGTTCTGTGTAGTGATGGCTTTGTCTAGTGATGGTTCTGTGTAGTGATGGCTTTGTCTAGTGATGGTTCTGTTTAGTGATGGCTATGTCTAGTGATGGTTCTGTGTAGTGATGGCTATGTCTAGTGATGGTTCTGTGTAGTGATGGCTCTGTCTAGTGATGGTTCTGTGTAGTGATGGTTCTGTGTAGTGATGGCTTTGTCTAGTGATGGTTCTGTTTAGTGATGGTTCTGTCTAGTGATGGTTCTGTGTAGTGATGGCTCTGTCTAGTGATGGTTCTGTGTAGTGATGGTTCTGTGTAGTGATGGCTTTGTCTAGTGATGGCTCTGTCTAGTGATGGCTCTGTCAAGTGACGGCTCTGTCAAGTGACGGCTCTGTCTAGTGACGGCTCTGTCTAGTGATGGTTCTGTCTATTGATAGTTCTGTGTAGTGATGGTTCTGTCTAGTGATGGTTCTGTCTAGTGATGGTTCTGTCTAGTGATGGTTCTATCTAGTGATGATTCTGTCTAGTGATGGTTCTGTGTAGTGATGGCTGTGTCTAGTGATGGTTCTGTGTAGTGATGGCTCTGTCTAGTGATGGTTCTGTGTAGTGATGGCTTTGTCTAGTGATGGTTCTGTGTAGTGATGGCTTTGTCTAGTGATGGTTCTGTTTAGTGATGGCTATGTCTAGTGATGGTTCTGTGTAGTGATGGCTCTGTCTAGTGATGGTTCTGTGTAGTGATGGTTCTGTGTAGTGATGGCTTTGTCTAGTGATGGTTCTGTTTAGTGATGGTTCTGTCTAGTGATGGTTCTGTGTAGTGATGGCTTTGTCTAGTGATGGCTCTGTCTAGTGATGGCTCTGTCAAGTGACGGCTCTGTCAAGTGACGGCTCTGTCTAGTGACGGCTCTGTCTAGTGATGGTTCTGTCTATTGATAGTTCTGTGTAGTGATGGTTCTGTCTAGTGATGGTTCTGTCTAGTGATGGTTCTGTCTAGTGATGGTTCTATCTAGTGATGATTCTGTCTAGTGATGGTTCTGTCTAGTGATGGTTCTGTCTAGTGATGGTTCTGTCTATTGATGGTTCTGTGTAGTGATGGTTCTGTCTAGTGATGGTTGTCTAGTGACGGCTCTGTCTAGTGATGGTTCTGTTTCACTTGGTGGTTGTGACGTTTATTCGGTTCATGTGTTGCGTCTTATTAAATAAGGAACTGAAGTTTGTTTGTTTGGGCTTGCTTCCTCTCAGTTGTGAGCTAGTTATTTCATGCAGCATGTTTAGCACATTTGACGCTTGATTTTTCCCCACAAAATCCTCATCGGTCAGCGGCTTGCATGACTCTAGTCGTCGTTTATCGATTCTCTGGCGACCAAGTGAGCCACAGCCGGCAGAAAATCGGTCATTGGTCGGCCGCTAACCTATTGAAATGCCAGCACGACTGCTGGTACGAGTGTCGTACGAATGCCAAATGGGAAAACTAGATTTTTCTTGAATTGAATAATCAACCGGTGTGAGAATGGGATTTCTATAGCAGGTGTGAGAATGGGATTTCTATAACAGTTGTGAGAATGGGATTTCTATAGCAGGTGTGAGAATGGGATTTCTATAACAGTTGTGAGAATGGGATTTCTATAACAGGTGTGAGAATGGGATTTCTATAACAGTTGTGAGAATGGGATTTCTATAACAGTTGTGAGAATGGGATTTCTATAACAGTTGTGAGAATGGGATTTCTATAACAGTTGTGAGAATGGGATTTCTATAACAGTTGTGAGAATGGGATTTCTATAGCAGGTGTGAGAATGGGATTTCTATAACAGTTGTGAGAATGGGATTTCTATAACAGGTGTGAGAATGGGATTTCTATAACAGTTGTGAGAATGGGATTTCTATAAAAGGTGTGAGAATGGGATTTCTATAACAGTTGTGAGAATGGGATTTCTATAACAGTTGTGAGAATGGGATTTCTATAACAGTTGTGAGAATGGGATTTCTATAACAGTTGTGAGAATGGGATTTCTATAACAGTTGTGAGAATGGGATTTCTATAACAGTTGTGAGAATGGGATTTCTATAACAGTTGTGAGAATGGGATTTCTATAACAGTTGTGAGAATGGGATTTCTATAACAGTTGTGAGAATGGGATTTCTATAACAGTTGTGAGAATGGGATTTCTATAACAGGTGTGAGAATGGGATTTCTATAACAGTTGTGACAATGGGATTTCTATAACAGTTGTGAGAATGGGATTTCTATAACAGTTGTGAGAATGGGATTTCTATAGCAGGTGTGAGAATGGGATTCCTAACAGGTGGGAGAATGGGATTTCTATAACAGTTGTGAGAATGGGATTTCTATAACAGATGGGAGAATGGGATTCCTAACAGATGGGAGAATGGGAATTCTATAACAGGTGGGAGAATGGGAATTCTATAACAGTTGTGAGAATGGGATTTCTATAACAGGTGGGAGAATGGAATTTCTATAACAGGTGGGAGAATGGGATTTCTATAACAGATGGGAGAATAGGATTTCTATAACAGGTGGGAGAATGGACGAATGAACGAATAGGAATATGTACTCGTAGCTTTCTTAAGCAGATAGGAGAATGGAATACCTATTAAAACGGGAAAATAAGTTCCTATTTAATGGTCAATGATATTGGTTGCCATGGGATCAATATGAATGTAAATCGAACAAATTTCTCACTTCCGCATCATTGACGGCTATTTTCAGTTGCTTGTTAAAGCGAAGTCGATTGGACGAAAACGATGATGTAGACCGCAGGAAAAAGCAGAAAACTAATTACTAAACATCTGATGCCATGCTTTTCTGTTTTCTTTTTCTTTCTGATTGAAGTCCAATCATTTTCAGGTATCCAATGCAGTTCAAAAACTCGATAATTTAATATGTTATTAACCCCAAATTTATTGCTTGAAATCTTAACATTTTTCCAGTTTAAAAAAATAAATTTAACTAAGTGTTTTAACAAGATTTTTTTACAAACAAAATACGACATTATATAAAATTTAAATAAATATTCTGTCAGCTTGTTTTATTTTAAATTGAAACACCGAGGAGACATGATTTGCATAGGCACACGGGTAGCAAGCACTTGTAATACTGAGATTAGATAGTCTGTGGTGGTTAGTAGTATAATGCGAACATGTATTGTAGGCTTACGAGTGCAGATTGATTGTTTTTTAGTAGATGTACGACCCATGGAAAGAGGTTGTAGCCAAGTGGTTAGAGCGTCGGACTGACGACTTGAAGGTCGGGGGTTCGATTCCCGACTCCACTGGAACAATCTGTGTCCTTTAGCAAGACAGTTAGCTCTGCATTGCTTCAGTTCACCCAGCTGTTAAATGGGTACCAGCATCAGCTGGGATAATTGAAGGTGGGTGTGGCGTCCCCCCAGTCCATGGACTGAACAGCCGTACGCAGCCTTCAGATGCGCCGCGCAATAGCTGCGGCTGTGCTGTCGGCTGCACATCTGACCCAATTGGGGTAGGTGTAATCAATTATTATTATTACGACTCAACATTTTCAATTATCCCATTCTCTACTCTCCCCTTTTCGATCGTCCCCTTTTCCATTATCCCTATCTATATTCTCTCTTTCCCATTCTCCGCTTCCCCCTTTCTCCCATTCTCCCTTCCACCATTCTCCCCTTCATCATTCTCCCCATTCTGCCCATCCCCATATTCTTCCCATTCTCTACTACCCGTTACAGAGGACTCCTTCTGTATTAGAGGAAAATAATAATAAAACAACAAACAAAGCATAGATCGCGCATTATCAGGTTCTCTTTGACTGAGGCTTGCCCAGCGACTTGCTTGTTGGAATCCACTTATTTTCCTTTCTTTGCTGCTGCTGCTGCTGCTGCTGCTGCTGCTGCGGTTTGATGCTGCCAGCGGAAGCCACCAAAGTTGGTCGCCTCGCCGGAGCGGCAGCAGCGGCCGTGTCATCATCCGGTGCAAATCTGAACGACTTCCGTCTAGCAACTGAAGTCCCTGGCCTTCTTCTCGGCAGTTCTGGCTGCTTTTGCGGTTTCTGCTGCTGCTGCTTCTGCTGAAGAGGGTAGTTTCCGCCCGACCAGATGTTTGGCAGCACCTTGCCAGCCAGGCCAGCCACGGCTGTTGACGGTCGCCTCAATGCGCCCACTCCAGAGCGCTGACGCAGCACTGACATCGGCGGCGGAACTGAAGTCCCGGCTTCGCCTTCGGACTCAGATGAGCACGAGTGCTGCTCCTCGGTGAAGCCTGCTCGGTTGAAAATGCAGTTTCGCTATTGGGTCATTGTGTGAGCTGCCAGTCACTCAGTGTGAGCTGCCAGTCACTCAGTGTGAGCTGCCAGTCACTCAGTGTGAGCTGCCAGTCACTCAGTGTGAGCTGCCAGTCACTCAGTGTGAGCTGCCAGTCACTCGTGTGAGCTGCCAGTCACTCAGTGTGAGCTGCCAGTCACTCAGTGTGAGCTGCCAGTCACTCAGTGTGAGCTGCCAGTCACTCAGTGTGAGCTGCCAGTCACTCAGTGTGAGCTGCCAGTCACTCGTGTGAGCTGCCAGTCACTCAGTGTGAGCTGCCAGTCACTCAGTGTGAGCTGCCAGTCACTCATGTGAGATGGATTTCACTCACTCACTCACTCACTCACTCACTCACTCACTCACTCACTCACTCACTCACTCACTCACTCACTCACTCACTCACTCACTCACTCACTCACTCACTCACTCACTCACTCACTCACTCACTCACTCACTCACTCACTCACTCACTCACTCACTCACTCACTCACTCACTCACTCACTCACTCACTCACTCACTCACTCACTCACTCACTCACTCACTCACTCACTCACTCACTCACTCACTCACTCACTCACTCACTCACAGAAGAAGAAAATGCCACAATAGTTATAGAAGTATTGTTATTAAAAAAACTGGTCGCACTCGACTCTCACTACTTGAAGCGGCCGCCAGCGTTTGCAACCGCGTGATGGCTCTGGCCGCAATTTCGGCGTCGCGAACCCTGACGGTGGCTCGGCGTTGACGCACCCGATGGATGGCTCGCCGTTTGACATCCCGGAACTCTTTGTTGATGTTGAGAATCTCGGCTAAGTCGATTTCGCCGTCGCCATCTTTGTCGAGCGTCTCGATCAGCTGATCGATCTGGTCCTCAGTCAGGGGAACTTCGAAGTCGCGCAGGCCCAGCACGAATTCGTCACGACTGATGGCATTGCTCTGGTCTTTGTCCAGGTTCTAGGATAACGAATGGCGAAATCAGCATCATTCTGTTTTAGTGTCAGCGGTCATCCTCATTATGAGCAGTCATCCTGATAATGAGCAGTCATCCTCATTATGAGCAGTCATCCTCATTATGAGCAGTAATCCTCATTATGAGCAGTCATCCTCATTATGAGCAGTAATCCTCATTATGAGCAGTCATCCTCATTATGAGCAGTAATCCTCATTATGAGCAGTCATCCTCATTATGAGCAGTCATCCTGATTATGAGCAGTAATCCTTATTATAAGCAGTCATTCATTATGAGCAGTCATTCGTTATGAGCAGTCATTCATTATGAGCAGTCATTCGTTATGAGCAGTCATTCATTATGAGCAGTCATTCATTATGAGCAGTCATTCATTATGAGCAGTCATTCATTATGAGCAGTCATTCGTTATGAGCAGTCATTCATTATGAGCAGTCATTCGTTATGAGCAGTCATTCATTATGAGCAGACATTCATTATGAGCAGTAATTCATTATGAGCAGTCATACATTATGAGCAGTCATTCTCATTATGAGCAGTCATAAATTATGAGCAGTCATTTATTATGAGCAGTCATTCATTTTGAGCAGTCATCCTTACGATGAGCAGTTATCCTTACGATGAGCAGTCATCCTTACGATGAGCAGTTATCCTCATCATGAGCAGTCATCCTCATTATGAGCAGTCATCCTCATTATGAGCAGTCATCCTCATTATTAGCAGTCACGCGCATTGTGAGCAGTCATCGATCCTCATTATAAGAAGTTATCCTTCTTATTAGCAGCCACGCTCATTATGAGCGTTCATTTTCATTATTTGCACTCATCCTCATTATGAACAGTCATACACTATGAGCTGCAATACACATGATGATCAGTCATCAGAATAGTTTCTTCAACAGTCAGTTTTGTGGCTGATTGAACTAATTAAACAGTTCTGATAAGTCCAAATGTTCAGTGAGTCTATATAAAATGAAATGGTTCAGCCAACCTTGAAGAGATCAATGAGTCTGAGGTTCTTCTCCTGCATGAACATGAGCAGCACCTCCAGCGGATTCTCCGTGCCCAATTCGTCGCGCACGCGTTCCACCGTGCCATCGCGCCTGATGACAGTCCTTACACGGATGCGAAACTTTGGATTCTTGGACCGCACCGACTTGTACAGCAACATGAGCTCCTGAGTCACCGTAATATCCTGCAAGATGCCATAGCATTGTATGGTGGGAGAATGGGATTTCTGTAACAGGTGGGAGAATGGGATTCCTAACAGATGGGAGAATGGGATTCCTAACAGATGGGAGAATGGGATTCCTATAACAGATGGGAGAATGGGATTCCTATAACAGGTGGGAAAATGGGATTCCTAACATATGGGAGAATGGGATTTCTATAACAGGTGGGAGAATGGGATTCCTAACAGATGGGAGAATGGGATTTCTATAACAGATGGGAGAATGGGATTCCTATAACAGGTGGGAAAATGGGATTCCTAACATATGGGAGAATGGGATTTCTATAACAGGTGGGAGAATGGGATTCCTAACAGATGGGAGAATGGGATTTCTATAACAGATGGGAGAATGGGATTCCTAACAGATGGGAGAATGGGATTCCTATAACAGATGGGAGAATGGGATTCCTATAACAGGTGGGAGAATGGGATTCCTAACATATGGGAGAATGGGATTTCTATAACAGGTGGGAGAATGGGATTCCTATAACAGGTGGGAGAATGGGATTCCTAACAGGTGGGAGAATGGGATTCCTATAACAGATGGGAGAATGGGATTCCTATAGCAGATGGGAGAATGGGATTCGTAACAGGTGGGAGAATGGGATTCCTAACAGATGGGAGAATGGGATTCCTATAAGAGAGGGGAGAATGGGATTCCTAACAGGTGGGAGAATGGGATTCCAAACAAGTGGGAGAATGGGATTTCAATAACAAGTGGGAGATTGGGATTCCTAAAACAGATGGGAGAATAAGTTTTTAATAACTGGTGAGAGAATGGGATTTCTATAACAGGTGGGAGATTGTGGGATTGTGGACCAGCCTTGCCTCAATGTCGAGCATTTCTAGTGCAATTTGCTCCTCGCCGTTTAACACCTTCAAGATCTCCATGACGCCATCGTTGAGCAGTGGGTTGGTTTTCAGCTGCAATCAATTAACGAAAAGTCTGCGTCACACGCGAAATTGCTAGGCCAAGCTTTTACTCAGATAGTCGCACATATATTGATGACTTCAACAGTTCAAAGTGACTTCTCGAGCTACAAAATTTTAAGCCTCAAAATCCCAAACCACAAAATCCCAAACCACAAAATCCCAATCCACGAAATCCCAAACCACAAAATCCCAAACCATAAAATCCCAATCCACGAAATCCCAAACCATAAAATCCTAAACCACGAAATCCCAAACCACAAAATCCCAAACCACAAACTCACAAACCACAAATAACCAAACCACAAAATCCCAAACCACAAAATCCTAAACCCCAGAATCGCAAACCACAAAGCCCTAAACCACAAATTCCAAATTACAAAATTCCAAACCACAAAATCCCAAACCACAAAATCCCAAACCACAAAACCCCAAACCACAAAATCCTAAACCCCAGAATCGCAAACCACAAAGCCCTAAACCACAAATTCCAAATTACAAAATTCCAAACCACAAATTCCAAACCACAAAATTCCAAACCACAAAATTCCAAACCACAAAATCCCAAACCACAAAATCCCAAACCACAAAATCCCAAACCACAAAACCCCAAACCACAAAATCCTAAACCCCAGAATCGCAAACCACAAAGCCCTAAACCACAAATTCCAAATTACAAAATTCCAAACCACAAATTCCAAACCACAAAATTCCAAACCACAAAATTCCAAACCACAAAATCCCAAACCACAAAATCCCAAACCACAAAACCCCAAATCACGAAATCCTAAACCACGAAATCCCAAACCACGAAATCCAAAACCCAAAAAATCCCTAATCTCATTCCAAACTTATCCAGAAGCCTAAAAATCCTAAACCCCAGAAACCAACGCTCCAGAATTCTAAAATCCAAACAAAAATTCCCCACAAGGATCTAAAAACATTTACCACAAACAGGCGACACTTAAAATCCCAAATCCCTATTCCCTAATCGAAATCCCAGGACCCTCACCCGCAGCACCCTGAGCTTTCTATTCTTCTTGAACATCCGGGCAAATGGCCCGGCTGCCTGTCGCCAGATTCGATTCCCGCTGAGGTCCAACAGGCGGAGGGTTCGATTCTCCAGCAGCGATGCGGCCACTTCAAGAGCTCCCTCATTGCTGAATCCGTTGAACTGCAGGTGCAACTCTCGGAGCGACTTGTTTACCTGCATTGATTGATAATTCAACGAGTTTTTTTGCCCAATAGACTTAACGATAATTACTAAGGTAGTTGACTGCTTTTTTTTAATCTCACCCGAAGTGCCTTGCCGAGCTCAACAGCTCCACGAGCTCTGACGCAATTCCAACTCAGGTCGAGATTGCATAGAGAATCGTTGACGCCTGGAATCGGTTTGAGAAATTGGTCGATTGATCATAACCTGATTACTTTGGAACCTAAAAATGAACTAAAGCTAAATTGTCGAATGCAAAACTGTCGAATGCAAAACTGTCGAATGTAAAACTAAACTGTCTAATGCAAAACTGTCGAATGCAAAACTGTCGAATGTAAAACTAAACTGTCTAATGCAAAACTGTCGAATGTAAAATTAAACTGTCTAATGCAAAACTGTCGAATGTAAAACTAAACTGTCTAATGCAAAACTGTCGAATGCAAAACTGTCGAATGTAAAACTAAACTGTCGAATGCAAAACTGTCGAATGTAAAACTAAACTGTCTAATGCAAAACTGTCGAATGTAAAACTAAACTGTCTAATGCAAAACTGTCGAATGCAAAACTGTCGAATGTAAAACTAAACTGTCTAATGCAAAACTGTCGAATGCAAAACTGTCGAATGTAAAACTAAACTGTCTAATGCAAAACTGTCGAATGTAAAACTAAACTGTCTAATGCAAAACTGTCTAATGCAAAACTGTCGAATGTAAAATTAAACTGTCTAATGCAAAACTGTCGAATGTAAAACTAAACTGTCGAATGTAGAACTAAACTGTCGAATGCAAAACTGTAGAATGTAAAACTAAACTGTCTAATGCAAAACTGTCTAATGCAAAACTGTCGAATGTAAAATTAAACTGTCTAATGCAAAACTGTCGAATGTAAAACTAAACTGTCGAATGTAGAACTAAACTGTCGAATGCAAAACTGTCGAATGTAAAACTAAACTGTCTAATGCAAAACTGTCGAATGTAAAACTAAACTGTCTAATGCAAAACTGTCTAATGCAAAACTGTCGAATGTAAAATTAAACTGTCTAATGCAAAACTGTCGAATGTAAAACTAAACTGTCGAATGTAGAACTAAACTGTCGAATGCAAAACTGTAGAATGTAAAACTAAACTGTCGAATGTAAAACTAAACTGTCTAATGCAAAACTGTCGAATGTAAAACTGTCGAATGTAAAACTAAATTTTCGAATGTAAAACTAAACTTTCAGTCCGACTCACAGATCGCCTCGGCCAGGGCCTTCGCCCCGACGCTGCCGAGCTGGTTGTGAGCCAGGTTCAGCTGGCCCAGACGGTCGTTGGCCAGCAGGATCTCCTTCCAATCCTGTCCCGTCTGTTCGTCGAATTCGTTGCCGGAAGCGTCGAGCGTGGAGATCGAACTGTTGCGCAGCAGGGCGCGCTTCAGCTGAGCCATGCCGGCACGACCCAGGGCGTTGCCGCTGATGTTCTGTGATGGTTCCACTACCTGCGTTAGCTACCCCACTACCTGCGTTAGCTACCCCACTACCTGCGTTAGCTACCCCACTACCTGCGTTAGCTACCCCACTACCTGCGTTAGCTACCCCACTACCTGCGTTAGCTACCCCACTACCTGCGTTAGCTACCCCACTACCTGCGTTAGCTACCCCACTACCTGCGTTAGCTACCCCACTACCTGCGTTAGCTACCCCACTACGGTCTGTGTTAGCTACCCCACTACCTGCGTTAGCTACCCCACTACGGTCTGTGTTAGCTACCCCAATACCTGTGTTACCTACCCCACCAACTCTCTTACCTACCCCACCAGCTGTTTTAGCTACCCAACCAGCTGTCTTGACTACCCCACCAGCTGTCTTACCTACCCCACCAGCTGTCTTACCTACCCCACTAGCTGTCTTACCTACCCCACCAGCTGTCTTACCTACCCCACTAGCTGTCTTACCTACCCCACCAGCTGTCTTGACTACCCCACCAACTGTCTTAGCTACCCCACGTCCCCCCAGCTGTCCTACCTACCCCACCCGTTCCTCACCACTTTGCTGAGGTGCACGCTGTCCTTTAGCAGGCAGTTGAAAAAGTCGAAGCCCTCTGGCCCCAGGCGATTGTCCCGCAGGTTGAGGTCGGCGACATCTGGCGACAGTTCCAGCGCGTATGAAATGGCGTCGGCCTCCTTGGCTGACAGGCATCGATGTGCCAGGCGGAGCTTCCTGTCGGCTGGGCGCCTGACGTAGCGCCCGACGGGGAAAGCGCCGACCTCGGCGCAGCGTTTTAAGTAGACAATGCGCCTCAATCTGACAATGTCCGGCCGAGGCTTGCGCTGCGAATCTGGCGAATGCCGACGAATTGAAAATTATAATTCTAGAATTCGTGATTTGGGATTCTGGATTTGTGATTCGGGATTTGGGATTCGGGATTTGTGATTCGGGATTTGTGATTTGTGATTCGTGATTTGTGATTCGAGATTCGTGATTCAGGATTCGGGATTCAGGATTCAGGATTCGGGATTCGAGATTCGCAATTCGGGATTCGTGATTCGTGATTTTTGATTCAGGATTTGTGATTCGGGATTCAGGATTCGTGATTCTGGATTCGGGATCCGTGATTCGAGATTCGGGATTCGTAATTCGGGATTCGTAATTCGGGATTTGTGATTCGGGATTCGTGATTCGTGATTTGTGATTCGGGACTCGTGATTCAGGATTCGGGATTCGTGATTCAGGATTCGGGATTCGTGATTCAGGATTCGTGATTCGGGATTCGTGATTCGGGAATGCGTGATTTGGGATTCGGGATTCGTGATTCAGGGATTCGGAATTTGGGATTCGGGATTCGTGATTCGGGATTCGGAATTCGGGATTCGTGATTAATAATAATAATGATAATTATAGGAGGGCTGTGGGCAATCATCATTTGGTGACACTAGACCCGCAGCCAGCGAGGAGTCAATTCTGCCCATTTCGCACACGAACACAGGTGTGTTAATCTGCCCTGACTTTCTCATCGTCAGGCAGTGTACACCCTCATTGTGCCTTGGAGGTTGGCCCTCAAGGGCGTAAATTACACGACAAGACCCAAGCCCCAAGCCCCGACGCGGAATCGAACTCAGGGACCTTGGTGCGAGAGGCGAACGCGTTAGCCCGCTCTGCCACTCACGCCACCACCGTGATTCGGGATTATTAATTCGAGATTTCATAGTTTAGTGCTCGATATTCTGGATTTTAGTTTCAGGATTCGCTATCGGAAGTTCCATCTTTGAGTCTTGAGAAGACTCCATCTAAAAGTCACTTCTGGATCGCATCATGAGTTCTTGTCCATCGCGGCTAACCCACCCTCAAGGTCCGTGTCGTAAGCTTCATCATCCAGCAGTTTCATCAGCAGGTCGTCCTCCTCCTCTGTCGCTGTGTCCACCGTGGACAGGCGGCTCAGGATTTCGATTGCCTCCTTTTCTGGCTGCTCTGCCGTGACAACCTGAATGGGAAGGAGTCACTAGATGGTAACCATGGCAACGCATGGCTACAAAGCCACTGATTCTTAAACTGCATCGCACTTTCAAAGATCGCATTCTAAGAAACAATTCTAAATCCAAATTTTCAAGATCCGATTTTAAGAAACCATTCTACATCCCACTTTCTAAGATCCTATTCTAAGAAACCTTCTACATCCTAATTTGAAAGAACCTATTCTAAGAAACCCTTCTACAACACAACTCTTCAAGATACGATTCTAAGAAACCCTTCTACATCTCACTTTCAAAGATCCCATTCTAAGAAACCATTGTACATCTCACTTTCCAAGATCAAATTCTTAGAAACCAGACTACATCCCACTTTCAAAAATACGATTCTTAGAAACCCTTCTACATCCCACTTTTCAAGATGCGATTCTAAGAAACCCTTTTACATCCCACTTTTCAAGATGCGATTCTAAGAAACCCTTTTACATCTCACTTTTCAAGATGCGATTCTAAGAAACCCTTTTACATCCCACTTTTTAAGATCCGATTCTAAGAAGCCCTTTTACATCCCACTTTTTAAGATCCGATTTTAAGAAGCCCTTTTTACATCCCACATTTAAGATCCGATTCTAAGAAACCCTTTTACATCACACTTTTTAAGATCCGATTCTAAGAAACCCTTTTACATCCCACTTTTCAGATCCGATTCTAAGAAACCATTTTACATCCCACTTTTCAAGATCCGATTCTAAGAAACCCTTTTACATCCCACTTTTTAAGATCCGATTCTAAGAAGCCCTTTTACATCCCACTTTTCAAGATCCGATTCTAAGAAACCCTTTTACATCCCACTTTTTAAGATCCGATTCTAAGAAGCCCTTTTACATCCCACTTTTCAAATCTGATTCTCAGAAACCCTTCTACATTCTGCTTTCGAAGATCTCATTACAAGAAAACCTTCTAGCTTCTACATCCTCCATTCAATTATCCCATTCAAAGAAGCTTAACTTAAATAGGATTGACAAAAGCAGAAAAAAAGCGAAAAACTGCACTCTTACAAGTTGCTCGTCGCTTTGAATCGGATTCCGATCCATTGTCCAGAAAATAAGGCCTATAACAAGTCAACGCGTAATAAAATCCAAAAATATGAACTTTTTTTAGCGGCCGAAGACTGCAGCGCGAATAATGTTCAGATCTGAAAAATTTCTGTCGCCTTTTATTTTTAATATATTTGTTTTTCTTTTCCTGTCTCTCTTTTTCTACCGCTAAAGCAGCGAGCAAGTCAATTCTCTGTGTTGTTTTTTTAAGTTTCCGTCTTTCAGTCTCTCTAAGCTATTGAGTCGGCATAAATTTTACCAGACAAAAGAAAACTGCGACTCCACATCTATCTAAATTGCTTCATTTTCATCTCCGACGCATTGAAATCTAGTTTTTTTGCCGACGCTAGCCCGATAATTGTGCTAGCCAACAGACCATTCAAGCAGATTTTTACACCCATTTTGGGTGGGTCATTGCAGGTCGGCTCGCATAACTTTGAAATATAGGGTGGAAATATATTCTAAAGGTTCTGATATTTTTTAGTCTATTCAATTTCGCTAATATTTCTCTCTATGTCGGCTTCTTCTGAAAATGTAAAACTGAGGTAGCGTTTACAGCCACTTAATAATAACTGTATGACATGACCCATTTTGTTTAACTCTCTGTAATCTAGCTTCTCTGTCTAACAGGTAAATAGATATACTATTGACATAGATAAAAAGATGAATAAATAAAAAATAATATAACTAAATAAGATTATTAAATAGATAAAAAAGAAATTAGAATATAAAAAAGCGATAAAGAAAGTGCGTTTTGTCGGGCTAAACTGCCAATAAGGGGAGTGTCTTGAAGTCTTGAAGGGTGTGAGCTGTGGGGCTGCACTGTCCATAAAGGGTGGGAGTGTCTTGAAGGGTGTGAGTTGTCGGACTACACTGTCCATAAAGGGTGGGAGTGTCTTGAAGGGTGTGAGTTGTGGGGCTACACTGTCCATAAAGGGTGGGAGTGTCTTGAAGGGTGTGAGTTGTGGGGCTGCACTGTCCATAAAGGGTGGGAGTGTCTTGAAGGGTGTGAGTTGTGGGGCTACACTGTCCATAAGGGGTGGGAGTGTCTTGAAGGGTGTGAGTTGTGGGGCTGCACTGTCCATTAGGGGGTGGGAGTGTCTTGAAGGGTGTGAGTTGTGGGGCTACACTGTCCATAAGGGGTGGGAGTGTCTTGAAGGGTGTGAGTTGTGGGGCTACATTGTCCATAAGGGGTGGGAGTGTCTTGAAGGGTGTGAGTTGTGGGGCTACACTGTCCATAAAGGGTGGGAGTGTCTTGAAGGGTGTGAGTTGTGGGGCTACACTGTCCATAAAGGGTGGGAGTGTCTTGAAGGGTTTGAGTTGTGGGGCTTCACTGTCCATAAAGGGTGGGAGTGTCTTGAAGGGTGTGAGTTGTGGGGCTACACTGTCCATAAGGGGTGGGAGTGTCTTGAAGGGTGTGAGTTGTGGGGCTACACTGTCCATAAGGGGTGGGAGTGTCTTGAAGGGTGTGAGTTGTGGGGCTACACTGTCCATAAGGGGTGGGAGTGTCTTGAAGGGTGTGAGTTGTGGGGCTTCACTGTCCATAAAGGGTGGGAGTGTCTTGAAGGGTGTGAGTTGTGGGGCTACACTGTCCATAAGGGGTGGGAGTGTCTTGAAGGGTGTGAGTTGTGGGGCTACACTGTCCATAAGGGGTGGGAGTGTCTTGAAGGGTGTGAGTTGTGGGGCTACACTGTCCATAAGGGGTGGGAGTGTCTTGAAGGGTGTTAGTTGTGGGACTACACTGTCCATAAGGGGTGGGAGTGTCTTGAAGGGTGTGAGTTGTGGGGCTACGCTGCCTATAAGGGGCGGGAGTGTCTTGAAGGGTGTGGGGCGAAAACGGTTACTCTATGACCACAGAGGATTTATTATGTTGTTTTGTTGTTAGTTTGTTGCTAAATTTAACATTTATAAACCCAAAAAGTGCATTTCAAGGAAAGATAAGAATAAAATTTCTAGAAATGCACAACAACAGCAGCAAAAAATGCGCCGACAAAGAGAACTTGTCCTTCTTGTTTCGCACAGAAAATATCACGATCAGCGAGTGAGCTGGTGTGCCAGATCGTCTCAAACACTGTGACACTGTCCTATTATCAATCTGTCAGTAACAATTTGCCACCCCGAATGAACTGATTATTTCTTATGCTTTCTGACCAAAGACAGAACTTCAGCATCTGGAACGCGACGTGCCATATCAGGTTCTTTTCTCCCAAAAATCAATTTCTGCCCCCCAGTGAAGCGACTTTTTATCAATATAAAAGCATATGAAAATAACGCTGACAAATTTCTAGGCACTCCCCTCTCACACCTTCGAAACATTAATAACACTCCACTTACGGGACACTGTCTTGAAGTCTTCTGATTTCTTTCCACTTCAACTGCGCCTACATGAATCGGTTAGCGCAGCTATCGATTCTTCTAGCTGCCGCCGTGGCCACCGCCTCAGCCGCTGCTGCGGCAGTCAACAGCATCCCGAATGCGGAGCTCAGCTACAATGGACAGGAGCTGCAGTTCTCATTCCCCAGTGAGCACAGGAGATTGCCTTGTAGACCTGTACAATCCCCTTTGTAGACGTGTACAATTGCCCTTGTAGACCTGTTCGATCCCCTTTTTAGCTCTGTACAATCGCCCTTGTAGACTTGTACGATCCCCTTTGTAGACCTGTACAATCGCCCTTGTAGACTTGTACGATCCCCTTTGTAGACCTGTACAATCCCCTTGCAGATCTGTTCAATCCCGCCTTTAAATTAACGTGATGCGCATTCCATACTACTAACTTCGAATTTTATAATCAGTAGTCAACGCGAGGATTACTCATCGCTTTTAGGCAGCGGTGTGAGTCTAATTGGCCTGCACTATTCCATCAACAAGCTGGTCAACGGTGTCGAGGCCGGCGAGGTTAATGTCGACCTTCGCGACTCCGTCAACAACCAGCTGGTGCACAAACAGCGGGTGGCCCTGAAGGACGGCGACTTCGTCTCCTACTGGTACGTGGCCATTGTGAATGGTCAGGGCTATCAACGCACTGGACAGCGCTGGGAGTACAAGACGGCACCGCCGACTACCACAACGGCGCGTCCGGCGCCAACCACCACCTCTAAACCAGCACCGACTCAGGGTCCCCCGGCTACACAGGGTCCCCCGGCTACTCAAGGTCCCCCGGCTACTCAAGGTCCCCCGGCTACTCAAGGTCCGCCTGTGACTGGCGGTCCGGTGCCGCCGACTTCCGCGCCACCGGCCGGTTAGTAAACTGCGATATGTATCGAAATTCATTCTGTGTCTAGCATTGTGCCAAAATCTCTTGATCCTTTGTTCGCCAACAAAAGATCCCCATAATGATTTGTTCCCAAACTAAAGATCCCCGTAATTCCTTCCTCCCAAACTAATGATCCCACAATCGTTTGTCTGAAACCAAATTATCCCATGATCTTCACCAACCAAATATCGAATGATCATCGGATCCTAAAACACAGATCCCATGATCTTCTCCGGGATCTTCTCAAGGATCCCATGTTCCTCTGTTCCCCAACACAGATCCTGAAATCAGTTGAAATATATTCTGCTGTTTGCCATCATTGTAGAGAAGTGCACCAGCTACCCCTGCTTGGTGTTCGAGGATAACTTCGACTTCCTGGACTTCAGCAAGTGGGAACATGAAATCACAGCTGGAGGCGGTGGTGTGAGTTCTGAAATGAATGATTCCTAAACAAAAGATTCCCAGAATTCTGTTTGCTTGCCTTCTTGCTTAAATCCGATCTCTTATTCCTAAATCCCATCTCTTCTCCGTCAGATCCCATCTCTTCTCCGTCAGATCCCATCTCTTCTCCGTCAGATCCCATCTCTTCTCCGTCAGATCCCATCTCTTCTCCGTCAGATCCCATCTCTTCTCCGTCAGATCCCATCTCTTCTCCGTCAAATCCCTTATTCATTCCGTCAGCAATAAACTCCTCTATTTGTCCTTATCCCCCCAAACCTTGGCATCCCACAGAACTGGGAGTTCCAGTACTACCACAACAACCGACGAAACAGTTTTACCCGCGACGGCAAGCTATTCATCAAGCCGACTCTGACCGCCGAGGATCGCGGCGAAGAGTTTATTCGCAATGGCCACCTGGAGCTGTGGGGTAGCTCGCCGGCAAACATGTGCACCGGCAACCAGTGGTGGGGCTGCTCCAGGGCGGCTGGCGGTGGTAACATTGTCAATCCGATTCAGTCAGCCCGACTGCGGACCGTTAACACCTTTGCGTTCCGCTATGGACGGATTGAGGTTAGCGTCTGCCCACCCACTATGTGATAAGAGCCAGTGTGAATTAGGACAGGTGAGAGAGATAAGAGCCGGTGTGAATTGGGACAGGAGAGAGATAAGAGCCGGTGTGAATTGGGACAGGTGAGAGAGATAAGAGCCGGTGTGAATTGGGACAGGTGAAAGAGATAAGAGCCGGTGTGAATTGGGACAGGAGAGAGAGATAAGAGCCGGTGTGAATTGGGACAGGTGAGAGAGATAAGAGCCGGTGTGAATTGTGCCAGGTGAGAGAGATAATTGAGCCGGTGTGAATTGGGACAGGTGAGAGATATAATAACAGGTGTGATATTTGTCTCGCGAGACAGATAAAAGTGACAGGAGAGAAGGCATTGTCAATCACCCGCAGGTGGAGGCCAAGATGCCCACCGGTGACTGGATCTGGCCGGCCATCTGGATGCTGCCTCGGCGCAACGAGTACGGCGAGTGGCCGGCCTCCGGCGAGATCGACTTGGTTGAGGCCCGCGGCAATCGCAACCTGCGCGGACCGGACGGTACCAGCGCCGGCGTCGACCAGATGGGCATGACCCTCCACTGGGGCCCCAAGTGGCCTTTCAACGGCTATCCCAAGACTCACGCTGTCAAGTGAGATGAGGCTACAATTTACTGCTAACATTATCCCCATCTCCCATGCAGTCTCCCACACCTCCCATTCTCCTCCTCTACATTACAGTCTCAACCACCTTACAGTCTACCCTACCTCACAGTCTCTTCCATTCCCCATTCTCCCCAACCTACTATTCTCCCCAATCTCCCATTCTCCCCAATCTCCCATTCTCCCCAATCTCCCATTCTCCTCAATCTCCCATTCTCCCCAAACTCCCATTCTCCTCAATCTTCCATTCCCCCCAATCTCCTATTCTCCCCATTCTCCCATTCTCCCATTCTCCCCAAACTCCCATTCTCCTCAATCTTCCATTCTCCCCAATCTCCTATTCTCCCCATTCTCCCATTCTACCATTCTCCCCAATCCCCCATTCTCCTATTCTCCCAGTCTCCCCACCTTACAGCCCCCCATTATAGCCGGCCAATTATCTGCAGCTAATTATTCGCTCTTTTATTAAACTTTTTCTAGGAACCTCAGCGGCGGCAAGACTTTTGGAACCGACTTTCACAAGTACCAGCTTGAGTGGGGACCGGAGATTGGTCTTGTGTAAGTCTGCGCTTGCGGCTGTGTATTTATTCTGAATTACATTTTTATTTCGTATCTCAGATTTATCTATATCACAAACAGTCACAGACAGTCTGATTGTCACAGACAATCTAATCGTCTAACTATCTACTAAACTGACTTCATTAATATCCAAATCGCCACCCTTCGAAATTCAGTTTCTCCCTGGACGGTGAGCACATCTTGACCGTCAATCCGCCGGAGGGCTTCTGGGAATTCGGCAAGGAGATCTGGGTGGACGAGAAGACCAAGCAGCCGCTTGATGAGGCCGCCTGGAACCCGTGGAAGTACAGCGGCGGAGCTACCCGATTGGCACCGTTCGACCGGCCCTTCTATATAATCATGAACGTGGCCGTCGGCGGTGTCAATTACTTCGGTGACGAATTGATCAACTCGCCCTACCCGAAGCCGTGGCGCAACAACGACGGCAACGCTATGGGCAACTTTTACAACGCTAAGCACCTGTGGCTGCCAACCTGGAAAGATGAGAACGACGAGACCGCAATGCAGGTCAACTACGTGCGCGTCTGGAAGCTGCAACCCTGAACTGCCTGCTGAGCATTCTTGATCGAAGGTCAAGACCAATATTGCTCAAGGGTTGATCCTCATTGCAGCGGTGTAACGTGTGTTTGAGTTTATTTTAGTAAATATACGATTATATTCGACTGTGTTAGAGGTATGGGCCAGTTTAAATTATATGCGTAACATAACTTATTTGTTCCTTACGTTTCTTGATCTTTTGTTGATCGAATAGTATTAATATAAAGAATAAACTTCGTTGGAAAATAATTAAAGTTTCTTATTAAGATCGAGGAGGTGAAAATGCATCTTTCTATGCATGAGAGCTTGCCAGGCCCCAGTCTTGATTCCAAAAGGGCTTCGATACTTCTCCTCTCTTTGTACATCTTGTGATAATACTCGTACTTTCAAGGACTTCTAAACAACACTGCTGTTTAGTAGTCCGTGAATCGTTTTCAATGAATGCATGAGGTAAAAAAATTACAATATACATACGCGCGCTCGTATACAATTACTATTTTATTGTACTCTTACGTGCAGTTTTACAGAATATGAATTTTACAAATGCAGTAACTAAATTTCCTGCAGAACGTATAGTCACACGTAGAATTGTTCCACAACATAAAACACAATTTACCACAACATTTACCACAACATCAACTAGTAGAAAAGTTGTTTTCCATTTGTGGCGAACGAGTTTAAAAAAAGTGGGTTTATAGCGAGTCGCTAGTGAAACGCACAGATACTATATTAACTAGATAGTTCACTTCCATTTACTTATGTTGTTAAATATTTTAGCTACTTTCTGTTCGGTAGCAAGTAAAGAATATGGCTTGTATTTTTTGTAAGGATGAACAAATCAAGTGGTTTAAAGATTGCAACAACGAGAACGAGAAAGAGAGAGTCACATGACCCATACGACTCTGTTATCAGTTCAAGAAAATGTACATTGGTTTGGTCCCTCAGGGCTCACAGTCAGTAAGCCTCACAGAGCAATTAAGTGGGGTAGAGGAGTGACGGGGGTAGAGTTTGTGTGGAAAGGCGCGGCGCGATTGATAGTGAGGAGAGGAAGGAAGGAAAGGGAGTGAGAGGGGCAGACCAAATGGACCAATAGGAAGTTAAGAGGGATGGAAAATAAGATCGCACACAGCCAGCGTAGGGGGTGGGGGTTATCGACAGAATATCATCTTAAAGCGAAGTTAAATTCATACACCAAAACAGCGACATGTTAGCAACAGCCACAGATACTATATTAACTTAGTATATAGTATAGTATAGTATATAGTATAGTATAGTATAGTATATAGTATATAGTATATAGTATAGTTAATATAGTATCTGTGGTGAAACGTGAGTTATCAAATGGGCTTGAATGTTCTGAGGAATTGAATGCACTCTGCTACACTAAGTTATTTCCACTAGATAAAAAAATTCTCATTTATAAACATAAAACAGAATGCACCATTTTATTTTCATAGAAGCGTTCAACTTTTGTTTTGTTTAAACAATTGGAATCCGATAAAATATTGCGTGCGTGCACACAAGTAGTTCTGGAATCCTAAACACGTAACTTAGGGCTTGCGCGGAAAACACATCTACAATTCTAACATCTGTGTGTTAGTATTCGTTTCGCTGACTGAAATAACGTTACACAACAGCGCCTTCTATATAGCAGAATAGAAACTTCTCATTCCCTTTTTTATTGATTGGGCCCTTATTTAGTTCAAGTTATTCCAGGTTGAGGTTGGTTGGCAGGCAGGACACCTTCGCCTTCCACCTTATAAGCTTGTTTTTTACTGTGGCTACAACTCCCTCAAAATTATTGTAGGCTGTCAATTTAGATAATTGCATTTTGCTGGCTATTTAGACATAGTCTAGTAAATTTCAGGTTTTCACAAAAGAAAGCACTTTTGTAACTTTTCTATCCATATTTTAAAATGCCAAAGAGAAAATACTTTGATACTTCAAAAGCAGTTCGTCTGAGCACTTATCGAGATCAACATTTTAAGGTAAATTAACTTGTTAGCATGCCTAGCCATGTCAAATTAAGCAAAAAATTCTAGGTAGCACTAGAAAAGCTCAGCCACTGCTCAGACTGTCTGAGCAGTGTCTCATATTATGCCATTTGAGTTGTTTGTTTCTTATTAGTCATATTTTTTTTTACTTTTACTCTTAGTTTTATTTTTAAAATGTTTAAACTGTCTTTATAAAATCAATTTGAATACAACATGCAAAAGTAGAGGATTGCCAATATTGCTATATTGCAATTTAGTATTTTGTGTCCTTCTGAATTAGGCCTAGCTATTTTAGATACACATACACTGGAAAAATATAGGGGCAGGGGGACCAAGCTTATTTTTCACCAAAATGCCTGCCTCTTTGTGCCCCATTCAGAATATCCTAGTTGCCCCATCAGTGGCACAACCAGGATTTTCTTAAGGTGGGTGCGGAGCAGACCAGCAGCTTCTACGAGTGCATCTGTTGACTATTGGATTATGGATAGGGTAATGTATCATCAACCAAACAAGAATATGGATTTTTTAACTTCAAACCTAAGCTACAGATTTTCTATTTAAGATATGATTATAAATCAAAAGCCAAGTTATAGAAAACATTTATAACTTTTGTAGCAGCTGTTCTTGCTGTGTGATTTCTATTTGCCCTAATTTCTATGATTTGTATTTTAGTCTCACGTGAGTAACATGTTACCTATGGTAGCTGAATGTGCCCGAGCGGTAGGGCACTCCTTAATATTCTAATTCCAGTCTTCCGGGGCTTTGCGCAGTGGATTGAAGTTGCCCAGTAGTTACGATCAGTAGACTGTAGGGGTAAGAATTTCTTCTTAATACAGTCGGGAATTGTATATTTATACCTTACTGATCATACATTACTTATGATTTCAGTATAGTTATCTGTCTCGAGTAATATACTCTAAAAAATAAGGCAATACGCCTTAATTATATCAACAATACATTGATAGGGTAATGTATCATCAACCGAACAGTGTATCTTCAAAACCGAACAAGAATTTTGACTCCTTCCTTGGTCTCGTGCAAGACAGAAACAAGCTATTGTGTTTCACAAGAACAACTAATTTGAAAGTTGAAGAAATTATCTACAAGCTGAGGCATGATGTGCAATGAAGCATTAAGAGGAAAGAAAGATATAGATGTTTCAGTATAAATTTTTATTGCAAAAGCATACTTTTTAACAACATTTTTTCAGTATGTACTTTAGACGAAGATTGTATGTGGTTGCTTGCCAATTAAATGACCATAAATGTAGTTATTTATAGAACATGAAAAATGCTTTCAAATGACATAATTCATGATAGTTCACTCCTTAAAATAAGATTAAACCACTCACTCAAATTATAGAACCAAACATCAAATTCTCTGTTTGGTTTGAAGATACATAAAAATCATGTTTGAAATTTGACAAAATAGCAAAAGCAGATACTTTTTAGAAAGATGTAACTGTTTTCTATAACTTGGCTTTTGATTTATCATCATATCTTAAATAGAAAATCTGTAGCTTAAGTTTGAAGTTAAAAAAATACACATTCTTGTTTGGTTGATGATACATTACCCTATACCTTATCAGTTATTTAGAACTAGTACAGTTCAAATTTGGATAGAACTAATACAGCTCTAATCCCCTTTGAAATAATTGACTCAACATTATTAATTTAAAGAACAGTTATTGGTACATGGCCTTTTTGCTCTAAATGATTTGAGCGCCAAGCGAGAGCGTATATTTTGACGATGTAAAACTCCCTCCTATTTATATAAAATAATTGAGGTGGTGGGAAAGTAAAACAAATGTTGTGACAAAATTCTTTTTTTAAAGGAAACTACTAATTATTATATGGAAAATAAAAACGTTTAGCATACTAATAGGATACATTTCATGATATAATTCGTTGACAAAATTTATTTACATCAAAAGGTTTTAAAACAATACAAATAAAATTCTATCTATCTCAACTGGCTTCCCTTAAGATGATTTAAAAAAAAAAGTGAAAAAATATCAAACACATGAAAGCATAAAAATAAAAGCATAAGAGGTATAGATACAAGGGATAGGCACAATGGATAAAAAAAGGAATATGGAAGTATAAAACATATGCCGAACCGGCTGGGTGAAACGAGGGCCAAGCAAGGTAAGTCGCAAAAACCAATCGACCAAGCGCAAAAAAAACAAAGGGGGGACCAAGGGACAAAAAAGGAAGGCGTGAAGAAAAGGAAAAAGGGGAGAGAAAAAGAGAGCAAATGAGAGCAAACTAAGTCATAAATAGAGCAATGAAACAAACTAAGTCGCAAATGAGAGCAAAAACTAAGTCGCATGGCCAGCTAAGATTTGGGAGGTTGCACATGTACGAGTTGCGCTGTAACTTGTGAATTACCGGCGTAATTTCCTACCGGCTTTGGTGGCGGCCGCTTATCTTCGTATCAGCCAGTCCTTAGATAGTTTTAATAGTGCAATTTGGCGCTTTAGCTGCTGTTGTTAGCTTTCCTCCAAGGTATGCAATAGCACACCATAATCTTCGCCCATATTAATTGATAGTATTTTTGATGAGTTTGCCTTAATTTGTTGTCTTAGATCTCTTTGTGGCAGCTTTCTTGGGTCATGCGATGGTGAAGCGGACTTGATTGATGGAACCGGATATACTGGTTTCTTCGTTGGTGGTGGTAATTCCAGTGGCTGAGGCTTTTGCCATTTGCGAGTTGTTTTTGGTGGAGCCCGCCAGGTTGACTGAGTTAATAATGTTCTGGGCTTGGCACCTTCAGAGTGGCGATTCATTACTTCCTTAGGTATTACCACAAGAGCATTTGCCTGTAGGCGTAATAATTTGTGCTTGTCGGTGGTTGGTTTTGTTGGTTTTGTAACCATGGATGCCAGTCTCTTCCTTCTGGCATCACTGTGGTATCACTGCAGGCTTCTGTGTGGGCAGATTGTTGCTCGCCTTAACCGCCTGAAGGACGGTGGGTAGCAGTTGTGGTTTCTGCAAGGCTGTTGGCATGGCAGGCGCAGCACGCACCTCCGGCCCATCTCGTTTGGTTGGTTTTCTTGCTGTGCCTAAGGGCTTAGGTCGAGTTTGCTGTTTCTCAGGTGCCTCATTTTCCGATCCTTTCTCCCAAACTTTGGCGACGTTATCATTATCATATCACTAATACCTAATATAATATCACTAATATCGTAGGATACATTTCGTGATATAATTCGTTGACAAAATTTATTTACATCAAAAGGTTTTAAAACAATACAAATAAAATTCTATCTGTCTCACTTTCTAAAAATTATATGCTTTTGCTATTTTTTCAAATAGGAAAAATGTTTTTCATCTAGAACCAAACAATGATTTTCATATATCTTCAAACTGAACAGAGAATTTGATGTTCGGTTTTACAATTTGAGTGAGTGGTTTAATCTTATTTTAAGGAGTGAACTATCATGAATTATGTCATTTGAAAGCATTTTCATGCTCTATAAATAACTACATTTATGGTCATTTAATTTTAAAGCAACCACATACAATCTTAGTCTAAAGTACATGCTGATAAAATGTTGTTAAAGTATGCTTTTGTGATAAAAATTTCTACTGAAATGTCCATATCTTTCCTTCCTTTTAATGCTTCATTGCATGTCATGCCTCAGCTTATAGATAATTTCTTTGACTTTGAAGTGTTACAATTTAATCTATGCTATTTTTATATCTGTGCGCTTACAGAGACTAGGGAATATGCAGCTTTTCCTCCTGCGCGAGGATGCGTTTGCAGGAGCTCTATGATTAGCCTAGAGACTCCTGCCCTATGGCAGCCTTTGGCCAGATGAGTATAAAAGCACTTACACTGAGAGAAAGTAGCCCGACCATCCCGTCTGCCCGACCGTCCCGCCCGCCCGTTCCTTCTTCTCTTGCAATACTATTCAATCTCCTAGCTAGATCCGATATCTCTTAGTCGCTAGCCATTGCTATCCCTGGCTAGCTCCTATAAGATCCAGATAATTAAAAATACTGCATTGAAATTGGAATTGTGATTCCTGGAAACTCCACCCAGATTTTATCTTGAACCCTTTTCCATATCTTGGTTACCGACCATACATGCGCAACACCCGGCAGACCCGGCCGAACCGGCCAGGTGAAACGAGGGCCAAGCAAGGTAAGTCGCAAAAACCAATCGACCAAGCGCAAAAAAATCAAAGGGGGGACCAAGGGACAAAAAAGGAAGGCGTGAAGAAAAGGAAAAAGGGGAGAGAAAAAGAGCAAATGAGAGCAAACTAAGTCGTAATTAGAGCAATGAAACGAACTAAGTCGCAAATGAGAGCAAAAACTAAGTCGCACGGCCGGCTAAGATTTGGGAGGTTGCGCATATATGTTACAGACTCAGGATCCGTGAGTAACAATCAAATACTTGTGCTTGGGAATTACCTTCTCTCAGTGATTGTATTAATTTTAGTAATTTATAGTGAGTTGTCATCTTTTAATTGTTTGCCTTAAGACCATCAAAATATAATCCAATTCAGAGTATAAGACCGAAAGTGAGTGCAACATTAGGAAAAGATAGTCGATTTCCTACGCCTCCTCATTTCTTAGAAATAGCCGTGTACAATTGGCTTTTGTCAAAGACAACTAGTAAAGATAATAAGAATACTCATTAAGCTAGACATTGATAGACCAGAGGCAAATCTAAGATATTTCACTGGTTCCCTGACTGGGAGTCGATGTTTAAATTAGAATTTAAATTAGTTTTAAATTAGTTGTTCTGTGAAACACAATAGCTTGTTTCTGTCTTACATGAGACCAAGGAAGGAGTTAAAATTCTTGTTCGGTTTTGAAGATACACTGTTCGGTTCGGTTGATGATACATTACCCTACAGTACAAACAGAACAGTCTCTTGAAGTTTGTGAATTGTGACCAATTATAAACAAACACAAAATGCCAAATGGTCAGGAAATCAAGGGTGATGAATGAAAAATTGCTAGTATAGTATTTGTCATGCTATCTCAGCCTAGAGACATCCAAACTCAGCCAGTCCCATTCCGCAATGCGTTTTTTTGGCTCGAGCTAGTCAACTTTTACCATAGACATGCTTCTTAAGGCCATGCTATCTCAGCCTGGGACATGCAATCTCAGCCAATATAGATTTCAATTGCAAACAGATCTCAATGCTATCATTTCTGTAACGTGACATGAAATGGCAACAAACAGCAATGAATGAACGCAACAAGAAAAGTCAGTAAGGGTACGCAACAACGGACAAAGTCAGTAAGACGCTCAGTGCTCAGCCTAGTTGAAAGGCTGCTCTGCGATACACTGCGGGAAGTTCCGATTGCAGTGAATCTCCCATCTGGCCACCTTTAGCGGCGTCACAGCATCTAGCGCGACTCGGCCCACTCGCTCCAAGAGAATGAGGCGCCAAGCTTCGCAGGTGACCCCATCGGGTCGGCCACCAGCCTCTTCCTCCACCAGTGCAGGGTCAGCTAGCTGCAGCTTGATCGAGGCCTTCACTGCGCTGTGGGCCATTTCGCAGGGGTTTAGAAAAGGTGAGTAGGCGGGCAACAGATGAAGCTCAAACTGGTGGCGATGCTGCTCCGGCACTGCCACACCACGGTGAAAGGTGGGGCCATCGCAGACAATGACGACTCTGGCATTGCCGATCTGCGGGACAACTTGTTCAACAAGGTCGTTGACGAAGTGCTGAAATCTCTCCTTCGTCTGGCCTCCCCTGAAAAACTCGCTCTTCACCAGCCCCAAAGCGGAAGACACGGCCAGGCAGATCGAGAGATTTGGACCCCTCTGGGTCGGGCATCGGCGCCTCACTGGCTGACCCCGTCGTGACCACCCTTGCGATCTGTGAGTCCACAGGTTGTAACCCGTTTCGTCGATGTAGACGACCACCGTGTCCTGTTGCAGTTCGGTCATGAGCAGCGCGTACTCGCGTCTCTTCTCGATCACCCCCTGCGAGTTTGCGCTCAGTCGGATGTCAGTGTTCTTGGTAGCGATCTTGAACGTGTACAAAGCCCCTTCCAAGGCTCTGGCCAGTGTCTTGATGGTGACAGGCGGCTTGTTGGGAAGCTGGGCACTCAGCTTCGTGCGCAATGCTTTCAGCGTCGCCAGGGGGTTCGCATCCACGAAAGCAATAAGCGCCTGGCGCATCTCCTCATCGAACTTGCATGAGCCAATCTTTCTTCCCCCTCGCGGGAGGGCATCCACCCGGCCCGTTGCTTCATAAATCCTGACGATATGCCGAGCTGTCTTCATATTCATGCGAAGAACTTTGGCGGCCACACGTAGGTCCTGACCTTCCGTCCACGCAGCAATCAGTCGTCTTCTGTCTTCGTCGCTTGTTGTTCTCATTCTGTTTCATTTGCTTCAATCACAGACTAAGCCACAGACAGCTTGACATAGCATCGGAAAAGTGGCTGAGATTGCATGTCCCAGGCTGAGATAGCATGGCCTTAAGAAGCATGTCTATGGTAAAAGTCGACTGGCTTACGTAAAAAATCGCACTGTCGAGATGGGCTGGCTGAGTTTGGATGTCTCTAGGCTGAGATAGCATGACAAATACTATAATTTAATCAGTGTGTTAATTTATTTAAACAAATGGAAAAGGTGCAACTTCAAATTGGTTACTTCTATTTAACAATTGCAACTGTACAAAGCAAAAAAATAACTTGTTATAGTTGTCAACAGGGGTATGATTATTTATTTTTTTAGATCTGTGCTCTATGTCCCGTATCCCAGAGGGGGGCATACAATTACTAGTTAGAAAGAAAACATAAAATTTGATTCGCTGTCAGTTACCAGTTTACATTCATTAAGGCAAATGAATGTAAACTGCTTCTACAGGCAAATAGGCAAATAAAAATCAAAATGCTGCAAATTTGGGCAACTTCACTGCTTTTTGAGATTACAAGGTTGAGGCAGTGTGCAGCACAGTAGATATAGATTGCGGATGGGTACTTCTGCCATATTACAGCCTAGGCACCTCGGAATTTTCCGCTCATTGCACTTGCACCATCGAAGCCAAGCCCAACTAGCTTACATTCCAGATCAATCTGTAGACACGCCATCTCACTCAGAATCTGGTTGCTGAGTCCCTCGCCAGTCAGATCTTCTGCATAAGAGAATCCTAAAAATCCTCATATATTGCTCCTTCGTTAATGTAGCGCATGCAAATCGTCATCTGCTCCTGTCGGGAAGAGTCAGTTGTCTCGTCAGCAAGTATCGACAGAAACTTTGATTTGCTTATTTGCATTCAAAGCTGATCAAGGATGACTTCACCTAGACACTCAGGTGAAGTCATCAGCTTTGAATCAGCCAGCTGGTGTACTTGGCATTTGCAGGCCAATGGCATAGATGGTCTTCCAGGTCTTTGTCACCGGCATCGACAAATTAACATAGCAGCTCACGAAACACACCATCATTGTGATCCTGGGGTTCCAAAATTTGACCGCTGTCACAATGGCCATGAAGAACGAGTCCACTTTTTCCACACACCAGAATTGCTGAAATAGGATTTATATTTATATGAGTGGATGAATGAATCCCATGTCTCTAAAGTTCACTAGTTTGTTCTGAGAAAGTAAATTAAATTAAATGTTACTTAAACTTACCACGAATGATGGAGCTTAGAACCTTCCCTTTCTTGCTTAGAGTATCAGCCTTTTGCAGAGCCAGCTGAGCATCAATGTGATCTTCTGGCAGCAATTGCTTAAACTGGCTGGCCATGAGACTATTCTTCTTGTGATACTGCGTTTTTTCATGCGCCGTGACATAGCCATCAACACCATAGAGTTGTGAATACTGCCGCAACAGCTCATTGACAAGCTTTCCAAGTGCTTGGCCCTGAAGAAATGTAAAACAGATTGAAATCATATACATTTCCCAAAAGCATCTGAATTGGGATTAATGGTAGAGCTTGCTGCTGTTGCTTATGTAACTAAAAGACATAAGCACAAAAAGACAAAAGCAGATTTTAAGTTGGATTAAATTGAACTTGAACTCATTGAATAACGTGTCAATGAAGCAGATTGCAGAACAGATAATACAATGTAATAACCCAATCCAATCTAATCAATCATAGAGGCTAGAGGGATACTGATTTTTTACAATCAAAGTGAATGCTCAACCCCACGGTCCTACCAGTCTGTTGGACTCTGTCACCCTGGCCTCCCCTCCCCTCTTAAGTCCCACTTGCATACCTTGAAATTAGAGCTCTCATATAAGCCGAAGATGACGCAAATACGGCAGAAAAGTCCATTCCTTGCATGAGAGAATGTCAGCCATGGAGTTCTCTGTAGATGGTAAAGCTGCAAGTAACATTTCTCAACTTCACCCTTGGACATTCGCTCCTCGTATGGCATTTGGTAGGTTGGAGGAGGCGTCCAAGAATTGGTGAGAAATTGCAGTTTCGTGGCTGAATCAGCAGGGTTAGAGAAGAATCCAATGTCAAGCCTGAATAAAGAGAAAAACAGTTTAAGCTGATTAGGTAAATACCTTGAATTAGTTAATGTATCATGTTGATGTCATGCATTGACATTGTCATCTGCAAAAGCAAATTCTGCAATACATTGTAACATTTCTCTGTTTGTATAGCAGTCCTGAAGTAAAATATGCCAATTTCTGATTGCTTACTTTGAAAGAGCTGGAGCACTTGTTGATTCTACTGATGAATCCGTTGGCATAGGCTTTGAACTTGGCCTGGCATCTGCACCATCCAGAGCAGACTCGTTCAGACCAGCTCTAGCAGGATCAGGATTTAAACCTGATTTAGCTGCTGCAGCTGCAGTAGTGGCCACGGGGTCAGCAGAAGCACTGATGGGTCCAGGTGAATTGTGGCCAAAAAAGGATGTTAGGAGCCGCTGACACTTCTTTGGTGGTGGACCAACTCGTGCTGGTCCTCGATCTGGGTCAGGGTCACATAGGCATTCAGGCACAAGTGGCACAAAATCATGTGTTGGAGCAGGAACAGGAAGTGAGGCCAAGGCCGACGCCGATTGCACTTCATCATCATCCAGTAGTGGTGCTGCTGATGAAGCTGAATCACATGTTTTTGCAGAAACAGGAATTGCAGCAGCAGCTCAAACTTGAAGCGACACCAACTCTGACTGGGGGGACTGCGAGTCCTGGTCCCGATTATCTTTACTGTTCATAGATCTAGTCTAAATCTAGACTAGATCTCTCCTGCTTTGCAGCTTTTTTGTGTGTTGATTTAATTACTTAATTGACTGAAATCTTAATAAGTCAAGTCCACAGATAATATATAACTAGATTGGTCACTCTCCATCTCGCTGTGGGTGCAAAATGGATACTACTCTTAGGACGGTAGTGTAAATGCAAATTACAACAAAAAATATCAGACTAAATATCAGTGGCTATTTCAGCCACGTCAGCTTCATTCTATGGCACTTGCCACGTCATATTAAACATCTCTGTGGACGCTCATGCATATCTTCTGCATAGTTTCTTGCTATCAAAATACTATTTTACAAAATTTTCTAACTTGATTATATTTTTTGGCTATTTTTACTACTGATGGCAGAGAAAATTAACTGAGTGACCAATCTAGTTATATATTATCTGTGGTCAAGTCAACAGAAAATTGCCGTTAGAACAGTTAATATCCAAGTATTCCTAATGTTAAAAACTCTGCTCTGCTCTTATACCAGTAGGCAATAACAACAGTAGAAATAACAGTCAGAAATTGAACTTGTACTGTACATCATCGATCCTCTTTACATGTACATCTTTCTTTGGGAAGGGTGAGGTGGGGACGGGGTGGGGAAGGCAGGCACCAGTGTAGAGGCACCAAGACTAGGCCCACCTCAGGCTCAGCCACACATTTCCTTTCCCTTGGACCATGTCCATCACCACTCTTCCTTGCCTCCTTCCCTTGTCTAATGTCCAATACTACACATTTCGATTAAAACACAACACTGAAGACTCAATAACAACAACTGTACATTTGGGCCTTGGCATGGTTGGCTTGGGTTGGGGGGCTAGCTTGTTTAGGATAGGATAGGAAGGGAAGGGAAGAGGGTCAGACTGCCAACAGCAAAAGGGCCAATAGGCATGATAGTGATAGGGAGGAAGGCGGTTTAGCTTAAGCTTACAAAACTGCAGTCTGCTGTGCCCAGCTGGGGCTGCCTGCCTGCCAAGTGACATATTTGGTTACTTAACTCCAGTAGGCTTTCCTTCTAAATCTAAAAGGATTTTAGATTTTCCTCGATATCTTCAATGAACAAAAATCATGTCTTATTCTGTTTGGTCAGATGGTCACCCGTAAGGGGGGTGGCCACCCCCCACCCCCCTAGTTGCGCGAGTGTGCGCCATTGATTCTATACCATGGCAGCCATGGAAGTATTGGTTAGCTATTTTATTAGCTTGTAGTACAAGCAATGATATTTATAACATTTTTAACCCTGTATTATTACAGATGTAGATCAATATTAATATTTGTTATTGATTCTATTTCTCAGACCATTTAATTTGTAAACTTTTTGTCAACTCAAAATCAAGCCAAGGTTGTAGCAGCTAATCATATACTTGCAGTTTAGTTGCTTGCTTTGTCAACTAGCCAATGCCAACTAGGAGACCCAAAAAGCTGGTCACTGTATCAACTATGTGTTCTATGCATAATTTTTTATTCTCAATAATATTCTTACAGTGTCATCAAAGTTGTGCTAGAGCTTCTCTCTTTAATTATCTCTCTAAGGATATGATGTCACCTAAGTAGTTACATAGATATTATAATATAATGTCTTAGTAATTACAATATTAATATCAGCAATGTTGTTGTAGGCCTTTCTTAGAATTAGTTTCTGAGAATTAAATATTAAAATGATTTTTCTGTGTAGCATATTTAGTAAGTCTACTAAGTAGTGCATTTAGTTATTCTGGCCACTGCTTTATTGCATGTATTGTATTTCTAAGTATAGGCCTCCTGAAGAGCATTACCAATGATCTCAAGTGTACAGTAATACTTTCTACTTCTCTCTTGAATTCTCTTAGTATTTGTCTCTGCATATTTATGAAGAATAAAAGAACACTTCTGAGTATTGTATTCAAACTTCATATTAAACCACAAGTTGGTTTTCCTCCTTCTAATGTAACAGTTCAATATTTTTGCGCTATATATTTTATATGCCATAAACTATAAATTTTTTTTATATTATAGGAAAATACTGTATTAAAACAAATTTTTAGAACACTATATAAATGAGGAAAATCTTGCTGTTAGAAATATACCTCGCCAGTGAGCCAAAGAAAGGCAATAACTGAGTACCACCTTTTGAATAAGTGAAATTGTTGTGTCATTCAATATATTAAGAAGATATTGTCCAGTGTGGAGATAAGACAGAGGTTGAGGCTGTGACCCTCTAATCCTGGAGAAACGCCCAGCTGAGACTGGAGAATAAGAGACCTAGTGCCTTAGAAGGATAAACCGCTCGTGCCAGTGCAAAAGCGCTACCTTAAGGGAAGCTCACAATGTAAGAGTTGTGGAGTTAAAACGGCCCTTTTCAGGGTCACCAAGATAAGATTTAAAGTAGAATACAAAGCGTTAGAGAGAGAAATAAGTAACAAAGGAGGCCAGAAGAATACGCTACCAAGAGAGAGAAAAGTAGAGTGATAAGCCCTGTTACATTAACGTCTCAGTATTTCTAATTTTTTTGTGAAGATAGCTGACAATTCATATAAAAAAATATCAGTAAAACAATTGTTTTGAATTTTAACAAAGTATTGTTACGCATTTAAAAGATAATATATATTCAAAATATTACTTCCTTTGCACTGTATTTGCAAAGTGAATTGTAGAACTTGTTTAAGCATTTGACATTTTTAGTATCTATGAAAACCCAATAAAGTTCGAACTGTATTTTTACATTTGCACTGCTAATATCTGCTCATATATATAGTTTTTTCTTTAACAGTAGGACTACCAAGCCATTTTGTCACCCGTTTTTATACCCTTGAAAGTTTTTGGTACTGCCTGAATGCTAACAGCATTGGGTGGTGACTGATTGGTTGACAAACTAAACAATGGTGTAATATGGTTGAGCTGCACCTATTTATATTTTTTCAAGTCTATTATTTCAAGGCTTAATATGGAGAAATTCGTGTCAGGGTGTCCATAGGGTGGCCTAGTTCTACCTGATGTAGCCCTCGAAGGTCCAGAAAATCTGTCTAGATAAAGTTAGGGGACAACCAAAGACAGAGATGGTGCAGGCACATTTTAGTGGCATGCTCATAAATTTTAAAGCCCTGGCAAGTGTATGGGGGTGGGTGTATGAAATACACTAGTATAGCACTTATGGGAAGCATCTGACCTTTGGCCAGCACTTTAGTTACTTCATAAACATTTTACAAAGTACACATATTTAGCTTGTAAGCTCACAGTAAAATATTCAATCTATTTATCCAGGGCTCGCCAAATGAGCAGGAGAAGCGCCTATTAAACAGCGCCACACTCTACATTGGCAATCTGGCGTTTTACACCCGCGAAGAACAAATCCACGAATTATTTAGTAGGGCCGGCGATGTCAAGCGCATTGTGATGGGCTTGGACAAGGTGAAACGAACGCCGTGCGGCTTCTGCTTTGTGGAATTCTACACTCGCTACGATGCCGAGAACGCCATGCGCTATGTGAATGGTACTAGGCTAGACGATCGGGTCATCAGAACTGACTGGGATGTTGGCTTTCAGGTGAGCGATTTGAAAATACTGTTTTAGCTAGATCATTTTTATTGCTAATATTATGATTTATAATGCCAATTTGGGTTTCTAATTTAACCAGCCTAATGGGCATTTTATAATTTAGGGTTTAAAAAAAATCGACAACACAGCCGCAGCCCATTGTCCATTTAACAGCTGATGTGAAATAAAGCTGAATGCAGAGTAATGTGTCTTGCTAAAGTATAGTGTAGTCGAGAATCGAACCCCCGACCTTCAAGTCATGAGTCCGACGCTGTAGCCAATAAGCTACAATACCTTCATCGTGACTTTTTCTCCAGTAATCTAGTTAAAGATTTGTAGTTTCCCATTCTCCCCAACCGCCATCTGTGCAGGAAGGACGCCAGTATGGTCGCGGCAAGAGCGGCGGCCAGGTGAGAGACGAGTATCGGGTTGATTATGATCCTGGCCGCGGCGGATACGGCAAGATTATCATGCAGAAGATGGGCCAGGATGATCGGATGTTCACCGACCCTGCGGTAGTTAAACCTCCCGCCGCCGCCGCAGCTGCTACCGCTACTGCCCAATAAATATCTATAAACTGTTTATCGCGTCCCATTTTCTGCCGGTTTCTAACAGGAAAATCCCAACAAAAATGCTACTCATACTACTGACTGATTGTCTAAATAGCTTGACGGCACGATTTTCTATAAACAAGTTAGTCAGTATCATTATTATTGCTTAATCGTAAGTTACCCAGCGTTGTCTATTTGTACAGCTTTGTGTTGTTGTCGCCCGTTTGTACTTTATTAAAAGCGATTTAATAAATATTCTGCTTGTATTTTGCCGATTTGCTAGGGAAAGCGGACAAGCAGTGGCATTTTTCAATTGAAAGCGCGAGTGTACTGCGAGTCAGCTTTTGTGTACGTTATTTTATTTAGCATCCGATGGCTACAAGGACTGACAAAAATGTTACTTCTAACTTACGTCTGCTGGATTACAAGCTTGGGTGTCCAGGCCTACCAGTCCGAGGACTGAACAGTAGTGTACATCTGGTTGCACTTATTATCACAGTCCTTTAGTCCTCTTGTCAGTCTGTTATCCCAGTACTGTCAGTATTTTATCCCAGTCCTAGCAGACTGTTATCCCAGTCCTGTCTGCTTGTTATCCCAGTCCTGTCTGCTTGTTATCCCAGTCCTGTCTGCTTGTTATCCCAGACCTGTCGGTCTGTTATCCCAGTCCTGTCTGCTTGTTATCCCAGTCCTGGCAGTTTGTTATCCCAGTCCTGGCAGTTTGTTAGGATTCTCTGCTAAGCTTTGCCATAGACGGATTGACATAGACAATCTTTTGCGTAAGAAAAATTACAGAGCATGCATCCACTATGAGACTGATCTAACGTTGAAATTTCCCATGGACCATAGCAGCTGCATAGTTCAGAAACCGTCAATGGCTTGCAAGTTTGAAGAAGAAACTCGTCTTCGGATCATCCAGTGATATTACCGAAATGGAGAGAGCGTCACAGCTGCTTCGAGACAGTTAACACTTGGCGAAATGCTCAACCAAACGCTGCGGCCATTCCTCTTTGCACAAAGAAGAATGTTCATCAACTGGTGCAAAAGTTTCTGACAAAAAAGAACTTACAGTTGTCACATAAAGGACACAGTGGCAGACCTCGCAGTGGACAGAAGAGCGCGTTTTTGACGTGATGAGAGAGAAAATCTCTGAGACAAGTTTCACGAGACATCGAAATGTCAACTTCGATGTGCAGCGAATCGCGAGACAGGATCTTCACCTGCATGCATATCGTGCAGAGAAGAAGCACGGACTGCTACCAAGCGACTTTGTGCAGCGAGCAGAACTGTGTCATCTAATGCTGAACACTCTTGAGAACACCAATCAGCCAATTGTGTTTGTTGACGAAGCCACATTTCGAACAGACGGCACGGTCAATCTCACGAATGACCAGTTCTGGTTCACACGTGGCACAGCCCCGAATATCCCGCCAGCCGAAGCACGTCAAAATGCGCAAAGAGCAACAGTATTGGCTGCAGTGTCACGAGACTGACTTGGGGGGCCCTAAGCCCCCCAAGCCCCCCAACTACTTTTTCCCCGGAACTGTCAACTCTAAGGCTTATCAGGATGCATTGGAGCTTTTTCTGATTCCGGATCTTCATTCGGCTGGCATCCGAAACGTTTGGTTTGTGCAAGATGGTGCTACTGCGCACACTTCCGTCTCGACTCGCCAGTTTCTTAGTGACGCTTTCGGTGCCGATAGAGTGATTAGCAAGTTTTTTAACACACCTTGGCCAGCAAGGTCACCTGATTTGAATCCGGTCGACTACTTTCTTTGGGGCTTTGCTCGTGAGCTCGTCTACGCCCAGGGAGGCTTTTTGAATTTACATCATCTGAACGCATCCATTGTTCGAGCTTTTGATTGGATTCGGCAGAACCGGATGGATGCTGTCCGCAATGCCGCCGATGGCTTCTTTGGTCGGCTCCGTGAGTGCATTGAAAATGATGGGTATCATTTGAGGCACAGATAAAAGTTTATGAGCACCATATTGCTATGCTCACTGTACGTTGTTGTTTATTCTTGTTTGCGTTACATGTTTGCTTTATGCTCCGTTTTTTTCAAATAAACTGGCATTTGACCGCACACCGTCTCAGAGTCTATGCTCCTTAAGATTTTTTAAGCAAAATATTGTCTATGGCAGCTGTGTAGGCAAAGCTTGGCAGAAAAGCTAGCGTACACTTCTGTGTACGCCACTAGAGCAATTTTTCGTAACCAAATTTTTGTGGGAAAAACTTACATATATTTACTGTAGACCTGTTAAATTACTGGGCTATAGGCCTAACTGCTCACTCACAGTGAGCGCACAAAGTGTTACCCTTTTTTGGGACACCCATTATAAATATGCATACACGCTCGCATAGCGGTCTGTGCTTTAGCCAAGTCATTCAAGAGGTTTGTACCATAGACATGGGCTTTTGGCTGCTTTGAGCGTCCAAGGTTTTTGCATGGAGACGGAGCTAGCTATCGGAATCTGGGGTACTGTAAAAAACGTGCTCCAGATCGGTATATAATATATTAAAAAAAACTGACGGCTGTAGATTTTAAAAATGGATCCCTTTGAGATGTTTCGAAACATCTGAACTCCAATGAGTAAAATTCTCTTCAGCAGAAATCGTGAAAAAATCGGGTCGTATATTGTCCCGAGTATTTAGTAAGTTCCTGGTGCTGTCAGTCTGTTATCCCAGTCTTACATCGCAAAAAAGAAGGAAATATAACAAGGACAGCTGTTGCTAAAAAACGTTTTTCTAAACTTCTTTAACTATCGTTCTTCTATTGTCATCGAAATCCAAGCTTTTCGTAACTGGAAGAGTACCGTTTTGCCTGGTGGCAAAAACAACACACAACAGATCTTTGTCGTGCCAATCACGTATAATTTCACTCTTTCACAGAGGCTACAACAAACAATTAGAAAAAAGGACAACAAGTAGAGCAATGTAGATAACACGGTAAATCGATTTGTGTCGAGAATCAATGCTTTCCTCAAGCACTGAAAAGTAGAAAATAAAATATATAAAAAAATTAATGAAACAAAGGAATAGAAAATGACACCAGACTGACGTGGGGAGGAGACAAAGGGGAAACATTTGTATCGAATTGGCAGAATGAGAACAAGTGAGTAAGCTAGCTTACAGTTTTAAGAATAAAAAACTACTCGTATGTATAATAATTGTTCTGTGAACTAATTTTGTTAATTGCTCGTCTACTATGGACAGATGTTTTTCATTCTAGATTTGAATTTGTTAAATTAGTAGATAAGTAGATATTCTACTTAGATTTCCTAAAACGCTTCTAGAATCTGCTTGCTTTTTTTGAAGCCTTAGAAGAAAACGGAATCGATGCTAAACAAAACTAGCATATAAAAACAGGTACAACCAAATATCAACATGGATGAGTGCGATGCTATTATATTGGCTGTATCAAACTTGTACACATACACACAAAAACACAATGTTAGTCATGCTAAAGTCGATTCTATTAATTCATTTCATACTTAACTCTCGCTGATAAAAAAACAAGACAATCACTTAACTAGGCCCTTAGCAACTAACAAAAACACTGACTCGGAGGCTGCACTAGTTACAGCGACTCGGCCTTCCGGCCACGAAAAACTATTTAGGCTTCCGACTCTTTGGCCTTCTGCTCCTTTCCGCTGCCATCTTTGGTCTGAAATTGAAAAGAAATAGAATATTGCATTATAACAATAGCTAATCATGCTTAACCAGTTTTACCTAGCATACATTAAGGCTTAGAACATTCTGCGTAAACCTTATCTTTCTACATACTTTCTCTTCTATCCTGTCTACTCACTATACTATTTAGCCTACACACTCTACCATTTCGCCTAATTACTCTACCATTTCGCCTACTAAAATAACCAATCCGCCCACTAAAATAAACATTTCGCCTAATCACTCTACCATTCCGCCTACTCAAATAACTACTTCGCCTACTCACTCTACCATTCCGCCTCATCACTCTACCATTCCGCCTACTCACTCTACCATTCCGCCTACTCACTCTACCATTCCGCCTACTCACTCTACCATTCCGCCTACTCACTCTACCATTCCGCCTACTCACTCTACCATTCCGCCTACCTACTCAAATAACCATTCCGCCAACTCGCTCTACTCTACCATTTAGCCTAATCGCTCAATCATCGCGACTACTCCCTTAACCACCATATCGTTTGTTCCGTTTCTATATACCAAATCTACAACTCCTATCTATATACTAAAAATGAAAACTATCTATATATATTCTACCCTAAAACATCAGACTTCACTACCCATACATCTAATCCAGACATCTGCTCCTCATAGTCTCCTCCACGCAGATTCGAACCCGCGAACCAAGCTCACCTTCTGACTTTTGTCCTGCTTCTCTTCGCCAGACTCCGCCGTCGCGGCCTCCTCCTGCTCGACATCCGCGCCGCCGCTTTCCGCTGTTCGTCGAGCGCCGCCACCGCGACCTCCTCGAGGACGTCGACCGCTGCGACCGCCGCGGTAAACGTTAAACGAAGCCTGATAATGCTGCGGCTGCTGAAACTGTTGATAGCCGCCTTGGAGCGCAGGCTGACCGGCTCCAGCGATGTAGCCGCCGCGGTAGCCAGCAGAGCCGACATTGTCGTAATAGGCTGGACGACGCATGACGCGACCGAAGCCGCCGCGGGGATAAGCGGTTGGATAAGCCGGCTGCTGCATGGCGAACATGGCTCCGTAGTCGGGAGGGCCGGGCAGCGGACGATCAGACTGAAACAGCGGCGCGGGCGGATTTCATTTTTTATTTGCGGTAACTCAAGGCCCGGCTAGCTCCTAGTCCAGGGTCCACGTGTAGTCTCACCCCGCAAGTCTCATATCTCCCATGTCACATCCCGCGGGTCTTATCTCATCTCTGTCATGTCTATCTCTTTTGTCACATCTCTTCACTGTCTGATCACTCCCATGTCTAATCTCTCCAACGTCTTTTCTTTTCCACGTCTTGTCTCTCACCTTTCTGATATTTTCCCTGTCTCGTCTCTCTATTGTCTTATCACTCGCCTTTATATATATATCCACTTGCCTTTGCCGCATCTCTCGTATTTTAATTCTGGACCCTTGGAATTCCCGTTTTTCCGCTAGACATTTAGTTTTCTGACCCCGTTGACTTATTAGCTAGCTAAGTTGTTCTTTGTTGCCTATTGGCCCTTACCATTTGGTAGCCGCCGCGACCGCCATAAAAATATGGCCGCGAGAAGCGCTGCCTGCCGCCGCGGAAGCCACCGCCGCCAGGTCGGAAACGATTCGAAGCATACTGGCTGCCCTGAACCGGGCTGCCATCCGGTCCAGTTACATTTGACGCCTCCAGGCCTTTCTTGCCTTCCACAACATCGAACTCCACTTTTTCATTGTCGCCAACAGATCTTTGCCACTTGTTTGGATTGTTCTTGATGATGGCTGTCTGGTGGACAAATATATCTTCCTTGTTGTCATCACGATTGATGAAACCATAGCCGTTTTTTACATTGAACCACTTGACTGTGCCTGTCACCTTAGTGGCTGGGTGCAGTAAAGAATAAATGATAGAACTGGATTAAAAAATATTGACCAAAAGTTTAACTTAGAATAAATGGCTAGGCCAAAGAGCTTAAGAAATAAGAAAATGAGCTATAAAACATAAACAGAAGATAATAATTTTTATAACTTTTTATAAGCTACTTGTTATATTTTTATTGTCATTAAGAATTGAAAAAACATATGGCTACATAAATATAACCTGCTTTAAGAATGACATGCCAAGTATATATTATTTTGGAATATAGCTATGCCCTTATCAAAATAGAGCTAAAATAGAAATTACTGCTTGACTAAACCAAGTAGCAAATAAGTTCATTATACTTACTAATGCCTACACTACCTATTCCTATATCAAACACTAAAAACTTGTAAGTTAGCTAAAGCAGTTTTACAAAAAAATGTGCCAAATAGAGACTAGCTAGCTAACAAAATAAACAATAAACAAAAAACAAAAAACAAATAAACAAAAAACAATGTATATACTAACAAAATATTATGCTAGTTGGCAAATCTTTGAGTTCAACTTTCTAACTTTTACCATATATTGGCCAGCATGATTATTGAATTTTTATTGAAACAGTTGTTTTGTAGCTAGGTCCAAAAGAACACAAGCTATGGATGGCTTTATAGCAACAACAAAGCAACTTTTAACTATTCTGGGCATATTATTAGGCCTAGAGCTAAATTAATAAAGGTCCTAAAATTATAAAGTACATTCAGAACCCTAATTAAAAAATTGGATTGAGCTAGAGCTTAGCTTCATAGTTAGCTAGAGCATAATAATCGCTGGATTATAATATTGCACTTTAATTAGCGAATAAGGAGCTATAAAGTGTTTTAAAGACTTAAGGATACTAGCTAGATATAAGTATCAGCCATGCCATACGCATAGGCTGTCAAAGTCTCTATTGAAACAATATGCTATTGAGCTATATAGGTGGCACACGCCTTGCTGAAATCCTAATATATGAGAGGCCTATTTCAGATATTTCTATGCAAAACATGTCTTGTTTATAGTTTCAGGGCACTAAGAAAAGTTGTCGGAGTGCGCTCTAGCATATACGCAAATTTATTAGGCTTATATTGAATAGAGCCGTCGTCAAGAAAAGTAAAATTAAGTCAATAAGTGCAAACCTACCAACAACTTCCTTTTCCATCTTGACATATTCGCTGATTGTATTTTGATCTTCTGCTGTTTCCTTGTCTGCCATGTTGTAAACGTCAAGCTCAGCTGTTAAACCAACAAACGCTAAAATTGTTACACTACCGCCAGATTAGTGACCTGTAAAAATCTAGCTATATTTTTACTCCAATTAAAAATATTGTACAGGAATAGATAAAAAAGGTGCAAAAATGCAAATTACCAGATAAATTACACGATATGACTTTATACTATTTCCTGAAAATATTATCTTTTAAAATTGAACTAAGCTAACTACATAAAATACTCCGTTTTGTTTGTACTCATAGAACCCGTAATATGATTTAGCCGTATCGGAAGTTTAGATTTTCACATAAAACTATTTCTGTAAATTTTGATTTTCATAAGCTCGCAAAGCGAAAAATGTGTTTTAAAAAAACCATTTCTTTAGCATCATGGTTTCTGTAGTATTTTCTAAAAATGTAATGTCGTTATTACATTATTTATGTCAAGCATCACTTCAAGGTGAACCTATTATTTTATTTGTCTTTTAATTTAATTTATGCTAGCTTCGCCCTCTATATTATCTAAAATCACACAGTAAGTTTTTATAGGCAAACAAAATATCTTTAAATATACCCCAGTGTAGCCGAACTATCAAAAACTGCTGTCAGCTAAACACGTACAGCTTCTCTCGCAAATTTATTATAAAGCGATCAAGCGCGACTTCTTCTGTTTTTTTCAGAACTTTTAGGGCTTTTTATAGCTTTCTAAAAAATTAAGCTTGTAATAATAAGCATTTAGGACAGCTCTAACGCATTAGGTGTCCCGAGTTCAGCTGCTGCTCGAGGCAAGGCAAGTTCTTTGGGGCCAGCAGCAGCACCCTATGGAGCTTATGTCGCCTCGTCTTTGTTAGGTTCTCGTCTTTGACGAAAATTTTGAAGATCCTTTGTCCTTTCTCTTGCCTTCTCTGAAGAGACTGGGGATAACTGTGCAACTGGCACTTCGGTGGCAATAATTTTTTACCCATGCCATGTATCGATTGGAATACTTCGTACTTTCATACATACATTATAGTGCATACATGTACGAGTATATAGATTGTTTGATGCTTTTAACCTATCGTCTTCGTGATAACTGAAAATTACTAGTTTTCAATCAACGGGTTTTTAGGACTTGGGCCGATTTAACTGTACATAGCCTTACAGCTGCTGGTACATTAAGAGACTGAATTCATAAAATACGGGCAATTACATGTAAAGTGTTCTGCGATTCATTATACTGTTGGAAGAACGTAGGCCATTGCTGCCTCGTAAGCAATTTGATCTTAAAAACGAGCTAGGCTGATGCACAAGTTTTATTTCAATGTAATTCTATTCATATTATTACAATTAAAAAAGTGTGCGTGGATTTTGATTTCGTACATTGTAAATTATTTTAATTACTGCACCTAATGCCCCGCTTGATTTGTTGCATTCTAATTTTAGCTCTCATTTCAGGGAGTGTGGCCGCTGATTCACGCGACCAATGTACGCTGAGCTGACACACTAGGTTGATAGTTTAGAGGGAATTCCCAAAAACCGGCCAGTCCAACGGAGAGAATGTACGTTTCGCGCGCGAGAGGATAGAGAACGCGGCATTCCAAATTTGGCCATAAGCGATGAGCCAAAGTGGACAGCGAGATATCTGACTAAATTGTGCTGCAGCCACCCCTCCGCTAGCGGGTGATGGTGCCAAACCCCGCCAAGCCCTAAATTTAAGGCCAGAGAGAATCCAGACGAGTCAGCCAGATTGCAGTGCGATTGAGCGCAAAGCCTGACTCAGTGCAGCAGCGCTGATTAAAACCATAATTCCACTCCGGAGCTCATCTTCCCTTCTAGAAGCAAGCGACAGCAGTCGTCATGGTGAAAGGCTTGAAAGTTCTGCGGCACAAGCGAGCCGAAGTTGGCTACTTTAACGAGTTTCTAATTGCTAAAACGCCAGTAGACTTGGAAAATTGTCCGTTCTCGACTGTCACTCTGGCGGCGCCTGTGTCGGCGGCAACTGCAGCAACGAATAGCGGCGCTATGTCGATGGGATTTCAACAGCAGGTGTGTGTGTGGCTGGATGTAGAGATCCAGCTAGAGATCTCTCAATCAATCTAGAGATCTCCAAGTCAATCTAGAGATCACCCAGTCAATCAAGAGATCTCCCAGTCAATCTAGAGATCACCCAGTCAATCAAGAGATCTCCCAGTCAATCTAGAGATCTCCCTGTCGATCTAAATATCTCCCTGCCAATCTAGAGATCTCCCAGTCAATCTATAGATCCCCTAATCAATCTAGAGATCTCTCAATCAATCTAGAGATCTGCCAGTCAATCTAGAGATCTCCCAGTCAATCTATAGATCCCCTAATCAATCTAGAGATCTCCCTGTCAATCTAGAAATCTCCCTGTCAATCTAGAAATCTCCTAATCAATCTAGAGATCTCCTAGTCAATCTAGAGATCTCCCTGTCGATCTAAATATCTCCCTGCCAATCTAAAGATCTCCCAGTCAATCTATAGATCCCCTAATCAATCTAGAGATCTCTCAATCAATCTAGAGATCTCCCTGTCAATCTAGAAATCTCCCAGTCAATCTATAGATATCCTAATCAATCTAGAGATCTCCCAGTCAATCTATAGATCCCCTAATCAATCTAGAGATCTCTCAATCAATCTAGAGATCTCCCAGTCAATCTATAGATCTCCCAGTCAATCTAGAGATCTGCCAGTCAATCTAGAGATCTCCCAGTCAATCTATAGATCCCCTAATCAATCTAGAGATCTCCCTGTCAATCTAGAAATCTCCCTGTCAATCTAGAAATCTCCTAATCAATCTAGAGATCTCCTAGTCAATCTAGAGATCTCCCTGTCGATCTAAATATCTCCCTGCCAATCTAAAGATCTCCCAGTCAATCTATAGATCCCCTAATCAATCTAGAGATCTCTCAATCAATCTAGAGATCTCCCTGTCAATCTAGAAATCTCCCAGTCAATCTATAGATATCCTAATCAATCTAGAGATCTCCCAGTCAATCTAGAGATCTCCCAGTCAATCTATAGATCTCCTAATCAATCTAGAGATCTCCCAGTCAATCTAGAGATCTCCCAGTCAATCTAGAGATCTCCTAATCAATCTAGAGATCTCCCAGTCAATCTAGAGATCTCCCAGTCAATCTATAGATCTCCGAATCAATATAGAGATCTCCCAGTAAATCTATAGATCTCCGAATCAATATAGAGATCTCCCAGTCACTCTATAGATCTCCTAATCAATATAGAGATCTCCCAGTCAATCTATAGATCTCCGAATCAATATAGAGATCTCCCAGTCAATCTATAGATCTCCGAATCAATATAGAGATCTCTCAATCAATCTAGAGATCCCCAATGTCCTAACCCCCAATCTTGAGATATCCCAATCTCAATCTCTCTTGAGATGCTCCGTCAATCTAAGAGATCTCTCAGTGAGTCTAGAGGTCTTTCTGTCAGTCTATAGATCGTGTATAAAATACCCTACATGCATACTCACAGCTGCAGGCAGGTCTGTTAAGTCCATCGACTGAATTTATACTGGACATCAGCACAGCTGCAACCAGTCACCAATGGCAATATGATCATCATCACCATCAGCAGCAGCAGGCCACACAGTTGAACTCAAGCGCCGGAACAGAGCGCAATTCATCGGCTTCAAATGTCCATTCCGGGGTTGTAGCCAGACAGGAAGTGGTGGTGACGTCATCAACTGCCCCAGCTACAAGTGCGCCAGCACCTACTTTGGCAATCGGAATGAGCAAGGTATAATTCCACACTTCTCAAGATTCCCCATTCTTAATATTCCCCATTCTCAGTATCCCCTATTCTCAATTTTCCCCATTCTAAATATTCCCCATTCTTAATATTCCCCCTTCTCAATAATCCCCATTCTCAATATTACCCATTCTCACTATCCCCTATTCTCAATATTCCCCATTCTAAATATTCCCCATTCTTAATATTCCCCCTTCTCAATAATCCCCATTCTCAATATTCCCCATTCTCACTATCCCCAATTCTTAATATTCTCCATTCTAAATATTCCCCATTCTTAATATTCCCCCTTCTCAATAATCCCCATTCTCAATATTACCCATTCTCACTATCCCCTATTCTCAATATTCCCCATTCTAAATATTACCCATTCTCCAAATTCTCCCATCGCCCCATCGCGCAGATGAAACTAAGCCTGAGTAGGAACGACTCTAGAATACCGTCTCGACCATCAACATCGACGCCGAGATCAGCTTGTTTCAAGCCTTCGTCAGCATCGTCAACATCGACGTCGGATGACACTTTTCAAAGGCGAGCAAATCGTCGACGAGAGCGCAACCGGGCCGCGGCTGCGCGGTGTCGCAAGAAGCGGCAGGACCAACTGGAAGGTCTGGCTGAGGAGGTTCGCCAACTCGAGACTGAGCGGGCCAGCCTGGAGACCCGTGTGGCCGCCCTAACAACCGCCAGGTGAGGTTTTCTTCTAGGGGGGAAATTTTATAGGATTTCAGAATCGCTGTAAAATAATTAGTTTATGGGGCCATTATTTCTATCCTAGTTGGGCCAGATGTGCAGCCGACAGCACAGCCGCAGCTATTGCGTGGCGTATCTGAAGGCTGCGTACAGCTAGCTGTTCAGTCCATGCTAAAGGACAAAAATTGTTTGAGTGGAGTCAGGAAACGAACCCCCGACCTTCAAGGTCGTGAGTCCGACGCTCTAACCAATAGGCTACAACCGCCACTGTAACTCTAATTTCCCATCAGATCCGACTTACTTCGTCGACTGCGCGAGCATCAGCTGACCTGCCCGGAGATAGCCGGCGTTGCCATGGCAACGCCCAGTCTGGTTTCCTTGGCAACAATGAACCCGGCCAGATTTGACGCGCCCGTGCAAGGAGCTCCACCCGATGGTGGCGAGATTTTGCTGACGCCGAGTCTTCTGCTGCCGCCGCCGAACACGAGCATTCTGGATGAAGACGCCGCCGACCCATTCAAACTAGAGCCGCTTTGACGTATTTTTGACGAAAAACATTATTTCTGACTACTAATAGTAGACAAACTGCGAATATTTTGCGAATTTGCATAAGTGTTTTGTTAAAAACGGTAAACTTTTGTTCAGTTCGCATTTTGCCGATGGATTTAAAAGGTAATAAATTAAAAATTTTGCTCAGCAGCTACTACCAGATGCAAAACGAAATTTTACAACTTCGAAAAGCTGAAATATATTGTTTTTTTGCTTACTGTTTTACTAGTTTTGTACCTAAGCTGATAATTACCTTCAAGGCAATGTACAGTGTATTATTAAATGCCCTCCTAAATTTCCTTAAGCAGTGCGCTATTTCACTTTTTAGTCTAATTTTTTTCATTTTTTTTCTGTTTGTCCGCATTGTTTTATCTAGCCTAATAATTTTATTGTGTTTGCCTACTGGCTCATTATAATTATACTCGTTGCTTGCAAGTACATTTTTGAGAGCACTTTAACTTTCTTAGTTTTTAGTTATTTACTCGGTGACTTATTTAACTTGTTTATACCTATCTAACAGCTGGGCTTACAATAGTAACGGTTAAAACGGTGAGAATCTGTTTAACGCGGGAATGGTTCTGTCTAACAGGTGAAGGATTCTGTCTAACAGGTGAAGGATTCTGTCTAACAGGTGAAGGATTCTGTCTAACAGGTGAAGGATTCTGTCTAACAGGAGAAGGATTCTGTCTAACAGGTGAAGGATTCTGTCTAACAGGTGAAGGATTCTGTCTAACAGGTGAAGGATTCTGTCTAACAGGAGAAGGATTCTGTCTAACAGGTGAAGGATCCTGTCTAACAGGTGAAGGATCCTGTCTAACAGGTGAAGGATTCTGTCTAACAGGTGAAGGATTCTGTCTAACAGGTGAAGGATTCTGTCTAACAGGTGAAGGATTCTGTCTAACAGGTGGAGAATTCTGTCTAACGGGTGGAGGATTCTGTCTAACAGGTGAATGATTCTTTCTAACAGGTTAACGGTTCTGTCTAACAGGTGAACGGTTCTTTCTAACAGGTGAATGATTCTTTCTAACAGGTGAATGATTCTTTCTAACAGGTGAATGGTTCTGTCTAACAGGCGAATAGTTTTGTCTATCAGGAAAATTGTTCTGTCTAGCAGGTGACGGGTTCTGTCTAACAGGTGAATGGTTCTCTCTTACAGGTAAATTGGTTCTGTCTAACAGGTGAATGGTTCTCTCTTACAGGTAAATTGGTTCTGTCTAACAAGTTAACGGTTCTGTCTAACAGGCGAATGGTTTTGTCTAACAGGAAAATGGTTCTGTCTAACAAGTGACGGATCCTGTCTAACAGGTGACGGGTCCTGTGTAACATGTGACGGGTCCTGTCTAACAGGTGAAGGACTCTGTCTAACAGGTGAATGGTTCTGTCTAACAGGTGAATGGTTCTGTCTAACCGGTGAATGGTTCTGTCTAACAGGTGAATGGTTTTGCCTAACGGGTGAACGGTTCTGTCTAACAGGTGAAGGATTCTGTCTAACAGGTGAATGATTCTGTCTAACAGGTCAATGGTTCTGTCTAACAGATGAGGGGTTTTTTCTAACAGGCGACATAATATGTTACATGTAATTGTGAGTTTAAAAAGAAATTTGTTTTACTACTACCATTAAGTAGCCATGTGAGAATTAAAAAAGAAAATATATCGAAATAAGTACAATTTCTAAGAAAAAAAGTGAACTTGTTCGTGCAATTTAGGGAAGAGGCTAAAACAGAAAATTGATTTCATTCTTATAAAAGATAATGCCGACGGGAACAAAGTAATAAAAAACTAAATATCTAAATTGACATAATTTTTGTTTTAAGACAAACTTGCAAAAGTTTGTACCGTTAAACAGGATTATATTTCTACAGTTTTAAACAAAATAACGAAGTAAATTAACAAAAATTCGACCCTAAAAAAATTGTGTGTTTGATTGACGTACTTGTACAAAATAGGATCTAGCATCATTGTTAATAATAGATAGTCTTTCCTGAAATCTCACAAGGCACTACCTCATATACAGGTCTGAGTGTCGACTGTTAAAGCATAAATATTGTTAGCGTCAGGAGCAAATATTCTACAAGGTACCAGAGCATTGAGGCAATCAGATAATATAAAAGATAATTATTAGCTGATTTTAATGGACCTTGTAGACCCTGTGTTTAATCCGAACTGTCTTCAAAGACTTAGCGACAGCTCAGATACCGAAGAGGGCATTATAGTGAGGCAGCTCATTGACTACATGACCACATCGCCAGCATCTGGAATAGGCGACGCGGATCCTGCAGAGAGCCTGCTGATGCAACTCGAAGCCGGTGACCATCATTCGGCGGGCCCAAGCGTGGTCGACGTTGACAGCCCAGACATGACTTCTGACATCGACGGTGGAAGTTCGTACAGCAAGCTGGTGAAGAAGGAGCTGCAGCTGACTATTCAACTGAGACGACTGCAGCGCGGACAGGACGAATACGTCATGCCGAAGTCGGCTAGCAGCTCGACTAGCGTTGAAATACAGCAGGTAAAAAGTATAACTTCAACTGCGGTTGAATTCATCGTCAGATTTATTTCGTGTTAGATTTTGGTAAGTAATGTCAGTTGTTCTGATGTCAGTTGTTCTGATGTCAGTTGTTCTGATGTCAGTTGTTCTGATGTCAGTTGTTCTGATTTCAGTTGTTCTGACGTCAGTTGTTCTGGTGTCAGTTGTTCTGATGTCAGTTGTTCTAATGTCAGTTGTTCTGATGTCAGTTGTTCTGATGTCAGTTGTTCTGATGTCAGTTGTTCTGATGTCAGTTGTTCTGATGTCAGTTGTTCTGATTTCAGTTGTTCTGACGTCAGTTGTTCTGGTGTCACTTGTTCTGATGTCAGTTGTTCTGACGTCAGTTGTTCTGATTTCAGTTGTTCTGACGTCAGTTGTTCTGATGTCACCTGTTCTGATGTCAGCTGTATTTGTGTCAGCTGTATTATTGATTTCAGATGAATTCTTGTCAGCTGTATTAGTGTCGGATGTATTAGCGTCAGCTGCATTAGTGTCAGCTGCATTAGTGTCACCTGTATAAGTGTCAGCTGCATTAGTGTCAGCTGCATTAGTGTCAGCTGCATTAGTGTCAGCTGCACTAGTGTCAGCTGTATTTGTGTCAGCTGCATTAGTGTCAGCTGCATTAGTGTCAACTGCATTAGTGTAAGCTGCATTAGTGTCACCTGTATAAGTGTCAGCTGTATTTGTGTCAGCTGCATTAGTGTCAGCTGTATTAGTGTCAGCTGCACTAGTGTCAGCTGTATTAGTGTCAGCTGTATTAGTGTCAGCTGCACTAGTGTCAGCTGTATTAGTGTCAGCTGTATTAGTGTCAGCTGTATTAGTGTCAGCTGCATTAGTGTCACCTGTATAAGTGTCAGCTGCACTAGTGTCAGCTGCAATAGTGTCAGCTGTATCAGAGTACCGTACCAGCGTATAGCTGAACAGGTCAGGATCATGTAACCAATAAATGCTCGCTGCCAGGTCAGTCAGGAAACCTTGGAGATGCAACGGCGAAGGAAGGAGCGTAACCGAACGTCGGCAAGGATCTGCAGAATGCAAAGAAGAGTCAAAGAGAAGAAATTAAAAGAGGTAATTGGCCAGTTAAACTGTTTCATTATTTTACAATATTTCTAGGTAGAAGACAGCGGTAAGAGGGTAGGAATTGTGAGTAGAGAAAAGGGGAGAAAAGAAGCGGCAGAGAAGAGAGGACAGAATAAGAGGGGAGAGGAGAGAAGAGGAGTGGGTAGAGAAGGTTTGTCGATGATAAGGGCAGCTTGGTAACAATGCTTAACAATGCTTGGTAACAATGACAATTTCAGCAATTGCTTCAACTCCAAGAAGAAATTATTCGTCTAAACCAAAAAGCGAAAAAATTCGAGCAGCTGTACAGAGGCAGTCTGAAATCATTTCCAACCAAGAGCGACTTTCAGTCCTACCTGCAGGCCAATCAGCAGCTTGTGCGCGACCCGGATGTGAAGCCGGTGCTGAAGGAGTTCTATACGCACGATTATCCTAAATTGCCCAACTTTGTCTTGATGGCTCTAGTGCCAGCCGACAGGGTGTCTTAGTGTTGCGTGGCGCCATAGTCTATGGTCTTTCGCATGCAACAATATAACAAACACTTGTGTACAGGCACATTCTAGAAAGCAATAGTTAAAGTCGGGTAAATGTCAGCTTTTTTCAAACAAAACTGATCCATTTGAGTCACGTGAAACAGCTGTCACTGGTGTTAGTATGTTACTGGTGTTACTGGTGTTACTGGTGTTAGAACTTTAGCAAGTGATGATTGAAGCGTAAATGATTCGTTTTTTACGCAAACGAAAAGCTACCACATTGCAAAGATTATAAATACCCATTATGAATGGGTATTTATAATCTTTGCCACATTGCGTGATATGAATAGGGTTGGGCCATAGACTAAAAACCACTAGAATGTAGCGACGAAAGAAAGAGAAGAAGCGGGTAAGAGAGAAATAGAGGGTTAAAGCGAGATGACAGTGGTGAGAGGAGAAGAGGGGATAGGAGAAGAGGGGAGAGGAGAAGAGGGGAGAGGAGAAGAGGGGAGAGGAGAAGAGGGGAGAGGAGAAGAGGGGAGAGGAGAAGAGGGAGAGGAGAAGAGGGGAGAGGAGAAGAGGGGAGAGGAGAAGAGGGGAGAGGAGAAGAGGGGAGAGGAGAAGAGGGGATAGGAGAAGAGGGGAGAGGAGAAGAGGGGAGAGGAGAAGAGGGGAGAGGAGAAGAGGGGAGAGGAGAAGAGGGGAGAGGAGACGAGGGGAGAGGAGAAGAGGGGATAGGAGAAGAGGGGATAGGAGAAGAGGGGATAGGAGAAGAGGGGAGAGGAGAAGAGGGGAGAGGAGAAGAGGGGAGAGGAGAAGAGGGGAGAGGAGAAGAGGGGAGAGGAGAAGAGGGGAGAGGAGAAGAGGGGAGAGGAGAAGAGGGGAGAGGAGAAGAAGGGAGAGGAGAAGAGGGGAGAGGAGAAGAGGGGAGAGGAGACGAGAGGAGCAAAGAAGAGGGAGAGGAGAAGTGGGGAGAGAAGAAGAGGGAGAGTAGAAGAGGGGAACAAAGAAGAGAGAGAGGATAAGAAGAAAAAGATGAATAGTGCACTTCTCATCCATGCATTTTGCAGTCAATTTGAACGGCTACTAGTTCTAGTTGTGTGAGATTTTTTTGCTGAAGAGCTATGTTTAAGTTTAGAAAGAAGGTACAACCCGATAATAAATTTAGCCGCATACAACACCCAAGCACCAGGCAGTACCGTGTGTCAGTCAGAAAATGCTGCCGCAACGCAATTAAACAATGACTAGGTATTTCCTAGTTCTATTTTTAGATTGCACGTCAGGGGCAATATATAGAAACGCGTACATTTATATAGGCACAAATTAAGTTACAAAAATCCCAAGCGTCTACTTAAAGTAAAAGCATAACAATTTTGTCTTGAGAAGATTTTTTGAAGGATTATGGCGTTATTAAATTTATAACTGCATTAAAATATTTGCAAAGGAAAATCAATTAAGTATGCTAGTTTCTCGAGAACCAGCAAATTTATGCTTAGTATAAATTAATATTACAGATAGTTAATATTTTTAAAGCGCTGACCCGACCTGACACTCAATGACCCAGCATGATCCAGCATAACCCGACCTGACCCAGCATGACCTGCTGACCCGACCTGACACTCAATGACCCAGCATGATCCAGCATAACCCGACCTGACCCAGCATGACCTGCTGACCCGACCTGACACTGAATGACCCAGCATGATCCAGCATAACCCGACCTGACCCAGCATGACCTGCTGACCCGACCTAACCCAGAATGACCCAGCATGACCCGACCTGAACCAGCATGACCCAGCATGACCTGCTGACCTGACCCAGCATGATCTGCTGACCCGACCTGACCCAGAATGACCCAGCATGATCCAGCATGACCCGACCTGACCCAGCATGACCCAGCATGACCTGCTGACCCAGCATGACCTAAACTGACACCCGCATGACCCAGCATGACCTAAACTGACCAAGCATGACCCAGAGTAACCAGCTGACCCAAACGTACCGTAATGGGTGACTGACCCAGTGTTCTTTGGGAATCGGAAAAATCACAAAGGCAGGTCTAGGTCACACGTGGTGTACAGTGGACCGCGTTAGAGGATCGACGCTCAACCGCCCCCTAATCGCCGATCGCCGATCGCTGAGCAAGTAGACGCTGGAGGATCCCGGATTCATCACTACGCGAAACGGCTCTTCCGTTAAAGACGAGTGCTGCCCCGGCGCTGTAGCCGGCATCGCGTCGGAGCTATAAAGACGACGCACCTCCGGGGACCTCGGTATGCAGACCGAGCCGCCAAATTTGTCCAGGATGTACCGGACCCGGTCCTCGGTGGTGTCAATCTGGTTGATGAGGTGCAGACTGGCAGACCGGAGGCCCAGGAGGAATATGAAGATACCACAGAGTGCAAGGCCGTAGTTGTAGCCTGCCGAGGCGCCCATGTTACTAAGAGAAATTTGTACGAATAAAACATGCTTAAAAGAGCTTTGATTCTATCCCACTGATCCCTGGTCTAATACTGTCCTAACAACCCTAATCCTAGCCTACCAACCCTAATCCTAGCCTACCAACCCTAATCCTAGCCTACCAACCCTAATCCTAGCCTACCAACCCTAATCCTAGCCTACCAACCCTAATCCTATACTAACAACCCTAATCCTAGCCTACCAACCCTAATCCTAGCCTACCAACCCTAATCCTATACTAACAACCCTAATCCTAGCCTACCAACCCTAATCCTAGCCTACCAACCCTAATCCTAGCCTACCAACCCTAATCCTAGCCTACCAACCCTAATCCTATACTAACAACCCTAATCCTAGCCTACCAACCCTAATCCTAGCCTACCAACCCTAATCCTATACTAACAACCCTAATCCTAGCCTACCAACCCTAATCCTAGCCTACCAACCCTAATCCTAGCCTACCAACCCTAATCCTAGCCTACCAACCCTAATCCTAGCCTACCAACCCTAATCCTATCCTACCAACCCTAATCCTACCCTACCAACCCTAATCCTATCCTACCAACCCTAATCCTAGCCTACGAACCCTAATCCTATACTAGCAACCCTAATCCTATCCTACCAACCCTAATCCTATCCTACCAACCCTAATCCTATCCTACCAACCCTAATCCTAGCCTACGAACCCTAATCCTATACTAGCAACCCTAATCCTATCCTACCAACCCTAATACTAGCCTACCAACCCTAATCCTAGCCTACCAACCCTAATCCTAGCTAGCTACCAACCCTAATCCTATCCTACCAACCCTAATCCTAGCCTACCAACCCTAATCCTAGCCTACCAACACTAATCCTAGCCTACCAACACTAATCCTAGCCTACAAACCCTAATCCTAGCCTACGAACCCTAATCCTATACTAGCAACCCTAATCCTATCCTAGCAACCCTAATCCTATCCTACCAACCCTAATCCTAGCCTACCAACCCTAATCCAAGCCTACCAACACTAATCCTAGCCTACCAGCCCTAATCCTATACTAGCAACCCTGATCCTAGCCTACCAACCCTAATCCTATCCAACCAACCCTAATCCCACCTTAATCCCACCCTAAATCCTACCCAGTGCCGGAGAAGTATGCAGTGAAGCCGCAGCCGAGAGGCAACAGTGCGGTCAGCATAACCAGAGTGTCGCACAGCAGGGGGCTGCCAAATCTTGGATCTTTAAGCATCTCCCGCTGCAGTAAGCTCTCTTCGGCCAGTAGGGTGTTGATCTCTCCTTTCACGGAGCTGAGTGGCCTCGTTCTATACTGCTCAGCGGCGATGCGACCGAGCGAGCTAATCAGCCTCTGTTGCTGATGGTTTTTCGATAGGGCGGCAGTATTGTTGGCATTTCTGCGCAGGTCATGCGGCGGGGCGCTGAAGCGTCTTGGACGAAATATGTCGCCTGATAATCTTCGCGATGACATTTCTGAGAACCTGACAAATCTATTGTTTTAGGATTTGTGGCCTAATAAAACTCAAATAGTAATCCCTAATATATAATAGTCTAACATTGGCATTAACTTCGTAAGGGTAGGGAAGGGACGGGATGAATAGTCTATGGCATTTTTATACAATAGCACACATTCGAGGAGTTCTCAATTCTAGTATCTAAAAGTTATTCGAGTGTATATTTAGATTTAGTAGATTTGTCCTTATCTTACTCTCATGGAAATTCAGACGAAGCATATGCCTTACTACCATAGACATATTTATTCTACCAAAGGTATCGTAGCAGCCTAAAATTAAGAGTTTAGCAACTTTAGTTCAAGTGGTAGTGTCATTAATTTGTTTTCAAATCAAGCAATGACGTCTAAAGGCAAACCGGACTACATCAAAGCCGAGTTGATTCAGCGCAAGACAATCAAAATGCCGGACATCTCCGGCCTGACAGTCGACAGGGCATCCGACGAGACTGGCAGCTTTGTCAAGTCCGACATGGACAGATTAAAAGTGCACAAAGTGCTGTCCCGCCTGCGACCGTTTAGTCAACGCAGCCAGGAAGAAATCATGGAGTTTATCTGCTACATGTTCGAGCAAACAGTGAGCCAGTTAGACCTTCAGAGTGAATCTGCCGAATTAAGAGGGAATCGGCTTAAGGATTATTAGGAATCTGCTGAATGATCAGAGGGAATCTGCTGAAGGATCAGAGGGAATCTGCTGAAGGATCAGAGGGAATCTGCTGAAGGATCATAGGGAATCCACCGAAAGATCATAGCGATCTGCTGAATGATCAGAGGGAAATGTTGAAGAATCTGAAGGATCAGAGGGAGTTTGGGAATCTGTTTAAGAATCAGAGAAAATCTGCCGAATATAGAGAGGTCAGTTCAGGACTATGGGTAGCAGTCGAATAAGAGTGGAGGAACCGCCCCCCCTCGCCATTAGGTCAGCTCCAACGAGACCGTCTGCCAACCGACGGAGCGCAATCGCTGCTTCTACTTCGTGGCCAGCGGCCAGCTGCTGCACAGGCAGTCAGGCACCGGTGCCAGTCAGGGCAAGATGCTCGAGCGCCGCTTGACAGAGCTGGACTGCTGGGGCCTCGAATGCCTCTGCACCGGTCAAGACCAGCGAATCAGCGTTACGGCCTGTTCGTCTTGCCGACTGTTCGTCCTGACATCGCGAAGATTCTACTGGCTGTGCCAGATGTCGGCGCGAAGGACGCACAAGTTGCTGCTGGAGACCGTTGCCGGGCTGTCCAATCAGCTGAATAGTGTGCAGCTCGCGCTGGGACTACCTGACGTACCAACTAACAGTGAGCACATCTAAGCACACATGAGTACACCTGAGCATATATAAGCTACACATCTCTGCACATCTGAGCATATATGAGCCCATATGATCACATACGAGCGTATGAGCACAGCTGAGCATATATGAGCACAGCTGAACTAACTCGAAAAGCCAAATTGCTGAATTTGCAATTAGCCACTGACAAATCACAACCCAGTCACCTGAACCTCTGACTAAGCTAGAATCGCACGAAACTCTGACTGAAATGCTAAAAAATACCAACTAATTATAAATAGCTTGTAACCGCACTAAACAATGGTTTGCTAAATCAGACGTTCAAGTGGCCAGAGAAGAGTCACAGCTGCACGTGATGCAAGATCTGCCACAAGAGCCGGAACGGCCAGAGCAGCAGCAGCAGCAGCAGCAGCCAACGCAGCTGGCTTTGCAGCCAACGAAAAGCAACATTAAGCGCCTACTGAAGGCGGCCAATCTTCAGCTACTTAACGGCCTGCTTTATTCGATCCGCCAGCTCGAGATGCCGGCGCATCGACAAGACAAAAGCGAGCAAAGCGTAATGATCTCGTCCAGCAGCAGCCAACCAATGATTTTGTACTGTCTGTCTGGCGTTGTCAATCTAGTGTTGGATCAGTCCAACGATATCATCAACTCCGTCATGGAACAAAATGCAATCCTCAGCGCTGGCCAGACATTCGAGATTGCAGGTGAGAGCAGCAGGTTTGCTGCAATTCTCTGATATTTTAGAAGATTCTCAGACTCGGGCTGGTTTGGGCCGATTCGCGAAATTATTTATCACGATTCTCCGATTTTAAGTAGCAGAATCCGATAGGTGAATTTCTCAGTAGGAGATAAGACATTTAATAAATATTCTTTTGAACTTGGGACGATTCTTTAATGCTTGGGACGATTCTCGGACACTTTGGACGATTCTCGGATATTTGTTAAGATTGTCGGACACTTAGGACGGTTCTCGGACATTTGGTAAGATTAGCGGACACTTGGGACGATTCTCAGATATTTGGGAAGATTGTCAGACACTTGGGACGATTCTCGGATATTTGTTAAGATTGTCGGACACTTAGGACGATTCTCGGACATTTGGTAAGATTAGCGGACACTTGGGACGATTCTCAGATATTTGGGAAGATTGTCAGACACTTTGGACGATTCTTGGACATTTGGGAAGATTCTCGGACATTTGGAAAGATTCTCGGACACTTGGGACGATTCTCGGACACTTGGGACGATTCTCGGACATTTTGGAAGATTCTCAGACACTTGGGACGATTCTCGGAGATTTTGGAAGACTCTCCTAGATAATAGGGACGGTTTTCGTAAAATTGTAGCAATGTTGATAACTCGAGTAAGCTTTCAATCTGGAAATATTCAATCTATTGGAAAAAATTCTACCCATCGGCATAGAGACAAACTGCGAAATCTGTCATCACCTCAAATGCTGCAGCTAAAGAAAAATGGAAGCTGACCAACGGATCATCCACACAGAAGCAGCACCAGAAGATAATTGTCTACCTGATCGACCCAGGTCCAATGGAAAGAAGCTCCGACAGTTATATAGTCTAAAATTTCTGACAACCAACAACCAGAAGGACAGAGGTTCGATTCGTAGCCTTTTGAAATGAATTAAAAGTTGATTATTATAACAAAAAACAATTCGCTTAATTGTTAAACAAGGACCACTAGAAGAAGAAGGACGGGACACTTAATTCCTAGGAAAATTCATTAAAGGCAGATTATCACAGAAAAATTCTACATTTCTTTCCAAGGAAAGAGTGTCCTGTCCTCTTGTAGTGGTCCTTGATGTTAAACTGCGCACTGTTAATCAAAAAAAGTTTCTGCATATACTTCAGTTTTTTGTCTCGATTTAAATTTTTCTTCAGATACTAACAGTAGCCAGTTTAGTACAGTTCGGGCCTTTGCTGGCTCCTTAGTGGTATATTTTGGCGCACAGTTTCACACCTGGCCGGATCGATTTCAACTAACACGTGGCCCTCATCTGGGCCGCAGTCGGCAAGCACTGAGCCCCAAGGATCTACTGCAAGACTGTGGCCGTAAGCCACGTAGCCGCCTGATTGTGGATCACTGGCTGGCGAGCACAGCGCGGTGAATAGCTGGTTCTGGACAGCGGTGGCTCTGGCCAGCAGTTCCCAATGCGCCGGTCCCGTGGTGGTGTTAAAAGCGCCGGGGTAGACCAGCAGGTCGCAGCCGAGCTCGGCTAGTCGGGCTGACATTCTTGGAAATCTGATGTCGTAGCAGATGCCCAGGCCGATCTTGGCGAATGGAGTCTGCCACACCTGCGCGGGAGTGCGATTAGTGAGAGCGGATGAGATTAGGGGTTGGTGGACAGCCGGATTAACTTAGGTTAACTAAGTTAACTAAGTTCCTAGGGAATTCAGTTGAGATTAGGGGATTAGGGTGTACATAGATTCGTGTATAGATTCTTGGGGGGATTAAGGAGTGAATATAGGGATTCAAGAGTGAATAGGGATTAAGGAATTAATATAGGGATTAAGGAATGAATATAGGGATTAAGGAATGAATATAGGGATTAAGGAATGAATATAGGGATTAAGGAGTGAATATAGGGATTCAAGAGTGAATAGGGGTTAAGGAGTAAAAAGGGATTAAGGAGTGAATAGGGATTAAGGTGAGGAGAGTTAGAAAATTAAGGTGTGTTAGCGGATTGAGATTTGGATGTGTGTAGATTTGTATCAAGGCTTAAATGTAGATTCGGAGATGGGGAAGTAGAAAGATCAGGTGAGACTCTACCCCACCTGCAGCCGGTCCCCAGCGGTGAGTGTGTCGGACTCCTTGAATCGAATCCTGCCGGGAACGTCAATGTCGAACAGGTGGCACTTGCGGTAGACGCAGGCCACCCCACCGGTGGGCTCAAAGCAGACGCAGGTGTTGTAAAGCCGGTCGTCCGACGCTCTCTCTGGCACGGAGCCACCGATTAGGTGTACGCCAGTCTCCTTAGCAACGGTTGCTAGGCTAACGCATGTGGGACCGTCTGGCACAGGCTCCGCGTAGGCTGGGAAGTGTTCATTGCCGTAGGGCGAGTTGAAAACCTCCGGCAGGCAGACGAGATCAGCGCCGGCTCGGGCAGCGGCACGAATCATGTCGAGGGCTCGAGCGACATTCTCGGCTTTGTCGGCTCCAACGCGCAGTTGAAGAAGCGCCAATTTGAAGGCTCGACGACCGGTTGAAGTCATGGCTAGGAAACGCGTGGAGGGCTGGTGATTGAAATTTCACTCAGTGGATAACTCAGAATGACACTCTTGGGATAACTGTAAATGTCACTCAGTTGGGATAACTCAAAATGGCACTCTTGGGATAACTGAAAATGTCACTCAGTGGATAACTCAGAATGGCATGGCACTCTTGGGATAACTGAAAATGTCACTCAGTGGATAACTCAGAATGGCATGGCACTCTTGGGATAACTGAAAATGTCACTCAGTGGATAACTCAGAATGGCATGGCACTCTTGGGATAACTGAAAATGTCACTCTGTGGATAACTCAGAATGGCACTCTTGGGATAACTCGTTATACACAGAATGGCACTCTTAGGATAACTCTAGGGTAAACAGGAAATTTCACTCTTGGGATAACTCAGAATGGCACTATAGAAAACTAGAAATGTCTCTCAGAAAAACTGGAAATGTCACTCTTAGTATAACTAAAAATGTCACTCAAGGGATAGCGCAGTGGAAATCAGAATTTCGAGCTGAAACCCTTTGAGTTCGGATGTGTTTAATGTACCAGAAAGGATCGAATTTGCCCGAATAGTCCATAAAACTTTATATCTAGTTTGTGTTGTAACTATAAAGAACCATTAAAAACTAACTCATTGGATTATTTTAGTTTAGCTGTGTCAGCCAATGAACATACTGTGCTGATCATGTATTTTTAGGTTTAAGGTAGCGTTTAAAAACTACTTGTAAACCATATTTAAACCTCATTTTTCACAAAAATGTGCTTTAACCCAACAATTTAAAAGAGAACTTTTAAGTGACAGACATCGAAAGAAATAATTGAGAAAACATAGAATTTTGAAATGCAAGCAAATAACTATTTTGCATTAAGATTATTACATATTCATAAATTATCTGGTAGAATGACTGCTACTAAGCATGAGGGATCTCGTAGAGTGTCTGTTGCTAAGCATAGGGGATCTGGTGGAGTGTCTGTTGCTAAGCATAGGGGATCTGGTGGAGTGTCTGTTGCTAAGCATTTGGGATCTGGTGGAGTGTCTGTTGCTAAGCATGCGTGATCTGGTGGAGTGTCTGTTGCTAAGCATAGGGGATCTGGTGGAGTGTCTGTTGCTAAGCATAGGGGATCTGACGAAGTGTCTGTTGCTAAGCATGGGGGATCTGGTGGAGTGTCTGTTGCTAAGCATGCGTGATCTGGTGGAGTGTCTGTTGCTAAGCATAGGGGATCTGACGAGTGTCTGTTGCTAAGCATTTGGGATCTGGTGGAGTGTCTGTTGCTAAGCATGCGTGATCTGGTGGAGTGTCTGTTGCTAAGCATGCGTGATCTGGTGGAGTGTCTGTTGCTAAGCATAGGGGATCTGACGAGTGTCTGTTGCTAAGCATAGGGGATCTGGTGGAGTGTCTGTTGCTAAGCATGGGGGATCTGGTGGAGTGTCTGTTGCTAAGCATAGGGGATCTGGTGGAGTGTCTGTTGCTAAACATAGGGGATCTGGTGGAGTGTCTGTTGCTAAGCATGCGTGATCTGGTGGAGTGTCTGTTGCTAAGCATAGGGGATCTGACGAGTGTCTGTTGCTAAGCATAGGGGATCTGGTGGAGTGTCTGTTGCTAAGCATGGGGGATCTGGTGGAGTGTCTGTTGCTAAGCATAGGGGATCTGGTGGAGTGTCTGTTGCTAAGCATAGGGGATCTGGTGGAGTGTCTGTTGCTAAGCATGGGGGATCTGGTGGAGTGTCTGTTGCTAAGCATAGGGGATCTGACGAAGTGTCTGTTGCTAAGCATGGGGGATCTGGTGGAGTGTCTGTTGCTAAGCATGCGGGATCTGGTGGAGTGTCTGTTGCTAAGCATGCGGGATCTGGTGGAGTGTCTGTTGCTAAGCATAGGGGATCTGGTGGAGTGTCCGTTGCTAAACATGGGGGGATCTGGTAGTGACTATTTAAAACTGAAACACGAACAAGTTTTTACTATAAGCCACTCAGTATATGCTATGTTTCGTTTGCATAGGCAAGTTCTTTATGCATCAAGCATTATGTAATAATCCAGCAGTTGATTAAGCAGCCATCAGCTCATCGTCATTGTTATCTTCGCTTTTGTCGCTTCGACCATCGCCGCCACCGCCACCGCCAGCGGAACTCTTTTCACCACCATGTCTGGACTGTTGGCGAAAGCCAGCAGTGACGCTGAAGCACAGCTTCAGCATCCAGCGTCGATTGTCGCCCTCTTGCAGCGGGAACTTGATGTGATTGGCCAACGCGATGGCCGTCAGTGCCTCCTCTGATGTCTCGTATCTGGCAATAAAATTAATAATAATTTCACGAGGGCTGCGGGCTATGGCACATCATTCGGTAACACAAGACACGCAACCAGTGAGTACGCAATTCTGCCCTGACTTTCTCATCGTTAGGTAGTGTACACTCTCACTGTGCCTTGGAGGTTGGCCCTGAAGGGCGTAAATTGCACGACAAGCCCCCAAGCCTTCTCTCTCCATATTTATGTGTCATCGAGCGGAATCGAGTTTAGAAACCTTGGTGCGAGAGGCAAACGCGTTAAGCGCTGTCACTTTACCCCTTCGTATCTGGCGAATTCGGCAAATTTAAATTGACAATGGCAACCTCAGGAGTTCTGGAGAACTTAGGATCAAGTAGTGGGGATCTGGGCCGGTAACCTAAGGATTTTGGGAGGACTTAGCACCAATCCATGGGGGATTTGAGAGAGTGCATGGACTGTGACCAACCTGAGCAGGCCGCTACGATGATCGCCGGGAAAATATTCGATACCCAAGTTGCCGTCCGCCAGCCGCTTGGGAGGCTCAGGCGCTCCAGCTTCGGAGAGCATACTGCGCAGCAACTCCTCTGAGCCTTGCGACGGATGCCCCCAGAAGTACACCGTTCGGGAGGGCTTAACAGGCGGCGTCTTCCTGGCCACCTTGTCTGACAAGAACCGATTCAAAGTTCGAAAGCCGGCCGAATTCGATGCGTAATTCACCATGGCCTGGGTGCCGTCGGAGAGTTGCGTCACCTCGCGGACAGGTCGCAGGCTGGTCTGGTGTGACAGGCTCACTGACAAACGGCCGCCAAGCAGGCATTCATTGTTGAGAAAAGTGACGCAACGCATCGCCGACTGTGGATCCAGCATCTCAGCCATCGCTTGTCCCCGCTTGCCGGCGAAAAATCTGACAACTTTAACATTGCCGTACAGGCAGAGCAAATTGAACAAGCGATCGCAATTAAAGTTATCAGGCAAGCCGGTGATGTACAACAGACAGCCGGGGGATGTCGGGTTGACGGGCAGGGTGGCCTCCTGAGACCGAGCCTGGTGCTGATAAGCTCGAGCATTCAAATCTCGATGCTCTCGCTCCTGCGGATAAGCTCGAGGTTCTCGCTCCTGGAAACGCTGCTGAGAGTCCAACCGATGCGGCAATTCTTGGCGGACGTTTCCACCGCCACCGACTGGTTCAAGCAATGATCCTCCGCCGCCTACTCCGCCCTGACGCCACTCCTCTATCAGGCTGCTGCCCTCCCTGATCAGCATGTCCTGCACTCTTCTAGAAGCGAATTCGCACAGCAGAGTATTACAATCGGGATAAATATCAGCCCCATTAATATTTCTCTTAGTCCGCACGGCCTCTTCAAGGCTGGCGAATTCCAGCACAACCTGCAGATTGCGTCCGCGTAGCACGGCCACACGGACCAGTCGGCCAAATTGGGAGCCAACGCGTTTGAAAATATCGCAAGCCAGTTCGCCGCTTGAACGGAACACAGTTAACAGCAGGGTACTGCTAGGCGAGGCGCTGGCATATTCGCTCGAATAAATCAGCTCGCCAGGTCGAGAATAGCTTAGCGACACGGGCATGTCCCGAATGCGAGCAGGCCAACCAGATAGATAATTCTCTACTAGAGCTTTAGCATCTCGAAGCTGCTCAAATTCTACTAGAGCCTGGCCATTTGGCGGCAGCATTGCGACTGACAGTACAGAGCCGTACTGCCTCATATCGTCTAGTATGTCCTGCTCAGTTGTGTTAGCTTTTAAATCGCTGACTAGCACAACACTGGACGGTTGAACAAGGCCAGCTGCAGTGGAAGGCGCCATGTCGCCAATTCGGGCCCGCTTTTGTTGAGAATGCATAGCGCAATTAGCAAGCACTTAAAAAAATCAAAATAGCAGATACGTCTTCCAGATTTTCTTGCAAATTCTGAGCAAAGCCTTTTGATCTACAACCGGTTGACTTTTTTGTAAAATTGCTGCAATTGATTCAAAGCGATTTGCTACTGTTGTAATTTACAGCGGGGTTTAATAGCCATAAGGAACAGTATTCGTTTAAAAGCGAACTTCTTCTAAAAGCTGAAGCTGAAACGCCTATTAAAACTATTTAATAGTTAAAGCGAGAATATAAATTTTACGGGATTGAGTTATTGGGATGTTGACGTTTTAGGAAGACTAAACATTCTAGTTAAAGGTTGGCAATGGGAAAGTTTTGTATAATCTATTTTTTGTGAGAATTAGACAGATAAAGCCTAGCGGTGAGTGCAATGGGCATAGGTCGGGAGTTCGAATCTTAACTTAAAGTAGACAATTACCCAGCTGTAAAATGGGTGCCAGTATAATTAATCAGGTGTGGAAATCAGGGTGGTTGTGGGCCTCCCCAGTCCACGGACTGAACTGCTGCTATGCCACTGTCTGTAAATCTAGCTTAACTGAGCTGGTGTAATTTTCATCAATCTTTGGAAACTGCAAGGCCCTCTAAGTTGACCAGCGGGACGATTTGAAAGTTCTAAAGAAAAGCGTGGATGAGAGTAGCAGAGTACAGCGATCAAGAAAGCAAGCCAACACAATAACTAACTTTGCACAGCGCTTGTCGAATAGCTTAAAAGGATCGTGACAAGTTTATTTGAGCATTCTAGCCAATAGGTTGTCCGTTGTTAGCCATCAGTAATTGGTAGCCAAGTTAATTTCATAAAACAATGAACAAGCGGTAAGCGAACTTTCAGTTGATTAAATTGTATCAAACTGTAACCGTAGATACAAAGCATAGAGTAGCAAACACTTAAAAAAAGAAAACAAGCAGCAACAATTGATGCATGAACAGCCAGGCAATACCGTTCGTTTAGTTTGTCCCATGACTCATTAATAAGTCTAGCTTCTTTTGAAGTATCTAATGATTCGACAATAAAGCTGGCAGTCGAACTTCCCGCAACACAAATACTTCTTCCTGATTTTGATCTGCCTAACATTTAATGTTTTCTGTGTTACCAAATGAGAAAGTTATTTAAGAAAAGAACAATTAATTTCTCGTATATGTTATCAGCACAACAAGCATGGGCGAAATCAAGCGACGTCAGAGATAATAGAGAACACGACACCCATACGGGTATTGCTGTTCCCGTATTGCAGTGCTTTTACTTTCACTGCCGATTTTTATTTTGAATGTAGAAAGAAAATTAAACGTAACACGATGTGGCAAAAATAGTTGCTATGCAAACTTGATTTAAACTTTTCCCCAAAGACGAAATTTAAAACATAAAGAAAGTGCGATTCTTTAGATCTCCTTGTTGAATAAACCTACAGCGCAATAGACACACCGGAATAATAATAGCATTTAGAGGCTGAAATAGCCATGCATGTAATTGAATGATTTTAATAGTTGCATAGGATATTACGTATGTCTTTTGAATAAACCACAGAACTGAACAAAATGTTAGATTAAGGAATTAGAAGGGTCAAAATTGAATAGGACGCAACAAGCTAAACTACGAAGCGAATGTGAGCGTTAAACTAGAGGAAAACGAACACGGACTTTAAGCATGACAACAGTTTGGTAGTATAAATGTGTAAGTAATTAGGTGAATATAATAATTGATTAGCTGGCTTACAAAGAATGATGCCAATTAGGGATCTAAATTATAGGACCGGAGCTTTAGGTCGTATGTTACTAAAGAAGACAACACAACATGAACAATCTTACACTAAAACCTTAGCCTTCAAAGAGATTTTTAAAAACTGCTTTGACATTGAGTTAATTTTTAAACTGACTCAGAGACGACGAAAAATTAAAGTCACAACAATGCATATGCGTGAAGTTGCCATAATCAGTTCGGGATGAGCAGTCGGGTTATTCGTCGATGTGCATTCGCTTAGCGCCGCGCTGAGCTGAAGAAGCGCCGTCCTTGCTTAGAGAGAACGACATCCGGATTAGCCAGGCCCGGTCGCTAAGCTGCAGCTCGCTGTGATTGGCCATGCAGATGGCGTCAAGAGCATCTCGTGGATTGGAGAAGAACAAGAAGCCGCTCTTATTTTCGCTATTAAGAAACTGGATTCTCTCCGGCTGGGGAGCCTCTGCAGATTCCAGCATGCGGGCAATGTCCTGCTCTGTGGCCTCGGGCTGGGAGCCCCAAAAGTATACAACTGAGGACGGCTCGATTGGTTTGTTCTTCTTAACCATGTCCGGTGTCATAAAACGATTGCGACAGTTGCGACCGGAGATATCAAAATCCTTCACCGACGGAGTGCCGTCTGGCAGCGGCTGAGCGTCGCGAACGTCTTTAAGCAGACGCTGACGAGAGTAGTCAACGATGAGACGCTTGCCAAGCAGCTGGCAATTGTGTAGGTATTGAACACATGCGTCAGCTGACCTTGTGTCCAGCATCTCGGCCATAGCCTGACCTTTAGTGCTAGAAAAGAATTTTATGCGACGAACATTGCCGTACAGGCAGAGCACATTGAACAGGCGATCGCAGTTAAGCCGCTCGCTTAGGCCGGACAGGAACAGGATGTTGTTGCTGCGCTGATTCGTGACAGCGGTGGCGCCGGCTGCAGCTACGCCACCCTGCTGCAGCTGATCTGGCAGAATGCCAGTCAGTGGTGCCAGACGTTCAATTATACCTTGAGCGTCTAAACCGGGCACATTCAACGCTGTTAGCTGCGAAGCCAGACCTAGCAGGCCAGATACGACAGCGGCTGTGGCGCCCGGAGCTGCCGAAGGAACGGCGGCTGGTGCCATTTGAGCCATCGAAGATGTGTCGCGTCGGTTTAATAGTCCGCTAACAGGCGGTGGACCATCGAACAGAGCCACGCGACGCGGATCCATAGACAGCTGTTGCTGCTGCTGGCCACGGGCAGCCGGGATAGCTGGGGTAGTCTGACGGCCCGACATCCATTCGTCGATGACATTGCGCGTGTCGCGCACTATATATTTGAACACCTCAGCGTTGACATATTCGCAGCGCAGCGTATTGCAATTAGCGTAGATATCAGCGCCGTTCAGCTGAGGCTTAGCCTTGGCACCCTCTTCAACGCTAGAAAACTCCACGATGGCCTGCGAATCCATGACATTTCTAGTCAAAGTGATTCGCTCTACCTGGCCAAATGGCGAACAGATCTTCTTGAAAGTTTCGATGTCAACATCCACGCGAATGTTAAACAGCGTAAACAGCAGCAGGTTGCTGGGCCCGTGAGCCAGGTATTCTTTCTTGGGCTCAGTGATCTGGGCCTGCTTTGAGAAACTCAGCAACACTGGCATGTCACGCACTATGATGGCCTCGCCTTCGTTCTGTCGGCGGATGAGATCCTCGGCCTCAAGCAGAGTGGCAAATTCAACCAGAGCCTGGCGACGCTGGGCCATGAGGAACACCTGCGTGACGCGGCCGTAGTTTTCGAAGGCGCGATGCAGCTCATATTCGCTAGTATTTGACTGAATGTCGCGCACAAATAGTACTCGTGACGGATCGGCTCCAGGCGAAACGCCGCGCTTGACTCGCTTAACATCTGAGGACATTGTGTTGCTAGGAGTGCTTATGCTAACTTTTAACTAAAAATTCTTAATATACTAAGCCAATCAGTTTTTCTTGATTCAATCGTCTGATCGACTTGCTGAGATGAGGAAAGTTGTGAATCGAGTGATGCAAAAAACGTGAATAGATAGATTACGCGCAGATTATGAATGTTGTCAGGTCAGGTGTCAAGTAGTGAAAGTCCAGGTCAGGCGGTTGAATCAGTAAAAGTAGAAATTCACAGGTTTTCAGCACTCGGATGCGCTTGCAAGGGTGATAAATGTCAAGTTCGATTTTTCAGGGACCAGGAGCTCCAGTTGATGTTTAAGAGAATGATGAAAGGTTCTGAAATGGAAGAGTTGGCGAACACACAAGGGGGTAGATAACAAAGGCATGAGCTTGGTGGTTACAGATGCATTGAATAGTTAATAAGGCATTGGGCACATCAAAGAGTGAATTTTTTACAAGAAATATTGCTTGACGAAATATAACACTTGTTTGAAACAAAATCTTGAAATCTTGAATGGACAAGTAGTTTAGAAGTTTGATAAATTTTTGTGATTTGAGATAAAAGGTAGATGTAAAATTTTATTTCCTTGGTTCCTATTTTAAACTTCTTACTAATTTGCTAATGGCTAATTAGGGCAAATTTAACAAAAAAAATTATAGAAATTTCATAGACTTAACATGTAACATCTGCTTCCTTAAGCTGTATCTATAGTCTTCTAGACCATGCTGGCTATGACAGGAATTTAGTAAAAATTCTTACTTTTTGGCTGAATTGTGTTCAATAAAAATTTTCTCAAGACATTAGACAAATTTGCCCAATGAAAAAATGACCTGAATGCTATACAACAAATTAAATCTAGAAGCTTCATTTGTGATTTTAAAAAAGCACAATGACCAATTATAAATATTTTTTTGTTTGCACAAAAAATTGTTTCAAATTTTTACAAACTACAGTATTTCAAGACTTTACATTACATAAGTGGTAGGCCTAGTCAATATATAATTTGTATTTAGCTACTAATTTTTGCAATTTTTCACTTTCAACAGACTTACTTAATGTCACTAATAAACATGTAATCCCAACTATGGCAGGTTTATTTTGGCTTCCAAATTTTGTTCAAAATTGTAGACAAACAGAATACATAGGTGTTAAACCAATTGAAGTTTTCTGTAACATTTGCTAGCCTTAGCTGATGTTTCATTTAAATTGTAAACTATTGCATTATGCTACAATCCTCTTACCAAAGGGAAATCCTACCCCTTAGTAATTGTATTATAAAAAATACAAAAGTGAGCAATGTTAAATATCTCTAAAATATCTAAAATAAGTCCAAAATAGCCAACAAAGTATGTAATTATAGTATATATATACTATGTCTATTGCCAAAACAAATTCTAATAAGCCTTCTAATTGACTTAAATTAAGTCAAATTTAAGTTTTATTACTACAATTAAACTTGGGCGTAGAGGACATAGCAACAATGCTAAAGACATAAACATTTATATTAATATATATTTAGAAACAAGTATTATATACTTTATATTGAGTCATGGCAAACATATGGCCATAGGCATAAGACATTTTTGGTGGCCATTTTTGGAATTTTGGCCTAAGTGACAAGGGCATGGTATTTATAGCTGGGCTAGGCCAAATTTTTTCTGTATGTATAGGTACCCACTGGAAAATGTACTAGGGGACCCTTAGGGGAACTGAAGGGGCATCGGGGTTTGGTTGGGGCGAGCTTGAAAGGCAAAGATTGTTTATTTTTTGCATAAAAGTAAATTCCTTGAGGCATATTTCAACTTTTCTACTTTTTAAAGTGTTTAAGCATATTTGGGTCAGAGGGGGTTTTGATGGGGTTTTCCCCTATGAACTCAGCTTTTGGGGCTGTCCCCTAAAAGCCCCTTAGCCTTTAATCGTTATAACAAAGTTTGAAAGTTTTTTTGAGTTTGAATATTTCAAGCGAGTTGCCTAAAAAATGCTTGTTTATTTTACTTTTTATTGTTTCAAAAATGAATAATTTGTATATTGCAAGATTTTTATTTTAAATGTAGTTAACCCTGCACGTAGCGTCTAGATTTTATCTAACAAAACACGAAAGTTATCTTTTTATCGCAGAACTTTTAATTTAATGATATGTAGCTATCTGTCTGTATGATATCGATTCTTGTACGAGAGACAGAGTCAGGGCACTCTGAAATAAAAAAGGATGTGTAAAGCCCAGAGATAGGCTAGCCTAAATATAAGTTTATTAATCAGGTATTGCCATTTAGACTGGCTAACAAGCATTCATTCGATCATATATAGGCCCTATATTGGGTCAATTTAAGTAGACCTAGTCCTGAACAATGCTCTTCAATATAACTGAGGCAGTAATTGTTTGATTACATTTTTTGTTATATGCCTGTGCCTAGGTAGGCCTACTTTACCTATTATTGTCTATAGTAGTTAGCATGGCTAGGCCCTAGCAAGGTCATATTACATTAACTTCCATACCATAGTTGTAAGACTTTTAGAATTTGTTATTTGACCTTTATCAATACCAAATGTGGAGCTTGTTGTTAGCTAACATATTTATGTCTGTTTGTTTAGACTATTGGGCATATTGATATAAGTAGCTAGAACTTATGTTTAAGATTCTATTTGAAGAATAATCTTATTTAGTCCTAAATGTTTTTTATATATTCTTAAAGTAATAATGCTAAGAGTAAGACTTATTAAAAAATGTTTTGCTGTCTCTAGAATAAGCATAGGCAAGTTTAGTTAATATTCCTCAAACAAATTTTATAGGGCTTACCAATTTTTTAAACAATGAAATATATTAATTATTTGTTTATATTCATTTAACTATGGTTTTATTCTCTAGGTAGATTGTTAAACTAGCAAAATTGCTTCTAAAAGTGTAGAAAAATTGGTCTTATGGATATAATAGGCCTATCGAGATTTTATTTAGCAATTTCTTTTTACAGTTTTACTTTTAGCAATTAATACAAAAATGTTTAAAGTATAATTCTAATTTCATACCTTTTAATTTAGATGAGTATGAGGGTTACATTTAATTTTATACTTAGCTAGGCCTATGATAGCTTGATTTAACATAATTATATATTTTACATTGCATTATAATTATTGCATTTTATATATTAGGCACTAGTGCAACTAGAAGAGGGGATAGCTGAGAGAATTCAATCGAAAAGGTAGCGATGGAAAAAAGAAATTTTCGGGCCCGTTAGAAGACATTGTAACTGCAGCGGTGCGAAAAAACTTCCCCTCTGCAACGGACCGCGAAATTACTGACTGCATAGCAAAGACTCTGCATAATTCTCGTGACCGCGGTTCTGATTCCAGACGAATTGTCCTATCATCAAAGGGCAGGATATTATGCTGGCACTGCTTCCGTTGCTGCAACGCCTTCCGAGGCGGATCATTCTGGTCCTTCTGCAAAGCGCCGCAGGGCACGTTCGGCTGCAGGTGGTCAACACAAACAAGGCAGACATGTGGCGATTGTTAGCAATAGCGACAGTGAAAACTAATTTACCGACGATGAAGTCCATACACTCTGCTTTTGCGACTTTTTCAAAAACGTTATCACTGTGAAGGGGAATTTTTATATTTAATTTTTTTATTCAAATGTGAGTCATTTTGTCAAACCGGAGAAATTGTGTTTAAATTCAGGGTAATTTTGGTCGAATCTGGGGTAATGTTGGTCAAACCTGATTTATTTTGTTCAGATTCAAGGGTAATGTTGGTCAAACCTGATTTATTTTGTTCAAATAATGGGGTAATTTTGATCAAATGCGGTTTGTTTTGGTCAAACTAAAGTTTAATTCAATTCCATCAATGAAAATATACTCGTAAAATTTAATCGGTCGTATTTATTTAAAGACACTTCGGAAAAGGAAAAATATAAATGCAATGAAGTCTCGAAATGTGCAGCTTTGACTTTGACTGCTTCATTTGACTGCTGATTAGAAATCATTCTCTAACTTCTAATTTCTAAAATCTTCCACTGATACAGAGTACAAATATATTGCAAAAATCTGCTAGGGGTTAGCCCCTATAAGCTACATTTTACTAGGGTCTGAGAAGGGGATTACCCTTAACCAACCCCTAGTTGCCCCTAGGGGTCCCCTGCCGAACCTGCTCTCATTCCCCTAGTCATCCCCTATCGTTCCCCGAGGTGTAACCCCGAGGGGTCCCCTAGTGTTTTTGCCAGTGGGTATATATATTCTAGAATGTCAAACATCAATATGGGCTTCCAATGTTCCCTTGATAAATTGCAACATAAGCTTATTACAATGTGCCCTAAAAGACCCAGGCAAGGCTGCAAGGGGCCTAAAGATATAATTTTATTTAAAAAACTGAAAACCAGTACTCAAAACTTTAAAAAAAGCAAAAAAATATATCAGAGTTAAATAATAATTAGTCCAAAATATTCTTTACTAGGCCTAGTAATACTCTAGTCTTACATAATTATAGCCAAAAGATGCTTTATAGCCCATACACTAGGCATAAGGCAGCTAGGGCTTTTAAACTAGGCCCTAGCTTTAGTTTAAAGAGATACATTTAAGAGATAGCCATACAGCTGATTAAGCTGGGCTGATATATAGAGAAAACTATTTTATCAGGCGAAAAAACCATGTATCAGATTTTAATTTTTGGTGTTGACTTGTGAAATGTTGCTATCGGGTAGAGGTATGGTTGTATTGTATAAGCCTTATAAGTTAACTCAAATCTGTGTATAAGTTAGTTTGCTTGCGGCTTATATAGTATAGTATAGCCATTTCGTACTAATATTTGTTAACTGATTTAACGTTGCTATTGTGACACTGAGCAGTGATCACCTGATAATTGTAATTGGTTGGACTAGGCTATTCCAGAGCACCTAACGTTAGGGCCTAATGAAACGACGTTCGCAACATAACGTTTACAATGAAAATGAATGAATATAATATGCGTTGTTTAGTCTCTTGAATTTCTTCTTACAATTTGCTCAAACGAACTATCGCCCATCAAAACAAATAAAAAGCAAGAACTTTCGCTTTTTGCAAAATTGCGAGGTAATTATGACTGCAATATGTTATTTAAATTTTAATTAAAAAACCATGTTTATATGTATCTTAAAAACTTGCAAACTAGAAAGTTCCTTGAGCATCGCTAAGTGACGCGTTTCCTACTTGGGAATCATGGTCATTTTCCAACTCTAACTCCTATAAAAACTACTAAAGTAGTTAGGATTTAGGAATTATTTTATGTAAAACTGTTTTGTAAAAATTTGATTTGTAAAACATCGTATAATGTTTAGATAGAATATTGCTTGCATTCTAGGTCACGTGTCTAGACAATAATATATGGTAATAAGTATTCTACTATATTTTTGTAATTCCATATTGTCATATTGTCACCAAGAACTCAAAATAAATTAATTTAGTGGTTTAAGTCTAAAACTATGAGTCGAGCTAGAGCTTACAGTAAGTGTTTATTTACATTTATGATTGTGTCGAATTATACCTTTTTTGTAACATTGCTTTACTGGACGTACTCAGGGGTCACTTATCTGATATACACAGCAAAGGTAAAGAAATAATCAGTATATATTATTGGACCAAAAAATGCCCACAAAAAAATAATTTAGATCTCTTTACAATTAGCATATATTGCTATATGGTACACGCGAAGATAAATTTGAACAGGTGAGGTGAATTGAAATTAAGAAACTACAATCTATGATCTCAATCAGTGTTGTAAATTAAAACTGCACGTGAACGTGAAATCATCCTGTACGCGTTGTTAGTGTATAAGGGAAATGTGGCATCAGCTGTTTCATTTATTTGGATGAGTTTTTGTGGCCCGCAGATTACAGATTACATGATTTATTTGTGTACTTTTCAGACATAACATTTTAATTGTAATTGTAGCGTAGCGATAATAGTGCATGGTGCATCCTCTGCAGTCTTATTCTCAAATTAGACCTCACCGGATCCTCCGATACGTGTGAGATCGACGTACGTCAGCGATCGAAATGAATTTATTAGCCGGAAAGCCTGCGGAATGATAACAGTGACACGGTCGCCAGACCGTAAGCCCTCCAGCATGCTGACGGAGCAGGCCGACCAACCGACGGTGGAGTTCAAAGCGCAGGCGCGACGAACCTGGTCGTTAACTCGAAGCTGAAGCGTCACTTCGGATGCCAGGCGATCAATGAAAACAGTCTGCATGGGAGCACAACAATCAATAAATCAGGAGATTTCAATTGAAGGGAAATAGTTGTTGGGGGAAAGGAATAGGAGATCGGGGGAAGGGAAATTGTGTTGTATGGGTGTTTCGGAGCAAAGAAAATACGAGATTTGGGAGAAGGCCGAAATGGAAGATTGTGAGAAGGGAAAGAGGATATTGGAAGAAGGGAAAGGAAAGATGGGGGAGGGAATTTGGGGAGATTGGGGGATGGGAATTGGGGAGATTGGGGAAGGGAAATTCGGGAGATTGGGGAAGGGAAATGGGGGAGATTGGGGAAGGGAAGGGAAATGGGGAGACATCGGAAAGGTGGAGTCATTTAAATGAGCAATTATTCTTTCTTTAAGACGTACAGATGATGTAAATCTGTAATCACCTGCACGAGAATCATGAAGACTCCATTCTGCGGAATGGCGATCTCGTGACTGCCCTGGCCAGCAGGGCAGCTACCTGGCGCAGCATCCGGACAGATCCATGGGCCAAGCGGCTTCGCTGCATTCACGGAATGTGGGGGGCGGGCGGATCATTGTGTAGAAGCGAAATCAGCGAGGCTTCGACTAGCAGACAAAAAACCGCAACAACTCTAGGATTCTATAGCTCACTCCTAAACTAGTCTTTCCTGTCACCACTCCCCTGTCTCACCTCTCCCCTGTCTCATCTCTCCCCTGTCTCATCTCTCCCCTGTCTCACCTCTCCCCTGTCTCACCTCTCCCCTGTCTCATCTCTCCCCTGTCTCATCTCTCCCCTGTCTCACCTCTCCCCTGTCTCATCTCTCCCCTGTCTCACCTCTCCCCTGTCTCATCTCTCCCCTGTCTCACCTCTCCCCTGTCTCACCTCTACCCTGTCTCATCTCTCCTCTGTCTTATCTCTCCCCTGTCTCAACTCTCCCCTGTCTCATCTCTCCCCTGTCTCATCTCTCCCCTGTCTCATCTCTCCCCTGTCTCATCTCTCCCCTGTCTCACCTCTCCCCTGTCTCATCTCTCCCCTGTCTCACCTCTCCCCTGTCTCATCTCTCCCCTGTCTCATCTCTCCCCTGTCTCATCTCTCCCCTGTCTCACCTCTCCCCTGTCTCACCTCTCCCCTGTCTCATCTCTCCCCTGTCTCATCTCTCCCCTGTCTCACCTCTCCCCTGTCTCACCACTCCCCTGTCTCATCTCTCCCCTGTCTCACCTCTCCCCTGTCTCATCTCTCCCCTGTCTCACCTCTCCCCTGTCTCACCTCTACCCTGTCTCATCTCTCCTCTGTCTTATCTCTCCCCTGTCTCAACTCTCCCCTGTCTCACCTCTACCCTGTATCATCTCTCCCCTGTCTCACCGCTCCCCTGTCTCATCTCTCCCCTGTCTCACCTCTCCCCTGTCTCATCTCTCCCACGTCTCATCTCTTCCCTGTCTCACCTCTCCCCTGTCTTATCTCTCCCCTGTCTCACCACTCCCCTGTCTCATCTCTCCCACGTCTCATCTCTTCCCTGTCTCACCTCTCCCCTGTCTTATCTCTCCCCTGTCTCACCTCTCCCCTGTCTCATCTCTCCCCTGTCTCACCTCTCCCCTGTCTCATCTCTCCCCTGTCTCACCTCTCCCCTGTCTCATCTCTCCCCTGTCTCATCTCTCCCCTGTCTCACCTCTCCCCTGTCTCATCTCTCCCCTGTCTCACCTCTCCCCTGTCTCATCTCTCCCCTGTCTCACCTCTCCCCTGTCTCATCTCTCCCCTGTCTCACCTCTCCCCTGTCTCATCTCTCCCCTGTCTCACCTCTCCCCTGTCTCATCTCTCCCCTGTCTCACCTCTCCCCTGTCTCACCACTCCCCTGTCTCATCTCTCCCCTGTCTCACCTCTCCCCTGTCTCACCTCTACCCTGTCTCATCTCTCCCCTGTCTCACCTCTCCCCTGTCTCATCTCTCCCCTGTCTCACCTCTCCCCTGTCTCACCTCTACCCTGTCTCATCTCTCCTCTGTCTTATCTCTCCCCTGTCTCAACTCTCCCCTGTCTCACCTCTACCCTGTCTCATCTCTCCCCTGTCTCACCGCTCCCCTGTCTCATCTCTCCCCTGTCTCACCTCTCCCCTGTCTCACCTCTACCCTGTCTCATCTCTCCCCTGTCTCACCTCTCCCCTGTCTCATCTCTCCCCTGTCTCACCTCTCCCCTGTCTCACCTGTCCCCTGTCTCATCTCTCCCACGTCTCATCTCTTCCCTGTCTCACCTCTCCCCTGTCTTATCTCTCCCCTGTCTCACCTCTCCCCTGTCTCATCTCTCCCACGTCTCATCTCTTCCCTGTCTCACCTCTCCCCTGTCTTATCTCTCCCCTGTCTCACCTCTCCCCTGTATCATCTCTCCCCTGTCTCAACTCTCCCCTGTCTCACCTCTACCCTGTCTCACCGCTCCCCTGTCTCATCTCTCCCCTGTCTCACCTCTCCCCTGTCTCACCTGTCCCCTGTCTCATCTCTCCCACGTCTCATCTCTTCCCTGTCTCACCTCTCCCCTGTCTCATCTCTCCTCTGTCTTATCTCTCCCCTGTCTCAACTCTCCCCTGTCTCACCTCTACCCTGTCTCACCGCTCCCCTGTCTCATCTCTCCCCTGTCTCACCTCTCCCCTGTCTCACCTGTCCCCTGTCTCATCTCTCCCCTGTCTCACCTCTCCCCTGTCTCATCTCTCCCACGTCTCATCTCTCCACTGCCACATCTCTCCTCGTCTCATCTCTCCGCTGCCTCATCTCTCTAGAGTATCATCTCTCCTGTGTCCTATCTCTATCCTATCATATCTCTTCCCTTTCTCACCTGTTCCCTGTCTTATCTCACTGGTGTCTCATCTCTCCCGTATTTCATCTCGTCATCCTTCCCGTGTCTGTACTAGTCTCATATAAATTTTTCCACTCTCTTTTCTGTACGGTGTTTCATCTCTCCAGTCTCTCATGTCTCCTCTGTACCTTCTGATGTCAGATAGCCACCGCCTCGACGTCGGCAAGGCAGCTGGCTGATGAGTGGCGCCGTCGGGCACGTCAACAAGCGTCTATTATCAATTGTCAGGTGCGACACCTGCGAGCGGATCGCGCAGTGAAGATTTCATATTAGTTTAGAGCAGAGAGAAGAGATTTACACTTGTAATATTGGATTGCATTAGAACTGGGATTAGAGAACGCTGGGTAAGTAAGAATGTAAGACTACTGTGAAATTATGAGTTCTGAGACGAGTAGGTCAGGAGAAGAAAACAAGCACGCGTTCACTAGCGTCCGCGCAGTCATATTTATTGTACTCGTACGACTCAAAGGCTGACTCAGCATTTGTTAGGAGATTAGGGGTGGGTGCTACAGCGCCTTGCATCAGTGAGAGAAATTAAGCATTGAAAATCTAAAGACAGTACAGTGGGTGACATGGGTGCACGTGAACTATAGCCATGCAGATAGTAGATTGAGATTAGTGTGAGTTTAGAGGATAGAGTGTGAGTTTAAAGGATAGAGTGTGAGTTTAGAGGATAGAGTGTGAGTTTAGAGGATAGAGTGTGAGTTTAGAGGATAGAGTGTGAGTTTAGAGGATAGAGTGTGAGTTTAGAGGATAGAGTGTGAGTTTAGAGGATAGAGTGTGAGTTTAGAGGATAGAGTGTGAGTTTAGAGGATAGAGTGTGAGATTAGAGGATAGAGTGTGAGTTTAGAGGATAGAGTGTGAGTTTAGAGGATAGAGTGTGAGTTTAGAGGATAGAGTGTGAGATTAGAGGATAGAGTGTGAGTTTAGAGGATAGAGTGTGAGTTTAGAGGATAGAGTGTGAGTTTAGAGGATATAGTGTGAGTTAAGAGGATAGAGTGTGAGATTAGAGGATAGAGTGTGAGATTAGAGGATAGAGTGTGAGATTAGAGGATAGAGTGTGAGTTTAGAGGATAGAGTGTGAGATTAGAGGATAGAGTGTGAGTTTAGAGGATAGAGTGTGAGATTAGAGGATAGAGTGTGAGTTTAGAGGATAGAGTGTGAGTTTAGAGGATAGAGTGTGAGTTTAGAGGATAGAGTGTGAGATTAGAGGATAGAGTGTGAGATTAGAGGATAGAGTTTGAGAAATGAGATTAATGTGAGATTAAATACTTGAGTGTGAGATTGGAAAATAGTGTGAGATTAGAGAAATGCCGAAACTCACAAAAGTTGCTCGTTTTTGCTGGCTGTGCAGCTCAGCCAGCGAGTTGGCGAAGAAGGTGGCGAACAATGCGATGATGAGCAGATTCGCAGCCGCGCCGACCAAAGCCAGCAGAATTAGCCGTCTGTAGTTGCGAGACTTGCCGACTCGGTCAAGTTGGACAATTGAATCGTCACTTCGCAACTGCTGATGCTGCATTCTTACAAACTGCATTCGTCGACTAAATCTGTAGATTTGAGGACGCTTCTGTGGGTTTAAGGACGTCTAATTTTTTGGACGTATGGGTGGGTGCAGACAATAAAAAACTGTCTTCCTGATTTCCGTTTTTATACTCGTACTATCTTCAGTTTCATTAGGAATTCTATTTTTATCTCTTATTGTTGACAGTGTCATTCTTAAAAGGTAGCATTGCGAAAGAGCTAAAAATACAAAAATGCGTCAAATGGCCGAGCGAAATGTTTGGGCGGGCGGCTGTTTATACATAGTAATTTATTCAACATTATTCAATCACGTGAAGAACAATAACTAGCCTAGGTAAAGCAATGTACGATGCTATGAACTCAGCTGACGGCATGACAAATGGTAGGTTTGCTCAATTCGAAACTTCATTACAATGACTGCCGTTACAAAAGTAGTGCAATATCACCGATTAGTCAGTGGGATTCCCTATTAAACAGTGGGATTCCCTATTAGACAGTGGGATTCCCTATTAGACAGTGGGATTCCCTATTAGACAGTGGGATTCCCTATTAGACAGTGGGATTCCCTATTAGACAGTGGGATTCCCTATTAGTCAGTGGGATTCCCTATTAGACAGTGGGATTCCCTATTAGTCAGTGGGATTCCCTATTAGTCAGTGGGATTCCCTATTAGACAGTGGGATTCCCTATTAGTCAGTGGGATTCCATATTAGACGGTGGGATCTTATGTTATACAGTGGGATCCCAAATTAGACCGTTGGATTCCCTATTAGACAGTGGGATTACCTATTAGACAGTGGGATTACCTATTAGTCAGTGGGATTCCCTATTAGACAGTGGGATTCGCAATTAGAAAGTGGGATCCCCTATTAGACATTGATCAGAAAAATGATGCCAACGAGATATATTGGTGGATTTCGCCACCACGACGAGAGTCGTTGAATATCTCAACAATGCAGATGTATTGTGATTCTGGAAGTTGCTTCATCGGAAAGACCGGAGAGTTTTAGCCCGTGTTCTAGAGTTTAATAGCAATTGGTTGAATATTTGAGGAAATACAAAATAATAATGTGGCCATTTGAACTAACCCTGTGTTCTTTCTACTCATATTCTACAAGTATTATAACGGTATATCGTGTGTAGAAAAAAATAGAAAAAAAAATTCTATTTTTAGCAACAAGATTCCGTTTGCTTACGCAAATCGCATGGCTTTGCCCTATAATACGAGTTAAAGGCAACTCAATAGATCGAAACTTAGAAAATAAACTGGAATCTGCATGTTTCTGTACCCCATGAATTTACGAGTACTTTCATTTATTTCCTTACCAAAAATATGCCCTACGGTACTTTTGTTCAATTCTGCACCTCCATTTGAAAAAGTACATTTTCATATTCATAGTCTTAGCTAAGGTTTCAACTGAGCGTTTCCTGGACCCTCAAATCTACAGAAGCGTTCTCAAATCTACAGAAGCGTTCTCAAATCTACAGAAGCGTTCTCAAATCTACAGAAGCGTTCTCAAATCTACAGAAGTGTTCTCAAATATACAGAAGCGTTCTCAAATCTACAGAAGCGACCCCAAATCCTCAGAAGCATCCCCAAATCCTCAGAAGCATCCCATAAATCCTCAGAAGCATCCCCAAATCCTCAGAAGCATCCCCAAATCCTCAGAAGCATCCCCCAAATCCTCATAAGCATCCCCAAATCCTCAGAAGCATCCCCAAATCCTCAGAAGAATCCCCAAATCCTCAGAAGCATCCCCAAATCCTCAGAAGAATCCCCAAATCCTCAGAGGCATCCCCAAATCCTCAGAAGCATCCCCCAAATCCTCAGAAGCATCCCCAAATTCTCAGAAGCATTCTCAAATCCTCAGAAGCATCCCCCAAATCCTCAGAAGCATCCCCAAATTCTCAGAAGCATTCTCAAATCCTCAGAAGCATCCCCCAAATCCTCAGAAGCATCCCCAAATTCTCAGAAGCATCCCCAAATCCTCGGAAGAATCCCCAAATTCTCATATGCATCCTTAAATCCTCAGAGGCATTCCCAAATCCTCAGAAGCATCCCCCAAATCCTCAGAAGCATCCCCAAATCCTCAGAAGAATCCCCAAATTCTCAGAAGCATTCTCAAATCCTCCGAAGCATCCCCAAATTCTCAGATGCATCGCCAAAATCCTCAGAAGCATCCCCAAAATCCACAGAAGCATCCCCAAAATCCACAGAAGCATCCCCCAAATCCTCCGAAGCATCCCCAAATCCTCCGAAGCATCCCCAAATCCTCAGAAGCATCCTTCACAAATTGCTACTCAAATCTTTTTGCCGCCTATAAGACAGATTTAAACTCAGACAATATTAAACAATTATTTTTTGCTTATGACCTTGGCAAAACTCCTGTCGCTACGCATGTGTACTTGTGTATAAAATTGAAAAAAAATTGTTCATTAAAAGTGCGCAATTAGTCGCTTAGTTAAATGATGAAAACTGAAATTGCATTACCTACAAGGTATGAAAGAGCGCGTTTGTACATCTGGAGCATGAATACTATGTAATTAAAACATGACATGAAAATCAGATAAATCGATTAAAAACATCACAAATATATAATCGAAATAGGATATTTACACGCACTAGTGTAGTCACATAATACGGAGTAGGAACATTATTTGTACCAGTCACTACATTACATTGGATTCAATGATCTACAAAATTTATAAAGGGCCTGAGAACACGGATGAAGCTAAATATAGCTAGGGAGTAGCTATGGCGAAAGTTTTAGAGAGATTTGGTCGGTTTTAGCTTTAATCAGAGAACCTGGATAGCCATATCAAAGTAGATAGCATTGATTCTGGTAAACAGGTGCTTGAACTGTGGTATTGACTGGGTTAAAAAATGTTTACCGACTGTAACCTGTAAGACCATGCGTTCGGGTTTTTAATTCAATCCAATGGAACTGCCTTTGATCTGATGGGAAACCTTCCAGTCCGACAGGAAACCTTCCAGTCCGACAGAAAACCTTCCAGTCTGATGGGAAACCTTCCAATCCGATGGGAAACCTTCCAATCCGATGGGAAACCTTCCAGTCTGACAGGAAACCTTCCAATCCGATGGGAAACCTTCCAGTCTGACAGGAAACCTTCCAATCCGATGGGAAACCTTCCAGTCCGACAGAAAACCTTCCAATCCGATGGGAAACCTTCCAATCCGATGGGAAACCTTCCAATCCGATGGGAAACCTTCCAGTCTGACAGGAAACCTTCCAATCCGATGGGAAACCTTCCACTCCGATGGGAAACTTTCCATTCCGATGGGAAAAATTCCAATCCGATGGGAAACTTTCCAATCCGATGGGAAACTTTCCACTCCGATGGGAAACTTTCCAATCCGATGGGTAGCTTGTTATTCAAAATTAGCTCCCGTTGAGGCAGCCAATTTATGTTTGGGGCTAGGCCTACTGAAAATCAGTACGAGTAAAGCAGGTGATTCCAAGAATTATACGGACATGCACAGACAGTAAATTATTTGACTGACAAACGAATGATGAAAGGGAGGCCAGGAGACTAGGCAGGCTAGGCCTAGGGCTTCAACAGCAATGCTTCAACTCCCGGATACCGCATGCTGGCCTCCAGCACCGCCACCCGCAGCCTGTGCAGCTCCTCGCGCACCTCGGCCAACTCCTCCTCGGCCTGACAGCGGCGCAGATCTCGACGTCGTTGACTGGCTCGGCTGAGAGCGGCCGCCGACTGCTGAGAGCGCAGCCGACGCAGCTGCTGCATCAGGCAGGCGTTCTCGGCACGCAACTCGGCGCACGTGTTCGACAACACGGAGGCCAGCTCGCGTGCGTCCTCCCCGATGCTGACACTGCGTCGACGCATCGCATTGGTGGCCGCATTGTTGTTGACATGACAATAGCACGGTGCTGACGAAGCTGTCGACTGCTGATTGGTGCAGTCGCTCTTCGGTCGCTTGACAGCGGTGGACCTCCGGCTGCTGATCTCGGCCACCTCCTTCTGCATGCGGTCCAGGGTGTCAACTAGGCAGCGAACCCGGTGACCGTGCTCAGCTTCGGCTGCGCGTAGCCGCTGCCGAAGTCGCTGATTCTCGGCGTGCAGCTCTCGCACCAGTTCGTCTAGTGCGTCCTCGCAGCCGCGCCCGGCACTGATGCTTCCGCCGCTGTCAGTGCTCGACTGACGCTGCGTCATCGGCGGCTGCGGATGCGGCTGCGGCGGCGACAAAGACTCAGCGTAGAGCTGCATGAGTTCGCCTGTCAGCTTGTCAACATCTGGGTCCATTGTCATTGAAACTGCACAATGCACGATAAATAAATACTTATTTAAGCTAGTTTGCCGTCCTAACTTCTTCACTCCGGTCGACTGCCTTATCTGTCTAGTCAAATCGCTCTTTTGTAGTTAAATTGGAATAGTTTTTTTAAACTCTTATCGATCTATTCAGACAGCTGTATCATCCAACACACTGTCATGCTCTGGGGCCAAGTATGGGGCTGAGGCCTTCCTTGGATTAGTCAGACTTGGGCTGTACATTCTGTGAGCGCGGGTTTGGGGTGGGGTGGAGGCCCAATGTACACTCCAGGCCCCGCCCTTTATCTATGCACGGCTGTTCTATTTCAAGGCATCGATTTTGCTCTACCCCCTCTGTTCTCTCTCGTCCTTTATACCCCAGGCCTCAAGTATTTCAACTGGGACTGCTGACACCGCACTCACCCTAAGCGCTGAACGATCCCAGAGGAATGGGGTGTAGAGGATTAAGGGAATTAGTGGCCCAACTTTCTCATTCGCATCCCTTTCCCCCGATCCGATGTTCCCAATCCCCACCCACCCTGTTGAGTAGTAAGTAGTATGCTAACATACTCGTAAAACCAAACAGCTAATTGTAAGAAACTAAGTCGACCTGGGGTTGGAAAACTAATTTGCTAGTGGGCCAAAGACAACAAAAAAACGACAGCTGCCGCAATTGACTGTAGAAATATGAGACAGGATAGATGAGACAGAGATGACAGAAAAGGGGAGAGATGAGACAGGAAGAAATAAGACAGGGAAGAGATGAGACACGGGAGAGATGAGACACGTGAGAGATGAGACACGGGAGAGATGAGACACGTGAGAGATGAGACACGGGAGAGATGAGACACGTGAGAGATGAGACACGGGAGAGACGAGACACGGGAGAGATGAGACACGGGAGAGACGAGACACGGGAGAGATGAGACATGAGAGAGATGAGACACGGGAGAGACGAGACACGTGAGAGATGAGACACGGGAGAGACGAGACACGGGAGAGATGAGACATGGGAGAGATGAGACACGGGAGAGACGAGACACGGGAGAGATGGGACTCTGGAGAGAAGAGACACGGGATGTATTGAGAGATGAGACACGGGAGAGATGAGACACGGGAGGGATGAGACACGGGATGTATTGAGAGATGAGACACGGGAGAGATGAGACACGGGATGTATTGAGAGATGAGACAGGGGAGAGATGAAACAAGATACAGTAGGTGTCGGAAAGGGCGATCATTAGCGGGCTTGATTTGGGAACTTTGAGGGCCGCATCTGAACTAGACTAAAGCGTCTCTGTACCAGCTACCCTTTAAGAAATAGATCATCCTGTTAGTGTTAGAAAGGGTTCGCGCTTATTGTTTAAATGCTTCAACCCGCTTCGCTGTAGATTGGGGTGTGTGAATCACATGCAGATATTCTCTGCCCAAAACACCGGTCCGACAATTTTTCAAGCGCTTCAGCCTCAGGGGCTGCATAAATGGCACTGTCAACACGATGACATTTACGAGCTATTGAATTGAGTTGCGACAGTTTTTTTAAATCGTTGGCATCCGCAAACGTTTCGGCATTAAAACTAGTATTTATAAATGGTTAACGTTAAATTTGTACCCATGAACATCTATGTCTTAACATGCTACTTCCAGTAGCAAGTAAAGTTATTTTACCATTATATGCCTGAAATGAAACAAATATGGCGATGCTTGTCACGTTTTCAAAGGGTTTGTCAGATTCGAGTTTCTCCTTTATTTTTCTTCTTGAAGAAGAAACTGGCCGGGTCTATTATTCTCTTGCCGATTTCTTAAACCAGTGGCCTTTTGTTTAAGAATATTTGCAAATTTTCAAGCATTGCAAAACGAAATTATGTAATTGCAAGAATCTTAATTAACTGCAATGTCCTGCAGAAAGGCAGGGGAAGAATTTGTAATTTATTGCTCTTCCCAGTTTTCAGACCATTCCGATCTCATATCCAAGGATCTTTATTAATAAAAACCATTTTTAAAAATGTCGGACTGTGTTTTCGTGCGATTTCACTCAAAATGCATATCCTATTTCGATCCCATATCCCACTCCAACCCCATATCTCATTCCAATCCCATATCCCACTCCAACCCCATATCCCACTCCAACCCCATATCTCATTCCAATCCCATAGCCCACTCTGATCCCATATCCCATTCCAACCCCATATCTCATTCCAATCCCATAGCCCACTCTGATCCCATATCCCATTCCAATCCCATACCACTCCAACCCCATATCCTATTCCGATCCCATATCTCATTCCAATCCCATATCCCACTCCAACCCCATATCCCACTCCAACCCCATATCCCACTCCAACCCCATATCTCATTCCAATCCCATATCCCACTCCAACCCCATATCCCACTCCAACCCCATATCCTATTCCGATCCCATATCTCATTCCAATCCCATATCCCACTCCAACCCCATATCCCACTCCAACCCCATATCTCATTCCAATCCCATATCCCACTCCAACCCCATATCCTATTCCGATCCCATATCTCATTCCAATCCCATATCCCACTCCAACCCCATATCCCACTCCAACCCCATATCCTATTCCGATCCCATATCTCATTCCAATCCCATATCCCACTCCAACCCCATATCCCACTCCAACCCATATCTCATTCCAATCCCATAGCCCACTCCAACCCCATATCCCACTCCAACCCCATATCTCATTCCAATCCCATATCCCACTCCAACCCCATATCCTATTCCGATCCCATATCTCTTTCCAATCCCATATCCCACTCCAACCCCATATCCCACTCCAACCCCATATCTCATTCCAATCCCATAGCCCACTCCAACCCCATATCCCACTCCAACCCCATATCTCATTCCAATCCCATACCACTCCAACCCCATATCCCACTCCAACCCCAAATCCCACTCCAACCCCAAATCTCATTCCAATCCCATAGCCCACTCCAATCCCATATCCCATTCCAATCCCATACCACTCCAACCCCATATCCTATTCCGATCCCATATCCCACTCCAACCCCATATCCCACTCCAACCCCATATCCCACTCCAACCCCATATCCCACTCCAACCCCATATCCCACTCCAACCCCATATCCCACTCCAACCCCATATCCCACTCCAACCCCATATCCCACTCCAATCTCATATCCCACTCCAATCTCATATCCCATTCTAACCCCAAATCCAACTCCAACCCCAAATCCCACTCCAACCCCAAATCTCATTCCAATCCCATAGCCCACTCCAATCCCATATCCCATTCCAATCCCATACCACTCCAACCCCATATCCTATTCCGATCCCATATCCCACTCCAACCCCATATCCCACCTTAATCTCATAATCCCAAATGCACATTTCTACCACACATTATTGATGAGCAATGAGCAAAGTAGTTCATCTGTAGAGCATTCGTGTTTCTAATGTTACTCATTAGCGTTTTTATTAAAAAACAGTTAAGCTGCACAATGAACACCTAATGGTTGCTATGCAATAAAGTGAATTCAAACAGGACATTTTGGAATGAACGAAGGTTCAAGTCATAGGACATAGTGAGGACATAGATTCTCACTCGCATCTCGACAGGGTGAGATATGAGTTAAATTCAGCTTAACACCCACTCTATTTATGATTTGGTTAAGTTCTTATCTCTACAATTCTTTTTTTAAAAACTAACTGGCTCTAAAGGTTTGCGTCACCTGTTCCAACCACACCTAGACCTGTTAGACAGTTGTGTCACCTGTTTCTACCACACCTAGACCTGTTAGACAATTGTGTCACCTTTTTTACCCCACCTAGACCTGTTAGACAGTTGTGTCACCTGTTTCTACCACACCTAGACCTGTTAGACAATTGTGTCACCTGTTTCTACCACACCTAGACCTGTTAGACAGTTGTGTCACCTATTTCTACCACACCTTGACCCGTTAGACAGTTGTGTCACCTGTTCCAACCACACCTAGACCTGTTAGACAGTTGCGTCACCTGTTTCTACCACACCTAGACCTGTTAGACAATTGTATCACCTGTTTCTACCACACCTAGACCTGTTAGACAGTTGCGTCACCTATTTCTACCACACCTAGACCTGTTAGACAATTGTGTCACCTGTTTCTACCCCACCTAGACCTGTTAGACAGTTGTGTCACCTGTTTCTACCACACCTAGACCTGTTAGACAGTTGCGTCACCTATTTCTACCACACCTAGACCTGTTAGACAGTTGTGTCACCTATTTCTACCACACCTTGACCCGTTAGACAGTTGTGTCACCTGTTCCAACCACACCTAGACCTGTTAGACAGTTGTGTCACCTGTTCCAACCAAAAAAGCACGCGAGGTTCTCTATGGAAATTCGCAAGGCGCCTTCAGCGCTTCCTTGCCGCAGCCGAAAGCATTCACAAACTGAGGCACATCCACCAGGGCCGCATTGATCAGTCGGCTGGCTGGACTTGCCGACACTCTGCACTGGGCGCGGGCCCAGTCAATGAAGAACAGTCGCCACACTGGCGGGTCGCGCAATCTGGACAGCGCTGCCGCCGCCGCCGCTGCCAGGCCGCTTCGCTTTGCCACCAGACGTGCCACTTGGCCAGACGAGCTGCCCGATGGGAGGCGATCGGCGAAGCAGCGGAACGCCGAGCCCAACTGCTGTTCGCTCTCGGTTGAGTATAGGTTGAGTCGATGCTCAGGCCCGACGGATGAAAAGGCCGCTTCCGCCAGCAGGGCCCCGGTTCCTGCCAAGCCGCTGCTGTCGTGATGGCTGTATAGCACGACAACGTCTGGCGCCATCAGGAAAAACCGACCGTCGCCAGTTCCGTTAGACAGCAGTCGAATATCCGACTGCGCTGCCAAGGGGTTTAACTTCAAACGAATCGACGCCAGTCGGTTGAGCATAGCTGTCCGAGTGTGTCCGCTGAGTCGTTCCGAACGACGGACTGAAGCGCCAAGCTCGAACATAACCGAGGCGAACAGGTCGTAAGTGGACATTGTTGACGTAGCTCCAGCCAGGCCGTCTGGTTCGCGACTGCAGGCGTAGGCGCTGAAGTTGTGGCACGGATCGATGACAGCTGGCCAATCCGAGCTGCCTGACGGTTTCACGGACGTAGGTGCCAGCAGAAGCGTCGCGGGCACAGTAGGCTGCGGCAGCCTGGCCTCAGCCTCGATGCGGCTGATTGGACTACGCGAGGCCTTGCCTCCGTGCACGTGAAGACTCAACAGGACGCAGCCGATGGCCAACAGTGCCAGGGAGAGGCAGCAGAGGCAGGCGCTAGCGACCAGCAGGCGACAACAGCGACGACGCGATTGTGGCACTGGCTGCTGGTCAAGCAGCGGCGGCGGTGGCGGCGGTGGTGGTACCACCCGTCGCATCGTCGGCCGCTCCGTTGCTTGCGGCTTCACCCGCCGATGAGATAATCTGCGCGGATCGGAGCAGGATCCTACGCTAGCTGGTTCGGGCTCCAGAAGTTCGTCGTCATTCTCATCGTCGATTTCATCTTCGTCATCGTGACGATCCGCATCTGTTGATGAGGCTCGACATGAGCCACTGCCGCCGCCGCTACTGCGGTTGCAGATGACCAGGGCCTGTTTGAGTGTTAATCGTGAATCAGATTGTGTTTTCGGAACTAGGAGACAATGCAGATGCTCTTGACGTGTCTCAAAACAGCGGGGGCTGCTGGATATTGTTACGCAATCGGGTCTCCATCTTAGACTGAGAAATTCTGCCAATTTTAACACCTCTCATCAAGGCTACCGCTGGCGCCCGATGCAATGAGCCAGGAGGATTCAGCCCACCTTGATGGGTTCGCCTAAAGACAGTTGGCTGTTTCAAAGTGGCCCAAGCCTGGCTCGCCTGTCTTAGACGAGCATGGAACAGCTGTCGCCAACTGCCTGGCCGTTGACAGCACACCAGATCACCTTTTTGGACTGAGGGGCGGGGATTCGTGTCGGCGGCTGGCTAAAGTCTCGGGGTCTCTCCAATTTTCTCTGCAATCTTCCGTTCTCCGTTTCCTGTCGTCTCCTCTTCCACCCTGTCTCTCTATTTCTCTCCCATCTCTGACATCCCTATTTTAAAAACGAAGAAAAGGAAAGTAGAATGTTTTTTTACTCCAAACTTTTTTCTACCTCTCAGAGTGGTGGGGTCGGGCGCGGGATTTTGGGATTTTGAAGCGGTAGTCGCTATGGGGCTCGCGTGGAACCCGACACTCCGCCTCGCAGCCGGACTAAGAGACGACACGGGAGCCGATGGGGCGTGACTTCGCGACCAAGAAATCCCATCAGGCGGTGATTGTCTTGTTGTTAGCGACACCAGATAGTGATGATATACAGTGCACAGGGTTTTGGGACTTACAACACCTCCGGAGGTGGTTGGCAAACATTTTCTAGCAGAAGCAGCTGGTAAGCCTTGCTCTCGGCCTATCGGCGGATTTGTCTGTCTGCAGTTGAGCCGATTCTGCTGGTCCTGCGAACTTCTTGACGACCAGTAATCAGCCGGGACTTCGATGCAAGATGCGCCATGATGACGACTGCAACCTGCTAGATGCTGCCGATGCAGCTGCTGCTGCTGATGCTGATGGGGCATGTGGTGCCCCATTGCTACGGGCTGTTGTACTTCTGAATTTTTAAGAAATTTATTGATTGCTTTTATTAATTTCTAAAATTGAGAATGGGGTAGACAGTGGATAGTTGAGATTCGAGATTAGAAATACTCGTAGGATAGTAGAGTTGATAGTAGACAGTTGAGATTAGTGATTAGCAATACTCGTAGGATAGTAGAGTTGATAGTAGACAGTTGAGATTAGAGATTAGAAATACTCGTAGGATAGTAGAGTTGATAGTAGACAGTCGAGATTAGAGATTAGAAATACTCGTAGGATAGTAGAGTTGATAGTAGACAGTTGAGATTCGAGTTTATAAAATAGATAATTAAGAGTAGAGAGTAGAGAGGATAGTAGATAGCAGAATTTAAAGAGTACAGAGTAGAGAGTTAAGAGCAGGGATTAAAGAGCGGACAGTTGAGAGTTATGAGCTAGTAGAATAACAAAAGAGAGAGTACTTGGATTGAATTACAGTTTCTAGATGCCTGCCTTCGATGGATGCTCCCTTTCACTGATCCATAATGAGGCAATATAAATCCTTAATCTCAGAAGCTATGAAATTCGATTTCACTTAGCTGGTCATTGAAAAAGAGTGGTCTATATTGATTATTTGTTCGTCAAGTATAAGTTAGCGATAGATTCGCTTTGTTTGACCCGGTGGACCGAAATTGCCTAGATAGTTTTGTGAGTAAAAGTGCATCTCTATTGACGACACGTTTAACATCATACTGTTGAGGCGGAGTTTATTAACCCAGACTAAAATGTTGATGAAGAGACCATATGGGAGGTTAATAACAGACCCTTGGTGGACTCAAATTTAATGGCCAGTTGCTGGGGTGGGCTGCATGAGGGATTGGGATAACAATTGGATAGGGAAAATAATTGAATTGTCTGCACCGGGTTGAGAACCGGAGGTGTTAAGGCTTGGGTGTGGTCTCTGGTGGACTATACGTACACGCGACCCACTGCATAGGCGCGCTTGATATTAAATGAATTATCGAATTAGGAGCTATAATATTCACGAGACACGAACTGTTGGCTCCCCTCCAAAACATGCGCATCTGTCTTCTGTGTATCTGCAGTGCTGGATCAGCGAGTGCAGGATCCTGATGGAGTCCAACTTCTATACGGCCGCCATATAGCACTGATAGCAGCTAAACTATACGTGCATACCGGCTGACTGAGGGCCATTGCTGTGGAGTCAGAGAGTGAGACACACTGCAAGCACACGCATATATACAACTCCCCTAGCCTTCGCGGCACTGTCAACACCCAGGGCATCTGTTTCCGCTGCACGGTGGCCTCGACAACTCCGCCCCGCTGTGAAAAGCCACGAAGCGGAGGGCTTAAAGAAATCTGAGAGAGCTGATCGGAGGGCATAGGAGACAGGGAGACAGCTCATGACTCCAGAAAGCATGCAGCCGACATCCAGACCTCAAATCTCCCCTCCGGAAAGTGAAAGCACTGATCCTGCTGCTGCTGCTGCTGCTGCCGCATCTGCCCTCCTAGTACAAACCCCACAACCGCCTATAGCGATAGTGCGTGCTCTTTGCAGAGGAATAACAACTAAGCGGCGCTGGTGACAGATAAAGGCTAGCGGTTTGGCCCCAGAAACAAAGCGCCCAAGACTTTTTCGATGCCTGCTTCAGTCAGGTCAGTCGGGGTAAAGTAGGAATGCCGCATTTGTCAATCATATCGAGTGTTTCTCTAGTAACAGTCAAACGGCGCATTGTTGTAAGCGTCCGTCAAAAGGCTTGCGATACAAATTATCTACCGTGGTAGCAATGTACGGAAAGACCCAATAATGTTTCAGGCTGCAGACAACAGGTTAGCTATGTGGTCAGAACTATGAAATCAGGAATGGAAGTAAGCCGACACCATTTGGCCTTTCAAATCAAAAGTATAACTGATTCGTCTAGGAACAAATTGATCCGTTGCTAAGATCTACTTTGGATTGTGGAGTAGAGTAACAATATTAATAATTGCGGAAGGGCTGCGGGCAATGGCACATCATTTGGTGACACTAGACCTGCAGCCAGCGAGGAGGCAATTCTGCCCATTTCGCTGACTCCTGAGCACTTACGCACACAGATCCCGTACGCAGGCACACACTCACACAGGTGTGTACATCTGCCCTGACTTTCTTATCGTCAGGCAGTGTACACTTTCACTGTGACTTGGAGGTTGGCCCTCAAGAGCGTAATTGCACGACAAGCCCCCAAGCCTTCTCTCCGCGGCTGCGCCCCAAATGAATGTGGCCTCGCCGCGGAATCGAACTCAGGGACCTTGGCGCGAGATGCAACTCACCGCTCTGCCACCCACCCCCGATAATGGAGTACAGTTTGCTATCTATACCTGGTTAGTGGAGCATACAGTCCACCTAGATACTGTAATAGATTGACAATGAAAGCCGAGCATTAAATTGCCAATCAATTAATTACCTGTCATTTTCTGACGAGTACAGAGAAGTCTGCTAAGCTTGCTGCTTGGTGAAGAATCTACATGACAGGTGAATTAACAGAAATAAGTGTTTACTTTCGCTCTCAAGACAATAAAATGATGTACCGGACTATGGCAAAACGGAAGAATTAAGTGACTTCACAAGGAATTTCTCTGTGTTTTTGGTCCTAAATATATAACGTGAAAGGCAACAGAGTGAAACCTATTGTGCTAGATGATTGGTCCTGTTCGCCAGCCAATAGGACCGTCAGCGCAATGAGACACGGACCTGATAAGCTTCAGTGAGAGCGATGCTCTCGTTATGATGCTATTTGGCTCTTTAGGCATGCTAGCTTCCTCACTTTTTTGCCTATATTTATCCCATCAACTCAAATTTATTAATAGAGCTGAGCATGAACAAACACTCATTTTTATCTGAAAATTTCCCCATGTCATATTTTCCCAGTATTTATTATTTCAACTTTCTACTGTCGATCTTTATATTTTTGGCAATCACAATTTCCAATTATTGATCCACCTTTTACTTCAAATCATTGTAAATCACGGTAACTTTTTGCAACACTGGCAGATTATCAATTCCGTTGCCTTATTATCAATCCTACTGTCTATTTTTCAACCCAACTGTCAAATTATCAATCCAACAGTAAAATTATCAATCCAGCTGTAAAATTATCAACCCTGCTGTCGAATTATCAATCCAACAGTAAAATTATCAATCCAGCTGTAAAATTATTAACCCAACTGTCAAATTATCAATCCAACTGTCAAATTATCAATCCCACTGTAAATTTTTCAATCCTAATGTCAAATTATCAAGCCTACTGTCGAATTGTCAATCCAACTGTCAAATTATCAATCCAACAGTAAAATTATCAACCCAACTGTCAAATTGTCAATCCAACTGTCAAATTATCAATCCAACTGTCAAATTATCAACCCAACTGTCAAATTATCAATCCAACTGTCAAATTATCAATCCAACAGTAAAATTATCAACCCAACTGTCAAATTGTCAATCCAACTGTCAAATTATCAATCCAACTGTCAAATTATCAACCCAACTGTCAAATTATCAATCCAACTGTAAAATTATCAATCCAACTGTCAAATTATCAACCCAACTGTCAAATTATCAATCCAACTGTCAAATTATCAATCCAACTGTCAAATTATCAATCCAACTGTCAAAATCATCAATCCAACTGTCAAATTATCAATCCCACTGTCAATTTTTCAATCCCACTGTCAATTTTTCAATCCTAATGTCAAATTATCAATCCCACTGTCAGATTATCAATCATACTGTCGAATTGTCAATCCTGCAAACAAATTGTCAACATTAATTTCTCAAACGTTTATTTCGTAATTTATTATTTATATATTGAACTTCAGAGATTAGCAAACTGCAATTCATCAACTGAGCGAATGACGTTGAAATTTTTGCTGAATTTCTTTTCTTAGAAACTATTCAGAATAGAAGCTACGACAGCAACCTATCCTACTGGGCTTCTATGCAGATGGCAAACACACACACACACCGACCACTCAGTCTCGCCTCCAACTGTCCATCTCCGCTTTTTACTGGGGTCTCTCGTCCATTCATTTCATTGTTTAAAGCGGCGAGCAATTGTTTACACAGCTCGTGGCAGAGGATCCACAAGTCTCTGCAGCCTCCGTTTTGTTCCCCACATTTTATCCTCTATACGGCTAACAGAAGATGCTAGTAAATATTCTCCATAACGTGAGCCGTATATATAATTTCAAATGCATTGTTCTCCGGTACATTTATTTGAATATTTTATTCTTGAGCTGAACTCAGAAAGATGCATGGATATACAAAAAACTGGTTAGCTGAACAGCTTAAAGAATGGTGTAGATGCAAAGCCATTGCTTGCAGCACATTCCGATAGTGCACGTAAAAGTCCATGTCATGTTTGCCTCTGCTTGCTTTTAAATTTTAAATAGTTTTAAATAGAGCTTTTTCGATGTCGGTATTTTCGCATTTACTTCTTTTCTTGGCATCTAAAATCAAATTTAATCGAACATTGCAATCCAAACTGGAAGGCTTTTATTTGCTTTCAGCAATTTTCCATTTTTGTGAATTCTTGCACTTTTTAAAACTGTTCGATCTGAAGAAAAATGTATGATTTTTTAGCCATACAATAAACCATTGTCCATTGTTGCATGAAAAATGCTGAGAGTATACATATTTGAATGTCAAAATTTTATGTTTAAATCCGAAATAAGTAACACAAAATTTGACTTGTCACTCATCTAGTCAATTGCCGGCAACAATTAGGCTTCGAGAAATGAAAGTTAATCACGAGTAACTCGCAATCATTCTAGATCAAAACTGAATTCTTGGTCGTAATTATTTATTTGTTAATTAAACTAGTTAAACATGACATCCTGACATAATCAATACAAATAAATGCATTATAAACCATTCAATAATCAACAGATAATCACCATGATAAACCTTGAACAAAAGAGCAACTCTTGAACTACAATCCCACATTACCTAGACTCTTGAACTACAATCCCACATCCCCTAGACTCTTGAACTACAATCCCACATCCCCTAGACTCTTGAACTACAATCCCACATCCCATAGACTCTTGAACTACAATCCCACATCCCATAGACTCTTGAACTACAATCCCACATCCCCTAGACTCTTGAACTACAATCCCACATCCCCTAGACTCTTGAACTACAATCCCACATCCCCTAGACTCTTGAACTACAATCCCACATCCCCTAGACTCTTGAACTACAATCCCACATCCCCTAGACTCTTGAACTACAATCCCACATCCCATAGACTCTTGAACTACAATCCCACATCCCCTAGACTCTTGAACTACAATCCCACATCCCCTAGACTCTTGAACTACAATCCCACATCCCATAGACTCTTGAACTACAATCCCACATCCCCTAGACTCTTGAACTACAATCCCACATCCCCTAGACTCTTGAACTACAATCCCACATCCCCTAGACTCTTGAACTACAATCCCACATCCCATAGACTCTGAACTACAATCCCACATCCCCTAGACTCTTGAACTACAATCCCACATCCCCTAGACTCTTGAACTACAATCCCACATCCCCTAGACTCTTGAACTACAATCCCACATCCCCTAGACTCTTGAACTACAATCCCACATCCCCTAGACTCTTGAACTACAATCCCACATCCCCAATAATCCCACCTTCAATCCCCAAACCCCTAGATTGAGTTCTATGAGCAGCCGAATGTCATTCTGTCAAGCCTACAGTCCAGCAGTTCCAGGTGTTCCTGCAGAACGTTGGCGTCGGTTAGCGTGGCCGCTGGCAGACGGGCCAGTCGATCCCAGGGCGCCTCGAATCGTTTCACCTCGCGCAACAGGTGTGACCAGCCGGCCTCCCAATAAAGTCGGGTGTCCCAGCACCTAAGTGAGGGTAAGGGAAATGTTGTAGTTTCTGCTTCTTAGGCAGAGAAATAAGTAAGGTTGAAGACAGCTATTAAGATTGAGAGATATATTGAGAGAGATCGGGAGTTCGAATCCTGATAAAATAAAATCAAATCGTGTCCTTATAGGGTTTAAACGCTACGAATCATTATTGGCTGTAGCAAAGACTTTAAAGTTTACTTTATAAAAATGTGTGAATTTTACCTTTTTCCGGGTTTACGTGATTGATCTGGTTTCGTTTTTTATCACTAAAGTAAGCAAATATAGGTTTGCACAGCTCTACTCTCGATCGCGTGTCACAAATCCAGTGTCTCACCTGGCCAGTGTGCCGTCAGCCCTGAGAAAGTATCTGAGTAGCAGCAGGTAGCAGTCAGGCATAGCCCTAAACTTGAAGCCTAACTGAGCTGTGCCACTGTCGCCAAGCTCGTCTTCGTACAGCTGGCTTTCGCAGTAGAACAGGATCCGGTCACGCCGACGCAGTCGCTCCAAGTTGATGGCGTCGTCCGGACGAGCGGGTTCAATGGCCCAGCCGCTGCCCAGTTGGGTGCCGGAATAGTCGCTGGCGAAGGTCCAATCGTAGGGCTTCGGTGACTCCTGTGCGTATTCGCGCCTAGTGCTGAGCCATTTCTCAGACACGGCCAGTTTCAAACTGCTCGAATGCGCGTCCACTCTGCGAAGAGCGTCCAGCGCGTTGAATTCCAGGGAGCATCCGCTGTCCGGGTGTTCCAATCGCAGACAGTTCAGATCGAACACCATATCCGGCAGGGCTGGCAGTTCCAGCTTGGAGCGGAAGTCGGCAAATCGTGGACCCTCCGACGGAAGGATGTGACTTCGGCGGGCGTAGATTCGCCACGGCGGATAGTCGGATGTGGTCTCCTCGTCCGCGGACTTGGCACTTGTTGAATCCGACTGTGACGCCTGTAAGAGATTCGATATGTAAGGAATGGAAATTATATGTACTTTTCAATGATTTCTACTCATAGTAGAATCGTAAGGAGAAAGTAGCAAACTTAAAAAACATTGAGTAAACAGTAGGAGTAGCTTCATTCCACTAGCATAATAACAACTTAATTAATAATTTATTACACCTGTCCTAATTGCGCCAGATGTGCAGCCGACAGCACAGCCGCAGCTATTGCGTGGCGCATCTGAAGGCTGTGTACAGAGCTGTACAGTCCATGGACTGGGGGACGCCACGCCCACCATCAATTACTCCAGCTAATGCTGGTACCCATTATACAGCTGGGTGAACTGAAGCAATGTAGAGTTAAGCGCCTTGCTTAAGGACACAAATTGTAACAGGAGTTAGGAATCGAACCCCCGACCTTCAAGTTGTGAGTCCGACACTCTAACCACTAGGCTACAACCTCTCCACTAGCATAGTATAGCATAGCAGGCTTCAGGCCTAGGCACAGCAATTATTTAATTACTTCAAAGGCTATAGAAAGGTGCTTAATTAAAATAGGGCTTTCAAAGCACCAAACTTTCTATCCTTGGCTAATATAGGTTAACATTTCTCAGGTAAACATTTTTCTAGGACAAAACAAATTAGATTCTTATAATAATTTCTTAAAATAATTCAAAGAAAATGTTATATATTTAGAAATAAATGCCAATTTTACTGCCAATTGTAAAACAATTGAACCACATATTTGTAATTATGTTAATTTGGCCTAATTGGATACCAATGATCTTGTTGTAATTTCTACCTTCAGATAAGGGCATAACTCCTAAATTGAACAAAGATGAAAGGACAGCTAGCTAACATACTTGTTATGCGATAGATAACTAGCTAGACCAAATAGTTAGTTAGCTTAGCTGCTAGGTCTTAACTACTGGAACACTTATTACCAAATATGGCATTCTTTTGTTTTACGATCCCCATTCCTAGGTACTTTTGCTATAATGATAGGCCCTACCCATGTAATAGACATAGTGAAAGAATAGAAACCAGATGAAATTTTATCTATGATTAAAAGTTACTGCATTAAGGCAGTTTCAATTCATGGAAATTACAAATTTTCAACTTGGAGGATTGTATTATGAAATTAAAGAAAAGCCCAAGTTTTGTTGTCTAATCCCTTTTGATACATTTCTTCCATTCAAATGATTTTGTACAACAAAACTATATATAGAGATATCCTTACTCTTTCAAAGAATTGTGTACTAATGATTAATTAGGGTAATCATATTTCAAAGTTTGGAGTACTATTCTAAGCCAAAAAGGTTACATAACAATGAAAAACAACCAATTGATAGGCCAATATCTTACAATCCAGGCTGCCTAAGTCTATTTCTAGTAGACTCAGGGTTCCAGATTTGCATTTTGAATATTTTTCTAAAAATACTCATAAATAGGGACATATGACAAGTAAAAAATAAATATCTTATTTCATAAAATATATGAAATAAGATAGTGGCCTATGCAGAGCTATGCCATATATTGACCAAAATATTAGACTAGCTGAAAAAGGATAAAGATAAAGATAAAGATATCGCCTATAAAATAGGGCCTCCGATTATTTTAGTTTCTTAGAAATTTTCCACGAATTTAGTATGTTTGTTTTAATGTACTGTTTTATTAATTTTGTTAAAATGCACCAAATTTGTTTTTATGCACCGAATGCACAGAAATATAGAAGTTATAATGAAGTGAAGAAAGGAGGGAAAAAACTATAAAGACACGAGCAAAATAAATAGAAAAATAACTCGGACAAACTCAGTTGGGAAAAGAGTTCAGATTGAGAAAGCTTGAATCTTGAAGTGTTTGTGTTGAAGTTATTTGAGAAAGAGACATTGCGAAAGAGAAGTAAATAGAGTGAAGAAAAAGCTGTAAATCTAGATCCACTGGTAAAGCCCAAGGATGGACTGAAGATTGAAATAAAGAGTGATAAAGACAGATAAAGACAGATAAAGACTGATAAAGATGGATAGGCCTAAAGATTGATAAAGACGGATAAAGATAGATTAAGACTGATAAAGATTGATAAAGATGGATAAAGATTGATACAAGGTACTTATAGAAATAATACAGTAAGGTTATAAGCAAAGATAAAATATAGAAGATAGATACCGGCCTGGCCGGCCATATTGAAAGTATAATACTACCATATTGAATATATAAACGCTACCAATTGAATCTGAAATAAGAAGTGCATAAAGCGATTAAAGTAAAGACATTCATAAGATTGACATAAAGACAGTACTTGAATAAAGTGTATAAGAAAAGAAGACTAGGCCTAGTACAACTTTGGTAACAGCAGTAGGATTGAAGTAGGCCTAGCCCTACAACAACTTTGGTGGGATATTAAATATTATAAAATAACCAGGCTAGGACACCTAAAAACTTTTTTGGCTTAGGCCTACTATAGCAACTGCAGCTAGGCCTAGCTAGGCCAAGTAAATCTACAGGAAATTTGAGGTTTGCCAGTCTGCCACAAAGTGCAGAATTTTGCTTTTTTATTTGCATCATATTTGACATCTAATTTGCTTGGTGGCGCCTGTTTTACCCAAAACATTAGGACTTTAAAAATTCATGTATTTTTATTCCATTTTACCTTTTAGCGAACTGTTTACATAGGGTAATGCAATAGATTTAGAGATAGCAAATTTCGCTAGGCCACTAAAGACGCAATTTTAGCACCTAGTAGGCCTAGCAGTAGTATCAATTTTAGTTTATTCAGTTTTAGTTGAGTATAAGTCTCATCTCATTAGTTTATAAAACTTGTTCTTAAGTAGATCCAGACAGCAAACACATTAGGTCTAGGCCCTACGCAATATTCATACAGACAGATAAGGCACGGGACCGTGTCAATAAGCTCTGCCTAATAAAAAACGCATCGCCTAGGGCAGTCTCACTCTCTGGTCCAACCTTATTCTTAGATCAGTTGTCAGCTGCAGATTTGAAATGCGTCTAACGAAAGATGAACTAAATTTAACAAATTCATGCTGCTATAGATTTTCCGAAATGCGATACATTGCTTGACTTCAAAACTAAAAAAAGACGCATTTGAAAATGTTTATACAATAACATAATTATTTTATTTTTTAAATCTTTCACGACCTTTTATTAGGTAAAAGGTCCAGGACTGAATCGCACAGGAAATAAAATGACGTTTTAAAAGAAACAATTAGCATTTTCTTGGGATAACATATGAATCTGAATCTGAATGTGAATGTGCAATTGAAAGTCTTGATGCTATTGTTATCTATTTTACGTTTTGCGTTTTCCATTTCGTGCACTTATTTTAAATTTTAAAAAAGGACAATTTTGACAATAATTTTTAATCAAACTTCGTGAATTATAGTTCCTTTTTATTTTTCGATTTTTCATAGAATATATGCTGGAAATAGTTTTATCACTTGTATTCTTTACTTGCAGCCCAGTCAATTAAGAAAAATCAAACGGGATCCACCGCTACAGTTTTTTTATCATCGAATTACCGTGTTACAGATATTTAGGACTAGCCGCGCCAGGTCTAGCCGCGTCGGCCCTATGGTGCAGCTGCGGTGTGAGCTGCAGTAGGCACTAGTTGGAGGACTCGGCGAGGATGATGTGGCCTGCCAGCTGGAGTCGCCGAAGACGTACTATGCTGCGGTTGACTTGGACGAGCCAGGTAAAAGATTACGCGTTAGGTACCCGATTGTGACACGCGTAGGCTAACAGCGCGTAAAAGCGCGTTGACTCCATCAGAGTCTAACAAAGACTCACACAAATAAGGATGTTGTGTGAAGGATATGATATGCTTTGCACCGACAAGATGATTGATCATCCCAATCCATGCAAGTCGAAAATAGGTAAAAGTGCTTTCAGTTTTGAAATTTTAATTAAGTGAAGCACTAACAATTTAAGCACACCAAAAACGATATTGAGTATTTGCTAGATTTTTGAACCAATAAACTGTGTTTTGAGTTTAACGTATTGCTGTTACACGATCATATGCAGTACTTGTACTTTTATTAAGTAGAATACATGGCGTATTTAGTTGCTTTACATAAGTACAAAAAATCAATAACATTTATTAAAGGCTGTAAAAATGATTTCCAACTGTATCGGCCATTGCCGAAGTATTGATCTTAGGCGATAAAAAGCTGTGGGCGATAAAAAGAATATGTAATTAAATCATCGCGCAAAAATATGCATGTAATAAGATAACACGCATTAATTGTTGCTGCTATACTCTGACTGCTTAAAACATAGAAAAAACTTACTATTAAACTAGTATTTGCAAATCCGACAAACAGCTCATGAAGTTTAAACTCGATGCATGCATAACAGATATTAAAATCTAACACGAACTCTACAATCTACTGGTCACAATACTCTGTCGTGAAAAATCAAGGTCCTTTCAATAGAATTGTGCAGCTAAGGCAGCAGCAGCAGCAGCAGAAGCTTTATTGACGCCAGGATCACCGACAAGCGTCCTGCCGCGGTGGCCAGAATCGCCACTGTGGTGGCCCCAGACTTGGCAGACATTGCGGCTGCCTCACTGCCGTTCGCCTGACAGACCATCGACTTACACGCCTTGAGAACCCGGTTCTGTTGCGAAGTAACGCTCTGCTTCTGCTCCTGCTGATGATGCAGATGCTGCAGCTGTGCAACAGGGCGAAGCTGCGATTTTGTCAAATGCTGCTGCTTCGGCTGCCTCGCGGGCTCATCTGGCGTCAAGAAGTCGACAAACAGCTGGAAGGAGGCCTCCGGCTTCTCGATTGGCGTGCTATGACCAGCGCCAGAGACGGAGCGGTAGCGGATGGTGAAGCCGCTGAATGCGGTCTCAACGCCACCAACCTGAACAGAAGCGGCGCCGAACATGCACTGGCAATAGTGCCAGGAATACCGGTCGCCCACATGCGGCCAGGTGAGGTTGTCAATAAATCCAGCTGTGGCTAGGAAAGGCAACAAGTAGTCTAGATTGCCATTGTATAGCATAACACTGACGCCGCTTTCGTTCAGCAGAAGTAGCTGCTCAGTGAGGGCCTCGTTGCGGAAAGCGTAATTCGCAAAAACACGACCACTGCAGATATGGTAGCGTTCGGCTTGCTGCGATACGCCTAGAGCCCGACGAACATCCGGCCTCTGCAGGTAGTGCTCCATGGCCGTGGTGTTCAGACACCTGTAAGAGTCGTTATAGCCCAGGATATTGTGATGGCAGAGGCTTTCGACATTGTACTCGTTAAAGGTCGGATCGCTGGCCTCGGGGTAGTAGTCTGCGACTGGTAAAAGCCCCATGATGTAGGCGAACTCAGCTCTAGCAGCCATCATCGCATCGCGACCCATGAAGTATCCGTTGCCAATGGCGACGCCTCGCAGGCGAAGTCCATCTCGTCTAGACAGCATTTTGTCAGCGAGTATGGCCTCGGCTAATAGCGGCAGGTAGACTCCAGCGTAGCTCTCCCCAGTCAGGTAAAACTCCCTAGCCTTGTATTCGGGAAATAAGCGCAGGAATTGGCACAGAGCCTCCAAATTGTCTCTCGTTGTGCTCGGATCGTTCCAGCGGTACCGGTCCGACGCCCGGGTCCTCCGGCTGTCAGAGACGCTGAAGCTAAAACCGACTCCGGCTGGTGATTCCAGGTAGAGCATGTTGGCTACCCGGTTCCAGGCCCACGGATTGTGCACCAGTTGAGCTCGGTCATTCACCAGGAATGGACCGTTGGTGGTCAGCAGACCGCCCAGCGAAGAGCATCCCGGCCCGCCGTTGAGCCACAGAACCAGCGGCGCCTCAGCTGGCGGCGTCTCGGAGCTCTCAACTAGCCAGTAGAACAGACGATTGCCAGACTTTCCCGCCAAGTAGCCCGAGAACTGGCGGAAGCTAGGGCCCGCGGCTGGCTGGCCCGGTAGGTTGGTCACTCGGTGTCTTTGGGCGCGATTCGGCAGTGGCTGCGTCAGTAGAACAAGCAAAGCTAACAACAGCAACAAGCAGCGCTTGAGAAGCATCCGGGCAACCCTTTTCAGAAAGATAAATTTCCTTACTTCGACGTGCTGGCAGCAAGAAGCGACCTCTTCTGCGTTATTTTTGTATGCGTGCTTTTTCTTTTGTTTGGCTCCTTGCTTATATCTCTCCGGCTCCTGTCGTGAAGGCTAATGCCAATCGGCTTTCTTGGCAATTTTCATCCCCGATTCGTTCTTGATCCGTCCGTCTAATGAACTCGCTGAGGAAGAACGTCAGACGTAAAAACCCTGTCAGATTATTTTCTGGGTGCATGCCGGATCAGGGAAATCAGCCGATTGCGTGTCCAATGCACGCCTATCCCCCGGACTCTGCGAATCGAAAAAACCAGAATACGGTGTATTTGGAGGCTGGTTCTCTGATTTCAATAAACTGGCTCGGTTCTGTAAACCCGTTCCGCTTCTGACGAATTCAATCGAAGCGTTGATGATCAAGTCCTAACACGCCTTCCTGTTTGCTTTCTGGAACTGAATCAGGATGAATTGAGGCAGGTCATTCCCTCTTCTTCGGCTTGCAATAAAATCGGATGGAAGTTTTAAGGCTAAGATTTATCCCGCGGCCAACTTCTCTCCAGGCCAAATTCCAACAATAACTCCACTGACGAATCCGCAAAGCTCGAAATAATGGCCAAGTCAAGGCGAGAGAGGCAGCGGAGTGGAGATTCGCATTAGGAAGAGCGAAGGAGATCCGTCCTCCAGGGGCCTCTCCAAGGCAAGGAGAAGTTCCAAGGTTCAGTTAGGAAGTTTGTTTGGTGATTTTTCGATTGGCACAACGCTAAGAACAAGATTAAAGAACCGCTAACATCCCCACCTGCAGGATCTGTTATCACCCTGTCCTCGGGGACTTGGCTCCAGTGCACTTTCATGGGATAATGGGGGATTTAATTGTCCGTCGGTCTCCGAGGGCCCGCGTGTTGAAGGGCCGCTCGACCTGCTGCCAATTTTCTCCCGCTGTGCAGATGCGGGCTCAGCATCGCCTTTGCTTTCTGCGCTTTTCCAGAACCGCGGCAGCGGGTTCAAATTGCAGTAAATTAATTTAGACCCCCGGCAATGCTAGGGACATCGTACCGAAGCAAAGAAACATATAGAATCTCGTGTATGGAAATGTTATCGACACTCTTGTAATAGGCCTCTAATAAAAGTAATTTCTTTCTACTATAGCATTAAATAAGAGTATTTTACTCACCAGAAATGAGTCTTGAAAAACTCAGAGTTCCCAAGAAGCCTGTCGACTCTCATATAAAAATAGAATGCAGTGCAGAACACCAGAAGACAAAGCAATCTACGAATCTACAAATTAGTCCAAACTCCAAGGTATACGCTTTGGTCAAAGTGCCACCCGCTTCATTACCTGCAGTGATTAGATGATAGTAGCTCGTACGAATGTTTTCAGGCCAAATTTAGCTAAAACCCTTGGCCAGACTTTTTGTCTGGCACCATAAATAGAGCTATGTAACATACCATGGGACACCACGCCGACAATGAAAACTGAATTTTAAAAAATGTCGACAGGGCTTTCTACCCGCCTTAAGCAGGTCAGGTGCGTAATGCCCTCGCCATTCTCATAAATTATATAATCGGAGCCTGGGACAGAAAGAAGAAAGTTGCGCTGTTCATAAACCACCTAGGGTAACAAGGCTGATAAATGTTTAATGTGAACACCCTGTTTTTATTGCACCCTAATCACTACAGGACAATGTGTGGCAGGGATCCTCGTCTGTTGAAGGTCTTGAGTGGCGCGGCATTAAAATTACTGATCGCCACACCGCAGCAACATCTTACCTGCCGTGTTCAGCTTAATCAGTTTTACAATCGCAATCGTCGCGACAGTCTGCAAGTCTTCACTGTCGTGTTTTTTCCAGCCTATAAGTAGCTGATGTCACAGGGAAAGCTTAACATGAGTCTGTCAGTTGATCCTGAACTCGCTGTTGAGCTCAAGCATAATAGCAATTGTAGGCTTGAACAATGGCACTGACAATGGCGCCATCGGATGCTAATCCAGCCCTGGAGGCTGCACCGGCCGATTCCAAGCAGCAGGCGCAGTCATCACAGACGCCGCAGACTGAGGAGATCACCACTAACCCCTTCCTTGATGCATTCTTTGCCGTGGACAAAGACTGCAGCGAGACCATCACCTCGGAGGAGCTGTCGGCTTATATGTCAAATTCTCAGTTTGAGAACAATTTTGGTGAGGTAATTCAAACTTCAAACTCACAGAGTTCTCGACGTGACCATTGCAAAATGAACTCATCAGTTTAATAAAAATAAGCAGCGTGAACTCATGGAGGTCATATGGGATACAGAGAAACGACACTTGTTCCGTACGGGAAAATCCTAAAGAGTAGATGCTTCCTAAGAGGTTTTTTTGCTAGTCCTATATACCTAATCTGACAAAAATCTATATTTCCATGCAACTGGCATTTGCAGAAGTGGATGAAGCTCTTTGATCAAGACGACGATGGAACGATAACGCTGGAAGAATACTGCAACGTGCTGGGCCTGAACCCACTGCAGGCGTAAGACGCCATTTTTTTAAATTTACAATGTATATTGCCTTCCACGATCTACACTTAGCAACAGTCAAATGTGACACCCCGGCCGAGAGGAGAAAACTTCATTCGTAACAGTAAAAACAGCGCGGTTTTTTTCAAATACCCACTGCCTACTTTACGATTAGCTCCCAAGCTCCCAAACTCGAAATTTCATGAAAATCCCTCAAATAGGAAAAAATATTCCGCCGATTATAATAAGCCAACTTTGAAAGCCGTCCGACGTCAGCATCGTCGAAGTATTCAGCTATTCTTGTCGAAGACCCTGATAACAAGGACAACTAACATTGCCCTGTATAAACCGACGCCTATATGGTGAACCCTTATTGGCTCAATCATATGATAATTAACAATATGATCAATAAAATAGAAACTAAAATAATAACCGACTTGGTTACATGACAAAATTTTGCAAGCACATTGGCGGTTTTTACCACCAGAAACCCCGACGAGAATCGTTGAATATCTCGACGATGCCGCTGTTCTGTGATTCTGGAAGTTGTTTAATCGGATATAACGGAAAATTTTAGCCCGCGTTACGGATATAAACACAATATGAGGAGGGGGTTGGAGGATAAAAGGAGTGAGGATTGGCCAGAGGGTAAGAGATGAAACGAGGGGTTGAGGAAAGATTGACGAATAATTAGCCAATCGGAGGCAAGAGAGAGAAATGCAGGTTCGCTAAGAAGCTGAACAGACAAACGGAGAAGTAATTATACTGCTGATCGATTGCGATAAATAAAATTATTTTGTTTTAAATTTAATCCAGTCGCGGCTATCGCCTGAAGAAGGTGAAGGCCGCCTGCCTTCGAGACGGTCGCCTGCCGGAGGACGTGTCCTGCATTTCGGCCAGCATGGAGCTGGAGACGCAGGTGGAGGTCTTGGAGACATTTCGCGACGCTCAGCGGCACAGCCAGCAGGCCAGGGATATTGCCGCTCACATGAAGGCCCAGCTGGACAAGCAGTTTGGCAGGCTGTGGCATGTTGTGTTGCTGACGGGCCAGTACTGGGCTAGTTACAGCCACGAGCCGGGAATGGCGCTGTTTTTTAAGTCCGACAAGTACATCGTCATGGCCTGGAGAACTCCAGGCATGTGAGGTTGAACACCTTAGATTTATGAAAATCTGGCCAAAAGTGCAGTTATCGTTTGCGAAATTATTTTTAAATTAAATTCGCGCTAGAGACGCGTGGGAATTTTAAAGTTTATTTTAAGAAGTGTCTATGGTAAAAGTTGAAAGGATAAACTATTAACGATGAATAAAACGACATACAAGTAGTAGTTAGGCAGCAGTTAGTGCCACAGAATTTGTGGTCAGTACTTATTTTAACTCTTTGTAGTATTTTGTTTAATACTATACTTAAACTTTTTGGTTTTAACTTTTTGGTTGGTGGATAATAGTTAGTATAGTTCAAATGTAGTAGTGCTGAATCCGATACAAAATATTGGCAAAAGCACCAGAGGTTCCAGGGTATTGTCTGCCCCACATAAATTCCTGAATATGCGACTCGAAAAGTGCGTCACGCGTTCCATGAATTGCATCTTAGACTATAACTGACACTGACTAGCAAACCCAATGTACGATCGTACAACACTATATTGTCTATGGCTATTAACTATGCACGCTCAGCTATGAACGACGAGGGTATTAGCCACATTTCTACCATAGACACTTCTTAAATGCTTCAATGCGGCGTCAGTTATTCATATTTATAATTCGCATGCGTCGCTGGCACCAGTTGAAATAAAAAATAATCTCGGGAACGGAACTGCACTATTGCCAAAATCTGACCTCGTAATTATATCTAGAGTACTTCGTCATTCAGTTCGTGGTTCAGAAGCAAGAATGCTATTCGGCCCGTTCGCTGCATGGTTCCTGGGCACACTCACTCAGGTGTGCACATCTGCACGTAATTTCTCATCGCCAGCTAGTGTACCTTTTCACCGAATTGAAGGTGGCTTCGAAGCGGGATCGAGCTCAGGACCTTGGTAGGAGAGTAGGAAATGAGAGATGGGGGTTTGGACGCATTAACCGCTCTGCCACCTACCCCCAACACCTTTTAATTTTACCTTTCAGGAATATTGAAAATTTAGTAATGTAAGAAGGTTTTGTAGGTTTCAACTTTTTGGTTGGTCCATTTTTACATTTTGCCTAACACTTTTGCCCTACCGCTTAATACTCGTAATAATGATAATAATAATTGCAGGAGGGCTGCTGGCAATGGCACATCATTGGTGACACTAGACCCGCAGCCAGCGAGAAGGCAGTTCTGTCCATTTCGCTGACTCCTGAGCACACACGCACACAGATACTGTACACAGGCATTCACTCACACAGGTGTGTACATCTGCTTTGACTTTATCATTGTCAGGCAGTGTATACATTTCACTGTGCCTTGGAGGTTGGCCCACAAGGGCGTAAATTGCACGACAAGCCCCCAAGCCTTCTCTCCGCGGCTGCGCCCCAAATGAATGTGGCCTCGCCGTGGAATCGAACTTAGGGACCTTGGTGCGAGAGGCAAACGCGATAACCGCTCTGCCACCGAGCCCCTTTCCCCACCACTTTGTAGTTTTCCTTCATCAATTTGTTATTTTGATTGTAATTCAGTTCAGGGTAATTTCAGGCGAAATAGAATAAGAGTGAAAACATTTTTTATTTCTGTAGTTTTAACACATTGTTGTCAATGAAAATTGTTGAATTGCTATTTGATCTGTATTTCCATAATATATTTATTTCTTCGGATACTGTTTTCAGCAAAGTTTAAAAGTTTGTCTTCAACAAACTTACGCACAGCATTTTTGCCTTCTGAGTATAATAAAAAATTGGATAGCAAAAGTATAAATCAAAATTAAAACTAAAATGTGAAGTTAAAATTTCTTGTATTTATTAAATAATTAAAGTGGGGCTATTTAAGCTCGTATAGAATTAAAAAAACTGGTCCCATATAAATAATTTAAATTGCTCCAGTAATTCAATAAATAAATAAATAAATAAATAAATCAATAAATCAATCAATCAATCAATCAATCAATCAATCAATCAATCAATCAATCAATAAATAGGTTTTTAGTCGACATTCAAGTTAGTTACGTTAAAACAAAATATTTTACAGGGAATCGTTTAGATTAGAAAATTTGTAACTAAGCAAAGAAAATGTTTTCATATTTGTTCTTCAAACAATCATTGTTTGACGATTGTACATAGCTGATCTAAATCTCATTGTTACTAATTGTGTCAAAGATTTTAACGGATTTAGTATTATAGTAACATGAGGGCTATGGCACTGGCGCATCTTCTGGTCGACCCCTAAGCACACTGGGTTCGACCAGTCAAATGAGTGCGGCCTCACCGCGTTAACCTCTCGCCCCAATCAGGATTTAAAATTAGTTAAATAACAAAGTACGGCTCGTACTCTCAAACATGAAGGACTCAGATTGCAGTTCAGGCCAACACACTGATTGACCTTCTAGAAGCGACGCTTTATTCCCAGATCCTCATAGTCTAACAGAGCATCCTCTTCAACGGAGACGTGCAAAATTTTCCTCTGCTGACTGATGGAAGCCGGCTTGAAGTTCTCGCCATTGCTGGATTGCCTCACTGCTTCTGTTGCCTCCACAACCTGCAGTGATTTGGTTTCCATGGCTGTGTACTCTTGCTGTTGACTGGGTGGTGTTTGCTACAGTGTGCGTGTGTGCCACTGGGTCAGATGAGACAGGGGAGAGATGAGACAGGGGAGAGATGGGACAGGGGAGAGATGAGACAGGGGAGAGATGAGACATGGGAGAGATGAGACAGGGGAGAGATGGGACAGGGGAGAGATGGGACAGGGGAGAGATGGGACAGGGGAGAGATGGGACAGGGGAGAGATGAGACAGGGAGAGATGGGACATGGGAGAGATGAGACAATGGAGAGATGAGACAGGGGAGAGATGAGACAGGGGAGAGATGAGACAGGGGAGAGATGAGACAGGGGAGAGATGAGACAGGGGAGAGATGAGACAGGGGAGAGATAAGACATGGGAGAGATGAGACAGGGGAGAGATGAGACATGGGAGAGATGAGACAGGGGAGAGATGAGACAGGGGAGAGATGAGACAGGGGAGAGATGAGACAGGGGAGAGATGAGACAGGGGAGAGATGAGACAGGGGAGAGATGAGACAGGGGAGAGATGAGACGGGAGAGATGAGACAGGGGAGAGATGAGACAGGGGAGAGATAAGACATGGGAGAGATGAGACAGGGGAGAGATGAGACAGGGGAGAGATGAGACATGGGAGAGATGAGACATGGGAGAGATGAGACATGGGAGAGATGAGACATGGGAGAGATGAGACAGGGGAGAGATGGGACAGGGGAGAGATGGGACAGGGAGAGATGAGACAGGGAGAGATGGGACAATGGAGAGATGAGACAATGGAGAGATGAGACAGGGGAGAGATGAGACAGGGGAGAGATGAGACAGGGGAGAGATGAGACAGGGGAGAGATAAGACATGGGAGAGATGAGACAGGGGAGAGATGAGACATGGGAGAGATGAGACATGGGAGAGATGAGACAGGGGAGAGATGGGACATGGGAGAGATGAGACAGGGGAGAGATGAGACAGGGGGAGAGATGAGACGTGGGAGAGATGAGACAATGGAGAGATGAGACGGGAGAGGTGAGACTGAAGAGGTAAGACAGGAGTGTGGTGTCTCACCCAATCGAAGATGGCGAAGGCTGCTGGGCTCTGCAGAGCCATCTCGCGTCTGTCGACGTCGCCCAGGAGTTGACGGCTTCGGGCGGCGATGCGCGGGTCGACCCGACTTGGATCGAAGCCGCCCTCGGTGGCCAACCTCTCGACGCCCTTCAGCAGCGCCTGACAGCGCTTCCATCTCTGTGGGATTTGACAGGATTTGGCGGAATTTAATTAGTTATTTATCCACTGTAGGGATCCATGGCACATGAGCTCACCCTCGTTCGCTTCTCATAGTGACCAGTCAGCAACAGCAGCGCCTGCACAGCTCGGTGAACGGCCTCCACTGGTCTCTGGTAGGCCCGCAGTTCCAGCAGGGTCCTGCTTGTCATGCCCGGCTGCTTCAGCGGAAGCTTCACCTTCTTTAGCCGCTCATGATGCTCAATGAGATCGTCGGCCTCGGTTAGCTCTGGGCGCACCGTGAGCATCTGGTTCTGGGTCAGGTGCTCTGATTTCACCTGCTGAACCAGCTGGCTGAGCCGAGCTACACTCTTGTACCGCTTGGATCGGGAAATCGCGGCGCGAAGTGCTGCATGAGGATTTGAGGGGCGATATCAGTTTGAGTTAAGACCTAAGATCCTAAACGGTATTGAATCCCACATCATAGTAAGATCCCAAACTTTAGTAACAAACAAAACGATTGTAAGATCCCAAACGGTTGTGAGATCCCTAACGGTATTAAGATCCCAAACGGTTGTGACATCCCAAACGGTTGTGAGATCCCAAACGGTATTAAGATCCCAAACGGTTGTGACATCCCAAACGGTTGTGAGATCCCAAACGGTTGTGAGATCCCAAACGGTATTAAGATCCCAAATGGTTGAGAGATTCCAAAATGAAAGTAGTATCCCATACTTTAGTAAGATCCCAAACGGTTGTGAGATCCCAAACGGTTGTTAGATCCCATAAGGTTGTGAGATCCCAAACGGTTGTGAGATCCCAAACGGTTGTGAGATCCCAAACGGTATTACACTGTAAGATCCCAAATGGTTGAGAGATTGCAAAATGAAAGTAGTATCCCATACTTTAGTAAGATCCCAAACGGTTGTGAGATCCCAAACGGTTGTGAGATCCCAAACGGTTGTGAGATCCCAAACGGTTGTGAGATCCCAAACGGTTGTGAGATCCCAAACGGTTGTGAGATCCCAAACGGTTGTGAGATCCCAAACGGTTGAGAGATTCCAAAATGAAAGAAGTATCCCATACTTTAGTAAGATCCCAAACGGTTGTGAGATCCCAAGCGCAGAGTTGGCCAAAGTTTCGAGAAATCCTCACCGTGTCGATGCTGCAGCGCCTGCAATGTCAGCTTGGCGTCAGAAATTTTTCGCACTTCGCGTTCCTTCAGCGTCACCTCCTGCGCAGCGGCCTCAGCGCCAGCGATCGCTTCGCCGATGCGGCCGACGTTACGAGGCTTGGCCAGCAGAGCCGAGTCAAGCTCAGCCAGGCGCAGCTTCAGCATCTCCCGCCTCGGTGACGCCTTCGGACCGGTGGTCGCTGACGACTTGCCATTGAAGCTGCGATCCTGGGTTTCGAATAGTTTTTGAAGCAAAAAAACTTAAAATTCAGAAACGAGGTGTTTAAAAATAGCTTGACCCCTGACACTCACTGCCGCATGACGTCGCGGAGACTTTCCGTCCGCTGTTCGGGAAGCCCTCAATGAAGGTAGCGTCTTCCGGGGCGAGTCGGCCGAAGCGGTCTTCTGCTTTGGCGCTTTCTGCTTCGTCTCGACTGCGGGGGCTGCATCTGACTGACCCTGCTCGGCTGCGGCTGGCTGTGGCTGACTGTCTTCAGCTGGGGCTGCCTCTGGCTGACTGTCTTCAGCTGGGGCTGCCTCTGGCTGACTGTCTTCAGCTGGGGCTGCCTGTGGCTGACTGTCTTCATCTGGAGCTGCCTCTGGCTGACCGTCCTCAGCTGGGGCTGCCTCTGGCTGACTGTCTTCAGCTGGGGCTGCCTCTGGCTGACTGTCTTCAGCTGGAGCTTCCTCTGGCTGATCGTCTTCGGCTGCGGCTGGCTCTGGCTGACTGTCTTCAGCTGGGGCTGCCTCTGGCTGACTGTCTTCAGCTGGGGCTGCCTCTGGCTGACTGTCTTCAGCTGGGGCTGACTCTGGCTGACTGTCTTCAGCTGGGGCTGACTCTGGCTGACTGTCTTCAGCTGGGGCTGACTCTGGCTGACTGTCTTCATCTGTAGCTGGCTCTGGCTGACTGTCTTCAGCTGGGGCTGACTCTGGCTGACTGTCTTCATCTGTAGCTGGCTCTGGCTGACTGTCTTCAGCTGGGGCTGGCTCTGGCTGACTGTCTTCAGCTGGGGCTGACTCTGGCTGACTGTCTTCATCTGTAGCTGGCTCTGGCTGACTGTCTTCAGCTGGGGCTGCCTCTGGCTGACTGTCTTCGGCTGGAGCTTCCTCTGGCTGACTGTCTTCAGCTGGGGCTGCCTCTGGCTGACTGTCTTCAGCTGGAGCTTCCTCTGGCTGACTGTCTTCAGCTGGAGCTTCCTCTGGCTGATCGTCCTCGGCTGCGGCTGGCTCTGGCTGACTGTCTTCAGCTGGGGCTGCCTCTGGCTGACTGTCTTCGGCTGGAGCTTCCTCTGGCTGACTGTCTTCAGCTGGGGCTGCCTCTGGCTGACTGTCTTCAGCTGGAGCTTCCTCTGGCTGACTGTCTTCAGCTGGAGCTTCCTCTGGCTGATCGTCCTCGGCTGCGGCTGGCTCTGGCTGACTTTCTGCAGCTGGGGCTGCCTCTGGCTGACTGTCTTCGGCTGGAGCTGGCTCTGGCTGACTGTCTTCAGCTGGAGCTGCCTCTGGCTGACTGTCTTCAGCTGTAGCTGGCTCTGGCTGACTGTCTTCAGCTGGGGCTGCCTCTGGCTGACCGTCTTCAGTTGAAGCTGGCTCTGGCTGACTGTCTTCAGCTGGAGCTTCCTCTGGCTGACTTTCTTCAGCTGGGGCTGGCTCTGGCTGACCGTCTTCAGCTGGAGCTTCCTCTGGCTGACTGTCTTCAGCTGGGGCTGCCTCTGGCTGACTGTCTTCAGCTGGAGCTTCCTCTGGCTGACTGTCTTCAGCTGGAGCTTCCTCTGGCTGACTGTCTTCAGCTGGGGCTGCCTCTGGCTGACTTTCTTCAGCTGGGGCTGGCTCTGGCTGACTGTCTTCAGCTGGGGCTGGCTCTGGCTGACTGTCTTCAGCTGGGGCTGGCTCTGGCTGACTGTCTTCAGCTGGGGCTGCCTCTGGCTGACTTTCTTCAGCTGGGGCTGGCTCTGGCTGACTGTCTTCAGCTGGAGCTTCCTCTGGCTGACTGTCTTCAGCTGGGGCTGCCTCTGGCTGACTGTCTTCAGCTGGAGCTTCCTCTGGCTGACTGTCTTCAGCTGGGGCTGCCTCTGGCTGACTTTCTTCAGCTGGGGCTGGCTCTGGCTGACTGTCTTCAGCTGGGGCTGCCTCTGGCTGACTGTCTTCATCTGTAGCTGGCTCTGTCTGACTGTCTTCAGCTGGGGCTGCCTCTGGCTGACTGTCTTCGGCTGGAGCTTCCTCTTGCTGACTATCTTCAGCTGGAGCTTCCTCTGGCTGATTATATTCGAATTGATGAAGCAGTTCGACGACCTGCTTCATCAGATTTTCTTCAGCTGGGGCTGCCTCTGGCTGACTTTCTTCAGCTGGGGCTGCCTCTGGCTGACTTTCTTCAGCTGGGGCTGCCTCTGGCTGACTGTCTTCAGCTGGGACTGCCTCTGGCTGATCGTCTTCGACTGCTGGAGCTGCCTCTGGTTGGTCTTCCTCGGCAGGGGCTGCCTCGGGTTGTTCGTCCTCGGCTGGGGCAGCCTCCGGTTGGTCGTCCTCGGCAAGGGCTGCCTCGGTTTGGTCTTCATCAGCAAGGGCTGCCTCAGATTCGTCGTCCACGGCAGGGGCTGCCTCCGGTTGCTCGTCCTCGGCAAGGGCTGCCTCGGTTTGGTCTTCATTAGCTGGGGCTGCCTCGGGTTGGTCGTCTTCGGCTGGGGCTGCCTCAGGTTGGTCGTCGTCAGCTTGGGCTACCTCGGTTTTGTCTTTATCAGAAGGGGCTGCCTGGGGCTGGTCGTCGTCAGCAGGGGCTGTCTCCGGTTGGTCGTTCTCGGCAGGGGCTGTCTCCGATTGGTCGTCCTCGGCAGGGGCTGTCTCCGGTTGGTCGTCCTCGGCAGGGGCTGCCTCGGTTTGGTCTTCTTTAGCTGGGGCTGCCTCGGTTTGATCTTCATCAGCTAGGGCTGCATCGGTTTGGTGTTCGTCAGCAGGGACTGTCTCCGGTTGGTCGTCCTCGGCAAGGGCTGCCTCGGTTTGGTCTTCATTAGCTGGGGCTGCCTCGGGTTGGTCGTCTTCGGCTGGGGCTGCCTCGGTTTTGTCTTTATCAGAAGGGGCTGCCTGGGGCTGGTCGTCGTCAGCAGGGGCTGTCTCCGGTTGGTCGTTCTCGGCAGGGGCTGTCTCCGGTTGGTCGTCCTCGGCAGGGGCTGTCTCCGGTTGGTCGTCCTCGGCAGGGGCTGCCTCGGTTTGGTCTTCTTTAGCTGGGGCTGCCTCGGTTTGATCTTCATCAGCTAGGGCTGCATCGGTTTGGTGTTCGTCAGCAGGGACTGTCTCCGGTTGGTCGTCCTCGGCAAGGGCTGCCTCGGTTTGGTCTTCATCAGCTGGGGCTGCCTCGGGTTGGTCGTCTTCGGCTGGGGCTGCCTCAGGTTGGTCGTCGTCAGCTTGGGCTGCCTCGGGTTGGTCGTCCTCGGCTGGGACTGCCTCGGTTTGGTCGTCGTCGACTGCGGCTGCTGTGTCAGGCTGATTTTTCGGCTCTTCTGTTGTTACCGATTGAGCATCATCAGCATCGTTGTCTTGGCTGTCAGGTGAGTTCTTCCCATCACTGTCCTCATCATTGACTGATTGAGAGATTTTTGGTTGGTCAGTTGGCTGTACATCTGACTGGGGCTCCTTGGCGAACTGATCTTGCGCTGCGGCTTCGGGCGCATTCTGAATGCACAAAAAGTTATGAATTTTTTTACAAAAAAGTCAGTGAATATAAAATTGACTGACCAACTCAATCTTACCCGTGGCGATTCAATAGCTTCCGCGGACGGTCCCTCGGTCATTTTGGTTCCTGCTTCTCTTGGTTTGATTGAGTTTGTGTGTTTGAACGATGGATAAATTAATTTTTACCAAAGTTTTCTCACACCAGACTGTCGAAAATATATGGCCCGAACAATTTCGTAGCACAATCAGCAAATTTATCGCGAGTAATTAAGCCTTATCTGAGCTCGCTATGACAACGGCGAGTAGGCCTCCCCATTTTCGCCTATGCCGCTTGAGAAATCCTTCAGTTGGACTTTCTCCCGGCGGCCCAGCCAGTATCTAGAACTGAAAGAGTGATTACAGAACACATTTTTGCGACGCTCGCTTCTAAATAGCAAGCAGAAACTGCTGCACCCAGTTGCCATGGCAACGGCTAACTTGCTTGAGTTCGCGGCCCAGGCAGTGACAAGTGTAATGCGCGCTAGCTCTTGCCCACTACATACTTTTGTAAGCTATTATCAATTTCAAAGCATAATCTGCACTGACTGGTCTCTGTGCACAAATGAACTAGTCGAGGTTGGTCTATGCCACGAAATGAATTCTTAGCCAGGTTAATTGACCACGATCAGCAACTGTCTATAGCACGCTTGGCTAGCAATTCAAGCTAGTTGGTTCGGTTAGAAATTACAACAAATATTAACTATTAGCAACTGTCATTGTGACGATCTAGTTCGCTAACGCTTATGTAGAAAGTTTTATTAAGCCTTTTTAAGGACCAAATCTAAGGACGGCACAGCGGCGCCTAGAATATACTACGAGCGTAAATGCTGCGTACGGCTTTTCAGTCCATGGACTGGGACGCCACACCCACAATACAAATACTAATACAAATTCTTCCGTTTAAGCTACGAGTCGAACACAAGACCTTCAATTTGTGAGTTTAACCACGCTACAATCCCGAGTGTTAACCCTTCGGTATATTAAACGTTTAGGAAATTTAACAAATGATTATAAAAAATTATTTTCGTAAATGGAAGAATGTCAATGACGCAATCTAAGTGGTCTCATTTATCTCTCTCATTATTTAATGCTTCTACACCATTGCGTATAAAAAATTAAACGTAAAAATGTCCTTTAGCTAATGGAAGTACATAACTCTACGACAATAACTTGATGGACTCAATCTACTGTCTAAAAAAGGTTACATAAACTGCTTCGGCTTCATCTCTTCTTCTTGGCATAGCCGGTGTTCCTGGTGCCGCTGCTCAACCCGGAGCTGGTTGCAGACAAGCCGCTGACACTGCCGGACTCGCTGTCCGATTTGTACTTGGCGTCTTCGGCTGGAGAAACGCCGAGAATTTTAGCCTGCTGTCTCAGATCGGCCGGCTTGAACTCGTCCTTCGGGGTGACTCGCTGGATTGCGGCAACGGTTCTCACGCCCTGCGGAAGACGACAGTCGTGACGGTTTAGTGAATGGGAGAAAAAATTATTGCGATTCGAAGCTGTAAAAACCACGGGGGTATTTCAAATAAATGGCCGATTTTCATGAAATTCCACCTTATGCAAAAAAGTTCCACCGATAATGAGCTAACTTTTTAAAAGTCCGAAGTCAGCATCGTCGAGGTATTCAGCGATACCCTGGTGACAAGGACAGCTAACATGGCTCTGTCTTAACCTCTATGGTTAAGACAGAGCTTTTACATCAGTTCTGGTTTTCATTGTCGTCAGGGACCATAGCACGTACTTAATGTAGCTCAGCCTTCAAAGCCTTCTTCGCCCTTTGAGTACTCACCCATTCGTAGAAACCAGAGGCGGCCGCGCTTCTTCGCTGAACCTCGTCGGAGTTGATGCCTTCCAGTATCTGCTTGCTTCTGGCGGCGATGCGCGGGTCGACGCGGCCGAGGTCCAGGTTGTCCATGTCGCGCAGGATTTCTCGCAGCAACGGCTGGCAGCGCTTCCATTTCTGCCAATAAAATTTTTTTTGTGCCGATCTAATTTGTATGCACTTTGTGGCTACTCTCGTATTGTGATGGCGAGAGTACGTTTCACAGACAATTCTTAGCCCGTTCGACACTATAGACCCGAATGCTACATCTTGAGATACATGGTACAAGATACATGGGCCTCGGATTGGTTAAACAAGACTTGCGTCCAAAACGAGCCTTTGCCCCAGAGGACTAACCCGGGTTCGTTTCTCATAGTGCCCCAGCAGCAGCAGCACAGCTTGTACTGTACTGTGCACAGCGTCCTGTGGTCGCGAATATCGCCGAAGCTCCGTTAGGCTGCGCGAATTCACGCCCAGTCGATGGCGCGGCTGTCTGGCTCGGCGACCTTCGCGCCAGATCAGCTGACGCGCTATCGTTGCCTCCTTGGCCACCAGCTGCGCAGCCGCTGCGGTGTTTAATGACGCGGAAGATGACAGCGCAGTTAGGCCGAGGTCATCCAGCTCAGTCAGCAGATACCGGAGCCGTTTAACGTCCGAGAGCTCTAAGGCGCGTCGCAAATCTTGGATTCAGAAGAATTGATACAAAAATAGTTTACAATTCAAGTCCGCTTTCGTTTTTTTCGTTCAACTGACGTATTTTCTAGCTCTTACGTTCGTAATTCTAGCGGTAAGGTGACCAGAATAGAAAGTACAAAGTAAAACTGCTACGATATAGATCTCTACTGTCTCTAGTAGTATGAAAAGGCAATTAATCAATATCTAATTTTATACTCACCGGCTTTAAGATCGATTGCAGCCAATAGTAAGCAGGCCCGGCCAGCTAATTTTCTCGCAATTATTGGCTCCAACTTCGCGAGACACTTCTCAATCTCCGGGGCGTCCATGGCCGCCATCGCCGCTTCGAGTTGCCCGCATGCCACAACTTCATTTGCAGCCATTGCGGAGGCAAATGCATCCTCGTCGTCCTCGTCATCGTTCTCAATCCACCACAAACGCCAGCGCCGACATCGTTGTTGCTCCTGCAGTCGTACGGCTTCGTGACGACGCTGCCTCTTCGCTAGGCGCCATGACACCTCATCCAAGGCACCGCCATCGCTCATGTCGGACTCAAATCCCGGAGAGCTAAACACCCTGACCGGGTGGCAGCGAATCGTGCTCCAAATATTGACATTATCACCCTCGCTTTTGATTGGTCGCAGCAATTTCAGCAGATAGTTACCGGGTAAGCGAAATCGGCACACGACTGAGCTGCCGTCCTCGGTCATCGTCGCCACCGCGCCCTCGGCGGCTATGAGAAAAGTATCGCTCTCACTTTCACCGTCTCGCCGTCGATCCAGCCGACTAGGACGCCAGGCAACACGCAGCAGTTCCGCTCGTTGAATCCTCTCTTCTGTGCCGATGGGCACCGACAGCTCTGCCGACGTTGTCGATTTAAACGGCTCGCCGGACTCAAAATCCGACGCAGACGTAGATTCCATCAGTTTCTGCCAGTCAGGCTGCGGCTGATGCCTCCACGCGGCTCCATCAGCATCAGCGGCGCCGCAGTCGGCGAGCACCAGAAACTGGCACACCGGACGGTTGCGCAACAAAAGCACCAATGCAAATCGACCTCCGCCGACTGAAGCGAAAAAATGCACACCTCGCCGGCTCACATAGGCTGTTGCAGGTGGAGCCAGACGGTCATCTTGCTGATAGACCCGGCAAGTGACACGTCGGCGATCAGCTGGATTGTCGTTCAGATGCGTCAAAGCAAGCGCTGTCTCGCCGTCTGGGGCGCACAGCTCGCCGCCGGCAATGTCGCAGCCCAACTGCAGACGGCTGCTCCCACCGGCATCGTCGGAGACGTCGTGCCGCGGCTGGGGCGGACCGAACTCGAAGAGCTCTCCAGACGGATATCCGCTCCCGTCCCTGGAGCCGTCGCCGCCGCAGCCGCGTGGACAGTGCAACGCATAGCCTACGCAGCAGTCGTTATAGCGGAAGGAATCGTCTTCTGTTAGCAGCCGGATCTCTAGGTAGAACTTTCCCGGGCAGGGTGGGTCGACTTTAAACTTCAGCACCCCATCTCGGTCGGTACGGACTGGCCGGCTGACGGAGGAGACGCTTGGCTGTCGGCCTGTGGTCGACGACAAGCACCGAAGAATACCAACGTACCTGCACGGTAGCAGCTGGCGCTGCTGTTGAAGCTCGCGCAGTTCTAATTCGAGGGGCTTACCTGCACAACCGAGGACAACATTCCAAGGCCAGTTGAGGACGGTGAGCCGTCCCGAGTGACGAACAAATTCTCCAGCAGTGCCGCCAGCGAAGTAGACTGGCAGCCGATCAAATTCTGATCGTGTTAGCGGTCTGGAGAGCAGCTGCCACGCTGCGACTGATGACGTGTTCGTCACATTCTTAAGCTGCTGCTGCTGATGTTCCATTTGCTGTTGCTGTTTTTTCTTCGATTGCCTAGATATTGCTGTGTCTTCTGGAAGATTTGTCTCATTGTTTTCTGTTTCGTTCAGTTTTTCGTCTATCTGTTTATCAACCCTTGTGCTTTCGCCATCATCCTGGAATGGCCGCAGTTCGAACGGCTGGTGGGTGACTATGAACTGCTCCGGGTCTGTCATAAAAAAGAACTCGCTCGCGTCGTTGTCCCCGTCAGCAGTCTGGGCGGCCCAGCTGATGTCAACGAGGCGCCATTCGCCGCAGACGTAGCAGGCGAACCAACAGCCGCCTAACGGGGTGCGAAAACCCGGCGCCAGGCCGACGCCCTTCTTGAAGCCGACGATTCGCTCAAACGGAACACCGGCCTCGCTGCCATCAAGGTCGGAAATTTTTGGTTTTGGTATTTGTGATTTTCTTCTCTACAAAATACACATGACAAAAACTACACAGCCTAGAAAGATACTCGATAAGTACTCGTATATTGAGCATCAATACTTTAGATGACCTTTTTGAAGATAATGTCCTGTTAGACACTACAAATGATAACCCATTTAATAATAATAATAATTGCAGGAGGGCTGCGGATAAGAGCATATCATTTGGTGACACTAGACCCGCAGCCAGCGGGGAGGCAATTCTGCCCATTTCGCTGACTCCTGAGCACACACCACCTAGATACTGTTCACAGTCACAAGCTCAAACTTTATGCCCTTTCTCAAGGTCAGGCGTGAATTGCAAGCCCCCAAGCCTTCCTTCTTTCTGTGGCTGCGCACCAAATGAGTATGGCCTCGCTGCGTAATCGAGCTCAGGGACCTTGATGCGAGAGGTAAACGCGTTAGACCGCTCTACCACTTACCCCCATGATGACCTGTTACGAATATAATAAACGTGAAGCATAGAACAGCAAATAACAAAACGCGACTCCAAATTCCAAGCTAGGGGAGTCACCTGAGCAGTCTAGCAAACACAGTCGAGTGCCTGTCCACTCCGCTGCTGCTACCGGACTCAGCCAATCGGCGCAGGGTTCGATAGACCGGCGACTCGAGCCCGGCATCGGCCTTGATCAACTTGGCACGCCCGGAAACGGACATCGCAAGCACAAACGCGAAGGCCGCACGCAGTCGTTTCAAGTCGTCGTCGCAGCCGCGATAAAGCCGTCGGCACAGCGTCGACCAGTCGTCGTTTGGCACCGGCAGTTCGGATTGCGCCTGAGCGTCGACTGACGAAAACTCAACGCCGCGAAGCAGCTCCGCTTTCGAACGTCTCGATGGAAATGGAGACGGCGTCGGCGACGAGTGTTTGTGCGAATCGGGAGCGCGTGGCGCTTCACCCAGGCTGTCCCGAGTGGCGGCCAGACTCTGCGGTGTCGGGTACTGTCCCGACTGCAGGCGCTCCTGGGTGACGCCGGCATCTGGCAGTAGGTAGTCCTCCAGAGGAAGCTCCGCTTCTGCTCGCCTGAGTAATGTTACAATAGAAAGACCACCTGGGATAGACCACTGGGGGTATTTCAAATACCCACTGCCTACTTCACGATAACTCCCAAAACCGAATGATCGATTTTCGTGAAATTCCACCATATGGATCAAAGTTTACTGCCCTTTAACGACCAATCAATTTTCAAATCCGTCCAACAGCAGCATCGTTGAGATATTCATCGATTCGTCTCGAAGACCATAATCAACAATTACAGCCGACATTGTTGCGTGACGAAACTCCGTGAACATAAAATTTCTGTCTATATTGGTCGTTTTTGCCACCAGACACCCCGACTAGTTTTTTTATCGGATAAAGTGGAAAATTTTAGCCATGTTCCGGCGAGTGGTTGAATATTTTAGGAGATACAGAAAAAAGAAAATGTGGGTATTTGAATTACCCTGCTGTGTTCTTTATACTGTTAATGGCGGATTTAAAAGGTCGTATGTTCGAATCCCAACCCGATCTCCTCGATGATCACAAACCTGAGAAAGCACAATGAAATTCAGGGCAGATTGATTCCTGTTTTAATTGTGATTTTTCAAGGATTTCTTAAATGCCTAGTGATAGTTAGAGCGTTGGACTCACGACTGAAAGGTCGGGGGTTCGATTCCCAACTCCCCTGGAACACTTGTTGTTCGTTAGCAAGACACTTAACTCTGCATTGCTTCAGTTCACCCAGCTGTTAAATGGTTACCACCATCAGCTGGGGTAGTTGAGGGTGGGTGTGGCGTCCCCCCAGTCCATGGACTGAACAGCCGTACGCAGTCTTCAGATGCGCCGCGCAATAGCTGCGGCTGTGCTGTCGGCTGCAAATCTGGCCCAATTGGGGCAAATGTAATCAATAATAATTATTGTTAATCATTATATTACCGAGTCGAGTGATATTTTTTACTTGGCCGATATTTCCGCACACATTTAATTGAAATGCTTACCTGTACCGTCGATAATAGCTCAGCTTTTGTAGGAATGACATCTCAAGTTACACAAAATTTAGTACTACGCAAACATTGAGAGATTGAGACATTGAGACAGCATTCTCTGTCGGTTTGTCAGTCTTTTAATTCTTCCGTTACCTGTGGTTGCTATGCGAAAAAATGATTTATAAAGAACTTGAGTTTAGCAACAAAAAGTCGCGAGGTAGAGAAAACGGAGAGACACGGGTGTACTGAGTTTTAATCTTGAACATCTTTATCGCCAAGCCGCACTCATTCTGTTCTTAATGAGTACACAGCCAGCGAATGCAGACAATTACTGAGGCCAATTCTTATCTGAGCACACGCAAAGATTATTGATTCGCTTAACCTGAAAGCAGGTAGTTAGTTATAACGTAGATTGCGTACGAAATTATTAATTATTGAAAAACGTAGGACTTTTGTTTGTTGAAAAAAGTATTGTAAATTTATCAATTTTATTTTTTTGCCTATTTGAAAGTGTTCCACAGTGATAGTGTTAGTATTTTACAGTATGCGATATAATAGGAGGTTATCTTATTGATTTACAAAGTTCTTTCATGAAGAATATTTTAATTAAAAATGCTCTTTTACCTCATCCATGCATGGACGAAAAATCCTGTCCAATAAAACAATCTTATTTCATTAAGCAGCTTGGCTCAGCACCATTGGTTTACAATGCAGGATCTTTATGAGTCATTCCATGTAAAATATAGTTAGCATTAAAGAGCGATTTAAACATTTACGCTCGAAAAAAGCAATATTTTGATAACAAGAAGGTCGAAATTTCACAGACATCGATCGTTGTACTCGTAGCTTTTTGACTTTGTTAAAAATGGCTTATTGTTGAGGTTTTGTATGGCTGGTGCAAAATATGTGGAGTTAAAAGTTTTGAGACCAAAAAATGCGGACGGAAGTGACGATTGCTACGAGCTAGATGAGCGACTGCTTCTAAACCAGTTCTAGTGTTAAATTCAAGCTTCAGTTAGTGAGGATGTGAAATCTAATTGCACAATTTTAAATACACTAGCTCGTGAAACTGAGTAGCAAAATACGAGCGTATTTAGCTGTTAAAATTTCTAGACATAACAAGCATTTAAAACACGATTAAGAACAAAAATATTGACGAAAACTAGTGCTAGGATACATTTGACCTCAAAACTGTAACGCCGTTTGTAACGTACCGTGAGGGGTAATTCACAGGTACAGGCCGTGCAGCCTCAAGTGAAGAACAAACGTTTTGCCGTGCAGATTCAGGGCAGTTTTACACACCTGTGTTTACCTGTGTCATCGTGTCTGTGCTTATGAGGCCGCTGACACCATTCGATAAATCACATGATCGATTCTCGAGTGGATTGAACTCGCGACCTTGAAGTCACGTGACCATTATTTCCATTCCCTTGCAAAGCGACATATCCGTCTCCGTCGGCGGCATCTGGCTCGGCGGCTGGCTGCAGGCGCTGCTCAGCCTCGAGTCCCAGCAGGACGGACTCAACTCGGCTGAGGGCGGCGATGCCGGTGAACCAGACCCGGGACCGGCAGAAGCCGAGCATGGTAATGAGGGCCAGCACGAAGGCGCAGGAGAGCAGCCAGCCGATGCAGAAGCACATGATGCTGAGCGGCTTCAGCAGGAGGCTGCACGGCAGGTGCACAGCGTCGGTGTAGATGCTGTGCAGCTGCTGGCATCTGACCACTGAGCTGAGAAACCTGACGCCGACATGTTTGCCGATTTCTACAGACTCGTTCAGCGTTCCAATCATGATGTACCGCTGGTATTGCGCGGCAGCGGTCTGCACCCACAGGGTTCGGTTCAGCAGGTAGACATCCAGATTCTGGGGGATTGAAATTGGTTTAATTCGCCTTAATGTCGGTAAAACCTAATTAAGAGTACAAATATGTACATTTTTTCAATGAATCTCTTCTCTCTTGTACGTCTCTTTTGCCATAGTCATTCTCACACTTCATTCTCAAAGTCATTCTCTCAGCGAGAGGCACCCATTTCTCTGACTCCTGAGCACACACGCACACATGCAGATACCGTACTCACACAGGTGTGTACCTCTTATCTGCTTTGAAACTATCATAGTCAGGCACTGTACACTTTCCACTGTACACGCTCACTGTGCCTTGGAGGTTGGCCTTCAAGGGCGTAAATTGCACGACAAGCCCCCAAGCGTTCTTTCCGCGGCTGCGCCCCAAATAAATGTGGCCTCGTCGAGGAATCGAGTTTATTGTACAGCTGTTCAGTCCATGGACAGCAGCATTAAGTGTCTTTAAATGCAGCATCAAGTGTCTTTCTACAAGACACAAATAGTTCCAGTGGAGTCGGGAATCGAACCCCCGACCTTCAAGTCGTCAGTCCGACTACAACCCCCTATAATATAATACTGCATAATAAAATGAGAAGTATGCAAAAATAGATAAAAAAATCCAGTTATCAAATCAAAGTTACCTCGCTACCAATAATCACTTGATCAATCACAGAATTGACGTCTTTCTCAGCCTCCAGCTTTAGCATTGTAGCGCCGCACTCGCTGGCATATCGGCTCAGATAGTCCACAGCGAGAAGACTGCGAACTATGTTGCGCGTGTTCATGGCTGACAGCTGCTTGGAGCTGCTCTCCGAGCCCGGCAGGAGCTCGTCAACGCGCTTGTTGAGTCGGGCGAACGACTCTAAGCTGGCTTCGAGCTCAGCCGCGTTGACACCTCGCGGCCTGAGACGCCGGTGCAGCTTGGCAAAGTCTGTCGAGGTGTATGAGCGAAAGAACGGCTTGAGATTTTGCAGGTCCTCTTTCATTTTGTTATCTCGCAGTTGGTCCAAGTTTACGCTCTGCATCTCGCGAATCAGGATACCGAGACCCTTGGCCTGAAACGCCTTTGTCTCCTCTGTCTTGTCTAAAGCAGCCTCGTCTATGTAGCGAACGCTTCCCAGAGCAACAAGCAGTGGAAGGTCTTCTTGACACGAGTTCTGTATGGCCGATAGCAATGAGCCAACAGCAGTGATTGGGATCTGAGTGGCCTTCGTATCTGCAGCAGTCTGAGCACGGATCTTCGAGAGTACACTGTTCACTTCCGGCACGAGGAACTCGTCGGCCTTAGTGCGATTGACAGGTGACTGGACGTCCCACAGGTAGCGACAGACTTCCGCCTGCAGTATCGCCGTGGCAGTGTACAGCACTGTATTCAGCATTATGGCCGCTGCAATGAGCCAGAAGCTGCTCAAATACAGAGTTCCGACATAGTACCTTGTTCGAGAGCCTGTATTCATTGACTTAAGCACAAGCGGAGCCACTCCAGCAGCCAGTGCGAGCATGCATATTAGAAACATCAGCAGCAGAGCCAGTGTGATTACAAATCGAGCATTCTCCGGACCCGAAGTCAAGTTGATGTATGAGTTTGAGAACTGCCGCCGAATGAGGCTGAGATTGTTCCTGACGGTAACCAGCTGGCCCTGCAGCTCGATCAGCTGCGATTCAATCGACTCAACCAAGAACTCCGTTGAGTTCAGCTCTCGATCAAAGACGCTGCTAATGTTGGCGTTCATTTCTTCACCAACGCGCAGCTTCTGCTGGCGAATCTCCAGCTGACGCGCTGGGGTGTTTCCGCTGCCGTCCAGAGCTCCGACGAGCTGGTAGACTAGCTTCGTGATGTTCTTAGCATGCGCTTCCACACTGCTTGATTGGCCTTCATCGGCGGATGATGTCGAATTGGCCGTCGTCCAGTCATCCGTGATTGACCGCACCGCAAGGACCAGCTTCAATGCGGCCTGACTGTGGCTTGAGCACAAATTGTCACTACCATTGTAGTACCTGCGACACGTTTCCTCATAGGCAAAGAATTGCACATTTCTGAGATCGCTCAAAGCTGACTGCAGAATCTCCAGTGTCGAGCTGAGGTTTTTGCCGGAGTAGTAGAAGTCGCTCATTCGTCGCAACAGCTCATCGGAGACAACCAGCAGCTGTGCTGCTCCAGTAGTTTGCTTGAAGCCGGCCTCGTACTCTGCCTGGGCGCGTGACTTCAGCCGGTCTGTGAGCCTCTGTGCCTCCTGCACCACTGGCGCCGCCTCAGAACGAATCTGATTGTTCAGGCCGGCTAGGAATGCGTCAACTTTTCCCAGCAGGAGGTCGACACCCTGCGACAGACTGTTGCCATTCGACTCGGACGGGCTGGTTGCTAGGCTGTGATGAATGCGAAAGTTCGCCGCCGAAGCTAGGATCATCGCCATTAGGGTGGCAATGAGCAGAAGCAGGCACAGCACTGCCAGGCCGCAGGAGACCGACTTGGCGTGGCCAGATTCTCGCACGTGCCGACGCCGCAGCGCCGAGATGGAGGCGTAGGAGCCGGGGTTGCTGCGGCTCACGCGATCCCTTCTGACGGTACGCCAGGCGCAGCCAAACAGGCACAAACCAAACAGCACCAGGACCAGGGCGCTCAGGCCTGCCAGTACTAGCATGGCAACGCTGCTGCCAGCGAAGATGCGGCCTGGTAGGGCGTTCAGCAGGGCGTCTCTGGCGGCCGCTGTGCCATTGTTCAGCAGCGTCTGTAGCAGGCGTCGCTCGCCTAGCAATCGGAAGAAGCCGCCGTCGAATGGTCGGCCGCTGTTCATCAAAGCCTTGGCTGCTGTGTGGATGGCGAGCTCCATCTTTCCCTGTCAGTGCGTCTCTCTCAGAGCAAGTCTACCACACTTTGATGAGTCTTGGATATTACGAGTACTTACGGCAGAACTCGTCTCTGTTGTTTTAGCTCGGGTACAGCTCACTCAAAAGAACTATGCTGATGCTGTAGCCTATGCTGAGCACTTGGAAAACCTTAAAATATATTTCAGTACGAATATAAGCTCTCCATATTTAGTCGCCAGCATAGCACAGGGTCGCAGGGGGATCAAACCCACGCGAGACAGAGAAAAATAGACGAAGTGGAAAGAGAGGAAAGGAGAAATCTGATAGGAATTCTGCATTGGTGCATTCGTATTGTGCGATGAGGGTGGGTCTAGCACAGAATAGGCCAACGGGGCGGGTGCTTTGCACATTTATACTCAATGGAGAGAAGTCCTGTGCACAATGACACGCCTAGCTCGTTATTAGTCAGACCAGGCCATTAGACAGACTCATCACGTGAGCCTTCCAAACACAGAGTCGCTCCAAACCACACCACAGAACACCATTGCGCTCCTATAACTTCTCAAGCTTGCGTAGCTGTTGACTCAATTGTCTAGCAGGTAATAAGATTGAGTCGGGTGGTTCAGATCGCCAACGAGCGTCCTAAAGGCGTTCGTTGCACCGAATCACTGTTTTCTTACAAACCCACGCACACAGTGATTAACTGTACAGCCAAATATGCATACGTTTAGGCAGCCTTTGTAACCAAAATGTGGTCGAATATTTTTTATTATGAGCCACTCGAGACATACGAATGTCACTGAGTGAATAACCAGTCAAAGAACGACAATTCAATTTTTAAGTTGGTCAAACATACTCGTACGATATTAACTGTAACTATGTAATGCGGGTCAGCTTAAAAGTGCGTCATGACTTACGAATGAAAATTTATTTGCTACATTTTCTTGTTTACAAAAAGCTTTACTAAAAATCAAGTGTAAAATCTTAAAAAAATATTTTCGACCAGCGCTTTGAATCCTATCTGAATAAAATGATTATTTGAACATCCGGTTTTGTTAGTTTCACACAAAGGCCAGATTAAACAATCACTTGGTCACGCATATTCGACGAGATCTGGCAATATCCGGTTGGTTTTAATTTGACACCACTGAATTGTTGCTGTGTATGTATAAGTAGGAACCTTTTGAGTGACCCAAGTTGACAAATCGTTTCCACGACCTGACGACACTTCGCTTACCAGGTGGAATTTTTCAATCAGCAATTCTTAACTGGTGAGTTGCCGTCTGAAATTGCAGTTGCAAACTGATATCTGATATCTGTGATAACTAAGAGGCGGCTCTGAGAACTGTACCAATTAAGACGCGGCTCTGAGAACTGTACCAATTTTAAGACGCAGCTCTGAGAACGGTACCAATTAAGACGTAGCTCTGAGAACTGTACCAATTTTAAGACGCAGCTCTGAGAACGGTACCAATTAAGACGTAGCTCTGAGAACGGTACCAATTAAGACGTAGCTCTGAGAACTGTGCCAATTTTAAGACGCAGCTCTGAGAACGGTACCAAATAAGATGCAGCTCTGAGAACGGTACCAATTAAGACGCGGCTCTGAGAACTGTACCAATTAGGACGCGGCTCTGAGAACTGTACCAATTAGGACGCGGCTCTGAGAACTGTACCAATTAGGACGCGGCTCTGAGAACTGTAGCAATTAAGACACGGCTCTGAGAACGGTCACAATCAAGACACAGCTTTGAGAACAGTAACCCATTAAAGAACTGCAGAGCTGAGATCAGTGCCAATTAAGACACGACTCTGAGAACGGTACTGATTAGGACATAGTTCTGAGAACAGTGCCTGAGACATGGCTCTCATGTCTCATACGCTTGGAATTTCTTTATTATCCAGCACAAACCTATGTTTAATAATAAGTCTCAACGCTGTTTTGAACCCGCAGCAACGCAGGTAAATTTTGATGAGAATGTTGATAGGCCAGACAGTCATCCTACTGCAGCTTCTGCTGTGGCCGCTCTGCCTGACGCCGGGCGCTCGAGGCAGCATCCCAGACAACTGGATCGAGTACACGCCAGGTACCTGCAATGTGATAATCTCCTCACCGCACGGCGGTTCAATTCAAGCGTCCGAGATCCCGCTGGATCGAACCAACGGCTGCCTGGACGGAGCCGACTGTCGCTGGGAGAAGGGCTGCAGCCCAGTCGATGACAGCCAGTGCAGGGCTAGCACAGCAAAGGATTCCTACACCCAGGAGGCCAGTAGTAGAAGTAGAACAGGAGTAGAAGGACAGGATGCTACGTTTCTTAGAACATGCTTAGAGAGGCTGATTTTCACTTTTCTGCAAAAATTTAGTGACTGTGTTTGATTTGAGGCGGTTTCAAGGGCAAATCTTTCGATATTAGTTTTCTTACTTATAGCTTCATTAATTCCTGTCAAGCTTTTATTTGTGAAAACATCAATATCTTATTCCTTCTTTACTTTTCTCAACAAGCCCTCCCCGGCATGTACCTAAAAATACTGAAACAACAAAACCACTCAGAAAACTAGCTTTTGTTGTCTAGCTAGTTTCTGATCAGCGATAAAGCTAATTTATTACGTTGTTACTACGATTACTACTCGCAGCTGATAGTAAGTAGTTTAGCCTCCTAAACTAGTTTTCCGTCCTTCGATTCCTATTGGTCCTTCGAGCTGAATTAAAGAAGCAAGCCAAAAACCCTTGCACTACAAATTGGACCAAACAGATCGCATCCCAGGTGGCGCAGATCCTGACCGCCAACTACGGCTGCAAGCCGCACTTTGTTCGTTCCAATTTGCACCGTTGCAAGCTAGACCCGAATCGGGAGTCAGCCGAAGCGGCCCAAGGCGACGCTGCGGCTCTGGAGGCCTGGCTACTGTACCACGAGCAGTACATGTCGACCGCCGTGGCCTCGGTTCGATCCCAGTTCGGCAAAGGTTTAGTCTTCGATATTCACGGTCAGGGTCATCCTGAGCAATGGACTGAGTTGGGCTACCAGTGAGTAAACTTTTAATTTGCTGTTTGAAATTCGTTATCGAGTGTGTGTGTGGTAGCCCTTAGTGAGGTGAGCCCTGGTCAGTCCCGGATTGAATCCGGTTCAGGAGCGCTTCAATGAACCGGATGACGTCGGTTGGACGAGCCCAGAGGTTGCGGATGATGTAGGACGTTGGCCTCGTCGGGCAGTCGAAGAGCTGGTAAACGGACTCGCCTGTCTCACCACAGGCAGAGCACAAGGCAGGAACGTTTGGGTCGAGGTTGTGCCGATACCTCGCGAGGAGTCGGCATTGGCCGGACCGGAGCTTGCCAGCGAGAGTGGTGCGTCGCCAGCGATTGAGGATTTGTTCCGACAGATGGATAGCAGGCGGTGCAGTGCCGAGGACGGGATTGGGAGATCGAAGCCGATACGACGAGATCGATGGCCAAGGAGCGCAGATCCTGGCGAATGTGGCGAGGCGAGGCCGGCGCGCCTCGTGCAGCAAGTGATTCGGGTGTACGGGAATCAGACTTTGCAGCTAGAATTGTCCGGAGAGTAGCTAATTGTTCTCCTTGACTGCCAGGATGGAGCATTCGTGGTGTAGGTGGTCGATTTGGGTGGAGCTGTGGCATCCATTGATCGACCACAACGCAGGATTTTGGGCACGTTGCAGGAGGCTCCAGCTCGTGTTGCTGGTAGGGATCAACCTGCAGCAATTTGGCTGCGTTTTGGCGGCCAAGAGCTGCAGACCCAACCTCCCAAGGAAATGCGTGGCTCAGCCACTCACGGCACCTTAGAAAAGCGCATCACTTTGACGTGTGTTCGCCTTCATTGGCACTTCTGTGTATCGACTGCTGCATCACAGGTCGTTCGTTCTTACTCGTAAATATAAAAAATCTATCTATAGCTTCCTGTTTAAAGAGAATGATTATCAGTTGGGATTTTATCCGCTCCAGGATTTCCAGCTACAGCTTGGATCTCTCGCCAAGCTCTTTGGCTGGCAGTAGCATCCGCGGCCTGTGGAATCGCAACGGCGCAACTGCGGAGGCCGCAGCCCAGCTCCTGACTGGCGACAAGAGCTTCGGCTATCAGCTGGAGAAGCGAGGCCACAAGGTGGTGCCAGGACCGACTTATAAGTCGCCGAATGGGGGCAACTATTTCAACGGTGGCTACATTGTCGGGCGCTACGGCTCGAAGGCCTCAGGCGACATCGACGCCATCCAGATAGAGATTTCCAGCGGGATTCGCTTCAACTCGACTAGACGCGACGGCTTCGTCGCTGATCTGGCCGAAGCTATCGACGAGTTCCGACGTGCCAGAGGTTACGTCTGATGACTTCAGCGTCGTTGACCTCATTGACGTCATACTGGGTTGCGTCAACCGTGGTTTAGGGTTAAAAATGACAAAAGCTGTTCGTGTTTGAACTCTAAAAATAAAAAGGAGTTGGCTTCCTCTGAGCAATGACCACTTGGAGTAAGACAGGAAACTGCTTTTCTTATAAAATGTTTAGGAGGCAGGCTTTCGCAGAAAAATACGCTACGGGGAAAAGAAGCACTTCACTTTTCACTTTAGCTTTTTTAGCTGTAAAAATAGTTTGTTTCCGAGTGGTTCTGTTGTTTCAGGAGCTTAATGCATTTCTAGGCACAAGAAAGGGTTTTGCTAACAATTTAAAGCTAAAAAAAGTTTACCAAATAAAGCTTTCAAAAATGGAGCTAATATCAAAATATAAGCCTTAGATACGCCTAAATTTAAACTGTCAATTGATTTCACGAAAAACGGGAAACTTTCCTATCTCCATAGTGTATTTTGTGGCTAAAAGCAGTAAGAAACTTCTTTGTAAGAAACGTAGTTTCCCGTCCTTTCTCTCCTAGTGGTCCTTGGCTCTGAGCTTATTACTTGTGGATAGTAAAGTTCCTTGTCTGTTATCCCTGTCTCAGGAATCCTTAATTATAGAATATTTACTAGCTACCTACTAGGTTTGTAAGCTCGTAAAGTGACCGAGAAGTGAGATGACACAAGGCAAATAAGTTCCAACATTCAAGTTTTAAATGAAACGGCGATTCTTAACAAGAAAATTATATTGTACATTAGAGCGAGTTTATTTGCTTCAGCAGCCGTCTTTTTTTACAGACAAACAAAAATTTGAACAAAAAACGAAACATAGTTCTCGTATAGACTGTCAGAAAACTAAATATGATCTGTGGCAACATGTAAGCAAGTTTAGCAAGACGAAACAACAGTCAGATACTTGTAGTTGATAGGTTTCTAAGAAAGTCTGCAGTCAGTTAGAATTCAATCTCGCGCAGCAGCTCGGCTTTGCTTTCGACAATGTCCTTGAGCCATTTCTCGCGGAATCGGGTCTCGCCGGGTCGGTGCACCAGGCGGTTGGTTTCGAAAACATAGAACACATCGACCAGATGATCCTGCGGAGGAATGCCAACAAGACTGTTGTTAGTGCTCAAATTTAGTTGGAGTCAAGAGTTAATATAGTTTTTAGCTGCTTGGTAAGGGTGGCAGAGCGGTCCAACGCGTTTGCCTCTCGCACCAAGGTCCCTGAGTTCGATTCCGCGGCGAGGCCACATTCATTTGGGGCGCAGCCGCGGAGAGAAGGCTTGGGGGCTTGTCGTGCAATTTACGCTCTTGAGGGGCCAACCTCCAAGGCACAGTGAGAATGTACACTGCCTGACGATGAGAAATTCCGGGCAGATGTACACACCCGTGTGAGTGTGAATGTGTACAGTATTTATGTTCGTGTGTGCTCAGGAGTTAGCGAAATGGGCAGAATTGCCTCCTCGCTGGCTGCGGGTCTAGTGTCACTAAATGGTGTGCCATTGCCCGCAGCCCTCCTGCAATTATTATTGTTATTATTATTATAATTATTATTATAACGAGCGCAGCAGTTTGGTACACGAAATAATCTCACCCTGCACTTTTGTTACTTTTAAAGGGAGGTTGTAGCTTAGTGGTTAGGGCGTCTGACTCACGACTTGAAGGTCGGGGGTTCGATTCCCGTCTCCACTGGAACAATTTGTATCCTTTAGCAAGACACTTAACTCTGCATTGCTTCAGTTCACCCAGCTGTTAAATGGGTACCAGCATTAGCTGGGATAATTGAAGGTGGGTGTGGCGTCCCCCCAGTCCATGGACTGAACAGCCGTACGCAGCCTTCAGATGCGCCGCGCATTAGCTGCGGCTGTGCTGTCGGCTGCACATCTGGCCCAATTGGGGCAGGTGTAATCAATTATTATTATTATTATTAATTAATTAAAGTGAAGGGCAGCAAGGTAAAACCTATATATTTGACCTGAATATTTTAAAGTACAAAAACTGACTATTGGTTTAACCTCATTCTTTGAGCTTTAATATCCTGTTGTCCTGCTGAACCAGATGGAGCAGGTGCATGCAATAAAACACATTTTTACATTTAACTGACAGATCTGTTAGCAATTTTTCTGTAACTCTGTAAGACTCTTTCTTGGACTTTCATTCAAGTCCAAAACTGAACCAACGACTCAAATCTACGAAAATCTAGAAAAACCTACAAAATTTTCAACTACCACTTTAATCCCTAACAAAGAGTCTCCACTCAAATCCCTAACAAAGAGTCTCTACTCAAATCCCTAACAAAGAGTCTCCACTCAAATCCCCAACAAAGAGTCTCCACTCAAATCCCTAACAAAGAGTCTCTACTCAAATCCCTAACAAAGAGTCTCCACTCAAATCCCCAACAAAGAGTGTCCACTCAAATCCCTAACAAAGAGTATCCACTCAAATCCCTAACAGAGAGTCTCTACTCAAATCCCTAACAAAGAGTCTCCACTCAAATCCCCAACAAAGAGTCTCCACTCAAATCCCTAACAAAGAGTCTCTACTCAAATCCCTAACAAAGAGTCTCCACTCAAATCCCCAACAAAGAGTCTCCACTCAAATCCCTAACAAAGAGTCTCCACTCAAATCCCTAACAAAGAGTCTCTACTCAAATCCCTAACAAAGAGTCTCTACTCAAATCCCCAACAAAGAGTCTCCACTCAAATCCCTAACAAAGAGTCTCCGCTCAAATCCCTAACAAAGAGTCTCCACTCAAATCCCTAACAAAGAGTCTCCACTCAAATCCCTAACAAAGAGTCTCTACTCAAATCCCTAACAAAGAGTCTCCACTCAAATCCCCAACAATGAGTCTCCACTTAAATCCCCAACAAAGAGTCTCCACTCAAATCCCCAACAATGAGTCCCCAACAAAGAGTATCCACTCGAATCCCCAACAAAGACTCTACACTCAAATCCCCAACAATGAGTCCCCAACAAAGAGTATCCACTCGAATCCCCAACAAAGACTCTACACTCAAATCCTAATAAAGTCGACTCAACCTTACCGCCGGCTTTATTTTCGACACGGAGAAGGTGAAATAAACGGCCGCTGTGGCTCTGGGCACAGGCTTCCTTCTGGTCGGCACACTCCAGCGCACTCGGAACCTGTGCCTGTTGTCAAACTCAGCCGCGTCCTCGCCCAAATAGTCGATGCAGTACAGCCAGCTGGCATCGTAATCCCAAGTCTCCTGTAGTTGGGAAATTTAGTATCGGTAATAATTGACTCTAGGACAAGGGTTCGAACTCCGGCTCGCGGGCCAGATGCGGCCCTCGAAGCTCTCTAATCCGGCACGTTACCCCTTTCAAAATATATTGTATCCTGTCTCATCTCTCCTGTGTCTCATCTGAAACAACACAATGTCTCTGTTGTCTCATCTCTCATCTCTCCCGTGTCTCATCTTTCCCTGTTTCATCTCTTCCCTGTCTCGTCTCTCCCCTGTCTCACCTCTCCCCTGTTTTATCTCTCTCCTGTGTCTCATCTCTCCCGTGCCTCATCTCTCCCGTGTCTTATCACTCCAGCGCCTTATCTGCCCCCTGTCTTATCTCCTCCCTGTCTCATCTCTCCCCTGTCTCATCTCTCCTGAGTCTAATCCCTCCAGTGTCTCACCTCACCCCTGTCTCATGTCTCTTCTGTGTCTCATCTCTCCCCTGTCTCATCTCTCCCCTGTCTCATCTCTCCCCTGTCTCATCTCTCCCGTGACTCATCTCTCCCCTGTCTCATCTCTCCCCTGTCTCATCTCTCCCTTCTGACTTATCTCTCCTGTGTCTCATCTCTCCCCTGTCTCACCTCTTCGCTGTCTCATATTCCTACAGTTTATGCGACCCGCTGTTGTCTTTGAGGTTCTCTCCATGGCCCGCAAGCTGATAAGTTTGCCGACCCCTGCTCCAGGACATGCCACTCGGGCAGGACTCACCCGAATGAACTGATCGATCTTGGCTTCGGCTCGGTCAACTGAAAACTCCCCGATGCGCAGCCAGTCAATGTTCGGCACCTGCTGCTCAGGAAATTGACTCAGATAGGTTCCGCCTCGTTTTTTGATTGCCGAAGCCTCCCTTGAAAGTCCCGGCACCGTGGCCACGCCTTCAATAGCGAGGTCTCTGGCTTCGGCTAGTTGCTGAACAGCGAAGTCAATAGCCTGGTCGACCAGATAGTTGGCCTGGCCCATGTAGGCATCTTCGGCTTCCATTTTTCTAATTAAAATTAGCGCGCGCAAAGTGCACTACTGAAACGAAGGGACAAGTAGTGCTGTGAGTTTTTTATATTAAAATATTTTTTCTAAATGTTTACTTTTCTGAGGAAGTCAAATTCTAACTAAATAAAAAATTCAAACGAGAAGTAGTTTTTTTGTAAGAAAACTTTCCTTTGTTATATTTGCGTTTTATTTTTGGTTAAAATAAAAAACGTTTTTTCTATAATATTCTTTTGAATAGCAGGAAGTTGATCTCTAACAATCTGCTAGTGGAGTGAGGAAGGCTTTTTAGTGCGATATTTAAACATGGGTAAGTCTCTCAGCATCAAATTAAATCACATAATGTGCTATTACAAAATATGTGTTACTGTAAATTTTGTACTTACAATCGTAAAAGTTAAAACAATAATCGAAATAACGAAAATACCGGCGACTGCGAACAGCGAAACGCCTTCAGAAATTTTTTGAGTTTAAAAAAACCAACGATTCGATTATAACAAACGATAATCGCAGATAAACAAAACTTGCTCAATGATTTAGAGCAAAGCAGCAATTGTACTTTTGCTAATTTTGGGGAAGCCGGTTTTGTAGATGGAAACGAGAATCGTGTTTTAATACGTAGTTTTAAAACAAATTAACTTGGATTTGTTAAAAACACCTGATTGTTTCGATAAACACGGAGTTTCTGCGTCGTTAAAAATGGAAATATAGGAGCTGTGTAACGTGTGTAAAGCAAAAAAAACGAACCCGTCTGCTATGTAAAAAAGTATCACTCTGCTTAGGTTAATAACAAAAAAGATAGAAAAATTAAATAAACACGCTGCATAGAGATTGTTGTTAGTTTGAGATTATCAATTAATCAATGGGTTCCGGCTTTAGGCAGCAGCATTAGTCAATGCGGTTATAATTCGATTGTGTTTTTGGTTTGACAACATCAATTATTGGATGGCAAGTGCACTTGGCCTTGGTGTCCTCTCCATAAGTCATTCATTTGGTGCAATTGTTACAGGGCTTGCAGTCCGCTATTGAAGCCATTCGTTGCTAGGGACTCGGTTGCTAGGGGCGTTGAATCGATTAAAGAGTTACGGCGCGGGGTTGGAATTTTTTGTTAGCTGACATGGAGAAGGGCGGAAGCTGAAGGGCTGCCTGAGCACGGTGAGTCAGGTTGATGGTTGATGGCTTAGTAACTTGAGTTAGCTGAGCACAATTCACTGAGCATACCATCACGCCTAAGAATCTAGGGCATGAATGAGAAGCTTTATAAAGGCCTTGAACAACAAAAGCTGGACGAGCCGTGTTGGGAAGCTTTTCTTTTGGGGAAAGAAATGAAAACGGTTGAGCTGTATTGGCTTCTGCTGGGACTATGAAGGGCGTCGGAAAAAAAAAATTCCGACAAAAAAGAAAATATTCTAACGGCATCAATAACTCAAGTTGAGCAATTTTTACGTGCAACTTCACATTAATTCTGAGGAGACACTGAAATCAGAAGAAGCAAATGGTTTACAAATTTAGCCATCAATAATAGGATCATCACAAACAATTTAAAGCTGTTCTGTTTCTGCCCTAAAAATATCTGACACGATCCATGAAAGGCTACTGTTTGCCATCAGCTTTCACTCCTTGGCCTTCTGCTCCGTTGTCTTATCGCCGCTCTGCTCACCAGAACCCTGCTGCTGCTGCTGCTGCTGCTGCTGCTGCTGCTGCTGCTCCTGCTGCTGCTGCTGATCAGACTGCTTGCCGTCGTCCTTCCGTCGGCTTGACTGTCGCTCCGATGAGCGAGACTGGCCCTTCTCCGGCTGCGGGGTGAAGGAGCCGGGTGGCTAGAAGAGTGAAGAGTGATTAGAAGAGTGACAGATTGGTAGAGTGACAGATTGGTAGAGTGACAGATTGGTAGAGTGACAGATTGGTAGAGTGACAGATTGGTAGAGTGACAGATTGGTAGAGTGACAGATTGGTAGAGTGACAGATTGGTAGAGTGACAGATTGGTAGAGTGACAGATTGGTAGAGTGACAGATTGGTAGAGTGACAGATTGGTAGAGTGACAGATTGGTAGAGTGACAGATTGGTAGAGTGACAGATTGGTAGAGTGACAGATTGGTAGAGTGACAGATTGGTAGAGTGACAGATTGGTAGAGTGACAGATTGGTAGAGTGACAGATTGGTAGAGTGACAGATTGGTAGAGTGACAGATTGGTAGAGTGACAGATTGGTAGAGTGACAGATTGGTAGAGTGACAGATTGGTAGAGTGACAGATTGGTAGAGTGACAGATTGGTAGAGTGACAGATTGGTAGAGTGACAGATTGGTAGAGTGACAGATTGGTAGAGTGACAGATTGGTAGAGTGACAGATTGGTAGAGTGACAGATTGGTAGAGTGACAGATTGGTAGAGTGACAGATTGGTAGAGTGACAGATTGGTAGAGTGACAGATTGGTAGAGTGACAGATTGGTAGAGTGACAGATTGGTAGAGTGACAGATTGGTAGAGTGACAGATTGGGGTGACAGATTGGTAGAGTGAAAGATTGAAAAGTTTCGCAGAGTGACAGGTCGCAAGCAATCCATGCCTATGCCAGATCGTCATTAACTATGCACAGTAGAATATGATTTCGCCAAAACTTTTTAAACAAACCAAAGAATCTTTACTTAAGTTAGAAAGCAAACTTTAGACAGGTTCAACTTGCGCATGGAGAAAGTAAGTTTGCTTTAACAACACCTAGCGCTGCAGACGAAACAGCTTGCTTGCTAGCTCAGTCAGAACCCAGCATGTTTGAGAGCAAACAAACATTACTTAATCCAATTTTATTTAAGCTTGTAAAAAGCTGAACTCAAAGTCATATTGAGCAGAATCTTGAAGCGACGATGAGGAACGAAAAGTTTGTCTAGCGGAGACCGGGGGGAATACTACTTCCTGTGGTTGTCAATAGCAACGCAGCAATCAGCAAAGCATATGTGGCAGACGGGGAGAATGTTTTAAAGTAAAAATATTCCCAGGTGTAAACCTATCAGTGGTGGCTTAATGCAATAAATCATCGACATAAACATCATGCACCCTTTAAGTGCAATAATTCTGCTTTGTGGGTTTCATAACAGTAGAACGACCACTTTAGGTTATTTCAAATACCCAGGATTTTCTTTTTTTGTATCTCCCAACATTTTCAACCCGTCGCCATGATAGACGGGACACAATCTTATAAAATTTTCCGCTCTAGCCGACGAAACAACTTCAAGAATCACAAAGCATCGGCGTCGTCTAGATATTCAACGATTCTCCTCGGCTGTCTGGTGGCGAAAAACATAGAAAAATTGGCCTAAAAAAATTGGCATAATTTTTCTGCTCACAAAATTTCCTCATGTAACCATATGTCGACTATTATTGTTAGTTATATTGAACTGACAATTTTGTAAATTTTCCTATTATTGAACCATTATTGAACTCATCTCTCCCTTGTCTCATCTCTCTCTCTAACCTAACCCTAACCCTAACCCTAACCCTAACCCTCTCGTATATTCACCATAGAGGTTAATAAAGGACAATGTTAGTTGTCCTTGCCACCAGGGTCTTCGACAAGAATCGCTGAATAACTCGACGATGCTGACGTCCGATGGCTTTGAAAGTTAAGGGTGGAAAATGTTGATCCATAAGGTGGAATTTCACAGAAAACCTGCCATTCGGTTTAGGAGCTATCGTGAAGTAGGCAGGGGTGTTTGAAAAACGAAGAAACTAGCTCCATTTTCCTTTATTCCTAAGATTTTTCCGGGTTTTTTCGTCGTGCCACTTATTTCCGGGTTTTTCTGACGTCGTTCGTCGACAATAGTAACGATCTGATCTTTACCCATAAGAGCTTTAGGAATGTAAAGAGAACTCATTATCACCTTCTCCCACCAGCCAGTGGGGTACCGGCTGATGTTGTCCAGGTAGATGAGGTTGCGCTGCCAGTCGGCCTGCCAGTCGAGTTCACCGCGCCCGACGGACTTGTCGAGAATGCGCTCCATCATAGCCTTGTTCTCGCGCGTGACCCGAAGCAGCTCGCGCTGGCGCTTTGACCGGTTCAAACTGGCACGGGAAGAGGTTGCGATGTGTGAGCAAAATCAAAATATTTATTTAAATATTTTTGTGGGTATCAATCTCAACAAAAGCTACACAACAAATTATTTCGTCTTCTAATACCGCAGAAACGGATGTTATACCTTAAAGATATTGCTTAACCTATCTCAATGCGAACACCGCAAGGACTGTGGGTGAATCATTAAAGACTGTTAATTTTACTGGCAATGTAAGTTTCGGGGGCAACTGCAAACCCTGTGGTGGAAATTTGGCGACTGCAGGAAAACAGCCAGTTTTTTCAATTTTATTGTTCGTATTGTATTAAAAAATTCTTTGATAAGGATGAGTATTCAACCTTTTAGGATTGTAGTTATTGACATTGTCAATGCGACCTCCGGTGCGCATAATCATGGACATCTTCTCCAGAAGGATTCGATTGTCCCGCTCAATGATGGCCAGCCGTTCCTCTTCCAGCTGCAGCTTCTTCGGCTTCAGGTGCAGGTGAATATAGGTCTGAGGCGGCTTTGTGTCCACCATCGCTTTCACATTTCTTAGCTGTTTGGAATTGAAATAGAAAATTCTGTTACTTTGCATTTTTAAGCTGATTAAAAGTTTAATGCATACACTGGTATAATTTATGTTAATATTGATCTAATAGCTGATAATTAAGCATTTTATAGATACAAAAACACTTGCACAATTTTTTTTCTCTCAAATAAGAGTTATTTGATATTATGATTTTAACCTTTTAAAAATAAATTTGTAATGGCTCTTGAAATTCATTGCCTTCTGTACTATTTTTGAGCAACCATAGAAGAGAAATGCTGTCATGTACTCTTACTAAACTGTCATGAATAATTATACCTAGTACCTTAAGCCATTATATTATTAATTAATGTGTACAGGAGTAACTAAATAAATAATTTTTTTCGAGATCAAGAAAAAATCTATCTATACCATCCAGAAATAAAAATCTATAATCCTACAATATTTATAAAAGATGCATATTTAATTTTTTTATTTGTGTCTCGTTAGCTATATATTTGTCCATATTTGCTTATAAATATTGTACTGTTAAACCTTTAAGATAAAAAACGTTCAGGACAATACAATTTTATTAATGAAATTTAAAAAATGATACGATAAGTGATACGATAAGTGTGAACTTTTGTCTTACCTCCTCCCTGTGTCTCTTGTATGCTGCCTCGTCATACTGCATTTGCAGAAGACGATTTTGGCAAGGAAGAACAGAATAATAATAGCGATGGCGCTGCATTTCTGTGATTGAATCACAAGTACAGTGTGACAAATCTTATTTTTCAGTTCGCGTTAGAAACTAGAATTCATGGCAGTTTTGCAACTTAAATTCACGCGGTAGGTGCTGTCCATCGTTACGGAAAGAATTTGTTATAACGCAGTGTATCTATGGACAAATGAACACGCAATCAGTATATATATATAATGCCGAAAACATTAATCCAAGCTCCTTCCCTTTTCCTTTATTTTCAGTTCCCTGTGGATTTTTTGCAACGCTAATACTTTATTAACTGTACGATCTATTTTAAACATATTTAGATGTGCTTACATGCAAATGTTTTTAGAACCAAATTTACATTTAGTACCGAGTGAAAAAAAACATTCAATGCTGCTTAACGGCGCATTGCGATTTCTTCTTCGCTAACCCAAGTAGCGAAGTAAATGAGCTAAGACAATGTAAAATACAGGGTTTCCGCATTAATAATTCGCTTTTTGACCAATGCAGTAACTATAGCCAGTAAATGACTCGTGCCCCACTCTGCATTGCATTACGGCTGTAAACAATAGTACTCCGCAGCGGCTCTGCAGCCCCGTGGCATTAAAGTGCATGAACATATTTAAATATTGTTTTCTCGCCCGTTTCGAATTCCATAATAGGCCATAAACGACATGCAATTTAACAATGACATACTGAAAGCCACTTATTCTCCAATGATTTTTTTGCACCTAGTGCATTTCTTGTACATGAAGCAATATTGCGTTGATGCAATATTCGTCTTATTCAAATTTTTGTGCAAAGTAAAACATCTGTTGCCCAAAAAAGCTAAAAATACGCATTGCAATTGCTAACTTTAATTAAATATTTTGTAAGCTTTTTTACTGACTTCCAGCAGGTCTGTAAAAATCGAAATACTACCTATGTAGAAGACTATTCGGAGTTATAACGCATTTTTTTCGCAACAAGTTAGTCCAAAGACTCCGAAAATGATCGAGAACTCGATTGTTGTGTGCTTAATTAGTGGGTGATAATTCCGGCTCGGAAAAATTCTGTACGCTGTCAGCTGGCATAAAGCCATGCAGTGCAAAAAGAAATTCGTACTAGATATGCTTAGAGCTCTTGCTGCTGCTTATGCTCCGCATGTACATCTCCAGCGTACGGGCGGAAAGAGTCGGTCGTGACTTCATGCAGCTCCGCTGGCGAAGCTTGTTGCTATAGTAAATCGGCTCACAGCTGCGAACTCTTGGTCGAATAAGTTGGCGATGCTGGTGCTTTTATACAGGCTGTTCTCGTTCCGCGTGGCTGATGAGGGCCGTGCGGTCGTCACTAAATCTGCCATCCACGCCGACAATTCAATTCCTCGCGTTGGTCAGTCACAAAAGCCCTCGAGACATGACTTTATGCATGACCTGCTGGATGGCCGCGGTAAAGCGTCGTCATGGGCGCTACAGCAGTTCACGGAGTGCCTCCAGTCGGGCGGCGCAGCCGCTTCCGCCACGGGGCACCATGGCCGGGAGGGGCGGCGTGGGGCCAGGCGGTTGACAATACGATTTGTTGGACCAGACGGAGGGGCACGAACAGTCTCGCCGACGTCATCTGGATGAAAAATCGGAAGGTTGTCGGAGCTAATTTGGTCTGCGACGCGCCAGGTGATGTACTTTTATTGGACCAGGAGATCAATGACGTGGTGGAAGGTGAAGTCGGTGCAGAGACGCGGTATAGTAGGAGCTGACGCGAGGTAGGATTGCGCCGTCGTTCAGGGTGAGGAAGTTGCCAATTGAAGCCGCCGACATCCCTCCATCTCCACGACCAACTTGCTAATTGTTGCAAGGTCCCAGATCCCGTGAATGGCATAAGTGCCAGCCATGCAGGCACGCGCGCGACATGTGTGTTCAGATGCTGGTCCTGGTCAGGACGGGTTGACTTGGTCTCGAGCTCTCAACAGCTGCAGCAATTTTAGGTGAGCTGGCCCGGCAAGGAAAAACCCGACGTTGCTAGATGGATCGGAGCTTTCTCCCATGGCTGCTGCCCTTTGCAGTCCGAAGTATAATGATGAACTTCAAATAATTTCAGAAGAATTCAATATAATAATTTGAAAAAAAGCCAGCATTGTTTTTGGAAACATTTATAATTCAGTCTGTGCAGTCTGGATACTACGCTTGTATGTAAAGTAACGTTATATTATATCTCTCGAAGTTTACGACGGGAAAATGAATTCGATGTCAATTAAATTAAAATAGATAATTTATATATATTTAGTTAGCACAGGACACAGAAAATAACACGAAACAAATTACAGTTTAAACTAACATATTAGTTGCTGCGAAAGCGTATAAAAGGCGCGATTACAGGGTAAAACGCATATATATATTCATATGAATTTGCTTTGCGAAATTAAGACAGTATAACTTATAAATGTATGCATGATACCACGTACTTGCGTAGCTTGACATAATATTTTGTTATAACTGTTACTCTTAATAATAAGTTAAAAAAGGTTTGCCTAAACACTGTAGCGACAGTTATTAAAAGTCTTGACTCAAACAGGAGAGGAAAAATTTAGGTGTGCTTGTAACCTATTAATTTATAAAAACTATATATCTCCTAAAATTAATTTGTGATGGTCAAACAAACAAACTACAGCCTACTCGTCGGTTTTCTATATTCTGTTAAGATAGTGCTGCAAAGTCATATTTAGTTCGGCATTGAGTTAAAAATCTAAATCGATAGCAGATTGGATACAGAAGTTAAATGTACAACACGCCAAGAACTATTCTGTGTGCTAATAATGTGCAAAAATATTGTCAGACACAACATTATCTGCCGAAATATAGTGATAGTGTGTGATAGTATACTGTAATCAGTTTATTCATCAACAACACCTGAAATACTCGTACGTCTGTATGTCACCTCACTATACTGTATGTCTTTTTTTTAAAGAATCTAAAGGACTGCAAAAGTACAATTGTAGCCATTTTACTTTTAGAAATCAGTGTGGGAAATAATAGTTTAACATAGTGTACGATGCTAGCTGAATTCGCGACAATCGTGTGGTCAATATTTACGCGAAGCCAACAACACAGTCACAACTTAAAAAAAGATGAACGCAGATCTAATAAACTATTATAAAGGGTAAAATATAGTCTAAATACACGAAGGTATATCAGTGTAAAGACATCCAATAACTTAAATTAATTGTAGCATATAGCTACTTCTAATCATTCTGCGATGAGCAGTCAAGGATCGAAAAAGTTAATGTCAAAGCGTGATCAGGTTTAAAATGGTCGATAAGAAAGGAATTCAGTTCTAAGCTTGTTCAAACAATAGAAGTTTAATGACATATATTTGTAGTGTAGGGGCGCTTAAGCAACGGGCTTTAAAAATTTGTCACTAAAATATGTAAAATTCTGCTAGTGTAATACATTTAAATTCAAAATTTTATGTCTTAAATCCATTAAGAAATTTAAATTGGTGCTAAACACACAATATAACAAAATTTCACACTAAAGGGTGATTAGAAAGCAGTATTTTATTCACAAAAAGTACAACAACTTTTTGAACTATAAAACATAATGCTATGTTACAATTAGGCGCACAAAAATATTTGACTAAAGTAAAAAGCAAAGTTAAATAATTATACTAGACACTAAAAGTCCATACTCAACAGAAATGAAGACTTGTCGCTAAAAATTCACTGACTAAAATGTACGGATTCAAACTAATGTTTTTATGACGCCATGCAAACATTATTTTTGTAATGGGGCCTTTAAAAAATTGACGAAGCCCCATAAAATTTTACTTTCAAGAATTTTCTAAGAAATAACTACTTCGGCGGGTTTAAGAAAGGCAGTGTGTTATAAAATTAACACACATCAAGATTTACGCATTCTTACAAGTTCCCCGATTGTCTGCAAAGAGACCGAAAATCTTTAAAGTGTTTTTTGAAATGATAAACCTTCAGTACCAAAAGTTCTAACTAAGAAGGGAGAAAGTAAATGGGGCCGGCTAATTATGAATCTTCTCGAACTGTTGCCCAATTTTTGCACAATGCATGGAGATTTTTATACTAAAACTACGCTACGCTGTTGAAGAGATCACGAAGGCCGACGATAAAGATGCAAACAGAAAATAATTGTTGGCAGTCAATCACAGAGCGAAGCTGAACTAAAACTCAGCAACATCGCGACGGAGGTTCAAATCGACGTCGTCGTCGCCAATGCAGCCGAGGCGGCAGCGGCCGAGGCCGAGCTGCTCTCGCCAACCCGGCCAGCCAGACTGACCGAGCGGACGAAGTGAAAATCGGCGGCGCGGCAGTGCGGACACGCCAGCGGCTGCGAGAATTGCGAGAACGCCGCGGGCAGGTCGCCCGGCTCAGTTACAAGCGGCCTCCGGCAGTGGCTGCACAGCAGCCGCTCAGGACAGCAGGGCGAGCAGGCGAGCACATCGAAGGTGTAGATGCCGCCAATCAGCAGGTGTGAGCCGTCCCAGGCACGCTGGCAGTAGCGGCATCGGCTGTGCAGCTGCGGAGCCCGGGTTCGGCAGCAGCAGTGCAGGCAGACAGCGTACAGGAAGCCCTTGCCGCAGGCTGGGCTGTCCGAGCGGTGATGCCGGACAGGGCTCAGGAAGAATGTCCCGTCAATCAGGGGGAAGTGATCATAGACTGACATCTGGTGACCGCAGAGGGTGCAGGCCACATGCGGCGTGCGGCAGGCCGTGAGTGTTGTCAGCACCAGCGCCTTGAGCTCGTCATTCTCAGTTGAGCTGTCGTCCTCAGTGACGATGTGAAACTTGTTCTGCTTGCTTCTCGGTAGAGCTTTCAAGCTTTCAAAGTTGTCGGTTCGACGGCGGAAGATGTTGCCCCGATTGCGCAGCTGGCTTTGGATGTGCTGCTGCTGCTGCTGCTGCTGCTGCTGCTGCTGCTGCTGATAAACGACTGTTGAAGGGGGACACAGCGTTGATGGCGAAGGCTGATGCGAATAGACGATTGAGGTGAATGGCACCGCGGCGGCGCCACTCGTGTCAGACATTGTGGGACTCAGACTGAAGGCGGTGCCGAAGCCGCCGCCCCCACCGTGGCTAGACGAGTTGCTGAGATTTCTTAGACGCCTATTCAGCATGTCGGTTGGGCTGCTGTAGGAGCCACTGGCGCCGCCGCCGCCGCCGCTGCCCATGATGTAGTAGCCGTTGGAGCCAGCCGTCTGTTGACGCCTGCGCGAAATCACCTGCGGCTGCGTGGCTGTCGACGGGCGCTGATCGCGCACAAGCTGGCCCTTGCCGCAGGGGCAGCGCAACTGCTGCTGCTGCTGACTGCTTCTGACTGTCTGGATCGACTTCTGTTGATGAGTTCTCTCCCATTTGCTGAGGCAATCTACATGAGCCCAGAAAACTGCAAGAAAAAAACTTCGCCAGAAAATTAGACTGTAGATTCGAAATTATTTGTGTAGACTAATTGAAATACGATTATATCATATAATAATAATAATTGCAGGAGGGCTGCGGGCAATGGCTCATAATTTAGTGACACTAGACCCGCAGCCAGCGAGAAGGCAATTCTGCCCATTTCGCTGACTCCTGAGCACACACGCACAGATACTGTACGCAGGCATACGCTTACACAGGTGTGTACATCTGCCCTGACTTTCTCATCGTGAGGCAGTGTACATTCTCACTGTGCCTTGGAGGTTCATGGTCCACGAGGGCGTAAGTTGCACGACAAGCCCCCAAGCCTTCTCTCCGCGGCTGCGCCCCAAATAAATGTAGCTTCGCCGTGGAAATGAACTTAGGGACCTTGGTGCGAGAGGCAAACGCGATAACCGCTCTGCCACCGACCCCCACGAGTATATCATACTAGTGGCGTAGCCATAATTTGTATCCAGGGGGTGCGCCACTAATGGGTGGCGCCTGTACTGGGGGGCGTCACATAGATTTGGCTAGGTTGGCTAGGTTCCTGTATCATACTCACCCTGGCCGCATGAGTGACCAGAGCACACCAGTTTAACAGCGTCTTGCGATTCCTCCGGGTCTTGAATCAGCGCTGAAATCGTCGTCCTCTGCTGCTGCTGCTGCTGCTGATTTGGCGCCAGGAGCTGCTGAGAATCGGCGGCTGAGTGTAAGAAACATGTGACACTGACCCCAGCTGTCTGAAAGTTGCTGAAGCCATTCTCCTGCACCGCCTGCTGCGAGTCCAGCTTGCCGCCGCCAATGCCGCCCTGTCTCCAACGCGTCGTTGAAACGCCGCCGCTGTTGCTACGCGCTTGCAGTGTAGTAGTCGACGACATTGTAAACTTGTTGACTCTAACAACAACAATAGCGCAGCAATGCGAATGCGTAAAAAGGAGACAGCTGGCGGTAGAGCCTCTGAATGCAGCTAGTGGGGCGGGCCAAGTACTTTTAGATCGGTTTTGCTTGCGTCTTTAGCTTGCGAAAAATGAGCGAGAGAGAGACAGAGAGAGACAGAGAGAGAGAGAGAAGGCAAGGCGACAGGACTGGGGGTAGAGGGCTACGGCGTAGAGGTGGGGGCGTCCCCGCGTAGCCCTGAATGGCAGTCAAGAGAGGCTCTTGTGCGGAGGACTAGAGAGAGAAAAGGCATGAGAGAATTTCGGAGTGGGGATTCTATATCTCTGTCCGTCGTGTTTTCTCACCAGACCAGTACAGTATTAGTACATCGGTACAGAGACGCGCGGCTAAACTTTTCTTAGTGCGTACAAAAAGCAAGCCCGATCGTGATACGAACAGAGAGAGCGGGGGTTTACGAGGCTGAAAGATACGGGTAGCTAGATACGTATAAGTATGAACGTACGGCTCAAAGATGTGAAGCGCCTGCAGGAGCAGCAACAGACCAATCCGATTTATTGTGGAACTAGTGCACAATGTTCGTCATGCTTTAACTTCCGGATGCATTTTTAGTGCTGCACATTGGAAAATCCTTGTTGCCAACGAAGGGAGGCAAACTTGACAGAAAAAAACTGTCTGTTGGAGCTTCTGAGGACGGAGGCTGCCCTGGAATAGTACATCCATCCATCTACCTACCTGCCTACCTACCTGCCTGCCTGCCTACCTACCTGCCTACCTATCTATCTATCTACCTATCTATCTGTTTATCTACGTACCTATCTATTCTAGATCCATCTATCTACCCATCAATCTGTCTGTCTGTCTATCTTATCTAGAAAATTTGCAGACGATTCTAACTTACAGATTACCTCTAATCTTGTGGCTGAGCTGTCCACTAATTAGCAGTAAAATTATAAAGCGAAATTTTTCGAAGGCATAGCCTGACTGCCCAGTGCTGTAAGTAGTGCTGAGCTAGTGCTGACACTATAATTACAGCGAGCTTGACTCTCTGAGCAGTCTCGCATTTATCGCGTGTTGAACAATTTAAGCACCTGTCGTTTCGTCATTCCAATGACATGAAAGAGTCATCCAGAGGCAGTCATCACTTAACTACTAACCTGCGACCTAGAAACATGTCACCTGGAAGCAGTGCATGGTCTAACTTTGAACTCCATGAAAATTTGTGCTTCACAGTAGACTTCCACCCCACTTCCCGATAGCTCCCAAACCGAATTATCAATAAAGTCCACTAAATATGGATCACAATTTTCCGCCCTTAACGATAAACTAACTTTTAACGATTAATTGAATATTTTTTAAAGATACAGAAAAATTGGGGTTTCTAACTACAGCATAAAGTTTTTTTACAGATACAATTTACACTACTTACAGTAGAAAACATACAAACATCCAATAGATTCAATTCACTCGTAGATATTTTGACATTTGATATTTGATATTTATATTTGATATTTATATTTGATATGTGATATTTATGACACAACTCGAGGGTTGTGTCATAAATTCGCTGACAAACTTACATAGCGTCTTTTTTATACAGACTAAGGCACCATCGATCTTATTGTCTATGGAAAATCTTCCCTCTGGCTTTTGAGATAAGGCAGAAATCGAGTGGCACAAATGTGTGCAGCTTGGGGGTGACTATGTTGAGAAGTGCAATGTTGACAATTAGCTGTTCTTTGTTAATTGTTTCTTTGATATCTGCAGTTGTCAGCGAATTTATGACACAACCCTCGTAATAAAAAAATCGTCAGTTTTTTTAATGAAAGTAGCGTTAATTAGATGCTAAACTGCGTGGTCTCTGTGCAGTCAAATAATACATTTCTATATGCAATTTTTCTGAAGCCATGAAAATTTGAGAAACCGTCGTATATCTGTCTCGCCGTATGGGTAGAAGACGATAAACTGAGATGCAAATTCCTGTCCAAGCATTTCTCTAGGTTGAATAATGCTTTATTGAGTCACAATTTTGTTCGCTTTCAACTATTCGAGTGTGCTCAACTGTGTTCTAAGGAGAACAGGTAGAAAAGCAAACAAGTTTGAACCTTAAACCCTCTCTCATAGCAGCCATGAGTCCCGTTTTATGCGTAAACGTTAGTTGATAATATAAGGCCATTAGAAATGTACCTGCAGTGTCTACAGTGGTGCCCACTTCACCTCAGTCTGCATGGGATGCGCGCGTAATACTTCGTTTAGGGCTAGGATAGTATAGAGCCTAGAAGCTTTGAGAAATATAAACTCGCTATATATAAGGCTTTTTAAATATTTCTTGTTTTACTCAGATTCTCCGTTGAACAATGCGCACTATTGCTGTTTTAGTTTGAATTCAAGTTTTAACCATAAAACATAAACAAATTGTCCAAATTGGTTTGTTGTGAGATATGAAGCTACCAGCGTTGAACTTGAGTCCAACTTTGAGCAGTGCCGAAGCATTGAGACGAGAAGGACAGATAATGCGATCTGTGACCCAGATTGACTGGTACGTTTGACAACTATCATATGAAGGCGAAAATGAGCAGGAGAGATGAGACAGAGGAGAGTTGAGACAGGTGAGAGATATGAGACAGGTGAGAGATATGAGACAGATGAGAGATATGAGACAGGTGAGAGATGAGGCACGGGAGAGATGAGACAGGTGAGAGATGAGACAGGTGAGAGATGAGGCACGGGAGATATGAGGCACGGGAGAGATGAGACAGGTGAGAGATGAGACACGGGAGAGATGAGACACGGAGAGATGAGACACGGGAGAGATGAGACACGGGAGAGATGAGACACGGGAGACATGAGACACGGGAGAGATGAGACAGGTGAGAGATGAGACACGGGAGAGATGAGACACGGAGAGATGAGACACGGGAGAGATGAGACACGGGAGAGATGAGACACGGGAGACATGAGACACGGGAGAGATGAGACAGGTGAGAGATGAGACACGGGAGAGATGAGACACGGAGAGATGAGACACGGGAGAGATGAGACACGGGAGAGATGAGACACGGGAGACATGAGACACGGGAGAGATGTGAGACAGGTGAGAGATATGATACAGGTGAGAGATGAGGCAAGGTAGATATGAGGCAGGTGAGAGATGAGGCACGGTAGATATGAGGCACGGGAGAGATGAGGCACGGGAGAGATGAGACAGGTGAGAGATGTGAGACAGGTGAGAGATGTGAGACAGGTGAGAGATGAGGCACGGAAGATATGAGGCAGGTGAGAGATGTGACACGGGAGAGATGAGACAGGTGAGAGATGAGACACGGGAGAGATGAGGCACGGGAGAGATGAGATACGGGAGAGATGAGACACGGGAGACATGAGACACGGGAGAGATGAGACAGGTGAGAGATGTGATACAGGTGAGAGATGAGGCACGGAAGATATGAGGCAGGTGAGAGATGAGACACGGGAGAGATGAGACAGGTGAGAGATGAGTCAGGTGAGAGATGAGGCACGGGAGAGATGAGGCACGGGAGAGATGAGGCACGGGAGAGATGAGGCACGGGAGAGATGAGGCACGGGAGAGATGAGTCACGGGAGAGATAAGGCACGGGAGAGATGAGGCACGGGAGAGATGAGGCACGGGAGAGATGAGGCACGGGAGAGATGAGGCACGGGTGGGGAAGAGGTGCCTGGAGAGGCCGGAGGGCCGGGTTGATTAGCTCTGTTGGCAAGTGGGGTGCCGACTCCTGGCTTATAAGGGTTGGAAGCGTCGGTTGCTGGCGAGTGAAACATTAGAATAGAACAAAGGTACAAAATAGAACGTCAACGAAGCTTTAATTAATATTTAAGATCCACAGAGGAAGTGCATTCAGCCTTCACGATGAGACTCAGCAAGGAGCAATGGGACTGACACTGCGGCTGACGGGATCAGAGTGGGAGATGGAGAGAGGAGGAGAATGATTTGGACAATGGGAAGTGTCTGAAGGGGTTTGGCAGTCACAGGGGGAGGCTATAGTTATGGACGGAGCTGTGACTGGACTGACACTCACACAAGCCCGCGCATTAGTGCCCTGCTAGAAGCCACAGCTATATAGATTAAAGTCAAACTGAACATCCTGCAGGAGATTAGGAAAAAATTAGTTTTTGTACAACTAAGTTAGTTAGCAGTCCTGTAACTGGTAATAATAGCAATAATTTCGTTACATTTGCGTATCTGAGCACAAAGAGGACATCCTGCTTGAGTACTTCCTCTAATCTCCAGTTCTAAGGGTAGATCACACTGATTATTTAAGCTCTGAAAGATTTAGTCTCTAGCCGCAATGTCAGGCGGGAGTAGCGGAGACGGCTGCAAACCGTCATTTCTGCAGTACCTCGTCGACTGGTTTGACTTGGAAGAGACCAACAAACAGCTAGCGGTGTGCGACAGGCAGTGAGTGCGGATGATTCTGGCAGTCAGGCCTGATGTTTAAGAAAGTAACAATTAAATTTTGAGAAAGTGAATACTGACGATTAAAAGAAATCTGCACGGTGTGAAGGATTAAAAATGTTTAGGATTCCAAGAAACAGAATGGATTATTCGGACGCGAATTCAAACCATTAACCCACTCCGTACTCAGGCTGAGCACAGCCCGGTTGAGTCTACAGCTGTCCGAGGAAGAGCGGCGCCGAGCTGCGTGCCTTAGCAAGCTACACTACCTGCAGACACGCCTGCAGGCTTTCGAGCAGAGAGTGCAACACCAGCAGCAGCCTCAGCACCAGCCAACCTCCAACCAGTCACAGACGACGCAGCCGCAGCCGGAGCAGTTGTCGATCAGTCGATCCGCCACCACAGTCGGGATGCGGCTGACGCCAACCACGCATCTGCTAGCTCAGCAGGAGCGCGATCGGGATATTCAACAACGTCGCCGACGTCGAGCTGGTCGGCAGCTGCCGGCATCCATGACCGGCGCCCCACTGCTAGGCCGGTCTTTGGCAGCTGACGAGGCGCCCCAGACCGTCCAGACATCGACAGAGACAACGCCGCTTCCACACCTGTTGACGACACCGCAGAGCTCTCCACAGCTGCCGCCGCCGCCTCCGCCAACCTCGACGCCGCATCCACCGCCGCTGCCAGAGTCGGTGACTCGCTCAGCCGGCTTCTACAAGTTGGGCTTCGGTCCGGGTGAGCGAGGAGCCGCAGCGCCGCCATTGGACGGCCGTCTGGACGGTCAGCGTGCCTTCAGCCTCCAGCGTCAGCAGCAGGAGAAGTTCCGAAGCGCTGCAGCCGCAGGAAGCCATCATCGGCACCGTCGCAGCGGAGGCGGAGGCGGAACTTACCTGGACGGCCAGGCTAAGCGACTGTTAAGAGTGACGGCTTCTTCAGGACAGCAGCAGCAGCAGCAGCAGCAGCCAGACACGCTTGCTGTGCGGGCAGCGATGCGAGATTACGAGCGCACCTTTCTGCAGCCGCGCAATCCTGTCAACTCGCCGGAGCCCGAAGCTTATCAACAGCTGCACTCGGGCGGGCACCATCTGTAGATAGAGAAATCTGGGCTTGACTTATGATGAATAAAATTATACCGTATGTTGCTACTGTCAGTAATCGCAATAGTTTATGTAAAAAAATAATTAATTGATTTTTTGGTGGTAAAAATTACAATCAATAAATAGTTACTGCTACAACGAGCTTAATCTATACTTGTCGAAATTCGAGTTAAATGCGTCCCGATGAAAATTGACAAATGTTTTAGAGTCCTCTGAATGCTTTACTTATTGTCCGATTGCTTTGTTTATAAGATGCTTCAACAGCATCAAGAGGTCAATAATCGCATATCTATAGACATCTACTCGCAAATCTATAGACATCTACTCGCATATCTAGATATCTACTCGCATTTCTAGATATCTACTCGCATATCTATAGACTTCTACTCGCATATCTAGATATATACTCGCATATCTAGATTTATATAGTTGCATCTCTATAAAGATTATTGTGTGTTGATCAGGCACTAAAAAGTTCGAACTTCTAAACAATGGGAACAATTGCCTAGGAATTTATGACAGTCACGTGACACGTTACTGTAGTTGCTTCATCTTCCTTGGTAGTGAGTAGTCTTCTGGGTCCTTGTATGCCGGTAGTTCTTCTCCTTGTTGGTGGTCGACCGTGAAGTTTCGGGTCTGTTGCTTCTTGAGTCTTTGTAGGCTTCTTGTCTTCTGGTCTGCTGCGCTTGACTTTGTCTGTTGGCCAACAAAGGACGAGAGCGAATCAGTTTAGTTGTCGGTTTCCTCAAGCTCGGAATTCCCAATAGAAATGTGCGCCCTAGTGAACAATTGTGTCTCTCTAATAGGTCCTCCTGAAGGGCGTCTTCTTCGTTACCTTCAAATAGATGCCCGATAACTCAAATCAATCAATCAATAATCCTCTATGAATGTATTCTAGGAAACAAGGCCTTTCTCAAATGTATCGACTATATCGCTTTCGTAAACTTAGTTTAATTCAACTTAATTTTCCTTGGGATATTACTTTAAGTAGCGTGTTAAACAAATTGCATATTTTACTACTTTCTAAATCTAGATATATACTCGCAACTCTAGATATATATATAGCTCGTATGTTAACATCACTTGATATCTCTTGTCGCATCTCTAGACACATACAGTCGCATCTCTAGACATAAAATGTCGCACCTCTATATATCTAACCGCATCTCTAGATATCTAATCGAATCACTAGACATCTAATCGCATTTCTATGCATGTTTAATCGCATCTCTAGACACTATTTCGCATTTTTAGATACCCAATCGCGTCTCTAGATGTCCAATTAAGCCGTGGGAAAGGCGGTATGGCTGCCTCCAGGCTGAGGATTCGACAGGAAAACCCCAGCCAATCAACGCGCGCAGGGGTCAGAGATAACCCCTGCAGCCCGGCTCAGCCAATCGCGTTCCGCACACGACTCAGAAAGAGAGAAACGATGAAAAAGGGGTAAGCACACAACACATCCATATATTACTAATATAGTCTATTCTAGATATCCTTATAAAATCTAAAAAACATGCGAGCGGGAATACACACAAAAAGAAATACTTTTAAGCTCATATAAGTGACTTCTTTATTGGAGATACAAAACAATTAAGTCCAAATTTGCAAAGCATTGTCAAACAATTAAGTATATTTCTCAACAAAGTTAGTCTCGATGGAATAAATTTTAATAGAGCAGGCGAAGACAATTAATGCTCTTATCAAAAGAGCTGGGCTACAGATTCAAATTTCACACCTCGCTGAGTCAGCATGATGTGCTATATAAATATATATATTTCATACTCAATATACAATTTGTGGTAAATATATTCAGTAGATTACGTATTATAGATTTTTTAACATTCAAAAGTACTTTTTGTCAAATAAAATGTAAAAAATGATTTCGTCACGTGAATTTGCAAATCACATTTAAATTTGCGCCAAAAAGTATAACATTACAAGGTTATTTACTTTTTTAACGATTTTGAATTAAGAATGTTAGTTCAAACTAAATGTGCTAAATAAGAAAACAATACGACTAAATGATTTAATATTTATAATATTTATATTCATGGAAAACAAAGACCGTTGAGATGTTTCAATTTTAGTTAAGCGCGCGAATTCAAATCGATTTTTTCGGAACGATAAACCCTAGATTAAACTTATGAAATGTGTGAAATGGCATTTAAATATAAATTGTATGCAAACAAAATAAACAAATCAACAGCCTAAGCGCCTTTAAAATCTATCGGAAATAGTATAGTATAGTACCTCACATGTTTGCTATGTACACTACTTACTATAGCAAAACCAAGCAGTAGTAGGGTGCGCAAACGTCATAAAGTTAAAATGACAGCTAAAAAGCGCAGTTTCACTCGGATCCAGTCTGCAGCAAATTGATGGCCTGGCACAAATAGTCTATGGCAGTCTTAGCGTCCTGATACTGCAAAGCGGAGCCGGCAAATTTGCACAGTTTGCCAGCCTTGGTGAACTGATCAAGGCTCAGGTTGGGATGCGGAGTGCCGGGATGAATGCGGCCACTAGCGACTGCCGGATCTTGCTGATATTGCGGCTGGGACGGCGGCTGAGGCTGCGGCTGGCGCGGTGTCGGCGTCGGCGGCTTCGCCGGCTGCTGGGTCGGCGGCGGCGGAACATTGAAACCGAAGCCGGCTGGCGGCGCCGACGCGGTAGACGCCACTCCGGCACCGGCGCCAGAGAAGGCTGACGCACCGCCGACAGAGCCGCCGCCGCCAAGCTGGCTCATATCCGGAGCCTCCTCGCCGCCATCCTCTCCGCCTAACGGGCCGGCTTGCGGTGTTTCGCCATTCTTTCGGCACTGAGTGATGTAAAGCGCCTTCCATTTGGCATATTTGCGACATTTCTCCAGCTCTTCGCCAACAGTGCCAAACGATTGCAGAACATCCAATAGTACACCGGCTGTGTAGAATGATTTCACCGTGGCCGGACCAAAATCGCCGGCTCGGTCGCGATTGTCAGCGAAGGCAAACAATTGCAGCGCTTTGTTCTCAACGGCCGCCTGGCCTACTAAACTGTCCGGTGTGAATACCTCAGGATGCGTTCTGGCCAAATCTGTCTTGGTAGATTCTAGCTGGCCCATTAAACTAGTCAGAAACTGGCGAGCCTCTGGGGACCGCTTGTCGATAGACATGCCTTTCTCTAGGGCGTGGAGACGGCCTGGCAATTATGACAATATTTAGGAAGGCTTACTTGCAAATTTATACCTGCTTACCTGCTTATTTATAAATTGAACTTTTAAAGTGGCTACTTATCATATTGCAGGGATTACAGATAGATGGCTTTTAAAATAGATAGGTTTATACATTATTTGTAACTTAGCTTATAAAAACAAACACAAACATGTAAAATACAACAGCTATGGTTATAGCTGCAATACATATAGAGGATGCTTGGAGCTTTCATAGAACAACTGACACCCTCATTGGCGAACTCTAAAAGTTGCAGTGAAGTGTACCCAGCCAAACAATAAACAAATGCAAGATAAATGTATCCTTCCTAGTGTATACCTGCATATGGAAACTATCTGTAAGGGTGTGGATGTTAAGTCATGAATATTTGCTATTGTCACTACAGCAGCAGGACACAGGATTACAGAAAAGCTATTTGATAAGGTATATTTTATTTGATTTGTACATATATTTCTAACAAGATATTTGAAACAGATCAAAACTGACTTCTTAAATCTAAAGAAAAATTGTGTTTTTTAATCTAAAAAAGTAAAACAATAGTCAGATTTAATCTCTCCAATATCTATCCAATATTCCATTTTAAATGTTTTGTAAGTCCTTGACTTGAATTAACAGATTCTAAAACAAGGGAAGCTGTATTGGGAATAATCTTGGCAGCTAAAAGTTGATCTAATAGGCATTATAGGTAAAAAGTACTATATTTTTAGATTACTTTTATACAGATTTTAAAGAATTTATCTTACTCATGATATGATAGCTTAGTAGGAAGAAAGAATAAAAAGCAAGTTGTTTTTTCTTGTAAGCACATACCCAAACAAAATACTAGATTGTGTAAAAAATATGGAAGTGCTTATTCCCACGGTCCCGTGCCGATAATTTCAATTTTATCCACATGGATCCGTGCCGATAATTTTCTGCTTATCCACACGGTAGCTTGTATGAATAGGTCTACTTTCAAGTCCCTACGTACCTATTCTAATTCTTCTCTGAGCATAAGGCTTTTGCTTCAGAGTATAGTGTATAGTGTACACTATCAATGAATAGTGTAAAATAATAACAATGATGTATAATGTGTGACAAGTTTGGTGCTGACTAGAATTCTGCTGGTTGACTCGTATGATTTTCTTTGATAGACTTTTTACTCTTCAAGTCAATACAATTTGAATGAAAACACGTAACGATGACAAAAGATTTAGTAAGTTGTTATTAAAATAATTAAAAAGGATGACATTAATGTCAGTTAATTAATGTGTAGGTCGAAATGTAGAACACTGTCGTAACACACTGGCAACTTTGTCGATCTATTGGCTCGAGGGTTCAACAAAACGTTCAAATCTGAAAGGGCCTCGTTTCAAAGAACAGAACCGTGTGGATAAAATTGAAATTAATGGCACGGCATATATAAAGAGTTGTAGACCTATTTATACAAGCTGCCGTGTGGATAAGCAGAAAATTATCGGCACGGATCCGTGTGGATAAAATTGAAATTATCGGCACGGGACCGTGGGAATAAGCTCTGCCAAAAAATATACAATATAATTTAGGCATTTTAAACTGATTGCCAACTATTATAATTCTATTGCCACCAAACCAGATGATATATTATATTGCCAGATAAATAGTTTAAAGCAATGTATAATAAAAAACATTATAATAAAAGAAAAAGTTTTATGGGCCTAATGAATTTTTTATGAAATAGCTAGGTCTAGCTAATGCCTTGGTTCAATGTCTATGGTTTTATCATTCTATTTAATCCTGGTTATCTGCGAGCATACCTAGCAAGTTACAACCCTAGAATTGGACATTATAGAAACACATATAGCCAAATAGGTATTGTCAACGTCACTGTCATAGTCATTGCCTATTGAGCTGCAATAGCTAAGCAAAAGGCCAAAAGCAACTGTCAGTATATATATTCAAGTCTTTAAAAATGTCAACTTACAGTAATATGCGACAATCGGATCACGGCTCTCTATCTCAGCAGCTGTCTTTATGAAAATGTTAATTCCTTTAAGGCTAGGTGGTGTCTGTTGCGCCATGTTGGTGTCTTTATGACGAGTAAGTTGTTGAGAAAATTTGATTGATGTCAGTAGTGAAACGTTGCACTAAACAAACTCTTAGCTCAATTTTTTAAAACAATTATGTAATAGTAAATATGATATTATATACCTATTACAAGAAATATCTCAGGACTCGTCAGGAGTCGTACTGTGAGACTTATAAATTACAACCTTTCGAGAAGTTTAGGAGATTCCTGAGAGAAAGTCATAGATTCTAATAAAATTTAAATTTGCAATCTTGCATTGCACAGCAAGTAAAATTGTTTATTTTCATCGGCACTTACTACGAGTTTTACAAATAAACTTTTTACTGTGTATTAAAACGTTTGTAATATCATAGTGCTTAAATAAGTTTGTTAAAATAGTGTCATGATCATTCAAATTACGGTCTCAATTATCGTGTTAGCAGAATTAAAACGAGGTGAAGATCATGCAAAGAGAAATTGAATACATTATACATTAGGTCACTATCGTAAGGATAAAAGTCAACTCAGGTCTTAGCAAGTACTACCTAACTGCTGAGTAATGCTTATTATGATTAGTAGCTATACTATTTACATATTAAATGGGAATTATTCGTATTAATGTACAATTACACTTGTCTCTGAGCTTAGTTCTTTAGAAGTCTCTGAACACCGCGAAAATTTCATTGTTTTTTTAAACAAACACAAATAAATGCTAAGTGCAGATGATAGGACACTTTGCAATAATTAATCTCAGTATTATAAAGATATGGCATGAAGAAGTCGCAGCTTCTGCAGTGGGAGCCGACAGTATCTACCTTTCTCCAAATCATTATTAGCGAATGTGTATACTGTTGCCAAACCATTGGTAAAGTAGGACAAAGCACACGCGTACCTAGCTTGTACCAGGTCACCGATTATACATCCATAGCTTGTATATTTCTCGAATTATACCCACTAACTACACACAAAATGAACGTGTAATATGTATACTAGTGAAAGGAGTGTGAAAAAACTAATTTTACACAAGCCTGGCCTGACATAATATGTAAAATACAAATATACATATCTACATTTATGACATACCTACAGCCTCACAACCCACAAGCAAATAAGGCGAATATAATCGGATTGCTTAAAAAATTCTAACGACATTTGAAAAACTTTCGAAGCGGCTATAATACATGAAGCCTATAAATTGAATATACAAACAGGAGTACTAAAGAAGTCCACACTTAAATAGAACAGGTAAATATTTATATCTAAGCTCGGGTGTTATGGTTGTCGGGTGCTTGGAAGAAATCTCATGGCACTCCTCATAAGGCCCGAGAGCCTATCGGTCGAAGGTCGGTGGCAGGACGTTGCGACAGTCTCAGCAGCGCCGCTAATGCCTCCTTTCGCATGACCATCAGATCTCATTAATGTAGCGCACCAATCATTGGCATGCGCCACCGCAGCCAGCTTGCTGCCAACTGCAGGCTCGCCAGCTTGTTTGTCGGCCAGCTTCGAGCTGCGAGTCTCGAGACCTCCGCCGTATTGCAATCTGGCCAGTTTATCTCGAATGTCGGTCTTCTCAGTCGAGGTGAGGATGTGCCCGCGATAGCCGCTGGCTGCCAGACGAATGCGTTCTCTTAGTCGCCAAGCCGATGGATCGTTAGCGTTCAGCGTGAGTTCTGTATCGTCCGCCATCCACGACACTGGCGATGGTGACAGTGGTTCTGTGACAAAGAAAATCGGCAGCTCTCCAGGACTGCGCGATCGATCCTCGTTGTCATCCTCTGACGTGATCTGATTGGCTAGATAATCAAGCGAACTAGGCTGATAGACTCTCTGACAGGGTTGAACCTGCGTTGCCGCTTGAAGCCTTTCACCATTGCAGCACAATGTTACATCGTTATCGTTTGTCCTCCAAATTGAGGAGACTCTACGGCCGCGATCGGAAGGATTTCCAGATGCATGAAAGTCTCGAATCTCTTCCGTGGAATGAGGCGGTCAACACAATCGAAATAAATGACAGGTTCTTGAATAAATTTATTCTTGAAATAAATTGCAGTAGTGACGGAACCCACCTGCAGTCTGCCAATTAAAGACAGACAGCTGATCCGATATGGTCGATGATTCAGACTCGCTTCGGCGCCATCGGCTTCTGCCCACCGGCGCCAAACTTTGGCTGCCAACATCCGGGCCTCGCTGTGTCTCGGCTGCTGACCCTACTGTGTACACGTCCCATTGGTCGACCGATTCGATGTGCAAATCGTGAGAATTTCCCTCAGATTCTTCCCAGAGTGAGTCGCAGCGAGTTGAAGCACTCTCGAAGTCTGCGGGGTTGAGTTGTGGAACATGGAAATTCTTCACTGTCGATTCCTCTCTTCTTCCTTTGAAGCATTTCAGGGAATTCACGTACGTACCGCATGTTTCGCGTTCAAATCTTTCAATGTAGTTCTGCAACAGCTCAGAGGCTGAAAGTGCGACATTTCCGCTGAAGGTGTCGGCTGAGTGGTCCGTGATGGCATCCGTCTTGGAACGGCTTGTTGATGCAGAATTGAGAACGGCCATGTTAGTGAATGTGAATCGCTCAGAAATAAATAACTTATCCATCTGAAGCTCAACAATGCACTTACTGGTAAGCTGCTGACAACATGATACCTTTCGTTGCTTAATCTTTTCTTATTTCGACTCCGTTAAGATAACAACTCATTTGCTTCTAGAGACGCGAGGTGCAAATTTGTCACATAACAACTGGATAATAGATTAAATAAATGAGGTGTTGACTTGCCAGAGCCTAGTATAGTTGTATGGGACTCTAATAGCTACCATCCATTAGTGCCAATAGCGCATCGTACAATAGGATAGGGCTGAGTTGTTTCAAAGCAGCAGGCTTTGTTACAGGTGAGAGACGACGCCTAATTTAAGACGTGTCAAAGGATTAAGTTTCCTTTCTTTTCAAAGGCTTTACCGCTTGTCAAAGGCTTAGCGAAGTATTCAGAGAGTTCTAAAGTTTCTTGTGGAGAAGCTAGCGCTTTCGAGTGTCAAGAGCGGAGTTCGGGTGGGGACGAACTCATTGTGGGCAGTGAGCAGTCCTGTTGGCAGTTAGTTATTCTCACTATAAAAAGTCTCTCAGCATCTATGTTAGCAAACTGTCTTCATAAATCACAGGTCTGTTCAATTCCAGCTAACATTTATGCATAGAACAATTAGGAAAACTAGCGTTGTGAATCTGCTGCCATTCAAATCTTAATTGGAAGCAGGTGAGAAGCGTTTTTATTCTTTCAATTGAGAAACTCTCTTACCTAAAATATCAAGAATAATACTTCCATCGCTAATTACGATGCCAACAACTAAGAACAACAGGCTATAGTTGTTCTCCTCTTAGTCTTATTGCTTAAATAATTAGTCGTGGAAAAGTTGGAAGATTGCTCTTTTAAAAGCTTTTGCGCAGTATTGATAATGTTAAGATTTTACAGCAATGTGACCTTTACAACAGAAGTTTTCTGAGGCCTCGACCTCTTATCTGTCGAAGGCCTAAAAAATTCCTCCCCTTTCATTTTTCTACCCCAATCAGCCAATCAGCTTTACTCCGCTTTGCGCTCCTTCTACCTCCCCACGCCCGCGGATTGGCTGGCTAATTTGGTGTTAGTTTTTCTCTCTCCATTGGCACCAATCAGCGCCTATTCATTTATTCAAACGCATATGCCACTCCGAGCAGTCTCGACTTTTTTAATTCTGTGATTTATCTAGGCGAACAGAGGCAACGTGACTTAGGTGCATTTCTCAAGGTCAACAGCAAAATAGGATCTTGGCCAGTAATGTCATTTTCACTACTCAAAATTCAGTTTTTTTAAATCTATATATGTATACATATTCATCTATTTATAAATCTGTTCTATTTCTTTTTTCTTTAAGGGGTAACAAAACTATAAACACTTTTGGGCTATAGTTAGTTGTATCACAAACTACAAGTATATAGTTAAGAATTTTTACTCAATAGCCAAAGGGGCTGTAGGTTGTATAGCCAAGGAATACTAAACGACACAAAAATTTTTTGCACAAAACGCGATTGCAACGTCCTGTGTTGTTTAGTAGTCCTTGGTTGTAGCCTGAAGCTATGAAGGCTGTCGACATAGGATAAAATGATTAAAATATACCACGTAGCTGTTTCCTTTGAGAACAAAAGTTGCACCATAATTAGAGTAGGATATTCGAAATTACACTGTAAGATTGACACTGTATTCGTGAGATATGCTCAGTGTGATATTCGTGTGATGCTCAGTGTGATATTCGTGTGATGCTCAGTGTGATATTCATGTGATGCTCAGTGTGATATTCATGCGATATTCATGTGATGCCCAGTGTGTTATCCATGTGATATTAATGTGATATTCATGTGATGCCCAGTGTGTTATCCATGGTATATTAATGTGATATTCATGTGATGCCCAGTGTGTTATCCATGGTATATTAATGTGATATTCATGCGATGCCCAGTGTGTTATCCATGTGATATTCATGTGATATTCATGCGATGCCCAGTGTGTTATCCATGTGATATTCATGTGATATTCATGCGATGCCCAGTGTGTTATCCATGTGATATTCATGTGATGCCCAGTGTGTTATCCATGTGATATTCATGTGATATTCATGCGATGCCCAGTGTGTTATCCATGTGATATTAATGTGATATTCATGTGATGCCCAGTGTGTTATCCATGGTATATTAATGTGATATTCATGTGATGCCCAGTGTGTTATCCATGGTATATTAATGTGATATTCATGCGATGCCCAGTGTGTTATCCATGTGATATTCATGTGATATTCATGCGATGCCCAGTGTGTTATCCATGTGATATTCATGTGATATTCATGCGATGCCCAGTGTGTTATCCATGTGATATTCATGTGATGCCCAGTGTGTTATCCATGTGATATTAATGTGATATTCATGTGATGCCCAGTGTGTTATCCATGGTATATTCATGTGATATTCATGCGATGCCCAGTGTGTTATCCATGTGATATTCATGTGATATTCATGTGATGCCCAGTGTGTTATCCATATGTTATTCATGTGATATTCATGCGATGCCCAGTGTGTTATCCATGTGATATTCATGCGATGCCCAGTGTGTTATCCATGTGATATTAATGTGATATTCATGCGATGCCCAGTGTGTTATCCATGTGATATTCATGTGATATTCATGCGATGCCCAGTGTGTTATCCATGTGATATTCATGTGATGCCCAGTGTGTTATCCATGTGATATTAATGTGATATTCATGTGATGCCCAGTGCGTTATCCATGGTATATTCATGTGATATTCATGCGATGCCCAGTGTGTTATCCATGTGATATTCATGTGATATTCATGCGATGCCCAGTGTGTTATCCATGTGATATTCATGTGATATTCATGCGATGCCCGTGTGTTATCCATGTGATATTCATGTGATATTCATGTGATGCCCAGTGTGTTATTCATGTGATATTCATGTGATGCCCAGTGTGTTATTCATGTGATATTCATGTGATATTCATGTGATGCCCAGTGTGTTATCCATGTGATATTAATGTGATATTCATGTGATGCCCAGTGTGATATTCATGTGATATTCATATGATATTCATGTGATATTCATGTGATGCCCAGTGTGTTATCCATGTGATATTCATGTGATATTCATGCGATGCCCGTGTGTTATCCATGTGATATTCATGTGATATTCATGTGATTCCCAGTGTGTTATTCATGTGATATTCATGTGATGCCCAGTGTGTTATTCATGTGATATTCATGTGATTCCCAGTGTGTTATTCATGTGATATTCATGTTATATTCATGTGATATTCATGTGATTCCCAGTGTGTTATTCATGTGATATTCATGTGATGCCCAGTGTGTTATTCATGTGATATTCATGTGATTCCCAGTGTGTTATTCATGTGATATTCATGTGATATTCATGTGATATTCATGTGATTCCCAGTGTGTTTTTCATGTGATATTCATGTGATGCCAAGTGTGTTATTCATGTGATATTCATGTGATTCCCAGTGTGTTATTCATGTGTTATTCATGTGATATTCATGTGATATTCATGTGATATTCATGTGATATTCATGTGATGCCCAGTGTGTTATCCATGTGATATTCATGTGATTCCCAGTGTGTTATTCATGTGATATTCATGTGATATTCATGTGATATTCATGTGATTCCCAGTGTGTTATTCATGTGATATTCATGTGATGCCCAGTGTGTTATTCATGTGATATTCATGTGATTCCCAGTGTGTTATTCATGTGATATTCATGTGATATTCATGTGATATTCATGTGATTCCCAGTGTGTTATTCATGTGATATTCATGTGATGCCCAGTGTGTTATTCATGTGATATTCATGTGATTCCCAGTGTGTTATTCATGTGATATTCATGTGATATTCATGTGATATTCATGTGATATTCATGTGATGCCCAGTGTATTCTCATTTAAACAAAACGCATTAAATTATTTTTGCATTTTCATTTAAAGGAAATTTTGGGAAGCGAGTTCTTTTAATTGAGTTCTGTCTGCCGAGGCAACTTCTACCTGGATTTAGCCCTGATCGGCAAAACTCTTAGCCCCACTTTTAATCACCTGCTGAATCCCTGGCGCGCTTGTAAAGAGAGACAAGAAATCAGGAAATTTGAGGCCAAATCGTGCCAGCATTCAATTTGAGACCACCTCTGCCCTCCTTGGTGAGATAAGCTATCAGCCCCTGATGCAAGCGCGGAAAATTTAGGAGATGAAATTTAACATTTAAATTTGATGAGTAAAATGCAATACTGATTTGAGATAAAGGTATAAAGAGAAAAATAGTAATGGGAGTGAATGAAGGGAGTGAATGAAGTGAGTGAATGAAGGGAGCGAATCAAGGGAGTGGATGAAGGGAGTGAATGAAGGGAGCGAATGACGGGGGTGAATAAAGGGAGTGAATGAAGTGAGTGAATGAAGGGGGAGAATGAAGGGAGCGAATGAAGGGAGCGAATGAAGGGAGTGAATGAAGGGAGCTAATGAAGGGATGAATGAAGGGAGTGAATGAAGGGAGCGAATGAAGGGATGAATGAAGGGAGTGAATGAAGGGAGTGAATGAAGGGAGTGAATGAAGTGAGTGAATGAAGGGGGAGAATGAAGGGAGCGAATGAAGGGAGCGAATGAAGGGATGAATGAAGGGAGCGAATGAAGGGGGTGAATGAAGGGACTGAATGAAGGGAGCGAATGAAGGGAGCGAATGAAGTGAGTGAATGAAGGGAGCGAATGAAGGGATGAATGAAGGGAGTGAATGAAGGGAGCGAATGAAGGGATGAATGAAGGGAGTGAATGAAGGGAGTGAACGAAGGGAGTGAATGAAGTGAGTGAATGAAGGGGGTGAATGAAGGGAGTGAATGAAGGGAGTGAATGAAGGGAGTGAATGAAGGGAGCGAATGAAGGGATGAATGAAGGGAGTGAATGAAGGGAGCGAATGAAGGGATGAATGAAGGGAGTGAATGAAGGGAGTGAATGAAGGGAGTGAATGAAGGGGGAGAATGAAGGGAGCGAATGAAGGGAGCGAATGAAGGGATGAATGAAGGGAGCGAATGAAGGGGGTGAATGAAGGGAGTGAATGAAGGGATGAATGAAGGGAGTGAATGAAGGGAGCGAATGAAGGGATGAATGAAGGGAGTGAATGAAGGGAGCGAATGAAGGGATGAATGAAGGGAGTGAATGAAGGGAGTGAATGAAGGGAGTGAATGAAGTGAGTGAATGAAGGGGGTGAATGAAGGGAGTGAATGAAGGGAGCGAATGAAGGGAGTGAATGAAGGGAGTGAATGAAGGGAGCGAATGAAGGGATGAATGAAGGGAGTGAATGAAGGGAGCGAATGAAGGGATGAATGAAGGGAGTGAATGAAGGGATGAATGAAGGGAGTGAATGAAGGGAGCGAATGAAGGGATGAATGAAGGGAGTGAATGAAGGGAGTGAATGAAGGGAGTGAATGAAGTGAGTGAATGAAGGGGGTGAATGAAGGGAGTGAATGAAGGGAGCGAATGAAGGGAGTGAATGAAGGGAGTGAATGAAGGGAGCGAATGAAGGGATGAATGAAGGGAGTGAATGAAGGGAGCGAATGAAGGGATGAATGAAGGGAGTGAATGAAGGGAGTGAATGAAGTGAGTGAATGAAGGGGGTGAATGAAGGGAGTGAATGAAGGGAGCGAATGAAGGGATGAATGAAGGGAGTGAATGAAGGGAGCGAATGAAGGGATGAATGAAGGGAGTGAATGAAGGGAGTGAATGAAGGGAGTGAATGAAGTGAGTGAATGAAGGGGGTGAATGAAGGGAGTGAATGAAGGGAGCGAATGAAGGGAGTGAATGAAGGGAGCGAATGAAGGGATGAATGAAGGGAGTGAATGAAGGGAGCGAATGAAGGGATGAATGAAGGGAGTGAATGAAGGGAGCGAATGAAGGGATGAATGAAGGGAGTGAATGAAGGGAGTGAATGAAGGGAGTGAATAAAGGGAGCGAATGAAGGGGGAGAATGAAGGGAGCGAATGAAGGGAGCGAATGAAGGGACTGAATGAAGGGAGCGAATGAAGGGAGCGAATGAAGGGAGTGAATGAAGGGAGCGAATGAAGGGATGAATGAAGGGAGTGAATGAAGGGAGCGAATGAAGGGATGAATGAAGGGAGTAAATGAAGGGAGCGCATGAAGGGAGTGAATGAAGGGAGCGAATGAAGGGATGAATGAAGGGAGTGAATGAAGGGAGCGAATGAAGGGAGTGAATGAAGGGAGCGAATGAAGGGATGAATGAAGGGATGAATGAAGGGAGCGAATGAAGGGGGTGAATGAAGGGAGTGAATGAAGGGATGAATGAAGGGAGTAAATGAAGGGAACGAATGAAGGGATGAATGAAGGGAGTGAATGAAGGGAGCGAATGAAGGGATGAATGAAGGGAGTGAATGAAAGGAGTGAATGAAGGGAGTGAATGAAGTGAGTGAATGAAGGGGGTGAATGAAGGGAGTGAATGAAGGGAGCGAATGAAGGGAGTGAAAGAAGGGAGTGAATGAAGGGAGCGAATGAAGAGGGTGAATGAAGGGAGCGAATGAAGGGGGTGAATGAAGGGACTGAATGAAGGGAGTGAATGAAGGGAGTGAATGAAGTGAGTGAATGAAGGGGATGAATGAAGGGAGTGAATGAAGGGAGTGAATGAAGTGATTGAATGAAGGGAGTGAATGAAGAGAGTGAATGAAGGGAGTGAATGAAGGGAGTGAATGAAGGGAGTGAATGAAGGGAGTGAATGAAGGGAGTGAATGAAGGGAGTGAATGAAGGGAGTGAATGAATAAATAGAAACAAATCATACGACACATTTAAAAAAGTCTTGAAAAGGTTCGTTAAAATTTAATTAAGTGTTTAAATTTCTTAATCTAGACGAGAAAGCCGAGATTAAAGATTAATTTATAAATTTTGCTTCAAGAAAGCACAACAAAGCAAAATTCTAACGGATTTCGGACGCTTGCAAAAGTACGGGGAGAAAAGAACTGACATGCAATAAATTGGAATGTTTTTAACTACGGCTAGAACTGTTGGCCTAAATGTACTTTTTGGTCACTATGTACAGACACGAAGCTATTTCGGAGACACCACTGAAGTGATGTACTTTTAGACTTAAAAAAAGTCAACTGGATAAGCAATATTTCTCTAATAAGTTATTTATACTTCAGAACGACATTGTCACCTGATTATCACTCTCTCTCCTCTCTTCCTAACCCTCTCTCCTCTACTTCTCACCGCCAGTCTCATTCTACTTTTCCCAGTTCTCATCTTCTCTCAGTCGTCATCGGCTTTGCAGGCCTTGGTCGAGTCGCAGTCACCGGCGGTCGATGTTGAATCGGTGAACTGCGACATCCGGGTTGGGACTCGCGACGGCCCGCTAGTCAGCATGGCAACAAACTCCGGGAAGTCGATCAGGCCATCGCCATTAGCATCAACCTCGCGGAGCATCTCCTGGGCGTCGGCTAGCGACACCTCAGAGTGACCCAGAGCAGTCAGGACATCCTTGAGCTCCGAGGCGCTGATGAAGCCGTTGGCGTCCTTGTCGAAGACTCGGAATGCGGCCAAGAGTTCATCCTCGGAGTCGTCGCCACCGTATGTTGGCGACGGCTGTCTGGAAGTCGACGACGCTGACTCTCGCGACACTCGGCGCCGGCGTCGACGACCGTCGGCGCCCTCACGCAAGCGACGCTCTGACTGGATCAGCTGGATGAACTCGTCGAACTCGATTGTGCCGTTGCCGTCGCGGTCGATGCGGCGCAGGAGCTCCTGGGAGTGGGAGGTTGCCGAAGGCTCTGACAAGACACTTACTTCTTCAGCCCTGATTGGCAATCTTTTTAATATTCTAAAAACAATACAATCCATCTTCTCAAATCTACACACATTTGCTCTATTTGCGCGTGCTGATATAGGAAAACATCAATTTTGTGTCTGTCCACTGCTAGAATCACCCACCCACCTCCACTGCTAGAATCACCCACCCACCTCCACTGCTAGAATCACCCACCCACCTCCACCGCTAGAATCACCCACCCACCTCCACCGCTAGAATCACCCACCCACCTCCACTGCTAGAATCACCCACCCACCTCCACTGCTAGAATCACCCACCCACCTCCACTGCTAGAATCACCCACCCACCTCCACTGCTAGAATCACCCACCCACCTCCACTGCTAGAATCACCCACCCACCTCCACCGCTAGAATCACCCACCCACCTCCACCGCTAGAATCACCCACCCACCTCCACCGCTAGAATCACCCACCCACCTCCACTGCTAGAATCACCCACCCACCTCCACCGCTAGAATCACCCACCCACCTCCACCGCTAGAATCACCCACCCACCTCCACTGCTAGAATCACCCACCCACCTCCACTGCTAGAATCACCCACCCACCTCCACTGCTAGAATCACCCACCCACCTCCACTGCTAGAATCACCCACCCACCTCCACCGCTAGAATCACCCACCCACCTCCACCGCTAGAATCACCCACCCACCTCCACCGCTAGAATCACCCACCCACCTCCACTGCTAGAATCACCCACCCACCTCCACCGCTAGAATCACCCACCCACCTCCACCGCTAGAATCACCCACCCACCTCCACTGCTAGAATCACACACCCACCTCCACTGCTAGAATCACACACCCACCTCCACTGCTAGAATCACCCACCCACCTCCACTGCTAGAATCACACACCCACCTCCACTGCTAGAATCACACACCCACCTCAACTGTTTTGAGCCTGATCCACCCACCAACACCCACCCACCCCTCTTCCACTGTCGGAGCTCACCTGCAGCTGCGCAGCGGTGAGTGATAGTCCAATGCATCGAAGGACGGTGCCCAGCTCCTCTGTCGTTATGCAGCCGTCGCCGTCCTTATCAAAGAGCCTAAAAGTCTCCTGAAGAATTTGCAGCTCGGCTGCCGATACCAGCAGTAGCTCTTCATCACCGTCGTCCGAGGCGGCGGCCGTAGCTGAAGCGGCTGCTGCGGCTGAAGACCCAGGGCTGGTCGTCGCTGGTTCGCTCTCCTTGCCATCCAGCAGATGCATCAGATTTTTGTCCGCAAACATTGACGGCGTCCGCTTCTCCAGCTCGTCTTCCTGGGGCGGCGGAATCGTCGACTTCGAATTGCGGGCATCGCGCTTGAAATTCGACGAAGACATTGTTGCGATAGGGTGCGCGCGTTCGTGCGTTCAGCGACTGTAGGACTTGATGATACTGAAATCTCCGTCACACTATTAAGCCTTTGCTTTGAGTATGCTTTGAGCAGTAGGGCAAAGGGAAGGCTTGCTAATATATTATTCCAGGAGCTGTACGACGAGCTCCGTTCTGAGCTCCCTCCCGGCAGATAGGCCAATCGGCGGCCTCGACTCTAAGGATATGAAGGGAGCTCAGGAGCTTTTCCTGTCCCAAACCGCATGCATGCATACTTTCAGTGCCACTGTCCGCATTCTAGTTTCACAGTCCTCACCCCCCACTGTGTTTTAGTCCTTTACACCTTTCCTTCCTTCTTTCGTCTATTATTCAGCTTTGTTTGTTTCACTGGGAAGAGGTCGCGAGTTCGATCTCAGCAGAGGGGAATCGATTTGTGTCCTTGAACACTCAATTCCCTATAACAATAATAATAATTACAGACTGGCTGCACGCAATGGCACATCATTTGGTGACACTAGACCCGAAGCCAGCGAGGAGGCAATTCTGCCCATTTCGCTGACTCCTGAGCACAAACGCACACAGATACTGTACGCAAGCACATTCTCACACAGTTGCGTTCATCTGACCCGTATTTTTCATCGTCAGGCAGTGTGCACTCTCACTGTGTCTTGGAGGTTGGCCCTCAAGGGCGTAAATTGCACGACAAGCCCCCAAGGACCTTGGTGCGAGAGGCAAACGCGTCAACCGCTCTGCCACTCACCACCTTCTCAATTTCTTACAGTGCTTCAGTTCACCAAATGATGTGAAAAGGGTATCAGCTTCAGTTGGGATAGAAATTTGGGCGGTCGTGGCGCCCTTCCCAGTCCATGGACTGAACACGTGTACACACGGACTGTAGCCATATCTGACTTATTATAATTTTTAATTATATCTATCGGCATGCAGGATTTCGCCCACTCAAGCTGGGGCAAACTAGATAACTTGTCTGCCCCATCGTGAGCGCTGTGTCCCATAGTCTGGGCTAATTAGATACAAGTTGCCGCAGTATATGGGACCTGTCCTGTCCTAGGGAAGATGGAAAAGGAGGGGCAGCGCAAGGACTGGGATAAATACAGCTTCGAGCGGAGGATGTGGCTGCGGGTTGGGAAGGCAGGCGAGCTAGAACTCGAATAATTCACCCCTCCAAATCCTTTAATTTCGAGTCAGCCCGCCCTTTAGCTGTTCCGAATCGAGAAAACGAGGATAAAGCCTTCGTTTGTGACGGTTTTTCGCAAGGCCTGAAATCTCTTTGAGGTAGCAGGGAATAATATTTTCCAGCCTAGCAGCGTTCCATTCCTTTGCCTTGGTGATTAAGCATTTGCTTTAGCCAGCAATTAACCTTCAGCACGTTCCTTTCTTTTTATTGATCTTCTTTGCAAATGTTGTACAGCCTTTGACTGTTATTAGCCATTCATCTATACTCTCTACCCTCCTCCACTCTCCCTACCCCTCCTCCACTCTCCCTACCCCTCCTCCACTCTCCCTACCCCTCCTCCACTCTCCCTACCCCTCCTCCACTCTCCCTACCCCTCCTCCACTCTCCCTACCCCTCCTCCACTCTCCCTACCCCTCCTCCACTCTCCCTATCCCTCCTCCACTCTCCCTATCCCTCCTCCACTCTCCCTACCCCTCCTCCACTCTCCCTACCCTTCCTCCACTCTCCCTACCCCTCCTCCACTCTCCCTACCCCTCCTCCACACTCTCTACCCTCCTCCACTCTCTCTACCTCTCCTCCACTCTCCCTACCCCTCATCCACACTCTCTACCCCTCCTCCACTCTCCCAACCCCTCCTCCACTCTCCCTATCCCTCCTCCACTCTCCCTATCCCCCCTTCTCCACACTCACTACCCCTCCTCCACTCTCTCAACCCTTCTCCACACTCTCTACCCTCCTCCACTCTCCCTACCCCTTCTCCACACTCTCTACCCCCCTCCACTCTCCCTAACCCTCCTCCACTCTCCCTACCCCTCCTCCACTCTCTCTACCCCTCCTCCACTCTCTCTACCCCTCCTCCACTCTCTCCAATCACAATCTAGAAATCGAATCCCAAATTCTATATACAAATCCCCAATCCTGAATTCGAATTCCCAATCCTGAATTTAAATCCCCAATCCTGAATTTAAATCCCCAATCCTGAATTTAAATCCCTAATCCTGAATTTAAATCCCCAATCCTGAATTTAAATCCTCAATCCTGAATTTAAATCCCCAATCCTGAATTCGAATTCACAATCCTGAATTTAAATCCTCAATCCTGAATTCGAATTCCCAATCCTGAATTCAAATCCCCAATCCCAATCCTTAATCCCGAATTCCAAACGCTCTCTCAAAATTTGAAATCTCGCTTTAGAATGCGCAAGAATTTCAGACAGATTTTTATCGCTTCTTGCGTGACATGGTACAATAAGAAACAATTGTGCAATTACCTTAACCGCTATTATTGGTTTAGTGCTTCACATCTGATAATAATGGTGCAAAAAGAACAATTTATGAGAACTTAGTTGACTAGTTGGGGAAGCTTAAAAATACCTAAATGTTAATATAGACCTTTAACAAATTTAAATTAGTCGAGGAAAAGATTAGAACGAAAAAGTCATTACGCGCTACTAAAAGTAGCACAAGCAAGCGCACAGATAATTTTTGGCAAAAAGTGTTAACTTAATAGAAATAATAGCTGTTGAAATACATTTATCAGAATATTTTGTGGCTAATATTGTATATAGTTCTTTTACGAAATATTCACACAATAACACTGTAAATTCTTATAGCATTAAAAATTTAGGAAACTTTTGGATGCAAATTAAAGGGCTGTGTGTTTCCGATTTAAGATTGTGTATTCAAGTCTTGGGATTGTGGATTCCATTGGTGGGATTGTGGATTCCATTGGTGGGATTGTGGATTCCATTGGTGGGATTGTGGATTCCATAGGTGGGATTGTGGATTCCATAGGTGGGATTGTGCATTCCATAGGTGGGATTGTGGATTCCATTAATAGGATTGCGGATTCCATTGGTGGGATTGTGGATTCCATTGGTGGGATTGTGGATTCCATAGGTGGGATTGTGGATTCCATAGGTGGGATTGTGCATTCCATAGGTGGGATTGTGGATTCCATTAATAGGATTGCGGATTCCATTGGTGGGATTGTGCATTCCATTGGTGGGATTGTGGATTCCATAGGTGGGATTGTGCATTCCATAGGTGGGATTGTGGATTCCAAAGGTGGGATTGTGGATTCCATAGGTTGGATTGTGGATTCCATAGGTGGGATTGTGGATTCCATAGGTGGGATTGTGGATTCCAAAGGTGGGATTGTGGATTCCATAGGTTGGATTGTGGATTCCATAGGTGGGATTGTGGATTCCATTGGTGGGATTGTGGATTCCATAGGTGGGATTGTGCATTCCATAGGTGGGATTGTGGATTCCATAGGTTGGATTGTGGATTCCATTAATAGGATTGCGGATTCCATTGGTGGGATTGTGGATTCCATTGGTGATTGTGGATTCCATTGGTGGGTTTGTGGATTCCATTGGTGAATCCAATCCAATCCAGTATGGGGATTATTTTTTCGATCTTTTTTACCTATTTTTTATTTTCGGATTGTGTTCAAACTCGGCCAATCAGGACCTCTTCGTTGGCCTCGGCTGTCTTCCTGTCCGGGGCCCGTTCGTCCTTGAGCTTCCGGCTGTACAGCAGGAACACGAAGGCAGCCAACCCGCTGACCACCGCCGAGGCGATGACGAAACCCAAGCTGTAGCCGTGAGACCAGGACAGAACCCGAACCAGAACCCGAGCTCTGGCGTGCGCGCCAGTCTCTTCTGTCGACGCTGAGTTGGCCGCCGCGACGGCTGTCGGCGAGGCGTCGGCGTTTGTCATCAACTCGCGCGGAAATTTGATCAACTTCCTTCCGGCCTGCTCAGCCCGCAACATCCGGCTGTAGACATCGATGCAGACGACCTGGCAGGCCACTGTCGGTTCAAGAGATCGCCTTTGTTCATGAGGGTCTCACGGGGGTGTTAGACGCGTCTCATGGGGTGTAGGACGTGTCTTCTGAGGTGTTAGACAGGCTGTTTGGATGTGTTAGACATGGTATCTCGAAGTGTTAGACAAGGTGTCTGGATGTGTTAGACATGGTGTCTCGATGTGTTAGATTTGGTTTCTGACAGTGTGAAGCTTTTAGACAGGTTGCCTGGATGTGTTAGACTAGGTGTCTGAATGTGTTAGACAAGTTGGCTGGATGTGTTAGACAAAGTGTCTCGATGTGTTAGACAAGGTTTCTGGGTGTGTTAGACTAGGTATCTGGAGGTGTTAGACAAGGTGTTTGGAGGTGTTAGACAAGGTGCCTGGAGGTGTTAGACAAGGTGTCTGGAGGTGTTAGACAAGGTGTTTGGAGGTGTTAGACAAGGTGCTTCAAGGTGTTAGACAAGGTGTTTGGATGTGTTAGACAAGGTGCCTCGAGGTGTTAGACAAGGTGTTTGGATGTGTTAGACAAGGTGTCTGGATGTGCTAGACAAGGTGTCTGAATGTGTTAGACAAGTTGGCTGGATGTGTTAGACAAAGTGTCTCGATGTGTTAGACAAGGTTTCTGGGTGTGTTAGACTAGGTATCTGGAGGTGTTAGACAAGGTGTTTGGAGGTGTTAGACAAGGTGCCTGGAGGTGTTAGACAAGGTGTCTGGAGGTGTTAGACAAGGTGTCTGGAGGTGTTAGACAAGGTGTTTGGAGGTGTTAGACAAGGTGTTTGGAGGTGTTAGACAAGGTGCCTGGAGGTGTTAGACTAGGTATCTGGAGGTGTTAGACAAGGTGTCTGGAGGTGTTAGACAAGGTGCCTGGAGGTGTTAGACAAGGTGTCTGGAGGTGTTAGACAAGGTGTTTGGAGGTGTTAGACAAGGTGTTTGGATGTGTTAGACAAGGTGTTTGGAGGTGTTAGACAAGGTGTTTGGAGGTGTTAGACAAGGTGCTTGGAGGTGTTAGACAAGGTGTCTGGAGGTGTTAGACAAGGTGTTTGGAGGTGTTAGACAAGGTGCTTGGAGGTGTTAGACAAGGTGTCTGGAGGTGTTAGACAAGGTGTCTGGATGTGTGGAGCTGTTAGACAGGTTGCCTGGCGGTGTTAGACAAGGTTGTCAGCTTATTTTAGACCGTGGGTCTGCACAGTTCTCTCGTTGATAAAATCTGCAGTTCAGCGAACCGAAATTAAACGGCATGACCCCGCACAGGCGGTTGTTAAGCGATACCCCCCAACCGCAGGACGCTCGACTGGCTTTGTTAATTGCGTTGATAACAATTTGATTTGATTTCGATCAAAAATTTGAATTTGGGTGCCGCGGTTGGCCCTGATATTTGCTTTCCGCGTTTGCTTTTTTCCGCTCCAATGAGGCCAAGGTTTTCAATTCTGTTTCGCATTTTAGCCTTTAGGTTTTTTGTGGCTTGCGACCTGACGTACCCCCTATTTATTATTACTATTTTTATGCCCGATAGGAACAAGCCTGAAGCTCAAGTGGTATAATAATAATAATAATATAATTGATTACGCCTGCCCCAATCGGGCCAGATGTGCAGCCGACAGCACAGCCGCAGCTATTGCGCGGCGCATCTGAAGGCTGCGTACAGCTGTTCAGTCCATGGACTGGGGGGACGCCACACCCACCTTCAATTATCCCAGCTGATGCTGGTACCCATTTAACAGCTGGGTGAACTGAAGCAATGCAGAGTTAAGTGTCTTGCTAAAGGACACAAATTGTTTCAGTGGAGTCGGGAATCGAACCCCCGACCTTCAAGTCGTTAGTCCGACGCCCTAACCACTAGGCTACAACCTCTGTCTTTCCTGTCTTTCAAGTGATAGTATACAACTGCTTGACGATGAGAATGTCAGGGCAGGACTGGTGTCGTGTGTGCTCCACTGAGGTATTTCAAATACCCGCCTGCCTACTTCACGGCAGCTCCCAAACCGAATGACCGATTTTCGTTAAAGTCCACCATTTTGGATTTAAATCTTCCGCCCTTTACGATGAACAACTAACTTTACTAGTAGAATTGGTCCTTCTACTAGTAAAATTAACTACTCATCGAAGCCAACAGAAAACATGAGTCTCTCACTCGTCAATCCAAATAGGGCTGCCGCCGTTCTTTTGAATGTAAATCGAGGATTCCTCAGAGAATAGACAGCGAAAACATTCGACAAAATGAGCAGCATCAGGCTGATGCCGACGAATGAGACTGTGGTGCGAAGCAGGCCTGTTTTCAATAAGAGAAATGTCCGGGCTTCGAGTCTGTAGATTTCAAGTTTGTGCAGTAAATCTAATTAGAGTCAGTTCAACTGTTACTCAACTGGTCACGTGATCATCCAGCTGCCGCTTGTGCTCGTTAAAAAACAGGTGAACAAGAACATAGTCGTAGGACCTGGAGCCAACTGAAAATTAGCGGGCTAAACTATATGCGATTCCTGTCTTTCTGAATATCTGTACTTATCTGTGATCTACTGTCTACTAGACTGTGTTGGCTGTAATCTACTGTCTACTAGACTGTGTTGTCTGTGATCTACTGTCTACTAGACTGTGTTGTCTGTAATCTACTGCCTACTAGACTGTCTTGTCTGTAATCTACTGTCTACTAGACTGTGTTGTCTGTAATCTACTGTCTACTAGACTGTGTTAGCTGTAATCTACTGTCTACTAGACTGTGATGTCTGTAATCTACTGTCTACTAGACTGTGATGTATGTAATCTACTGTCTACTAGACTGTGTTGTCTGTAATCTACTGTCTACTAGACTGTGTTGTCTGTAATCTACTGTCTACTAGACTGTGTTGTCTGTAATCTACTGTCTACTAGACTGTGTTGTCTTTAATCTACTGTCTACTAGACTGTGTTGTCTGTAATCTACTGTCTACTAGACTGTGTTGTCTGTAATCTACTGTCTACTAGACTGTGTTGTCTGTAATCTACTGTCTAGTAGACTGTGTTGTCTGTAATCTACTGTCTACTAGACTGTGTTGTCTGTAATCTACTGTCTACTAGACTGTGTTGTCTGTAATCTACTGTCTACTAGACTGTGTTGTCTGTAATCTACTGTCTAGTAGACTGTGTTGTCTGTAATCTACAGTCTAGTAGACTGTGTTGTCTGTAATCTACTGTCTACTAGACTGTGTTGTCTGTAATCTACTGTCTAGTAGACTGTGTTGTCTGTAATCTACTGTCTACTAGACTGTGTTGTCTGTAATCTACTGTCTACTAGACTGTGTTGTCTGTAATCTACTGTCTAGTAGACTGTGTTGTCTGTAATCTACTGTCTACTAGACTGTGTTGTCTGTAATCTACTGTCTACTAGACTGTGTTGTCTGTAATCTACTGTCTAGTAGACTGTGTTGTCTGTAATCTACTGTCTAGTAGACTGTGTTGTCTGTAATCTACTGTCTAGTAGACTGTGTTGTCTGTAATCTACTGTCTACTAGACTGTGTTGTCTGTAATCTACTGTCTACTAGACTGTGATGTCTGTAATCTACTGTCTACTAGACTGTGATGTATGTAATCTACTGTCTACTAGACTGTGTTGTCTGTAATCTACTGTCTACTAGACTGTGTTGTCTGTAATCTACTGTCTACTAGACTGTGTTGTCTGTAATCTACTGTCTACTAGACTGTGTTGTCTGTAATCTACTGTCTACTAGACTGTGCAAGCTGTAATCTTCTGTCTATCAGACTGTCTAACTCAACTCTTTTTAATCATCAGTTTTCCTTTGAAGTTTTCTCTTTCTTCGCTTTCCTTTAAAAGTCGGCATCACTCGCTCCTACCTGGGACATTGGCAGTAGTTTTCTAAGAAACTGGGGCCAGGCGCACTGCTACCGGGGCAAATGCGCCTCGCATTAATGCCAAAGAAGGTGTGAAATCCGTTTTTCTTACTAATCAATACCTTGCGTCCAATAAAGTGTACATTTGTTCCTAAATACTCGAATGCATGAACTTTGAACTGACCCCAAGGGACAACCCGCCCATAACATCTGCATGGCTTGGTCGAGACATGAAAATCTACCAGGTAGGGAAGAAGACGAAAAGCTAAAATACGAAACTGCTACCAGCAGGCCCTTCTAAAAGCCAAAGCGAAAGTCTTTTCAACTGGGCGCTAATTGCACAGCAGCAGATTCCGCATGAAGTAAGATGCAGTAATTGGACCAATGGACATTGCAGACACTGCCGGCATTGTAGCTCATATCTGCTGCGGTTTTGCGTGCCTATGCTGTTAATGATTTGTGCAGTTGCATGTGCTACAATCATATTTTACTGCAGTACTTGCAACAGCAATAAAACATACCACACACTACAACCTGACATAACACAGACTAAAACCTGACATACCACAGACTACAATCTGACATACCACAGACTACAACCTGACATACCACAGACTACAACCTGACATAACACAGACTACAACCTGACATAACACAGACTACAACCTGACATAACACAGACTACAACCTGACATACCACAGACTACAAACCTGACATACCACAGACTACAACCTGACATACCACAGACTACAACCTGACATACCACAGACTACAACCTGACATACCACAGACTACAACCTGACATACCACAGACTACAACCTGACATACCACAGACTACAACCTGACATACCACAGACTACAACCTGACATACCACAGACTACAACCTGACATACCACAGACTACAACCTGACATACCACAGACTACAAACCTGACATACCACAGACTACAACCTGACATACCACAGACTACAACCTGACATAACACAGACTACAACCTGACATACCACACACTACAATCTGACATACCACACACTACAACCTGACATACCACAGACTACAATCTGACATACCACAGACTACAACCTGACATACCACAGACTACAACCTGACATACCACAGACTACAACCTGACATAACACAGACTACAACCTGACATAACACAGACTACAACCTGACATACCACAGACTACAACCTGACATAACACAGACTACAACCTGACATACCACAGACTACAACCTGACATACCACAGACTACAACCTGACATACCACACACTACAACCTGACATACCACAGACTACAACCTGACATACCACACACTACAACCTGACATACCACACACTACAACCTGACATACCACAGACTACAACCTGACATACCACAGACTACAACCTGACATACCACAGACTACAACCTGACATACCACACACTACAACCTGACATACCACAGACTACAACCTGACATACCACACACTACAACCTGACATACCACACACTACAACCTGACATACCACAGACTACAACCTGACATACCACAGACTACAACCTGACATACCACAGACTACAACCTGACATACCACAGACTACAACCTGACATACCACAGACTACAACCTGACATAACACAGACTACAACCTGACATAACACAGACTACAACCTGACATAACACAGACTACAACCTGACATACCACAGACTACAAACCTGACATACCACAGACTACAACCTGACATACCACAGACTACAACCTGACATACCACAGACTACAACCTGACATACCACAGACTACAATCTGACATACCACAGACTACAACCTGACATACCACAGACTACAACCTGACATACCACAGACTACAACCTGACATAACACAGACTACAACCTGACATAACACAGACTACAACCTGACATAACACAGACTACAACCTGACATACCACAGACTACAAACCTGACATACCACAGACTACAACCTGACATACCACAGACTACAACCTGACATACCACAGACTACAACCTGACATACCACACACTACAACCTGACATACCACAGACTACAATCTGACATACCACAGACTACAACCTGACATACCACACACTACAACCTGACATACCACAGACTACAACCTGACATACCACACACTACAATCTGACATACCACACACTACAACCTGACATACCACAGACTACAATCTGACATACCACAGACTACAATCTGACATACCACAGACTACAACCTGACATACCACAGACTACAACCTGACATACCACAGACTACAATCTGACATACCACAGACTACAATCTGACATACCACACACTACAATCTGACATACCACAGACTACAACCTGACATACCACAGACTACAACCTGACATACCACAGACTACAAACCTGACATACCACAGACTACAACCTGACATACCACAGACTACAACCTGACATACCACAGACTACAACCTGACATACCACAGACTACAACCTGACATACCACAGACTACAACCTGACATACCACAGACTACAAACCTGACATACCACAGACTACAACCTGACATACCACAGACTACAACCTGACATACCACACACTACAACCTGACATACCACACACTACAACCTGACATACCACAGACTACAATCTGACATACCACAGACTACAACCTGACATACCACACACTACAACCTGACATACCACAGACTACAACCTGACATACCACACACTACAATCTGACATACCACACACTACAACCTGACATACCACAGACTACAATCTGACATACCACAGACTACAATCTGACATACCACAGACTACAACCTGACATACCACAGACTACAACCTGACATACCACAGACTACAATCTGACATACCACAGACTACAATCTGACATACCACACACTACAATCTGACATACCACAGACTACAACCTGACATACCACAGACTACAACCTGACATACCACAGACTACAATCTGACATACCACAGACTACAATCTGACATACCACACACTACAATCTGACATACCACACACTACAACCTGACATACCACAGACTACAATCTGACATACCACAGACTACAATCTGACATACCACAGACTACAACCTTTTGGTCATTGGTGAACAAGCACTACTTAGACAACTTTAAACAGTAAAACTGCATGTACAGTTGTGTCAAAATCCGCAGCTCAGGTGATCAGCGCACACACTCTTACAGGTACATAGTCGAGTGAATTCACCGTGATACTTGATCTTCCAGAGGCCCTGACAGCCGACTAAACTGACTCCGTCCTCGGTTCGCAACGACAACTCGGCCCAGTGGTTGGTAAAAGCGGCTACAACCATCAGCAGGCCGCTGCCCAGGCTAGCCGCAATCGCCGACACCAGCACTCGAGTTTCCAGCTGCCATAGGCGCCATCTCTCCATGAACCGGTTGATGATGGCGGACATGGCTCTCTGAATAACGGGGGTTCAAACAATCTATATTACGATTCTTCTTGTGGGCTTCAAATTCCCTAGCAAAAGTCTCTAGAATGAATCAAATCTGTCTTATACGAGTATACACACGGCTTCACAGAAGCAACACAGACGAATTCGGACAGCCAATCACAGCTCAGTGACTTCAAGCTGCTATCGGTCCAGATGCGCAGCCAACAGCACAACAATCTGAAGGCTGCGTACAACTAACTGTTCAGTCCATGGACTGAGATGATGCTGCAGATGATGCTGCAGGTACCTACCCATTGTACTGGATCAAACTGAAGCAATGCAGGGTAAAGTCATTTTTGCTAAATGATACTTTAGTATTGTTCCATTTCGAGTCAAGAATCGAACCATCGACCTCCAAATCGTTAGTGCTTTAAAAATAGGCTACTGTCTATCCTAAGCCCCCCTTCCATAGGGATGTCGGTGGCATAGCGGTTAAAGCCTTTGGCGCTAAAGCGCCAATGTCCTTATGCTCGATTTCGCGGCGAGGCCACATTCATTTGGGGCGCATCCGCGTAGAGAAGGCTTGGAGGCTTGTCGTGCAATTTACGCCCTCGAGGGTCAACTTCCTCCAAGGCACAGTGAGAATGTACACTGCCTGACGATGAGAAAGTCAGGGCAGATGTACACACCTGTGTGAGCGTATGCCTGCGTACAGTATCTTTGTGCGTGTGCTCAGGAGTCAAATAAAAGGGCAGAATTGCCTCCTCGCTGGCTGCGGGTCTAGTGTCACCAAATGATGCGCTATCGCTCACAATGCCACTCCCTCCTGCAATTATTATAATTTATTTTCTTTTTTTTATTATCCTAGGCCCTTATATTTTCTAAAATCAAGTAATCTATAATTTATCATCTCTATAATTAATGTCCTATTTGGGATAATAGTTTGTTTACGCTCGAACAAGATCCACTCTCTGTAATCATCTGTGGCAGAACTTTAATATTCGCTTCTGCTGCTGCAGTAGTAAAGTGATAAAGTTCGGCCAAGCTTTGATCTGTATAAGTGGACCCGCGTCAGTCACCCACGTATACCGCATGCGTTACATTTTGTCGTATAGTATTCCATATTTTAGAAGGCGAAGTTCCACAATGGAGGGGAACAGCAGCTATATGTTGCTGTCCATGCAACAGGCGTGTAAGCAGCAGCATATAGATATCGAGGTTAAAAAGCGACCCCATGCATCCGTGCCCCCAGATATTTAGTTGGAGATGTGCAGTGTCTCGCATAGATCGATGTATATCTGTACATATAAGTATTATGCACACTTACAAGATGTGGCAGTGCATGCGCGCATGAACGTGAAGTTGAATCCATATGTGCAGATATAGATTGAAAAACCAAATTCGTGCATGAATGACGCACCAAACATGCCTTTCGGAAGGAATCTAGGATAAAAAATGAAAAGATCAGGCTCGGGATCGGTACAATGACAGTCAGTCGCGGGCGTAGTATATAAACAAACAGAAACATTGACCTGTAAAAAGCGCCGGTGCAATAATACAGCTATAGTACATTTTAAGGAAGCAAATTGTAAGCAATACTATATACTGCAGCCATACGAAGCTTAGCGGCGAAGATGGCCGAAACTAACCAACTGACCTGATGGCAGCAGAGAGTCGCGTCGTCAAATCCGGGCAACATCAACAGGTCAATAAATGCATACCGCAGGATCGAGTGTATTCGTCTGAATTCTTCAAGAACCCAGGATTCTATAGGAATTCTTCAGGACCAGGGTGCAACTATACTACCTTATGGATTGGATTAGTTTTTGTAGACTATAATATGGGGTTCAAAATTTATACACGCTAATATGCAACAAATTGATGTTATTGTAGTAATAAAGAATGTATAAAAATATGCCTAGCCAAATTGGGCCAGCTGTACAGCCCGTGGCAGCAGCGCTTTTACGGACGCATTCAAAGGCCACTGTTCAGCTGCATTCAACCCATCCGACTAAGGGCTCGCAATGACCACTGCCGGGCTAAAGAAAGCGTGATGGGTCGATCCATATTCTAGACCAGTCTGCAGAGGTACCCCTCAAAACTTACTTGTTCAACTATACTCGGATACTTGGATACAGCGGAGTTTTACAGTGGAATTTAAAGTTCTAATATTGATTACATATCATAGATCACACGTCAAGAAAGAGAAATCATCGATCAATCGGAGGAACTGCACAGTACCTACGCTAATTATTATGAATAATAATAATAATATTTGATTACACCTGCCTCAATCGGGTCAGATGTGCAGCCAACAGCACAGCCGCGGCTATTGCGCAGCGCATCTGAAGGCTGCGTACGGCTGTTCAGTCCATGGACTGGGCCGGGACGCCACACCCACCTTCAATTATCCCAGCTGATGCTGGTACCCATTTAACAGCTGGGTGAACTGAAGCAATGCAGAGTTAAGTGTCTTGCTAAAGGACACAGATTGTTCAAGTAGAGTCGGGAATCGAACCCCCGACCTTCGAGTGGTGAGTCCGACGCCCTTAACCACTAGGCTACAACCTCTTCACCTTCGCTAGTATGAGCCACACAACAATGCATATAAAAGCAGACACAGACCATTAGGTGATTATCCTTGGTAATCATAAGGGCATCCTAAATAGTATTTATTGTATTCTATAATACTTCACAAATACTTCACTTGAAACATAAAAATGACAATAATTTGAAAACAAAATCCGCGAGTAAGTAGCTAGTATTTGCTAAGGCATAAAAAGTTATATATTTGATCAGTATTGTGATTAGACATTTTAATAATATTTTTATAACGGCAACTATTACACTGCAACCTCACGTTTAATAGTCGCAATATTTTTAAGTTTTGTTTATTACTACACAGAAATGCTGAAAAGTAGCACTGATTCAAACAGCTTATTTTAGTTTTCTGGCCTTCACCGTTACAAGTAAGTATTGTTTCACGTAATTCAATGGACCTACTGGATATGATTCAAGTTAGGCCCTATAAGTTTAAAGCATCATGGTGGGCCTAGCCTACTTAAAGGTTCTTAAGATTTTTACGACTGTTAGAATCTTCTGGCGATAGCTACCCTAACCTAGACATCACGCAATGATTCAGTACAGTAGTTTAGCAAGCCTTAATACTTATATTAGAGTTAGGCCTAATAATAATCGGTAGGGCTTAGTATTAAATTATATTATTATTATTTTAAATTATATTATTAAAGCACACAGGCACGACTGAGTTGGTTTCTCCAATCCATATTCATGTCACTGACTCCTACTCTCCTATGTCATGTTAGGCCTACTGACCCTAGTCAAATATTGTATCTTAGGCCTATCAGTTCATGCCTAGGACTATTAGTACTACTGGTATTTTTAGACAATTTAGTAAGCCAGCTTAACTAGTTTAGTGTACTGCCAGAAAAATATATTGAATCCAATTTATTATTGCATGTTGCAACTTTTTGAACCTAATTTCATCATATTCACTTTTCATAGCTATGGCATGCTGATTCGTAAAAAAGCCTAATTGCCTTTAGTCAGTCACTTTGCTATGTACCGTGTAGAAGTTACAACCCAAGGACAATTAAATAATAGACAATTTGGTAATGGATATTTTGGTAGGCCTAACACTTGGTACATTTTGGTAACATTCTTCAGTGCATCTAATTTCTAAAGATTGTAAGCGTATTGGTCTTTGGCTTAGGCCTAGGCCTACAATATTAAGCCAAATGTAATTTCAAGTCAATGTAATGTCAGTAATGTCAATTTAAATGTAAGTAAATGTACATGTAACACAAGAGGCAGACTATGATTTGGGTATGTGAGGGGGTATTTCAAATTTGTAGTGGCACATTGGATGATTGATTGCTGGTTACCAAAATGTCTTCGCAGCATGTTACAGAGATGTACTGAGTGTTACCAAAATGAACCTGTTTTGTTACCAAAATAACCTGCCCCCTTTAGTTACCATACATGTGCAACATACATGCGAAACACCCGGCCGACCCGGCCAATCCGGCCGGGTGACAAGCGGCCGAGCAAGGTAAGTCGCAAAAATGGCCACCCGAGAAAAAAACGAGCGGAAAAAAAGAAAAGAAGGCAGGAAAAGGAGGAAAGCAGAGAAAGGAAAGAAGAAAGGAAGGAAAGCAAATGGGGAAAGAAGCAAAAACGTGACAAAATCTGCAATCAGAGGGAAGTAAGTCGCATTCAGAGGGAAGTAAGTCGCATTCAGAGGGAAGTAAGTCGCAATCAGAGGGAAGTAAGTCGCATTCAGAGGGAAGTAAGTCGCAATCAGAGGGAAGTAAGTCGCATTCAGAGGGAAGTAAGTCGCAATCAGAGGGAAGTAAGTCGCATTCAGAGGGAAGTAAGTCGCATTCAGAGGGAAGTAAGTCGCAATCAGAGGGAAGTAAGTCGCATTCAGAGGGAAGTAAGTCGCAATCAGAGGGAAGTAAGTCGCATTCAGAGGGAAGTAAGTCGCAATCAGAGGGAAGTAAGTCGCATTCAGAGGGAAGTAAGTCGCAATCAGAGGGAAGTAAGTCGCAATCAGAGGGAAGTAAGTCGCATTCAGAGGGAAGTAAGTCGCAATCAGAGGGAAGTAAGTCGCAATCAGAGGGAAGTAAGTCGCAATCAGAGGGAAGTAAGTCGCAATCAGAGGGAAGTAAGTCGCAATCAGAGGGAAGTAAGTCGCATTCAGAGGGAAGTAAGTCGCAATCAGAGGGAAGTAAGTCGCAATCAGAGGGAAGTAAGTCGCATTCCAAGGTAAGTAAGTCGCATTCAGAGGGGGCTAAGCTAAGCAGGGAAGCAGCTTGACGGCGACGCCACGCAGCTGACCTCGCCAATTTCATTCACGCCGACGATCGAGTCGCCAGAGTGCACTCTGCTGCCAGCGGAAGACTAATTAGATGACGAGGCATTTTACTATTGCAACACAGTCATAGTTACCCCTGCCGTTTACCCAGATAAAAAATTTGGGCATAGGTATGTCGCATTTTTTTTGAAAACGAAGTCGCACGGCCGGTGTAAATTTGGGAAGTTGCGCATGTATGATGTGCAACACCTGGCCAAACTGGCCGGGTGAAACGAGGACCAAGCAAGGTAAGTTGCAAAAAATTAAAAGGGGGACCAAGGGACAAAAAAGGAAGGCATGAAGAAAAGGAAAAAGGAGAGAGAAAAAGAGCAAATTAAAGCAAACTAAGTTGTAAATAAAGTCGCACTTCCAGCTAAGATTTGGGAGGCTGCGCATGTATGTTAGTTACTGAAATAAAAATAAAAAATCTGCCTATGGTTTCCACTGCCCAGTGCACTTTTAGGAGTTTTCTAAAAAACAGCGGCATGCAAGCTTGTGCAACAGCATGTGCATGCACATTTTTAATACTGAAGTATTGCTCAAAAACACTTATAGACAGCCTATAGAAGTGGGGACTAGCTAGCCCAAAGGACAGGCAAAATGGTTACATATAGCATTAAGTTCTAGGTGCTAAGTACTTGGCTAAAGTGCAAATTTTCAATCCTTCCCAATTCTAAAGCATGTGTTATCAACAGTTTCACGAAGTATAGGCCTAGGATTAACAATATAGGCTCCTTAGGTGGTATAGTGAGTAGTTACACTAGGCCAAGTATCTTTTAACAATATATAAAGTATACTTTTTGTGGTTTTTCATTTGAGGAAAGCCTTAGTCTTCAGTTCAGTTATATCTAGGTATTGTTAAAAAAGGAAAACAGTTAGGCCTAGTAATTTAATTAACTGTTTGCATAGCAGCAATTCTATATACTTGTCAAAAATATTATGTAAGAGCCAATATATGAGAATATCTAGGACTTTTGCATGAAGCGAATACTAGGCTTAGCCATAGTTAGATCTAACTTTTTAGCTCAGCGTAATCAATCATGTAACTCTGTTACACTAAATAACAACTTTTTGTGATGTAAAAGTATAATAGTTTATATTGTATAAACTTTTGTTAGCAATATTAAGTCTGCTTTCCTATCTCTACTAGCTGGTTAATGTTTAAAGTCAAAGTCAGTGTAGCCTTTGATCAAACAAAAGGGATATCTAGTGTATATTTTAGGGTAGCTAGCTATGCTGAGATCAAAAGTTGGCTAATAAAGTGTAACATGCAATTTTGATATACACATTATCCCATGGCAAAGTATAAATATAAGTCAGTGTTTATAACCTATACAAGATAAAATGTGCATTTCTTTTCTATATTCACTTGACTCACTTTCTATAATAATTTTTTTGTACACAAAGAGATGCATTCTAAAGTAATATACATAAAATTATTAAATTATTAACTCAAAAAATAATTAAAATAATTAAATGTGTGTTAATGACATATTAGTTTTTTATTCATAATGGCTAAATATGTGTAAGTTACTACTATATGCTACTATATGATATATAAGTCTTTGTCCTTTTGATTTATGGTTGCGATCCTGTGACCAATTCATTTCAGTGACCAAAATCATTTGGGCCACACAAGAGGCAAATACAATCCATTAGATCAGGGTTGAATTGGATGAAATAGAGTTACCCAATAAAATACAGATCAGTTAAGTTAATTTAAATAAACCACTATTAAAGACGGGGCATCCGGAAGTGACTATGGAGAATTGCACTCCCAGCGTGATGAAACGCCTCAGCAAGGAGGTTGGCGACTTGGTTCAACAACCGCCAGAGGGTATTCGAGTTTACTTCGATGATGCCAAACTGACAGACATTCGCGCAGTGATTGATGGACCAATCGATACGCCCTACTATGGCGGGCATTTTCATGTGCGCTTAGTGATGGGTCAGAGTTTTCCACAGGAGCCACCAAAGGGCTATTTTTTAACTCGCATTTTTCATCCGAATATTGCCACTCCGTCTGGCGAGATCTGTGTTAACACTCTCAAACGTGATTGGACACCAGACACCAGTCTGAGACACCTGCTGCTAGTTGTCAAGTGCCTGCTAATTGTGCCCAATGCTGAGTCTGCACTTAATCAGGTATCAACTTATGGGGTTGTGGTCTTTGCTTTTTTGCTTAGATAAATCGCTTGAGTAGGCCTTGCGGTAGTCACATTCTAATTAATTTTAGTATTTTTCCGATTTAGTTTAGTCATATGCCAACTTAGATTAGTCACAGTCCCCTTTAGATTAGTCAGATTCCACTTTAGATTAGTCAGATTCCACTTTAGATTAGTCAGATTCCACTTTAGATTAGTCTCGTTCCATTTTAGGTTAGTCACATTCCATTTTAGGTTAGTCACATTCCATTTTAGGTTAGTCACATTCCATTTTAGGTTAGTCATATTCCTACTTAAGGTTAGTCATATTCCTACTTAGGTTAGTCATATTCCTACTTAGGTTAGTCATATTCCTACTTAGGTTAGTCATATTCCTACTTAGGTTAGTCATATTCCTACTTAGGTTAGTCATATTCCTACTTAGGTTAGTCATATTCCTACTTAGGTAAGTCACATTCCCCTTCAGATAAGTCACATTTCACTTTTGGTTAGTCACATTCCAACTTAGGTTAGTTAGATTCCATTTTAGGGTAGTCTATTTTTTAGATTTTTTAGATTTCATGTTATACCAATTTGGTGTATTAAGTTAAGTTACTCAAAACTACATTATAAAATATTAAGTTTTTAAGTTTTCAAGTTTTGAAAATATGAAGTTATCCCATTTTTACTCAATGTTTAGGAGGCTGGACGACTCCTACTCGAAGACTACGCTGAGTATTACTCCAGAGCCCGACTATTCACAGAGATTCACGCACTACAAAGTCCCATTGCTCCTGTCATGGGTTTAGACATAGATTCTGGCGATAATTGCGTGTAAGTATTTTTCTTCTGAAATTAGTATTATCTTCTTTGATTTCTACATGAGAGTAGGCAAACTAGTACGTAGTCTTTAAATACATTTTAAAAGTTGTTAACTGATTATTGCAGACTTCACGATGCCAATGACAATGCCGCAGTTTCTGCAGACTCGTCAGCCGCTGCCAAGCGACCGTCTGCGCAGCCTGCAGATGGACCGGCTGTTAAGAAGGCCAAAAAAGTTCTAAAACGGCTTTGATTAAAAAAGTTCAACTTCTTTGTTACATTTTTTTGAGTTAATAATTTTCTGGCACTGCAGAAATTCTGAAGTCACTAGTGTCCCAAGAACCTACTCGAAGATAGTATTATGAGTTTAGGTGATCGCGGAACGCGATTAATTATCATGTTTGTTGTTTCTTATTACAAGTTCTTGCTTTCAACTTGTAAAATATGAAAGTAAAAAACAGGAAATGCCTAGATTTTTCATTCGGCCGGAATTTGAAATACGTATTGGTTATTTGTACTAAGTCAGGTCGCTTAACTGTAAATTTCGTGTGACAAATGAATAAAGTATATTCCATATAGTGTGACATTTTTAGCATCATTTAAATCACGTGACAGTTGACCTTAAATTACCAGGAAAGCAATAATTGCGACCAATTTACTCCCAAAAATCTTGCTTTTTATAAATTGCTTATAGCAATTTGTGCATAGCCTTTGTGTTTAACTTAAGTTATTTGAGAATGTGCTCATACAGAAATCTTAGCTAATAATTAAATAAACAAGCAAACAGCCAGCTTACAAAATCTGTTTTTAGTCTCGCGGCTTATTGTACAACTTTTTTCTTTTTTTGCATTCTGTCCAGACTACTCGCTAGTAGTAGTTTGTTGCAAGTCAGTGGTAAAAACTTTCGGGGCAAGGTCTGTTTACTTAGCATAGAATCCAAATTGTCACTGCAATCTAGATCGATAGTAAAGAGATGAGACACAGTTCAGATGAATCACGATAGATATAGGAGAGATAAGACATCAGATAATACCCAAGGGACAGATGAGACACTAGTGATAAGACAGTAGATCTTAGATGCGGGAGAGATAAGACATCAGATAATACCCAAGGGACAGATGAGACACTAGTGATAAGACAGTAGAGCTTAGATGCGGGAGAGATAAGACATCAGATAATACCCAAGGGACAGATGAGACACTAGTGATAAGACAGTAGATCTTAGATGCGGGAGAGATAAGACATCAGATAATACCCAAGGGACAGATGAGACACTAGTGATAAGACAGTAGAGCTTAGATGCGGGAGAGATAAGACATCAGATAATACCCAAGGGACAGATGAGACACTAGTGATAAGACAGTAGATCTTAGATGCGGGAGAGATAAGACATCAGATAATACCCAAGGGACAGATGAGACACTAGTGATAAGACAGTAGAGCTTAGATGCGGGAGAGATAAGACATCAGATAATACCCAAGGGACAGATGAGACACTAGTGATAAGACAGTAGATCTTAGATGCGGGAGAGATAAGACATCAGATAATACCCAAGGGACAGATGAGACACTAGTGATAAGACAGTAGAGCTTAGATGCGGGAGAGATAAGACATCAGATAATACCCAAGGGACAGATGAGACACGGGGAGTAGATGTTGCAGAAGGCTGCAAAGCAGAATTTAGTGTCATTGAAATCGAGATGACGCATAAATTTCCCTTTCAGAATTGTTAACACATTTTGTAGCAAAACACTGCACAACAATAGACGGGTATGAACGCCGCTCCGAATGCGCCACAAGAGGATCCACTGTTGGAGCAACTCAACCGGCTCCTCGACATTCAACAGAGTGCCGGTCTGCTAGCGCAGCTGAGTCAAGCAACGACAGACGCTGAAAAGGAGCGGATATTGTTCGCCCGCGTTCTCCAGCCGCGCCTGGCCCTGCCGTATTCGTTTACTTCGCCGCACGCGCCGCCCTTAAGCCCGGAGGAGCGTCGGGTTCGCGTCGTGATGGACAGCTGCGCATTTAAGGCTAGCCTGTCCTGCGTCGCCGGCGGAGCTCTCGGCGCCTTCTTCGGCCTATTCACGGCCAGCATTGATCCGATGTCCACTGTGGTTCCGGGAGCGGAAACTCCCACAACCCGGCAGGTGCGATTCCTGTACACATATTAAAGGGATTTGATGGGATATTGGTATTTCTTGAATTGCGATATTCGATAGAGTTTTTATATAGGATATTTTAATACGATTTCTCGATTTAGGATATTAAGATAGGATCTCTTTTTTGAGGAAAAATTTGCATATTAAGTTAATATACTCTTTTTTAATAATAGTTAACTTTTGATGATATAAAGTTACAAGCTTTTCTTACATTAAGAATGGGCACATAATAGGCGCATTTTTTTCCTGATTTTGCATAGATTTTATCATAATTTATTTTCTATATTCACAGGTTCTTCGCGAAATGGGCAACCGTATGGTTTCTTACGGTAAAAACTTTGCCGTACTAGGCGTCATGTTTGCGTCAACTGAGTGCTCGTTGGAGGTGCTGCGTGCCAAGAATGACCTGTTGAATGGCACCGGCGCAGGCGCCATTGTAGGCGGCGTTCTAGGATTTCGGGCGGGCCTGAAAGCTGCAGCTGCTGGAGCTGCTGGCTTCGCAGCGTTTTCAACTGCAATCGATTGGTACATGAAGCATAGATAGACATGATAAATCTGAATAAAATTCTTTCACATGTGGGGTCGTTGATTTGAATAAAACACTAAATTTGGGGTGGTGGGTTAGGGCTGAATAAAAAACGCTCCAAATTTGGGGTTGTGGGTTAGGGCTGAATAAAAACACTCTAAATTTGGGGTGGTAGGTTAGGGCTGAATAAAAAACACTCTAAATTTGGGGTGGTGGGTTAGTGCTGAATAAAAAACACTCTAAATTTGGGGTGGTGGGTTTGGGCTGAATAAAAAACGCTCCAAATTTGGGGTGGTGGGTTAGGGCTGAATAAAAACACTCTAAATTTGGGGTGGTGGGTTAGGGCTGAATAAAAAACACTCTAAATTTGGGGTGGTGGGTTTGGGCTGAATAAAAAACACTAAATTTGGGGTGGCGGGTTAGGGCTGAATAAAAAACACTCTAAATTTGGGGTGGTGGGTTTGGGCTGAATAAAAAACACTAAATTTGGGGTGGCGGGTTAGGGCTGAATAAAAAACACTCTAAATTTGGGGTGGTGGGTTTGGGCTGAATAAAAAACACTAAATTTGGGGTGGCGGGTTAGGGCTGGATAAAAAACATTCTAAATTTGGGGTGGTGGGTTAGGGCTGGATAAAACACTTTAATTTAGGCTGGTAGGTTAGGGCTCAATCAAACAACTATTAAATTGTGATGGTGGGTTAGGGCTAAAAACCTTAAAACTGGGGTGGTTGGTTATGGCTAAAAAACCTTTAAATTGGGGTGGTGGTTTGGGGTTAAAAACCTTGAAATTGGGGTGTAGGTTAGAACAAATTAAATCGAAATTATAACGCATTTTAAGCCTTCAAATACGTGATTTAGTACGATAGAAAGTTTGCTGTGGAAGATTATTAGTTAGAATTTGTTATTTTTAATAACAAAATATCTTGCTAGCTTAGATTCAATAATTTAGTAGTAATTAAAATTTTATTGTGTACTTTGCCGTAAAATGTATTTATATTCTAGTTTTTACATTCTTGTGCATGCAAAACAGCATTTTAACACACTTGTGTTATGATTATAAATTGAGTGCACTAGAAAAATACAATGATGCAGACCATTGTTGATAATTGTGTCTTCTGTTGGCGCATAGCTTTTATTATTTGTGTTCATTTAAAGTGCCTCTCATCTACTTTAAGTAGTTAAAAAGTATTTTAAGGCTTTTAAAGGCTAGATAAATTTTCTCCATTGCAGCAAAAGCATTAATAAAGTAAGCACAGAGCGGATTCTAGCAGCGATTCTGCCATGCAGCAGTCCAAGCCTAAGCCGGAATTCGGTGTCGGCGGCGATATCGTCGCTTCGTCGGCGTCTTCTGGATCGACTTCCTCGTCTAGGAAGCTGGCTATTAAGAACATGTCAAACATTGGCGCATCGACAATAGACTATTCCAGCGAATGGAAGAAGCTCAAAGAAGCTGTTGACGCAGTTTATCATAGCACTAGTGTGCAGTACACTCTGGAGGATCTGCTCAAAGCTGTTGAGACAGTCTGCAATCACTGTCTGGCTGATACACTATATAAGGATCTGCAATTGGTCTTTGATCAGTTTGTGCAGAGTAATCTGCATAAGTGAGTTCCATGCACTTTTAAGCTGTTCCTTTGTAAAGCCGCGATAGTTTGTTTCTTTAAAAAATTAAATCGCTTAGTTTTTCATTGGGCTCCATTTTTATTAAGAATCCCATTTTTTCAAAACTCATTTTGAAAGAATCTCATTTTTCCCGTCAAAGAATCCCATGATTTGCCAACTAAAAATTCCGTATTTTTCCCAACTTCAAATCCCATATTTCCCAACTAAGAGCCCTATATTTTCCAAACTATACTGTCTAACAAAAGTTCTTGTACGGTTGCTTATGTTGCTTCTAGTATCCATAATTTCCATCCGATTCAAATGAAAATTAGTGCAAATGAAAGCTGGGAATCTCTGCAACATTTTCTGTTTCACCATATTTTTTTATTCTGGAGTGGCTCGGAACAGCTTGCCGTTTAGCACAGACAGGTCGAATAAAAAAGTGACAGAATGACATAGAGCAAGCAGTCTATGGCCAACTTTCTTCACCGACGCAAGCGACCAGCCTGCGTCCTCTCGAAGCGAAACGATTATCCAACGAATTTCTTGGCTCACAACAGGCATGTCTCTCAGAAAGGGCAAGTTAAGTCGTGGAACTTTGCGAGGAAGCACAGGGTTATACAGTGTGCGACAGTTTAGGCCATAGACATGTCGCCTGGGGTGAAGAAGTAAAGCAAACCCCACACACAGAGCGATCGATCGACAGAAGGCTTCCTAGACACTGTGGAGTTCGTCAGCGCGTGAAGAAAGTTGGCCATAGACTGCTTGCTCTATGTCATTCTGTCACTTTTTTTATTCGACCTGTCTGTGCTAAACGGCAAGCTGTTCCGAGCCACTCCAGAATAAAAAATACGGTGAAACAGAAAATGTTGCAGAGATTCCCAGCTTTCATTTGCACTAATTTTCATTTGAATCGGATGGAAATTATGGATACTAGAGGCAACAGAAGCAACTGTACAAGAACTTTTGTTCGACAGTATAGGAATCCCATGATTTTCCCAACTTCAAATCCCATATTTCCCAACTATTAGTCCTACATTTTCCTCACTAGAAATCCCATATTTTTTCTAACCTCAAATCCCATATTTCTCAAATAAGAATCCCAAATTTTCCCGACTAAAAATCCCATATCTTCCAACTATAAATCCCACATTTTTCTGACTTGAAATCCCATATTTTCCCAACTCTAAATCCCAAATTTTGAAAACAGGTTTCTGACGGATAGCCCTGACACGGTGAGCTATCTGCGCAGTCTGGCAAACTTTTGGGACAGCTACTGCTGTCAGGTGCTGATGATTCGCTGTATATTTCTATTCCTTGACCGGCAGCACGTGTTATTCAACTCTGAGATGCGATCCCTGTGGGATCTGGGCCTCGCCACATTCAGTCGTAGAATTCTGGACAATCGCGAAGTTCAGCGTCGCTGCATTGGCGGCCTTTTGGAACTCATCGAGCTAGAACGTGGCGGCGATGCTGTTGACAGGCAGCTGTTGAAAACCCTGCTGAGAATGCTGTTCGATTTGGGCCAGTACAGGACCGTGTTTGAGCCGGCCTTCATGGCTGCCACTGAGCGGCTGTACAGGTAAGAATCGTAGTAAGAATCGAAGCAGGAATCCTACATGGAATCGTAGCAGGAATCCTACATGGAATCGTAGAATAAATCCTACATGAATTCGTAGCAGGAATCCTACATGGAATCGAAGAATGGATCCTACATGGAATCGAAGCAGGAATCCTACCTGGAATCGTAGCAGGAATCCTACATGGAATCGTAGCAGGAATCCTACATGGAATCGTAGCAGGAATCCTACATGGAATCGTAGCAGGAATCCTACATGGAATCGTAGCAGGAATCCTACATGGAATCGTAGAATGAATCCTACATGAATTCGTAGCAGGAATCCTACATGGAATCGAAGAATGGATCCTACATGGAATCGAAGCAGGAATCCTACCTGGAATCGTAGCAGGAATCCTACATGGAATCGTAGCAGGAATCCTACATGGAATCGTAGCAGGAATCCTACATGGAATCGTAGCAGGAATCCTACATGGAATCGTAGCAGGAATCCTACATGGAATCGTAGAATGAATCCTACATGGAATCGTAGCAGGAATCCTACATGGAATCGTAGAATGAATCCTACATGGAATCGTAGTAGGAATCCTACATGGAATCGTAGCAGGTATCCTACATGGAGTCGTAGCAGGAATTTACATGGAATCGTAGAATGAATCCTAGAATCGTAGAAGGAATATGATCATATTTACTAATTTAGCTAATGCAGAACTACAAGTAATTTTGCTTTACTTTTTTCTAGAATCGAAGGCCAGCAAAGGTTGGAGGCGCTGGAGGTAGCCGATTATCTGGTTCATATCGAGACGCGCCTAGCGGAGGAGAGCGACCGGGTGAATCACTACCTGAATCAATGCAGCCGCACCCAGTTGATCGCTGTATTGCTACAGCAGCTGCTCTCCGCCCATCTGGCGCCAATTATCGAGCGCGGCCTGCGGCCTCTGATTGTGCCATCGGTGCGTCGGACTGATCTGAGTCGAATGTACGGACTGCTGGCCAGGTGAGAAACCAATGTGAATAGTTTTGGCTAATCTATGTTCCGGAGTTTCGTTTTTAGACGATTAAAAATTGTCGTCTGTGGATTTCAAATTATATTTCTTTGATTACAAATTGTGTTTAGTCGATTCCAAATTGTTTTTAGTCGATTCCAAATTGTCTTTAGTCGATTCCAAATTGTCTTTAGTCGATTCCAAATTGTCTTTAGTCGATTCCGAATTGTGTTTAGTCGATTCCAAATTGTCTTTAGTCGATTCCAAATTGTCTTTAGTCGATTCTATAGCTGGTGCCTCAACTGATGTTCGTATATTTCATTATGATCTTAGCAGATTCCACAATAATCTTAGCAGATTCCACAATAATCTTAGCAGATTCCACAATAATCTTAGCAGATTCCACAATAATCTTAGCAGATTCCACAATAATCTTAGCAGATTCCACAATGATCTTAGTAGATTCCACAGCAGATTCCACGATCCACAATCCGCAGAGTTGACGGCGGCCTGACCCAGCTGTGTGACGCATTCAAGGCGCTCATCAAGCAGGAGGGCTGCGTCATTGTGCAGAATCCCACCTCCGATCCGGAGAAGGACAAGGCCATGGTTGAGCTGCTGCTTGACTTCAAAGACAAAATCGACGAAATTCAATCCAATTGCTTCGACTCCAATGAGAAATTCCAGCACGCCATTGTGCACTCATTTGAGGCCGTGTGCAACTGCCGGCCTAACAAACCAGCCGAGTACATTGCCAAGTACATCGACACCAGGCTGAAGGCAGGCAATAAGGCCGCCTCGGATGAGGAACTAGAACGGCTGCTGGATAAGATTATGGTGCTATTTAGATTTGTCCAGGTGAGCTATACGGACTTGTCTGATGCCTGGCTCATGATTGATTATCCTAATGTTGTTTACAGCTAGCTGTGTCCCAACAATTGGGATAATTGTCACAAATCCTCATAGTGACATTTTTATTATCCCGATTCCTAGATTGAGATAATTGTGTCCACAAATCCTGATAGGGACATTTTTCCCGATTCCCAAATTGGGATAATTGTCACAAATCCTCATAGTGACATTTGTATTTTCCCCAATTCCCAGATTGGGATAATTGTGTCCCAAAAATTGGGATAATTCAATTGTCACAAATCCTCATAATGATATTTGTATTATCTCCGATTACCAGATTGGGATAATTATGTCCCAAATCCTGATAGTGACATTTTTAATATCCCATGATTCCCAGATTTGGATTATTGTGTTACATACATTTGTATGTAACACAATTACATTTGTATTTGTAATACATTTGTATTATCCCCCGAATCCCAGAGATAATTGTGTTCCAGATCCTCATAACGGAAATCGTTGTCTCTAGATTCCCAGCTGAAGACAATCAATCTGATTCTACCTAAACGAATAAATCCCATCGACCCCTAGGGCAAGGACGTGTTCGAGGCGTTCTACAAGAAAGACCTGGCCAAGCGACTGCTCATAGGCAAGAGCGCCAGCTCAGACGCTGAGAAGTCCATGCTGTCTAAGCTGAAGCAGGAGTGTGGCGCCGGCTACACTAATAAGCTAGAGGGCATGTTCAAAGATATCGAATTGAGTCGCGACGTTAATACAGCATTTCGACAGCACCTGTCACAGTTACCGGACCCGCCAACCATTGACATGACTGTCAGCGTGCTCACGATGGGATTCTGGCCAACCTATCAGCCTGGAGAGGTGCGCCTACCGCCTGAGATGGTGGCACTGCAGGATCTGTTTCGCAGATTCTACCTGGGCAAGCACACGGGCAGGCGGCTGCTGTTTCAGCACAGCCTCGGCTACTGCAGTCTCAAAGCGCTGTTCTCTGGCGGACAGCGCAAGGAGCTTCAGGTGGGTGACAACTGCTGGTTCTGTCCAGGAGTTATTTGCACTTCAATAATGTACAATGCCTTTCCAATCCGCTTCGCTCTTCTAATTTCCTTCCCTCCATTCCTTCTCATCACATTCCTCCTAATACCTTTCTTTCCAATCGTTCGCTAGTTCTAATCTAAGCATAATCTTTCTAATCCATTTTTCCAATCATCATCCTTGTTCTAATTAAACCTGCAACTCCCACTTTAACACTTCTGATCCTAATATTTCTAACCCCATTTCTTCTTATCCCTTATCCTTCTGATCCTAAGCCTTCTAATCCCTTATCCTTCTAATCCTAAGCCTTCTAATCCCTTATCCTTCTAATCCTAAGCCTTCTAATCCCTTATCATTCTGATCCTAAGCCTTCTAATCCCTTATCCTTCTGATCCTAAGCCTTCTAATCCCTTATCCTTCTAATCCTAAGCCTTCTAATCCCTTATCCTTCTAATCCCTTATCCTTCTAATCCTAAGCCTTCTAATCCCTTATCCTTCTGATCCTAAGCCTTCTAATCCCTTACCCTTCTAATCCTAAGCCTTCTAATCCCTTATCCTTCTAATCCTAAGCCTTCTAATCGCTTATCCTTCGAATCCTAAGCCTTCTAATCTCTTATCCTTCTAATCCTAAGCCTTCTAATCGCTTATCCTTCTAATCCTAAGCCTTCTAATCCCTTATCATTCTAATCCTAAGCCTTCTAATCCCTTATCCTTCTAATCCTAAGCCTTCTAATCGCTTATCCTTCGAATCCTAAGTCTTCTAATCTCTTATCCTTCTAATCCTAAGCCTTCTAATCGCTTATCCTTCTAATCCTAAGCCTTCTAATCCCTTATCATTCTAATCCTAAGCCTTCTAATCCCTTATCCTTCTAATCCTAAGCCTTCTAATCCCTTATAATTCTAATCCTAAGCCTTCTAATCCCTTATCCTTCTAATCCTAAGCCTTCTAATCGCTTATCCTTCTAATCCTAAGCCTTCTAATCCCTTATCCTTCGAATCCTAAGCCTTCTAATCGCTTATCCTTCGAATCCTAAGCCTTCTAATCTCTTATCCTTCTAATCCCTTATCCTTCTAATCCTAAGCCTTCTAATCGCTTATCCTTCGAATCCTAAGCCTTCTAATCTCTTATCCTTCTAATCCTAAGCCTTCTAATTGCTTATTATTCTAATCCTTAGCCTTCTAATCGCTTATCATTCTAATCCAAATCCTAAAGGCCTCCCCTTTTTGTCCTAATCCTTCCGTTCTAATCCTAAGCACTACACGCTCTGTCCAACAGGTGTCAGTGTTCCAAACGCTGGTGCTGCTATTGTTCAACGACGCGGACAGCCTCACCCTGACCGAGATCACCGATCGCACCGGCATTGAGGACAGCGAACTCAAGCGTACCTTACTCAGCCTGTGCGTCAGCAAGCAGCGAGTCCTGCACAAGCAGCCGGCTAGCAAGGAGGTCCTGCCCGGCGACTCTTTCCAGTTTAATCCGGATTTCAGACACAAGCTAATCAAGGTGAAGTTCAACCAAATCCAACTGAAGGAGACAGACAAGGAGCAGAAGATGACAGAAGAGCGCGTCTTCGCCGATCGACAGTTCCAGGTTGACGCGGCTATTGTTCGCATTATGAAGATGCGCAAGAGTCTGGAACACAATCCTCTGATTGCCGAACTGCTCGAACAGCTCAAATTTCCATGCAAGGCATCCGACTTAAAGAAGCGAATCGAGAGCCTTATCGATCGGGATTATATACGGCGAGATAGCGACAAGCAAAACCTGTACCATTATGTGGCTTGAACCCTGTCTGCTCACACCTGCTCCTTGCACCTATCACCTGTTCCTAGATCCCGTCACTTCTTCCTAGATCCTATCACCTGTTCCTAGATCCCATCACCTGTTCCTTGCTCCTATCACTTGTGCCTAGATCCCATCACTTGTTCCTAGATCCCATAACCTGTTCCTAGATCAGATCACTTGTTCCTAGATCCCATCACCTGTTCCTAGATCCCATCACCTGTTCCTAGATCACATCACTTGTTCCTAGACCCCATCACCTGTTCCATGATCCCATCACCTGTTCCTAGATCCCATCACTTGTTCCTAGATCCCATCACCTGTTCCTAGATCCCATCACTTGTTCCTAGATCCCATCACCTGTTTCATGATCCCATCACCTGTTCCTAGATCCCATAACTTGTTCTTAGATCCCATCACATGTTTCATGATCCCATCGCTTGTTCCTAGATCCCATCATCTTTTGCGCCGCATTCACCAGAAAAATACTTGGCAGTACCGGTTCTCAATATCTATTCCAATCCCAATAAACGCAAGATTTTTTGTAACACAAAAATATTTCCCTGCTTATTTTGGCCCGTTTGTTAGATTATCGTTCTCAAATATTAATTAAAGCTTTGCTTTTGTAATTCACATTGGTTCAGTTCGCTTGTTTTTCTGAACTACTACAATTTCCAGTTTCCTATTTTGCTTCTCTATCGTTGTACGTTATCTTTGCTTCTGTTGGATTTTCTGTTAAAAGAAAAGCTATTGTTGCCACAATTTCTCTGTTCTGACTGGCTTGTCTGACAGATGCTGCAGTTCCGTCTGACAGATTTAGGAAATGTCTGACAGAATTTGTAGATCCGTCTGACAATTTTTCAGGCTTGTCGGACAGAATTTGTAGATCCGTCTGACAGATTTAGGAAATGTCTGACAGAATTTGTAGATCCGTCTGACAGATTTAGGAAATTTCTGACAGAATTTGTAGATCCGTCTGACAATTTTTCAGGCTTTTCTGACAGAATTGGCAGATCCGTCTGACAGATTTTACAGTGCTGACAGATCCATTTGAAAGTTCCGTTGTCAGACCAGTTGAGTATACTTCTGTACTGTTAGTCAAAGACGGTGTAAGCAATGCTTGTCATTTTCTTCTGTCAAACCGTCTGTCAGCTTGTCAGCTGTTGGTTCATCAGGAAAGAATTCAAGAGTAAAAAAATAATAACAAGTTTCTAGACTTAGCAATTCATTAATCGTGTTTGCTCGCTTGTTTGTTTTAATTGTTTGTGCCATCTTAAGATGGTTACTTTGTTCTCGGTTAATTATATTACTGTGCTCTCTATAATTAATTGATGTGCTCACGGGGCTACTCACGCAGTTTACCTATTTTTAATATTGTTTCATCATTAGTACTAAAAAATACAAAATATATTGTATGCTATTTTGTTTTATACACGCTAATAAATATAGTGTGCTGTATTAAAGAGACATCTAGCACATTGCTTAAGATGAAAACTTGAATTTAGTTTTTTCTCTGAGACTGTTGTGTTATTAACTTCTTCTCGTTTAGTTTTGTAACAGTAAACCATTATTGTTGGTGAATATACTAAGGGTTGTCAAAAAAGTTTCTAGACTAGCGTTAGTTATAGTTATCTGATACAAAGACTAGAAACAGAGATTAGTGACGCTCGCTCTCTGTCAAACCATATCTGAATGTTTTTTGGTCATCCTCATTCTTGCAGTGAAAATATTGAAAATACTATACCTTTTCAACTTCGGATTCGTCAAAAGTGACTTCGAATTCTTCAGCGTATAAAACTATAGAGCGCTCAAGGGAATGAGAAGGGGTGTCTATGGTAATTTCTTTCAAGAAAGTGACTTCGAATTCTTCAGCGTATAAAACTATAGAGCGCTCAAGGGAATGAGAAGGGTTTCTATGGTATTTTCTTTCAAGAAAGTGACTTCGAATTCCTCTAAGTAAGTGAAATTCGTCAGTGCCACGAATATATATATATTGTCAATCGTGAAGTAAAACAGCAACTAAACAAACAGAACAGGAAAACAGACGCATAAAATCACGCTTTAAAGTCGCTTGAACAGGTTAACACACTGTAGTCAGTCCAAAATCTCTCCGTGTGCCAGACACCGCGGTCCGTACCGAAGTGTGAATTCGTGCCATTGTCGGCATTTCTCCTCCGTGATCGCAACCATCGCAGCTTCCACTTCTCGACTCAAAATGCGAAGACGCCAGTTCTGAAGTGTTCTAATTTGAGAAGAGGCACAACCTTGGCAGATGTCCAGGTGCTAGGAACGATACTGGTGGTGAGGCTCAGGTTGAAAAGGCAGCAGAGGAAGGCAATTCCCCTTGGTCCAAGATGCTTCAGGACGATTGGGGAAAGGCCATCCGGTCCGGTGGCTTTGGACGGCGAAGAGCTTTTGATGGCCGACGTGACGTCTCTGGACGTGAGCAGGAAGCCATTGGTGGGGGAAAGCCTGATGTCCATTTTGAGGCGTCTGTCGTCCGGGGTGGCCGGATGAATTTGGTCAAAGAACTGCCTGTTGAAGGCCTTAGCAATGCTTTTGGGATCAGTTAAAGGAAGCTCGTCAAAAAGGATTCCAGCGGAGTTTTCTTTGTGGCCTTTACCGCTGAGGTTCTTGATGGTTCACCACAGTTCAGAGACCTGGTGCTTGATGCTGAACTGCTCAAGCTTTTCCCTCCAGTTCGCCCGGCGAAAGTTGGAGCAGATCTGGTTGATTTCGTCTTGAATGATGGTGATAGCTTCCGACTGCGGGTTGTCCGTGCGAATGAGGTCTCTTTGCTTGCAAAGGGCGTCGGCTTCCGGTGGGAAGTAAGGGCGAAAATGTTGAATTTTTCCGGCTGGGATGTGGTGCTTAGCTGCTTGAAGGACAGCTTGCCTGAAGGCTTTCTCTCCAGGATGAGGATGCCTGGGAGCAGGAAGCTTCTCAAACAGGTCTTCACATTCAGTAGTGAATTTCTCCCAATTTGCCTTGTTGAAGTTGACAAAGGAGCGTTGAGTAGCTGGCGTCGGGGACTCCACGGTGCTGATAGTAAGCAGAATGGGCAGGTGGTCCGAGCCCAGCGTGACAAGGGTCTCCCACTCACAGGATATAAAGATGTCGAGGGTGGCGAGGCTAATGTCCGGAGAGGTTGGCTGCCCGGACTGGGGTAGCCGCGTAGGAGCATCTTCATTGAGGACAGCGACGCCTTGTTCCAAGAGGAATTCCGCCAAAAGTTCTCCCCTGGAGTCGGAGAGGGGCGAGTGCCAGAGAACATTGTGCGCATTGAAGTCGCCAACGACAAGGTGAGTCCCGTGCGAGGTGTCTTCTAGGAAGGAAGCAGGGTCAAACTGGTAGTCGGCAGGACAGGAGCTGGCCGGTGGGACGTAGCAGTTGTGAATTCGTAGGCTGTCTTGGCCTGAGACGATGGTAACAGACAGGCGTTCGGCGGGTTGAGTGGCATGACTTGGCAGCTTGGCAATGGAGTGATAATTGAAGCCAGATTTGATGAGGATGCATAGGCCACCGCCTTTGTTGTGCTGCCTCTCAAGCCTGATGACATCAAAGCCGTCCAAATGAAGCTTGGAGTTGGGCCGTAACTTGGTTTCTTGGACGGCCGCCACATCAATCTGTCTGCTGCTCAGGAGATGGCTGAGCTCGTCACATTTACCGTTGATGCCATTCAGGTTGATTTGAAGGACTTTAAAGTCGCTCGAGTTGTCGACGTGACTGATGGTGGTGGTGCCGCTGGAGAGGGGGGAGAGGGAGGGGGTGGGGGAGGGGGAGGAGGGACGGGGCGGGACTCGGGAAAGGGTGGGGAGGGACCGGGGGGGAGGAGGAAAGTGAGGGGTCGAGGGGGGAGGGAGGGGGTTGAGGTTGGGTGAGGGAGAGGGGATGGGAGGGAGGAGGGGCGGCCAGGCAGACTTTGCAGCGGAACGTGGTGGACCAGTCTTTGTAGGACGCAAGCTCGCTACACGGGCGCAGGTGAGTCCAGTGGAGGCAGGCATTGCATTTGACGGAGCAAGACGAGCGTTTGATGTTTTTGCCGCAGACGCTGCATGGCCAGGTGGCGGGACCAGGGTTAGGTTCAATGCCAGCGAGTAGCAAAAGCAGGCCGGATCAGAGTAGCCGGCAGAAGCTGATCCGCAGAGAAAAAGCCGATGTTCCCAGGAGTGAAGGTAGTGGCCCAGCGGGCCTTGAAGGAGGATCTGCAGCTCTTGGCCACCTTGGTGGGTGGAACCGCGACGGAGACGCGGCTGCAGTTTGGTCTCGTCAAGGTATCTGGTGGCAAAAGCCACCAAAAAAGGCAATAATTTTCTTTTCACAAAATTTTACCACGTTACCATACGGCTATTATTGTTCATTATATTGTTTATATTGATATAACAATATTTTATATTGAACCAATATGGATTCGCTAAAGAGATTTATACAACAATGTCAGTTGTCCTTGTCACCAGGGTCTTCGACAAGAATCGCTGAATTTCTCGACGATGCTGTTTCCGTCGTACGGCTTTGAGAGTTAGTTCAATGTAAAGGACGAAGAAAATGATCCATATGGTGGATATTCGCGAAAAATCGGTTACACGGTTAAGGAGCTTCCGTGAAGTAGGCAGTGGTTATTTGAAATGTTTTTCCCCAGGGGGGGGATAGCCGGGTCTGTCTACTGTTAATAGGCGTGTCGGCTTCAAGAATGTCATGAATAGTGCTTCAAGGCAATCATTTTTGCAGGGCTATAGTTAAGATGTGAACTATATATTCATAAATAATTCTATTGTGTTTTTCAAAGCTTTACTAAATATTTTGTTTGACGGTATACTTATTCAGCTGTAGGTTACGCTTGGTTAGAACAAAAATGGCTGTTCTTAACATGCTAATGTATCGAGCGTTTCAAATGTAAAAATCACCTGCCAAGATCTATAATAGCTTGAGTTCCGAGTCACTGGGTGCCGCCTAAGTTTGCCCTCGGTCAGCCGTCACCGAGGACGTCCTGAAAAAGCTCGAAGTCTATCGCCGGCGGCGGCATCCCGGTCCTCGACTTCGCTGACTGAGTCGCTAATCTTGCTCCTCGGATTCGTGACCGCAGCAGGCCGACTAATTGGTCGATTAGAGCCTCTGTCCGGCTCTTCAGCGTTGCGGCAGCTCCAGTGAAGAGACTCGCGATGCTGATTGTGACGGTGCTGCTGCCTGTGATGTACCAGCTGGTGCTGCTTGCAGCTTGAAGCCTCCAGCTGCTGAGCCCGATTCTGGCTGCATGATGTGTGCTTCGGTTGTGGCCTCCTGACCTTCATAGTTGTTGAACTGACAAACGTCTTGCAAGCAGATTCAATTCGACAGGCGGCGATCTTGTCGAACAGCACCTCCTGGGGAGCACACTGATGGCAACGACCGCAGCTGCAGCCAATGCCATCAGCCTTATCCACGTCTTCTTGATCCAAAGCGGAGCTTGCGCTTTGATCATCGTCCGTGCCAACATCTCGAAGCCCTAGTTGCAGTCTACATGCACCCGATTTGGCGCTTGTTTGAATTGTCTGATTGCTGGTGCAGGCAGGTGCGACATTCGCTGTTGAAGCACCGAACTGCGGCTTCTCTGATGGTTCTACTGACGCAATGCTGGGCCGTACAACAAGTATGCCGTCCTCTGTGACCCAGTTGTCCATGCGAATCGATAGTCTCAACTCGCTGGGCTGCATTACAACTGTTGACACTTTGACAGGCTGCTGCTGCTGCTGCTGCTGCTGCTGCTCCTTTCTTCGCTTGTCCATCTCTAGCTTTCTATCATTAAGAGCCTTTTGAAATGCGCGCGACAGGTTGACGCAGTAGTCAAGAGTGCCTGAAGTGGCTGTGTCCCCTTCAAGCCTGGTGTCTGATACTTTCTCCATTTTTACGAGCTAAAGCCAAAGGAAAGGGAAAGGATTTTTAATTAGTTCGATCTTTCTTTGGCTTCAAATGGCTGCGCGCTGTATTAGTCAGGAAGTTTAATGAAAAAAGTTTTTAACATAGACTAAAATAGTATTTTTAGCGTCGATAAAACGATCCATAGTATATCGTTTGTAAGCACGCACACACACAGTGTGAGATGCTTTCCCTGTTCTTGCTCCTGATTGGTGGCCGAATTGCGTTTGGGTTTCGGAGTGCGCAGCCAATCACCTCATTTCAATTTTTGTCTCTCGTACGACCGCCTCACTCCAAGCTATCCAGCACTTACTAACTACGTAAACAACCCATCGGTATAGTTTTGTCAGAGGGCCATTTAAAGAGTCGCGACACTCAAACAAAATATATAAAAAAATAAAACAAATATTTCATTTCTAGAAAATAAAGATAAATAGTCTGTTTGTTTGAAATATGTTTGCATTATTCATATAAATTAGAAATCCAAGAATATCGCGTGTACAATTACATACAGAGAGTAATATGGATGTCTGGCAAAAAACAAGCAAGTAAATAAAACAAAATAAAAATCTAAAACGTATGAGCATTTTCAGTTCCATGTAGCTCTAGTCTTAATCATGCCACCGAGTGTTATGAGATTAACAAATACATTTTCCGCGCTGTGTAGCATGTACTTTTAATGCGTCTTCTTGAAGACTTGATGGCCAATCAAATTTTGAAGGCTAAATATTTCCAAGAAATTATAAAGTGTTGTGTCTTGTCTTATAACAATAAAAAACACAGATTAATAGCAAACACAAGAACATTTGCACTTTACACATTGGGCCTTCTCAGAATCGATTAAGCATAAATGTAGTTTTATACTACAGCTTTCATTCGTCAGCTTTTGTACTTTTGCGAACCGCTATCTCGGTCAGGGTGCTGTTGAACAGGCCTCGCCTATAGCGATCCCAGGCTAGCTGACGATAATAGTTATCTTCAAACACGCCCTCATCCGGATAAGGTCTAGCAAGCTCTTTGACGTGTTTTTTCAATAGTTCGCTGGCGTGCTGAACAAAGAAGGCCTTGTTGAATAGCAAACACTCCGAACCGTTGCTTATCTGTTCGGGTGAAATTGTGATAGCTGTTCTGTTAGACAGTTGTAGTCTGTAGCTGTTATGCAGTCTATAGCTGTTCTGTTAGACAGTTGTAGTCTGTAGCTGTTATGCAGTCTATAGCTGTTATGCAGTCTATAGCTGTTATGCAGACTATAGCTGTTATGCAGTCTATAGCTGTTATGCAGTCTATAGCTGTTATGCAGTCTATAGCTGTTATGCAGTCTATAGCTGTTATGCAGTCTATAGCTGTTATGCAGTCTATAGCTGTTATGCAGTCTATAGCTGTTATGCGGTCTAGCAGCAACTAAAAGTAACGACTCACGTACCAGAGACACACTGGCGCTCTCTTCAATCTCCAAGTTCTTCTCGCCTTTGAAGACCACGTTAGACAGGCCCTGTAATGAGAATCGAATCCGTTTTTTTCATCTACTTGCTACTATGAGTAGAGTTAAAGTACGATTCGGCAACTCACAAAAACATCGCCAGGCTTCAGGGTGCTGATCTGCACGGCCACAGATTTCTTAACCTGCGGTTGCGGCAAGCCTTGCTTCCTGGCAATCTCGTCAAAGTCTGGCGCCGGCTCTCGACTGACCTCAACCACCCGATTATTGTTGCCGAGGGCCGAGTTTAACGCAAACCGCTTCTTGCTGACTGAAACGTCAAACAGCTGCTGCCGCTGCTGCTGCTGATGCTGACTGTCTCTAGGCAACTTCTCCCCTGCCTTCCTCAGGCCAGTGTCCACTTTGGGCTCTAGAGTTTGAGGCGATGATAGTACAATAATACTACCGAACGCGAATATGTACAAAGGTACACAACTAGACTCTCAGTGAGTCAAAACTTGCAAAAGTACATTAGGATCGAAACTTAAAATTTCAAATTAGTAAAGAACTAATAATAAGTAGTAATGCTGCCACGAGCTACTACACAAAATTACAATTGCGTGTTATTTTTTATATCTACACCTGCCATTATTGGGCCACATTTGCAGTCGACAGCAAAGAAGCCGCAGCTATTGCGCTGCGTATCTGAAGGCTGCGAAGGCTGGAGTCGGGAATCGAACCCCTGACCTTCTAATTGTGAGTCCGATTTTTTTTTATTACACACACCTGCCCCAATTGGGTCAGATGTGCAGCCGACAGCACAGCCGCAGCTAATGCGCGGCGCATCTGAAGGCTGCGTACAGCTGTTCAGTCCACGGACTGGGGGACGCCACACCCACCTTCAATTATCCCAGCTGATGCTGGTACCCATTTAACAGCTGGGTGAACTGAAGCAATGCAGAGTTAAGTGTCTTGCTAAAGGACGCAAATTGTTCCAGTCGGGGTCGGGAATCGAACCCCCGACCTTCAAGTCGTGAGTCCGACGCCCTAACCACTAGGCTACAACCTCTCTAACCACTCCCACCTGAGTCCGATGCTCTAGGCTACAGCCCCTATTCAAGTACTACTTAGTAAGTAGCGCTTTAGGGTCATTTTACCATTCCTGCCGATGTTCAGCTTGACCCGAAAATCGCTCCTCTCCCTGACGATGGTCGGCTCATCGGTGTCATTCACGTCAAGCCTCTTGAGCACCTTGCAAGAGCCGGAGCGCACCACGATGATGTAATCGCTGGCCTTGCTGTCCGGCACGACGATGGCGTTTCGCCTGTAGAATGTGAGCAGGCAGGCGGTCGGCTGCTTGAGCAGCTGCTCAACTGGGAAGTGACGCATAAACTCGCAGCTAAGCAAGAACTCAATGTGGGCCGGCCTACGGCCCGGCTCGGCGCGCATGAAAATATCATGAAAGTCGTCCCGCCCGATGGCCAGCAGCTGCATCGGCGTCTGGCTAACGATGCTGGCTGTGCGGGTCACCTGGTGCAGCAGGGCGATCTCACCGAAGGACTGGCCCTGCGTGCGAGAGGGCCGATTGAAATGACATCTGAGCCACCTGATCCCATCTCACCTGATCCCATCTCACCTGATCCCATCTCACCTGATCCCATCTCACCTGATCCCATCTCACCTGATCCCATCTCACCTGATCCCATCTCACCTGATCCCATCTCACCTGATCCCATCTCACCTGATCCCATCTCACCTGATCCCATCTCACCTGATCCCATCTCACCTGATCCCATCTCACCTGATCCCATCTCACCTGATCCCATCTCACCTGATCCCATCTCACCTGATCCCATCTCACCTGATCCCATCTCACCTGATCCCATCTCACCTGATCCCATCTCACCTGATCCCATCTCACCTGATCCCATCTCACCTGATCCCATCTCACCTGATCCCATCTCACCTGATCCCATCTCACCTGATCCCATCTTACCTGTCCCAGCCGTGCCACTATGCTAGACCGGGTCTCGCCAGTTTCTCGATCCTCCTTCATGACGTTGACCAGTGCTTTGCCGCTGATGATGATGTAGAAATTGATGCCGTTGTGGCCCTGCCTAATAATTAGCCTACCAGCGGGAACTGTGTAATAGAAGGCCACCCGCGCCAGCTTCTCCTGAATGCCCAGCGGGTACTCGTTGAATGTAGGCAGGTTCTGCAGGCCGTACATCAGCGTCTGCACCTGCTCGGAGGTGCGATCCTGCGGCTCCAGCTGGAGGATGTACTTCATCTCGCCAGTCAAATCGATCTGGCCGAGGAGACACAATGAGAAAATTGAAGAGTTTAAAAATTCGTATGGGTTGAAATATTCGGAAGCTTAAAGAATGGCACAATGGGAAGTTGTACATACTAGTTAAATGGGAAATTTGGGACTGGGAAAGTAAGGAGTTTGAGATTAAGAGTGGGAGAATGGGAGAATGGGGAGAGTTTCAATTGGGAGTGGAAGAATGGGAAGTCAGAGAATGGGAAGTGGGAGAATGGGAAGTGGGAGAATGGGAAGTGGGAGAATGGGAAGTCGGAGAATTGGAAGTCGGAGAATTGGAAGTCGGAGAATTGGAAGTGGGAGAATTGGAAGTCGGAGAATGGAAAGTGGGAGAATTGGAAGTGGGAGAATTGGAAGTGGGAGAATGGGAAGTGGGAGAATGGGAAGTCGGAGAATTGGAAGTGTGAGAATGGAAAGTGGGAGAATTGGAAGTGGGAGAATGGGAAGTGGGAGAATTGGAAGTGGGAGAATGGGAAGTGGGAGAATGGGAAGTGGGAGAATTGGAAGTGGGAGAATGGGAAGTGGGAGAATGGGAAGTCGGAGAATGGGAAGTCGGAGAATGGGAAGTCGGAGAATGGGAAGTCGGAGAATGGGAAGTCGGAGAATGGGGAGTGGGAGAATGTGAGATTCAGTGGTGGTCGTTTGGGGTCTGGGAGTTTTTGATCGGGAAAGTAAGAGGAATAATTCTCTTATGCACATATTAGTCCATATTACAGGATTCAAGTTGTATCAGTTGTATTAATATAGTTGTATCAGTAAGCTAGTGGTACAAGGAGAGGACAAAGTACAAGGGTAAGGTGATGCATCGGATGATAGAGACTGCAGGTGCAGTATCTACCCAGTAGATAGTTGCCACTTCCGAGAACGTCATTTTCTATTCAAAATCCAAAAATGCTCAGAGCCTAGCCTATTGTGGCATAAGGCAGTCAATTCGCACTCAAGTGTCCGACTTTTCAATTGTATCCGCCTGACAAACCTCACACCGCTGACAGCACTAGGCAGTGTAAGACACCGCTCGCAAGTACGAGTATAATGCCCTCACCCCAAGATCAGAGACAGGTTCACCCCATGATCAGTGACAGGCTCACCCCAAGATCAGTGACAGGCTCACCCCATGATCAGAGACAGGCTCACCCCAAGATCAGAGACAGGCTCACCCCATGATCAGTGACAGGCTCACCCCATGATCAGTGACAGGTTCACCCCATGATCAGGGACAGGCTCACCCCATGATCAGTGACAGGTTCACCCCATGATCAGTGACAGGTTCACCCCATGATCAGGGACAGGCTCACCCCATGATCAGTGACAGGTTCACCCCATGATCAGGGACAGGCTCACCCCATGATCAGTGACAGGTTCACCCCATGATCAGTGACAGGCTCACCCCATGATCAGGGACAGGCTCACCCCATGATCAGGGACAGGCTCACCCCATGATCAGTGACAGGTTCACCCCATGATCAGTGACAGGCTCACCCCATGATCAGTGACAGGTTCACCCCATGATCAGGGACAGGCTCACCCCATGATCAGTGACAGGCTCACCCCATGATCAGGGACAGGCTCACCCCATGATCAGGGACAGGCTCACCCCATGATCAGTGACAGGTTCACCCCATGATCAGTGACAGGTTCACCCCATGATCAGTGACAGGCTCACCCCATGATCAATGACAGGTTCACCCCATGATCAGTGACAGGTTCACCCCATGATCAGTGACAGGTTCACCCCATGATCAGTGACAGGTTCACCCAATGATCAGTGACAGGTTCACCCCATGATCAGTGACAGGCTCACCCCATGATCAGTGACAGGCTCACCCCATGATCAGTGACAGGCTCACCCCATGATCAGTGACAGGCTCACCCCATGATCAGTGACAGGTTCACCCCATGATCAGTGACAGGTTCACCCCATGATCAGTGACAGGCTCACCCCATGATCAATGACAGGTTCACCCCATGATCAGTGACAGGTTCACCCCATGATCAGTGACAGGTTCACCCCATGATCAGTGACAGGTTCACCCCATGATCAGTGACAGGCTCACCCCATGATCAGTGACAGGCTCACCCCATGATCAGTGACAGGCTCACCCCATGATCAGTGACAGGTTCACCCCATGATCAGTGACAGGTTCACCCCATGATCAGTGACAGGCTCACCCCATGATCAGTGACAGGTTCACCCCATGATCAGTGACAGGCTCACCCCATGATCAGTGACAGGCTCACCCCATGATCAGTGACAGGTTCACCCCATGATCAGGGACAGGTTCACCCCATGATCAGTGACAGGTTCACCCCATGATCAGTGACAGGCTTACCCATGATCAGTGACAGGCTCACCCCATGATCAGTGACAGGTTCACCCCATGATCAGTGACAGGTTCACCCCATGATCAGTGACAGGTTCACCCCATGATCAGTGACAGGCTCACCCCATGATCAGTGACAGGTTCACCCCATGATCAGTGACAGGCTCACCCCATGATCAGTGACAGGCTCACCCCATGATCAGTGACAGGTTCACCCCATGATCAGTGACAGGCTCACCCCATGATCAGTGACAGGCTCACCCCATGATCAGTGACAGGCTCACCCCATGATCAGTGACAGGTTCACCCCATGATCAGTGACAGGTTCACCCCATGATCAGTGACAGGCTCACCCCATGATCAGTGACATGGCCTTATCCCCCCACACCCTATGATCAGTGACATGGCCTTATCCCCCCACACCCAATGATCAGTGACATGGCCTTATCCCTCACACCCCATGATCAGTGACATGGCCTTATCCCCTCACACCCTATGATCAGTGACATGGCCTTATCCCCCCACACCCTATGATCAGTGACATGGCCTTATCCCCCCCACACCCTATGATCAGTGACATGGCCTTATCCCCCCACACCCTATGATCAGTGACATGGCCTTATCCCCCCACACCCTATGATCAGTGACATGGCCTTATCCCCCCACACCCCATGATCAGTGACATGGCCTTATCCCCTCACACCCCATGATCAGTGACATGGCCTTATCCCCCCACACCCCATGATCAGTGACATGGCCTTATCCCCTCTCACCTCCTTCTTAGCCCTGAAGTAGGACAAGTCAAAGCTCAGCCCCGAGTCGTCAGTCTCGAATCCTTTCAGCGTGTCGGCCACTCGTATGCTCTCATCGTCCTTGTAGTCTTTACTAGAAAATTCGTTTTGAGATTTTATGCAAACCTTTAAAAATTTATTGCTTAAGATCCATAAACAGCAGCCTTAAAAGCTACGAGCTTTGCTATGGGAATAACATTTTCTATGCTCTGCTATCCCTAAATGGGCTATCTACAATCCCAAATCTTCAATCTACAATCTGCAATATGCAATCAGAAATCTGCAATCTGCAATATATAATCTGCAATCTACAATCTTAAAGTTTCAGTGAGCAATCTACAATCTTAAATCTACAATCATAAATCTACAATCTTAAATCTACAATCATAAATCTACAATCTTAAATCTACAATCTTAAATCTACAATCTTAAATTTACAATCTACGAGTACATTCTGCAATCTAAAATCTGCAATCTGCAATCTACACGCTACAACCCACATTCTTTAATATGCAATCTACAATCTTAAATATAAAATCTGCAATCTGCAATCTACCATCTGCAATCAACAATCTTCAATCTGCAATCATGCAATCTGCAATCTACCATCTGCAATCTACAATCTACAATCTGCAATCTACAATCATGCAATCTACAATCATGCAATATGCAATCGGCAATCTGCAATCTGCAATCTGCAATCAGAGTCCCGGGACAAACCGTTTAAGAATGGCGTGTATCCAGTTAATCATGATGATGACAATTCTCGACATCTTCTTAAATCGACCAAGCGCCTGCGAAAAAAACGATAAATCAGAAATGAGAAATGTGAGGCATTTGGTATTTGTGATGCAACTAGCGACAATAGCACTGGATTCATACAATAAGAACTAGAAATTGGTTAGAAATTGCGTGTAGTCAGAGTTTTTCATCAAGGACTGCTTAAAAAAAACTTTACACAATGAGTCATGGTGGTGCAAGATTTTTTATTGCTTGTTTTTTTTCAATTAAAAAGGCCGATTTAACAGACCTAGTTAGCCGGATTATATGTTAAATAAATAATTAATAACCATCTAAAAGGCTAGCTTTTAAATGCATGCTCAAATGGTAATCAGAATCTTAAACAAAGAAAATAAAAATTTAAGTAATTTTACTTTCGGTTGCTATGCAACTTAAACCTCTTGTCACAGCTTAAAGAAAGGGGATGAGGGAGTGGTAAGGGAGCATTAGGGTGAAGAGAGAGACTAGGTAGAGAGAGATCTCGGTGGGTAGAGAGTTTAAAGGGGCGAGAAATATTCAGATTTGGGATCTTCCCCAGAGAGAGAGAGTCGAGGAGAGAGATAGTCGGGGGGAGAGAGATAGTCGGGGGGAGAGAGTGTCGGGGGAGAGAGTGTCGGGGGAGAGAGATAGTCGGGGGGAGAGAGTGTCGGGGGAGGGAGTGTCGGGGGAGAGAGATAGTCGGGGGGAGAGAGTGTCGGGGGAGAGAGTGTCGGGGGAGAGAGATAGTCGGGGGAGAGAGAGTCGGGGGAGAGAGATAGTCGGGGGAGAGAGAGTCGGGGGAGAGAGTGTCGGGGGAGAGAGTGTCGGGGGAGAGAGATAGTCGGGGGGAGAGAGTGTCGGGGGAGAGAGTGTCGGGGGAGAGAGTGTCGGGGGAGAGAGATAGTCGGGGGAGAGAGAGTCGGGGGAGAGAGTGTCGGGGGAGAGAGAGTCGGGGGGAGAGAGTGTCGGGGGAGAGAGAGTCGGGGGGAGAGAGATAGTCGGGGGGAGAGAGTGTCGGGGGAGAGAGTGTCGGGGGACAGAGAGTCGGGGGAGAGAGTGTCGGGGGAGAGAGTGTCGGGGGAGAGAGTGTCGGGGGAGAGAGAGTCGGGGGAGAGATAGTCGGGGGAGAGAGTGTCGGGGGAGAGAGTGTCGGGGGAGAGAGTGTCGGGGGAGAGAGAGTCGGGGGAGAGAGAGTCGGGGGAGAGAGTGTCGGGGGAGAGAGTGTCGGGGGAGAGAGTGTCGGGGGAGAGAGAGTCGGGGGAGAGAGAGTCGGGGGAGAGAGTGTCGGGGGAGAGAGTGTCGGGGGAGAGAGTGTCGGGGGAGAGAGAGTCGGGGGAGAGATAGTCGGGGGAGAGAGAGTCGGGGGAGAGAGTGTCGGGGGAGAGAGTGTCGGGGGAGAGATAGTCGGGGGAGAGAGTGTCGGGGGAGAGAGTGTCGGGGGAGAGAGTGTCGGGGGAGAGAGAGTCGGGGGAGAGAGAGTCGGGGGAGAGAGTGTCGGGGGAGAGAGTGTCGGGGGAGAGAGTGTCGGGGGAGAGAGAGTCGGGGGAGAGAGAGTCGGGGGAGAGAGTGTCGGGGGAGAGAGTGTCGGGGGAGAGAGTGTCGGGGGAGAGAGAGTCGGGGGAGAGATAGTCGGGGGAGAGAGAGTCGGGGGAGAGAGTGTCGGGGGAGAGAGTGTCGGGGGAGAGAGTCAGAGGAAAGTGTTGAGGGAGGGAGATAATTTATTGATCAGGACGGGGAGAGAGTAGAGTAAAAGTACGTCGAGAGTGTTGAGAATAGTGTGAAGGGATGAGAGAGATCACGGGAGAAGCTGTTCTCCAGATAGATTCTCATAGGTAACCAAGGCACACGGATCTCCAATTAGGGACCAAAAAACCATGGAGAGAGTTGCTGTATTCCCAAACAGACTTGACTGAGCCTCCTCAAGTCGCGCAGAGTGATCTGACGCCGCAGTCGTCTCAACTGCTCCGTCGGAGCCGACGATTCCGTGACTAAACTGGCAGCTTCCGTCAAATTCTTGTTGGAGCCGGTCGTCAGCGATCTCGTCAATAGTTTCTCTTCCTCCGAAGACGGCATTGAAGCTGGCGGAGGCGGGGCCGAGCGAGTGGCGACCGTCTCGGTCTGTTGTCTATGGCCGAACTCGGTCAATGGCCAGTCGCAGCGAGCGCTGCCAAGCAGCAGCCGCTGAGCCATTCGGGTATCTGTTTGGCTGGCTCGGCCTAACTGTCTTAATTATCTAAATTTTAGTTTGTTCACCTGAGGGTGCAATTTAGCTCCTGTCCAATAGCAAACGAGTGGACAGTTTCAGATTTCAGACTATAGGGAATTCTCTTTTGCAGCCCTTTTGCAAAGAAGTCTAAAGAACTCTCTTGTGATCTGTATCGTTTTCTGTCTGAGCTAGGTAAGAGACGTGTTATTGTAGAACAGGTAAAAAGTGCCAAAATCTCAAAATCGCAATATTTTTAGGTCGATATTCGTTATTGCCCTATCACCGCAGCTCATAGCTTTCATTAGCAAAGACGAAAACTGGACACACAGACGCCTATCGTGAACACAATGCGCCAAAGTCGCTCACCACAAGCCGTCTCTGGTCCTTTAGCGACACTCGACGTTGACTCGACTTTCGTGTCAAAGTCAGACCAGGCACTGAGGAGCTTCGGACTAGCTGCTGCTGCTGCAGCTCTGAAGATGTCGACGAATAGGCGGTCCCCACCAAAGCAGTCTGATCCCGTCGCAGTCGCAGAGGCTGCAATCGGTCGTCGGCCTCGACGTTAGTTTCTTCAACCGATGCGTCGTCCACATCGTTAAGCTCTTCCGTGTCTTGAAGCTTCCTGTCCATTCCGTGCTCTTAGCTTACAAGCCTACAGCAGTTGTGTTAGACCCAGAACTGCTGCTGCAGCTGCTGCTGTTGCTACTAAAACTGAGAGCACCTCACGTCTTCATCTTTATTTTAGTTTCAGTCTCTTTCTATTTTTCTATTGCTCTCTTTTCTCTGAACTCAATAATCTTGTCAACGCATAGACTAGCTGACAGTTGGGTGAAAATTTTCTATTTAATATTATATTGTACCCACTCGACTAGAGTAGAGAAGACTCAGTCAGATTGCTCTTTTTTATTCTTCAGCAACTCTGACCATGCAGCATGAGGCGCTGTGAGTCCAGTACTCTCTTTGTTCAGGTGGGGGTGCTTAGCATGGAAAAAAACAAGAAAAGGAAACGAAAATTACCGTAATAGAAATTAGGCTTTAACCGTCGCAGTCTTGGCGGTTGCAGTGTCAAGTCGCAATTTCGGTTTGCTCATGATACCTGACCGTTCATAATGATTAGTTAGAAGCTGGTTCATAATTTCGGACAGTAGCTTTGAAGTCCTGAAGAATCTCAGTCCAGTATTTTTTGGGAAAATAAGAATAGTACTTTAAGTTGAACTGAGTGGAGAGGGGTTGGCGAACGACAACAAGAGTGGGTTGGGGTGCGCGACTGGGGTAAGAGAGAGGCTAGAGGGTTAGAGGCGGACCAATCAGAAGGCGGGGTGAGGGCATGAGGTAGAGAAGCAGAGAGATTTAGAGAAGACAATTAAGAAGTGGCGACGAGAGTACACTCGCTGCAAATAAATGTTCGACTAAGTCGCTTAAAGTGCATATAATTCGCTGTAGTTTCGCATCAGGCTATATCAACATATCAATATCTATCGCACAAATTATAACAGCAGGACGAATTTCTAATTTAGCTCTTGAACAAGCCATACTGAAAGCTAGAAAAATGTTCAAAAGTCGGTCTTTTCTTTCGGTCTATTCTGTTGGAAATTGAATTTACTTACCAACTGTGATTAGAAATACATATTAATTTATAAATTTAGCCCTGAACTTGCCCATTATGGGAAGAAATGCATTGACAAAGAAATTCTTCAGGACTGGGAATACAATGGACTGAGATTCCTCAGGTTTGTAAAGACACAGGAATAAAAGTCTTTAAGATAATATGATTTAGGTTAAATAATATATTACATCCGGGTTAGGTCGAATACATGTAATACATTATATACTAAAATTCAATAGTATCTAGGCTGTAACAACTGCCGCAGCCAAGACTGCAACTGACGGCAGCTACCAGTTTCGGCGAACGACCCTGAGGTCGTTCATCGCTGGGCTGGGGTGCATATCTGTTTCTGGATTTTCACCCATCCACCCCCGAAGAGCTGCGAGTCCTACAAGACACTACAAGCTACTACAAGACAATTTGCCGTTCGCACCTCAAGAGAAGGCTGCAGTACTTGAAAAATCAAAGGAAATTTTGATTTGCTGACTGTTGCTTCCATCAAAATTCTTCCAATTCTGCTGAGACTTGTGAAAAGAGGAGGGGAATGCACGAATTCAGTGAAATGGTTTTAATTGCTAAATCAGAGCATGAAATGCTGACACAGAGTGCCAAGCCCACTGAGTCTGTAACTGATGCGGCCATGAAACTGGCGCAGATGAAGTGCGATGAAATTCTGTTCGCTGAAGATTGCCCTGATGATGTGAAGGCTGCCGTGTACCAGAGTGCAATGAAAAGCCTGCTGGTCAGACGCAAGCAGGTAGTGAAACGAAAATGTTGAAAGTGGAGATAACTGGTAGAAACTTGGAGGAAAATATTCTACAGCAAACTTCTGATGATGCTGATAGAGTTCCCAATGAGCCGTCTCCAATCAATGGATTCGGCTGTGAGGCTGCGTGGAAGGGGGTGAGTGTCGCTGCCTCTTGACTTACTTGACTTAGCGGCAGGGGGCCTCCATGACGGACGCAGCGAGGAGGCGGCTGGTGCCGCCCATATCGCTAACCCCTGGCAGCCAGACGGCCTCCAGCGAGGCGGTGCCGCTCAGGGTGGTCCGTCGGTCGGTTCCGCCGCTCGATCTTCCTCGCCATAGGCTGGGAAGAAATCAGCTCGGCCGGTATCCCGGAGGAAGTGGGCGAGCTGTGGGATGTTCTCGGGCGAGCAGGCCTCGGCAAGAGTCGGTGCCGGCCCGAGATGCTTTAGCCTAGCCCGGGTGAAGGCCGGGCAGTGGCAGATGAAATGTTCGGCGTTTTCACGTCCGGAGCAGCAGAAGGGACACGTTTCCTCAGGCACGTGGCCTTGGAGGTAGCGGTGTCTGGTGAAGCAGCCATGTCCCGAAAGGGCCATGGTGACTGCTCTCAGGTCTCTGCGGTTTAGCCTGAGTAAGGCCTTACGCAGGTTACTAGAGGGGGTTGGCACCGCAGCCCTGGACTGGCGACAGTTCAGGGTGCTGGACCACCTCCTCCGATGCTGGGTCTCCATCCAGCGGTTGATGCTGGAGTTGACAACAGAGGCGGGGATCGGGGATTCCGGGCCCGGGCCCATCAGGGAGCTGGCTGCTCCAGCCTTTGCAAGCTGGTCCGCCATCTCATTCCCTGTGAACCCGGCATGCCCAGGGATCCACATCAGCTCCACCTTATTAGACTGCGCCAACCCGTTTAACTGGGTGTTGCAGTCCAAGGTGGTTCTGGAGCGAGAGGTGCAGCGGCTGAGGGCCTTGAGGGCTGCTTGACTGTCGGAGTGAAAAAAGATCCTCCGACCAGCCAGCTGCCTCTGGCGCAGCTCAGCCGCACAGAAGCTGATGGCGAGCACTTCGTTTTGGAAAACGCTAGAGCTCTTGCCACAGTATTGGGAGTGGGTCCAGAGGACCTCACCACCCGAGGCGACGCACACTCCGAATCCCGATTTACCGTTCATCAGAGAGCCGTCAGTGTAACAGTGGACTGCCGGGTCATCCCAGCAGTCCTTTACCTCGTTACGAGGGGAGATGCTGACTTTGTACCTGTGGCTCCGGAGTAAAGTGGCCGGGGCCCCGTCCGAAAGGATGGTGAGCCCTCCGCACTCGCCCAGAGTTTTCAGGCAGAGGTCAGAGTGAGGCAGAAGGGAGCGCTTCGAGAAGGCTCGCGAATTCTGGAAGTAGACACCCGCATCAAGAAGACGACGGGTGGACTTTGCTGCTTCCCCCTTGACGAAAATGTCAATGGGTGTAGCGTTGAGGAAAGCATTCATGCCTTCGAAGGGAGTGGAGGGTGGGGCGCCCAGCGTCATACGACAGGCTCTGCCCTGCACCCTATAAAGCGCCTCCAGGTTTTTCTGGATGCCCATGGCGCTGGCCCAGATGAGGCCAGCGTAAGCGACGGACGGTCTAATGATCGCCGTGTAAATCCACCAAAGGTTCTTGGGGGTTAGCCCCCAGGTGGTGCCCACGGCACGCCTGACTTGCGCCAGTATGGCCAGGGCCCTCTTGGCCTTTGTGGTGATGTGTGGGGTCCAGTTAAGCCTATGGTCTAGCACGAGACCAAGGCACCGGACCTGCTTTTCCATGGCAATATTCTTGCCATAGAGAGTCAGAGGCTTAATGGTCCAGAGCAGTTTGCTGGTAAACATAACCGCGACGGTCTTGGACTCAGAGAGTCGGAGCCCGCATTGGTCCGCCCAGCGCACCGCCCTGTTGATAAAGCCCTGAATGAGGTCCCTGGTGGTTTCCGCCGAGGGGCCCGCGCAGATGGCGGTCACATCGTCGGCATATCCCACCTTCAGGACTGGGTCTGGACGAGTGCTTTTCAGCAGCTCATCCATGACGAGATTCCACAGCAGTGGGGTGAGGACGCCGCCTTGGGGCCCTCCTTTTAGGACAGGTGCCGAGAGCACCCTGCCTTCGAGGTGGGCCACCACGTGGCGATTCCGGATCATGTACATGACCCAGCGAACGAGGTGGGGGTGAGTGGCCCTGGAAACCAGGGCCTTCTCAAAGGCTTCGAAAACCACGTTATCGAAGGCCCCCTCAATATCAAGGAAGACAGCCAGGGCAAAACCGCTGCCCAGTACTGCCTTCTCTAGAGTCTCCACGATGCAGTGGAGGGCGCTCTCCGTGGACCGGCCAGCCCGAAAGGCGTGCTGGTTTGGCGAGAGCGGGGCCCGCCCTAGCTCTACAGTAAGAAGGCGCCAGAGCACCAGTCTTTCCATGAGCTTGAGGCAGGTGGAAGTCAAACTTATCGGGCGATAAGACTTGACCGAGCGATAGTCGCCTTTGGCGGGCTTCGGGATGAAGACGACCCGGGCTTCGTGCCACAGCGCTGGTACATAGCCCAGCACGATGCAGGCCCGTAGAAGTCTGCAGAGGAGATGGAGGAAGCGGCCATTTTTGACCGCTTCATGCAAAAAGGCCGGATAAATACCATCTGGCCCAGGTGCTTTGAAAGGGTTGAATGACTTTGCCGCGCGAACGATGCGGTCATTCGTGACGAGTGACTGAGCCAGGCCCTGACCTCCACGTGAGTGGTCGTCTGGGCCAAAGTGCGCCGGTACACTCGGGAAGAAATGCCCTAGCATAAGCTCGAGCGTTTCCTCCGGACGCTCCGTGATCGAGCCGTCTGGCTTTTTGATCGATGAGAGCTTGGAGAAGCGGTCGTTGGTGAGCGCCTTTACCACGCGGGCCGTGGGCCGCGAGCCCTCAAGCCCTTCGCAGTATTGTCGCCATTTGTCCGCTTTTGCCCTTCTGACCCGGCCCTTAAACTCATGGATGGCGCGAGTATAGGCCTCTTTGTCATCAGGGTCGTGCGAGGTTTTCAGCTTCCTCTGGAGAGCCTTAGCTCGGCGTCTCAGGACTCCGAGCTCGGGGTTCCACCAGGGGGCCGATTTTTTGCCTTTGTAGGCTTTGAGCGGGCAAGCCATTTCGTAGGCCTCTGTGATGGCGCCGCCCAGCAGGGCAGCCACTCCATCTAGGTCCTGCGTGGTTGCCATGGCCATGGAGGGGTCGGAATCCCGAAGGCCCTCATGCAGCTTTTGGCTGAACGCGGGCCAGTCGGTGTTTCTGACATTACGCCTCCAAATAGGCTTTTGCTTCTTATCGGGGGTACCGATGTTGAAGCGAATGAAACGATGGTCCGAGAGCGAGCTTTCGGTCTCCCATACCTCCCACCCCAGCACCCTTGGGAGGATGCCGGGTGAGGCCAGGGTGACGTCAAGCACCTCAGCCCACCGCCCATTGTCGAAAGTGGGCGTGTTGCCCACATTACAGAAGTTGAGAGGCGTGCCGCTGACGTAGGCCAGGAGCTCTTCGCCGCGGTCATTGATTTTTGAGCTACCCCAGTGGGTGTGATGCGAGTTTGCATCTCCCGCGAGGAGCAGCTCGAAGTTACGTGCCCTGGCGAAATCACAGAGGGCGACGAGGGTATCGCTGACCACGGGGGCGTCGCCTGCCAGGTAGGCGGATGCCACGAGGGTCAACTTGTTAGGCACAATGTGTGCAGATTGGATGACGCAGATGTCCCCGTTAGAGAGATCGGGTCTCATCCACGCATTTAAGGCTTTTGTGGCATAGATCAGTGATCTAGGGCGGACAGAGTCTGCCATGCAAAAGCAGTCATAGCCAGCAGGAATGTTGCTTGGCTTGTTCTTTGATAACCAGGGCTCCTGCACAAGTACAAGGCCCGGCATCATGCGCTCTGTCGTGCGCATCAGATTTACTGATGCTGCCACGCAGTGCTGGGTGTTAACTTGCAGACATGATATTCCGGGGATCATCATGCAGGCAGAGGTCTACTTGGAGGGGGACTCAGCCAGAAGGCGGTCCTCCTCCTCCAGGTCGATGTCGGTAGCCATGGGCTCCTCCGTGCCCAGGCCCCGAGCCAGAGGCGGGAACTCGACGGGGTCAGCCGCCCAGTCCCCACCCCCGGCCCCGAGCCCAGGCCCAGAGTCGCCCTCAACCGGAGCCGACACCGCTCCCTGGGCCGTGGGAGGGGCGCTCGAAGGGCCCTGCTCGATGGAGCTGGGCACCTTAGAGGCCTCCCCCGTAGCCCTTGGTTGCGGCGCCTGCCCCGGTGGGCCACCGCGCATCTCAGCGCGCAGCTGGGCCATCTTGGCGGTTCGCACCACCTCGGAGGCCCGCTGGAGAAGGCCCTTGCGCTTTGTGATGCGCGCGGGGCGACGCTCAGAGCTGCCAGCGATGGCACGCTCTGGCCTTTTTTGGCGAGGCGACTGGGCCCTGCCCCCAGTCCCAGCCTTGGGGTCCGAGGACCCTTCATTGGCCGACACGGTGGTGGGCCCGGTCTGACCCCGGGTTTTGTCGGCATCGTAGGCGAAGATTTTGGTCTTCCACAGACCGATGCAGACGTTTGCGCCATCTGGGTAACGGCGTGTCCATTGCTCGGACAGGCCCAGAATGGCGGTGAAGCCGGTGCCGTCGGGGCGCAGGATCGTGCGGTGCACGATTAGGCCCGCTGTCGGAAGCTCCCGGTTCATCGCGATGAGGCCCATGCGGAGGTCCTCAGCGCTAGTAACGACGCTTTTCGCCGGGACGAAAATGCGATGTCTTTTTGTCTGCGGCGGCTCGTTCTCCCGGAGGAAAACGAGGTCGGCCGCCCAGATCTGCGTGGGCAGCAGCTCCAGGAGCCGCCGCCCTGACTCCGCATCTCCGGGCCAGACAACAAAAAACGAGTCCCTGGTAGCACTCGCACCGACCGCCAGGGGCTCGCCTTTCAGTTGTAGTTGCCACAGCATAGCGTCTATGCTGCGGCAGATGTCGCTGAGCCGCTCGCCGCTCAGCCGCTTGCCATCCTTGCCCGCGACCACGATGGCAGGTTGCCTGCGCGCGATGGTGGCGTAGGTGGCCCGTGGTCCCGGGCCCTTTCCTGCCGCGTCCCCACTCTCGGGATTTGCGTCGGCGGTGGGCACGGGGCCCTCCGCCTCCACTCCTCCTTCAAGCCGAGCCGCCGGCCGGATGGGCGCCGGGACCTCCTTGGCCCGCGACCCTGGCCTCGGGGCGTCGTGGGCCCCGCCCTGGGCAGGGGCCTGGGCAGGAGGCACGGGGCCCCCCACCCTAGCCCCCGCCCTAGGCAGAGCCCCTTCGGCCCCTTTGGCCTGGGCCCGGTCCACGGTCGACGAAGCTGGCTTGCCTTGGGCCAGCAGGCGCCTACGGCGTTTCGCCGCTCCAGATGTCGTGGAGCGCTTTGTGCTCCGATCGCCGCGCGAGATGGGCATCGCGGCATTTGTGGCGGTCGCAGGGGCAGGCCCGGGCGCCGCAGCGTTTGTGACCTTGGGCACCGTGGTGCCCTCGGCCGTAGTAGAAGGTTGGCTGGAAGCCATTGCAGCTGCAAAGAGAAAATGGGGCTTCCTGTAGACACAGGCAGGAATAACCCGCTCAGCCGCGATCCCAAAGCTGAGCGGGGGCAGCCAAAAAAGACAAGTTACAACCCGGGGTGGGATGCCAGGACCACCGGGAGGAACCGTAGGAGGCCAGACTACTCCCTGGTCAAGCGTCCATCAGCACGGTCAACACTGGGACATTAGAGGGCGCTATTTGGCCAGCGCCGAGGCCTGCGGACTGGCCGCATACCCTGTTAAGGTCAAAGGGTGACACCTTTCCCTCAGAGCCGTAGCCAGAGGTACCTGATCACGCACAGGTGCACGAACGCTGCGGACTGGCCGCATACCCTGTTTAGGTCAAAGGGTGACACCTTTCCCTCGGAGCCGTAGCCAGAGGTACCTGATCACGCACAGGTGCACGAACGCTGCGGACTCGCCGCATACCCTGTTAAGGTCAAAGGGTGACACCTTTCCCTCCAGCCGGGGCTAGAGGTACCCAGTTAGGCCGGAGGCCCTGGATGGGTCATCCAGCGCTGTTGCCCATTCTGTCCGGCTGCCCTAGGGTCAGCCTTGAACACTCGCGGGACGTGTACCCATGGGTCAGCTGACGGGACAACGTGGAGAGGATTCCTGCACCCGGAGGCACAGGGCTCCATTCCTGCCAAGCCTGCTCAAAAAACGACTGCAGGTGTGAGGCATCGCAGACCTTAGCCCGTAGGCCTGGTCTGACTCATACCCCACAGGCATTGTGTCCCGCCGGTGCGAGCTGTCGCTGCCTCACTTTCCAATGGTCGCTGGTTCGTTCCTCCCTCCAAGTCACGATTATTTCGGGGCTTAGTTGGAGGTTTGCGAAGTAGTGACTTGCGGAGATGCACCTTATTCTGTGCAACCAAAGCTAATTTAAATTGCTTAACCCCTGCCTTCTGCATGCCTGCTTGTTTGTGTTTGTGTTTGTGCGTTGGGCACCACCCCACACCCCCCCGATTCCAGCCGCGAGTTAGGCGTCGGCCTAGTCATTATTTTCCATACTAGGCCACCGCACAGGTATATGGCTTAATCTAGTAATCTAGTTGTCCCTGATTAGGCTTAACAAGAACAGAAGAAAAACAATGACAACTCGACTGCAGAATTGAAAAGACTGCCAAAAGCAGTGTCTGCAGCACAAGAGCTCAAGTTGTGGCATCACAAGCAGCATCAGCGATCGAAATTAATACCCGAGCTTCAACCCAGAGGGTCACCATCTGGTTGGCGGAGTGGACATAAGACTGAATGGAGGCAGGGGCGGCAAGCTTCCTCTAAGGAAGCGGGCCCTCAGCATGGCTAATGTGAACTACCGGCTCGTCTGGCCCCCGAGTGCTCATAGAGCAGATGTGGCAACACACAGTCACCAGCTGCTCTACCCAACAGGCCAACTGAGCATCTGTGGTGCAAAGAGCTACCAGGGGTCGGCAAACTCCGGCCCGCGGGCCAGATGCGGCCCTCGAAGCTCCCAAATCCGGCCCGTTGCCCCTTCTGACATCTACAGTGTCCTGTTTCATCTCTCTCGTGTCTAATCTCTCCTGTGTCTCATCTCTCCTGCGTCTCATCGCTCTCGTGTCTAATCTCTCATGTGTCTCATCTTTCCTGCGTCTCATCGCTCTCGTGTCTAATCTCTCCCGTGTCTCATCGCTCTCGTGTCTAATCTCTCCCGTGTCTCATCGCTCTCGTGTCTTATCTCTCCCGTGTCTTATCTCTCCCGTGTCTTATCTCTGCTGCGTCTCATCTCTCCCGTGTCTCATCTCTCCCCTATCTCATATTTATACAGTCAATGCGGCCCGCTGTCGTCTTTTAGGTTCTCTCTTTGGCCCGCCAGAAAATAAGTTTGCCTACCCCTGAGCTACTCCGACTCGCTCTCAAGGCTGCCCGCCGCTTCATCGCTGAGACGAGTGCCGACTCAGCTGCTGCCTCGACAAGCTTTCTGTGTGAGAATTTTAAGACTTTAACTCCAAAGGAGAGCCTTGACGTATGTGAAGCTTTAATTGTCTCTGTTATATTTGTCTGTAATACTATTCCCAGTGCAAGCAATAAACCTGAGTCCTTCTCTGCTTATAACTTGTTAACTCCGTTTTTGCAAGTGTTTGCTTAAATGCAAACAAAATGAAGCTGAGAAACTTAGATTACAAATATGAAAATAAAAATAATTATGATTATTATTGAAATGCGCACGCCAATTGGGTGCTGATTTTTTGCTTATTTGATGTTGGTAACAAGGCTGAACGATTCGATTTAAAAAAGGCGATAGAAAAACAGTACATAATAGCATGCATAATATTAATTTTAGGTGAAAAAAATATTAGGATAATAGCCATTGGGTTTTTGCGAGTTACCATCAAATATAAGAAAACTAAAACTCATACTATAATCAAGCCTTCTACGCTCGCAGCTATGGGCCTCAGGGCAGTGGCTTGTTTATTTAGCCTTAAGTATGCTTTCTATGAAGTCCACAAAACTTTCTGTTAATTATGTGCTTTCCTGTGTCATTAAATACACAACGTTGTCACCAGCTCTTAAGCTATCTAAATTTCGAACAGTGCCTGACACTTTCTCTATGAATTTATTTCTAATTAGAACATAAACGGACCAATCGCATCTTCGTTCTCTACCCCGACTCTACATTTGGACATGAATTCTGTTTTCATAGGCGATTTCGGTCTTGCAGTGCGCAATGTCTCAGGCCAGTTTGTGGTTTCCTAGACGAAATCAGGACATTGTGCGCCTTTGTTCTGGGTTAGAGATTATTGTTAGGTACTTTTCTCTGGAGAAATCTTTCTTAAACGTGTAATAGAAGTGGCTGAGCTTGGCTGATTTTCCCATCCTCTGAGTCCAGTGGCTTCGAAACTCTGACTCAAAGTTCTCCCTGTGCGTTTTGATGGACTTTGTTTTTCTAGTCTGTTGACCATTCCGCATTACTTCGCTATTAATTTTTACCCAATGACAACATCGTTGTATTCTGTATCTGCCACCAATTTCGCGATGATGGAGTATGGTCGGCTCCGAACTGAGGACCAGTATTGAAGGCTTCTTTTTTGAATACTATATAATACTATATAATATAATTAGTCTTCCTAATTCGGACCGGGCACCATTGCTGTCAGTGCTTGGACTAACTTGCAGAATCGACTTGCAGATTCTAAAATAGATTCTCTCTATAAGGTTCCGATCCCAAGTACCCAGTTTTATGGTAAGAAACCAACAGCTAAAGCCTTTCGCGTAGGTAAAAACTAGGCAGTATGTACTTTAAATGATCCCGTCCGCTGAGTGGCAGAATAGTAGAATAGAATAGAATCAGCACGAAGTACTGAACCGCCAGGTAATAATCCCAGCAAGATCGAAGAAAGGAGACTGGAGGAGGCTGTGTGAACTTTGGTCACCAGGTATAATTTATAACTAAAGGAGGGCTGAATGTATGGAAAATTATTCGCTGACTCCTGAGCACACACGCACACAAATACCGTAAGTCGGCAAATACGCTCACACAGGTGCGAGTATCAGCTCTGATTTTCTCATCGTCAGGCCTTGGAGGTTTGTACTCGAGGTCGTAAATTCCACGACAAGCCCCCCAAGCCCTGTCTGCGGCTGCGTCTAAAAATAATGTGGCCTCGCCGCGGAATCGAGCTCAGGGACCTTGGTGCGAGAGGCAAACACTTTAACCGCTCTACCACCACTCACCTGCTTCATAGCGTTCGCTACTACTAGCGTACTTTTCGCCAGGAAAATAATAATGAGCCGTATTTAACTTTAGCAACGCCTATTTTTATAAGAAAACTAAGCTTTAATCCTTTGCTCGTGAAATCTATTCGTATTTGTCCATTTCAATTGTATTTGCCGGTACACTCACACGTTGGAAAAAATTCGTGTTTGCCTTACTAAGTTTTTTATTGCACACAAAAGACTATTACAATTGCGGGGCTGTAGACTAAAAAATAGGCTTATATTTGCTAGACATACAAAAAAACATTTTTTTTCAAAAGTATTTTATCTTATTCGCGATTATACTCTATAAGCACTGTAGTGTTTTAGTCATTATTTTTAGGCTGCACAGAACACGCGGATAAATTGTTTAATAAATCGAAGCCCGGAAACTAGAAAATCATCCATGGGACATTGCTTTACAGGCTCCAGCTGCTGACAAACTGCTGCAGGATGTTCAGGACAACCGAAGCTATCAGAAGGAACAGAGCACGAGACACTTGATGGCCGGTGTTGCACAGGTCAGATTGGCAGCAGTAATAATTTTTCTCCTGCTTGCAAACGTGAGCAGCGGATCGACCGACGCGTCCGTCAAAAATCGCTTTCTGTTTGTTGAAAAGTTGATTCTATTCAGAGGTTACATCGTGATGATTAAAGGATTAGAAATCATAACTTGGTGGCAGACTCAAGTCTATGTGCATGGCCTCCCAAAGATTCCAGCACAGGGACCTTGGTATGGGAGGCAAACGAGCGAACAAATCTCTCCCTAAGCCCCAGATAATGGAAAGTTTAGTTTGATATTTTAATCACGAGCAAAATAAATTTTTGTGTATTTTTTAATCCTAATGACAGGACTGCGAAGCTACTTAACTGACATTCTTCGGGACTGCAAAGCTACTGGACTGAGATTCTTCAGAACAGCAAAGCTACTGGACTGAGATTCTTCAGGACTGCAAAGCTACTGGACTGAGATTCTACAGGACTGCAAAGCTACTGGACTGGGATTCTTCAGGACTGCAAAGCTACTGGAATCAGATTCTTCAGGACTGCAAAGCTACTGGACTGAGATTCTACAGGACTGCAAAGCTACTGGACTGGGATTCTTCAGGACTGCAAAGCTACTGGAATGAGATTCTTCAGGACTGCAAAGCTACTGGAATCAGATTCTTCAGGACTGCAAAGCTACTGGAATGAGATTCTTCAGGACTGCAAAGTTATTGGACCGAGATTCTTAAGTACTGCAAAGCTACTGGAATGAGATTCTTCAGAACTGCAAAGCTACTGGACTGAGATTCTTCAGGACTGGAAAGCTACTGGACTGAGATTCTTCAGGACTGCAAAGCTACTGGACTGAGATTCTTAAGGACTGCAAAGCCAATTAATGGACTGACATTCTTCAGGACTGCAAAGCTACCGGAATGAGATTCTACAGAACTGCAAAGCTACTGGACTGAAATTCTACAGGACTGCAAAGCTACTGGACAGAGATTCTTCAGGACTGCAAAGCTACTGGACTGAGATTCTTCACGACTGCAAAGCTACTGGACTGGGATTCTTCAGGACTGCAAAGCTACTGGACTGAAATTCTTGAGGACTGCAAAGCTACTGGACTGAGATTCTTCAGGACTGCAAACCTACTGGACTGAGATTCTTGAGGACTGCAAAGCTACTGGACTGAGATTGTTTAGAGCTGCAAAGCTACCGGACTGAAATTCTTTAGGGCTGCAAAGCTACTGGACTAAGATTCTTTAGGACTGCAAAGCTACTGGACTGAGATTCTTCAGGACTGCAAAACTACTGGACTGAGATTCTTCAGGACTGCAAAGCTACTGGACTGAGTTTCTTCAGGACTGCAAAGCTACTAGACAGAGATTCTTCTAGACTGCAAAGCTACTGGATTGAGATTCTTCAGAACTGCAAAGCTACTGGACTGAGATTCTTCGGGATTGCAAAGCTACTGGAGTGAGATTCTTCAGGACTGCAAAGCTACTGGACTTAAATTCTTTAAGGCTGCAAACCTACTGGACTGAGATTCTTCAGGACTGCAAACCTACTGGACTGAGATTCTTCAGGACTGCAAACCTACTGGACTGAGTTTCTTCAGGACTGCAAAGCTATTAGACTGAGATTCTTCTAGACTGCAAAGCTACTGGACTGAGATTCTTCAGAACTGCAAAGCTACTGGACTGAGATTCTTAAGGACTGCAAAGCTAATTAATGGACTGACATTCTTCAGGACTGCAAAGCTACCAGACTGAGATTCTTCAGGACTGCAAAGCTACCGGAATGAGATTCTACAGGACTGCAAAGCTACTGGACTGAGATTCTTCGGGACTGCAAAGCTACTGGAATGAGATTCTTCAGGACTGCAAAGCTACCGGAATGAGATTCTACAGGACTGCAAAGCTACTGGACTGAGATTCTTCAGGACTGCAAACCTACTGGACTGAGATTCTTCAGGACTGCAAAGCTACTTGACTGAGATTCTACAGGACTGCAAAGCTACTGGACTGGGATTCTTCAGGACTGCAAAGCTACTGGAATGAGATTCTTCAGGACTGCAAAGCTACTGGAATGAGATTCTTAAGGACTGCAAAGCTACTGGAATGAGATTCTTCAGGACTGCAAACCTACTGGACTGAGATTCTTCAGGACTGCAAACCTACTGGACTGAGTTTCTTCAGGACTGCAAAGCTATTAGACTGAGATTCTTCTAGACTGCAAAGCTACTGGACTGAGATTCTTCAGAACTGCAAAGCTACTGGACTGAGATTCTTAAGGACTGCAAAGCTAATTAATGGACTGACATTCTTCAGGACTGCAAAGCTACCAGACTGAGATTCTTCAGGACTGCAAAGCTACCGGAATGAGATTCTACAGGACTGCAAAGCTACTGGACTGAGATTCTTCGGGACTGCAAAGCTACTGGAATGAGATTCTTCAGGACTGCAAAGCTACCGGAATGAGATTCTACAGGACTGCAAAGCTACTGGACTGAGATTCTTCAGGACTGCAAACCTACTGGACTGAGATTCTTCAGGACTGCAAAGCTACTGGACTGAGATTCTACAGGACTGCAAAGCTACTGGACTGGTATTCTTCAGGACTGCAAAGCTACTGGAATGAGATTCTTCAGGACTGCAAAGCTACTGGAATGAGATTCTTAAGGACTGCAAAGCTACTGGAATGAGATTCTTCAGGACTGCAAACCTACTGGACTGAGATTCTTAAGGACTGCAAAGTTACTGGAATGAGATTCTTGAGGACTGCAAAGCTACTGGACTGAGATTCTTTAGAGCTGCAAAGCTACCGGACTGAAATTCTTTAGGGCTGCAAAGCTACTGGACTGAGATTCTTTAGGACTGCAAAGCTACTGGACTGAGATTCTTCAGGACTGCAAAGCTACTGGACTGAGATTCTTCAGGACTGCAAAACTACTGGACTGAGATTCTTCAGGACTGCAAAGCTACTGGACTGAGTTTCTTCAGGACTGCAAAGCTACTAGACTGAGATTCTTCTAGACTGCAAAGCTACTGGACTGAGATTCTTCAGAACTGCAAAGCTATTGGACTGAGATTCTTCGGGATTGCAAAGCTACTGGAGTGAGATTCTTCAGGACTGCAAAGCTACTGGACTTAAATTCTTTAAGGCTGCAAACCTACTGGACTGAGATTCTTCAGGACTGCAAACCTACTGGACTGAGTTTCTTCAGGACTGCAAAGCTATTAGACTGAGATTCTTCTAGACAGCAAAGCTACTGGACTGAGATTCTTCAGAACTGCAAAGCTACTGGACTGAGATTGTTCGGGATTGCAAAGCCACTGGAGTGAGATTCTTCAGGACTGCAAAGCTACTGGACTTAAATTCTTAAAAGCTGCAAACCTACTGGACTGAGATTCTTCAGGACTGCAAACCTACTGGACTGAGTTTCTTCAGGACTGCAAAGCTATTAGACTGAGATTCTTCTAGACTGCAAAGCTACTGGACTGAGATTCTTCAGAACTGCAAAGCTACTGGACTGAGATTCTTAAGGACTGCAAAGCTAATTAATGGACTGACATTCTTCAGGACTGCAAAGCTACCAGACTGAGATTCTTCAGGACTGCAAAGCTACCGGAATGAGATTCTACAGGACTGCAAAGCTACTGGACTGAGATTCTTCGGGACTGCAAAGCTACTGGAATGAGATTCTTCAGGACTGCAAAGCTACCGGAATGAGATTCTACAGGACTGCAAAGCTACTGGACTGAGATTCTTCAGGACTGCAAACCTACTGGACTGAGATTCTTCAGGACTGCAAAGCTACTGGACTGAGATTCTACAGGACTGCAAAGCTACTGGACTGGGATTCTTCAGGACTGCAAAGCTACTGGAATGAGATTCTTCAGGACTGCAAAGCTACTGGAATGAGATTCTTAAGGACTGCAAAGCTACTGGAATGAGATTCTTCAGGACTGCAAACCTACTGGACTGAGATTCTTCAGGACTGCAAACCTACTGGACTGAGTTTCTTCAGGACTGCAAAGCTATTAGACTGAGATTCTTCTAGACTGCAAAGCTACTGGACTGAGATTCGTCAGAACTGCAAAGCTACTGGACTGAGATTCTTAAGGACTGCAAAGCTAATTAATGGACTGACATTCTTCAGGACTGCAAAGCTACCAGACTGAGATTCTTCAGGACTGCAAAGCTACCGGAATGAGATTCTACAGGACTGCAAAGCTACTGGACTGAGATTCTTCGGGACTGCAAAGCTACTGGAATGAGATTCTTTAGGACTGCAAAGCTACCGGAATGAGATTCTACAGGACTGCAAAGCTACTGGACTGAGATTCTTCAGGACTGCAAACCTACTGGACTGAGATTCTTCAGGACTGCAAAGCTACTGGACTGAGATTCTACAGGACTGCAAAGCTACTGGACTGGGATTCTTCAGGACTGCAAAGCTACTGGAATGAGATTCTTCAGGACTGCAAAGCTACTGGAATGAGATTCTTAAGGACTGCAAAGCTACTGGAATGAGATTCTTCAGGACTGCAAACCTACTGGACTGAGATTCTTAAGGACTGCAAAGTTACTGGAATGAGATTCTTGAGGACTGCAAAGCTACTGGACTGAGATTCTTTAGAGCTGCAAAGCTACCGGACTGAAATTCTTTAGGGCTGCAAAGCTACTGGACTGAGATTCTTTAGGACTGCAAAGCTACTGGACTGAGATTCTTCAGGACTGCAAAGCTACTGGACTGAGATTCTTCAGGACTGCAAAACTACTGGACTGAGATTATTCAGGACTGCAAAGCCACTGGACTGAGTTTCTTCAGGACTGCAAAGCTACTAGACTGAGATTCTTCTAGACTGCAAAGCTACTGGACTGAGATTCTTCAGAACTGCAAAGCTATTGGACTGAGATTCTTCGGGATTGCAAAGCTACTGGAGTGAGATTCTTCAGGACTGCAAAGCTACTGGACTTAAATTCTTTAAGGCTGCAAACCTACTGGACTGAGATTCTTCAGGACTGCAAACCTACTGGACTGAGTTTCTTCAGGACTGCAAAGCTATTAGACTGAGATTCTTCTAGACAGCAAAGCTACTGGACTGAGATTCTTCAGAACTGCAAAGCTACTGGACTGAGATTTTTCGGGATTGCAAAGCCACTGGAGTGAGATTCTTCAGGACTGCAAAGCTACTGGACTTAAATTCTTAAAAGCTGCAAACCTACTGGACTGAGATTCTTCAGGACTGCAAACCTACTGGACTGAGATTCTTCAGGACTGCAAACCTACTGGACTGAAATTCTACAGGACTGCAAAGCTACTGGACAGAGATTCTTCAGGACTGCAAAGCTACCGGACTATGATTCTTGAGGACTGCAAAGCTACTGGACTGAGATTCTTCAGGACTGCAAAGCTACTGGACTGGGATTCTTCAGGACTGCAAAGCTACCGGACTGAAATTCTTGAGGACTGCAAAGCTACTGGACTGAGATTCTTCAGGACTGCAAAGCTACTGGACTGAGATTCTTCAGGACTGCAAAGCTACTGGACTGAGATTCTTCAGGACTGCAAAGCTACTGGACTGAGATTCTTGAGGACTGCAAAGCTACTGGACTGAGATTCTTTAGGACTGCAAAGCTACTGGACTGAGATTCTTCAGGACTGCAAAGCTACTGGACTGAGATTCTTCAGGACTGCAAAGCAACTGGACTGAGATTCTTCAGAACTGCAAAGCTACTCGACTAAATTCTTCAGGACTGCAAAGCTACAGGACTGAGATTCTTCAGGACTGAAAAGCTACTGGACTGAGATTCTTCAGGACTGCAAAGCTACTGGACTGAGATTCTACAGGACTGCAAAGCTACTGGACTGGGATTCTTCAGGACTGCAAAGCCACTGGACTTAAATTCTTTAAGGCTGCAAACCTACTGGACTGAGATTCTTCAGGACTGCAAACCTACTGGACTGAGTTTCTTCAGGACTGCAAAGCTATTAGACTGAGATTCTTCTAGACTGCAAAGCTACTGGACTGAGATTCTTCAGAACTGCAAAGCTACTGGACTGAGATTCTTCGGGATTGCAAAGCCACTGGAGTGAGATTCTTCAGGACTGCAAAGCTACTGGACTTAAATTCTTTAAAGCTGCAAACCTACTGGACTGAGATTCTTCAGGACTGCAAACCTACTGGACTGAGATTCTTCAGGACTGCATACCTACTGGACTGAAATTTTACAGGACTGCAAAGCTACTGGACAGAGATTCTTCAGGACTGCAAAGCTACCGGACTATGATTCTTGAGGACTGCAAAGCTACTGGACTTAGATTCTTCAGGACTGCAAAGCTACTGGACTGGGATTCTTCAGGACTGCAAAGCTACCCGACTGAAATTCTTGAGGACTGCAAAGCTACTGGACTGAGATTCTTCAGGACTGCAAAGCTACTGGACTGAGATTCTTGAGGACTGCAAAGCTACTGGACTGAGATTCTTCAGGACTGGAAAGCTACTGGACTGAGATTCTTCAGGACTGCAAAGCTACTGGACTGAGATTCTTCAGAACTGCAAAGCTACTGGACTAAATTCTTCAGGACTGCAAAGCTACAGGACTGAGATTCTACAGGACTGCAAAGCTACTGGACTGAGATTCTTCAGAACTGCAAAGCTACTGGACTAAATTCTTCAGGACTGCAAAGCTACAGGACTGAGATTCTTCAGGACTGCAAAGCTACTGGACTGAGATTCTTCAGGACTGCAAAGCTACTGGACTGAGATTCTACAGGACTGCAAAGCTACTGGACTGGGATTCTTCAGGACTGCAAAGCTACTGGAATGAGATTCTTCAGGACTGCAAAGCTACTGGACTGAGATTCTTCAGGACTGCAAAGCTACTGGACTGAGATTCTTCAGAACTGCAAAGCTACTGGACTAAATTCTTCAGGACTGCAAAGCTACAGGACTGAGATTCTTCAGGACTGCAAAGCTACTGGACTGAGATTCTTCATGACTGCAAAGCTACTGGACTGAGATTCTACAGGACTGCAAAGCTACTGGACTGGGATTCTTCAGGACTGCAAAGCTACTGGAATGAGATTCTTCAGGACTGCAAAGTTACTGGACCGAGATTCTTAAGTACTGCTGATGTGGAGTGTGCTGCGGGAATCGAGTGGGAATGTGAGCCAGCCGAATTTTTCCAATTTTTAGCAAGTTAATAATCGCGACCCACATAGCAGCTGGCCGCAGAACACCATCATTAATCTTAGGGCCAGACTTGGGGCGGAGGTGAATTAAGTAGCCGCCGATTCCCCTTGTCTCGGATCTGTCTAGTCCCCTGTAGAAGTGACTGATCGCGGCCATAGCAATACTGTATGGACTAGTTTAGGTCATAATTCCCCTCCAAACCGCGATCAGATTGTAGGGATCACTCATGCGTCTAGAGTGAGCATTAATTCTTCATGTCCCTTTTCTTTACTGTAACCCGAGCCGAAGCTCGATTATGACCTTTCCCCCTTTAGATACATGTAACGACACTATAGGCAGGTCGGCGCCTGCGCTTCCCATATCCCGGCGGGATCACAATCATTGGCCGACTGCCGGCAGACGCTCCTAGTGGAGCATCTGGCGATTCTCGCCGCCGCTTCAGTGGGCAATTGGGGTGGCATAATGCCGACCCGATTCCTCGCTGACAGGCTGGCGAGCATGTGGGTTATTTTGATGAATGCGAGGTTGACGGAGCTGCAGGACTATTTAAGAGAGCGCGCTGCGCTGCCCCTAGGACAACCTTCCCTCCACCCTGGACTAAAACCTACCCCCCTTCCTGTCTGGTCCCGGAACACGGTCCGTGGACTCTCCCCCTTACTAGATAGGACTTAGCCCCTGAGCCTAAGGCTCCAGATCATAGCAGCAGGCAACTACCTGCTAGTGCCCCTAAGCGCAAGCCACCTCCTTGGGTGAGCTCCAAATTGAGCCGTGTGCTCCTGCGATTTGGTCCCTTGCCAATCGCACTAGGCACCCCCGTCCCTACTTCCTCTTTCAATTGCCTTTCCCAGCGAGACCAACGGCCTGCAGCCTGTCAACCAGCATCGCAGATAAGTAACCCGCGTAGCGGACTTTTATTGCTATCCCTAAGGGATTTATTATCTAGCTAGTGGGCAATTGGGGCAAGGGCAGGGTTTCGATTCTAGCCTAATAAACTATTATTCATCTTAGTCGCCAATCATTTAACTATTAGGCAATTTAGTAACAATTTAAATCACTTTCTATCATGCTGTTATTTCCCCTTTATTTTCTCATTGGACAGCCCTCAATCATGAGTGGCTAATTCACTAGGGGAATGGGCTCTGGCGAGGCCGAGCTGAAAGCTGCGGCAAGAAGGCTACTGTGAGCGCGCATGAGAGTAATATGGAGCTAGGGATTTGCGAGCTAAATGCGGGATGTAGCGTGTGCATTTCTGCCTACGAGGTGGGGGATTCCTTGGCCGGCTTTCCTCACTCTCTCGGCGGGTTCCAGTGTATGCGTCAAGTTCCTTTGCCAATTTGAATTCTCCCTCTTTTCCCCGCCTTTCGCAACCGCGGCCATGGGAGCGAGAGGCGTGATCTAATAATTTCCTGCTTGCATAATCACTCAGCCAGTGTTCAGCTTAATCTCTCCTGCCTCTGTTCTCCTCAACTCACACAGAATCGGCTTGCTAGTTATCTAATGAGTAGGCTGCAGTCTAATGTACGGAATGTGTCTAATGTCTCATGAGTAGGATTCTGGCTATGGATTTCTCATTCGGGTTCGGAGTACCACCTTTCTAGACCACTGTAGCGCAGTTTCAGGAATCCCCTTGTGAGGCGTGACTCGATCCATTCTGGGGTTCTCACCCTAGTCTAAAACGGAAGTTACAGAATGCTCTATTTTTCGGCTTGTCTAAGATCTGTGTGACAAACTGGGAGCTGCGAGCTCCGGGGACCCAAGTTCCCAAATGTCTGCGGTGGCAACGTAGGCGCATTGGGTGGTGGTGCTACCTTCGATCATTATCCGCTTTGCCGATAGCCTTTCCGCATTTCTAAGACAAGAGCCTAGGCCGAGTCGACCACTGCTACCAAAGTTAGGAGTCAGTTACGAACATGCTACTGATGACAGTAGGCTATCTAGCCCTGTCCTATTCGCTTGCGGGTAGTCCGACATCTATTTAGACTTTTAGCCGGTTTCGAGCACTGCTTGGGGTGGGCACGGCAGTCATGCCTGTGGCCTATGGGTTGGGTGGGACTGGCCAGCCTGAGGCCAATAGGACCACTCACTTGCATCCTTTGTACCGCCTCATCTCTCCCTTCATCTCTCCCTTCATCCCTCCCTTCGTCATCCCTCTCTGCGACAACTCGCGGCAGCAGCGATCGACCTCCGACTCTATCGTCGTTTTCCACACTCCTATCTTTCATGAGGGCGGTCATCGGCTGGCAAAAGGCCCGCACTATTTCAATGGTGGCAGCGGTGGGATCTAGAAGGGGCGCGAAACGAACCTGAATTTTTTCAATTGTTAGTTTAGCGCCGCAGATTTCTGTGGTAGTTAGCCGTAAGGGCTTCTTCTAGATTTCATCTTCCGTACGCCTAAATCTTATCTCTAGAGACTGGACTTCAGTTCGAGTAACTGTCAATTAATTTTCTTGAACAGTTTCAATTTGATTCGGACTTTAATTTAGGCTTTTGTTAGAGTTTCCAAAATTCTGATTAGTGACTTTCTACTATGAGTAGGCTGTGTGAGCGGACTTCATGCTAGAGTGTCTTCGGGTTAGTGGCTGCTGCAGGAGTCAGGGACTGTCTGTGGGGTTTCCTGCGTGACTGTTCTGGGAGGGGCCATTCTTAACGAGGGACCGGGCAACGCCTTTCGGCCTTCTAACCGAGCGAGGGGAGCCCCCGGCAATGCAGCCGGGAATCGATGACTCGCTGAGCACCGGGGATTGGTTCTCTTGGGCAGCTTGCGGGCCTGCTTACGTGTACCTGATTCTGAAAGTGTCACATAGCTTTGACCAAGTCTGACTTTGGTGGGGAACAGTTAGGGAGGTGGGACTTCTGAGGGAGGTCTAGCGACCCCCGTGCCCGCCTCTCGAAACTGCCTACTTCAAGTATGGGCTAGAATTCGGTCGGCACGTTTTTCTAAGAGATTCTTTGAGGGGTTTTCTAAATGGGGTAGCCAGGCTTTAGCCATGGACTCCTATCCGAGCGAGATCCCAGGTATATCCCCCCTGGGCTTCCCAGTCTCGTTAATCGCGAGGGGGGCCCCCGGCAATGCAGCCGGGAACCGATGACTCCCTGAACGAGTCGGGGATTATCCTTTCTCTGAGTATCTTATTGAGGCGTGTACTTTCCAAGGTAGGGTGATAGGCTGTTGCAGGCGCAAGCTTGCAGTAGTACTGACCCCGCCGTACCTATAGTGCAACAGTCCGCTATAGGGTTGCAGAACGAGTGCTAAGTTAAAACCTAGACTTCTATGTCCCAAACTTGAGTGCGCGCAAACAGTTGTCAGTAGCCAAGGCTGGAAGCAACGCTAGCCAGGGCCCTGGGCCCTTTTCTCTCTCACTGATCTTTGATCTCATTTTTGCGGTAGGGTTGCTTGCTAGGAGTAGGGGATTCGCCGCATTATTAATTAGGGCTGGACTTGACAGCTCAGGCTCATTTTCTTTCCCCCCGCACGATCTCCGGTCGTGATCTGTTTTTCCTTTCTCTCCTTCCCCATTGTTGCATTAGCGACAAACACCCCTTTCAATTCGCAAAAACCCTCATTTCTCTTTTGGCCGAAAATGTCCGACCAGGAGGATGAGGTCGTCGAGGCCATCGGCGCCCCCCGCCCACCTAGAGGCCGCGCTGCTGCCGCAGCGCGCGCCGATCCCCCAGCGGCAGCAGCAGCTGCAGCCGCCAATCAAGGGGACCCCATCGAGCGCCTAGCCTCCCTGATGGAGCGTCTAGAGCCGCGTCGAGCAAGAACTCACAGGGTGAAAGTTGCCCTGGAACCATTCGAATCGGCAGCAGACTCTTTTCCCCGCTGGCTGCGCCGGTTTAACCTGAAGGTTGAGGCTGAGGGCTTGGAAACAGAAGAGGAGAAAATCCTCACCCTGCTGGCCCACCTAGGCGGTGAACCCCTAACCCAAGCGATGACCCTGCCGCGCCGCGTGACCTATTTCCGGTTCGTGCAGGACCTGACCGAGGCCCTCAGCGGCGCCTGCACCCCCTATGCCCGGCTCCTCAGCGGGCGCAACCTGAGGCAGGACCGAGGCGAATCATATGCCTCATTCGCCGACCGCCTGAGGTCCGCTGCTGCGCAGGTAAATACCAACGGCCACGACCCAGGCTAGGGAAAGGTAGCTCCCGCTGCGGGTGCCCCGAAGCACTCACCCGGCCGTGCTAGGCGACCGAGCCCCACTGGAGACCTCGTTGGGGAAGCGATCCCCCATTCTGTTACACTTTTTGCTCCTTTTCTCCTATTGTGCATGCCTTCCTTTTTCATCAAAGCCGCCTTGGCACAAAAATCTCATAAAAATTCTTATAATTTAGCCAGAAACCCAAAAACATACCTAGTGGGGTGAAATTCCCCTAGTACTTTTTCGCATGAGATGCTTATCTAATTGTAGCAAATTAGGGAATGCACCTTCTTTTCTCAAAGAGCATTTTACTTTTAATCGCACCACATCATGCATAGCACCTCTGCCTTATCTTGCTTCATATTGGTGGGTCTGTGGGAGTTCAATTTAGGACAACTTCTAAATTAGGAGGGACACCAACCCGCTAAAGTGAGCGGGGTGGTATGCCTTGGGAAATTCTATGCTTCTTTAAGGGTGGGAAGGCGGTTCAAATCAAAAAAAGGCCATCTCGGCGCCAAAACCTCTTAAAAACTTATATAAACTAATCAAAATCCAAAAACACACTTAGTGGGGTGAAATTCCCCTTGTAAAGTTTTCGCATGAGATTTTTCGATAACTGTAGCACATTAGGGTTCGCACCTTCTAAACATTTAGTTCTATTTGCACCGTTTATGTGAATGGCACCCTGTATCTCTCGTTTTTGCCTGGGTTGTCGGGAGTTTAGTTCATGTCGGCTTCTATCTTAGGAGGGATACCAACCCGCCAAAGTGAGCGGGGTGGTATGCACGTGGGATTTCAATGTTTGTCTAGAGTTGGTGGTTATAAATCAAGAGGCCAACAGGGTTACCTAGTTAAGTTCTATGGGAGGCAATGTGGTTGTTACAACGAACCAGAGATTTCGAATGATTTGGGCTTCTTTTTCCTCTGGGATTAAAAAAATCGCAGATCAGGGGAGTAGTTTTTTTCTTGCTTTGTCCGGATGGTGAGCACCTGGGTAGGAATTTCGTAATAGATTGTTTGAATCGGAAGGCCTAGGTGTACTGTAATGTAGATTAGCAGTCAGAATTAATTTTTCTATTTTATTTGTCGCTAGGCGGTTGTAAAGTTCGAGCAGCATAAATTAAAAGAATGAACAACGGGAGTCAGCAAGAAGTTAATCATTTCAGGCCAAATGGCATTTAGTACTATATTTGTGTTTTTTTAAAAGAAGGGGGAGCAGGTTTTGTTCCCATTAGTGGGGATTGATAGATAGGTTGCCATGGGGGTAATTCCCAGTTGGCGGTTTCAATCCGGAGTATATTTCAAATGGTGGCCTGGGAACAATTTTATATTTCAGATGGTGGCTAGCTGTAGTTATAACTTCAGAAAGATGGTTTCCAACTTACGAACGGCGAGAGATACTCGCACGGGCTGCTGCCCGACCGGAGCCATCGGCTGCTCCCTCTGCAGCGAATCACCTCTGGAAGATAGGAGGGCGAAATTAGTAGAACTTGATAGCAACAACCGCCAGAGAGTATGATAATTATGTAATTCAACCTATTCCAAATCTAGACTTCGAATTTCAATGGTCCTTTAGCTCATAGAGTCAGGGCGAGGGAGATTCCGCGCCCATAGGCCTAGTGGTGGCAATCGCAAACTAAATAACTTTCAATGTAATCAATCATTAACTAAGGAAGGGTTTTTCGCAGTCCCGGGTCGGGGTCAATCCCAACTTCTCGGGATAAAACGGCGTGCCGGGGGCAGCAATTACATTCGTTTCTATTATTATGCAATTAACCTTGTAATAACCCATTAATAACCGGCCTTGGGGGGCCGAGTGGAAGCAAAAAACAACTCACCTTTCTTCTCCAGGCAGAGGCTGATCCTCTAAGCGTGGCATCATCGGCGGGCAGTAGTTCTCATGTTAGCAGCAGAAGATATCGGAGGAAATTTCGAGGTTTTCTTTTTATTTCTCTGGGAAAGATAGCAGCTTGAGTTTAATGGGGCGTTAAGTGATTGTTTTTATAGCACTTAGTTAAGGGTCATGGTGGCGGTCTAATCGCCAGCCAATGGGAGCAAAGTGGGAATTCCGGGCAGAACCAGTTCAGGGGGCCCGTGGTAATAGTTTAGTTGTTGGGGCTCTGACCTTTTCGGTGAGGAGACACCTCGGTCGGCAACAGCACCACAAGCGGCCGAGCAGCGGTTTCCCCAGCTGCGACCAGCTGCAGCGCCGATTGGACCGCGCGCAACGGCTAGGCAACCGGCCCGGCGAGCATTCTAGGGCACGGCCAGCCGGAAACACCTGGAGCGCGCGGCGAATCAGAGGCTACCAACGCCCGGCAACAGGATCGGTGAGGACGCAAAACGGGCCAGCCAATCTGGAACCACCTGGTGAGAGCACGGCCGGACCCCTCGGACTCAAGGAAAGACGGCCAGAGCCTCCCAGGATTGCGCAACCGAGACCAAGCCGGGCAGGAGAAGATGGGCACAGCTGCGACCACCTGGAGAAGAAGGCGAGCCGGGACAAGGCACACCCCGCGGTCACCAAGGGCAACTTTACCGCGAACGGAATGCGCACCCACCCCCCATAGGACGCTATACCGTAATCACTAGGGCCGCCGACCATTTTATACTCACGCACCAATCTATTTATAGTAACCGTACGTACGTACGCATTAGGATTTCTTCTCTAGCGGAATTCTTCTTAGGGTTCTGTACAGTATGTTGTAGGTAATTTTTATTATTTTTCCCCTCGATTCTCGAGACACCCCGCTACTACTGTCAGTAGGCACGTAAGTGTCTTACGTGAAAGTGAGCGAAGGTGGAGTGATGTGGAGTGTGCTGCGGGAATCGAGTGGGAATGTGAGCCAGCCGAATTTTTCCAATTTTTAGCAAGTTAATAATCGCGACCCACATAGCAGCTGGCCGCAGAACACCATCATTAATCTTAGGGCCAGACTTGGGGCGGAGGTGAATTAAGTAGCCGCCGATTCCCCTTGTCTCGGATCTGTCTAGTCCCCTGTAGAAGTGACTGATCGCGGCCATAGCAATACTGTATGGACTAGTTTAGGTCATAATTCCCCTCCAAACCGCGATCAGATTGTAGGGATCACTCATGCGTCTAGAGTGAGCATTAATTCTTCATGTCCCTTTTCTTTACTGTAACCCGAGCCGAAGCTCGATTATGACCTTTCCCCCTTTAGATACATGTAACGACACTATAGGCAGGTCGGCGCCTGCGCTTCCCATATCCCGGCGGGATCACAATCATTGGCCGACTGCCGGCAGACGCTCCTAGTGGAGCATCTGGCGATTCTCGCCGCCGCTTCAGTGGGCAATTGGGGTGGCATAATGCCGACCCGATTCCTCGCTGACAGGCTGGCGAGCATGTGGGTTATTTTGATGAATGCGAGGTTGACGGAGCTGCAGGACTATTTAAGAGAGCGCGCTGCGCTGCCCCTAGGACAACCTTCCCTCCACCCTGGACTAAAACCTACCCCCCTTCCTGTCTGGTCCCGGAACACGGTCCGTGGACTCTCCCCCTTACTAGATAGGACTTAGCCCCTGAGCCTAAGGCTCCAGATCATAGCAGCAGGCAACTACCTGCTAGTGCCCCTAAGCGCAAGCCACCTCCTTGGGTGAGCTCCAAATTGAGCCGTGTGCTCCTGCGATTTGGTCCCTTGCCAATCGCACTAGGCACCCCCGTCCCTACTTCCTCTTTCAATTGCCTTTCCCAGCGAGACCAACGGCCTGCAGCCTGTCAACCAGCATCGCAGATAAGTAACCCGCGTAGCGGACTTTTATTGCTATCCCTAAGGGATTTATTATCTAGCTAGTGGGCAATTGGGGCAAGGGCAGGGTTTCGATTCTAGCCTAATAAACTATTATTCATCTTAGTCGCCAATCATTTAACTATTAGGCAATTTAGTAACAATTTAAATCACTTTCTATCATGCTGTTATTTCCCCTTTATTTTCTCATTGGACAGCCCTCAATCATGAGTGGCTAATTCACTAGGGGAATGGGCTCTGGCGAGGCCGAGCTGAAAGCTGCGGCAAGAAGGCTACTGTGAGCGCGCATGAGAGTAATATGGAGCTAGGGATTTGCGAGCTAAATGCGGGATGTAGCGTGTGCATTTCTGCCTACGAGGTGGGGGATTCCTTGGCCGGCTTTCCTCACTCTCTCGGCGGGTTCCAGTGTATGCGTCAAGTTCCTTTGCCAATTTGAATTCTCCCTCTTTTCCCCGCCTTTCGCAACCGCGGCCATGGGAGCGAGAGGCGTGATCTAATAATTTCCTGCTTGCATAATCACTCAGCCAGTGTTCAGCTTAATCTCTCCTGCCTCTGTTCTCCTCAACTCACACAGAATCGGCTTGCTAGTTATCTAATGAGTAGGCTGCAGTCTAATGTACGGAATGTGTCTAATGTCTCATGAGTAGGATTCTGGCTATGGATTTCTCATTCGGGTTCGGAGTACCACCTTTCTAGACCACTGTAGCGCAGTTTCAGGAATCCCCTTGTGAGGCGTGACTCGATCCATTCTGGGGTTCTCACCCTAGTCTAAAACGGAAGTTACAGAATGCTCTATTTTTCGGCTTGTCTAAGATCTGTGTGACAAACTAGGAGCTGCGAGCTCCGGGGACCCAAGTTCCCAAATGTCTGCGGTGGCAACGTAGGCGCATTGGGTGGTGGCGCTACCTTCGATCATTATCCGCTTTGCCGATAGCCTTTCCGCATTTCTAAGACAAGAGCCTAGGCCGAGTCGACCACTGCTACCAAAGTTAGGAGTCAGTTACGAACATGCTACTGATGACAGTAGGCTATCTAGCCCTGTCCTATTCGCTTGCGGGTAGTCCGACATCTATTTAGACTTTTAGCCGGTTTCGAGCACTGCTTGGGGTGGGCACGGCAGTCATGCCTGTGGCCTATGGGTTGGGTGGGACTGGCCAGCCTGAGGCCAATAGGACCACTCACTTGCATCCTTTGTACCGCCTCATCTCTCCCTTCATCTCTCCCTTCATCCCTCCCTTCGTCATCCCTCTCTGCGACAACTCGCGGCAGCAGCGATCGACCTCCGACTCTATCGTCGTTTTCCACACTCCTATCTTTCATGAGGGCGGTCATCGGCTGGCAAAAGGCCCGCACTATTTCACTGCAAAGCTACTGGAATGAGATTCTTCAGGACTACAAAGCTACTGGACTGAGATTCTTCAGGACTGGAAAGCTACTGGACTGAGATTCTTCAGGAGGGGGTCGGTGGCAGAGCGGTTAACGCGTTTGCCACTCGCACCACAGTCCCTAAGTTCGATTCCACGGCGAGGCCACATTTATTTGGGGCGCCGCCGCGGAGAGAAGGCTTGGGGGCTTGTCGTACAATTTACGCCCTTGAGGGCCAACCTCCAAGGCACAGTTCGAGTGTACACTGCCTGACGATGAGAAAGTCAGGGCAGATGTACACACCTGTGTGAGCGTATGCCTGCGTAAGGTATCTGTGTGCGTGTGTGCTCAGGAGTCAGCGAAATGGGCAGAATTGCCTCCTCGCTGGCTGCGGGTCTAGTGTCACCAAACTATGTGTCATTGCCCGCAGCCCTCCTGCAATTATTATTATTATTATTGAGATTCTTCAGGACTGCAAAGCTACTGGACTGAGATTCTTAAGGACTGCAAAGCCAATTAATGGACTGACATTCTTCAGGACTGCAAAGCTACCAGACTGAGATTCTTCAGGACTGCAAAGCTACCGGAATGAGATTCTACAGGACTGCAAAGCTACTGGACTGAGATTCTTCAGGACTGCAAAGCTACCGGAATGAGATTCTTCGGGATTGCAAAGCTACTGGACTGAGATTATTCAGGACTGCAAAGCCACTGGACTGGGATTCTTCAGGACTGCAAAGCTACTGAACTGAGATTCTAAAGGACTGCAAAGCTACTGGACTGGGATTCTTCAGGACTGCAAACCTACTGGACTGAGATTCTACAGGACTGCAAATCTACTGGACTGGGATTCTTCAGGACTGCAAAGCTACTGGACTGAGATTCTTCAGGACTGCAAAGCTACTGGAATGAGATTCTTAAGGACTGCATACCTACTGGACTGAAATTTTACAGGACTGCAAAGCTACTGGACAGAGATTCTTCAGGAGTGCAAAGCTACCGGACTATGATTCTTGAGGACTGCAAAGCTACTGGACTTAGATTCTTCAGGACTGCAAAGCTACTGGACTGGGATTCTTCAGGACTGCAAAGCTACCCGACTGAAATTCTTGAGGACTGCAAAGCTACTGGACTGAGATTCTTCAGGACTGCAAAGCTACTGGACTGAGATTCTTCAGGACTGCAAAGCTACTGGACTGAGATTCTTCAGGACTGCAAAGCTACTGGACTGAGATTCTTGAGGACTGCAAAGCTACTGGACTGAGATTCTTTAGGACTGCAAAGCTACTGGACTGAGATTCTTCAGGACTGCAAAGCTACTGGACTGAGATTCTTCAGGACTGCAAAGCTACTGGACTGAGATTCTTCAGAACTGCAAAGCTACTGGACTAAATTCTTCAGGACTGCAAAGCTACTGGACTGAGATTCTTGAGGACTGCAAAGCTACTGGACTGAGATTCTTTAGGACTGCAAAGCTACTGGACTGAGTTTCTTCAGGACTGCAAAGCTACTGGACTGAGATTCTTCAGGACTGCAAAGCTACTGGACTGAGATTCTTCAGAACTGCAAAGCTACTGGACTAAATTCTTCATGACTGCAAAGCTACAGGACTGAGATTCTTCAGGACTGCAAAGCTACTGGACTGAGATTCTTCAGGACTGCAAAGCTACTGGACTGAGATTCTACAGGACTGCAAAGCTACTGGACTGGGATTCTTCAGGACTGCAAAGCTACTGGAATGAGATTCTTCAGGACTGCAAAGTTACTGGACCGAGATTCTTCAGGACTGGAAAGCTACTAGACTGAGATTCTTCAGGACTGCAAAGCTACTGGACTGAGATTCTTCAGGACTGGAAAGCTACTGGACTGAGATTCTTCAGGACTGCAAAGCTACTGGACTGAGATTCTTCAGAACTGCAAAGCTACTGGACTAAATTCTTCAGGACTGCAAAGCTACAGGACTGAGATTCTTCAGGACTGCAAAGCTACTGGACTGAGATTCTTCAGAACTGCAAAGCTACTGGACTAAATTCTTCAGGACTGCAAAGCTACAGGACTGAGATTCTTCAGGACTGCAAAGCTACTGGACTGAGATTCTTCAGGACTGCAAAGCTACTGGACTGAGATTCTACAGGACTGCAAAGCTACTGGACTGGGATTCTTCAGGACTGCAAAGCTACTGGAATGAGATTCTTCAGGACTGCAAAGCTACTGGACTGAGATTCTTCAGGACTGCAAAGCTACTGGACTGAGATTCTTCAGAACTGCAAAGCTACTGGACTAAATTCTTCAGGACTGCAAAGCTACAGGACTGAGATTCTTCAGGACTGCAAAGCTACTGGACTGAGATTCTTCATGACTGCAAAGCTACTGGACTGAGATTCTACAGGACTGCAAAGCTACTGGACTGGGATTCTTCAGGACTGCAAAGCTACTGGAATGAGATTCTTCAGGACTGCAAAGTTACTAGACCGAGATTCTTAAGTACTGCAAAGCTACTGGAATGAGATTCTTCAGGACTACAAAGCTACTGGACTGAGATTCTTCAGGACTGGAAAGCTACTGGACTGAGATTCTTCAGGACTGCAAAGCTACTGGACTGAGATTCTTAAGGACTGCAAAGCCAATTAATGGACTGAGATTCTTCAGGACTGGAAAGCTACTGGACTGAGATTCTTCAGGACTGCAAAGCTACTGGACTGAGATTCTTCAGGACTGCAAAGCTACTGGACTGAGATTCTACAGGACTGCAAAGCTACTGGACTGGGATTCTTCAGGACTGCAAAGCTACTGGAATGAGATTCTTCAGGACTGCAAAGCTACTGGACTGAGATTCTTCAGGACTGCAAAGCTACTGGACTGAGATTCTTCAGAACTGCAAAGCTACTGGACTAAATTCTTCAGGACTGCAAAGCTACAGGACTGAGATTCTTCAGGACTGCAAAGCTACTGGACTGAGATTCTTCATGACTGCAAAGCTACTGGACTGAGATTCTACAGGACTGCAAAGCTACTGGACTGGGATTCTTCAGGACTGCAAAGCTACTGGAATGAGATTCTTCAGGACTGCAAAGTTACTAGACCGAGATTCTTAAGTACTGCAAAGCTACTGGAATGAGATTCTTCAGGACTACAAAGCTACTGGACTGAGATTCTTCAGGACTGGAAAGCTACTGGACTGAGATTCTTCAGGACTGCAAAGCTACTGGACTGAGATTCTTAAGGACTGCAAAGCCAATTAATGGACTGACATTCTTCAGGACTGCAAAGCTACCAGACTGAGATTCTTCAGGACTGCAAAGCTACCGGAATGAGATTCTACAGGACTGCAAAGCTACTGGACTGAGATTCTTCAGGACTGCAAAGCTACCGGAATGAGATTCTTCGGGATTGCAAAGCTACTGGACTGAGATTATTCAGGACTGCAAAGCCACTGGACTGGGATTCTTCAGGACTGCAAAGCTACTGAACTGAGATTCTAAAGGACTGCAAAGCTACTGGACTGGGATTCTTCAGGACTGCAAACCTACTGGACTGAGATTCTACAGGACTGCAAATCTACTGGACTGGGATTCTTCAGGACTGCAAAGCTACTGGACTGAGATTCTTCAGGACTGCAAAGCTACTGGAATGAGATTCTTAAGGACTGCAAAGCTACTGGAATGAGATTCTTCAGGACTGCAAAGCTACTGGACTGAGATTCTTCAGGACTGCAAAGCTACTGGACTAAATTCTTCAGGACTGCAAAGCTACAGGACTGAGATTCTTCAGGACTGCAAAGCTACTGGACTGAGATTCTTCAGGACTGCAAAGCTACTGGACTGAGATTCTTCAGAACTGCAAAGCTACTGGACTAAATTCTTCAGGACTGCAAAGCTACAGGACTGAGATTCTTCAGGACTGCAAAGCTACTGGACTGAGATTCTTCAGAACTGCAAAGCTACTGGACTAAATTCTTCAGGACTGCAAAGCTACAGGACTGAGATTCTTCAGGACTGCAAAGCTACTGGACTGAGATTCTTCAGGACTGCAAAGCTACTGGACTGAGATTCTACAGGACTGCAAAGCTACTGGACTGGGATTCTTCAGGACTGCAAAGCTACTGGAATGAGATTCTTCAGGACTGCAAAGCTACTGGACTGAGATTCTTCAGGACTGCAAAGCTACTGGACTGAGATTCTTCAGAACTGCAAAGCTACTGGACTAAATTCTTCAGGACTGCAAAGCTACAGGACTGAGATTCTTCAGGACTGCAAAGCTACTGGACTGAGATTCTTCATGACTGCAAAGCTACTGGACTGAGATTCTACAGGACTGCAAAGCTACTGGACTGGGATTCTTCAGGACTGCAAAGCTACTGGAATGAGATTCTTCAGGACTGCAAAGTTACTGGACCGAGATTCTTAAGTACTGCAAAGCTACTGGAATGAGATTCTTCAGGACTACAAAGCTACTGGACTGAGATTCTTCAGGACTGGAAAGCTACTGGACTGAGATTCTTCAGGACTGCAAAGCTACTGGACTGAGATTCTTAAGGACTGCAAAGCCAATTAATGGACTGACATTCTTCAGGACTGCAAAGCTACCAGACTGAGATTCTTCAGGACTGCAAAGCTACCGGAATGAGATTCTACAGGACTGCAAAGCTACTGGACTGAGATTCTTCAGGACTGCAAAGCTACCGGAATGAGATTCTTCGGGATTGCAAAGCTACTGGACTGAGATTATTCAGGACTGCAAAGCCACTGGACTGGGATTCTTCAGGACTGCAAAGCTACTGAACTGAGATTCTAAAGGACTGCAAAGCTACTGGACTGCAAACCTACTGGACTGAGATTCTACAGGACTGCAAATCTACTGGACTGGGATTCTTCAGGACTGCAAAGCTACTGGACTGAGATTCTTCAGGACTGCAAAGCTACTGGAATGAGATTCTTAAGGACTGCAAAGCTACTGGAATGAGATTCTTCAGGACTGCAAAGCTACTGGACTGAGATTCTTCAGGACTGCAAAGCTACTAGACTGAGATTCTTCTAGACTGCAAAGCTACTGGACTGAGATTCTTCAGAACTGCAAAGCTACTGGACTGAGATTCTTCGGGATTGCAAAGCTACTGGAGTGAGATTCTTCAGGACTGAAAAGCTTCTGGACTTAAACTCTTTAAGGCTGCAAACCTACTGGACTGAGATTCTTCAGGACTGCAAACCTACTGGACTGAAATTCTTCAGGACTGCAAACCTACTGGACTGAGATTCTTAAGGACTGCAAACCTACTGGACTGAGACTCTTCAGGACTGCAAACCTACTGGACTGAGATTCTTCAGGACTGCAAACCTACTGGACTGAAATTCTTCAGGACTGCAAAGCTACTGGACTGAGATTCTTCAGGACTGCAAAGCTACTGGACTGAAATTCTTCAGGACTGCAAAGCTACTGGACTGAGATTCTTCAGGACTGCAAAGCTACCGGACTATGATTCTTGAGGACTGCAAAGCTACTGGACTGAAATTCTACAGGACTGCAAAGCTACTGGACAGAGATTCTTCAGGACTGCAAAGCTACTGGACTGAGATTCTTCACGACTGCAAAGCTACTGGACTGGGATTCTTCAGGAAAGCAAAGCTACTGGACTGAAATTCTTGAGGACTGCAAAGCTACTGGACTGAGATTCTTCAGGACTGCAAAGCTACTGGACTGAGATTCTTCAGGACTGCAAAGCTACTGGACTGAGATTCTTCAGGACTGCAAAGCTACTGGACTGAGATTCTTGAGGACTGCAAAGCTACTGGACTGAGATTCTTTAGGACTGCAAAGCTACTGGACAAAATTCTTCAGGACTGCAAAGCTACAGGACTGAGATTCTTCAGGACTGCAAAGCTACTGGACTGAGATTCTTCAGGACTGCAAAGCAACTGGACTGAGATTCTACAGGACTGCAAAGCTACTGGACTGGGATTCTTCAGGACTGCAAAGCTACTGGAATGAGATTCTTCAGGACTGCAAAGCTACTGGAATGAGATTCTTAAGGACTGCAAAGCTACTGGAATGAGATTCTTCAGGACTGCAAACCTACTGGACTGAGATTCTTAAGGACTGCAAAGTTACTGGAATGAGATTCTTGAGGACTGCAAAGCTACTGGACTGAGATTCTTTAGAGCTGCAAAGCTACCGGACTGAAATTCTTTAGGGCTGCAAAGCTACTGGACTGAGATTCTTTAGGACTGCAAAGCTACTGGACTGAGATTCTTCAGGACTGCAAAGCTACTGGACTGAGATTCTTCAGGACTGCAAAGCTACTGGACTGAGTTTCTTCAGGACTGCAAAGCTACTAGACTGAGATTCTTCTAGACTGCAAAGCTACTGGACTGAGATTCTTCAGAACTGCAAAGCTATTGGACTGAGATTCTTCGGGATTGCAAAGCTACTGGAGTGAGATTCTTCAGGACTGCAAAGCTACTGGACTTAAATTCTTTAAGGCTGCAAACCTACTGGACTGAGATTCTTCAGGACTGCAAACCTACTGGACTGAGTTTCTTCAGGACTGCAAAGCTATTAGACTGAGATTCTTCTAGACAGCAAAGCTACTGGACTGAGATTCTTCAGAACTGCAAAGCTACTGGACTGAGATTGTTCGGGATTGCAAAGCCACTGGAGTGAGATTCTTCAGGACTGCAAAGCTACTGGACTTAAATTCTTAAAAGCTGCAAACCTACTGGACTGAGATTCTTCAGGACTGCAAACCTACTGGACTGAGATTCTTCAGGACTGCAAACCTACTGGACTGAAATTCTACAGGACTGCAAAGCTACTGGACAGAGATTCTTCAGGACTGCAAAGCTACCGGACTATGATTCTTGAGGACTGCAAAGCTACTGGACTGAGATTCTTCAGGACTGCAAAGCTACTGGACTGGGATTCTTCAGGACTGCAAAGCTACCGGACTGAAATTCTTGAGGACTGCAAAGCTACTGGACTGAGATTCTTCAGGACTGCAAAGCTACTGGACTGAGATTCTTCAGGACTGCAAAGCTACTGGACTGAGATTCTTCAGGACTGCAAAGCTACTGGACTGAGATTCTTGAGGACTGCAAAGCTACTGGACTGAGATTCTTTAGGACTGCAAAGCTACTGGGCTGAGATTCTTCAGGACTGCAAAGCTACTGGACTGAGATTCTTCAGGACTGCAAAGCAACTGGACTGAGATTCTTCAGAACTGCAAAGCTACTCGACTAAATTCTTCAGGACTGCAAAGCTACAGGACTGAGATTCTTCAGGACTGAAAAGCTACTGGACTGAGATTCTTCAGGACTGCAAAGCTACTGGACTGAGATTCTACAGGACTGCAAAGCTACTGGACTGGGATTCTTCAGGACTGCAAAGCTACTGGAATGAGATTCTTCAGGACTGCAAAGTTACTGGACCGAGATTCTTAAGTACTGCAAAGCTACTGGAATGAGATTCTTCAGAACTGCAAAGCTACTGGACTGAGATTCTTCAGGACTGGAAAGCTACTGGACTGAGATTCTTCAGGACTGCAAAGCTACTGGACTGAGATTCTTAAGGACTGCAAAGCCAATTAATGGACTGACATTCTTCAGGACTGCAAAGCTACCAGACTGAGATTCTTCAGGACTGCAAAGCTACCGGAATGAGATTCTACAGAACTGCAAAGCTACTGGACTGAGATTCTTCAGGACTGCAAAGCTACCGGAATGAGATTCTTCGGGATTGCAAAGCTACTGGACTGAGATTATTCAGGACTGCAAAGCTACTGGACTGGGATTCTTCAGGACTGCAAAGCTACAGGACTGAGATTCTTCAGGACTGCAAAACTACTGGACTGAGATTCTTCAGGACTGCAAAGCTACTGGACTGAGTTTCTTCAGGACTGCAACGCTACTAGACTGAGATTCTTCTAGACTGCAAAGCTACTGGACTGAGATTCTTCAGAACTGCAAAGCTACTGGACTGAGATTCTTCGGGATTGCAAAGCTACTGGAGTGAGATTCTTCAGGACTGCAAAGCCACTGGACTTAAATTCTTTAAGGCTGCAAACCTACTGGACTGAGATTCTTCAGGACTGCAAACCTACTGGACTGAGTTTCTTCAGGACTGCAAAGCTATTAGACTGAGATTCTTCTAGACTGCAAAGCTACTGGACTGAGATTCTTCAGAACTGCAAAGCTACTGGACTGAGATTCTTCGGGATTGCAAAGCCACTGGAGTGAGATTCTTCAGGACTGCAAAGCTACTGGACTTAAATTCTTTAAAGCTGCAAACCTACTGGACTGAGATTCTTCAGGACTGCAAACCTACTGGACTGAGATTCTTCAGGACTGCATACCTACTGGACTGAAATTTTACAGGACTGCAAAGCTACTGGACAGAGATTCTTCAGGACTGCAAAGCTACCGGACTATGATTCTTGAGGACTGCAAAGCTACTGGACTTAGATTCTTCAGGACTGCAAAGCTACTGGACTGGGATTCTTCAGGACTGCAAAGCTACCCGACTGAAATTCTTGAGGACTGCAAAGCTACTGGACTGAGATTCTTCAGGACTGCAAAGCTACTGGACTGAGATTCTTCAGGACTGCAAAGCTACTGGACTGAGATTCTTCAGGACTGCAAAGCTACTGGACTGAGATTCTTGAGGACTGCAAAGCTACTGGACTGAGATTCTTTAGGACTGCAAAGCTACTGGACTGAGATTCTTCAGGACTGCAAAGCTACTGGACTGAGATTCTTCAGGACTGCAAAGCTACTGGACTGGGATTCTTCAGAACTGCAAAGCTAATTAATGGACTGACATTCTTCAGGACTGCAAAGCTACTGGACTGAGATTCTTGAGGACTGCAAAGCTACTGGACTGAGATTCTTTAGGACTGCAAAGCTAATTAATGGACTGACATTCTTCAGGACTGCAAAGCTACCAGACTGAGATTCTTCAGGACTGCAAAGCTACCGGAATGAGATTCTACAGAACTGCAAAGCTACTGGACTGAGATTCTTCAGGACTGCAAAGCTACCGGAATGAGATTCTTCGGAATTGCAAAGCTACTGGACTGAGATTATTCAGGACTGCAAAGCTACTGGACTGGGATTCTTCAGGACTGCAAAGCTACAGGACTGAGATTCTTCAGGACTGCAAAACTACTGGACTGAGATTCTTCAGGACTGCAAAGCTACTGGACTGAGTTTCTTCAGGACTGCAACGCTACTAGACTGAGATTCTTCTAGACTGCAAAGCTACTGGACTGAGATTCTTCAGAACTGCAAAGCTACTGGACTGAGATTCTTCGGGATTGCAAAGCTACTGGAGTGAGATTCTTCAGGACTGCAAAGCCACTGGACTTAAATTCTTTAAGGCTGCAAACCTACTGGACTGAGATTCTTCAGGACTGCAAACCTACTGGACTGAGTTTCTTCAGGACTGCAAAGCTATTAGACTGAGATTCTTCTAGACTGCAAAGCTACTGGAGTGAGATTCTTCAGGACTGCAAAGCCACTGGACTTAAATTCTTTAAGGCTGCAAACCTACTGGACTGAGTTTCTTCAGGACTGCAAAGCTATTAGACTGAGATTCTTCAGGACTGCAAAGCTACTGGACTGAGATTCTTCAGGACTGCAAAGCAACTGGACTGAGATTCTTCAGAACTGCAAAGCTACTCGACTAAATTCTTCAGGACTGCAAAGCTACAGGACTGAGATTCTTCAGGACTGAAAAGCTACTGGACTGAGATTCTTCAGGACTGCAAAGCTACTGGACTGAGATTCTACAGGACTGCAAAGCTACTGGACTGGGATTCTTCAGGACTGCAAAGCTACTGGAATGAGATTCTTCAGGACTGCAAAGTTACTGGACCGAGATTCTTAAGTACTGCAAAGCTACTGGAATGAGATTCTTCAGAACTGCAAAGCTACTGGACTGAGATTCTTCAGGACTGGAAAGCTACTGGACTGAGATTCTTCAGGACTGCAAAGCTACTGGACTGAGATTCTTAAGGACTGCAAAGCCAATTAATGGACTGACATTCTTCAGGACTGCAAAGCTACCAGACTGAGATTCTTCAGGACTGCAAAGCTACCGGAATGAGATTCTACAGAACTGCAAAGCTACTGGACTGAGATTCTTCAGGACTGCAAAGCTACCGGAATGAGATTCTTCGGGATTGCAAAGCTACTGGACTGAGATTATTCAGGACTGCAAAGCTACTGGACTGGGATTCTTCAGGACTGCAAAGCTACAGGACTGAGATTCTTCAGGACTGCAAAACTACTGGACTGAGATTCTTCAGGACTGCAAAGCTACTGGACTGAGTTTCTTCAGGACTGCAACGCTACTAGACTGAGATTCTTCTAGACTGCAAAGCTACTGGACTGAGATTCTTCAGAACTGCAAAGCTACTGGACTGAGATTCTTCGGGATTGCAAAGCTACTGGAGTGAGATTCTTCAGGACTGCAAAGCCACTGGACTTAAATTCTTTAAGGCTGCAAACCTACTGGACTGAGATTCTTCAGGACTGCAAACCTACTGGACTGAGTTTCTTCAGGACTGCAAAGCTATTAGACTGAGATTCTTCTAGACTGCAAAGCTACTGGACTGAGATTCTTCAGAACTGCAAAGCTACTGGACTGAGATTCTTCGGGATTGCAAAGCCACTGGAGTGAGATTCTTCAGGACTGCAAAGCTACTGGACTTAAATTCTTTAAAGCTGCAAACCTACTGGACTGAGATTCTTCAGGACTGCAAACCTACTGGACTGAGATTCTTCAGGACTGCATACCTACTGGACTGAAATTTTACAGGACTGCAAAGCTACTGGACAGAGATTCTTCAGGACTGCAAAGCTACCGGACTATGATTCTTGAGGACTGCAAAGCTACTGGACTTAGATTCTTCAGGACTGCAAAGCTACTGGACTGGGATTCTTCAGGACTGCAAAGCTACCCGACTGAAATTCTTGAGGACTGCAAAGCTACTGGACTGAGATTCTTCAGGACTGCAAAGCTACTGGACTGAGATTCTTCAGGACTGCAAAGCTACTGGACTGAGATTCTTCAGGACTGCAAAGCTACTGGACTGAGATTCTTGAGGACTGCAAAGCTACTGGACTGAGATTCTTTAGGACTGCAAAGCTACTGGACTGAGATTCTTCAGGACTGCAAAGCTACTGGACTGAGATTCTTCAGGACTGCAAAGCTACTGGACTGGGATTCTTCAGAACTGCAAAGCTAATTAATGGACTGACATTCTTCAGGACTGCAAAGCTACTGGACTGAGATTCTTGAGGACTGCAAAGCTACTGGACTGAGATTCTTTAGGACTGCAAAGCTAATTAATGGACTGACATTCTTCAGGACTGCAAAGCTACCAGACTGAGATTCTTCAGGACTGCAAAGCTACCGGAATGAGATTCTACAGAACTGCAAAGCTACTGGACTGAGATTCTTCAGGACTGCAAAGCTACCGGAATGAGATTCTTCGGAATTGCAAAGCTACTGGACTGAGATTATTCAGGACTGCAAAGCTACTGGACTGGGATTCTTCAGGACTGCAAAGCTACAGGACTGAGATTCTTCAGGACTGCAAAACTACTGGACTGAGATTCTTCAGGACTGCAAAGCTACTGGACTGAGTTTCTTCAGGACTGCAACGCTACTAGACTGAGATTCTTCTAGACTGCAAAGCTACTGGACTGAGATTCTTCAGAACTGCAAAGCTACTGGACTGAGATTCTTCGGGATTGCAAAGCTACTGGAGTGAGATTCTTCAGGACTGCAAAGCCACTGGACTTAAATTCTTTAAGGCTGCAAACCTACTGGACTGAGATTCTTCAGGACTGCAAACCTACTGGACTGAGTTTCTTCAGGACTGCAAAGCTATTAGACTGAGATTCTTCTAGACTGCAAAGCTACTGGACTGAGATTCTTCAGAACTGCAAAGCTACTGGACTGAGATTCTTCGGGATTGCAAAGCCACTGGAGTGAGATTCTTCAGGACTGCAAAGCTACTGGACTTAAATTCTTTAAAGCTGCAAACCTACTGGACTGAGATTCTTCAGGACTGCAAACCTACTGGACTGAGATTCTTCAGGACTGCATACCTACTGGACTGAAATTTTACAGGACTGCAAAGCTACTGGACAGAGATTCTTCAGGACTGCAAAGCTACCGGACTATGATTCTTGAGGACTGCAAAGCTACTGGACTTAGATTCTTCAGGACTGCAAAGCTACTGGACTGGGATTCTTCAGGACTGCAAAGCTACCCGACTGAAATTCTTGAGGACTGCAAAGCTACTGGACTGAGATTCTTCAGGACTGCAAAGCTACTGGACTGAGATTCTTCAGGACTGCAAAGCTACTGGACTGAGATTCTTCAGGACTGCAAAGCTACTGGACTGAGATTCTTGAGGACTGCAAAGCTACTGGACTGAGATTCTTTAGGACTGCAAAGCTACTGGACTGAGATTCTTCAGGACTGCAAAGCTACTGGACTGAGATTCTTCAGGACTGCAAAGCTACTGGAATGAGATTCTTCAGGACTGCAAAGTTACTGGACCGAGATTCTTCAGGACTGGAAAGCTACTGGACTGAGATTCTTCAGGACTGCAAAGCTACTGGACTGAGATTCTTCAGGACTGGAAAGCTACTGGACTGAGATTCTTCAGGACTGCAAAGCTACTGGACTGAGATTCTTCAGAACTGCAAAGCTACTGGACTAAATTCTTCAGGACTGCAAAGCTACAGGACTGAGATTCTTCAGGACTGCAAAGCTACTGGACTGAGATTCTTCAGAACTGCAAAGCTACTGGACTAAATTTTTCAGGACTGCAAAGCTACAGGACTGAGATTCTTCAGGACTGCAAAGCTACTGGACTGAGATTCTTCAGGACTGCAAAGCTACTGGACTGAGATTCTACAGGACTGCAAAGCTACTGGACTGGGATTCTTCAGGACTGCAAAGCTACTGGAATGAGATTCTTCAGGACTGCAAAGCTACTGGACTGAGATTCTTCAGGACTGCAAAGCTACTGGACTGAGATTCTTCAGAACTGCAAAGCTACTGGACTAAATTCTTCAGGACTGCAAAGCTACAGGACTGAGATTCTTCAGGACTGCAAAGCTACTGGACTGAGATTCTTCAGGACTGCAAAGCTACTGGACTGAGATTCTACAGGACTGCAAAGCTACTGGACTGGGATTCTTCAGGACTGCAAAGCTACTGGAATGAGATTCTTCAGGACTGCAAAGTTACTGGACCGAGATTCTTAAGTACTGCAAAGCTACTGGAATGAGATTCTTCAGGACTGCAAAGCTACTGGACTGAGATTCTTCAGGACTGGAAAGCTACTGGACTGAGATTCTTCAGGACTGCAAAGCTACTGGACTGAGATTCTTAAGGACTGCAAAGCCAATTAATGGACTGACATTCTTCAGGACTGCAAAGCTACCAGACTGAGATTCTTCAGGACTTCAAAGCTACCGGAATGAGATTCTACAGGACTGCAAAGCTACTGGACTGAGATTCTTCAGGACTGCAAAGCTACCGGAATGAGATTCTTCGGGATTGCAAAGCTACTGGACTGAGATTATTCAGGACTGCAAAGCCACTGGACTGGGATTCTTCAGGACTGCAAAGCTACTGAACTGAGATTCTAAAGGACTGCAAAGCTACTGGACTGGGATTCTTCAGGACTGCAAACCTACTGGACTGAGATTCTACAGGACTGCAAATCTACTGGACTGGGATTCTTCAGGACTGCAAAGCTACTGGACTGAGATTCTTCAGGACTGCAAAGCTACTGGAATGAGATTCTTAAGGACTGCAAAGCTACTGGAATGAGATTCTTCAGGACTGCAAAGCTACTGGACTGAGATTCTTCAGGACTGCAAAGCTACTAGACTGAGATTCTTCTAGACTGCAAAGCTACTGGACTGAGATTCTTCAGAACTGCAAAGCTACTGGACTGAGATTCTTCGGGATTGCAAAGCTACTGGAGTGAGATTCTTCAGGACTGAAAAGCTACTGGACTGAGATTCTTCAGGACTGCAAAGCTACTGGACTGAGATTCTTCAGGACTGCAAAGCTACTGGACTGAGATTCTTGAGGACTGCAAAGCTACTGGACTGAGATTCTTTAGGACTGCAAAGCTACTGGACTGAGATTCTTCAGGACTGCAAAGCTACTGGACTGAGATTCTTCAGGACTGCAAAGCTACTGGACTGGGATTCTTCAGAACTGCAAAGCTAATTAATGGACTGACATTCTTCAGGACTGCAAAGCTACTGGACTGAGATTCTTGAGGACTGCAAAGCTACTGGACTGAGATTCTTTAGGACTGCAAAGCTACTGGACTGAGTTTCTTCAGGACTGCAAAGCTACTGGACTGAGATTCTTCAGGACTGCAAAGCTACTGGACTGAGATTCTTCAGAACTGCAAAGCTACTGGACTAAATTCTTCATGACTGCAAAGCTACAGGACTGAGATTCTTCTAGACTGCAAAGCTACTGGACTGAGATTCTTCAGGACTGCAAAGCTACTGGACTGAGATTCTACAGGACTGCAAAGCTACTGGACTGGGATTCTTCAGGACTGCAAAGCTACTGGAATGAGATTCTTCAGGACTGCAAAGTTACTGGACCGAGATTCTTCAGGACTGGAAAGCTACTGGACTGAGATTCTTCAGGACTGCAAAGCTACTGGACTGAGATTCTTCAGGACTGGAAAGCTACTGGACTGAGATTCTTCAGGACTGCAAAGCTACTGGACTGAGACTCTTCAGAACTGCAAAGCTACTGGACTGAGACTCTTCAGAACTGCAAAGCTACTGGACTGAGACTCTTCAGAACTGCAAAGCTACTGGACTGGGATTCTTCAGGACTGCAAACCTACTGGACTGAGATTCTACAGGACTGCAAATCTACTGGACTGAGACTCTTCAGGACTGCAAAGCTACTGGACTGAGATTCTTCAGAACTGCAAAGCTACTGGACTAAATTCTTCAGGACTGCAAAGCTACAGGACTGAGATTCTTCAGGACTGCAAAGCTACTGGACTGAGATTCTTCAGGACTGCAAAGCTACTGGACTGAGATTCTACAGGACTGCAAAGCTACTGGACTGGGATTCTTCAGGACTGCAAAGCTACTGGAATGAGATTCTTCAGGACTGCAAAGCTACTGGACTGAGATTCTTCAGGACTGCAAAGCTACTGGACTGAGATTCTTCAGAACTGCAAAGCTACTGGACTAAATTCTTCAGGACTGCAAAGCTACAGGACTGAGATTCTTCAGGACTGCAAAGCTACTGGACTGAGATTCTTCAGGACTGCAAAGCTACTGGACTGAGATTCTACAGGACTGCAAAGCTACTGGACTGGGATTCTTCAGGACTGCAAAGCTACTGGAATGAGATTCTTCAGGACTGCAAAGTTACTGGACCGAGATTCTTAAGTACTGCAAAGCTACTGGAATGAGATTCTTCAGGACTGCAAAGCTACTGGACTGAGATTCTTCAGGACTGGAAAGCTACTGGACTGAGATTCTTCAGGACTGCAAAGCTACTGGACTGAGATTCTTAAGGACTGCAAAGCCAATTAATGGACTGACATTCTTCAGGACTGCAAAGCTACCAGACTGAGATTCTTCAGGACTTCAAAGCTACCGGAATGAGATTCTACAGGACTGCAAAGCTACTGGACTGAGATTCTTCAGGACTGCAAAGCTACCGGAATGAGATTCTTCGGGATTGCAAAGCTACTGGACTGAGATTATTCAGGACTGCAAAGCCACTGGACTGGGATTCTTCAGGACTGCAAAGCTACTGAACTGAGATTCTAAAGGACTGCAAAGCTACTGGACTGGGATTCTTCAGGACTGCAAACCTACTGGACTGAGATTCTACAGGACTGCAAATCTACTGGACTGGGATTCTTCAGGACTGCAAAGCTACTGGACTGAGATTCTTCAGGACTGCAAAGCTACTGGACTGAGATTCTTAAGGACTGCAAAGCTACTGGAATGAGATTCTTCAGGACTGCAAAGCTACTGGACTGAGATTCTTCAGGACTGCAAAGCTACTAGACTGAGATTCTTCTAGACTGCAAAGCTACTGGACTGAGATTCTTCAGAACTGCAAAGCTACTGGACTGAGATTCTTCGGGATTGCAAAGCTACTGGAGTGAGATTCTTCAGGACTGAAAAGCTTCTGGACTTAAACTCTTTAAGGCTGCAAACCTACTGGACTGAGATTCTTCAGGACTGCAAACCTACTGGACTGAAATTCTTCAGGACTGCAAACCTACTGGACTGAGATTCTTAAGGACTGCAAACCTACTGGACTGAGACTCTTCAGGACTGCAAACCTACTGGACTGAGATTCTTCAGGACTGCAAACCTACTGGACTGAAATTCTTCAGGACTGCAAAGCTACTGGACTGAGATTCTTCAGGACTGCAAACCTACTGGACTGAAATTCTTCAGGACTGCAAAGCTACTGGACTGAGATTCTTCAGGACTGCAAAGCTACCGGACTATGATTCTTGAGGACTGCAAAGCTACTGGACTGAAATTCTACAGGACTGCAAAGCTACTGGACAGAGATTCTTCAGGACTGCAAAGCTACTGGACTGAGATTCTTCACGACTGCAAAGCTACTGGACTGGGATTCTTCAGGACTGCAAAGCTACTGGACTGAAATTCTTGAGGACTGCAAAGCTACTGGACTGAGATTCTTCAGGACTGCAAAGCTACTGGACTGAGATTCTTCAGGACTGCAAAGCTACTGGACTGAGATTCTTCAGGACTGCAAAGCTACTGGACTGAGATTCTTGAGGACTGCAAAGCTACTGGACTGAGATTCTTTAGGACTGCAAAGCTACTGGACAAAATTCTTCAGGACTGCAAAGCTACAGGACTAAGATTCTTCAGGACTGCAAAGCTACTGGACTGAGATTCTTCAGGACTGCAAAGCAACTGGACTGAGATTCTACAGGACTGCAAAGCTACTGGACTGGGATTCTTCAGGACTGCAAAGCTACTGGAATGAGATTCTTCAGGACTGCAAAGCTACTGGAATGAGATTCTTAAGGACTGCAAAGCTACTGGAATGAGATTCTTCAGGACTGCAAACCTACTGGACTGAGATTCTTAAGGACTGCAAAGTTACTGGAATGAGATTCTTGAGGACTGCAAAGCTACTGGACTGAGATTCTTTAGAGCTGCAAAGCTACCGGACTGAAATTCTTTAGGGCTGCAAAGCTACTGGACTGAGATTCTTTAGGACTGCAAAGCTACTGGACTGAGATTCTTCAGGACTGCAAAGCTATTGGACTGAGATTCTTCAGGACTGCAAAGCTACTGGACTGAGTTTCTTCAGGACTGCAAAGCTACTAGACTGAGATTCTTCTAGACTGCAAAGCTACTGGACTGAGATTCTTCAGAACTGCAAAGCTATTGGACTGAGATTCTTCGGGATTGCAAAGCTACTGGAGTGAGATTCTTCAGGACTGCAAAGCTACTGGACTTAAATTCTTTAAGGCTGCAAACCTACTGGACTGAGATTCTTCAGGACTGCAAACCTACTGGACTGAGTTTCTTCAGGACTGCAAAGCTATTAGACTGAGATTCTTCTAGACAGCAAAGCTACTGGACTGAGATTCTTCAGAACTGCAAAGCTACTGGACTGAGATTGTTCGGGATTGCAAAGCCACTGGAGTGAGATTCTTCAGGACTGCAAAGCTACTGGACTGAGATTCTTCAGAACTGCAAAGCTACTGGACTAAATTCTTCATGACTGCAAAGCTACAGGACTGAGATTCTTCAGGACTGCAAAGCTACTGGACTGAGATTCTTCAGGACTGCAAAGCTACTGGACTGAGATTCTACAGGACTGCAAAGCTACTGGACTGGGATTCTTCAGGACTGCAAAGCTACTGGAATGAGATTCTTCAGGACTGCAAAGTTACTGGACCGAGATTCTTCAGGACTGGAAAGCTACTGGACTGAGATTCTTCAGGACTGCAAAGCTACTGGACTGAGATTCTTCAGGACTGGAAAGCTACTGGACTGAGATTCTTCAGGACTGCAAAGCTACTGGACTGAGATTCTTCAGAACTGCAAAGCTACTGGACTAAATTCTTCAGGACTGCAAAGCTACAGGACTGAGATTCTTCAGGACTGCAAAGCTACTGGACTGAGATTCTTCAGAACTGCAAAGCTACTGGACTAAATTCTTCAGGACTGCAAAGCTACAGGACTGAGATTCTTCAGGACTGCAAAGCTACTGGACTGAGATTCTTCAGGACTGCAAAGCTACTGGACTGAGATTCTACAGGACTGCAAAGCTACTGGACTGGGATTCTTCAGGACTGCAAAGCTACTGGAATGAGATTCTTCAGGACTGCAAAGCTACTGGACTGAGATTCTTCAGGACTGCAAAGCTACTGGACTGAGATTCTTCAGAACTGCAAAGCTACTGGACTAAATTCTTCAGGACTGCAAAGCTACAGGACTGAGATTCTTCAGGACTGCAAAGCTACTGGACTGAGATTCTTCAGGACTGCAAAGCTACTGGACTGAGATTCTACAGGACTGCAAAGCTACTGGACTGGGATTCTTCAGGACTGCAAAGCTACTGGAATGAGATTCTTCAGGACTGCAAAGTTACTGGACCGAGATTCTTAAGTACTGCAAAGCTACTGGAATGAGATTCTTCAGGACTGCAAAGCTACTGGACTGAGATTCTTCAGGACTGGAAAGCTACTGGACTGAGATTCTTCAGGACTGCAAAGCTACTGGACTGAGATTCTTAAGGACTGCAAAGCCAATTAATGGACTGACATTCTTCAGGACTGCAAAGCTACCAGACTGAGATTCTTCAGGACTGCAAAGCTACCGGAATGAGATTCTACAGGACTGCAAAGCTACTGGACTGAGATTCTTCAGGACTGCAAAGCTACCGGAATGAGATTCTACAGGACTGCAAATCTACTGGACTGGGATTCTTCAGGACTGCAAAGCTACTGGACTGAGATTCTACAGGACTGCAAATCTACTGGACTGGGATTCTTCAGGACTGCAAAGCTACTGGACTGAGATTCTTCAGGACTGCAAAGCTACTGGAATGAGATTCTTAAGGACTGCAAAGCTACTGGAATGAGATTCTTCAGGACTGCAAAGCTACTGGACTGAGATTCTTCAGGACTGCAAAGCTACTAGACTGAGATTCTTCTAGACTGCAAAGCTACTGGACTGAGATTCTTCAGAACTGCAAAGCTACTGGACTGAGATTCTTCGGGATTGCAAAGCTACTGGAGTGAGATTCTTCAGGACTGAAAAGCTTCTGGACTTTAACTCTTTAAGGCTGCAAACCTACTGGACTGAGATTCTTCAGGACTGCAAACCTACTGGACTGAAATTCTTCAGGACTGCAAACCTACTGGACTGAGATTCTTAAGGACTGCAAACCTACTGGACTGAGACTCTTCAGGACTGCAAACCTACTGGACTGAGATTCTTCAGGACTGCAAACCTACTGGACTGAAATTCTTCAGGACTGCAAAGCTACTGGACTGAGATTCTTCAGGACTGCAAACCTACTGGACTGAAATTCTTCAGGACTGCAAAGCTACTGGACTGAGATTCTTCAGGACTGCAAAGCTACCGGACTATGATTCTTGAGGACTGCAAAGCTACTGGACTGAAATTCTACAGGACTGCAAAGCTACTGGACTGAGATTCTTCAGGACTGCAAAGCTACTGGACTGAGATTCTTCACGACTGCAAAGCTACTGGACTGGGATTCTTCAGGACTGCAAAGCTACTGGACTGAAATTCTTGAGGACTGCAAAGCTACTGGACTGAGATTCTTCAGGACTGCAAAGCTACTGGACTGAGATTCTTCAGGACTGCAAAGCTACTGGACTGAGATTCTTCAGGACTGCAAAGCTACTGGACTGAGATTCTTGAGGACTGCAAAGCTACTGGACTGAGATTCTTTAGGACTGCAAAGCTACTGGACAAAATTCTTCAGGACTGCAAAGCTACAGGACTGAGATTCTTCAGGACTGCAAAGCTACTGGACTGAGATTCTTCAGGACTGCAAAGCAACTGGACTGAGATTCTACAGGACTGCAAAGCTACTGGACTGAGATTCTTCAGGACTGCAAAGCTACTGGAATGAGATTCTTCAGGACTGCAAAGTTACTGGACCGAGATTCTTAAGTACTGCAAAGCTACCGGAATGAGATTCTTCAGGACTGCAAAGCTACTGGATTGAGATTCTTCAGGACTGCAAAGCTACTGGACTGAGATTCTTAAGGACTGCAAAGCCAATTAATGGACTGACATTCTTCAGGACTGCAAAGCTACCAGACTGAGATTCTTCAGGACTGCAAAGCTACCGGAATGAGATTCTACAGGACTGCAAAGCTACTGGACTGAGATTCTTCAGGACTGCAAAGCTACTGGAATGAGATTCTTCGGGATTGCAAAGCTACTGGACTGAGATTCTTTAGGACTGCAAAGCTACTGGACTGGGATTTTTCAGGACTGCAAAGCTACTGGACTGAGATTCTACAGGACTGCAAAGCTACTGGACTGGGATTCTTCAGGACTGCAAACCTACTGGACTGAGATTCTACAGGACTGCAAATCTACTGGACTGGGATTCTTCAGGACTGCAAAGCTACTGGAATGAGATTCTTCAGGACTGCAAAGCTACTGGAATGAGATTCTTAAGGACTGCAAAGCTACTGGAATGAGATTCTTCAGGACTGCAAAGCTACTGGACTGAGATTCTTAAGGACTGCAAAGCTACTGGAATGAGATTCTTGAGGACTGCAATGCTACTGGACTGAGATTCTTTAGAGCTGCAAAGCTACCGGACTGAAATTCTTTAGGGCTGCAAAGCTACTGGACTGACATTCTTTAGGACTGCAAAGCTACTGGACTGAGATTCTTCAGGACTGCAAAGCTACTGGACTGAGATTCTTCAGAACTGCAAAGCTAATTAATGGACTGACATTCTTCAGGACTGCAAAGCTACCGGACTGAGATTCTTCAGGACTGCAAAGCTACTGGACTGAGATTCTTCAGGACTGCAAAGCTACTGGACTGAGTTTCTTCAGGACTGCAAAGCTACTAGACTGAGATTCTTCTAGACTGCAAAGCTACTGGACTGAGATTCTTCAGAACTGCAAAGCTACTAGACTGAGATTCTTCTAGACTGCAAAGCTACTGGACTGAGATTCTTCAGAACTGCAAAGCTACTGGACTGAGATTCTTCGGGATTGCAAAGCTACTGGAGTGAGATTCTTCAGGACTGCAAAGCTACTGGACTTAAATTCTTTAAGGCTCCAAACCTACTGGACTGAGATTCTTCAGGACTGCAAACCTACTGGACTGAGATTCTTCAGGACTGCAAACCTACTGGACTGAAATTCTTCAGGACTGCAAAGCTACTGGACAGAGATTCTTCAGGACTGCAAAGCTACCGGACTATGATTCTTGAGGACTGCAAAGCTACTTGACTGAAATTCTACAGGACTGCAAAGCTACTGGACAGAGATTCTTCAGGACTGCAAAGCTACTGGACTGAGATTCTTCACGACTGCAAAGCTACTGGACTGGGATTCTTCAGGACTGCAAAGCTACTGGACTGAAATTCTTGAGGACTGCAAAGCTACTGGACTGAGATTCTTAAGGACTGCAAAGCTACTGGACTGAGATTCTTCAGGACTGCAAAGCTACTGGACTGAGATTCTTCAGGACTGGAAAGCTACTGGACTGAGATTCTTCAGGACTGCAAAGCTACTGGACTGAGATTCTTCAGAACTGCAAAGCTACTGGACTAAATTCTTCAGGACTGCAAAGCTACAGGACTGAGATTCTTCAGGACTGCAAAGCTACTGGACTGAGATTCTTCAGAACTGCAAAGCTACTGGACTAAATTCTTCAGGACTGCAAAGCTACAGGACTGAGATTCTTCAGGACTGCAAAGCTACTGGACTGAGATTCTTCAGGACTGCAAAGCTACTGGACTGAGATTCTACAGGACTGCAAAGCTACTGGACTGGGATTCTTCAGGACTGCAAAGCTACTGGAATGAGATTCTTCAGGACTGCAAAGTTACTGGACCGAGATTCTTAAGTACTGCAAAGCTACTGGAATGAGATTCTTCAGGACTGCAAAGCTACTGGATTGAGATTCTTCAGGACTGCAAAGCCACTGGACTGAGATTCTTAAGGACTGCAAAGCCAATTAATGGACTGACATTCTTCAGGACTGCAAAGCTACCAGACTGAGATTCTTCAGGACTGCAAAGCTACCGGAATGAGATTCTACAGGACTGCAAAGCTACTGGACTGAGATTCTTCAGGACTGCAAAGCTACTGGAATGAGATTCTTCGGGATTGCAAAGCTACTGGACTGAGATTCTTTAGGACTGCAAAGCTACTGGACTGGGATTTTTCAGGACTGCAAAGCTACTGGACTGAGATTCTACAGGACTGCAAAGCTACTGGACTGGGATTCTTAAGGACTGCAAACCTACTGGACTGAGATTCTACAGGACTGCAAATCTACTGGACTGGGATTCTTCAGGACTGCAAAGCTACTGGAATGAGATTCTTCAGGACTGCAAAGCTACTGGAATGAGATTCTTAAGGACTGCAAAGCTACTGGAATGAGATTCTTCAGGACTGCAAAGCTACTGGACTGAGATTCTTAAGGACTGCAAAGCTACTGGAATGAGATTCTTGAGGACTGCAAAGCTACTGGACTGAGATTCTTTAGAGCTGCAAAGCTACCGGACTGAAATTCTTTAGGGCTGCAAAGCTACTGGACTGACATTCTTTAGGACTGCAAAGCTACTGGACTGAGATTCTTCAGGACTGCAAAGCTACTGGACTGAGATTCTTCAGAACTGCAAAGCTAATTAATGGACTGACATTCTTCAGGACTGCAAAGCTACCGGACTGAGATTCTTCAGGACTGCAAAGCTACTGGACTGAGATTCTTCAGGACTGCAAAGCTACTGGACTGAGTTTCTTCAGGACTGCAAAGCTACTGGACTGAGATTCTTCAGAACTGCAAAGCTACTGGACTGAGATTCTTCGGGATTGCAAAGCTACTGGAGTGAGATTCTTCAGGACTGCAAAGCTGCTGGACTTAAATTCTTTAAGGCTGCAAACCTACTGGACTGAGATTCTTCAGGACTGCAAAGCTACTGGACTGAGATTCTTCAGGACTGCAAAGCTACTGGACTGAGATTCTTAAGGACTGCAAAGCTACTGGAATGAGATTCTTGAGGACTGCAAAGCTACTGGACTGAGATTCTTTAGAGCTGCAAAGCTACCGGACTGAAATTCTTTAGGGCTGCAAAGCTACTGGACTGACATTCTTTAGGACTGCAAAGCTACAGGACTGAGATTCTTCAGGACTGCAAAGCTACTGGACTGAGATTCTTCAGAACTGCAAAGCTAATTAATGGACTGACATTCTTCAGGACTGCAAAGCTACCGGAATGAGATTCTACAGGACTGCAAAGCTACTGGACTGAGATTCTTCAGGACTGCAAAGCTACTGGAATGAGATTCTTCGGGATTGCAAAGCTACTGGACTGAGATTCTTTAGGACTGCAAAGCTACTGGACTGGGATTTTTCAGGACTGCAAAGCTACTGGACTGAGATTCTTGAGGACTGCAAAGCTACTGGACTGAGATTCTTTAGAGCTGCAAAGCTACCGGACTGAAATTCTTTAGGGCTGCAAAGCTACTGGACTGACATTCTTTAGGACTGCAAAGCTACTGGACTGAGATTCTTCAGGACTGCAAAGCTACTGGACTGAGATTCTTCAGAACTGCAAAGCTAATTAATGGACTGACATTCTTCAGGACTGCAAAGCTACCGGAATGAGATTCTACAGGACTGCAAAGCTACTGGACTGAGATTCTTCAGGACTGCAAAGCTACTGGAATGAGATTCTTCGGGATTGCAAAGCTACTGGACTGAGATTCTTTAGGACTGCAAAGCTACTGGACTGGGATTTTTCAGGACTGCAAAGCTACTGGACTGAGATTCTACAGGACTGCAAAGCTACTGGACTGGGATTCTTCAGGACTGCAAACCTACTGGACTGAGATTCTACAGGACTGCAAATCTACTGGACTGGGATTCTTCAGGACTGCAAAGCTACTGGAATGAGATTCTTCAGGACTGCAAAGCTACTGGAATGAGATTCTTAAGGACTGCAAAGCTACTGGAATGAGATTCTTCAGGACTGCAAAGCTACTGGACTGAGATTCTTAAGGACTGCAAAGCTACTGGAATGAGATTCTTGAGGACTGCAAAGCTACTGGACTGAGATTCTTTAGAGCTGCAAAGCTACCGGACTGAAATTCTTTAGGGCTGCAAAGCTACTGGACTGACATTCTTTAGGACTGCAAAGCTACTGGACTGAGATTCTTCAGGACTGCAAAGCTACTGGACTGAGATTCTTCAGAACTGCAAAGCTAATTAATGGACTGACATTCTTCAGGACTGCAAAGCTACCGGACTGAGATTCTTCAGGACTGCAAAGCTACTGGACTGAGATTCTTCAGGACTGCAAAGCTACTGGACTGAGTTTCTTCAGGACTGCAAAGCTACTGGACTGAGATTCTTCAGAACTGCAAAGCTACTGGACTGAGATTCTTCGGGATTGCAAAGCTACTGGAGTGAGATTCTTCAGGACTGCAAAGCTACTGGACTTAAATTCTTTAAGGCTGCAAACCTACTGGACTGAGATTCTTCAGGACTGCAAAGCTACTGGACTGAGATTCTTCAGGACTGCAAAGCTACTGGACTGAGATTCTTAAGGACTGCAAAGCTACTGGAATGAGATTCTTGAGGACTGCAAAGCTACTGGACTGAGATTCTTTAGAGCTGCAAAGCTACCGGACTGAAATTCTTTAGGGCTGCAAAGCTACTGGACTGACATTCTTTAGGACTGCAAAGCTACTGGACTGAGATTCTTCAGGACTGCAAAGCTACTGGACTGAGATTCTTCAGAACTGCAAAGCTAATTAATGGACTGACATTCTTCAGGACTGCAAAGCTACCGGACTGAGATTCTTCAGGACTGCAAAGCTACTGGACTGAGATTCTTCAGGACTGCAAAGCTACTGGACTGAGTTTCTTCAGGACTGCAAAGCTACTAGACTGAGATTCTTCTAGACTGCAAAGCTACTGGACTGAGATTCTTCAGAACTGCAAAGCTACTGGACTGAGATTCTTCGGGATTGCAAAGCTACTGGAGTGAGATTCTTCAGGACTGCAAAGCTACTGGACTTAAATTCTTTAAGGCTGCAAACCTACTGGACTGAGATTCTTCAGGACTGCAAACCTACTGGACTGAGATTCTTCAGGACTGCAAACCTACTGGACTGAAATTCTTCAGGACTGCAAAGCTACTGGACAGAGATTCTTCAGGACTGCAAAGCTACCGGACTATGATTCTTGAGGACTGCAAAGCTACTGGACTGAAATTCTACAGGACTGCAAAGCTACTGGACAGAGATTCTTCAGGACTGCAAAGCTACTGGACTGAGATTCTTCACGACTGCAAAGCTACTGGACTGGGATTCTTCAGGACTGCAAAGCTACTGGACTGAAATTCTTGAGGACTGCAAAGCTACTGGACTGAGATTCTTCAGGACTGCAAAGCTACTGGACTGAGATTCTTCAGGAGTGCATAGCTACTGGACTGAGATTCTTCAGGACTGCAAAGCTACTGGACTGAGATTCTTGAGGACTGCAAAGCTACTGGACTGAGATTCTTTAGGACTGCAAAGCTACTGTACTGAGATTCTTCAGGACTGCAAAGCTACTGGACTGAGATTCTTCAGGACTGCAAAGCTACTGGACTGAGATTCTTCAGAACTGCAAAGCTACTGGACTAAATTCTTCAGGACTGCAAAGCTACAGGACTGAGATTCTTCAGGACTGCAAAGCTACTGGACTGAGATTCTTCAGGACTGCAAAGCTACTGGACTGAGATTCTACAGGACTGCAAAGCTACTGGATTGGGATTCTTCAGGACTGCAAAGCTACTGGACTGAGATTCTTCAGGACTGCAAAGTTACTGGACCGAGATTCTTCAGGACTGGAAAGCTACTGGACTGAGATTCTTCAGGACTGCAAAGCTACTGGACTGAGATTCTTCAGGACTGGAAAGCTACTGGACTGAGATTCTTCAGGACTGCAAAGCTACTGGACTGAGATTCTTCAGAACTGCAAAGCTAATTAATGGACTGACATTCTTCAGGACTGCAAAGCTACCGGACTGAGATTCTTCAGGACTGCAAAGCTACTGGACTGAGATTCTTCAGGACTGCAAAGCTACTGGACTGAGATTCTTCAGAACTGCAAAGCTACTGGACTGAGATTCTTCGGGATTGCAAAGCTACTGGAGTGAGATTCTTCAGGACTGCAAAGCTACTGGACTTAAATTCTTTAAGGCTGCAAACCTACTGGACTGAGATTCTTCAGGACTGCAAAGCTACTGGACTGAGATTCTTCAGGACTGCAAAGCTACTGGACTGAGATTCTTAAGGACTGCAAAGCTACTGGAATGAGATTCTTGAGGACTGCAAAGCTACTGGACTGAGATTCTTTAGAGCTGCAAAGCTACCGGACTGAAATTCTTTAGGGCTGCAAAGCTACTGGACTGACATTCTTTAGGACTGCAAAGCTACTGGACTGAGATTCTTCAGGACTGCAAAGCTACTGGACTGAGATTCTTCAGAACTGCAAAGCTAATTAATGGACTGACATTCTTCAGGACTGCAAAGCTACCGGACTGAGATTCTTCAGGACTGCAAAGCTACTGGACTGAGATTCTTCAGGACTGCAAAGCTACTGGACTGAGTTTCTTCAGGACTGCAAAGCTACTAGACTGAGATTCTTCTAGACTGCAAAGCTACTGGACTGAGATTCTTCAGAACTGCAAAGCTACTAGACTGAGATTCTTCTAGACTGCAAAGCTACTGGACTGAGATTCTTCAGAACTGCAAAGCTACTGGACTGAGATTCTTCGGGATTGCAAAGCTACTGGAGTGAGATTCTTCAGGACTGCAAAGCTACTGGACTTAAATTCTTTAAGGCTGCAAACCTACTGGACTGAGATTCTTCAGGACTGCAAACCTACTGGACTGAGATTCTTCAGGACTGCAAACCTACTGGACTGAAATTCTTCAGGACTGCAAAGCTACTGGACAGAGATTCTTCAGGACTGCAAAGCTACCGGACTATGATTCTTGAGGACTGCAAAGCTACTGGACTGAAATTCTACAGGACTGCAAAGCTACTGGACAGAGATTCTTCAGGACTGCAAAGCTACTGGACTGAGATTCTTCACGACTGCAAAGCTACTGGACTGGGATTCTTCAGGACTGCAAAGCTACTGGACTGAAATTATTGAGGACTGCAAAGCTACTGGACTGAGATTCTTCAGGACTGCAAAGCTACTGGACTGAGATTCTTCAGGACTGCAAAGCTACTGGACTGAGATTCTTCAGGACTGCAAAGCTACTGGACTGAGATTCTTGAGGACTGCAAAGCTACTGGACTGAGATTCTTTAGGACTGCAAAGCTACTGGACTGAGATTCTTCAGGACTGCAAAGCTACTGGACTGAGATTCTTCAGGACTGCAAAGCTACTGGACTGAGATTCTTCAGAACTGCAAAGCTACTGGACTAAATTCTTCAGGACTGCAAAGCTACAGGACTGAGATTCTTCAGGACTGCAAAGCTACTGGACTGAGATTCTTCAGGACTGCAAAGCTACTGGACTGAGATTCTACAGGACTGCAAAGCTACTGGATTGGGATTCTTCAGGACTGCAAAGCTACTGGACTGAGATTCTTCAGGACTGCAAAGTTACTGGACCGAGATTCTTCAGGACTGGAAAGCTACTGGACTGAGATTCTTCAGGACTGCAAAGCTACTGGACTGAGATTCTTCAGGACTGGAAAGCTACTGGACTGAGATTCTTCAGGACTGCAAAGCTACTGGACTGAGATTCTTCAGAACTGCAAAGCTACTGGACAAAATTCTTCAGGACTGCAAAGCTACAGGACTGAGATTCTTCAGGACTGCAAAGCTACTGGACTGAGATTCTTCAGAACTGCAAAGCTACTGGACTAAATTCTTCAGGACTGCAAAGCTACAGGACTGAGATTCTTCAGGACTGCAAAGCTACTGGACTGAGATTCTTCAGGACTGCAAAGCTACTGGACTGAGATTCTACAGGACTGCAAAGCTACTGGACTGGGATTCTTCAGGACTGCAAAGCTACTGGAATGAGATTCTTCAGGACTGCAAAGTTACTGGACCGAGATTCTTAAGTACTGCAAAGCTACTGGAATGAGATTCTTCAGGACTGCAAAGCTACTGGATTGAGATTCTTCAGGACTGCAAAGCTACTGGACTGAGATTCTTAAGGACTGCAAAGCCAATTAATGGACTGACATTCTTCAGGACTGCAAAGCTACCAGACTGAGATTCTTCAGGACTGCAAAGCTACCGGAATGAGATTCTACAGGACTGCAAAGCTACTGGACTGAGATTCTTCAGGACTGCAAAGCTACTGGAATGAGATTCTTCGGGATTGCAAAGCTACTGGACTGAGATTCTTTAGGACTGCAAAGCTACTGGACTGGGATTTTTCAGGACTGCAAAGCTACTGGACTGAGATTCTACAGGACTGCAAAGCTACTGGACTGGGATTCTTCAGGACTGCAAACCTACTGGACTGAGATTCTACAGGACTGCAAATCTACTGGACTGGGATTCTTCAGGACTGCAAAGCTACTGGAATGAGATTCTTCAGGACTGCAAAGCTACTGGAATGAGATTCTTAAGGACTGCAAAGCTACTGGAATGAGATTCTTCAGGACTGCAAAGCTACTGGACTAAGATTCTTAAGGACTGCAAAGCTACTGGAATGAGATTCTTGAGGACTGCAAAGCTACTGGACTGAGATTCTTTAGAGCTGCAAAGCTACCGGACTGAAATTCTTTAGGGCTGCAAAGCTACTGGACTGACATTCTTTAGGACTGCAAAGCTACTGGACTGAGATTCTTCAGGACTGCAAAGCTACTGGACTGAGATTCTTCAGAACTGCAAAGCTAATTAATGGACTGACATTCTTCAGGACTGCAAAGCTACCGGACTGAGATTCTTCAGGACTGCAAAGCTACTGGACTGAGATTCTTCAGGACTGCAAAGCTACTGGACTGAGTTTCTTCAGGACTGCAAAGCTACTGGACTGAGATTCTTCAGAACTGCAAAGCTACTGGACTGAGATTCTTCGGGATTGCAAAGCTACTGGAGTGAGATTCTTCAGGACTGCAAAGCTACTGGACTTAAATTCTTTAAGGCTGCAAACCTACTGGACTGAGATTCTTCAGGACTGCAAACCTACTGGACTGAGATTCTTCAGGACTGCAAACCTACTGGACTGAAATTCTTCAGGACTGCAAAGCTACCGGACTATGATTCTTGAGGACTGCAAAGCTACTGGACTGAAATTCTACAGGACTGCAAAGCTACTGGACAGAGATTCTTCAGGACTGCAAAGCTACCGGACTATGATTCTTGAGGACTGCAAAGCTACTGGACTGAGATTCTTCACGACTGCAAAGCTACTGGACTGGGATTCTTCAGGCCTGCAAAGCTACCGGACTAAAATTCTATAGGACTGCAAAGCTACTGGAATGAGATTCTTCAGGACTGCAAAGCTACTGGACTGAGATTCTTCAGGACTGCAAAGCTACTGGACTGAGATTCTTCTGAACTGCAAAGCTACTGGACTGAGATTCTTAAGGACTGCAAAGCTACTGGACTGAGATTCTTTAGGACTGCAAAGCTACTGGACTGAGATTCTTCAGGACTGCAAAGCTACTGGACTGAGATTCTTCAGGACTGCAAAGCTACTGGACTGAGATTCTTCAGAACTGCAAAGCTACTGGACTAAATTCTTCAGGACTGCAAAGCTACAGGACTGAGATTCTTCAGGACTGCAAAGCTACTGGACTGAGATTCTTCAGGACTGCAAAGCTACTGGACTGAGATTCTACAGGACTGCAAAGCTACTGGACTGGGATTCTTCAGGACTGCAAAGCTACTGGAATGAGATTCTTCAGGACTGCAAAGTTACTGGATCGAGATTCTTCAGGACTGGAAAGCTACTGGACTGAGATTCTTCAGGACTGCAAAGCTACTGGACTGAGATTCTTCAGGACTGGAAAGCTACTGGACTGAGATTCTTCAGGACTGCAAAGCTACTGGACTGAGATTCTTAAGGACTGCAAAGCCAATTAATGGACTGACATTCTTCACGACTGCAAAGCTACCTGACTGAGATTCTTCAGGACTGCAAAGCTACCGGAATGAGATTCTACAGGACTGCAAAGCTACTGGACTGAGATTCTTCAGGACTGCAAAGCTACTGGAATGAGATTCTTCGGGATTGCAAAGCTACTGGACTGAGTTTCTTCAGGACTGCAAAGCTACTAGACTGAGATTCTTCTAGACTGCAAAGCTACTGGACTGAGATTCTTCAGAACTGCAAAGCTACTGGACTGAGATTCTTCAGGATTGCAAAGCTACTGGAGTGAGATTCTTCAGGACTGCAAAGCTACTGGACTTAAATTCTTTAAGGCTGCCAACCTACTGGACTGAGATTCTTCAGGACTGCAAACCTACTGGACTGAGATTCTTCAGAACTGCAAACCTACTGGACTGAGATTCTTCAGGACTGCAAAGCTACTGGACTGAGTTTCTTCAGGACTGCAAAGCTATTAGACTGAGATTCTTCTAGACTGCAAAGCTACTGGACTGAGATTCTTCAGAACTGCAAAGCTACTCGACTGAGATTCTTCGGGATTGCAAAGCCAATGGAGTGAGATTCTTCAGGACTGCAAAGCTACTGGACTTAAATTCTTAAAAGCTGCAAACCTACTGGACTGAGATTCTTCAGGACTGCAAACCTACTGGACTGAGATTCTTCAGGACTGCAAACCTACTGGACTGAAATTCTACAGGACTGCAAAGCTACTGGACAGAGATTCTTCAGGACTGCAAAGCTACCGGACTGAAATTCTTGAGGACTGCAAAGCTACTGGACTGAGATTCTTCAGGACTGCAAAGCTACTGGACTGAGATTCTTCAGGACTGCAAAGCTACTGGACTGAGTTTCTTCAGGACTGCAAAGCTACTAGACTGAGATTCTTCTAGACTGCAAAGCTACTGGACTGAGATTCTTCAGAACTGCAAAGCTACTGGACTGAGATTCTTCGGGATTGCAAAGCTACTGGAGTGAGATTCTTCAGGACTGCAAAGCTACTGGACTTAAATTCTTTAAGGCTGCAAACCTACTGGACTGAGATTCTTCAGGACTGCAAACCTACTGGACTGAGTTTCTTCAGGACTGCAAAGCTATTAGACTGAGATTCTTCTAGACTGCAAAGCTACTGGACTAAGATTCTTCGGGATTGCAAAGCCACTGGAGTGAGATTCTTCAGGACTGCAAAGCTACTGGACTTAAATTCTTTAAAGCTGCAAACCTACTGGACTGAGATTCTTCAGGACTGCAAACCTACTAGACTGAGATTCTTCAGGACTGCAAACCTACTGGACTGAAATTCTACAGGACTGCAAAGCTACTGGACAGAGATTCTTCAGGACTGCAAAGCTACCGGACTGAGATTCTTCAGGACTGCAAAGCTACCGGAATGAGATTCTACAGGACTGCAAAGCTACTGGACTGAGATTCTTCAGGACTGCAAAGCTACCGGAATGAGATTCTTCGGGATTGCAAAGCTACTGGACTGAGATTATTCAGGACTGCAAAGCCACTGGACTGGGATTCTTCAGGACTGCAAAGCTACTGGACTGAGATTCTAAAGGACTGCAAAGCTACTGGACTGGGATTCTTCAGGACTGCAAACCTACTGGACTGAGATTCTACAGGACTGCAAATCTACTGGACTGGGATTCTTCAGGACTACAAAGCTACTGGAATGAGATTCTTCAGGACTGCAAAGCTACTGGAATGAGATTCTTAAGGACTGCAAAGCTACTGGAATGAGATTCTTCAGGACTGCAAAGCTACTGGACTGAGATTCTTCAGGACTGCAAAGCTACTAGACTGAGATTCTTCTAGACTGCAAAGCTACTGGACTGAGATTCTTCAGAACTGCAAAGCTACTGGACTGAGATTATTCAGAACTGCAAAGCTACTGGACTGAGATTCTTCGGGATTGCAAAGCTACTGGAGTGAGATTCTTCAGGACTGCAAAGCTACTGGACTTAAACTCTTTAAGGCTGCAAACCTACTGGACTGAGACTCTTCAGGACTGCAAACCTACTGGACTGAGATTCTTCAGGACTGCGAAGCTACTGGACTGAGATTCTTCAGGACTGCAAACCTACTGGACTGAAATTCTTCAGGACTGCAAAGCTACTGGACAGAGATTCTTCAGGACTGCAAAGCTACCGGACTGTGATTCTTGAGGACTGCAAAGCTACTTGACTGAAATTCTACAGGACTGCAAAGCTACTGGACAGAGATTCTTCAGGACTGCAAAGCTACTGGACTGAGATTCTTCACGACTGCAAAGCTACTGGACTGGGATTCTTAAGGACTGCAAAGCTACTGGACTGAAATTCTTGAGGACTGCAAAGCTACTGGACTGAGATTCTTAAGGACTGCAAAGCTACTGGACTGAGATTCTTCAGGACTGCAAAGCTACTGGACTGAGATTCTTCAGGACTGCAAAGCTACTGGACTGAGATTCTTGAGGACTGCAAAGCTACTGGACTGAGATTCTTTAGGACTGCAAAGCTACTGGACTGAGATTCTTCAGGACTGCAAAGCTACTGGACTGAGATTCTTCAGGACTGCAAAGCTACTGGACTGAGATTCTTCAGAACTGCAAAGCTACTGGACTAAATTCTTCAGGACTGCAAAGCTACAGGACTGAGATTCTTCAGGACTGCAAAGCTACTGGACTGAGATTCTTCAGGACTGCAAACCTACTGGACTGAGATTCTTCAGGACTGGAAAGCTACTGGACTGAGATTCTTCAGGACTGCAAAGCTACTGGACTGAGATTCTTCAGGACTGCAAAGCTACTGGAATGAGATTCTTCAGGACTGCAAAGCTACAGGACTGAGATTCTTCAGGACTGCAAAGCTACTGGACTGAGATTCTTCAGAACTGCAAAGCTACTGGACTAAATTCTTCAGGACTGCAAAGCTACAGGACTGAGATTCTTCAGGACTGCAAAGCTACTGGACTGAGATTCTTCAGAACTGCAAAGCTACTGGACTAAATTCTTCAGGACTGCAAAGCTACTGGATTGAGATTCTTCAGGACTGCAAAGCTACTGGACTGAGATTCTTCAGGACTGCAAAGTTACTGGACCGAGATTCTTCAGGACTGGAAAGCTACTGGACTGAGATTCTTCAGGACTGCAAAGCTACTGGACTGAGATTCTTCAGGACTGGAAAGCTACTGGACTGAGATTCTTCAGGACTGCAAAGCTACTGGACTGAGATTCTTCAGAACTGCAAAGCTACTGGACAAAATTCTTCAGGACTGCAAAGCTACAGGACTGAGATTCTTCAGGACTGCAAAGCTACTGGACTGAGATTCTTCAGAACTGCAAAGCTACTGGACTAAATTCTTCAGGACTGCAAAGCTACAGGACTGAGATTCTTCAGGACTGCAAAGCTACTGGACTGAGATTCTTCAGGACTGCAAAGCTACTGGACTGAGATTCTACAGGACTGCAAAGCTACTGGACTGGGATTCTTCAGGACTGCAAAGCTACTGGAATGAGATTCTTCAGGACTGCAAAGTTACTGGACCGAGATTCTTAAGTACTGCAAAGCTACTGGAATGAGATTCTTCAGGACTGCAAAGCTACTGGATTGAGATTCTTCAGGACTGCAAAGCTACTGGACTGAGATTCTTAAGGACTGCAAAGCCAATTAATGGACTGACATTCTTCAGGACTGCAAAGCTACCAGACTGAGATTCTTCAGGACTGCAAAGCTACCGGAATGAGATTCTACAGGACTGCAAAGCTACTGGACTGAGATTCTTCAGGACTGCAAAGCTACTGGAATGAGATTCTTCGGGATTGCAAAGCTACTGGACTGAGATTCTTTAGGACTGCAAAGCTACTGGACTGGGATTTTTCAGGACTGCAAAGCTACTGGACTGAGATTCTACAGGACTGCAAAGCTACTGGACTGGGATTCTTCAGGACTGCAAACCTACTGGACTGAGATTCTACAGGACTGCAAATCTACTGGACTGGGATTCTTCAGGACTGCAAAGCTACTGGAATGAGATTCTTCAGGACTGCAAAGCTACTGGAATGAGATTCTTAAGGACTGCAAAGCTACTGGAATGAGATTCTTCAGGACTGCAAAGCTACTGGACTGAGATTCTTAAGGACTGCAAAGCTACTGGAATGAGATTCTTGAGGACTGCAAAGCTACTGGACTGAGATTCTT